>OX493405.1:20007500-22407500 GCA_950371165.1 Lacanobia oleracea | reverse complement strand
TAAAAATTGCCTGAACTTACAAACATGAAATAAAAGATTGGAAATAATAAACATAATCAAGTTTAAATTATAATTTTGTTTATAATATATTCAGGGTACTTACGCGCTTCACCATATTTAACAATTCACCACCAACACATAGAAAAACACGAAATTATTGTTAAGAAATAGGTTAGACAAGTATAAATACAACGTGCGACTGCGAAACTCCTGTTATATTATATTCCTCTATGCTCCTGTTGTTTCATCTGTCAATAGTGTCAATATTTCAAGTTAGACTTTGTAGGCATGTGCAAAAAATATCGAAATATCAAAATATCGATATTTTTAATATCAATATATCGATATTTATTTTAGAGTATCGATATCGTATCAATTTGAATACTGATTTGATTAAATTGTATATAATTTTAAAAAAATATATATATTCTCGTCTATTCTTTTGACGAAGTTTGAATGCTTTGGGAATATGTATGAATAATCATGCGAAAACTGACGATATATCGATATTTTTCACTAAATAATTATTAAAACTGAGTTTCGATATATTTATCTCACTTGCTCATCCTTGTAATGTATGGATCAGAATGTTGGGCTGCGAAAAAGACGGATGAAAATAGATTGCATGTAGCGGAGATGAGAATGTTGAGATGGATGTGTGGAGTAACGAGAGTGGATAAAGTGAGAAATGAGTACATTAGAGGCACTTTAAAAGTGGCGCCAGTGACGGAAAAGTTAAAAGGGAATCGCTTGTCTTGGTCATGTGAAGAGGAGGGATGAAACGCATATAACTAGAAGAGTTAAGAACATAAATGTGGATGGATGGAGAGGGAGAGAAAGGCCAAAGAAAAGATGGATGGATTGTGTGAGGAGCGATATGAAAGAAAAGGGAGTTAGTGATAGAGTGACGACTGATAGAACAGAATGGAAGATTGCTCATCCTTAGGGATGGGCAAGTGAAAAAAGTGACATTAACATTGTGTCAGAGTTCTGACACTAGCAGTTTGACAGCTACGGTCCGTTTCACGATCTGAAACACTCAAACCGCCTTGAACGCGGTTGGCGCACTGGTTGAGCGATTGACTGCTGCGCTGCTTGTCGTGAGTTCGATTGCGAATATAGGGCCGTGCCTACCCTAGGATGATCTGTTTGTTTGTTTATTTGCTTGAACGTGCTAATCTCAGGAACTACGTACTGGTCCGATTTGATAAATTCTTTCAGTGTTAGATAGCCCATTTATCGATAAAGGCTATATTCATCACGCTAAGACCACACAAAGTTGCGCGGGTCATCTAGTCAATCATAAAAAATCTACCACCGAAAAACCTTCAAATATATTATTACCTACATAGTAAATAGGCCAGACATTTAAAACGTCTTAGGTAGGTACACCTAGCCTAGGGCCCGGCTCTTACGAATACTGTTACTGTAGGTAGTATCTATGTAAGTAACAGTATTCGTAATAAGCTAAACCTAATTATCTTGGGTGCAATAATTTTCGAGCTCGCTTCGCTCGGTTTTGCATTCTACACTCTCAAGTTCTTGAACTGTAGTTATTTAGTACATTTGTCAAAAAAGTTTATTTTACTTAAGTACCTATAATATGTTACCAAAATGTAAGGTACCGCTATAGTAATCAAGGAAAATCGGAATTGACAAAGCTATTATATTATTTAGTGATCTATAATTTACTACACGATTGTATGATAGTGATAACATCTGGGAATACACGCTGATTCGACTCTCTTTGATTATCTTCCATTATGATGAAATTCACATTTAGTACTTCAAACAAAGCCAACTCATCTCACCCGGCAACTTCATGGCCACGTTGACAACTTCAGCCTGTCTGGGAATCGAACCCAGGGACTCGAATTCAGGTTTTGAGTTGGATTTGCAAAACTAGCTGTGCCTTTGTCCCCGAGTAATTTTTTTCCAAGTATTGGATGGATGATGACTTTTTAGATTTGATTTATGATGGTGTTTTAAACAATCCTACCAACTTTGAGCTGGGTGCGAATTTTGTACCCTCGGATGTCTAAATTGACCGGAGTTGTTTACTAATAGTAAATACTTACGCAAAGAACAATACGTGTAACACGCGGCTTGGATCGGTAGTGGCTCGAGATGACGTGAAGAACAGCATTATTGGTTTGGAGATTTCTTAAGAGTAAGCATCACCTTTATACGTAGGTACAGTCGCCAACACATCAAGCTACAACAATCTGTCAAAATTCTTTAATAGATTTTCAACTTTATCGCCAAAGTATTAGATTCGATCAAGGTTGATTGGGATTTGACAGTTTCAGTACCTTGATGTGCATCTGACGTCTGTCTGTACATATTTATTTCTTGTTGGCATGTTTATATAGGCACCTGCATGTGTGTACGTAAACTGTTTATGGTATTTTATTGATGAAATAAAATTCGTATAAAAGTTTTCAAAGATTTTAATTTTTTCAATTGGTTTTCGGCGTTTTTTTACGTTTTGATGAGATTAGAGATGGCAGACGAAATACATCGTCGAAATAAATATGTTAATGTCGTGTTGGCATCTACTCTAAGGTATCCCGCATACTTGAATCAACTGGATACTTCATAATAATAAAAAACAAATATTTACAATACAATACCTATAAGTTTGGTAACATTGCTCTCAATTATAACGAAATAAATACTATGATTGCATAGCAATACTGTATGTAAAACTATTAGTTGAAATCGACTACTTATCTAAGGATACAGTAAGCTTTGGTGGCGCTCCTGTTTATTTTTTTACAAAATACAAATCCATTGTATTTTTGGCCTAATGTTACCGCCAATGAATGACAGAGGCATTTTTTTAGGATTCCTATTCATGGGCAAAGGTAGTATGTTGTACAGCCTAGTTAAATTTAGAGATGATGGCGTTGGTGAACTCGCTGCATTTGCCGTTGCCTCCGAGGTCCCCTGTGAGGTGTTTGCCCTCCTTGAGGACGGCGTAGCACGCGTTCTGGATGCGGTCGGCGTGCTCGTGCAGCTTCAGGTGGCGCAGCATCATGATGGCGGACAGCAGCAGCGCGGTGGGGTTGGCCAGGTCCTTGCCGGCGATGTCAGGCGCTGTGCCGTGCACCTGGGGAAACGGTGGAATTGTATTAGAATTGATTACTGGTGTCTTTAGAACTGATTCTTCAATCATCAGATAACTTTAGATAGCATATTTCGCCAAGACTGGAATAAGAAGAGCTGGAAGGAGTGGGATCTTTGCCCAGAAGTGGGACAAAACAGGACAGAAAAAAAATTGCTTCTTTTTTTAGAAAACATATGACACATGTTTTAAAGTTGCAATCTTAATTCCGCAGACAAGGTTATCTGAAGATTGAAAAATGTACCTTTTTATTCATGTCTAACTCAAAAAAGGGTTAAATAAAATACTTACAACCTATGTTAGTAACGTAATCACTGATTTTAAAACGAAATAAATGAAGACCGCGTTGTGATAACATATCGATGCCAAAAAGGGATAAGCGACATTTTTTGCGACATATATAGTATATGATTAGAATAGACTTTTTTAGTTTATTCTAAATATGTATATATATAAGTCGATTTCAATGCAATAGACGAAAAAGCGCGAAAGCTCTCGGTCGCCCAATTTTCGCCCTTACATCGTCACAAAATTGTCGACCAGGAATTTTCGCACATATGCATAAAAAGGAAAATAAAAAAAAGTGGAACGTTTTTCCCACTTACTTAATTCAATATATTTATTTAATTAAAACTAAGGTAATAAATGACATCGCTTATTCAGTTAATGCATTTATTCGGCTAATTATTTACATTAAATTAAATAACTAAACTATATGCTTAAAAATACTACAATACTAATACAATACAATTATGATTTCACAGCATTTGGTCATAAAATAAAACAGTAGAAATTCTATTTTATTATAAGAATAAAGTTCATGTTCCATGGGAAAGTAACGAAGCTAAGTTTTTGATAAAATACGGCAGTGATTATGAATAATTATTGTGTGTTCAAGCGCAAGCAAAGTCGTGTTTACACGCAAGCATTTAGCGTTACTTTCAAGTATCTTATAAAATACCCGTGTGAACAACCCATACAGACGGTCTATTCTGTAAACATCTCACTGTGTAAACTTATGTGTAGTATTAGAGATGGGTAACTCAGGAGATATGAATCAATCCGTTTCCATCAATCACTCTTTGTATCCGTTTACATCCGAATGTATCAATGTATCTTTACAACTCATTCACTCATGACGTCTTATCCTATCTGTCTCGCAGCCGTATAGCTAGCATAATCTATGCACTCGTTCTTTTAGACCTCCAACCAAGGTCAAATTCAGGCGTCTCTTTCACACTTCCGTATTTGAAATGGTCTTTCACTTTGACATTATCTATCACTCTCACTGATATAGTGGATTGAGCTACTTAGCGAGCTAGTGATACATAAGGATATAAAGATACAAAAGAGTGATGCATATCTCAGTGATCGAAAGATACATTTCAATCTTTTCTTTTCAATGATACATTTTGCCCATGTCTAATTTTTATGGATTCACAGTCTGTGAATGAAGTGAGCTGTGAATCACGTTCACTTCACCTAAGCTCACACAGTGAAAGGTTTGCAGAATCGCATTGTTGAAGTTTATTGTCGCTTTCAATACGCTCCTGGTGAATAGAAATATTTCTAATATCATAGCTAGCATTCTATAAATATAGTTTCCCATGGACAATATAGCACACAGTTTTCACATTTATTTTAGTAAATTTACAAGAATGTTTTTAATTTCATTTAATTATCATATTTTTCTTTCTAAGTACTTTATTAAACTCGTTAGCGATGTTGTACGTTTTACTGTCAGATTAAATCCGACCTAGAAGTGATAACATTGTACTTCAATTTAGTAACGCACACCCATAATTCAAAATCTGTTTCCATATATCTAGTTAGTCACGCTATACCAACATATATACAAACAGAGAATGTCCTCGGATGAGCTTGTTGACGGTAGTTCTTCCCATTTGTTCTAAGGACCATGCTGTCATCAGACACAATGAGACAAAAAAAGAATTAAGACTTGTGTGCTCAAGTACTTTGGGGCCATTAAAGTATTACGTAAGCACCAATGGGGGGTTGGGGGTCGTTACTATGATTATTTTTGATGACTTGGGGGAAGGGGTAGGGGTTTAATTGGTGACTAAGTCAGCAATATTTACTTCTTTTGTTTGCAAATCTTAGTAGATTAAAATTTGACATAATTATGGGTAGTTGTTGTTACTCCCACGCGAAGTTTAGTAAAAAATAACAGAAGTGGGGGACATAGGTCTCGCGCGAGTAAAAACGATACAAATGCTTACGTAATCATAGGAGGAGGGGTAAGAGCTTTGGTTTATTATCGCCGACAAGGGGAGGGGGGGGGGGTTCAAAATGACTTAAAATTCTGCTTACGCAATACTTGAACGGCCTCTTTGGACCCAAGTGCAATGATCGGTTCTTCCAGAATATTGCCTACCTAATCAAGGTACATCGAAAAAAAGGTAAATTGTCTTATTTTGTCCGATGACGTCACGTTCCATTGAACAAATGAGATCTACCGCTTGTTGCTATTGTCTGTTGGCCTCATTTCATTAAGTGTCTAAGAGGCTTTTGACAGTTAGATTTGGACTTTCGTATGCCTCTAAAAGGCTCAAAGATCCGCGATTGCAAATTGACCAAAATATGAAAAACATAAACAAAATATTTGGGGATAACTCTCCAAACATGTACACATGTACTTACAGAAAGCTGATGCGTTTAGATAAGGAACACACGTCCCAGTGTTACATACCAAACGCGTCATTTACTTAGAAAAAGAACATACATAATTAATAATACTAATTTATTTCCAAAAACAGTTTAAAAAACTATTTTTGGTGAAAAAATATACCAAAAAAATAGCTGTAGACAAGAAATACATTCATCAAGAGAATCACAAAATAGTCTATAAAGAAAAAGACAGAGCGAATGTGCAGCCGATACGTCCCTCTATCTATGAGTCGTAGTAATGACAGTGACACTGACAGCCCGTTACGTGGACCTATCAGAATTCTAGAAAAAAAAACAACTGTCCGGACGATCGCTTTGACTATCTCCCACTTTTCTGACCGCATTCACTCGCTCATCTTCTGCCGAGCACAGACCAATCGAACGAAGGCAAACTAACGTGAATGAGTGAACGAATACGAGCGTGCGGTGACGTTCGTTCACTCGTTAGCTTGGCTTGTGCCCGGAATTCTACTCCTCACCGTATCATACTATAAATTGAACTAAAATACTGAAAATAAAACAGCCGTTTATATCACTTACTACGTTCCTGTTGCACGAACTACCTCGCTACAATAAATATTCTCTTCACAGTATTTTCAACTTAATGCGCAAGAACTGAGGTTAAATTTTCATTGGCTCGCTTTGATGATTTTTACGCAGTCAATAAAATCAATGAAGTTTGCAGCTATACACCGCGGCTGTATAGCCCGTTTTGGGGATTACATTACAGCCATGATTGTATAGCGTTCCTCCTAAAATGCAATGGTAACTTATCATTAATAATTAAACTAACACAATTTAAGCGGTTAAGTTATTATGGCCTAAGTCTTAGTGATTAAAAAAATCTGAACTGTTCAGCACCTGTTACAAACAATCTAAATTACAATTCTCTATAGTGAATTTTGCTAATCAGTTTTCTTCTTGGGCCGATTGACACAAATTTTCAATATGTGCTATGTGGTCTCATTTTCATGACTGTCTGGCAGTTTGAGTAGGTATACTATGCGGCCTAGCCTTTCCCGTTCTTGTTTCTCCTTCTTTTAATTTCCGATTGGTTTGCTCTTAACTCTAGCCTAGGTCAGAGGTGACAGAGACAGAGTGACGATGGAGCGAGCTTACCCAGAATCCTGTTTACTCCAACTTTGAAGAGATTAGGTTTGAATGCTTTCGGAAACAAAGACGAAGGCAGAGAGTTCCACTCCTTTGCTGTGCGCGATAGCAACAAGGTAGGGATGGTAAGATGCAGTGCGTCTGGATGTTTGATGGTAGAAGGGGGCCGGTGGGATGAGGCCGTAAAGTTATTGGGACACTCACCGAAGTACAATCTGTAGAAGACCGACAAGCAGGCAACTTTACGGCGATGAGCCCCAGTTCTCATTACTTCAGTTGTTCAATCATTTCAGGTGATAAACAGTTCAGAGTTTTTTGTAAATAAGACTGTACATGTTTATTATATATTTAATGACTTCTGTGGACATAAAACGACTCATTCCATTTCTTTTGTCGCGCGAATCACCCTAGCCTAGGCTTTATCTCAATAGCCGAAATACCTCCCCGAAAAATCACATCATGAGGAAGTAACTGAATCATATACATACATCCACAAAAATCATCAATAAACGAGCAGATCTATGTTCTACGAAACGGAATGTAAATAAATACTGACATACATAATGTGTAACTTCTTTGGCAGTTACACCAGTTTGAGTTGGCTGACTGAGATAATAAACTTGTATTTTATTTGGCAGTGAAAGCTTGAGCGGTTCCACTGTTGTAACTGATAATTAGCGCTAGGATTGTCTCGAATATAAGTTCCAGCATTATGCTGAGCGATGGACGCTTAGTGCAGATGTGTCGCATAGTTTCTCAACCGTATAAGTCACTTTATTTGTTTTTTTTAATCTGTTCTAATTTTTACCTGCAACCCAGTAAATTGCTTATAAAAATCGTTAGGCAGAGGTACTTTCACACTATGAGCATTCAAAAAGACTAAGCAACTTTTCATTACGGGAAGTCTATTACGAAAACTATACTGCTCATGTTTTTTTCTACCTTTATATTACAACTATTTTCTCTACCTTTTTAATGTTTTCTCAATTATTTTCGGGTGCTTTATAACAATATATTTGCCAGTATGTATATCAGTCAGTCAACTCTACGCTTAGTACTAAATAGGTCGACAATTTCATCTAATAATTGAACTAACTCCTATCTCATAACTGCCGCTTTGATCATCATTTTGATACAGGACTAGCGTTCAAATGCTCTAAAATTAATCCACGGAACACGAATGTACAAAAAAAAAAATACTAAAGAAAACGTACAAAATAATAGTGGACTAGTGTTCAAGTGTGGAACAAGTTCATACAAAAAAAAGGCATCAGAATTAAAAAAATCGACATCGTACCTAGTCCGTTAACAAAACATGATTTACACGATTTTAGTAGTTTCATTTGGTATCGGGGTCATCTAAATACTTGATGATTTCCGCGGTGTACTCGGAGCACTTGGCGGCGCCGCCCAGGTCGGCGGTGAGCGCGCGGCCCTCGCGCAGCACGCGGAAGCACGCGCGCTCGATGCGCGCCGCGTGCGCCTCCAGCCGCACGTGGCGCAGCATCATGACGCCCGACAGCAGCAGCGCCGTGGGGTTGGCTAAGTCCTTGCCAGCGATGCTGGGCGCTGTGCCGTGCACCTGCAAGCAGTGCCAGGTTCATGTGGGCTCATGGAGGGACGGTACAACTCGATTGTGAACGAAAGACATCGGCCAAAGCATTATGCGACAGTGACTGAAAGCGATGAGCATTTTGGGACTTTGTCACATTAAACTCGGCTCGAGCATTAAAAAAAAATATTCTCGTCTATTCTTTTGACGAAGTTTGAATGCTTTGGAAATTGTATGAATAATCATGCGAAAACTGACGATATATCGATATTTTTCACTAAATAATTATTAAAACTGAATTTCGATATATTTATCTCACTTGCTCATCCTTGTAATGTATGGATCAGAATGTTGGGCTGCGAAAAAGACGGATGAAAATAGATTGCATGTAGCGGAGATGAGAATGTTGAGATGGATGTGTGGAGTAACGAGAGTGGATAAAGTGAGAAATGAGTACATTAGAGGCACTTTAACAGTGGCGCCAGTGACGGAAAAGTTAAAAGGGAATCGCTTGTCTTGGTCATGTGAAGAGGAGGGATGAAACGCATATAACTAGAAGAGTTATGAACATAAATGTGGATGGATGGAGAGGTAGAGGAAGGCCAAAGAAAAGATAGATGCATTGTGTGAGGAGCGATATGAAAGAAAAGGGAGTTAGTGATAGAGTGACGACTGATAGAACAGAATGGAAGAATAAAACGTGTTGCGCCGACCCCAAGTAACATGGGATAAGGGCAGGAAGATGATGATATCTCACTTGCTCATCCTTAGGGATAGGCAAGTGAAAAAAGTGACATTAACATTGTGTCAGAGTTCTGACACTAGCAGTTTGACAGCTACGGTCCGTTTCACGATCTGAAACACTCAAACCGCCTTGAACGCGGTTGGCGCACTAGTTGAGCGATTGACTGCTGCGCTGCTTGTCGTGAGTTCGATTGCGAATATAGGGCCGTACCCGCCCTAGGATGGTTGGGTACCAGTACGAAATTCTAGGCAGCTACTAATATATAAAGCTGTTTGTTTGTTTATTTGCTTGAACGTGCTAATCTCAGGAACTACGTACTGGTCCGATTTGATAAATTCTTTCAGTGTTAGATAGCCCATTTATCGATAAAGGCTATATTCATCACGCTAAGACCACACAAAGTTGCGCGGGTCATCTAGTCAATCATAAACAATCTACCACCGAAAAACCTTCAAATATATTCTTACCTACATAGTAAACTTAGGTAGGTACACCTAGCCTAGGGCCCGGCTCTTACGAATACTGTTACTGTAGGTATCTATGTAACAGTATTCGTAATAAGCTAAACCTAATTATCTTGGGTGCAATAATTTTCGAGCTCGCTTCGCTCGGTTTTGCATTCTACACTCTCAAGTTCTTGAACTTTAGTTATTTAGTACATTTGTCAAAAAAGTTTATTTTAATAATATGTTACCAAAATGTTAGGTACCGCTATAATAATCAAGGAAAATCGGAATTGACAATGCTATTATACCTATTATTAACCGACTTCAAAAAAAGGAGGAGGTTCTCAATTCAGTTGTATTTTTTTTTTTTTTTTTTAGTGATCTATGATTTACTACACGATTGTATGATAGTGATAACATCTGGGAATACACGCTGATTCGTCTCTCTTTGATTTTCTTCCATTATGATGAAATTCACATTTAGTACTTCAAACAAAGCCAACTCATCTCACCCGGCAACTTCAGGGCCACGTTACAACTTCAGCCTGTCTGGGAATCGAACCCAGGGACTCGAATTCAAGTTTTGAGTTGGATTTGCAAAACTAGCTGTGCCTTTGTCCCCGAGTAATTTTTTTTCCAAGTATTGGATGGATGATGACTTTTTAGATTTGATTTATGATGGTGTTTTAAACAATCCTACCAACTTTGAGCTGGGTGCGAATTTTGTACCCTCGGATGTCTAAATTGACCGGAGTTGTTTACTAATAGTAAATACTTACGCAAAGAACAATACGTGTAACATGCGGCTTGGATCGGTAGTGGCTCGATCGTGAAGAACAGCATTATTGGTTTGGAGATTTCTTAAGGCTTGTGTTTAAACACCGCCCAAAAAAGTACCTATTTTACTACCAAAAAAGTTCTAAACAGTTACCAAAACGGATAAATGGTCAACAAATAATATGCATATGTCCGGCCGCTGCCGCGGCACCGCTCGCTTCGCTCGCTCGGCTCGCGCGCGGTTGGTCACAATTCTAACCTAACCTAACCTATTTTATCCAGTTTGTAACCCCAAGCCTACATTTTATGGCAATCACAGTTGAGTTGGATAGAATTTGGTGACCGTTTATCCATTTTGGTGCCCGTCTAAATTATACCCATTTGGTGACCGTTGATCCATTTTGGTGCCCGTCTAAATATACCCATTTCTTAAGAGTAAGCATCACCTTTATACGTAGGTACAGTCGCCAACACATCAAGCTACAACAATCTGTCAAAATTCTAAATTTTCAACTTTATCGCTTTATTAGTATTAGATTCGTTCAAGGTTGATTGGGATTTGACAGTTTCAGTACCTTGATGTGCATCTGACGTCTGTCTGTACATATTTATTTCTTGTTGGCATGTTTATATAGGCACCTGCATGTGTGTACAGTCCCAATCACGCAAGCTTGCCTCCGGAAAGTACGCCGCAATCGGCTGCGCAGAATGTCAATTTGACAACAAACATACCACCGCGCATGCGCGGGTAGCTCGCGCATGCGCGGATTAGCGCAAGCGCGCGGGTGTAGTGGCATCTCACTCGCTCGTATACGTTCGATGCATAAGCGTGTCCCGCTTGCTCAATGCAATACGACTGTGGATGCGAAAAGTGTTACACGTAGTTATTGTTTTTAATAATTTATTATGGTTATTTCTTACAGTTTGATTTGTGTTCTTGTGGTGTATGTGTTTGTTGTGTTACTTTTTTATATTTTATTGTTACTGGTAGTCTTTGTTACTTGTTTATAGTATAATACGTATAAACAAAAAAATATTTTAAGAACGTAACACTTTTTTACGCGATTGCACCTGCGCGGACTTCACTCGAAGCTAACTTCCGAGGGGCAAGCCACGCTGACGCGACCTGTACGTAAACTGTTTATGGTATTTTATTGATGAAATAAAATTCGTATAAAAGTTTTCAAAGATTTTAATTTTTTCGATTGGTTTTCGGTGTTTTTTTACGTTTTGATGAGATTAGAGATGGCAGACGAAATACATCGTCGAAATAAATATGTTAATGTCGTGTTGGCATCTACTCTAAGGTATCCCGCATACTTGAATCAACTGGATACTTCATAATAATAAAAAACAAATATTTACAATACAATACCTATAAGTTTGGTAACATTGCTCTCAATTATAACGAAATAAATACTATGATTGCATAGCAATACTGTATGTAAAACTATTAGTTGAAATCGACTACTTATCTAAGGATACAGTAAGCTTTGGTGGCGCTCCTGTTTATTTTTTTACAAAATACAAATCCATTGTATTTTTGGCCTAATGTTACCGCCAATGAATGACAGAGGCATTTTTTTAGGATTCCTATTCATGGGCAAAGGTAGTATGTTGTACAGCCTAGTTAAATTTAGAGATGATGGCGTTGGTGAACTCGCTGCATTTGCCGTTGCCTCCGAGGTCCCCTGTGAGGTGTTTGCCCTCCTTGAGGACGGCGTAGCACGCGTTCTGGATGCGGTCGGCGTGCTCGTGCAGCTTCAGGTGGCGCAGCATCATGATGGCGGACAGCAGCAGCGCGGTGGGGTTGGCCAGGTCCTTGCCGGCGATGTCAGGCGCTGTGCCGTGCACCTGGGGAAACGGTGGAATTGTATTAGAATTGATTACTGGTGTCTTTAGAACTGATTCTTCAATCATCAGACAACTTTAGATAGCATATTTCGCCAAGACTGGAATAAGAAGAGCTGGAAGGAGTGGGATCTTTGCCCAGAAGTGGGACAAAACAGGACAGAAAAAAAATTGCTTCTTTTTTTAGAAAACATATGACACATGTTTTAAAGTTGCAATCTTAATTCCGCAGACAAGGTTATCTGAAGATTGAAAAATGTACCTTTTTATTCATGTCTAACTCAAAAAAGGGTTAAATAAAATACTTACAACCTATGTTAGTAACGTAATCACTGATTTTAAAACGAAATAAATGAAGACCGCGTTGTGATAACATATCGATGCCAAAAAGGGATAAGCGACATTTTTTGCGACATATACATTCAGTCAAAAAAGTATCGGGAATGGATGATTTGTTTATGGTTCCAAATTCAAATTTTTGTTTTTTTGTAGTTGTTAGATTGGCACAACTGTTTTCCATTTTGGCACGGAGTTTGAGTTGCATCTGTTATTTATACCTATTAAATACAGTGCTGGTTTTAGTAATATCATATATAGTGTGTATTGCGAATTTCATAATGGACAAAAATATCGAACAAAGAGTTTGTCTTAAATTTTGCATCGCCAATAGAAATTTCGTGTTCGGAGTCACTGAAAATGTTACAGAAGGCTTACGGTGAATCGACTTTATCAAAAACTCGTGCTTATGAGTGGTTCAAACCGTTCAAAAGCGGTCGAGATGTGATGGAAGATTTGCCTCGCTCTGGTAGGCCGTCAACGTCTGCAACTGAAGTTAACATCGCAAAAGTGAAGGAAATAGTGACTGAAAATCGCGGTGTTGTGCACTCTGAATTCTTACCGGAAGGTCTAACGGTAAATAAAGAATATTATTTGAGCGTTATGCGGCGTTTAAGAGAGCAAATTCGACGAAAAAGGCTAGATTTGTGGAAAGAAAATTCTTGGATTTTGCACCACGACAATGCGCCTTCGCACAAGGCTATCATTGTGAACGAATTTTTAACCAAACACGCAACAAATACCATCCAGCAACCACCATATTCACCAGATATGGCTCCTGCTGACTTTTTTCTTTTTCCTAAACTCAAATTACCACTTCGTGGCACCCGTTTTCAATCGATAGAAGACATAAAGGAGAATTCGCGGCGAGAACTGAACTCAATTCCGGAAGCAGCGTTTAATAAATGTTTTGATGAACGGATTATTCGTTGGCGCAAGTGTATCGTTTCTAAAGGAGCATACTTTGAAGGTGATAAAATAAATTTGGATGAATAACAGACATTTTGTGTATTATTGATCTTTTCCCGGTACTTTCTTGACAGAGTAGTATATGATTAGAATAGACTTTTGTAGTTTATTCTAAATATGTATATATATAAGTCGATTTCAATGCAATAGACGAAAAAGCGCGAAAGCTCTCGGTCGCACAATTTTCGCCCTTACATCGTCACAAAATTGTCGACCAGGAATTTTCGCACATATGCATAAAAAGGAAAATAAAAAAAAGTGGAACGTTTTTCCCACTTACTTAATTCAATATATTTATTTAATTAAAACTAAGGTAATAAATGACATCGCTTATTCAGTTAATGCATTTATTCGGCTAATTATTTACATTAAATTAAATAACTAAACTATATGCTTAAAAATACTACAATACTAATACAATACAATTATGATTTCACAGCATTTGGTCATAAAATAAAACACCTAAGTTTTCCGTAATACAGTAGAAATTCTATTTTATTATAAGAATAAAGTTCATGTTCCATGGGAAAGTAACGAAGCTAAGTTTTTGATAAAATACGGCAGTGATTATGAATAATTATTGTGTGTTCAAGCGCAAGCAAAGTCGTGTTTACACGCAAGCATTTAGCGTTACTTTCAAGTAACTTATAAAATACCCGTGTGAACAACCCATACAGACGGTCTATTCTGTAAACATCTCACTGTGTAAACTTATGTGTAGTATTAGAGATGGGTAACTCAGGAGATATGAATCAATCCGTTTCCATCAATCACTCTTTGTATCCGTTTACATCCGAATGTATCAATGTATCTTTACAACTCATTCACTCATGACGTCTTATCCTATCTGTCTCGCAGCCGTATAGCTAGCATAATCTATGCACTCGTTCTTTTAGACCTCCAACCAAGGTCAAATTCAGGCGTCTCTTTCACACTTCCGTATTTGAAATGGTCTTTCACTTTGACATTATCTATCACTCTCACTGATATAGTGGATTGAGCTACTTAGCGAGCTAGTGATACATAAGGATATAAAGATACAAAAGAGTGATGCATATCTCAGTGATCGAAAGATACATTTCAATCTTTTCTTTTCAATGATACATTTTGCCCATGTCTAATTTTTATGGATTCACAGTCTGTGAATGAAGTGAGCTGTGAATCACGTTCACTTCACCTAAGCTCACACAGTGAAAGGTTTGCAGAATCGCATTGTTGAAGTTTATTGTCGCTTTCAATACGCTCCTGGTGAATAGAAATATTTCTAATATCATAGCTAGCATTCTATAAATATAGTTTCCCATGGACAATATAGCACACAGTTTTCACATTTATTTTAGTAAATTTACAAGAATGTTTTTAATTTCATTTAATTATCATATTTTTCTTTCTAAGTACTTTATTAAACTCGTTAGCGATGTTGTACGTTTTACTGTCAGATTAAATCCGACCTAGAAGTGATAACATTGTACTTCAATTTAGTAACGCACACCCATAATTCAAAATCTGTTTCCATATATCTAGTTAGTCACGCTATACCAACATATATACAAACAGAGAATGTCCTCGGATGAGCTTGTTGACGGTAGTTCTTCCCATTTGTTCTAAGGACCATGCTGTCATCAGACACAATGAGACAAAAAAAGAATTAAGACTTGTGTGCTCAAGTACTTTGGGGCCATTAAAGTATTACGTAAGCACCAATGGGGGGTTGGGGGTCGTTACTATGATTATTTTTGATGACTTGGGGGAAGGGGTAGGGGTTTAATTGGTGACTAAGTCAGCAATATTTACTTCTTTTGTTTGCAAATCTTAGTAGATTAAAATTTGACATAATTATGGGTAGTTGTTGTTACTCCCACGCGAAGTTTAGTAAAAAATAACAGAAGTGGGGGACATAGGTCTCGCGCGAGTAAAAACGATACAAATGCTTACGTAATCATAGGAGGAGGGGTAAGAGCTTTGGTTTATTATCGCCGACAAGGGGAGGGGGGGGGGTTCAAAATGACTTAAAATTCTGCTTACGCAATACTTGAACGGCCTCTTTGGACCCAAGTGCAATGATCGGTTCTTCCAGAATATTGCCTACCTAATCAAGGTACATCGAAAAAAAGGTAAATTGTCTTATTTTGTCCGATGACGTCACGTTCCATTGAACAAATGAGATCTACCGCTTGTTGCTATTGTCTGTTGGCCTCATTTCATTAAGTGTCTAAGAGGCTTTTGACAGTTAGATTTGGACTTTCGTATGCCTCTAAAAGGCTCAAAGATCCGCGATTGCAAATTGACCAAAATATGAAAAACATAAACAAAATGTTTGGGGATAACTCTCCAAACATGTACACATGTACTTACAGAAAGCTGATGCGTTTAGATAAGGAACACACGTCCCAGTGTTACATACCAAACGCGTCATTTACTTAGAAAAAGAACATACATAATTAATAATACTAATTTATTTCCAAAAACAGTTTAAAAAACTATTTTTGGTGAAAAAATATACCAAAAAAATAGCTGTAGACAAGAAATACATTCATCAAGAGAATCACAAAATAGTCTATAAAGAAAAAGACAGAGCGAATGTGCAGCCGATACGTCCCTCTATCTATGAGTCGTAGTAATGACAGTGACACTGACAGCCCGTTACGTGGACCTATCAGAATTCTAGAAAAAAAAACAACTGTCCGGACGATCGCTTTGACTATCTCCCACTTTTCTGACCGCATTCACTCGCTCATCTTCTGCCGAGCACAGACCAATCGAACGAAGGCAAACTAACGTGAATGAGTGAACGAATACGAGCGTGCGGTGACGTTCGTTCACTCGTTAGCTTGGCTTGTGCCCGGAATTCTACTCCTCACCGTATCATACTATAAATTGAACTAAAATACTGAAAATAAAACAGCCGTTTATATCACTTACTACGTTCCTGTTGCACGAACTACCTCGCTACAATAAATATTCTCTTCACAGTATTTTCAACTTAATGCGCAAGAACTGAGGTTAAATTTTCATTGGCTCGCTTTGATGATTTTTACGCAGTCAATAAAATCAATGAAGTTTGCAGCTATACACCGCGGCTGTATAGCCCGTTTTGGGGATTACATTACAGCCATGATTGTATAGCGTTCCTCCTAAAATGCAATGGTAACTTATCATTAATAATTAAACTAACACAATTTAAGCGGTTAAGTTATTATGGCCTAAGTCTTAGTGATTAAAAAAATCTGAACTGTTCAGCACCTGTTACAAACAATCTAAATTACAATTCTCTATAGTGAATTTTGCTAATCAGTTTTCTTCTTGGGCCGATTGACACAAATTTTCAATATGTGCTATGTGGTCTCATTTTCATGACTGTCTGGCAGTTTGAGTAGGTATACTATGCGGCCTAGCCTTTCCCGTTCTTGTTTCTCCTTCTTTTAATTTCCGATTGGTTTGCTCTTAACTCTAGCCTAGGTCAGAGGTGACAGAGACAGAGTGACGATGGAGCGAGCTTACCCAGAATCCTGTTTACTCCAACTTTGAAGAGATTAGGTTTGAATGCTTTCGGAAACAAAGACGAAGGCAGAGAGTTCCACTCCTTTGCTGTGCGCGATAGCAACAAGGTAGGGATGGTAAGATGCAGTGCGTCTGGATGTTTGATGGTAGAAGGGGGCCGGTGGGATGAGGCCGTAAAGTTATTGGGACACTCACCGAAGTACAATCTGTAGAAGACCGACAAGCAGGCAACTTTACGGCGATGAGCCCCAGTTCTCATTACTTCAGTTGTTCAATCATTTCAGGTGATAAACAGTTCAGAGTTTTTTGTAAATAAGACTGTACATGTTTATTATATATTTAATGACTTCTGTGGACATAAAACGACTCATTCCATTTCTTTTGTCGCGCGAATCACCCTAGCCTAGGCTTTATCTCAATAGCCGAAATACCTCCCCGAAAAATCACATCATGAGGAAGTAACTGAATCATATACATACATCCACAAAAATCATCAATAAACGAGCAGATCTATGTTCTACGAAACGGAATGTAAATAAATACTGACATACATAATGTGTAACTTCTTTGGCAGTTACACCAGTTTGAGTTGGCTGACTGAGATAATAAACTTGTATTTTATTTGGCAGTGAAAGCTTGAGCGGTTCCACTGTTGTAACTGATAATTAGCGCTAGGATTGTCTCGAATATAAGTTCCAGCATTATGCTGAGCGATGGACGCTTAGTGCAGATGTGTCGCATAGTTTCTCAACCGTATAAGTCACTTTATTTGTTTTTTTTAATCTGTTCTAATTTTTACCTGCAACCCAGTAAATTGCTTATAAAAATCGTTAGGCAGAGGTACTTTCACACTATGAGCATTCAAAAAGACTAAGCAACTTTTCATTACGGGAAGTCTATTACGAAAACTATACTGCTCATGTTTTTTTCTACCTTTATATTACAACTATTTTCTCTACCTTTTTAATGTTTTCTCAATTATTTTCGGGTGCTTTATAACAATATATTTGCTAGTATGTATATCAGTCAGTCAACTCTACGCTTAGTACTAAATAGGTCGACAATTTCATCTAATAATTGAACTAACTCCTATCTCATAACTGCCGCTTTGATCATCATTTTGATACAGGACTAGCGTTCAAATGCTCTAAAATTAATCCACGGAACACGAATGTACAAAAAAAAAAATACTAAAGAAAACGTACAAAATAATAGTGGACTAGTGTTCAAGTGTGGAACAAGTTCATACAAAAAAAAGGCATCAGAATTAAAAAAATCGACATCGTACCTAGTCCGTTAACAAAACATGATTTACACGATTTTAGTAGTTTCATTTGGTATCGGGGTCATCTAAATACTTGATGATTTCCGCGGTGTACTCGGAGCACTTGGCGGCGCCGCCCAGGTCGGCGGTGAGCGCGCGGCCCTCGCGCAGCACGCGGAAGCACGCGCGCTCGATGCGCGCCGCGTGCGCCTCCAGCCGCACGTGGCGCAGCATCATGACGCCCGACAGCAGCAGCGCCGTGGGGTTGGCTAAGTCCTTGCCAGCGATGCTGGGCGCTGTGCCGTGCACCTGCAAGCAGTGCCAGGTTCATGTGGGCTCATGGAGGGACGGTACAACTCGATTGTGAACGAAAGACATCGGCCAAAGCATTATGCGACAGTGACTGAAAGCGATGAGCATTTTGGGACTTTGTCACATTAAACTCGGCTCGAGCATTAAAAAAAAATATTCTCGTCTATTCTTTTGACGAAGTTTGAATGCTTTGGAAATTGTATGAATAATCATGCGAAAACTGACGATATATCGATATTTTTCACTAAATAATTATTAAAACTGAATTTCGATATATTTATCTCACTTGCTCATCCTTGTAATGTATGGATCAGAATGTTGGGCTGCGAAAAAGACGGATGAAAATAGATTGCATGTAGCGGAGATGAGAATGTTGAGATGGATGTGTGGAGTAACGAGAGTGGATAAAGTGAGAAATGAGTACATTAGAGGCACTTTAACAGTGGCGCCAGTGACGGAAAAGTTAAAAGGGAATCGCTTGTCTTGGTCATGTGAAGAGGAGGGATGAAACGCATATAACTAGAAGAGTTATGAACATAAATGTGGATGGATGGAGAGGTAGAGGAAGGCCAAAGAAAAGATAGATGCATTGTGTGAGGAGCGATATGAAAGAAAAGGGAGTTAGTGATAGAGTGACGACTGATAGAACAGAATGGAAGAATAAAACGTGTTGCGCCGACCCCAAGTAACATGGGATAAGGGCAGGAAGATGATGATATCTCACTTGCTCATCCTTAGGGATAGGCAAGTGAAAAAAGTGACATTAACATTGTGTCAGAGTTCTGACACTAGCAGTTTGACAGCTACGGTCCGTTTCACGATCTGAAACACTCAAACCGCCTTGAACGCGGTTGGCGCACTAGTTGAGCGATTGACTGCTGCGCTGCTTGTCGTGAGTTCGATTGCGAATATAGGGCCGTACCCGCCCTAGGATGGTTGGGTACCAGTACGAAATTCTAGGCAGCTACTAATATATAAAGCTGTTTGTTTGTTTATTTGCTTGAACGTGCTAATCTCAGGAACTACGTACTGGTCCGATTTGATAAATTCTTTCAGTGTTAGATAGCCCATTTATCGATAAAGGCTATATTCATCACGCTAAGACCACACAAAGTTGCGCGGGTCATCTAGTCAATCATAAACAATCTACCACCGAAAAACCTTCAAATATATTCTTACCTACATAGTAAACTTAGGTAGGTACACCTAGCCTAGGGCCCGGCTCTTACGAATACTGTTACTGTAGGTATCTATGTAACAGTATTCGTAATAAGCTAAACCTAATTATCTTGGGTGCAATAATTTTCGAGCTCGCTTCGCTCGGTTTTGCATTCTACACTCTCAAGTTCTTGAACTTTAGTTATTTAGTACATTTGTCAAAAAAGTTTATTTTAATAATATGTTACCAAAATGTTAGGTACCGCTATAATAATCAAGGAAAATCGGAATTGACAATGCTATTATACCTATTATTAACCGACTTCAAAAAAAGGAGGAGGTTCTCAATTCAGTTGTATTTTTTTTTTTTTTTTTTAGTGATCTATGATTTACTACACGATTGTATGATAGTGATAACATCTGGGAATACACGCTGATTCGTCTCTCTTTGATTTTCTTCCATTATGATGAAATTCACATTTAGTACTTCAAACAAAGCCAACTCATCTCACCCGGCAACTTCAGGGCCACGTTACAACTTCAGCCTGTCTGGGAATCGAACCCAGGGACTCGAATTCAAGTTTTGAGTTGGATTTGCAAAACTAGCTGTGCCTTTGTCCCCGAGTAATTTTTTTTCCAAGTATTGGATGGATGATGACTTTTTAGATTTGATTTATGATGGTGTTTTAAACAATCCTACCAACTTTGAGCTGGGTGCGAATTTTGTACCCTCGGATGTCTAAATTGACCGGAGTTGTTTACTAATAGTAAATACTTACGCAAAGAACAATACGTGTAACATGCGGCTTGGATCGGTAGTGGCTCGATCGTGAAGAACAGCATTATTGGTTTGGAGATTTCTTAAGGCTTGTGTTTAAACACCGCCCAAAAAAGTACCTATTTTACTACCAAAAAAGTTCTAAACAGTTACCAAAACGGATAAATGGTCAACAAATAATATGCATATGTCCGGCCGCTGCCGCGGCACCGCTCGCTTCGCTCGCTCGGCTCGCGCGCGGTTGGTCACAATTCTAACCTAACCTAACCTATTTTATCCAGTTTGTAACCCCAAGCCTACATTTTATGGCAATCACAGTTGAGTTGGATAGAATTTGGTGACCGTTTATCCATTTTGGTGCCCGTCTAAATTATACCCATTTGGTGACCGTTGATCCATTTTGGTGCCCGTCTAAATATACCCATTTCTTAAGAGTAAGCATCACCTTTATACGTAGGTACAGTCGCCAACACATCAAGCTACAACAATCTGTCAAAATTCTAAATTTTCAACTTTATCGCTTTATTAGTATTAGATTCGTTCAAGGTTGATTGGGATTTGACAGTTTCAGTACCTTGATGTGCATCTGACGTCTGTCTGTACATATTTATTTCTTGTTGGCATGTTTATATAGGCACCTGCATGTGTGTACAGTCCCAATCACGCAAGCTTGCCTCCGGAAAGTACGCCGCAATCGGCTGCGCAGAATGTCAATTTGACAACAAACATACCACCGCGCATGCGCGGGTAGCTCGCGCATGCGCGGATTAGCGCAAGCGCGCGGGTGTAGTGGCATCTCACTCGCTCGTATACGTTCGATGCATAAGCGTGTCCCGCTTGCTCAATGCAATACGACTGTGGATGCGAAAAGTGTTACACGTAGTTATTGTTTTTAATAATTTATTATGGTTATTTCTTACAGTTTGATTTGTGTTCTTGTGGTGTATGTGTTTGTTGTGTTACTTTTTTATATTTTATTGTTACTGGTAGTCTTTGTTACTTGTTTATAGTATAATACGTATAAACAAAAAAATATTTTAAGAACGTAACACTTTTTTACGCGATTGCACCTGCGCGGACTTCACTCGAAGCTAACTTCCGAGGGGCAAGCCACGCTGACGCGACCTGTACGTAAACTGTTTATGGTATTTTATTGATGAAATAAAATTCGTATAAAAGTTTTCAAAGATTTTAATTTTTTCGATTGGTTTTCGGTGTTTTTTTACGTTTTGATGAGATTAGAGATGGCAGACGAAATACATCGTCGAAATAAATATGTTAATGTCGTGTTGGCATCTACTCTAAGGTATCCCGCATACTTGAATCAACTGGATACTTCATAATAATAAAAAACAAATATTTACAATACAATACCTATAAGTTTGGTAACATTGCTCTCAATTATAACGAAATAAATACTATGATTGCATAGCAATACTGTATGTAAAACTATTAGTTGAAATCGACTACTTATCTAAGGATACAGTAAGCTTTGGTGGCGCTCCTGTTTATTTTTTTACAAAATACAAATCCATTGTATTTTTGGCCTAATGTTACCGCCAATGAATGACAGAGGCATTTTTTTAGGATTCCTATTCATGGGCAAAGGTAGTATGTTGTACAGCCTAGTTAAATTTAGAGATGATGGCGTTGGTGAACTCGCTGCATTTGCCGTTGCCTCCGAGGTCCCCTGTGAGGTGTTTGCCCTCCTTGAGGACGGCGTAGCACGCGTTCTGGATGCGGTCGGCGTGCTCGTGCAGCTTCAGGTGGCGCAGCATCATGATGGCGGACAGCAGCAGCGCGGTGGGGTTGGCCAGGTCCTTGCCGGCGATGTCAGGCGCTGTGCCGTGCACCTGGGGAAACGGTGGAATTGTATTAGAATTGATTACTGGTGTCTTTAGAACTGATTCTTCAATCATCAGACAACTTTAGATAGCATATTTCGCCAAGACTGGAATAAGAAGAGCTGGAAGGAGTGGGATCTTTGCCCAGAAGTGGGACAAAACAGGACAGAAAAAAAATTGCTTCTTTTTTTAGAAAACATATGACACATGTTTTAAAGTTGCAATCTTAATTCCGCAGACAAGGTTATCTGAAGATTGAAAAATGTACCTTTTTATTCATGTCTAACTCAAAAAAGGGTTAAATAAAATACTTACAACCTATGTTAGTAACGTAATCACTGATTTTAAAACGAAATAAATGAAGACCGCGTTGTGATAACATATCGATGCCAAAAAGGGATAAGCGACATTTTTTGCGACATATACATTCAGTCAAAAAAGTATCGGGAATGGATGATTTGTTTATGGTTCCAAATTCAAATTTTTGTTTTTTTGTAGTTGTTAGATTGGCACAACTGTTTTCCATTTTGGCACGGAGTTTGAGTTGCATCTGTTATTTATACCTATTAAATACAGTGCTGGTTTTAGTAATATCATATATAGTGTGTATTGCGAATTTCATAATGGACAAAAATATCGAACAAAGAGTTTGTCTTAAATTTTGCATCGCCAATAGAAATTTCGTGTTCGGAGTCACTGAAAATGTTACAGAAGGCTTACGGTGAATCGACTTTATCAAAAACTCGTGCTTATGAGTGGTTCAAACCGTTCAAAAGCGGTCGAGATGTGATGGAAGATTTGCCTCGCTCTGGTAGGCCGTCAACGTCTGCAACTGAAGTTAACATCGCAAAAGTGAAGGAAATAGTGACTGAAAATCGCGGTGTTGTGCACTCTGAATTCTTACCGGAAGGTCTAACGGTAAATAAAGAATATTATTTGAGCGTTATGCGGCGTTTAAGAGAGCAAATTCGACGAAAAAGGCTAGATTTGTGGAAAGAAAATTCTTGGATTTTGCACCACGACAATGCGCCTTCGCACAAGGCTATCATTGTGAACGAATTTTTAACCAAACACGCAACAAATACCATCCAGCAACCACCATATTCACCAGATATGGCTCCTGCTGACTTTTTTCTTTTTCCTAAACTCAAATTACCACTTCGTGGCACCCGTTTTCAATCGATAGAAGACATAAAGGAGAATTCGCGGCGAGAACTGAACTCAATTCCGGAAGCAGCGTTTAATAAATGTTTTGATGAACGGATTATTCGTTGGCGCAAGTGTATCGTTTCTAAAGGAGCATACTTTGAAGGTGATAAAATAAATTTGGATGAATAACAGACATTTTGTGTATTATTGATCTTTTCCCGGTACTTTCTTGACAGAGTAGTATATGATTAGAATAGACTTTTGTAGTTTATTCTAAATATGTATATATATAAGTCGATTTCAATGCAATAGACGAAAAAGCGCGAAAGCTCTCGGTCGCACAATTTTCGCCCTTACATCGTCACAAAATTGTCGACCAGGAATTTTCGCACATATGCATAAAAAGGAAAATAAAAAAAAGTGGAACGTTTTTCCCACTTACTTAATTCAATATATTTATTTAATTAAAACTAAGGTAATAAATGACATCGCTTATTCAGTTAATGCATTTATTCGGCTAATTATTTACATTAAATTAAATAACTAAACTATATGCTTAAAAATACTACAATACTAATACAATACAATTATGATTTCACAGCATTTGGTCATAAAATAAAACACCTAAGTTTTCCGTAATACAGTAGAAATTCTATTTTATTATAAGAATAAAGTTCATGTTCCATGGGAAAGTAACGAAGCTAAGTTTTTGATAAAATACGGCAGTGATTATGAATAATTATTGTGTGTTCAAGCGCAAGCAAAGTCGTGTTTACACGCAAGCATTTAGCGTTACTTTCAAGTAACTTATAAAATACCCGTGTGAACAACCCATACAGACGGTCTATTCTGTAAACATCTCACTGTGTAAACTTATGTGTAGTATTAGAGATGGGTAACTCAGGAGATATGAATCAATCCGTTTCCATCAATCACTCTTTGTATCCGTTTACATCCGAATGTATCAATGTATCTTTACAACTCATTCACTCATGACGTCTTATCCTATCTGTCTCGCAGCCGTATAGCTAGCATAATCTATGCACTCGTTCTTTTAGACCTCCAACCAAGGTCAAATTCAGGCGTCTCTTTCACACTTCCGTATTTGAAATGGTCTTTCACTTTGACATTATCTATCACTCTCACTGATATAGTGGATTGAGCTACTTAGCGAGCTAGTGATACATAAGGATATAAAGATACAAAAGAGTGATGCATATCTCAGTGATCGAAAGATACATTTCAATCTTTTCTTTTCAATGATACATTTTGCCCATGTCTAATTTTTATGGATTCACAGTCTGTGAATGAAGTGAGCTGTGAATCACGTTCACTTCACCTAAGCTCACACAGTGAAAGGTTTGCAGAATCGCATTGTTGAAGTTTATTGTCGCTTTCAATACGCTCCTGGTGAATAGAAATATTTCTAATATCATAGCTAGCATTCTATAAATATAGTTTCCCATGGACAATATAGCACACAGTTTTCACATTTATTTTAGTAAATTTACAAGAATGTTTTTAATTTCATTTAATTATCATATTTTTCTTTCTAAGTACTTTATTAAACTCGTTAGCGATGTTGTACGTTTTACTGTCAGATTAAATCCGACCTAGAAGTGATAACATTGTACTTCAATTTAGTAACGCACACCCATAATTCAAAATCTGTTTCCATATATCTAGTTAGTCACGCTATACCAACATATATACAAACAGAGAATGTCCTCGGATGAGCTTGTTGACGGTAGTTCTTCCCATTTGTTCTAAGGACCATGCTGTCATCAGACACAATGAGACAAAAAAAGAATTAAGACTTGTGTGCTCAAGTACTTTGGGGCCATTAAAGTATTACGTAAGCACCAATGGGGGGTTGGGGGTCGTTACTATGATTATTTTTGATGACTTGGGGGAAGGAGGAGGGGTTTAATTGGTGATTAAGTCAGCAATATTTACTTCCTTTTTTGTTTGCAAATCTTAGTAAGTAGATTATAATTTGACATAATTATGGCTGGTTAGTTGTTTTTACTCCCACGCGATGTTTAGTAAAAAATAACAGAAGTGGGGGACATAGGTCTCGCGCGAGTATAAACGATACAAATGCTTACGTAATCATAGGAGGAGGGGTAAGAGCTTTGGTTTATTATCGGTGACAAGGGGAGGGGGGAGGGTTAAAAATGACTTAAAATTCTGCTTACGCAATACTTGAACGGCCTCTTTGGACCCAAGTGCAATGATCGGTTCTTCCAGAATATTGCCTACCTAATCAAGGTACATCGAAAAAAAGGTAAATTGTCTTATTTTGTCCGATGACGTCACGTTCCATTGAACAAATGAGATCTACCGCTTGTTGCTATTGTCTGTTGGCCTCATTTCATTAAGTGTCTAAGAGGCTTTTGACAGTTAGATTTGGACTTTCGTATGCCTCTAAAAGGGTCAAAGATCCGCGATTGCAAATTGACCAAAATATGAAAAACATAAACAAAATGTTTGGGGATAACTCTTCAAACATGTACACATGTACTTACAGAAAGCTGATGCGTTTAGATAAGGAACACACGTCCCAGTGTTACATACCAAACGCGTCATTTACTTAGAAAAAGAACATACATAATTAATAATACTAATTTATTTCCAAAAACAGTTTAAAAAACTATTTTTGGTGAAAAAATATACCAAAAAAACAGCTGTAGACAAGAAATACATTCATCAAGAGAATCACAAAATAGTCTATAAAGAAAAAGACAGAGCGAATGTGCAGCCGATAACGTCCCTTATCTATGAGTCGTAGTAATGACACTGACAGCCCGTTACGTGGACCTATCAGAGTTCTAGAAAAAAAAAAAACAACTGTCCGGACGATCGCTTTGATTGTCTCTCACTTTTCTGACCGCATTCACTCGCTCATCTTCTGCCGAGCACAGACCAATCGAACGAAGGCAAACTAACGTGAATGAGTGAACGAATACGAGCGTGCGGTGACGTTCGTTCACTCGTTAGCTTGGCTTGTGCCCGGAATTCTACTCCTCACCGTATCACACTATAAATTGAACTAAAATACTGAAAATAAAACAGCCGTTTATATCACAACTTACTACGTTCCTGTTGCACGAACTACCTCGCTACAATAAATATTGTCTTCACAGTATTTTCAACTTAATGCGCAAGAACTGAGGTTAAATTTTCATTGGCTCGCTTTGATGATTTTTACGCAGTCAATGAAATCAATGAAGTTTGCAGCTATACACCGCGGCTGTATAGCCCCTTTTGGGGATTACATTACAGCCATGATTGTATAGCGTTCCTCCTAAAATGCAATGGTAACTTATCATTAATAATTAAACTAACACAATTTAAGCGGTTAAGTTATTATGGCCTAAGTCTTAGTGATTAAAAAAATCTGAACTGTTCAGCACCTGTTACAAACAATCTAAATTCCAATTCTCTATAGTGAATTTTGCTAATCAGTTTTCTTCTTGGGCCGATTGACACAAATTCTCAATATGTGCTATGTGGTCTCATTTTCATGACTGTCTGGCAGTTTGAGTATACTATGCGGCCTAGCCTTTCCCGTTCTTGTTTCTCCTTCTTTTAATTTGCGATTGGTTTGCTCTTGACTCTAGCCTAGGTCAGAGGTGACAGAGACAGAGTGACGATGGAGCGAGCTTACCCAGAAGCCTGTTTACTCAAACTTTGAAGAGATTAGGTTTGAATGCTTTCGGAAACAAAGACGAAGGCAGAGAGTTCCACTCCTTTGCTGTGCGCGATAGCAACAAGGTAGGGATGGTAAGATGCAGTGCGTCTGGATGTCCGATGGTAGAAGGGGGCCGGTGGGATGAGGCCGTAAAGTTATTGGGACACTCACCGAAGTACAATCTGTAGAAGACCGACAAGCAGGCAACTTTACGGCGATGAGCCCCAGTTCTCATTACTTCAGTTGTTCAATCATTTCAGGTGATAAACAGTTCAGAGTTTTTTGTAAATAAGACTGTACATGTTTATTATATATTTAATGACTTCTGTGGACATAAAACGACTCGTTCCATTTCTTTTGTCGCGCGAATCACCCTAGCCTAGGCTTTATCTCAATAGCCGAAATACCTCCCCGAAAAATCACATCATGAGGAAAAAACTGAATCATTGGTATACATCCACAAAAATCATCAATAAACGAGCAGATCTATGTTCTACGAAACGGAATGTAAATAAATACTGACAAATAACGTGTAACTTCCTTGGCAGTTACACCCGTTTGAGTTGGCTGACTGAGATAATAAATATTTACTTGTACTTTAATTGGCAGTGAAAGCTTGAGTGGTTGCAGAATGTCACTTTGTTGGAACTGATAATTAACGCTGGGACTGTTTGGAATATAAGTTCCAGCATTATGCTGAGCGATGGATACGTATGCAGATGTGTCGCATAGTTTTTCAACCAGTATAAGTCACTATATTTGTTTTTTATATCTGCTCTAATTTTTACCTGCAACCCAGTAAATTGCTAATAAGCAACTTTTCATTACGGGAATCCTATTACGAAAATTATAGTGAGGATGCATTGCTCATGTTTTTTCTACCTTTACATTACAAGTATTTTCTCTACCTTTTTAATATTTTTTTAATTTTTTTTGGGTGCATTATAATAATATATTTGCCAGTATATCAGTCAGTCAACTCTACGCTTAGTACTAAATAGGTCGACAATATAATCTAATAATTGAACTAACTCCTATCTCATAACTGCCGCTTTGATCATAATTTTGATACAGGACTAGCGTTCAAATGCTCTAAAATTAATCCACGGAACACGAATGTACAAAAAAAAACATACTAAAGAAAACGTACAAAATAATAGTGGACTAGTGTTCAAATGTGGAACAAGTTCATACAAAAAAAAAGGCATCAGAATTAAAAAATTCGACATCGTACCTAGTCCGTTAACAAAACATGATTTACACGATTTTAGTAGTTTCATTTGGTATCGGGGTCATCTAAATACTTGATGATTTCCGCGGTGTACTCGGAGCACTTGGCGGCGCCGCCCAGGTCGGCGGTGAGCGCGCGGCCCTCGCGCAGCACGCGGAAGCACGCGCGCTCGATGCGCGCCGCGTGCGCCTCCAGCCGCACGTGGCGCAGCATCATGACGCCCGACAGCAGCAGCGCCGTGGGGTTGGCTAAGTCCTTGCCAGCGATGCTGGGCGCTGTGCCGTGCACCTGCAAGCAGTGCCAGGTTCATGTGGGCTCATGGAGGGACGGTACAACTCGATTGTGAACGAAACACATCGGCCAAAGCATTATGCGACAGTGACTGAAAGCGATGAGCATTTTGGGACTTTGTCACATTAAACTCGGCTCGAGCATTAAAAAAAAATATTCTCGTCTATTCTTTTGACGAAGTTTGAATGCTTTGGAAATTGTATGAATAGGTAATCATGCGAAAACTGACGATATATCGATATTTTTCACTAAATAATTATTAAAACTGAATTTCGATATATTTATCTCACTTGCTCATCCTTGTAATGTATGGATCAGAATGTTGGGCTGCGAAAAAGACGGATGAAAATAGATTGCATGTAGCGGAGATGAGAATGTTGAGATGGATGTGTGGAGTAACGAGAGTGGATAAAGTGAGAAATGAGTACATTAGAGGCACTTTAAAAGTGGCGCCAGTGACGGAAAAGTTAAAAGGGAATCGCTTGTCTTGGTCATGTGAAGAGGAGGGATGAAACGCATATAACTAGAAGAGTTATGAACATAAATGTGGATGGATGGAGAGGTAGAGGAAGGCCAAAGAAAAGATGGATGCATTGTGTGAGGAGCGATATGAAAGAAAAGGGAGTTAGTGATAGAGTGACGACTGATAGAACAGAATGGAAGAATAAAACGTGTTGCGCCGACCCCAAGTAACATGGGATAAGGGCAGGAAGATGATGATATCTCACTTGCTCATCCTTAGGGATAGGCAAGTGAAAAAAGTGACATTAACATTGTGTCAGAGTTCTGACACTAGCAGTTTGACAGCTACGGTCCGTTTCACGATCTGAAACACTCAAACCGCCTTGAACGCGGTTGGCGCACTGGTTGAGCGATTGACTGCTGCGCTGCTTGTCGTGAGTTCGATTGCGAATATAGGGCCGTACCCGCCCTAGGATGGTTGGATACCAGTACGAAATTCTAGGCAGCTACTAATATATAAAGCTGTTTGTTTGTTTATTTGCTTGAACGTGCTAATCTCAGGAACTACGTACTGGTCCGATTTGATAAATTCTTTCAGTGTTAGATAGCCCATTTATCGATAAAGGCTATATTCATCACGCTAAGACCACACAAAGTTGCGCGGGTCATCTAGTCAATCATAAACAATCTACCACCGAAAAACCTTCAAATATATTCTTACCTACATAGTAAACTTAGGTAGGTACACCTAGCCTAGGGCCCGGCTCTTACGAATACTGTTACTGTAGGTATCTATGTAACAGTATTCGTAATAAGCTAAACCTAATTATCTTGGGTGCAATAATTTTCGAGCTCGCTTCGCTCGGTTTTGCATTCTACACTCTCAAGTTCTTGAACTTTAGTTATTTAGTACATTTGTCAAAAAAGTTTATTTTAATAATATGTTACCAAAATGTTAGGTACCGCTATAATAATCAAGGAAAATCGGAATTGACAATGCTATTATATTATTAACCGACTTCAAAAAAAGGAGGAGGTTCTCAATTCAGTTGTATTTTTTTTTTATTTTTTTAGTGATCCATGATTTACTACACGATTGTATGATAGTGATAACATCTGGGAATACACGCTGATTCGTCTCTCTTTGATTTTCTTCCATTATGATGAAATTCACATTTAGTACTTCAAACAAAGCCAACTCATCTCACCCGGCAACTTCAGGGCCACGTTACAACTTCAGCCTGTCTGGGAATCGAACCCAGGGACTCGAATTCAAGTTTTGAGTTGGATTTGCAAAACTAGCTGTGCCTTTGTCCCCGAGTAATTATTTTTCCAAGTATTGGATGGATGATGACTTTTTAGATTTGATTTATGATGGTGTTTTAAACAATCCTACCAACTTTGAGCTGGGTGCGAATTTTGTACCCTCGGATGTCTAAATTGACCGGAGTTGTTTACTAATAGTAAATACTTACGCAAAGAACAATACGTGTAACATGCGGCTGGATCGGTAGTGGCTCGATCGTGAAGAACAGCATTATTGGTTTGGAGATTTCTTAAGGCTTGTGTTTAAACACCGCCCAAAAAAGTACCTATTTTACTACCAAAAAAGTTCTAAACAGTTACCAAAACGGATAAATGGTCAACAAATAATATGCATATGTCCGGCCGCTGCCGCGGCACCGCTCGCTTCGCTCGCTCGGCTCGCGCGCGGTTGGTCACAATTCTAACCTAACCTAACCTATTTTATCCAGTTTGTAACCCCAAGCCTACATTTTATGGCAATCACAGTTGAGTTGGATAGAATTTGGTGACCGTTTATCCATTTTGGTGCCCGTCTAAATTATACCCATTTGGTGACCGTTGATCCATTTTGGTGCCCGTCTAAATTATACCCATTTCTTAAGAGTAAGCATCACCTTTATACGTAGGTACAGTCGCCAACACATCAAGCTACAACAATCTGTCAAAATTCTAAATTTTCAACTTTATCGCTTTATTAGTATTAGATTCGTTCAAGGTTGATTGGGATTTGACAGTTTCAGTACCTTGATGTGCATCTGACGTCTGTCTGTACATATTTATTTCTTGTTGGCATGTTTATATAGGCTCCTGCATGTGTGTACGTAAACTGTTTATGGTATTTTATTGATGAAATAAAATTCGTATAAAAGTTTTCAAAGATTTTAATTTTTTCGATTGGTTTTCGGTGTTTTTTTACGTTTTGATGAGATTAGAGATGGCAGACGAAATACATCGTCGAAATAAATATGTTAATGTCGTGTTGGCATCTACTCTAAGGTATCCCGCATACTTGAATCAACTGGATACTTCATAATAATAAAAAACAAATATTTACAATACAATACCTATAAGTTTGGTAACATTGCTCTCAATTATAACGAAATAAATACTATGATTGCATAGCAATACTGTATGTAAAACTATTAGTTGAAATCGACTACTTATCTAAGGATACAGTAAGCTTTGGTGGCGCTCCTGTTTATTTTTTTACAAAATACAAATCCATTGTATTTTTGGCCTAATGTTACCGCCAATGAATGACAGAGGCATTTTTTTAGGATTCCTATTCATGGGCAAAGGTAGTATGTTGTACAGCCTAGTTAAATTTAGAGATGATGGCGTTGGTGAACTCGCTGCATTTGCCGTTGCCTCCGAGGTCCCCTGTGAGGTGTTTGCCCTCCTTGAGGACGGCGTAGCACGCGTTCTGGATGCGGTCGGCGTGCTCGTGCAGCTTCAGGTGGCGCAGCATCATGATGGCGGACAGCAGCAGCGCGGTGGGGTTGGCCAGGTCCTTGCCGGCGATGTCAGGCGCTGTGCCGTGCACCTGGGGAAACGGTGGAATTGTATTAGAATTGATTACTGGTGTCTTTAGAACTGATTCTTCAATCATCAGATAACTTTAGATAGCATATTTCGCCAAGACTGGAATAAGAAGAGCTGGAAGGAGTGGGATCTTTGCCCAGAAGTGGGACAAAACAGGACAGAAAAAAAATTGCTTCTTTTCTTAGAAAACATATGACACATGTTTTAAAGTTGCAATCTTAATTCCGCAGACAAGGTTATCTGAAGATTGAAAAATGTACCTTTTTATTCATGTCTAACTCAAAAAAGGGTTAAATAAAATACTTACAACCTATGTTAGTAACGTAATCACTGATTTTAAAACGAAATAAATGAAGACCGCGTTGTGATAACATATCGATGCCAAAAAGGGATAAGCGACATTTTTTGCGACATATACATTCAGTCAAAAAAGTATCGGGAATGGATGATTTGTTTATGGTTCCAAATTCAAATTTTTGTTTTTTTGTAGTTGTTAGATTGGCACAACTGTTTTCCATTTTGGTGCGGAGTTTGAATTGCATCTGTTATTTATATTAAATACAGTGCTGGTTTTAGTAATATCATATATAGTGTGTATTGCGAATTTCATAATGGACAAAAATATCGAACAAAGAGTTTGTCTTAAATTTTGCATCGCCAATAGAAATTTCGTGTTCGGAGTCACTGAAAATGTTACAGAAGGCTTACGGTGAATCGACTTTATCAAAAACTCGTGCTTATGAGTGGTTCAAAGCGTTCAAAAGCGGTCGAGATGTGATGGAAGATTTGCCTCGCTCTGGTAGGCCGTCAACGTCTGCAACTGAAGTTAACATCGCAAAAGTGAAGGAAATAGTGACTGAAAATCGCGGTGTTGTGCACTCTGAATTCTTACCGGAAGGTCTAACGGTAAATAAAGAATATTATTTGAGCGTTATGCGGCGTTTAAGAGAGCAAATTCGACGAAAAAGGCTAGATTTGTGGAAAGAAAATTCTTGGATTTTGCACCACGACAATGCGCCTTCGCACAAGGCTATCATTGTGAACGAATTTTTAACCAAACACGCAACAAATACCATCCAGCAACCACCATATTCACCAGATATGGCTCCTGCTGACTTTTTTCTTTTTCCTAAACTCAAATTACCACTTCGTGGCACCCGTTTTCAATCGATAGAAGACATAAAGGAGAATTCGCGGCGAGAACTGAACTCAATTCCGGAAGCAGCGTTTAATAAATGTTTTGATGAACGGATTATTCGTTGGCGCAAGTGTATCGTTTCTAAAGGAGCATACTTTGAAGGTGATAAAATAAATTTGGATGAATAACAGACATTTTGTGTATTATTGATCTTTTCCCGGTACTTTCTTGACAGAGTAGTATATGATTAGAATAGACTTTTTTAGTTTATTCTAAATAGGTATGTATATATATAATTCGATTTCAATGCAATAGACGAAAAAGCGCGAAAGCTCTCGGTCGCCCAATTTTCGCCCTTACATCGTCACAAAATTGTCGACCAGGAATTTTCGCACATATGCATAAAAAGGAAAATAAAAAAAAGTGGAACGTTTTTCCCACTTACTTAATTCAATATATTTATTTAATTAAAACTAAGGTAATAAATGACATCGCTTATTCAGTTAATGCATTTATTCGGCTAATTATTTACATTAAATTAAATAACTAAACTATATGCTTAAAAATACTACAATACTAATACAATACAATTATGATTTCACAGCATTTGGTCATAAAATAAAACACCTAAGTTTTCCGTAATACAGTAGAAATTCTATTTTATTATAAGAATAAAGTTCATGTTCCATGGGAAAGTAACGAAGCTAAGTTTTTGATAAAATACGGCAGTGATTATGAATAATTATTGTGTGTTCAAGCGCAAGCAAAGTCGTGTTTACACGCAAGCATTTAGCGTTACTTTCAAGTAACTTATAAAATACCCGTGTGAACAACCCATACAGACGGTCTATTCTGTAAACATCTCACTGTGTAAACTTATGTGTAGTATTAGAGATGGGTAACTCAGGAGATATGAATCAATCCGTTTCCATCAATCACTCTTTGTATCCGTTTACATCCGAATGTATCAATGTATCTTTACAACTCATTCACTCATGACGTCTTATCCTATCTGTCTCGCAACCGTATAGCTAGCACAATCTATGCACTCGTTCTTTTAGACCTCCAACCAAGGTCAAATTCAGGCGTCTCTTTCACACTTCCGTATTTGAAATGGTCTTTCACTTTGACATTATCTATCACTCTCACTGATATAGTGGATTGAGCTACTTAGCGAGCTAGTGATACATAAGGATATAAAGATACAAAAGAGTGATGCATATCTCAGTGATCGAAAGATACATTTCAATCTTTTCTTTTCAATGATACATTTTGCCCATGTCTAATTTTTATGGATTCACAGTCTGTGAATGAAGTGAGCTGTGAATCACGTTCACTTCACCTAAGCTCACACAGTGAAAGGTTTGCAGAATCGCATTGTTGAAGTTTATTGTCGCTTTCAATACGCTCCTGGTGAATAGAGATATTTCTAATATCATAGCTAGCATTCTATAAATATAGTTTCCCATGGACAATATAGCACACAGTTTTCACATTTATTTTAGTAAATTTACAAGAATGTTTTTAATTTCATTTAATTATCATATTTTTCTTTCTAAGTACTTTATTAAACTCGTTAGCGATGTTGTACGTTTTACTGTCAGATTAAATCCGACCTAGAAGTGATAACATTGTACTTCAATTTAGTAACGCACACCCATAATTCAAAATCTGTTTCCATATATCTAGTTAGTCACGCTATACCAACATATATACAAACAGAGAATGTCCTCGGATGAGCTTGTTGACGGTAGTTCTTCCCATTTGTTCTAAGGACCATGCTGTCATCAGACACAATGAGACAAAAAAAGAATTAAGACTTGTGTGCTCAAGTACTTTGGGGCCATTAAAGTATTACGTAAGCACCAATGGGGGGTTGGGGGTCGTTACTATGATTATTTTTGATGACTTGGGGGAAGGAGGAGGGGTTTAATTGGTGATTAAGTCAGCAATATTTACTTCCTTTTTTGTTTGCAAATCTTAGTAAGTAGATTATAATTTGACATAATTATGGCTGGTTAGTTGTTTTTACTCCCACGCGATGTTTAGTAAAAAATAACAGAAGTGGGGGACATAGGTCTCGCGCGAGTATAAACGATACAAATGCTTACGTAATCATAGGAGGAGGGGTAAGAGCTTTGGTTTATTATCGGTGACAAGGGGAGGGGGGAGGGTTAAAAATGACTTAAAATTCTGCTTACGCAATACTTGAACGGCCTCTTTGGACCCAAGTGCAATGATCGGTTCTTCCAGAATATTGCCTACCTAATCAAGGTACATCGAAAAAAAGGTAAATTGTCTTATTTTGTCCGATGACGTCACGTTCCATTGAACAAATGAGATCTACCGCTTGTTGCTATTGTCTGTTGGCCTCATTTCATTAAGTGTCTAAGAGGCTTTTGACAGTTAGATTTGGACTTTCGTATGCCTCTAAAAGGGTCAAAGATCCGCGATTGCAAATTGACCAAAATATGAAAAACATAAACAAAATGTTTGGGGATAACTCTTCAAACATGTACACATGTACTTACAGAAAGCTGATGCGTTTAGATAAGGAACACACGTCCCAGTGTTACATACCAAACGCGTCATTTACTTAGAAAAAGAACATACATAATTAATAATACTAATTTATTTCCAAAAACAGTTTAAAAAACTATTTTTGGTGAAAAAATATACCAAAAAAACAGCTGTAGACAAGAAATACATTCATCAAGAGAATCACAAAATAGTCTATAAAGAAAAAGACAGAGCGAATGTGCAGCCGATAACGTCCCTTATCTATGAGTCGTAGTAATGACACTGACAGCCCGTTACGTGGACCTATCAGAGTTCTAGAAAAAAAAAAACAACTGTCCGGACGATCGCTTTGATTGTCTCTCACTTTTCTGACCGCATTCACTCGCTCATCTTCTGCCGAGCACAGACCAATCGAACGAAGGCAAACTAACGTGAATGAGTGAACGAATACGAGCGTGCGGTGACGTTCGTTCACTCGTTAGCTTGGCTTGTGCCCGGAATTCTACTCCTCACCGTATCACACTATAAATTGAACTAAAATACTGAAAATAAAACAGCCGTTTATATCACAACTTACTACGTTCCTGTTGCACGAACTACCTCGCTACAATAAATATTGTCTTCACAGTATTTTCAACTTAATGCGCAAGAACTGAGGTTAAATTTTCATTGGCTCGCTTTGATGATTTTTACGCAGTCAATGAAATCAATGAAGTTTGCAGCTATACACCGCGGCTGTATAGCCCCTTTTGGGGATTACATTACAGCCATGATTGTATAGCGTTCCTCCTAAAATGCAATGGTAACTTATCATTAATAATTAAACTAACACAATTTAAGCGGTTAAGTTATTATGGCCTAAGTCTTAGTGATTAAAAAAATCTGAACTGTTCAGCACCTGTTACAAACAATCTAAATTCCAATTCTCTATAGTGAATTTTGCTAATCAGTTTTCTTCTTGGGCCGATTGACACAAATTCTCAATATGTGCTATGTGGTCTCATTTTCATGACTGTCTGGCAGTTTGAGTATACTATGCGGCCTAGCCTTTCCCGTTCTTGTTTCTCCTTCTTTTAATTTGCGATTGGTTTGCTCTTGACTCTAGCCTAGGTCAGAGGTGACAGAGACAGAGTGACGATGGAGCGAGCTTACCCAGAAGCCTGTTTACTCAAACTTTGAAGAGATTAGGTTTGAATGCTTTCGGAAACAAAGACGAAGGCAGAGAGTTCCACTCCTTTGCTGTGCGCGATAGCAACAAGGTAGGGATGGTAAGATGCAGTGCGTCTGGATGTCCGATGGTAGAAGGGGGCCGGTGGGATGAGGCCGTAAAGTTATTGGGACACTCACCGAAGTACAATCTGTAGAAGACCGACAAGCAGGCAACTTTACGGCGATGAGCCCCAGTTCTCATTACTTCAGTTGTTCAATCATTTCAGGTGATAAACAGTTCAGAGTTTTTTGTAAATAAGACTGTACATGTTTATTATATATTTAATGACTTCTGTGGACATAAAACGACTCGTTCCATTTCTTTTGTCGCGCGAATCACCCTAGCCTAGGCTTTATCTCAATAGCCGAAATACCTCCCCGAAAAATCACATCATGAGGAAAAAACTGAATCATTGGTATACATCCACAAAAATCATCAATAAACGAGCAGATCTATGTTCTACGAAACGGAATGTAAATAAATACTGACAAATAACGTGTAACTTCCTTGGCAGTTACACCCGTTTGAGTTGGCTGACTGAGATAATAAATATTTACTTGTACTTTAATTGGCAGTGAAAGCTTGAGTGGTTGCAGAATGTCACTTTGTTGGAACTGATAATTAACGCTGGGACTGTTTGGAATATAAGTTCCAGCATTATGCTGAGCGATGGATACGTATGCAGATGTGTCGCATAGTTTTTCAACCAGTATAAGTCACTATATTTGTTTTTTATATCTGCTCTAATTTTTACCTGCAACCCAGTAAATTGCTAATAAGCAACTTTTCATTACGGGAATCCTATTACGAAAATTATAGTGAGGATGCATTGCTCATGTTTTTTCTACCTTTACATTACAAGTATTTTCTCTACCTTTTTAATATTTTTTTAATTTTTTTTGGGTGCATTATAATAATATATTTGCCAGTATATCAGTCAGTCAACTCTACGCTTAGTACTAAATAGGTCGACAATATAATCTAATAATTGAACTAACTCCTATCTCATAACTGCCGCTTTGATCATAATTTTGATACAGGACTAGCGTTCAAATGCTCTAAAATTAATCCACGGAACACGAATGTACAAAAAAAAACATACTAAAGAAAACGTACAAAATAATAGTGGACTAGTGTTCAAATGTGGAACAAGTTCATACAAAAAAAAAGGCATCAGAATTAAAAAATTCGACATCGTACCTAGTCCGTTAACAAAACATGATTTACACGATTTTAGTAGTTTCATTTGGTATCGGGGTCATCTAAATACTTGATGATTTCCGCGGTGTACTCGGAGCACTTGGCGGCGCCGCCCAGGTCGGCGGTGAGCGCGCGGCCCTCGCGCAGCACGCGGAAGCACGCGCGCTCGATGCGCGCCGCGTGCGCCTCCAGCCGCACGTGGCGCAGCATCATGACGCCCGACAGCAGCAGCGCCGTGGGGTTGGCTAAGTCCTTGCCAGCGATGCTGGGCGCTGTGCCGTGCACCTGCAAGCAGTGCCAGGTTCATGTGGGCTCATGGAGGGACGGTACAACTCGATTGTGAACGAAACACATCGGCCAAAGCATTATGCGACAGTGACTGAAAGCGATGAGCATTTTGGGACTTTGTCACATTAAACTCGTTACTCTTCAATCGGTGTAAAAGGACACATATCGGATGTTGCCATTTACATTATATAATATGACAAGATTCTAATATTTTTGTAAGAGTCTAAGAACATAAACGCAGAGTCGAAACGTCAATCTATAAATGTACAAAGTATATTGACCCCTATCTCAACAAGTTGCAACGTAACGAAAAAAATAATTACGCGCCTCTTTTTTATCTCGACGGTAATGAGTGAATTGAGCTGTGGAAATAAGAGTCAATATACTATGTACGCTTTTAAATGACCACTTCCATTCTACGTCAATGTGTCGCGTTGAACTACGTCAATGTGTCGCGTTGAACTACGTCGATAGTTATCCTAAATTCAATCGATCTTAACGAGCGATGTCATAAATCGAACACAATCAAGTTGCACCATAATCGAAATTAGTTTCCAAACAATGCATTAGTACAAAATATTGAACTTATAAAGTTAGTAAAGAATGTTATTAAATGGGAGAAAGCCATCCTTCGATGCGTAGCGCATTCAGCTGATGAACCTAGCTAGAATTGATTATAGCTTCGTGTACATTTTTCGAATTTTCTCGACTTTTTGGGATCACGTGCTTACATGTTTAATTTAACCCTATGAAGAAGAAGAAGTTGATGTGTTGTCCCATATTTTTACTCTTTAATATTGCACTAATCATCGCCTTGTGAATGGGAGCGAATACTTCACTAAATAATATTATTTTTTCAAATAAAAAATAACATAATCAACAAATTTTCTCAGACAGTGTACGAGGGGGCGTTTTTAAGTTCGCGGAATGGAGGGCAAGGAGTGAAAATAAAAATACTAAATTATTTTTCTTTTTCAATATATTCACCTGCTACCCTAATACATTTTTCAGATCTTTCAATTAGCTTATGTATACCTTCATAAAAAAATGTTTTGTCTTTGTCCGAAAAATAAGCTGAAACCGCGTCCTTCACTTCTTCATCAGTTGAAAATTTCTTTCCACGAAGTTCTTTTTTCAGATTTGGAAAGAGGTAATAATCACTGGGAGCCAGGTCTGGGCTGTAGGGTGGATGGTCTAAAATATCGAAGCCCACCTTATGCAGGGCAGCCAACGCAACACGGCTCTTGTGAACAGGCGCGTTGTCGTGAAGAAGAAGGACACCTTTGGTCAATTTTCCCCTCCTTTTTTCTTTAATACTTTCTTTCAACCTCTCGAGGATAGAAGCATAGTATTCTCCGGTTATAGAAACGCCTTTATCTTTATAATCGGTCAACAGAATCCCTTCCAAATCCCAAAACACTGTTGCCATGATTTTCCCAGCCGATTGTGACACTTTAAACTTCTTGGGTGGTGGTGTACCTTTTTTGTGCCACTGCATAGAGTCCTGTTTTGACTCAGGCTCATAATGATGAACCCAAGTTTCATCTCCAGTAACAATTCGACTCAATAGTCCATCCTTATCTTCGTTACAGAGGTCCAAAAACGTGCGAGAACACTCCACGCGGCGTTGTTTCTGAGGCGGCGTGAGCATTCTTGGCACCCATCTTGCACTGACCTTTGTCATGCCAAGATGATCGTGTAGAATTTTGATAATTGTTGTATCCGATACACCAACCATTTCTGCAAGCTGTTTCTTCTTTAGTCTGGCATCTTCCAATATTATTTTTTCGACATTTTTAATGATTTCCGGAGTAGTCACCTCGATCGCCCGTCCGGGCCGCGGGTCGTCTTCAAGTGAGGTCCTGCCTTGTTAAAAAGACAATGCCACTTGTAAACCATGCTTTTACCCGGGCAAGAGTCCCCGTAAACGGATTCCATCTCTTCCAGTATGTTTTGAACTGACTTTCCTGGCTTGGTAAGGAACTTTATTACGGCACGGTACTCGATTTTTTCCATAATGCACACTTTCTTCCCGATTGAGTTGTTTGCTTGACGATAGTTCAAAGACTAATGACCCAATTAAGACAAAACCTGGTATTTATACTAATATTGAGTGGCTGAAGTCGTGGCCACCTCGACAATGACCTATTTTTATCATCTACCCTCCCATTCCGCGAACTTAAAAACGCACCCTCGTAGCTACCATCTTATTTCCCAGTACAATTTGTACAGACATATTCATAAGTGTTTATATGTTATTGACGCACTAAAAAATCCTTAACGTTAACCAATTAATGCTATAAAATCGACCGGCAATCCCCGCCTAACGCTCGGTTTCTGAGCTACATTATCAATCGTTACCACCAACCAACCAATGACGTTATGATTATGACCAAAACACTAACCCCCCCCCCCCTTGTGTCCCTATGTTCTCCTTTTTGATGATTTAATAACTCTCACAAAATGCTCAAAATTGTCCGATAAATTTCTGTCAACAGACCTTTAGTGTACAAATTTCGCAACTATTAATCAAAATAAGAAAACATAAGGACACAGTATACATCCTTCTTATTCAGTTTGTGAAATATCTCTAAAATCGAACCAATATTGGGGAGGAAATCAGTCGAGACCCAAACCTCGAATTATGACTTTTTACATACAAAGTGTCGCCGCCCATGTTTCCTCTTAACGGACAGATATACGACTGATAAAGAACCTCAGAAACGGGGCGTAAGTCGCTCGTACACGATAGCCCTTTGGATATTTGAGAAAATCTCGCAAATATAAGCGAAGCTGTAACATATAATTGTCTTTGAATGTTTTCCTATCCAAATTCCAGTTTTTATTTGTCACTGGAAAATTGCACTCCGTAAAATTTTAATAAAATCTTTATTAGATTATGATTTCTCGATATATTATGAAAACATCGTTTTGTCTAAAATAAATCCACCCAAATTCAATAGTTTCCAATATGTCAGTGGCTTATTAAGAAAAAAATATTTAACAATTTCAAGCGATATTTTACAATTCTACGTTTGCAATTTTCCGGTGTCATATTCATAGTTATGAAACACAATAATGTAACATGAAGGTCTATCAAGACATTTGAAAGTTTGGAATGAAACTAAATAGCAGGACTAACAAATAAATGGATAGAAGATTAGTAACATCGATCGCAAGAATGTCACCACTAGCAACATTACCATGCAACAATCATTCATGAATGCAATTAAGTAAAATAAATTATGATTTATTGCAGAAAATAAATGATTACTACATAGTATGCAATGAAGTGGCATTCTCTGCGTTGAGGTAATGCATAATAAAGAAATAAGAAAGCTCTTTGAGTCTGTTCCTCCAACAGTTTCTCAATCGGAAATAACGGTTGTGATTGGCTGTTTGTTGACTCGCTTGACAAGAAGGGTTTTGTGAAATGTCGAGCACTAGGTGGCAGCACTGAGGCGTCAGTTCCTATCAAATTGCTTGTTTTCTGACATTTGTTAAGATGATGTGACGTCTTGTTAAAGTCAATGTCACTTTATCAATGAAGAGGACCTCTGACCCATGTTGCGGCAACTGGAGTAAATATTCACTTATAATACCACAAGAGCTTCAAAATTATCGGGTATTTCCCGATAGGTTCGTTGCAAACAAATGAAGAAGTCAAGTTTTTCAGGTTAAAAAATCACGAGCGCGAAGCGCGAGTGATTTTTCCTGAAAAACTTGACGACTTTGACTTGACGATAATTTTGAAGCTCGTGTGGTATTCGGGGGATTATTTTTCCGTCCCAAATGTCGGCCAATAGAATTGCACCATGAGATGAAATGAACAGTCAACAAATAAGAATTTCATAATGAATAAAACAACATTTTTTATATATAGTAACTACCAGAGAAAATAATCAAAAAATTATCAGTATAATACCATGTAGGTTGTACCTCGTGACGTCGAATGGTGCAATTCTATTGGCCGATATTTGGGTCGGAAAAATAATCCTTAAAAACCTTCATTTGTCAAGATAATTTAGCGAACCATTTCGTTCAAGAAACGGGCTGTCACTAACTTTTTAATTAATAAAATATTTTTTTAATGCCAATCCTGAAAGAGCTTTCATTTTCTTTAAGTTTTCATAAATTAATTAAAATCAGGCACACATGCAATAATGCCGGATTCAAGTAAACATTCACACATAAAATAGTCGGAAAACGAAACATTTTAGGAGTTAGACATTCACATTATTTCACATGTATTAGTTCACATATTTGTATCGAGTTATTAAAAAAAAAATATTAGTAGGTAAGGGCTTTTTTTATAATTTTAAAATATATTTTTTTAGAACATGGAACCCACACCTGTTAGTTCAAACTCAATAATTTGAAACAACTTATCTTTCCAAGGTTTTTTATTTACGGCCGAAAACACTTTAATGTCCCTTTGCCAACTTTATAAAACCCCTGTCCGATGTATGAGGCCATTTTTTTCTTCACCACCTTATGCTGCGTTTTTACAAGAGATGTACGAGGCGTAGCGAGGGATGTTTGTTAAGAAGAGGTACATGAAATGATTCTGTTGATTTTTACCCGAGTTTAAAAAAAGGAAGAGGTTCTCAATATTCAGTGAGTATATTTTTATGTATCATCATCTGCCTAGCCTTTTCCTAACTGTAGTGGGGTCGGCTTCCAGTCAAACCGAATTTAGCTGAATACCAGTATTTTACGCAGAGCGGCTGCCTATCAGGCCTCCACAACCCATTAACTGGGTAACTCGGTACTTCATAGCAAGACTGGAGTCAGATTAACTGGCTTCTGACTAACCGTAACGACTGCCAAAGATCTACAAATGACAGCCGGGACCAACAGCTTAACATGCTTTCCGAGGCACGGAGGAAACTCGGTATGTTAAGATGGTCACCCATCCACAGACCAACCTTGGCAAGCGTTGCTTAACCTTGAAGATCGACCCGTGCGGCTGTTATTATCTAGCCACGAGCTCCTCAGTATTTTTTTATGTATGTACACCGATTACTCTGGGGTTTCTGATCAGATTTCTGTGGTTCATTTTAGTTCGATGCGGCTAACTTGCCATTTGGTCCCGTAAAAATGTAATTCAGTTTAGCTCAGTAGTTTTTATTTCATGGGCATTTTTGCTTATTACAATTTCTAGGAAGACGATGCCGTCGTCCAAGTGTCACCACTTAGTGAAAAATAAAAACCTAACAAGTATAAAATAACTATAATTTCGGAAGTAGGCGTTTTTATTTTTGTTCTCTGTTTTTTAACGCCGACTTCCGGAAATAACGTTATTTTATACTTTGTAGTGTTTTGTTTGGAACTCGGTTTTTTTTTTATGAAAATTTTTTTGACAAACATCCCTCGGTTTCTAGTACATCTCTGTTAGAAACTCAAACTAAAAGTCAAAAATATTGAAGGTAGAAAATGTTTAAGGCATTAAGCGTTTTGTACTCTTTTCTATACAAAGTGACATTTTCTTTTTTTTTATTTGTAATGGGTTTGCTCTTGACTCTAGTCTATGTCAGAGATGAAAGAGACAAGTCTACGATGGTAGCTTACTCTTTCCTAATTTTGATGGCTCGGTAATTATGGAGCACAATAAAATATCGAATATCATAATTTATCCTTACTAACATAATAAATGCGAAAGTAACTCTGTCTATCGCGCTTTCACGCCAAAACACAGAACCGATTTAAATGAAACTTGGTACAAAAATAGGCTAGAGCCTGAGAAAGGACATAGGCTACTTTTTATCCCGGGAGTATGCTCTCTAGGGACCACGCAGGCGAAGCCGCTGGCAGAAGCTAATAATTTATATTGAGCAAGTTTAGCAAATATTTTGATGAATACGGCAAGTGTAGTGCCAGTAAAACACCACATGCGAAGATATCGTTTGATTACTTTTTTTTTTTTTTTTAATTGAGATGACATTGCTCTTGACTCTAGTCTATGTCAGACATGACAGAGACAAAGTCTACGATGGAGCGAACCTACCCAGAAGGAGCCTGTTCACTCTAACTTTGAAGAGATGTGGGTTGAATAATGCGTTCGGAAACACAGACGCAGGCAGACAGTTCCACTCCTTTGCTGTGCGCATTATAAAATACGTTTTCAAACGCTTATTTGATATTATATTTGGTCTTTTTGTTTCAGACAGAGGTTTTTTTGGAGATACTTGTGTGTTCACTTCACTATAAAAACAGGCAATACTTTAAACAATTCAACTGATTGTGTGATCAGCTACAATTGTTTGCTTTGCCAACATAACAGATCTTGAAACTTGCGTTAACTTTTATGTTAGCTTCAAATAAAATTTTGTATTGAACTAAATAGGGTATTTTACTGAAGAAATATAATATGGTCTGTCACTACGATGCTGATGGTACAATTGTTACCAGAGACATGACGCGTGTTTTTCAACACACGATTATAGTCTTTATTTTTTTGTTTAATTGAAAAATTAAAAAATACGGTTCCGATCACAGATATAGATAGACATAGATAACGCAAGAGCAACTACTTCGCGTGCCTAGCTTACGTACAAAAATCGTAAGTGGTCACAGTCTGCATCGGTATACAGCGCTAGTTGGACGTCAGTTTAAAATATAAAGATGGTTAATTGTGCTGTTATAAATTGTAAAAACTGTACAAATGCGAGGAGAAAAAATAAAGTAAACGTTTCCTTCCAAATAGTGCTTGTGACGTCATATTAGGTAGTCAAAAAATGGCACGCTTGGTTTTCATACAGATCGTGATACTTGCGTTATCTATGTCTATCTATATCTGTGGTTCCGATACTTTTTAGAAATCTAGCTGATGGACAAATTAGATTATTTCAATAAAATACCCTATTAACAGTTTTTTTTTTAAATTGAGACGTCAAATGGAATTCTGAAACAAGGCTCCGTTCGTCCATATTAAAACAGTTCGCTGAATGTTTGTTTGTTGCTGAACGGATGTAACTTGGGGTGAATTTTTTGCAATTTTTCTAACATTCATAGCTCAATCCAAGATATAAAATATGTAGAAACAGACTAAAAGCAACAAACAAACTTTAAACGAAAAATCCGTCCTTTTACAAAAACAGCCTTCTTTATACTCTTTTGAACCATCGTGTATAGGCACAATATCTGACAGTGCAGTTTCTGTCTCGCACACACGTCTCCACTCTCAACATTATGCTAGGCGACGACCGTTTTACGCAAACGTGAAGCTTATTTTCACTAAAACTGACATATTTTTTTTACTATAATTTTGCAATGCGTTATTCTCTCAAAACTCGCCATTCTTAGTCAGTCTCGCGACAACCTTTTGACACGTTTCCTCCAAACATCACCACTGAACAGAATCTATTCTAATATTATAAACCTGAAGTTTGTTTGTTTGGTTGAACGCGATAATCTCAGGAACTGCTGGTTCAAATTGAAGAAATATTTTAGTGTTAGATAGCCCATTTATCGAGGAAGGCTATATAACATCACGCTACGACCAATATGAGCGGAGTATTGAAGAAAAATGTGAGGCAGGCTGTGTAGCTTGAGTGAGCTAGTACTTACAGATTCAAAGAGCGCGCCGTTCTTGCCGATGTTGCCCGAGGGCGTGAGGCCCAGCCCGCCCACCAGCCCCGAGCACAGGTCCGACATGATGTCTCCGTACAGGTTGGGCATCACCTGGAACGGTGCAACGATACGACACTTGTGAGAACGCTGGAACGAATTATAACTTAGTATAATGAGGTCCAATAGGGAACATGCTATATAACCATTTTTGCTTTAATTTTAAAGAACTCCATCTAGAATAGGCCACCACATAAAATAAGAAATGAAAACGCTTTAATTTATTGCCAAAATTGCGTTTTTAAACCGACAGTTTAAAGTTTCGCGCAAAAACGGACGATGACGTCACTCGTTTCTATCACTGGTCAAGACTGTCCCAACTCAAAGAAATAAGGTTGCCTTTTCGTTGGCATAACAGCAGATACGTCAACAAACGCTGATTGTTGTTTTTAAATACATTCCGTTTCACGTTACTTTAATTAATTATTTTTGTTAAAAATCGATATTAACCAAAATAAAAACGTTGTAATGGCCTTTATTTTATACTTTACTGACAACATTCTCATAAATTCTGTATTTGCATCTTCCCTATTGCAGTATAATAACCGTCACGGTTACGGCCCGGTCGGTTCGACGCCGACAGCTCTGACGCTTCACGTTATTGGTTCGTCAGTCAATGCTCATCGACTATGCCCTTGCAAGTTTCGTTCGCCCACCGTACTGTTAGAAACCGGTCTAAGTCACTATTTTTAAAAAAGGAACACACTTTCGGCAGTAAGAAACTGATACACTTTATTTAACTTTTACAATAATGATCGCGAGTGCATCACATGAGTGCACGGGATGAAGGTTGGAAGACGACTAACTGGATGAGTAGGATGGGTGTTGGAGTCGAGGAGTGATGTGTGAGCACTCAGACGGGAATGCAGCCCGAGCTGCCGGGTAGGACAGAAAGGGTACATTGGATGGGTACAACAGTACGTTGGCGAGATCACCCCGCCTGCATTCCTCTGTGCTAACGATTCTTGATCCTTATTTGTATTATAATGCTCGTTTTTATCACCTGATGATACTAAAATTATTGCTCTGTAGGATTTTGAAGTCTCGGCACTTAGTTGAGAGTTCAAAATCCAAAACCATGGTTTCACTGAGGCACTCATTTAGAGAGGTAAAACTAGACTAGGTGAATTTCACTTAGTTTAGTTTCTGTTGGGTATTTGGCACAACGGTTTTACTTAGAAAAGCATTGCAAGTCAAAACGATACAAAAATCAGTAGACATAATTCTGAACATAAATTTTTGTAAAAGCGAAAAAAATCGTTTGCACCCAACCTTTTTTGTGTGCATAACTCGATCACCTTTATTTGATTTCTTTCAGTGTTCTCCTATAGTAAAACTTGTACATAATTATGAGTACAATGATCCCCTTTCAAGTTTACCGTACATTCTTTGTTTTGTAGCGGCATCAATGCCGCCACAAGAAAAACCAACGTAGCATAATCTACATCACAACAGAAAGAATCGTAACGCCATCTATTCCACCAGTAGCGGACGGTTGTATTATGTTCAAATCGCACGGAGAACTTTGATACCGTGATGCAGGATTCCGTTAGTAGTTCTAACGGAATCCTGCATCACGGTATCAAAGTTCTCCGTGCGATTTGAACATAATACAACCGTCCGAATATCAACTATCGGGCAGTTGCCCACCGGACACAACCACCGTCCAGTCGGAGGGTCCTCCTTTTTCAATGAGATGAATGCTGAGATGGTTACCCTTTCGGCATGGGCACGCTCAGCGCAATTCGTGTACCTGCTAACTATTACTTTTGTTTTCTTTGTCGCTGTGCGTTTGTGTCTGTGCTGAAAAATGTTTTTCTATTCTATTCTATTCAATGGCGGTTTGCGGAACTTTACTCTCTGTTCCGCATACCTCTGTACTGTTACACAACTATACTAATATTTTAAAGAGAGGAAAGGTTTGATTTTTTTGTTTGTTTCATACGATTTAACTCAAAAATTACTCGACTGATTTTAAAAATTCTTTCACCATTAGAAAGCTTCATCTTTACCGAGTAAGCAAGGCTATATTATATTTAACGGTAACTACGTGGAAGAAAACGCAGCTCTGGAACGCGGCGGGCACTAGGAGGAACACGGATGGGTTTTAGTCAGTAAGAGTCTGACACTCCCGCACGCTCCGCCCAGAGCGGGAGGAGTCATTAGATGATTGGCTGCTAGTAAAGAATAAAAGAAGTAAATAGAAGTGGACTGACCAGCACGTCGAACAGAGCAGGGTCCTGCACCATGTTGAGGCACACGGTGTCGAGGTAGCGCTCCTCGAACTTGATGTCGGGGTATTTGTTGGCCACGTCGCGGCAGCACCGCAGGAACAGACCGTCCGACATGCGCCTGGAAACAACACGCCACAAGTTATTGAACACGTCGCGAAATGGCTCACTTAGGGCAAGTCGAAAGGATCATCATCATATCAGCCGAAAGACGTCCACTGCTGGACATAGGCCTCCCCCTAGCGTCGCCACAACGACCGGTCCTGTGCGCCTCGCATCCTCGGCTATCGGCTACACACATGTGACAACGGCGTTCAAATGGAAGGCTGAGAAAGGGCTATTTTTTAAACAATAAAATACCCTACTGCAACCCAAATCTGCAGTCAGTCGATCAAATGTGCTGTTGTAGGGCTCTCGCGAGAACCAAATTAATTATTTTTTCAGATCAAAGATGTGACGCATTTTGAAGCGCTTATTTAAATGATAAATCTGCAATTCTAACAATAAACTCCATTTGCCATTATATCCTGTTAATAAATAATAACATCTGATGATATCCATTATTTATGGTCTAAGCCAAAAAAAGCTTCTGTCTGCGTGTAAAGCTCTTTAATCCAGTGCAGGAAGACTGTTTTTAGGAGCCATACATAATATACTATCTCGCAACGATGCATAATACACAGGAGCCACATTTGAAACAATTAAATACACTGTGTGAAAAGTAAATTGACACTGCTTCGTTAGCAAATAGCCTTCAGCAACATTCCACTAAGTGTAATATTATGTGGCACTTCAGCATTCCTTTAATGGAGTGCTAGATTACAACGTAACAGCTACTTCAGCTATTGTTAACTTACAATGGAAAAATGTCATTAGTCTGGTAAGTGGTAAGTCAATTGTAACTATAAAAACTAGGCAAGTAGGTTGGTTTTTGAATGACCTTCTTATAAGTGTGTCACTAAATAATTAACATTTAAAAGAAACTGTGTTTTAAAGCGTTTCTTTTGTCTCTAATATTCACAGATATTGTAAGAAGATTGTGGATAAACCCACGGGTTATTTATATGCCAACCGCAAAATGGCAGAGATAAAATAAGCTAGTACATCACATTAACTTATTTGGTGAAATTTTGTTACCCAAGCAATTATTTTTTTTCACATGACAAACCGATGCAATTCATTGAAGTTAAAATGTTGGCGATATTTCACGAAAGCCTTTAATTTAGAATTGAAGTTGAGCACAGATGTTATTAGAGAGCTTGCTTGTTGGCTAGTAAGTTATATTGCTCCCTTACAGCACGGTGAAAAAGCAAACATTTTTGTATATCTACATGTATGAGAAGTGCGCTTAGGTAGAATCTGCCCGAAATTTAAGGTTTACAGGGTATTTTTGCTGAGATGACACTGTTAGGCGTTGTCCGTCAGAGAGTTAATTAATTTAACAAACTAATTGCAGATTTAAGCGACGTAATATTAAACTGCAGGTCATACGGCCTCCATGGCTCATGCACAATGGTCTAACATCATGACTAAGTGCAGAAAACCAAACCCCAATACATACATAGATGGATAGAAGAAATTGCAGACCAACCAGCTTCCAATACTCACATAATGTTAGCCTTGTGCACAGCCGTGACCTTCTTCCTGTTGTTCTCCTTGGCGAAGACGAAGGCGAACTCGGCCACGCGCATGGACGCCTCCTCGGTGATCAGCTTGATAGACTGCACCACGCCGTCCACGATCTCGTGTTCGATGCCGGAGTATTCTCCCTCCGTGTTCTCTCGCACTGTCACTACGTCTACGTTGTCGTATAGGGTTTTGATGCTGTAAGGAAATTGTTTAGTTAGTTTCCGTAAAAATATTTATTTACAGAAGTCACAGAAGTCCATATATAGACCAAATTTCAACAGAATCAGTCCAGAAGATCCGGAGTAAATTGGCTGTGACAGACAAACAGACCGACCGACAGACAGACACCTGAGTGATTTAAATCTAATAAGGGTTCCAGTTTTTTACGGATGTTCAGAACCCTAAAAAGAACTTCTGAAGGAAGGTAGGACCAAGTTTTAAATCGTGACAAAATAGTAAATTTTAATGCAAGTGGGCAAATTTTTCACTGCAGCCAAAGCGGAATAGATAAAGCGAAGACAAGGCCGTTACGGAGCCGAGATACTGCAATGATAACACCCACGTTTGTCGAATGACGTTTTTCGGCAAACTTTCCAGAAAAATAAACCGCCTAAAGTTCCCAAAGACTGCCAAATCTCCACCATTTGCATTTAACAATGCTCAGCAGGAGTAGAATGCTGTGCTAGGTTGACTGGTGTTATTTGAAAAGAGGGCTCTATCCAGCAGAGCATTAAATTGAATACCTTAGAATCTCCAACAGATTTTAGAATTTGTTTTGAGATAATCCTGCATAAACCGAACGAACTATAAATATATCGAAATATATCGAGGTTTTGACACAAGAGACATAATCCTGAGTACGTAGAGTAAGAATAGTTCGATGCAATACGCAAGCTCAGCTTCAACGAGCGATGCGTATCTTGGCGAACGGCCAGACGTTAAAGCGCACCGAATGGAGATGACAAATGAATTAAACTTTTTGAACTGCACGTGTCCGCTTAGCTTAAAGGAAATAGAAACATTGTATCTAACCCTACTTTTCTGAATGTAGATTGTGAAGTTGAAAACATTTCAAAATGTAGTATGAAAACCTGTCCAACTTTGGTATGCAAGATTGCAAGTACAGTCTGACACATACTAAACTTTAAATTCTCATTTCAGAAACCGGCGGAATTAGGCCTCCCTACTCAGATCCTTCAAACTCTCTTCGCCCAGAGCTACCATATCAATAACCCAAAAAAGATATTCTGGCATAAATGATAACCACTAGGTACTTGTTAAGACTACTGAATAGAAAATTATGTAGCTGTTCTCGGAAATCACTGTATCATCAACAATAAGAAAATTATACACAACATTCCAGTACTGAGCAGCATACACAATAATTACTGTAATTTTGTTAATGACAATTACATGTCAGTGTGAAAACACAACATTTTCTATATTATGAAGTGAAGCTGGTCTTAAATAAGAAACTGCCTCCGTGGTCGAGTGGTTTAGGCGTTTACCTGTGACCCGGTGGTCGTGGGTTCGATTCCCACGGGAAATATACTTTGTAAAGTTGTTTCCAGTTTGGCTAGGACATTGCAGGCTTGAATCACCTGATTGTCTGATAAAAAGATGATTCCGTGCTTCGGAAGGCACGTATAAGCCGGTGGTCCCGGCCGCCACTTGGCGTTCGTCAAATAAGCCATATTGTCAGAGGCTCTTGAGGCGGTTTAGAAACTCAGACACTAGGGTGTATGGGGTCGTTTAGACCTTACTGCCCACACGATAAGAAGAATAAGGAAAATATACGAAATGTTTAAAAACATAAAAGAAAAGTTATATGACTATTCTAGAGATTAGTATTTATTACAATCGTCTTCTTGACCTTGTCCCGTGTTACTTGGGGTCGGGACAAAAGGTATATTCCCTCCATTCTGTCCTGTCAAGCGACATGCTACCATGGACTCTCTTTTCTTTCATATCATTCCACATACAACCCATCCTTTCTTTGGCCTGCCTCCCCTATCAATCCATCCACATTCTTCTTCTTTTTATCGTGTGGGCAGTCCTGTCTAACTACCCCACCACACACCCTAGTGTCAGTTTCTAAACCGCCTCAAGGGCCTATTTCCATTTATAACTCTTTCACTAACAAGCATTTCATCCCTAGACAGAACTATTATAGATTGAAGATAAATAAGCTTTAGTTCTTGATTTAGTGTCATTGATTTCTCTTCAATTTGAAGCTACGTAATCGGTGTATTGAACTGGCGCTTGCAGGCAAAGGCAGGTCGCCTTTTTGTCGCACAACCTTGTGATTTGAAACTACTGGCGCTATGACTCACCAGAACATCGTTTACCGTAGCGATCGAATACGGCACAATTAAGATACCATTGCAAATATTGTTTTCTAAGCCTCGTAAGCCTTGTGACGCTTAGAAAACATTATTTTGCGTGTTAGCAACTCGTCTTCAACTCCCTCCTTATCCTATTAGCAACTATCTGTGCATTTTCTGTTTGCAAGTATCGATTCAAAATCAATCGTCTTTTAAGTCGACGCGACGGCCAAGGCTGAACATAGGCCTCGCCAAGCGCTTCGTCATATTGACCGGTGCTATGCGACTTGCATCCAGTGGACTCTCAAAGTCTCAAGGCTCTCACCAGGTCATTGGTACACCTGCCAAAACTGAGTTTCAAAATAGAGTATCGCGTTACAATTCATCCTATATTTCAACAAGCCGTTGACCTAATCATAAAAAAAACAACGGCTTGCACTCCGGGAGTGCCGGCAAAGGTGAAAACTTGAATACGTGCTTTTCTCCCTCCGTCTTACGAATTAACGTCTTACGGTCACGTGTCCTGAATAAAATCTCTGTACAAAACATGTTCGAAAAAGCAACCATAAAAAAAAACTTTAAAAAATGCATCTTTTAATCAGTACCTTTGTGATCTTTTCTCTGTATAAAAAAAAACTGTTTTTAAGTATATTGTGTGTACATAAATAAATAAATCTTTGACTAACCTAACCTTGAACATGGATTCAGGAATACGAGCCATTGACATTGCCTGATAGCGTAGAGATACCCTTATCGGTACGTGCTGAACGTAACGTTCTTTATCGCAAGTGTATTAGACGTCAGCTGATATCACACCTCAGGCATTGATCAGCGGTCTAAATAAGGAAGTCAGGTGGATCAAACTTTGCGGATTTGTTCGAAAGAGTCACCGTGTCCCTGGAACGCAAAGGTCACTAGGAGGCACACGGATGGGTTTTAGTCAGTAAGAGACTGACACTCCCTTTTGCTTCACCCAGAGCGAGAGGAGTCACTTGATGATTTCCCATCTTTAAAAACAAAAGAAAGGTGGGAAACCAGTTTTTTTGACGATAATCTTGTAGTTGCTGCGAAGATGGATTAATTGTCAAACAAGGAAGACCTTTTTTTAACGGTTTCGTACCCAAAGTGTAACCAACGGTACCCTTATACTAAGCCTCCAGTGTCCGTTCGTCCGTCTGTATGTCAGCGAGCTGTATCTCAAGAGCCGTAATAGGTAGATAGTTGAAATTTTCAGATTGTGTTGTATTTCTATTGTTTAACAACAAATAATAAAAAATAAGGTTTAAGGTACGGAACCCTTCATGTGAGAGTCCGACCCGCACTTGGCCGGTTTTTGCTAGGCTTATGTAACTTAGCTTAATATAAGTCTAAGTGGATGGAGCAGACTCCTTCCACTCAACTCTCAATTGAAAATTAAATTGTTCTAATTTTTCTATTTCAATATGAAAAAGCGGAGTTTATAAAAACTTTGGATAAAAAAGCAATTTATGAAGGTAAGTACAGTTACTTAAGTAACGAAAACCAGTCTATTAACAAAGGTAAGGTTTCGGACACGTACCATGAGAATGACTAATGTTTTTTAGATCTCGCTGAGTTCAGCACCAGTTCAAAGGCTAATGACCGGTAGTAACTTCATTGAATTTTTAGCTTATCGTTTTAAAGTGCACGGCGTTTCATACTACAGATCGGCCTCTACATAGTCATCTGTCTAGCTTTTGCCTAACTATATTGGGGTGGGCTTCCATTGAAACCGTATTCAGCTGAATAGGGACGTGCACGGCGAAGACTGTGCCATCTAGTGTCAAGAATTCGGAACTTTTTCCTTATAAAAACTTGAATTTGACGTACCTGTGCTGCCCTGCCACCTAAAGCTCCTACACGGTCCCTTTATGGAAACATCCATGTAGTAGAATGTGCCATAGTGTTGTGAATTCGGAACTTTTTCCTTATAAAAACTTGACATTGACACTGTACTGCCACCTATAGTTTCTGCACGCTCCCTATACCAGTATTTTACGTGGAGCCACTGTCTAAATGACCTCCACAACCCATTAACTGGGTAACACGGTACTTCTTAGCAAGACTGGAGTCAGATTTACTGGCGTCTGACTATCCGTAACGACTGCCAAAGATCTACAAGTGACAGCCGGGACCAACGGCTTAACGCGCGCGCGTTTTTGTTTTCTAAGTATTCCACAGACTGACCCTGGCAAGCGTTGCTTAACCTGGGAGATCGATCCGTGCGGCTGTTATTATTTAGCCACGAGCTAAGATCGTGATTAGACATGGTAAAGTAGAGAAATAAGTAATTGGTGCTGTTTATTTTTTCTAATTTATGAAGCCAAGCTCCAAGGTTAAGCAACACTTGCCAAGGTTTGACCATCTTAACATACCGAGTTTCCTCCGTACCTCGGAAAGCACTTTAAGCCGTTGGTCCCAGCTGTCATTTATAGATCTTTGACAGTCGTTACGGATTGTCAGGAGCCAGTAAATCTGACTCCAGTCTTGCCAAGAGCTACCGTTTTACCCAGTTAATGGGTTGTGGACATGTTGTGGAGGTCTGGTAGGCAGCCGCTCGTCGTAAAACACTGGTATTCAGCTAAATCCGGTTTGACTGGAAACTGACCATAATAGTTAGGAAAAGGCTAGAACGATGATGATATGAAGGGCAACAGTAGACTTTAGCTTTTAACACGAACATCTGATATTATCTTCGAAAATCAATATGCAAACATGCAATAACACCCAATCTACATGTGTTATCTGCAGTGTCTGCACGTAGACTGCAAAAAAAAACCGCTGATTGCGTTTTATATCCGTATCAAAACAATTACAAATCAAAATATAACAACCAGAACATACCGGTTTCTTTTTTATCAACACGTGCTAGGTTCTATCAATTAGCTATTAACCTTTTAATTTAAATTACTGAATAATGATGACGACCCTAAATAATTTTGCAGTAGGTCATACACTCACTAATGTTTCTGTCCAGCCAATTAGGCTACAGGGCGTGTCAAAGAAATAAATATACACACAAATGTATAATAATCATCTGCCTAGCCTTTTCCCAACTATATTGGGGTAGGCTTCCAGTCAAACCGGATTCAGCTGAATACAGTGTTTCACGTGGAGCGGCTGCCTACCAGACCTCCACAACCCATTAACTGGGTAACACGGTACTTCTTGGCAAGACTGGAGTCAGATTTACTGGCTTCTGACTATCCGTAACGACTGCCAAAGATCTACAAATGACAGCCGGGACCAACGGCTTAACGTGCTTTCCGAGGCACGGAGGAAACTCAGTATGTTAAGATGGTCACCCATCCACAGACCAACATTGGCAAGCGTTGCTTAACCTTAAAGATCGACCCGTGCGGCTGTTATTATTTAGCCACGAGATGCGCTACACACAAATGTATAATAATTGATATTTTGAAAATCTCACGCTATACTGCCGCCTCTACTGAATTCAAACGCGATTCACTTTTAAAAGCATCTTTGAATTTGCAAGATTTACCCTAACTTTGGAAGATCTGCTATTTTTGACAAGTTATGTCACACTTTTCCAACAGCAGATATGTAGGTACCATTGATAGTTCATAATTATTTGAGGAGCTCGTGGCTAGATAATAACAGCCGCACGGATCGATCTTCAAGGTTAAGCAACGCTTGCCAAGGTTGGTCTGTGGATCAGAAAGCACTCGAAGCCGTTGGTCACGGCTGTCAGTTGTAGATCTTTGGCAGTCGTTACGGATATTCAGAAGCCAGTTTATCTGACTCCAGTCTTGCTATGAAGTACCGTGTTACCCAGTTAATGGGTTGTGGAGGTCTGGTAGGCAGCCGCTCCGCTTAAAATACTGGAATTCAGCTAAATCCGGTTTGACTGTAAGCCGACCCCAATATAGTTAGTAGTTGTTATTCAGGGATAATGTAGCTTTCTAACAGCAAAAGAATTTTTAAGCCGACCCCAATAGTTGGGAAAAGGCTAGGCAGGTGATGATGATAGTTCATAATTATCTTATCTGTTTGCTATTTATTCGGGATTGGAGTACCATGTCTTCTTCCATACTCCTGTACTTAGTGGGAAGCCCTTCTTAGTCTTATCATCACTTTACCATTGACTACCAAACTAGTATAAATTATTTTAACAGTATGGTTGACCGACTGCGCAAACATTATCATTTAGCACCTTATTGTGTTGTCGTAGAGGTGTTGATCAAACATTTTGGCGCCTATTTAGTGTTTACGTAACATTTATTAAGTTACAGCTAATAGTTACATAGGAAAAATGTAACAACTTTTTGGAAATGTTATAAAAATTTTGTTTTGGTGGAAAACTGGGTTTAGGTAGTTAGTAATTTTTTCCGTACCCTTGAGAACATACTGTTTTAGGTTTTCATATCCAAAAGGTAACCAACGGAACCCTAAATAAAAATAAAAGAATCTTTGAATCTTTAATAATTTATATAAACACTAACAGTTGTACCTAGACAACTTGTTAGATACTAAACATACCCAACAGTGATATATTTTATGAAGATAATAATAATAATTAGATGCCACCTGACCTCCGTTAGATAGCAGTTACCGAGATGACTGATATATCATGTTATCATGCAATGCCAACTACGTGCAGTGTATCAGTCGCCACCCTTTGACCTAGACTAGAGTCAAGAGCACACACCCATCTCAAATATAAACTATGCTAAGGGTCAGCATACACCGAGACGCGATAAAAAACTAACATCTACGAGAGATATCGAATATATTAGATTTGTCCATTCCGCGAAATATTACTTGTCGTAACTAGTCTTGCCAAGAAGTACCGTGTTACCCAGTTAATGGGTTGTGAAGGTCTGGTAGGCAGCCGCTCTACGTAAAATACTGGTATTCAGCTGAAACCGGTTTGAATGAAAGCCGACCCCAATATATTTGGGAAAAGGCTAGGCCGATGATGATAACATCCTAGAATACACCCTAGGATGTTATGACAAGTACCTAATATTAATCTATCCCTTATTAAATTAATACATTCTCAAATGCTTACTTTTCTTTATTTGGTACAACACGTAATTTTCTGGGTGTTTTACCAAATCAACGGATTTAAATCGGGTGTATTACCCATCTATAGTAGCGACCGAATTTGGTCGTTAAGTTCAAAGGCCGCCCGTACACAGAAAATTTCGAACGCGATCCACGGATCATACCATTGATTTTGACTGTGGAATACGTTCGGGATTGACTGTGTACGGTAGACTTTAACGAATTCGGTCGCTAGGCGATCGGTCAGTAAGTATGTCGAAGTTCCCGCCCTGCTTGGATTTTGTATTTACTCTTATCACGCATATATAGACGCAACATGAAAATGATAACTAACGCTAAAAAAAGTCTAGGTTGGGTCCTAGCCTTATCAACAACAATCGCCCCCAGAGCTACCAAGATAAATAGGCACTCAATAAATCAATTCAAACCACCAATCTAAATAAATCGTGAACATTTTATCGTAAAAAAACTCATGTGATTGAAATCAATTCCTAACGTGTAGATAAGATTTGAAAGCAGACAGAACATCGCTCGTATCGATGGTAATCAATTATCTTGGATTACTAAAAACCCGGCGTTTGGATTGTTTTGCAGTTATCGGCTTATCTGTGGATCATGTTGTTACATAATTGGTGGTAATATGATTTGTCTGATAATGGCGTGGTACCTTCGGCCACAGTTTAACTTAATGGCGTTTACGCTCATTTGGCGTATGGTTTGATTAGATACAACGCAGTCTACATATTCACGGATCATATTTTTACACAATAGCTGGCTGGCAACACTCTAGCTAGAGTTTGACTTTATGGCGTTTACGCGAATTTGGCGTGTGATTTAATTAGATAAAAAGTAAGGCCTAAATATCGATGGATCATATTATTGTTACTCAATTGGGTGGCAATTTGATTAAGGTCTGATAGTGACATGGGTTAGTTAGCTCGGCCTTCGAGTTTAACTTTATGGCGTTTACGCTCATTTGGCGTATGATTTGATTAGATAATCGTAATTATCTAATCAAATCATACGCCATAAGCATTGTCTACAACTGAACTTATTTGTTTTCTAGAGGTCGTAAGCGCGACTGTTGAGTATAGGGTTCCAGGTTTCATCCCTAGGTTTGTTAATTTTTAGCTAGCCTACAACTTGTAGTTTTATTAGAGCCGATTTCGAAATCATATCGATGGGAAATGATTAAATGACACCTCCCGAACTGGTAGAGACGGGAGTGTGGGACTCTTACTTACTAAAACTAATCTTCTTAATGCCCTTTAGGTTCCAGAGCCGCGGTGATTATTTCGAACAAATTCTGCAACGCTGGCAGATCGACAAATACCCTACACAATAGAAAAAACATCTGACTCATCATCATCACCAACGTAGAAAGGCAATCGAATAAAAAGTTCCGAATCTTTAAAGTACTCAGAAGCCGATTGCAATACGCTTACCGTAAAAGCACAGGTAAGAGAGTGCATGGCCTAAGAATGTCGTATGCATTGATATGTCGTGGCGCCGCCGCCGGTCGATTGAGTTGAATGTCCTAGGGCTTGTCTTGGCAGCAGGCCAGTGTTAACAATGTATAAGTTAGAATTTACAATAAAAGTACTATTAAAGGGGCACTTGTGTTTCCTTATGCCATACCTTCCATGGTCAATCAGTGCTTGCGTACGTCGAGATGCGCGAACTGAGGCTTTCTAGTCCCACACACGGTCACAACGCGACTTCGCGACAAATCAAATTTAAGGTGGATGCTCTAGGGTAGCCCGCGAAATTCAAATATTTTTATGTTTTTTGCAATTTGCCGGTCAGTGTGAAGCTGTATGTGGACCAAATGCAATCGCGATCTGCGACCGTAACGCGTATTTATCTAAAGAATTATAACCATTTTAATCATCAATATAGCCCTCTAAGTTCATGTAGTTCGAAAGAATAAATATTTCAGAAATAACCATTCTTTCGAACTACATGAACTTAGAGGGCTATATTGATGATTAAAATGGTTATAATTCTTTAGATAAATACGCGTTACGGTCGCAGATCGCATTTGGTCCACATACAGCTTCACACTGACCGGCAAATTGCAAAAAACATAAAAATATTTGAATTTCGCGGGCCACCCTGGAGCATCCACCTTAATGCAGCTAGGAAGACTACGAATATACGACAGCGTCGGTCAGGGGTGAGGTACTGCGCAATCAAAAGCAAACTTCACAGACGTCATTAAGTTTGAATCAATCCGTAAGTACGAAAAAGTCCTCGGATTGAAAATGTTCTCGGATTTTCTTTGTGTATTCATGCGCATGTCCTCGCATGGTACTTAAAACAAACACACTTACAAATAATCACTCACACTTTAATATAACCCCTTAAAATTATAAAAAATGTTACATTCACATAAATAGTAAAAAAAAAAAAATGTAGGTACCTAAATAAACCAAATTGTAACAACATCCACAACTGAACACTGCATACCAAAATACAAGTGATAGCTAAGTTTGGAAACCAGTATCTACTGCCTACTTATGCGATTAATGTACCCAAAAAAACCCGACCGCTAAAAACGGCTAAAAAGTTCGAAACAAGTCGCTTTTCAAGCAGTCTGATGCAGTTTTCACTGATCCAATGCCACCAACTGCATCAGACTGCTTGAAAAGCGACTTGTTTCGAACTTTTTAGCCGTTTTTAGCGGTCGGGTTTTTGACAGTCTTTTTTTTTTAAATTATAGCAATGTGAATGATTATTTTGTACCAATTAACGTTATTTTTATATATCAGTAGTGCATTTCTATAAAGCAACTAATGAAGGAATCTTAGAGATGCGATATGTGTAAATTCGACCTAATAAAACTTTGTTTTTAATTTTCAACATACCTCCGAATTTTTAATATTTTATTGATCTATTGAGCATTACAAAACAATGCTACCTAACAAGAATCTTTCAGTAAGCTAAGTATAATATGAACCTTAGCTATGTAATTAACATAAATATGCATAGCATCATTTAACTGCACATGTCAACTGATTCCCTCTATCATAGACCTTGGAAAACTGTCTAGCCCCATTATCAGAGGTGGTTATCATTGACCCGCAACATATCAGGTTTAAAACACGTCGCCTTTATTTATAATTTTGTTTACTGCACTCTCAGATACTGTGATCCGGAATCTTTAATTAACAGATAAAATGCAGAACAAAAACAATAATTATGCTTTGTTCTTAGTGTTGTTAATTTAAATTAATTTCTATTCTCAATGTTATCACAAGAAATAATGTTTAGTTAATTTACATTGTTTTGTGCATGTGCAATGGTAGATGATAAGAATGTACCTAATTTTCCTTTTGAGTTAAATGGTTCTTGAATGTCTGACTTTATGGCGATTTGGTTCCATTTGCAAGAACAATAATTAATACTTTTCAAGATAATGACGACTTTCCTCATAGCTTTTATCTTCGAAACAATGGATTTTGCAAAAACCCAAATATAAGCACTGCATAAAAGATTAAATGCAACCTTGTCTGTGGTTTTCGCACAAGTTATCCTGTTTGAGTCATTCAATAAATTATTAAGAGATGTTGATCGAATCAACTCTCAATTCCAAGAATTCTTTTACCTGGCCTGGCCTCATAAATTAAGAAAATAGAAGAAATACATACCCTTCCATACTTCTGCAAGGCCTGACGTTAGCATACAAGTCAAACTCCTTACGCAGAGCCAAGTTCAGGGAGCGGTAGCCCTTGCCGATCGGGGTCATCAGTGGACCCTTAAGACCGATCTTGTTAGCATTAACTGAGTCAATGGCTTTCTGAGGGATACCCATCTTGCCGTCTGGGCCCTGGAATAAAATTGTTTAGTTAGTAACAGAAATAATAGACATGGAACAGATTTATAATTAATGAAATCACTACTTGAATAAAATTTTCAGAGGATGTTTTTTTTTTTAACACAGGAATAAAATTCCTAAAAGTCAGAATTTCCTGATAGCTTCAACACAGCGGTCTTAAGGTCAAGAGAGAATAGGTTTGAGACAGAACAAACCTGAACTTGTGACATTTTGAGTTTTATTTGCTTCAGCATTCAAATTCTAGACTTGAATAATACTTGAAGAATTTATAATTTGTGTCACACAGTAATATCATCATTATAGTGGCTTATTTGCACCGCTGCGAACTGAAAATATCTAGCTCGACAAGGATATTTGATGTCCTTATGTAACTTAAAACCTACGCTTTGTTAGTATCAAACTGCACATCCATTATTAGTCTAATTCAGTCAACATAACATAAGATGTTAAATGGTTAAACTATGCGTTTATTAATGGTTAAAGTATACTTAGATTAAAGTATACATAACTTCAAATGTAATAAGTGTCAATTCAAAAAACATTTAATGTATTAAAACATAAAGAAAGAGTGTCACTTTTTGAAACACAGTACTTTTATTATAGTCCTGTTATCATCTATGAGGCAAAATAATACATTGTTTACAATGTTATTTACAAAGCTATAAAAAAACACTCTGTATTTTAGACTGATTTTCTTCTAAAATGCCACTGTTTTTAACATAATAGCAAAAGGATAATACAGTTTAATATATTATGATAGTAATTCACACGGGGCTTACCCTAACAGCTGTGACGTCGACCTCATCCCACTCGATGGGGACTTTTGCGGCCTCGAAGATCTTCTGAACAGCGACTGTGATCTCAGGCCCGATGCCGTGGCCGGGGATCAGCGTCACCTTGCGCACGCCTGAGCTGTATTGCGCGGCGCCGCTCCGGCTCACAGGCACCTGTATAACACCAACAAATACCACTCACATAACCTCAAAGACATCACCAATTCATCACAAAAAAAAATAAGTAACCTCATCTTTCCCTCCCCTATTCACCCCAGAATTATTGCTCGCACCCGGCTCCAACCATTTCAGCAGAGATCCCAACACTTTACTCTCACGAAAAGGTTCCAAAAGCACTTTTATGTAATTCCTCGACATAACTATACTACTACGTCTATTTTTGGATTAGGAGAATTTTAATTCAGCAAACCACTAAGCTATAAGTTATGAAGGTTCATGCAGAAGAACTTGACGTTAGCTATTATGTAACACTCCTACGAACTTACAATTTTCCTGATAATTCTTGCTGCCATTTCTCAATTTTTACTAATTTGACGAGCGATAACTCCGCGGTGAAGGGCGGAGGGGAGGAAGTTGCAGCGCGGTAACTACGCATGACCGGAAACAGCTATCAAGGACATTACTAGACAAAGAAATTTCATAAATAAAATAAAATTATCTCATTTCAACATGTTATGAATTATAATTGAGCAATTTAATTAAATGATAGTAATCGTTGTCAATTATTTATATATTAACAAAAGAGTAAAAATAATCACACAGGAAGTCTACCATTCTGGCAACACTTTACACCAAATACAATGGTACTAAAAGGCTTTGTATCTCAACTGGTATTATCTGTCTGTGTCAGCAGGGGTTTATTTTTAGGGATGCTCCGAGAGTCAAACGATTTATTTGGAAAAAAAACAATTGTTAACAGTGTAATCGAATATGCATAGTTCCCACATAATTTAATTTCAAGTAAAAAGGAAATACAAAGTTAACTAAGCTACCTTAGTAACTTTATCTCACTGAATGGCTGAGCAGATTTGGATGAAACTTACCCACGGTTACAGACTATGTCCTGAAACAGGATATGGGAAAGGTACTTTATCCCAGGAGTAATAAGTACTCCTTTGGGATTAAAACAATTATCAATGTTTTTGATTTTCAGTTCTTCTTTTAGATTTTTTAATTTTTAATCCTTAGTAATCTATTGTTCCATAAAGTAACTACTTCATAGAATGTCCAAATATTACTTTTTTTGTGGCATAAACGACCGATTGTTTTTTACGTTAATTTAGAAGATTTTTTCACAGCAGCAAGGGGCCATAGACTTGAATATATGGTTTTAATATTTTATATTCGATACCTTCACGCGTTGTCGAGATAAGCGGTCTTAGCAGACAGACGGATGGCCAACAAAGTGATCCTATAAGGGTTCCGTTTTATCCTTTTGAGGTACGGAACCCTAAAAACATTGGATATTAAAAATGATGAATATAGGTCAAGAGTAGGGATGAGATATACTTGCAAATATCAAAACCAGGGCTTGCAAGTACGAGTTTGTACAAATACTAGGGTCAGAAACCAGGTATTAAAATACTAGACAGTATTTTAAGCCAAATGCGTATTTCATTCTACTAGTCTAGTACGTACCATGCAAAAAGTCAAATCAAAAGTCAAAGTCAAAAACGTTTATTTCAATTAGGCCATTAAACGGCACTTTTGAACGTCATCATTACATTTAAAATAACATAGTGACTACTGTCCATTTGGATTCTTATGGAGAAGAACGGACAAGAAACTCCATAGTTGCTCTTTTGAAATCAATGTTTTACATGTGCTGTGGTATACAAAACTTCTGGTAATATATGTGAGGACCATGAACCTAGAGTATGCAGAGGTAGACTTATTTTTTTTTAAATAAGTACATGGTACTCACATATTTACAAATATTGGAATCATAAATTAGCAGAGTGAACAGAAAAATAAAAACCCAAAAATGAAACAGTAGGTACAAAAGTAAATACATAAACCAACCAGTTGGATCTTGTCTCCACCATTGATTGTCCTATGGAGCAGGACCAGCATGTTTCCAAGCATTCTTATCCTGAATGTAATCTTCTAATTTGTAATATGCTTTTAATGTAGGTTTTAAATTTTCTATTTTTTAAATGCGACAATTTTATACGGCTTTCGTAGATAAAAATTAAATATTTCCTTCCTACTTTAATCACAGGCTTAGGACTATCAGCTAAGAGAATTACATTGTTTTTACGGTATTAGCTTAGCTTATTAGTTAAGAATGTAACTAATAAGCAAAAAAGTTACGTACATATACAAAAAAGTTTTGTTTATTTTAGCGTGCTCCATCTTCGACCACATCATCGCTTACCATCACGTGAGATAGTGGTCAAACGCGTGCCTAACTACGGTAAAAGCAAAATTACACCGCCCATCGTATTTGTTTTAGTTTTAAGTTTGCCTTTTGTTTTATTTTTGATGTAATTACAATAAAGCGCATAATAAATAAATAAGGTCACAGTCAATTGCATAACAGCTCGCACTCACTTAAATCACAACTGACGAAAGAAAAATAAAAAACGTAAACATAACAAAACATCTTGTAAAATACTTTCATCCTCGCAATAATGTGTCTTTAATCAGTAGCCATTATGGTGAATGGCGCTGCAAACAAGTCAAAAGTAGTCATAAAGTTCCCTGACACACACACCTACACAGATTTTGATTTATGCACACGAACAACTTTGGAATATTTCGAGCACGGCTACCGAGCCCCCAATCCTCAATTAGCCATACTTTCATAGGAAATTAATCCGTGATGTTCAATCACATTTACAAATGAAAAATACTTTGAACTTACAAGTTTTTTTTTTCTGATACGATTATGCCCCTTATCACTTAGGCATAACGAATCACTTTCCTATGCAAGTATTTTACATCGGACGCTCAAGGTACGGCCGCGTGCAGTGAAGGGCTAGCGGCGTTGGCGGCAACGCCAACATACTTACCACAGGAAATTGATTCGATAGCATATAGAAATTAGGATTATAATCGCATCCTTGAAAAATATACAAACACTACAGATCAGATACTAAAGTTTTTTATTTGCAAATGCAATTGTGCTCCTTTGGATCAGTTTCCTATGAAAGTATTTTCTAGCTCTGCCGATGCCTGATAGCATAGAAAATACTTCCACACTTGCAAGTTTTCCTTACTTCGTACCAGGGTGCCGTACTTTGAAGCAAAGCCCTGGTTTTCAAACCTAGTATGGTAAATACGTTTCTTCCCCAGTCAAGAGATTCCCATTGGTTTGAACTTAGGTATCGGAATAACTAAGTCTAAAACTTTTTTTAAATAGGAAGCTTTTTACTACAGGCTTTTTTATAGTGGTAAAGCAAATAAATAACATTATTGCTTAAGGTTAGCGTTAATAGCGAGCGCTATAATAGCGAGGTGGCAACTCAGAAATATTACTGTCAAGTATGTTTCAAGTATAAAATTCGAAATAGGCACGCTAGATGGCACAGTCTTCTTCGCGTACGTTCCCATGAACTGAGCGTGCAGGAACCACAGGTGGTAGCACAGAAGCGTTAATTTCAAGTATTCTGACCCTTAAAACTTGGAATATGCGACACTAGATGGCTTAGCACAGTGCACGGTTCCTGTTGAGCTAGGCAATCGATGTTATCGATGACCAGTTATATTCGATTCAGCATCCCTAGCTATCTTAGAGCATTGTATAGTACATATGTCAAATTACGTTTGACGTTTCAGTTGTTGACTTGGTTGTCAATATTGTGATTTTCATTTTCAGAAGTGTTCTATATGAATCAAACGAAAAGTATACAAAACAGTAAACAATCTAGTTTTTTATTTAATAAGATTAATTCAAATGATTTATCTTGTTTAAGTAATAATTTGTATGAAAGTAGGTTGCCTAAATCAAAATGGATCAACCTCTTTCGTTGAAATTGGCTTCAATGGGCCTCATTTCTCAATGCAAGTTAAAAGAAATCCTATTATTGTGCGGTGATAAAAAGGATCTTATTATAGACCCAACACTTATCAAACCATTGGAAAGGATTTGCGGTGTTAACTGGCTTAGGTAAGATTTTTCTATAATTTATTCTAAAATAATGGTCTGAAACAATTTGCATTTTTAGCATAGATTTAAATTGTATACATTCAATGAATACTTACTATGGTAGGTGGCAGATAAATGTGCAATACAGGTCTTAATATCAAAAACAGAAATTAAGACATAACAGACTATTGTGATCCTTTACATTTTCTTATAATGAAAACCGATTCATATTATATTGTTTGGGTGTTTGTAAGTTTATCTGGCGCCTACCATAGTACAGTCAACAAAGCTATTTGGTATGCAGACAGCTATCTTGCAACTACTTTTAAACAATGTTGTGAACATGCTGAGTAGACAATTATTGTACAACACACTTGTAAGTATGTCAAAAGCTTAAAAAATTATAATGCAACCATTAGCTGCAAACATCAGCAGTGCTGTGGAAAAAATAATATTTTTGCCTGTACACCGAATAGCTTTGTTGACTACTCTATATTTTTAATACTTACTGTTTTAGATAGTACCAACTTTAGTTATTGTTTCAGGCAACATGGCATTGACAAAATATACAAAATGGATCCTCAACTTGGGAGTACAGCCAACACAAATCGGGTATACTTCATACCAGCCTGCATTCTCAAGTACAAATGCGTACTAGACCAGATCACTTCAGTACTCAGCCAGAACCCAGCTCTCGCAGACCTGAAGTGCTTCCACATCATAATAGTACCCAAAGTACTAACAACTTACGACTCAGTGCTTGAAAGTAAGGGGTTGTATGGCATAGTGAAGCTCCATACATTTTCATGGGAGCTCATGGCGTTGGATGAGCAGCTCCTCAGCTTAGAACTACCTTTTCTCTTCAAGCAACTCTATGTTGAACAAAATCATTCATTACTTTCAAGCATATCCATGTCTTTATGGAGTCTCTTCCATGTTACCGGGAAACCCAAGACTATATTCTCTGTGGGAAAACTATCTGCTAGCGTTCTGGATATGTTAGAGATTTACAATGAAACTTATGCTAGAGATTTCCTTGATGCACATAGTTCTAAAGAAATTGGAGCACTGATTGTTATTGATCGGAACCAAGACTATGCATCGAGCTTGCTTACCCCGGCAACCTACAGTGGTTTACTAAGTGAATTGTTTAACATCAACTGCGGGCATTTAGACTTGAACGTAAAAGAGACAAAAGTGAAAAAAGGTAAACTGAACTTTGGGGCTGAAGAAGAAAGTGGAGCTTCTAAAAACACAGTCATGACATTAGATAGTTCTATAGATACTTTGTATGGAGAAATAAAACACAGACATTTCTCTGAAGTCTTGAGTGTATTAAGTTCTAAAGCCAAGCTTTTGAAGAACGAGGATATAAAGGCTTTAGGTATTCAAGAAATAAAGCACTTTGTAGCAACTAAGTTGCAACAAGTATCTCTTTTCAAACAGAATCTGGTCAACCATGTGCTTGCTTGTGAAACAATCATATCTGAAATGAGCAACAAGTTTGAAAACTTGAAACTTGCTGAGACGGAGATGTTGAATAATAGGAATAAGAAGTCAAACTTCACGTTTGTTGATGAAAACTTTGGAACAGACATCCATATTTATAACAGCTTGCGTCTCATGTGTTTGCTAAGCTTAACACAGTCATTAACCTATGATGAGTATAATGCGTTAGTCAGCAAATATTTACTTGCATTTGGTTACAAATATCTGTATGTTTTCAACAACCTGATCAATGCTGGGTTGCTAGTCCAGCCTTCGAGCCCAAAACTATCTCTAAATATTTCAAATCTTGGGAATCTAAGTGACAGATTACCAAAATGGCAAAATGAATTCCAGAGTACAGCAAATAAGTTGAAGCAGCTCCCATCTCAACCGGACAAGGTTGGGAAGACGTCACCTAGTTATGTGTTCCATGGAGGCTATGTACCACTAGTTGCGGTAGTATGCAATGCAATTCTAACATCGGACACATTTGCTGACGCTTTATCAAAACTATCTGCTTTGTCAGATTTGAGGGTAGGCGGAACTATTCTAGACAAATTCAAAGATGGAATGGAGACATTGAATGAGAAGCTCTCGAACTTAAAGTTACAGAGTGACTTGGAATTTGGATGTAAAGATGTGAGGAGTTTTGCTAAAGTTTTAAAAAGTGATCCAAACAAAGGAGGCTGCTTTCCTCTGAAGCATAAAACTGTATTAGTTTATGTGGTGGGAGGAGTGAACTATGCAGAGGTAGCAGCCTGTGATGTGGTACAGACTAATACGGGGAGTAAGATAATTGTGGCCAGTGACTGTATATCTAGTGGCGCTGATTTGATGGCGGCTAATACTTGAACTGAAGCTCTGGCTAAAAAGATTGTCTGTATGAACCACCTTATTTAGGTCATAGGTAAATCATATACGGTGCCAATTTAGCTGTCCTACAATGGCAGCCCACTTCATATATCCAATGACTAGTACTACACATCATCATCATATTCCTGCCCTTATCCCATGTTACTTGGGGTTGGCGCAACACATTTTTATTCATCCATTCTGTCCTATCAGCCGTCACGCTGTCGCTAACTCCCATTTCTTTCATATCGCTCCTCACACAATCCATCAATCTTTTCTTCGGCCTTACTCTCCATCTCCATCCATCACATTCAAGAATAAAAAATATAAACATTTGAGTTATTCAAAAAGTTACATCCAGGAGCAAGTACAGTCCAAGCCTTGTGTTCCAAAGACGGCGCGGAAGTAGTGGCGGAAGGGAACGGCGAACGTTCGTCATTCTAATGCATTATTTATTTTTATTGTAAATATTATGAATTGTTTAAAAAAAAAAGTCGTGTCTAGAGGTAGTTGTATGTCGGGTATATTAAATGGGACACCTTTGTAAAATGACTAAAATGGCACTGTATATATAATCTATAAATATATATATATAATCTTTGGCAGGCATATGTTTTAGATTTTTGTGTGCTGACTTATGGTGGCAGCAACTTGTATAATCCCATCTAAAATGTCTAGTATCTGCCACATAGATACAGCAAAGCTTTAAATAATGTTGATATTACTAGTATACATGAATTATTTGTATTTATATATTTAATCTTATTATTATTACTATTCTTCAAAAGTACTACACAATAAGGTATACATTTCAGTGAGAGAGTATTGCCGAATATAATTCGGAATGGAATTCTTTGATATACGTACATTTTTGTGTAATAAATAAAGTTCTATAATGTATTGCTAAACTGCTCGTCGCGTTGCGTTTTGGTGTGAGGCGTCGTCTTTATATACTGATACTTCACTTGGCGAATTTGTCAATTAGTCGCATGTGAATACAAAATTAACCTTAAGTCGGAAATCACATGGTATATTTTGTATTGCTCAACCTACGCCAATATTTTGACAAAACCAATTGAAGTGCACAAAGCGATCATTGCGCGGATTCGCGTGTTCGGCAAATCCGGAAACTGCTCTTTGTCGGCGAGACGACGCGATCGTGTTTGCCGTACAAACAAACAAACTGGTCCCACGTATGCAACGCATTATGATATCTGGACTCTTGATTTTATATGAAAAACTATGCAGTAGAAACACACTTATCATATGCAACGCAACATACGATACGATACAAAAGCTTTCCGTACGTAGGACCAGTGTTTTTCGGCTAACGTGACGATTGCTTTTGTATAAACGACACCTCCAAGTCTCTTATTAAATAAATGTGTCATACTATTCTTGTAAGGTATGTTCTATAAACTAGATGTAAAGAAATGAAAATCTCATTTAATATTAAAATAGATTTTTTATTATTATTCAAGAGCACTTATAATACCTATTTTATCACAGAGTATTGTTCGTCCATTTCAACTATGCGAACCAATGTTTTGTTTATGTAAAAACTTGAAAATAGTACATATTTATAATGAATAATTAGTCAAAACATTTTGTCAATAAATGTGATAAACATGAGAGCTTTATTAAAGTACTTTTTTATTTTGGCAAGAAAAGTTCTTTTAAACTTTTATATAAAAAAGCGACTTTTCGAATACAATGAATGATTAATGATTTCAAACAAATACATAGTCGGTAAATATTCGTACAAAAATTGAATAATGTCTTTTAAAAAGGTTTAATAGCCAATTAGTCTATAACAACCAGAGACACGCTTTGATTACAGAGACTAAACTATAATTTATTGTTATATGGGGACAACCCCAGAAGACGAAGGCTCTAACTGTTTGACTTTTGCCAACGTAAATCACACGGCGTTTATCCAACTACCGTCCTTTAAAACTTAAAAAATAAGCAATATTTAAAACATTAAAATATTCTCTGATTACAATTACAACAGTCTTGTGTAGTTCGCGAACGAAAAGGTTGTTAGGCCCGTATTACAGAACTACAATCAAGACTCAAGCATTACTTAAAACTAGTCTCAGTTGGAGTTCTAATTTTAGAACTTGACTTGAGCAGAAAAACTACAATCAATTATCACCTGAGCAATGTCACTTTAAAATGACATTTTTTACGTATTATAGAACAGTGCTTGAGTCTTAACTGAGCTCTACTCAATGCGTCCTTATTTTAAGATTACAATCAGCTCAGAATCACTGCTTGAGGCGAGATTTGATCTTTGTTTTCGCAAGTGTAGTCGAGACCACGCTTGAGCATAGATATTCATGAAAATTGTTGTGAATTTGGAGTAAATCAAGTACCTACCTAATCAAAATTGATATATTTGCAGAAGTAGATTATTATAATAATTTATTTTTTTATTTTCTATAACATTTTAAATGATTTTAATATTTGTAGTACTTAATAAATTTCTTTCCAAAAGTGTAAAATTCTTTTTTGTTACGATATTTCCTAACCCAAATATGAACCACACTTAACCACATTAATTATTGTAAACAATATTTTATTGTATTTCTAAAGAGCTTTTCTCTTGAGTAATTCTAATTTGACAATGAAGATGAAGTTTCAGTTTTTTTTTTTACTTAAGTTTAGTCTTTATTTTCATTTATATCTTTTTGAGTTTCATTAGAATGGGGGTGCAACACATTCAATTTTTTTTTGCAGTATTTGGCAGCATTTTACTTCATAATATCCACTAGGAATCAATTAAAACAGCCACTGAACTTCACTCGAAATAATCCCGCCAAAAAAACTCAGTTTCACAGTTTAGCTGTCCACAGAACATAATGTACCTATGATGTACAGTATTCTGATGGGTTAAGGGTGGCTGTCAGTGTCAATAACGTCGTGTCGTCCACCTCGTCATCTGGTTTTGATCCAATTTAATCGTACAAAAAAAGAAGAATTGCAATAGAAAACAAACTATTGTTCAGGGTTACCATAATGATTGCTTACTCACGTAATCAGAGATCAAAATCTCTACTCAAGCGTAGTTTCGTTTGATTTGAGTTTGAGGATAGTTCTAAAATAAACTGAATGCTTGAGGCGAGATTCTTTGCTCAAGCAGTAATCGGTTGAACGCAGTTTAAGTAGTACTTGAGTAATGTTCTGTAATACGGGCCTTAGAGCGCTCCCCCAGGCGCACTGCACGAACTAGATCCCAAATCTGTGATGCTACAGTTAGTTACTGTCTGCTCAGTGGAGATCATCTGCACAAGGGAGCCGCGAACTTCTCTCTCTCTCCATAACGCTGTTAATCGCGATAATGTGTGTTGGTATGTTTATATGTGCAACTTGTTAAAATTGACCTAGTTAATAAACGATAAAATAAAAAACTAAACTAAACGCGGCAAGACTGCAGTACATTTCATACTAGTTTAGTCTCTAAATCCGCTGTAGCGTCGTCGGACGACGGCGGCCTATTTCCGCCAGTACTGCGCGAACTTATGGAACTGTTCGACCAGCACCGCCATCACTGCGGTCACCGACATGTCTAGGAGATTCTGGAGGTAGTGTACTGCTTCCTCGTCGCCTAAGTCCAGTCTGAAAGTAATGGGAGATAGGTATTGTTATAGAATAATTTAAAGTTTGGTTGCTTTTAGGATCCATTAGTAGGGAGCCAGTACAGTTTGCGATAAAAATGGAAACTTAGATCTATACTGGAAAGGTAAACAATATTGATGTGACTTTACACAAACATATACTAAACAAATAAACTACTGCTTGAACTAATGGTTCAATTGTTAGTAATCGTTACGTTTTATATAAATTGGTTTTTAGTTGCATTTTATTTTTAAACAGAGTTTTTAAATACTAAAAAAGGACTAGCTTTTGCCTCCGACTTCGTACGCGCATATCTCGTTTCTTCCCGTTCCCGTAGGAATTACGGGAAATCCTTTCCAGCTTTCTACGACCAGTAGTTTCAGCTGTGCGTTGTCTGTCACTCACTCAGCCACTAAATCAGTTGGTAATGGAATAATTTTATATTATATCGATTAAATAGGACACATCATGATGGCTGCGGAATCTGTTCGAAAGAGGTACCGTAGCCTTGGAACGCGGCGGGCACTAGAAGGAACACGGATGGGTTTTAGTCAGTAAGAGTCTGACACCCTCCTGCTTCACCCAGAGCGGGAGGAGTCATTTGATAATTTCCCATATAAAAAAAAAAAGACATCACGATTGTTTATATTTATTTAACGACCTAAACCTTTCTAGTGAAGGCAAACAGTTGAGATCATACAACCAAGCTGAAAAACGTGCCATCATACTGAGCTTCAAGCAAATTAGCTTTCATTGCCGAACATTATCTTATTACTAGATTCTGCCAGTGTCTTCACCCACTTGAAATTTGGAGATTATGTCAAGGGGACATATTCTCGGCATGAAAGTTCTATTTTAGGACATGGTCTATCCATGTGGCAAGTTTCATCGAAATCCGTTTAGTTGTATGTAAATTGGGCTGGTTTCCGCAACTCCACGACTAAGCGCGTATTTTGCGTGCAGTTGTCGTTTAGTAGTTACGAAGGGATGAGGTAACAAACAAACTCGCTTTCCCATTTATAATATTAGTTAGAATTTGGGGGCCTATAAATTTTTATGGCAGACTGACAGTGTATCCCACCTTATGCTATCTCACTAAAATCATGTTGTTTTTTATTGCCTTAAAATAAAAAGAAAATGCATGAATAACTAATTTACAGTTTATCTAAAAATATAATACTAACAGTGAAAATAGAATCAAAATTACTCGAAAAACGAAGGCGATATAATTATTTTAAACAAATATATCTGTCCCTCTCGCGAAAACGCTGATTTATATGGCAGCTGTATAGGCGCCATGGACGATGACGTCAAAGTTTACATCGGACTTCTCTTTCTAATTGTAATCTTTGAAGCTATATAACTTCAACGCTGATGAAGGTATTTAAAAATAATTTCATGATTGTCTACTAGAGCTAATAAGTATTTCATTTTGCTGATAAATAAATCGCATGCGTATTCCATATTCATATGTATGTGTGTTACCTCAACTTGTCCTGCACCTTCTTCACCGCCTTGTCAGGTTCTAGCGCGATGTCGGGCACCGACGCGTCCACCATCAGCGAGAACAGATTCAACATCAAGTTCGCGTGTCTGAAAATAGTAGAAAAAACATATTAAAAATTACTCTAAAACATCTTTCCCACTTAAACTACTACTAAAGGTCACATAATAGTAGTTTATGATACTGCCGCATAACAAAGTTTATTGAAATACGAGTTTGAGTTTATAAACCGAGCCACAACGTTTAAATACCTAGTTATGTGCAGTTTCATCATCATCATAACAGCCGAAAGACGTCCACTGCTGGACATAGGTCTCCCCCAAAAGGGGGGATTTGCCATAATCGGCACGCTTGTGCGGCAGGTTGGCGATCGCAGTGTATGGGGTTGCGTTTTACATCAGCTGTTGAGGATGTATAGGACAGTTTCATAAACTTCTTTTTTAATTTTTTTATTATAATGGGTTTGCTCTTGACTCTAGTCTACGTCAGAGATGACAGAGACAAAGTCTACGATGGAACGAGCTTACCCGGAAGGAGCCTGAAACTACTATTATTTTCAACACAAATAATGACACAAATTTTGGTGATTTCCTGACCATGACTGAATTTTGTGACGTCAGCCACTATCTCAATTTATTTTATCAAAGGAAAATCAACAAATTTGAAGATATTATTGCTATATTTTGTATGCAAAAGCCAAATTGCCAGATTTAAGATTCCGATAGAATTTATCTGACGATTGGAAAATCAGCCCTTAGTAAAACATACCTGTGCAAGTGCAAGAAGGCAGTGTAGCACTGCTTGCGGAACTCGTGGTAGAGCTCGGAGTGTGTGTGGAACATACCTGCGCAAGTGCAAGAAGGCAGTGTAGCACTGCTTGCGGAACTCGTGGTAGAGCTCGGAGTGTGTGTGGAACATACCTGCGCAAGTGCAAGAAGGCAGTGTAGCACTGCTTGCGGAACTCGTGGTAGAGCTTGGAGTGTGTGTGGAACATACCTGCGCAAGTGCAAGAAGGCAGTGTAGCACTGCTTGCGGAACTCGTGGTAGAGCTCGGAGTGTGTGTGGAACATACCTGCGCAAGTGCAAGAAGGCAGTGTAGCACTGCTTGCGGAACTCGTGGTAGAGCTCGGAGTGTGTGTGGAACATACCTGCGCAAGTGCAAGAAGGCAGTGTAGCACTGCTTGCGGAACTCGTGGTAGAGCTCGGAGTGTGTGTGGAACATACCTGCGCAAGTGCAAGAAGGCAGTGTAGCACTGCTTGCGGAACTCGTGGTAGAGCTCGGAGTGTGTGTGGAACATACCTGCGCAAGTGCAAGAAGGCAGTGTAGCACTGCTTGCGGAACTCGTGGTAGAGCTTGGAGTGTGTGTGGAACATACCTGCGCAAGTGCAAGAAGGCAGTGTAGCACTGCTTGCGGAACTCGTGGTAGAGCTCGGAGTGTGTGTGGAACATACCTGCGCAAGTGCAAGAAGGCAGTGTAGCACTGCTTGCGGAACTCGTGGTAGAGCTCGGAGTGTGTGTGGAACATACCTGCGCAAGTGCAAGAAGGCAGTGTAGCACTGCTTGCGGAACTCGTGGTAGAGCTCGGAGTGTGTGTGGAACATACCTGCGCAAGTGCAAGAAGGCAGTGTAGCACTGCTTGCGGAACTCGTGGTAGAGCTCGGAGTGTGTGTGGAACATACCTGCGCAAGTGCAAGAAGGCAGTGTAGCACTGCTTGCGGAACTCGTGGTAGAGCTCGGAGTGTGTGTGGAACATACCTGCGCAAGTGCAAGAAGGCAGTGTAGCACTGCTTGCGGAACTCGTGGTAGAGCTCGGAGTGTGTGTGGAACATACCTGCGCAAGTGCAAGAAGGCAGTGTAGCACTGCTTGCGGAACTCGTGGTAGAGCTCGGAGTGTGTGTGGAACATACCTGCGCAAGTGCAAGAAGGCAGTGTAGCACTGCTTGCGGAACTCGTGGTAGAGCTCGGAGTGTATGCCGCCCATGGCCTCCACCATTTCCTTGCTGAGCTTCATGGGCGGCGGCAGCGGCTTGGGGTCGCGGCCCAGGATGTAGCCGAAGTCGATGTGGAACAGCGCGCCGGCTTTAGTCAGGAGGAGATTGTCTAAGTGGCGGTCGCCTACGCCTGGAAAAAGGACACGATTTTGTTGTTAGAGACTACTGAATTATGTCTTCTGTTGTCTGTCTTGACTGTTGAGTACCGGAGCCGAAACCTTGGTCACGGAGCCGGCGCGCTCGCCCACGTGGGGGGGGGGGGAGGGGGGGCACGCTCGGCTCCACCGACTGCACGGCTACAGTCGATACCTCTCACTCATCATCTTCCTGCCTTTATCTCATGTTACTTGGGGTCGGTGCAACACGTTTTTTTCCTATCTCTTTCATATCGCTCCTCACACAATCCATCCATCTTTTCTTTGGCCTTCCTCTCCCTCTCCATCCATCCACGTTTACATTCATAAGTCTTCTAGTTACATGTATTTCATCTTCGTTCTCTTCACATGATCATACCAAGACAAGCCATTGCCTTTTAACTTTTCCATCACTGGCGCCACTATTAAACTACCTCTAATGTACTCATTTCTCGCTTTTTTCATTCTCATTACTATACACATACATCTCAACATTCACACAATCTATTTTCATTCGTCTTTTTCACAGCCCAACATTCTGATCCATACGTTACGACAGGTCTTATCACGGACTTATAGATTTTCCCTTTCAACTTGAGGTACATCCTAGAGTCACTCCAATGACCTATCGCCATTTCATCCATCCTGAGTTGATCCGGTGCGTTACGTCTCGAACTATATCGCCATCCCCCTGGACAAGCGACCTGAGGTACCGAAAGGTGAGAGCCATAGGCATCGGACTGGGGCGAAATCGCAGAACAAGTATTCTGTTTTGGTTCTACTCAATTTCAGGCCAACACTCTCCAGTCTTTGCCACCACGTCTCCAATTTGCTCTGGACCTCTGGACCGCTTTCGGCAACCAGCACAATGTCATCAGCAAACAGCATGCACCAGGGAGCCTCTTCCTGGATGTCCGACGTCAGGGCGTCCGTTATCATCAGGAAGAGATGAGGGCTGAGGGCCGAGCCCTGGTGCAAACCGACTGCCACACTGCAGCTGTCAGTGGTGCCCACTCGATACCGCTCACTAAATCATTTATTGTTTGTCCAGAACAGTTACTCTATTGTCGTTAGATGGCAATAAACTGTCGCCTTATTGTAGGTAGTCCACTACTTTTATTTTTACTACTATATAAACGACCTTCTGGGATTATTTTATTCAAAAAAAATAACTAAAACAGAAATATATACAAAAACAACAAAGACCTGAGAACAGCAAAAACTTTGGTGTTTTGCAAGATACATAGTTACATGAACTTAACCGAAAACTTACATTTCGAACACACGGAATTATACCAAAATGCATCAGTGATAGAGAACGCACGCATATGTTTTTTATCAGTTTATTTGACAGCGTTACGTTCGGCAAAATGTCTTGCAGATAACGAGTAAAATAAAAAAAACATAACAAAAATGTACTCACCGAGCAAATAAGTGATAACACAGTACCCAGCACAGCTTCTAATATAAGTGTCCATAGTTTCCGGTTTAATTCCATAGGGAGCGCCCTCACAAGGGTTATGCTTCCTGAAGAAGTTCTGTATACTACCCTCTGTGGCCAGCGCTTCCGCTACTGTCACGGACTCAATGAACTGTAGAAACCCGTGCTTAGAACTTGTTGCTAGGACCTTATACGGAGTTAATTTCAAATCCAGATTTTCTCTCCGTAACAATTTGTCCATTAACGTTATCATTTGCAGTATAAGTTGGTCTTGACGTAAGTCGTCGCCATGTTTGAATATCGCTTCGTATTCCATCCCTTCTGTTGTGAGGAAGGTTAGTTTTGACGGCATTAGGGCTGATTTGAATAGACTCGCTTTTTTGGCGACGATTCCTGAAAGAGAGAAAGGTAATTTACTGAGACGCACTATAGATATCACAGTCTTATTATTTTACTATTATCGTAAAGTTCCATTATCAAATAAAAAGTTATAGGGAGCGTGCAGAAACTATAGGTGGCAGCACAGAAATGTAATTATAAAGTATGTTACAAGTATAAAATAGTACAGTCTTCTTCGCGCAAGTTATAGGGAGCGTGCAGGAACCACAGGTGGCAGCACAGAAGCGTAATGTCAAGTATTCTGACCGTTAAAATTAAAAGTATTGTTTGCTCAATGCCATACGATTCTTGATGCGAAAAGTGTTAAATATTGTTAGTTTTTAATTAGTTATTTTAGTTATTACTTACTGTTTGATTTGTGTTTTTTTCATCTGCCAGTGCGTGTTACGTGTCTGATGTTTGTCATAGGGGATATCAGTACGTACCTTTGATAGTAACACTCGGGTCGAGCGGGAAGGGCATGGGCTCGAAGTTCGTGAAGTTGAACTTGAAGGCATCCGGGTCGGCCAGCAGCTGCTGCAGGCGCTCCGCCTTCTTGTTCCTGTTGCCGCTCTCCCGCGTCACCGTCTTCACCAGCTTCACCAGCTTGTCTATGAAGACCTGTTGGCGAGCCAGGAAGGAGCGGGTGCGTTGGTGGTCTGCGTTGCCTGGAAATTAAAGTTAGGATTTTATTTTTAAGTACAAGTTTTTTGCAGTCGTAAAACAAGAAAATTAAGTAAAATTGTGCAAACATTGCTTAGGTTTTCCTGCATTTCTCCACTCAAATCACACTTTTCCTCTGTCTTTTTCGTTGGTGTGTCTTTTTAAGACGTTACAAATAATAGTAGTTTATAAGACGACAAAAATTATGCGCAGTTTCTTAAACTACTCTGTTCCAACTTGAAGTTCTCGAATTACAAACGTTGTCTTTCGTTAATATACAGAGTTGATACGACAGAGGGGCATTAAATTAAACTACGTATACTATACGTGTTCAGTATTAATTCGCTACGGTACAAAAACAAAAAGCGCCATAAATGAGAAAATATTTTTTTCAAACAAACTAAATAGCTTGCAAATCCGAATAAAACGCAACCACCCTTTGTAAAAAAATGACACTGACCTTAGATACCGCTAGGTAACAAAGCGGCAACGTCGCGCGCGCCGGAGCGCGGTGTGCGGTATCTCGTGTGCTCGGCGGGGGCCGGGCCGGGGGGGCGGCCGGCGACTTAGGCCTCCGCTCGCACTGGCTTTTATGTAGGTAACGTTTCGAAGTACGCGCACAAAAACAAACACGCAAAATTTTTAAATTTTCGATGTGTCCTCCATTCACATTGATGCAAAAATTATACCGACGGAGAATATTGTTATTTATTTTTCTAATTAGATCACTGTCCGTCGCTAAGCACTTTAATTTGTGAAATGCTAAAATAATCCTATTTTTTAACTCATCAATTGTATTTACCACTTCACCCTTAATGTAACCCCACAAAAAGAAATCCATGGGAGTGAGGTCCGGAGATACTAATACTAAATAATAATAATCCCAAGTTACGTGTCCTATCACCATAAAAAACAGTCAATCACAAAAAAAACACTAATACTAAATAATAATAATCCCAAGTTACGTGTCCTCTCACAATAACAAAATAAAATTACAATTGTTTGCGCGCGAAGTCCACAAACCGTACGTTCCGAAAAACAAGCGTCGGCGCACTGAGGGACTTACCGATCGCAAAAAACAAGGATGCAACAAACTGCCCTATCTTTATTTCTTTCGCTCGCTTTATGTTAGTCGCTTTCGTAGTGAAAGTGCAAGTGTGTGTATTGATTGCTTCCTTGTTTGCATTGCCAATTTTTAGTGAATGTCCTTCGACATGCGTCAGAGCGGCAACAACGCATCGTAGATTTATCGTTGTAAGGTGCATGACCTATGCTTAGACGACAATCAACTGTTAGAAAAGATACATCGTGTTCAAACCGTGCAAAAACTTTAAAAATCATTTGCGACTAAACTACTGCTCCTAATTAATTTATTTTTGGTACAGAGCTTGAAAATGGTACCTAGTATAGGCAGTTTAAAGGAAAGCCCCTCTGTCGTATCAACGTTGTATTATAGTAAAAGTAGTTTAGTTTACCTTTGGCCAGGCTGTGGCTGAAGGTCCGCATGACGGCGAGGTACATGTTGCGCGCCGCCACGTCGCGCGCGCCCTCCTGGTCCTCGCACTCGATCAGCAGGTACCAGTACAGGTAGTTGGCCACCACGCTGTTGCTGCACGCGCGGGAGATCAGGAACGAAGCCAACGAGAGCCGCTCTTCCGTAGGATCTGACGTTTCGCTGGAAATATGAAACAGTATAGGTTGGTTTAGTTCATACAGGCACATCAGTGATCAGGGTCTCAAGGCCCATGAAAACGGCTTATGTGCGTGTTGATGGGCTGGACGACTCTGTAACCCCAGAGGAGGTAGTGGCAGCATTGCCCGAGTCGGCGAGTCTGAAACCCTGCGGGCGGGTGAAATCCGTTGCGATGTCGGCGGGCTCCGACCCATTTGGGTACGTGCGGTAGCGGAGGGCAGAAGGTCGCTGACGGAGCACGTCTGCTGCTGGGGAGGGTTGCGGCGAGGGTGAAGCTGCTGCAATCAAGTGCCATGCAGAGCTACCGACGCCTGGATATTGTGCATATACGGATACAGTGCACCTCCGAAGTTGATTGCAGCGATCTATGTTATCGCTGCAGCCAGCCCGGCCATAAGACGGCCCAGTGCTCCGCGGCAACAAACTACAGTCTTATTGCGGCTGCGGGAAAACCTGCGGGACACAAATTAGGTGACATGGCCTGCACCGCGTCCCCCGCCAAGAGGGCGAAAAAAAGTAAGGTGGAAGGGACCAAGGCAGCCAGGGGATCTGTACACCCCTTGCAGCCTAGTTGCCCTTCGGCCGACTCCCAACCCCAGGAAGAGAGACCCGAGGTAATGGAGTATCAATAATGACACACTACTATTTCCTCCAGGGCAATCAACCACTGTACCAAAGCTCAGGATCTCTTACTCCAGAGCTTGGCCAAGTGGAGCAAGGTCGATTCATGTGGCTGTCGTCGCCGAGCCGTACTACGTCCCCGCGGGGACGGCGGCGGCGGGGGGGGGGGCTCTTGCCGACCCGTCCCGAGGTCACGGCTGGGTGGCCATCATTGGCGGGGCTGTTGCCGATCCGTCCCGAGGTAACGTGGTCGCAGCCCTCTTCCGGCCGGGATCTCCGTCGTGACTCATCCGGCCCGAGGCGGCGGCGCGTGGTGTTCCCGTGCGCCCCTCTTTGACGTCACGGAGGGAGTCAAATCCCTCCCTCCTCGCTGCCCCGAGGTGCGGCACCAGCCGGGGATTACGGAAGTCGCATAAGTACTCGCGATCCCCGGCGTAGGTGAGAGATGGAGGGTAGTTTTAGTCAGTAAGACTCTGAAAGACCCCTGCCCCAGGGCGGAGGACTTCCATGAGGATTTCACCCCGTGAAAAAAAAAGGCACATCAGTGACGTCAAGACAGTCGTAAGTCACAAAATAATAATGTATTGGTGACTTAAGTACTGCACTTACCCGAGAGGATTATTGTTGTCAGCATTCCCGTCGTTGGCGTCAACACTGGCACTGGTGGCGGCAGCGGCCGCCTCCTCCGGTGCGTCCGTGGAGCGGCGGCTTGTCATCGATGACGTCATGTCACTTGCAGTTAATACTGAAAATACAACGGTGATTTATGTGTTGTATACCTGGGGTATGCCGTGTGGTGTCGGCCGGTGGCGCATGGTGCCGTAATAGTAGATCGTTGCGTCGAGCACAAAGTGACTTATAAATTGTATTGAGTGTTAGTTTGGAGCCCGAGCTTTAGCGAGGGCTCTAAAAGCCGAGTACAATTATAGGTACATAATCTGCTTTTCTTTCAACTACCGAATAAAGAACTGAAGTCACTATAGAAAACTATAAAAACACTACACGTTCTGGTTGCGATTCTATTCGCGCCAATTCATTTTTTTTTGTCCAATGGTCGTACAGCGATTTTTACCGGGACTATAAATAGCGCTGATTGGCTGGTATAAATCTAGTTGACCATGCAACCATTACTGTACATTAAAACATTAAAGAAAAACAGTGCAGTAATGGATTTTCATACATACATTACTGCACTGTTTTACTCTGAAGCAGTAAAGTGCTGCTTTGTTCTCATTATTTAGGCTAGTTATGATGAAATTATTGCGTAGTTGGAAGAAAAAGAATAATAGCATCGCATCACTTCCCGTGGGTGTCGTAAGAGGCGACTAAGGGACTCACCAGAGAATGGGCAGCAGCGTTCTCTGTAAAACGCAACACCGAACACGGCGATCGCCAACCCGCCGCACAAGCGTGCCGATTATGGCGAACCTTTGGGGGAAGCCATATCCAGCAGTGGACGACTTTCGACGGATATGATCATGATACATGGGGTATACCTTTGGCCCAAACTTGTTGACCAATAGGAAAACAGCACACTGTGTTCTTTGCTTAACTAGTTTTGCAAAAGCTATAGTAATACAATATAATTATTTTATTATTCAGCAATGCTGTCAAGATTATATAGATGAATGTTGAGATGGATGTGTGAAGTTACAAGAATGTATAAAGTTTGAAATGTACATTAGAGGTAGTTTAAAAGTGGCGCTAGTGACGGAAAAGGTAATCGCTTGTTATGTGAAGAGGAGAGATGAAACGCATGTTACTAGAAGAGTTATGAATATAAATGTAGATGGATGGAGAGGGAGAGGAAGGTCAAAGAAAAGATGGATGGGTTGTGTGACGAGCGATATGAAAGGCAGTTAGTGATAGCGTGACGGCTGATAGAACAGAATGGAAGAAAAAAAACGTGTTGCACCGACCCCAAGTAACATGAGATAAGGGCAGGAAGATGATGATACTGTTAAGATTATCTAGGTATTCTTCCCAATATTAATACACAAAGAATTTCAAGTAGTGTCGTTTTCTGCGTCTCTGTACTAACCAACCGTTTTCAATGTTGAAACAGTCTACATACACACATATAAATATTGCGATCACCAGGAGGATCTCCGCATGTGTTCGAGCCAGGGGAGGAGTTATATTATATTGAATATAAACCTTTTAGTAATAAATTTTTGTTTAAGTTTGGTTAAACAGTATTTTTCTTTCTATCAAATTCCTGTTACAATTACATTCTGATTAATTACTAAATGTTTGTTAGTAAAAAATAGTTTATTTTTTAATTTCAAACAGGGCGTTTTCTATTTAAAGAAAACACACAACAAATAAGTTACAGAAAAGATACATGAGGAAAATACAACATAGGGTGACACAATGGGCGGCCTTATCTAATTTTTTTTTGTCAAATTTAAATAAAAAAAAAATATAACAGCTTACGCTAGTGATCGCAAAGGTTTTTTTGATGTGTGTATGTTGATGCTTCAGCACATTGTAGTGATTGTGCTCTTACCAGACGCCGACAGCAGACTAGCTTGGCTGTCTCTGTGCCCGCTCTGCATGAGCCGACTCTCGCGAGACTCCAGCTCAGCTGTGCTGGGGTCTTTACCACAGACACGAGCGTATTCTGGAAATATTTTCGAAAACAATTTTCTAAATGCTACTTTCTGAGAATTATAAATGCTTCTTCTCATAATAATTATCCTTTTATTTTAGGCCACAATGGGCCTTGTCGCTTAAAATACACAGTAGCATAAACTACTGGATGGGCCAAAAGAAATCACCCTATTGGAAGATGCTCTCATTTTTGCAAATGGCCGCCAATGTCAAATCTGTTTTTTTTCCCCGGCCGTCCGACACCGACTGCGCAAACACTGCGCCGTTTGGCCACCAACCTTGAAGAGTATGGGACCACACGAGGCGTTGCTAAGAGTGGCCGGCCCCGGAGCGCCCGTTCTGCCGAGAATATCGCCGCTGTTGCCGAGGATGTCGAGCTGTCGCCGGAAACATCGACCAGACGCCGTGCCACGCAATTAGCCATCAGTCGGACGTCCCTAAGGCGAATTTTGGTCAAAGACCTGCGCATGTTCCCGTATAAAGTCAAGTCCGTGCATCAGCTGTTGCCTGGCGACCGCGAAACGCGCTTAACCTACGCCCAAGCCATCCTTAATCTCGAGGAAAAAGTGGACGATTTTTCAACCAGAATCATAATGAGCGATGAGGCTCATTTCCACCTCAGCGGGTACTTGAACAAGCACAACTATCGTTTCTGGGGCACTGAAAATCCACGAGTGATGCACGAGGAGCCATTACACCCACTCAAAGTGACTGCATGGTGCGCTGTTCACGCTGGAGGAGTCATCGGGCCACTTTTTTTTCGAGAATGCCGCTGACCAAACGACAACAGTGGACGGCGCGCTATAGGGCCATGTTGGCAGAGTTTTTTCTGCCGCAGTTGGACGAATTAGGACTGAGGGACATGTGGTTCCAACAGGACGGAGCAACGGCACACACTGCGCGAGCCACAACCGATATTCTGAAGGCAGCGTTTCCGGATCGCCTCATCTATCGTTTTGGCGATTTGCACTGGCCCGCAAGATCGCCCGATTTAAGCGTTCCAGGCTTTTTTTCGTGTGGTTTTTGAAGTCCTGTGTTAACGTGAACAAGCCCGAGACTCTAGAAGCCCTCAACATTACAACATTCGACACGAGTACGAGAATCTGTCGCCCGAAGTTCTCGCCGAAGTGATGAAAAATGCCATAAAACGAGCCCGTATGGCAATCAATTGTGACGGCGCCCATTTGGCCGATATAAACTTCTCGACTTGGCCAATAAAATTCTAAAGGTTCAAATAAACATACAAAAAACAGAATCGAAGTTTTTCATTTAGAAAAAAAAAGAGAGCCAAACAACATCGGGTGACTTCTTTTGGCCCACCTTGTGGAATAGTAGTTTATAATGCCGACTGCTCTTCCGTTGATCGTAGCGTGATGTTATATACATCACGCTACGATCAACGGAAGAGCAGTGGTGGCCCGGTGGTAATGGCTGCGGCTTACGAGTCATAGGTTCGAACCCAGACAGGCGCTTTACTTTGTGTAAATTATTTCATCACCACTTCTCTCAAAACGGCGAAGGAAAACATCGTGAGAAAACCGGCATGTCCTAGAACCAAAAATTCAAAGACATGCGACATCTACCAACCCGCACTGGGCCCGCGTGTGGAGTACGGGGCACTCCCTCTCACTGAGAGGAGGCCTGTGTCCCAGCAGTGGGAACATTATAGGCTGATTATGCTACGATCAACAGGAGCGAAGCATTATTAAAATATTTGACGCAGACGAAGTTGCGCGGGTCAGTTAGTTGATTATGTAAGTCTTACCGTCGTGTATTTCCATGAAGTCTTCGTATTTGAGCGCTTGAACTAGCTGCAAGAGGTATAGGAGCAAGTCATCATCAGGTGCCTGCTTTAGACGGGAGATTGCGTACCTGGATTGGTGAAAACGTATTAAAATTATTACTAAGGCGCATCAGAACCACAAATATTAATATAAAAATAATAAAATGATAGATTTAGCTGTGACCCGGAAAAGCAAGATTAGTGTCCTGAACAGGGATATGTCTTCCTTTAGAACTGAAGGCAGAGGCGCAAAATGGTCACCGTTGGAAGGAATGGAGGGAGCTCCTTGCCCAGTAGGACAGTACAGGCTAGTAATAGTAGAAGATAGATTGAAATATTATTTTTACAGAGGCTCCTCCGAAAACAGGAATTTCGAAGTAATACGCTTGCAACCCTCTTCAAAGTTAGAGTGAACAGGCTCCTTCTGGGTAAGCTCGCTCCATCGTAGACTTTGTCTCTGTCATCTCTGACATAGACTAGAGTCAAGAGAAATTAGCAGTCTTATGTTTTTGTAGTCACAGGACAACGGCCAGAGAATATCATGGTCTCGAGTACCATACATAAAAACTATAATAACAAAATAAATCATGCATACTTTCTGACAGCGGGATGTGTAAACTTGGGCGTCAACAACTCGAGCGCATCTTCCACGTCCATGGGCGCCCACTGCTTCATCATGGACAGGGCTTGGCGCACCTCGCCTGCCATGGAAATAATACAATTTATTAACATTTCAGATACATATAAAATACTCAGGCCTTTACATATGAAGGTAGGCAGAAAAGCTGCCGAGTTTTATTGATAACATAGCATCATGGAAACTTTCTGAAGTTTTCGCTGAATAGTCAACTAAGGGCGAATTTCACCAACCAAACTGATCGAATACTTCCTAAAGATCCGTTGAACGCGATCATATAAACCACGTTTACGAGTTGTCAGTGTCGTTATTTTCTGTGGAATATTGACACTGACAGCTCTTGAACGCAGTGCAGATGTACTGATCGCGATCAGTTTGAATTGGTGAAAATGGTCCTAAATGATTTTTGTTTCGCAAATAGGTTAGAGTTTAAAATTCAATCCGTTTTTTGTCAAATGGATCTAACTGCTTGCCTTCGTCGCCGAGGAACGCCTAGGAAACGCTGGCGTGACGACTTAGAGGCGTTCATGACTGATTGGTCGGAGAAGGCAATGCATCGGGAAGAGTGGAAGGATATTGGGGGAGACCGCCAGTGAAAGAAAAGAAAGAAAGAAAAATGTTTATTTGGGACTCGCAAAAGACACAAAACTAAGTAAAACTAACCGTGTTAAAAAAAAATACACAAATTAATATGTGCGAGGCCAAAAAGGCCCCTGTCTCAGCCTAAATGCTGCGATATTAAAAAAAAAAAATCACAGCGCTGGTTTTATGACAGGGCCAGTGAGACAATGGTTCAAACCAAAACTGATATATTCATATAGAAGGCTTTTTATCCATATAGAAGAGTATTTATTTCTTGGTGGTAAATAAAAGGTGTTTGCTGGGGTCGTATAAATGTACTATATTATGCAACTTATAAATATGACAAACTATAAAAACAGCGGCGGCAAAGATGACACAAACCAGTGAACAAAAAGCGCATAGTTGTTTCGTATTAACTGTATAATAATTATAGTTTTAATTTAACATTGAACGCCCTCACCTGAGTAAAGAAAGGTGGATTATAATTTTACTAATAATACAATTGTTTCTTGTAAAAAATAAAGTTGGGCATTGGATTAAAATTATCAAGATATAATTTTGTATATCTTTATCAATATGACATCGTATATTCAACCACAGAAAATATAAAATGCGATAAAGGGATATCATGTAGGGGTAGAGGACTGGCACAGCTGTGTTTGCCGTATGCTGTCGGCCGTAAAAGAATAATACCATCTCATCACTTCTCGTGAGTGTAAGACGCGACTAAGGGACTCACCAGAGAATGGGCAGCAGCGTTCTGTAAAACTCAAAACCATACACTGCGATCGCCAACTTGCCTGCCAAGCGTAGCGATTAATGCCACCCCTCCCCCCCATCTTTGCCTATGTCCAGTAGTGGACGTCTTTCGGCTGAAATTAATGATGATGAGACAGTTGTGTTGCTGGGGAGTTTGTTGCGCCACTTCTACTTCCCAGCCAAAACATAAGGAAGTAGTGACGGGCGCCGTATTTGAGGGCTATCTATGTAAAACTGATGTTCAAAAGTGCTGGCTCTCAGCCTGTTTTGAAAAAATGCCTCTTGATTTGACTCTTTCCATCTATTGATAACATCATTTTGTTGCATGTTTGACACGTAATCCATACAGTATATCGTTTAAAAAATCACTGATGACCTAATTTCAAGATTCCTTCCACAATATACTGAACTCTTGTATAATAAAAACACTAAAAATACCTTTACATCCTTTAAAACGCATCATTCTCGTATGTTTACTGATAGCGATGGTACACATTTTTTATCACTTATTATATGTTAATAACAAACAGCCACTCTTTAGTCAATCCCGTCTTAACTCTTAACTGATATAAGTAGTTTATTTTAATATTTGTAGCGGTTTAACCTTGAGTTTAAAATACTAGTGTGTTATCTAAACTGACCGTTACTGTGACTAAGGGAAAGTAATTTTTTGTTTGGCATTATTAGCGAAATGTAGCGTGTGATGGCCGGGAAATAGGAAAGAAAGAGAGTCCAAAATTGTTGAAAAGAGAGAATCTTTGTTCAAGTATTGTAAGTCTACGAGTTGTGGGCCCAATTGAATATTCTATTGGCGACTTCTAGCTGAGTGAACTAAGGATGACTTTCCAAAATCGCTGATAGGTTACACCTGGTTCTGAGCACCGACATCAAGTAAATATCTTCAAAAATGGCGGTCTTATATACGAACTTTCATCTTTTGAATCTATTTACCCTCTTCAGGGATTAACACCCTTGTCGAAAATTTAATGCCATCGTTTGAGGTTGTACATTGTCTGCCCGTGAATAAATTAATTAAAGATTTTATCCTGAGGCGTATGACCTACAGCGGGATAGTTAAAAGCTGGTATTATTTTTATTACTAAGTTCATTGATATCATTTGAACGTACTTATAGAAGTAGTTGTAAATATATTCAACTGATAAGGTCTTGTTTTTATTTAAGAACGAAACATTGATGATTGTATTTGTACCCGCAATACCAAAATATCTACTGATCACACATAATTAACAAAAACCCGCAGCCTTTGCACAAAATTTCGTGGCAATAGTTTGAAAACTATAGGCTTTTTATTTGTGATTCGCATCAAGTTATCTAAACTAACATACAATACCTTCTTCAATGATAGACTTTTTATCATTGAAGACAATATCGTAATTGGATTAATAATAAACTTCCGGACATTACTCTTTACAACCAAACAACGCCGATCCACGTAAAATACTGGTATTCAGCTAAATCCGGCTTGACTGGAAGCCAACCCCAATATAGTTGGGAAAAAGGCTAGGCAGGTGATAACTTTACGCGATTCGCAAATAAAAAGCCCATAGTTCTTAAACTATTGCCACGAATTTCTTTGCGAGATTTTTTCAAGTTTTGTTAGTTATGTGTGATCAGTAGATATTTTGCAGGTGATCCACTCTCGGTACAAATACAACCATAAATTTTTCGATCTTAAATAAAAACAAAACCTTATTAGTTGTAACATATTTACAACGACTAGTACTTATTAGGCCCTTTTCAAGCCGGAAACACATACGGTTCGTGCATGATATGCCGTGAGGCAAGAATCGCGGGAAACAAGCTTTGATTGAAAAATACCTTAGATAGTGGTCAAACGTGTGTGTGTAAAAAAAAAAAACTTTTTATCTAGGTTTCCTCTCGATGTTTGCGTGTTATGACGTTCGCGCCTTTTTATCGGCCAACTGCCATGCGTTATTTACTTTCATTTGTAAATAGTGTATTGGAAAATAGCAATTTCATTCAGCTCCCCTACACTCCCCAAGGAAGCTACATGCCAAATTTCAGCTATCTACGACCAGTAGTTTCGGCTGTGCGTTGTCTGTCACTCAGTCACTCAATCACTCAGTTAGTAACGGAAGAATTTTATAAATTAGGATTTACAATCGTGGGTCGCTGGTTATCTATACTAATATATGTATAAAGCTGAAGAGTTTGTTTGTTTGCTTGAACGCGCTAATCTCAGGAACTGCTGGTCCGATTTGAAAAATTCTTTCAGTGTTAGATAGCCCATTTATCGAGGAAGGCTGTAGGCTATATATCATCACGCTAAGACCAATAGGAGCGGAGCAGTAATGAAAATTGTGACGCAGACGAAGTTGCGCGGGTCAACTTGTTAATTATAAAGGCGGGTAAACATAAAAGATGACAAGAAATAGGTACTCACATACATATTTCGGTAATATCCTAAGTTCAGTCTCAATTTGTTCCTTCATTTCGAACTGACACAATGTAATACAAAAACTGTTTTAACACTACAGATAACGTGTTCCTTCGATGCCATTTCACCACAAACTAACTTAACGAGTTAACATTAAACTGGTTGCGTAAAGACCACGTGGAGTTAAGGAATTCCGAAGGTAAACAAGTTAGTTACCTTTATTGAAAGAATATGGTAATTAAGTTTTGTAGTTAGTGTTAGTTGTACCCAAATTTAATTGACTCGTCAAGGTGATTTGGACTTTATTGAAAAGCAGTTGAGGTGTCTTTGGGATTGTGTCGAGTTAGGAGTTATGATCTTTTGTTTGTTAGAAGAAAATCATATGTGAACACAAAGAGTTTTTGATAAAACGCGTTACAGTTTTGAGTTCTTGAATGTAAGATATGCATTTTATTAATTAAAGTTACTTTTTATTGATTTTTATTGTTATAACGGATTCGTAAGTGCGATTACGGAAATATTACATAACTTGGCCCAAACAGAAATTTCGTCGAACCCAGGATCGAACTCGTAACCGTAGTGCAAATTAGCTTGGCGCTAAGCCACAACGCTCATTACCATTTTAAATAATTATTTCTTGATAACTTTATTACTTAATAAGTTATTAATATCGAAGCAATTTATTTTATCAGAAATCGTTAGTATCAAAATACCGGCGTCATTTACAATTGATGAACAATATCGTCGGAGCGCTTGCCAAATCTGATATGTGCATGTCTATGACATTTTCTTGTCACTCATCATCATCTGCCTAGCCTTTTCCCAACTACATTGGGGTCGGCTTCCAGTCAAACCGGATTCAGCTGAAGACCAGTGTTTTACGTCGAGCGGCTGCCTACCAGACCTCCACAACCCATTGACTGGGTAACACGGTACATCTTGGCAAGACTGGAGTCAGATTTACTGGCTTCTGACAATCCGTAACGACTGCCAAAGATCTACAAATGACAGCCGGGACCAACGGCTTAACGTGCTTTCCGAGGCACGGAGGAAACTCGTTATGTTAAGATGGTCACCCATCCACAGACCAACCTTGGCAAGCGTTGCTTAACCTTCAAGATCGACCCGTGCGGCTGTTATTATTTAGCCACGAGCTTTTTTGTCACTAAATATCCTTAAAAATCAAGCATATTAATACTAAAACATTTGGCAAGCGCATCGACGATATGTGAAGTTATGACGCATGTCTTCACAAAAGGCGAGTTTTATGAAGGTTTATATTTAAAATATGTTTTGGGTATAAAAGCTCTAACATTTGACCTTACGTCTAATTCAGAGCATAAAAGAAAAAGGACGCACTGTTAGAATGTAATAAGTGTATCTTTGTCTCTTGCAATCTCTCAGCGGATGTTGAATAACTTATAACGACAATATTATCTCAGTTTAAAAGGGTTATGTCACTGAGGAAGCTTTTTGGGACAATAGTATCTAAACTAATATTAAAAAGAGGTTAAGTTTGTATGTAAGAGGTAATCTCCGAAAGTAATTATCATACATCAAAAATATTTATCTGTAAGAATTTAAGAAAGCTAGTCATTGAGTTTCATAAGTTGATTTTATATTGGAAAAGGAAGGTATGGTTCCTGTGAGATAGATCACTGGAGCAAAAACGTGGGTAAAACCATGTTTGAGATGAAACTATGAAAAGCAGGGCTACAAGGCCTGGCCCGATTTAGCAAAGGACATAGTTTGTGGAGGAGCTCGTGGCTAAATAATAACAGCCGCACGGGTCGATCTTTAAGGTTAAGCAACGCTTGCCAAGGTTGGTCTGTGGATGGGTGACCATCTTAACATACCGAGTTTCCTCCGTGACTCGGTAAGCACGTTAAGCCATTGGTCCCGGCTGTCATTTGTAGATCTTTGGCAGTCGTTAAAGATTGTCAGAAGCCAGTAAATCTGACTCCAGTCTTGCCAAAAAGTAACGTGTTACCCAGTTAATGGTTTGTGGAGGTCTGGCAGGCAGCCGCTCCACGTAAAACACTGGTATTCAGCTGAATCCGGTTTGACTGGAAGCCGACCCCAATATAGTTGGGAAAAGGCTAGGCAGATGAATGATGATGATGAATAGTTTGTGGAAGAGAGCAGTGGAATGAAGTAGGCAAGTTAGACAGATGAGAAGCAGATACTAACAAAATAATGGGTTTTTGACCTACCTCGTAACGGGAAAAAGCAGCACAGCTACACAAGTTACAAAATTACGAAAGAAAAATATTTACTTAAGGAAGATTTACGTGATAAGGGGAAACCCTGCAATGAGGAAAAACCTCTAAATATCCGTCGAATGCATATTGTTATTAACAGCGCTTGAGTGCAGGTAGCTGATCTTAGACCTAGATCCATTATTATTTCTTACTATTTTTTATTAACCTTTTAAATATAATGACTGTTTTTTTGCATTTTTGTCTATACATCCAAAAAACCGCTGTTTTGCTGTCGCTGGTACGATTAAATGTATTTTTTTTTTTCAATCAGGTAATTTTGCCAACTGGTGATATTTGTTTAGAATAGAAGTATTTAACTAAAAACATCTAATTCAAAAGTCCGTCAGATAGATTTCCTAAAAATATTGGACACGTATTTCTACTTTTCTCACGTAAACATAATATGAAGACGATATAGTGCGTTCAAAACACGCGTGACGTCGCTATGATGGTACATTTTTTACCAGCCACATGACGTCACGCGTTCTAATAATAATAATAATAATAAAATAATAAAATTTATTAAAGTTATGTGAGTAAAACAGTAAATACATTTTTGCTTAAATCTATGACAAGTTCACTGGTGTTATGTGCCTGAACTAGGAAATCCTGTGTTTCAGGCAAAAAGGAGGTAAATGTTATTAAATAATCACGTAATTATGTAAAATTAAATTGTCATATTTTAGGTATATAAAAATGGTATAAATGGTGTAAACAAAAAATCATACTTCCTAAAACCTTGGTATATACTAACTTACCCTAAATTAAAATTAACAGGAAACAAACAATCTTTATTTAAATACCGTTAACAATTTCTCTGAATCTTCATAAGACAAACTTTGAAGAGTTTCCTTGAGAGTTTTTTTACAGTTTCTAAGATTTAGGGAATAGATGTTTGCTTTTGCATTTAGTCTATTGTAGAGTAGTGGTCCAAGAAAAACATAAAATTTGGCTGCGAAAGCATGTTTAGTACTTTTTGTAGGGCAAACAATGTCTTTTCGTCTCTTTTTAGTAAATTCAGTGCTGAAGCAAAGAGCTGCGTGTTGTTTTAATACAATGCTCATTATGAATAATTGCCGAACTGTTAGTACTTCACAAGATTTATAGAGCAGGTTAGTGGGAAAGAGGAAAGGGCGGCAAGTAGACACCTTTAAAATCGCTCTTTGAGCTCTTTCTATGGGCAGTAATAAAGTTTTACCTGCTCCACCCCACGAGGTAATGCAGTACGTCAAAATTGACTGACATAGAGCAAAGTAAACTTGTCTTATTAGTATTGGGTCTGCAAGGTAACGTAGCTTTTTGAATACGAATATCAGCTTACGAATTCTGTTACTTAATGCCTCTATATGATGTTTGAAGGTTAGGGTTTCATCAATTATAACACCCAAGTATTTTATTTTGTTGGTCCTATTAATACTGGGACACACAAACGGGCAATCTGCAAGGACTGTACAACAATGGGCATACAACGTTGAAGGAATATAAGAAGTAAGCTTGCGCATTGAAAACTTAATGTAATGTGTCTTAAGTGCATTTAGAGTAAGTGAGTTATACTGAAGCCATTTATTTACCATACTGAAGCCGTCTTGCGCGAGCTTGTAGACAGCATGTTCCGATTCAGCCGAAAAAAGAAGAGCAGTGTCATCCGCGTAAGATATTATTGTTCCATGCTTTAGTTTTAGATTACAAAGGTCATTTATGTATATTAGAAATAAAGTGGGCCCCAAAATACTTCCTTGGGGAACGCCAAAATTCGTGGTTTTTTGGTCTGCGCTGAGAACACTGCCAATCTTCACGCACTGGGTACGGTCTTCTAAGTAGCTTTTGAAGAGTTTTAGCTGAATACCTCTTATGCCCACTGTCTCAAGCTTGCGCAAAAGAATAGGAATGGAAACTGTGTCAAAAGCCTTGGCGAGGTCCAAGAAAATTCCAACTGTATGGTTACCCTTGTCAAGTTCTTGAGCCAGATAGTCAGTCAGATGATGAACGGCATCGGCAGTTGATAGTTTTGGTCTAAATCCAAATTGTCGTTCTGACAAAATAGATTTGTCTTCCAGATATTTGAACAATCTTTTGTTTATAATTTTTTCCAATATTTTAGAGAAAGAAGACAGTAGAGAAATAGGTCTGTAATTTGTTACTTGATCTTTACTGCCTGATTTATATATAGGGACAACAACTGCTTTTTTAAGGCACTCCGGAAAAATACCCAGAGATAAGCACATGCGAAAAATATAAACCAGTGGTGGCACTAAAATATTCCTGAACTGTTTAATAATTTTATTTGATATTTTATCCCAACCAACTGCACAGTCGTCTTTCAAAGTCATGATCATACTTTCTACCTCAGTCTCGTCAGTGTCTAGCAGTGCGAAGGAAGTTAAAGTGGAGCTGCCCGTAAAAAGATTACTCGTTAGATAAGGCGTTTGACCCCGATTTTTTTCTGCCAAACACTTTCCAACATTAACAAAGAAATTATTTGCCATGTTAGCAGATGTCAACTGTGATGAGTGAGCTTGTAATAAACCTGAAGATGACTCATTTAGTTTTGACGAATATGTTATATTTTTAATACATTTCCAGATCTTTTTACTACTCGTTCCAGCCTTTTCTAATGCAGTTTTATCGTAGTTCCTTTTAATTTTTTTGAGTAGATCATTACAAAAATTGCGATATATTTTGTATGACTGTTGCAACATAGCATTATCTGGTTGAGATTTAGCTTTCATGTGCAGTTTATCTCTATGTTTCATACAGCGGATAAGACCTGTCGTGATCCAGGGTTTTATGTTGCAATTTTTGTTGCTCAAATGTGATATAACCGTATTTTTGCGAATTGCATTTCGTACATTTTCGATTACATACAACATGCAAAACTGCGGGTCAGCGGAATTATAGACTGGATCAAAGTTGATGACGCGCAAATCTTCTTCAAGTTTATTTATATTTAATTTCGAAATTGTGCGAGTGTTTTGCTTAAGCATGTTACAATCTAGAGTTAGTAGGGCAGCATTGTGATCGGTTATTGTCGAGTTAAAGACAAGGGCAAGTGAGGGGTAATTTGATTTTAACATGACATGATCTAAGCAGGAGCCACTATGATGTGTAGGAAAGCTATGCGCGGGGAGAAGGCCGTGAAATGCACATAGGTTTAGGTAGTCCTGAGCAGATGCATCAGTACTTCCTGGGAGGATGTTGATATTAATATCTCCAATTACAATCGTGGTTTTGATGGATGACAGGTTCTGCAAGACAACATTCATTGATTCAGTAAAATTACTAATATTTTTAAAGGAGGGAGGTCGATATATTGCTAATATCACAATGTGTGACCCAATCTTCACCACCAAGCTGTTGCAGTCGTCCATATTAGGTTCCTCAACCGAGATCTTCAAATGATTCCTGACATAAACTATCACCCCATCATTTTGATTGTAATTCCTGTTACTTTTGTACATATTATATCCCGGAATTCGTGGTATGTTATATTGCTTGGCCAGCCAGCATTCGGTTAAAACAATAACGTCACAATTTATGTTTAACCGTTGTAAAAAAGTGCAAAAGCTATCGAAATTCTTAAAAATACTGCGAATATTTTGTGTTAGTACAGTTAATGGAGTTTTGTAGTCGGAAAGATATTGTTTGCAATTTTCAGCTTCACAGACTTTTGACTCAGATACAGAGAAATGATCTAACTCATTAATTATATTGCTAATCATGACTGTGGAACTAAAATACAAATATAAATATAGAAAGAAAAAACTTAAGTGGTCTAAATAAATAACTTATTGGCGGCGCTCTTAGGCGCCTGCATAATCTATGGAATTTATGTACCTTTTTTCGGCCATTATTCTTGCCGGGCAGTCAGCAGCGCCTGTGTTGTGCTTGTCTGGCTTTTTGTAGTGAAAGCAAGTAGCGCATTTTGGCTCATCTCCCTTTTTTGGACATTCTTTGATGGAGTGTCCTTGATCGCCACAGTGACCGCAGGTATAGGACGTCTGCCGGCAAAACTTGGCAGCATGACCATACTGCTGGCACTTATAACATCGTGTGACCAATGTAAAGTCTCTCACAGGGCATGATGACCAATTCACAAATACTCGGTCTTTTGAGATCAGGGCTTTGCGTATGACTGCAGGTACTTCAATTACATAGTTGCAATTCTCAGCGTCTTTCTTACCTGACTTATGGCTTAATCTAATAGAGGTCAAAAACGTTTCAAGGCTGCAGTCCTGTAGTTTCTCGGCAAGATTTTGGTGATACAGACAATTAAAAACTTCATTTTCTGCCATGGATGACGGCACTCCTAGGATCACAACCCTAGGCTTCTTTTTATGTGGCTCGTCGACTGTTAGACCTGACTTCGTTAGCTGCTCCGATTGTCTCAGCTTCTCGATGTCGTCTTTCGTCTCAGTGCTGATAATGACACCTCCATTTTTGGTCTTGCGCAGGCCTCTAACGTGAAGCTTCATCTGTTCGGGGCAGATAATTTTTTGGACAAGAGACTTTGTCTCATCACTGGTCCTCAATTTATCTTGCGGATAAATGGCCACAGAGCTTATATTTGATGGCTGGATAAAGTTGTTGGCACCTTTCTTCACCATGTCGGAAAAAGAAGTTCCCAGTGCAGGTTTAGTTGATTCTCCGACTTTCATCTTAAGCTCCTTTAGTTGCTGCGAAAGGTCGAGTTGGTTTTCTAGTGATTTCACAGCATTGTGGTATTGTAAAGCCCTAGATTTAAGTGACTGATACAGTACGGCCATCTGCGATGTTCCATGCCCAACTTTCCGGCATAACGTATTGATGCGCATCTTCTGGTCCGAGTTCATCTTGCCTTCTGCTGCAATAGCACACACCTCCTGAAGGCTCTGGTCAATGGTCGTCATCCAGTTCTGAATTTCTGGCGTCGGTATACCTTCGAAGTCATCGTGGCGTTGGATCGGCGCTTGAAAGGCAGGAGCGGATAAAGCTGCTCGCGCGGTTGTAGGCGGCGGGGAACGAGCACACCTACTCCTCGGGCTGAAGGGACTATCCTCCATTGTGTAACAGGTTATTTGCTTATTAAATACTGATCATCATCTTCATAAAAATCACCTTACTTAAACCAAAAAGTATGACTCAGTTTGCTTTACCGGCTATTTATAAAAAAACTAGGTCACGATTTCGCAAGTGATTATTTACTTATATTAAATAATTGTTCGATACGTCCGTTCACTACGATCGCTACAATCTGAATTTCTGTTCTGATTGGCAGATTTCATCTTCACAAACTATTTGTGTGCTAAAAAAGTTAAAGATGATAGAAAAGACTGTCTCATACATAATTGCGAGTACATACGTTAGAATAAAGGTACATATTCATGTCTAATTATGATGGTATCACACATACCTGGTCTGTTCCAGTTGACGCATTCTAAAAACTTCGTTAGCGCTCTGCGATGCGTTGATAAGTAGAATCTGAGAAAAAATAATAATTTACAATCGAAGCTCAAGGGTATTTAATCAGACCATTTTGTGTCTACGGAATAAAAAGTGGAAGCTTGAGAACTATGGACAATTAATAAAAAGTAAATGCCACTGTTGGCTATGTTCAGGCATTCTTGAGGTTCCTATATTATTTTTTCATGTCAGAACATTCACAGTAAGGTCGTATACAGAAAGAAAGCTGGTAGCCGGAGCCGATCTACCAGCACTGATCGGCGCTGGTCCATTCTGGTAACAGTTACATAAAACAAGCAGATTGAAGCTTGTTGTTCATTAATTTTAAATGGCGGCCGCGTGTCGAAGATTGTCGGAACTTGTCGGCGACGTTCGGCGCTTGTTCATATAAATGTCTGCGCCAGCCATAGGCTTATAGGAACCGGTCCACGTAGGTATACGTGGACCGGTTCCTATAAGCGCTGGTAGGCTGCTAGCTTTCTTTCTGTATACGGCCTAAGTCTTGGCCCAGTCTCAGGGAGGGATAGTAATTATGAAGTGCAGTCAGTTATTCATGTTTAGCTAAATGAGAGAGTTTGGTATCTCTGATTTTATAACCTTTCTATTACTTCCAAATCTCAAGTTCCACAGTTGAGTCCTGGGTCGTGCCAGTGAGGCTGCTGAAGAACGAAGACAGCCAATAGATTTCGGGGATCCTCGGCTAAGTTCGGAAGCCTTCGCATCGTTTAATATAAGTGTCCATACCTGAACTTCCACAGCAAGTCCTGGTCGGTGGCGGTGAGCGGGCGCGCGGGCGGCGCGGCCACGAGCGCCGCCAGCTGGTCGCGCTCGGCCGCCGTCGGCTTGGCGTCGCGCCCCGACACGCCCGAGCGGAGCGAGCGAGCGAGGCGGTGATGCTTGCTTTCTACTAGGTTTTCCTGTTTTATGACAAAAATAAGTGATCCTTCAAATAAATATTTAGATTTGCGAAAAATGGAGAAAAATTTGGTAAAAAAAAAATATTCAGCTTCTACTCTCGTCCGTACCAAAGTCATCAACTTTTATCACAGAACCTTCATCAAACGACTCCTCCCGGAGTGTCAGACTCTTACTGACTAAAACCCATCTGTGTTCCACCTAGTGCCTTTTGCTTCCAGAGCCGCGGTGACTCTTCCGAACAAATTCCTCAACTGAACCACATTACCTATAGTGCTTATTTAACAGAAAACTAGTGTCTTTGAAAATGATGAGATCCATCAGAAAATAAAATTGTCAGAGTAGAAATGACTCTTGGTAAAAACATGGTAAAGAAACTTTAGTGAGAAAACTAAACTAAACTTTGAAACTTAAGCCAAATGGCGCCAATGGCACTTGGAGAGGCTTATGTCCAGCAGTGGGCTATTATAGGCTTAATAATGATGATGAGGATGAAGGAAACTTTTGTTTTGAGTTTATAACTTTACTCACATTAATTTTTCACTCAATTGTCACTGCTCTTTCTAGACCGATCCTCTCACCACAATATCTCTAGCAAAACTAGTCGAAGCACATCAGAAATAATCCAAGAACTATTAATTGGAGTATTTGCAAAGATTAATTGGTATAACTATAATAATATAACCTTTAAATACATGCAGACAGGAACTGATGTACTTAAATAGAAAAATTAATATGTGCATGAAATTGCAACAATACTGGTTGAAAATAATTTTTTTTGGTACTTACAATAATAATACATGTGGAAGGTTGATCTAATTCCGTTGTAGCTAGTCAACTCTCCTAGTATAACTTATCGCAGGTGTATTTTATAAACGAATATTTTTTTAATAAAAGTAGCTTTTGCGAGCGAATTTTTTTTTTTTAATTGGGTTGGGATGGGTTCGCTCTTGACTCTAGTCTAGGTCAGAGATGACAGAGACCAAGTCTACGATGGAGCGAGCTTACGCTTACTTTGTACGCGCATATCACGTTTATTCCCGTTCGCGTGGGAATTTTGGGGAAATCCTTTCTTATTGCCCCCCTACACTCCCCAAGGAACCTACATCCCAAATTTCAGCTTTCTACGAGCAGTAGTTTCGGCTGTGTGTTGTCTGGCAGTCACTCATTCAGTAACGAGAGAATCTATACTAATATATAAAGCTGAAGAGTTTGTTTGTTTGCTTGAACGCGCTAATCTCAGGAACTACTGGTCCGATTTCAAAAATTCTTTCAGTGTTAGATAGCCCGTTTATCGAGGAAGGCTATAAATATCATCACGCTAAGACCAAAAGGAGCGGACAAGTAAACAAACAAACTCTTCAGCTTTATATATTAGTATAAGATATTGATTGATTGATTACGTAGCGCATCGTTCGTCATTCAACCACCATAATCATTCTCTAGTCCATTTATTTAAGCAGTCCGTTACTGAGCAATGGCCTCCCCAAAACCTTCCAGGCATTGTTTCACGAGCTATCTCTAACCAGCTCTTGAACCGAGGCATCGTCTCGCCACCTCCTGGCAGCCTTCCATCAGGCACCCACTTTGTGGAGCCATTTAAAGTCCTTCAATATTTAGCATGCCATTTGGGTGAAAATCACTGCAGAAAAGGTATATACTACCCAATACAGTAGCTTTTTCATCATACTAATATTACTTAGACAATAGGGAATATGCATGAAAAAGATATTTATCATCTATACAATTTATCTACAAATATACAAAAATATAATAACTAACAGTGAAAATAGAATCAAAATTGCTCGAAAAACGAAGGAGATATAATTATTTTAAACAAATATATCCGTCCCTCTCGCGAAAACGCTGTTTTCTATGGCAGCTGTATAGGCGTTTTCATCAGACTTCTCTTTCTAATTGAAATCATTGAAGCTTTATAACTTCATCGCTGATGAAGGTATTTAAAAAATAATTTCATGATTGTTTACTAGAGCTAATAAGTATTTCATTTTGCAAATAAAAAAATGGCATGCATATTCCCTATTGATAGTAGATAATTCACCGAGGGGATAAAGCAGTGTCTTATGTCACGGGCGTCATATTGAATACCGAACCTAATAAAGGATTCGAAAGCTAACTGTTCTCCCGAAAATACAGCGAGGGATTCAAACTAGCCCAAACCCTAGACTTTTCAGACCTACTGCGAGAAAATTGTTTGCAAGTCACGAAGAGAAGTGGCTGCAAGCAGTTCCCGTCGATCTCCAAGTTGAATTCCAAATTCAAATCACATTATTGATCTCCGGGCAATAATAAATAAAATAAAATATCTATCTTACTTTAGGTTGAATTTGTATGACATATTATAATGTAACGTTTTCTTGCAGTTGATGTAAAAAAAATAATTTAACATACCTGTAGGATTTCATAGTCTGGTACGGTGACGATCTCAGCCTGAGCTCTGAACTGGTACATCTCGTCGCCGTCCTGTTCGTAGTACACTACTGCATGCTGCAACCAAATTAATAGTTATTCATAAACTACCCCTTTAACGTGTCTGGCTACGCGTCCGTGGCCTATTCCAAAGGAACCATCATCTGCCTAGCCTTTTCCCAACTATATTGGGGTCGGCTTCCAGTCAAGCCGGATTTAGCCGAATACCAGTATTTTTCGAGGAGCGGCTGCCTACCAGACCTCAACAACCCATTAACTGGGTAACACAGTACTTTATGGCAAGACTGGAGTCAGATTTACTGGCTTCTGACTATCCGTTACGACTGCCAAATATCTACAAATGACAGCCGGGACCAACGGCTTAACGTGCTTTCAGAGGCGCGGAGAAAACTCGGTATGTTAAGATGGTCACCCATCCACAGACCAACCTTGGAGAGCGTTGCTTAACCTTGAAGATCGACCCGTGCGGCTGTTATTATCTAGCCACAAGCTCCTCAATTCCTATTCCAAAGGAACCGTGCATTGTTATTGGATAAAGTGTACTTAGAAAAGCCATATTACCAAAAAAATACAACCGACTTCCAAAAAACAAAACACTACAAAGTATAACACAACTTTAATTTCGGAAGTCGCTGTTTTTGGTTTTGTTTCTTCGTTTTTTGACACCGAAATTAAAGTTATTTCTTTTTAGTATTTTGTTTTTTGGAAGTCGGTTGTATTTTTTTTGGTGGTGATACCCCAAAACTAAATTGACATTCACATCTGCGTACTCCTTGACAGCGCACCGGCGTGAGGTTGCGTTATGAACTTGTGTTAACAATATGCTGACAAGCGATTTCAGCAATCGCGGTCCATTTGCATAATTTATTGAGGAGTTCCGTTGCCTATCTTCATCAGATTCCACTCTGAGAAAATACTCTTCCATAAAAATACCGACCGAAATAGTAACAAGTACGCTTATAAATTTGAGGGGTTCCCTATTTCTGATGGTCCAATGGTCATCAGCCAGCAGGTCGTGGGACCATCTGGGATGTCTATCATATCAAACAAAAAAATAATTTTCAGGCGTCTTCGAGTAATCGGGGAACATACATAAAAAAAAGTTTCTGACGAATTGAGAACTCCTCCTTTTTGAAGTCGGTTAAAAATGGAGGACCTCGTGACTAAATAATAACATTGCAGAAAAAAAAACCGAGGGATCGATCTCCAAGGTTAAGCAACACTTGCCGAGGTCGGCCCGTGGATGGATGACCATCTTAAATATCTACGAAGATGCCTCAGTGCCTCAGAAAACATGTTGGACGCGTTTGTCATTTTTAGATTTGTGTCTGCCTCTACGGGAAGAAGTCAGCAAATCTGACATTTGCCAAAGGTTACATCAAAACCTTAACTGATATTTTTTTTAAATCCCATGATGTAGTTGTAGATTTTCGGGTCCGATGTTGATGAAAACTAAAACTGCATCTATTTTTTTTTTGCTCTTGACTCTAGTCTATGTCAGAGATGACAGAGAAAAAGTCTACGATGGAGCGAGCCTACCCAGAAGGAGCCTGTTCATTCTAACTTAGAAGAAGAAGAGATTAGGTTGTAAGCGTTTGGAAACACAGACGTAGGCAGAGAGTTCCACTCCTTTACTGTTTGAATGTTTGATTTTTGAAAAAAAAAAAACAAGCCAGTTGAATTTTTGAAAATTAAGAATGTTTTTTATTAAAAATGTGCTCTTTCCTTTAGCTTGCCATGTGTTATTACTTCCCAGAATTTGATCCTAATTAGCTACACTTTCAGATGGTGTAATAATACAGAATGCTCTTTTTTCTCAAAATCAACCAGTTTGATTCCTATTTTTCAAAAACCCAATGATGCAGTTTCACTTTTCATCGAAATCAGGCTCGAGACTCCTTTCAATATTTTTCAATACTCCTCATAGTTTCGGATTTGGCCATGAAGGCACACTTTAAAAAAAACACTTGTAAGTATCGATTGATTAAAAATCATATTTTTATTACACACGCAGCTTCTGACATTTGTCTAAGAAATATATTATAGAGCATTGACAAGCATTATGGTAATATTTTTATTTTTAAAACAAATAATGAAAGGTCAATGCACATAGACACGTCATAGAAATAAGTATTATTATTTTGGTTAACGAAAACGAGATAATTTATTAACATTGGCCACCAATCTATTCCAATTTGGTTTATTTCAATGATTTTTTTACTTTTTAGGGATCCCGAACATCCTTATTAACAAACGGAAACCCTTGTAGGATCACTCGTGTGTCTGTATTTCTATCTGTGTGTCCGTCTCTCACAGACAATTTGCTCCGAATCTACTTGACCAATTCAGTTGAAATTAGGTGCATACATGCACTAAGACCCAAAGCCGGAACGTGAGACGTAAATAAATGTTGGTAATTGGGTCATTTTTGGGGCGGAAAATAGGGTATTTTACTAAAAATATAAAAAAAATATATTGGACACGTATTTTCATACATCTGGCTTGGTAAATTTGGTACATTTTTACCAAGCCATATGACGTCACGCGTGGCTTCAACTCGCTGTATCCTCTTTATTATTTGTTTACGTGAAAAAAGAAAAAATACGTGTACAATATTTTTTGAAAATCTATCAGACGGACTAATTAGATTTTTTTAGTAAAATACCCCATTGATAACTTATTATTACATTGCTCACGCCATTACGACAGATAAAAGAAAATTGAACACAAGTACTCACAGTAATTCCGTCGACCTGCACTGTAGGAAACTCGATCATCAAGTACATGTAGTCTGAACTGCGCTTTTCTTTCTCGTTGATCATCTCAATCTCCCGGAAGGTCAGCCTGTCGAGCCAGTCAACCTGACAAGCAAAATAACACTTTATTACAACACCGTAAGGTACATTTCTCTCTTTTAATGATAGCCTGTCTAGCTACAAGGCAAGCTAAATCTTATCACAACACAGTAAGGTATGTTTTTCATCTTAAAGGTCAGCTTGTCTAGTCACTCCACCTGGCTTACAAAATAACACTTTTTCACAACACAGTAAGGTATAATTTGAAACAGTCAAATAATGATGTATTGTGACTATCAGTTATTGAAGTTTAGACTGTATTTACTGACACCTAAAGTTGAATTTTGCTCAACCATCCATCATTAGTTTTCGATGTTTTTCTTTGAGGGTAAACAAGTGTTATTATTTAGGCAGATAAGGTTTCTTAAATCTGTGCATAAGGTATTCTGTGATCACCTGGTCGCAATAGCCGTTGCGACGCCACAACAATTGAATAGTTTTATTGTAAAAAAATCGGCGGCCGCCATGTCTTTTGGTCGATGGATATTAAACACTATGTTAAAAAAAAAAAAAAAGTTTAAACTGCGTGATTTGGTATGGCATGTGGGATGCCATTAAGCGTCCATTTCCGTTGACTCCCAATGGCACACAAGGGTGCCGACGACAACTGACAGGTTAATGACGTAAAGATGTGTAATACGTAGTAAAAATTGATGTCAACTTTTAACGCTAGGAGAATCAAGTTCAAAATACAGTCAGTATACAGGAGAATTAAGTTCAAAATACAGTCATTTTATCTCTGGTTTCTCTTCAAAATTATACTTATTCGGATTGAAATAAGGTCGTTATTTGGTAGCAGCTGTCTTATCTTCTTCTTATCGTGTGGCAGTAACGACCCCATACACCCTAGTGTCAGAGTTTCTAAACCGCCTCAAGGGCCTCTGACATGGTTTATTTGACGACCGCCATTTGGCGGCCGGGACCACCGGCTTATACGTGCCTCCCGAAGCACGGAATCATCTTTTTATCAGACAATCAGGTGATTCAACCCCGCAATGTCTTAGCCAAACTGGAAAACAAATTTACATAGTATGCTCTTCCCGTGGGAATCGAACCCACGACCACTGGGTCACAAGGCAAACACCTAAACCACTCGACCACGCGGGCAGTTACTGTCAGATGTAAAATAATAACAAACGCACTGTACAGAAGTGTTACCGAAACCGAGCGAAATTTATCGCTGGGTAGCAAATACCGCTTAAGTCTGAACTGGTTCTGCAGAAATAGCAGCGTCAGTAGCATTAAGTTCTCACAAGTCCAGGTGCAGGCAAACATGCAGCGCCGGCCGGTCTTATCTGACAGTTTCTATAAGAAACGCGGAAACGAACACATGTGTCAAGGTCTCTATAAAGATCAGACAATTGTTATGAATTCTAAAATAGTGTCACAACAATGACTATACAAGGTGACAATCTGGCTGGACATTTTAAATTGACAGACTTGGTCGTTTGGCAGTACTAACAAACAAATGAACTGGCTGATTTAAAAGAGTGTCCATGGTGTTTCTTGCACGTTCTTCTCCATAGGATCTACTCTTTGGACCTGCACCTGCCGCGCTGGAGATAGGGTCGAGGAACATTCTTGCTGCTCTTGTCGCTAGCGCGGCAGAACTAGCTTCATCTGTTTGATAGACAGACTTAAATAATTCAAAACTGGATATATAAATGGTCTCATCATCTTCCTGCCCTTATCCCATGTCACTTGTGGTCGGCGCAACACGATATCTTCCTCCATTCTGTCCTTTTAACCGCCACGCTATCACTAACTCCCTTTTCTTTCATATCACTCCTCACACAATCCATCCATCTTTTCTCTGGCCTCTCTCTCCATCCATGCACATTTATATTCATAACTCTTTTAGTCATATGCGTTTCATCCCTCCTCTTTACATGACCATACCAAGACATGCAGTTCCCTTATAAATTTCCATCACTGGCGCCACTTTTAAAGTACCTCTAATGTACTCATTTCTCACTTTATCCATTCTCGTTACTCCACATATTCATCTAAACATTCGTATCTCCGCTACATGCAACCTATTTTGCATGAAAATGATTTATCAATCTCAAAAATGTAATTTAGATTTTGACCCATTTGCAAAGAAAGCAACAAAGAAAATAATGCATTTGTGAACTCTAGTACTAGTACTAGTACAAAGTACTAGTAATAAGTACTTTGACATTTCCTTAAGTTTGTTTCCTAACAAGATCTTTTAAACGTATTTTGGGGACATTTTTACTTGAGTAACATTTTATTGCATTCTTGGACTCGAAAAACCTGCATCGATTCTCGAATACCTACCGTTTAGTACTTGGGTATGGTCGTGAAGAGGTCATCGCCACTATATATCGATTTATTATAATGAGAATAACAAAACCAGAGCAAATGTCTTTCTCATTCACAAATCATGTGATCATAAATTGCTGCTGACAGCTCTTTGAGGCGCACGTGGAACACAGCGCGTCGTCGACCCGGTCCTGGTTCTGATCGGACGGCGAGCCACCCAGTGCTCGCCGTCCGCAGGCCCGCGCCTGCTGTTCTTAATAGGTGTTTGCCATCGTATTTACTAGTAAATACCCAATAAGTTCGCCTCAATTGAACTCCACTCGAGCGCATCAATAAACTTAAGGTACGAACTTTGGCTGCTGGTCATTTGTAAACGTCAACAAAAATATTATGAAGAGGCACTGAGTCAGATATAGGAGATGTGTGTGTGTGTGACTTTTTAGTTGCTTATGAGAAGGCAGATGTGAATGGAAACGCCGAGAGGGTACGTCCAGAAGAACACACAGATCTTACGTGTGCGCAGTCTCACTCACAACGGGCATATGTGTATCTTCAGATGAATTAATGTTAACATGACTTCAATGCAGTACTTATAGGAAGAATTATTTCCAAAATAATCTACAAGCTGCAAATATAATTTCGCGAAATTGGGATTATTGACCCCTATAACTACTGGTGCGAGTACTGTCCGGTTCATACTATGTCCTATTTGCTGGAGTGGCCCCAAATGTCCATTCACCTAAACCCTAGATCACTTGACACTGCAATAAACGAGCACCTACTGAGCCTAAACAGTATAATTTGAGGATCTGTACACGAGCAGAACAAGAACTATAAATTACCATATTACCGTATACTAGAAATTCTTGGAATTCTAAGTAGTGCAGCGGTCTTGTAAAACCGCGATATACCTATACATAAGAGTTAACTACTGCTTGGAATACAACTGGCATACCGACCGAGTCGCAGGGGGTCACAAGTAAGAGATAACTATATCTCACTCACTTTATACGTCATTTCAATGAACACGTCATACATATTTATACTTCACATAAGGTATAATTATGTTCGTTTTCACTAATGCTAGAACCCGGTGGTTGTGGGTTCGATTCCTACGGGAAGCATACTTTGTAAAGTTGTTTCCAGTTTGGCTAGTAGGACATTGCGGGCTTGAATCACCTGATTGTCTGATAAAAAGATGATTCCGTGCTTTGGAAAGCACGTATACTTTGTAAAGTTGTTTCCAGTTTGGCTAGTAGGACATTGCGGGCTTGAATCACCTGATTGTCTGATAAAAAGATGATTCCGTGCTTCGGAAAGCACGTATAAGCCGGTGGTCACGGCCGCCAAATGGTGGTCGTCAAATAAACCATGTCAGAGGCCCTAGAGGCGGTTTTACAAACTCTGACACTAGGGTGTGTGGGGTCGTTAGACTTTACTGACCACACATTAAGAAGAAGAAACTAATTTTAGATAATGTGTACGTATGCACTGTCGGATGGCGTAGCTCATCGCTAAATAGTGACAGCCGAACGATCTTCAAGTTCAAGCAACGCATGCCGAGATCGATTCGCGGATGAGTGACCATCTTACAACATCAAGATTCTTCCGTGCGTCGGCAAGCACATTAAGACGTTGGTCCTGGCTGTCATTTTTAGATCTTTGACAGTCGACGCCAAGGGGTTGCCAAGAGGTATCGTGGTTCAGTTATTGGGTTGTGAAGTTGCGCCATGTAAAATATCTGTAGCCGTAGGTATCTGGTTATGCAGGGTTGCGGAATCAAAGGGAGGAACACGGATGGGTTTTAGTCAGTAAATGTCTGACACTACCTACTGCTCCGTCCAGAATGGGAGGAGTAATTTGATGATTTCCCATCGATAAAAAAAAAAACAACGGGTTGCACTCCGGGAGTGCCGGCAGAAGTGAAAACTAGAATACGTACTTCTCTCCCTCCGTCTCACGTATTTTCAATCAGGGTCACGTGTCCTGATGCGAGTTTAACATTTTTTACCCATCACAAAAAAGTGCATAACGCCGCTAAAGAAGTTTTCACTTAAAAAAAAAGGTATCTGGTTATGGTTGCGGTATTTGTTCGAAAGAGGCACCACGGCTCTGGAACGCAAAGGGAGAAACACGGATGGTTTTAGTCAGTAAGAGTCCGACACTTTCCCATCCTTAAAAAAAGGTGGGTTATACTGGAGGGCGACCCCAACACATTTAGGAAAAGGCCATGCAGATTGATTTTTGGATTTAGAACTCTCGGCGGTGAGGCGAGTGTTGAAGATTCAACAGCGTGCTTTAGAGGCATTGCCTAAGAAATTCATTTAGGAAATACGTAAGATCATTGAAAAAGGTCAATTATAGGTAAAAGATTTGCAATGTGCAGAAGTTAATAATACTTATTATGTTTTTCGTTACCGTTGAGACTTTGTTTTCAAATGGTTAATTCTTTATTTTTTTTAAATACGACAAAACTAACATTTTTGATGGCACATTTGCATACACAAGTATATTTGGCATCCAAGATCTAGATAAGAAAATTGTGATGACCTAGGATATTAAATATCGTGGCTCATCTCAAAGATCTGCAGATAAGATAAGCTCACCTGGATAGCCAATCTATTTGCGTTTTTTTATAAACATAATTATAGAATAGCTAGGTGACCTCGATTGTTGTAAAAACGACTTTATCGACACAAACTTTTGATTTTGAATAGTTTCAGAGCGAAATACGGAAGACACCAATTTCAATACGTCAAGAATACTTGTCTATTATTAGGTACGTCAAGAGATGTAGGTATTAGATACTACACAGTCAGGGGCGGATCCAAGATTGTCGTTTTGGAGGGGGGGGTTGTGTTCTTGACCCCTTTTATTATTATGCTTAACGCATCACAAGTCACCTTTTTTAAGGATGGGAAATCATCAAATGACTCCTCCCGGTCTGGACGAGGCAGGAGGGAGTGTCAGACTCTTACGGACTAAACCCATCCGTATTTCTCCTAATACCCTTTTGCGTTTCAGGGGGGCTACTCTCTAAGCCCAAAGTCCTTAGTCAGGGCGACGGTGACCCTTTCGAACAAATTCCGAAGATCACAAGCCACCTTGGATAACTATTCGTAAGTTACTTTGTTTGGTTTTAAACTACCAAAGAAATCAGGGTCTTGCGGGGAGTCAAACAACCAAGAATCGAAGACATGTGTCATCTACCAATCCGAATTGGGAACGCGTGGTGGATGGCCCTATAACTCCCTCGGAAGTTCGTGTCCCAGGAGTGCGGACATTATACCCACGCTGCATAGCATAAGGCTATGTTTTTTTGCTGTGTACTTTTTTATTCAAAGTCCTAATGCTGTTAGTGTCCTTTCAGGATGGCCACTCGCGTACATAGGTGCCTACCGCATCATCCCTTGGTCTAAAGTACGGGGAGCTTACACCCCATACATTCGTCGTCTAGGTCACAACAGATCTTAGTAAACTCTCTCCCCGTGAAAGGAACTGATTCAAAAAAGTTAGTTTCCTACATCAAAGTTGAATAGGCGTTAAAGTAAATTTAAGGTTTATATTAGGCGATTTTCGCAAAATAAAAAATAAATTTCGACAGTCTATACTCAAATGAGCAGAATACTCTTAAATTGGTAGTTTTCGTAATTTCACTACTTACAGAGTCAGCAAATACAGCTTATACATATGTCTCTAGCTAGTCCCTATAGATTGGTTCTCCGTTAAGGTCCTTATGTGGAACGTAGAGGAGGGCAGGGGGTTCCTTAACGTACTGAACTCGCTCTCTTCCCATCTGACGAACCAGAACCAGATAATTCCATACGAAAACCCACACCTTCTTTTCATAGGGCAGAAACTACAGAAGGCCATCTTTCGCATTTTTTGAATAATCCCATCACTTCCCGTGGGTGTCGTAAGAGGCGACTAGGGCACTCACCAGAGAATGGGTGGGAGCGTTCTCTGTAAAACGCAACACCATACACGGCGATCGCCAACCCGCTGCCAAGCGTGGCGTTTATGGCAAGCCTCTCCTTTGGGGTAGGCCTATGTCCAGCAGTGGACGTCTTTCGGCTGTTATGATGACGATTACAGAACGCCATCTGTTGCGGTCCTTAGGTACATAGTCCTTTTATCAACTGTATTTTTTCAATTATATAAAACAAGCAAAAATAAAAACAAATCAGTACCTTAGGTATATGTCCATTCCGGTGCTTCTTGGCCAGTTTGGCGAGCCTCTGCATCTGCTCCTTGCCGCGGTCGGGGGCTTTGCCCGGGGTCTTCTCGCTGCCCTCGACGCCCGGCCACACTCGCAGGTCGAACATACCCTTTTTGGAGTCGAAAAACTTTTTTAATCTCTCTATTATGGTGAGGTAACATTCTTTGCACATTTGTAACGTGCTGTGAGATTTCCCCATTTTTTTTTAAATGGTAAATTAGATTTTATTCGAGTTAATTGTTACACTTCATTTTTAGAGGGATAACACTCTTCAATCAAATAGAAATGATTTTTAGTACTTAAAAAGTTAAAGCAACATCCGCACAAGACACTTCATTTTGAAAATAATTTTTAAAAAGTTGCACTTTTTTAACAAAACCAATTTTGCACGGATTGTATATTAATTAGTGAGTCATTTCGATCCAACGATAACAAAAAAATTTGCGAATAATTTTTTAGAGAGCCGTTTTACGCGTCACTCCGTCTCGCTTATGCAAACACACTGAACCGCCTGTGGCATTTTCCAAGCGATCGATGTTTGTGCCAATGTTCCTGTATATCAGGTCATAAACATAAATAAATATTCTATTACATATTCTTGAGATAACGTTAAAAAAACAACTCGGTATGGTGCGCTCGGAGCCGATTGAACTTCTGCAGTTTTGCAATAAAAATGTTAATAAACCGGGCGCGAATATAATCTTTTTCTTTTAAATAGTTTGGATAAGTGGATACAATAATGGATAAATATTGTAAATATTGACATAAATTAAAAGGTAGACGAGATAATAAAAGTGTGATTTGTTTTTCTATTGTTGCTATATGTTTTTTATTTAGTCTGAAAACCGGATTAAATCTTTTAACAAATCTAATACTTAGAATCTTCTTTTTTTCCTGCATCAAAATACGTTTGGTTTTTTTTTATCATAGCAATAACTGCATAAGGAAAAACTTATTTGGCGTATTGACAACTCCTTGAAAAGTAGCGCTGTCTCGATACCGATTTTCTCGATACGATGGTCAGGGGCCCAGAGCGGTGGGAAAGTTTAGACTTGTAACAGTGATATAATAGCTAACTGCTACTGTAGTTCTTTGTCAGTCGTTACGGATAGTCAGAAACCAAAAAATCCACCACCAGTCTTGCCAAGGGGTTTCGTGTTATATAGTTACTGGAATGTGGAGGTCATTGATCTACTATGGTACCTTTTTAGGGTTCCGTACCTGGGGGCTACTCTCTAAGCCCGAAGTCAGTGGTTTCGGGCTTAGTTGCGGGCGTATACCGAAAAAAAAAAACACGTTTCTTGAAAGAAAGCCCTCCATTCAAGAAACGTGTTTTTTTTCGGTTTTTGCTACGGAACCCTTGTTGTGAGAGTTCGACTCACACTTGGCCGGTTTTTTAATATTTAGCGCACCGGAAATCCGGGGCAAACGCTAAGCGTCCGATCCGGTTTAATTGCCCATAATTCAAACTTTGCAATGTTACTGGGTTAATCGTAATCAAAGGTAAAAACCAAGTATTTATTATGTAAGTTTCCATCATTAATATTCATGTTTGTAGGTTTCGGTACTGGTTTTGAATTAGCGTTGGCGGTAATTTTGTAAGGTAGGTAGTTAAAAAGTCTAAGGCCGCATAAAAATCATGCTACGAAAAATCCTATTGTTTGTCGCATTCAGAGAAGGAAGGAGCAATGATTCCCATTCATAGTGCGTAGTTGCGTACAGCTATGGAGTGGTATTCCCTGCCAGTCTGTTTCCTGAAAGCTACAACCTTCTTTAAGTCAAGAGTGAATAGGTTACTTCTAGGCAAGCGTGCTCCATCTTCGACCGCATCATCGCTTACCAACAGGTGAGATAGTGGTCAAACATATGCCTAGAGGTAAAAAAATTATCACAATTGAGCACTGCATTTCAGGCGAACTTTTTTAATAATTGTGATTTAATTTAAATTGGTATGGTGTACCATACGTATTAAACGTATATAATTATGTACGTACCATGTTGTATTAAAGAATTAAGATTAACATGACAAGTCGAGTAATTAATAATGCGAAACTGAGCTTGATTGTTACGTCTTATTAATGTTGAAATCACTAAACCGATTACGAAGAATTTTGGTAGAGTTTTGAACTTTATTTGTGAAATTTTATATAAACGCGAGCAAAGTCGCGAGATAAAGCTAGTTTATAAAAAAAAAATCGGTTAAGAGCGTGTCCGACTCTCACACTAAGAGTTCCGTACCATAAACCGAAAAAGCACGTTTCCTATATGGGAGCCCACTTTAATTTTTATTATTTGTTATTATATCGGCAATAAAAACACACCCTGTGAAAATTTCAACTGTTACGGTTCTCGATATACGGTCTACAGCTCGCTGACAGACAGGCGGACGTACGGACGGACAGCGGAGGCTTAGTAATAGGGTTCCGTTGGTTACCCTTCGGGTTTGGAACAATAATGAATGATGTTTATGAATAATAGGTATGTACTTATTGTTTGAACATGATTATCACAGGTATACATGTTTAGTTCAATCGAATTTATTTTTTTCATTGCACGTGTTTGTAGGCCATTATGATGTCTTTTTATGAATGGCAGAATGTGATTAATACGTTATTTATAACCAGTTGAATGCGTGTCGGGTATACGTTAATGGAGGCTTTGTTTTGCAGCTATAACAATAAAGAATATCGGTCTACTTTCATCAGAAAACTGGCCAGCAATTTTGTCAAAACATTTGATTTAGGAATTTACTAGATTCACTGTCCGCATAGCAGACATTAGTTAAATAAAATATCAGCGAAGTGGTTCTTGGGACTGTGAGCCGATTAAGGAGGGCGAAAGAATTTTCTATAAATGCAATTTTTAATTGTATTTTTTTTATTCTACATTGAATGTTTTAGTATATTTTTAATTTCTTTTGAATTTTTTTTTTTTACTTAAGTTGTATTTTTTAAATCGCAGGGTGGTAACATCGGATTGGCGTTACAGCTGTTAGGGTGTTATTTACATAATTTTAAATAAATAAATAATAGTCAGAAGCCATAAAATCCGACACCAGTCTTAACAAGGGTTAGTGTTACCCAGTTAATGGGTTGTGGAGCTCAGATAGGGAGGCACTCCATGCAAGATGCTGATAATCAACTGCATCCGGTTTAACTTCAGGCCGACCCCAATATATTTGGGAAAAAGCATAGGCAGATTGACAAAATTTTCTATAAGCTGTGTATTTTTATTTGAATACACTTTATGTAATCATCATTACATATTATAAAACAAAGTCCTTCAGGGCGTCTGTTTGTTCGCGATAAACTCAAAAACTGCTACACCGATTTTCATGCTGTTTTCACCATTGTATAGACTCGGATTTAGTTTAAAATTTGTCTCGAAAAAAATTTGGGATTCTTAAGAAAATTGCAGCGCGGACGAAGTCGCGGGCGAAGTGCTAGTTTTATAATAAAACGTTGTGTCAATTTAAAAAGGGCCGAGATTGGTAAACTAATTTAGTGATGGAATAAATCTTCTTCCCAGACTTTATCTTCCGACTTCCCTTCCCCCGACCTTTAGACAAGATTATAAATGACAAAATAATTGATTACAGCTAATTAATTGATAACCTTTTCAATTAGAGGCATCATACAAATTAACACCACCCACTGTGAGTGGAAAATCTGATAATTATGTGAGGTAATCGTAAAATGAGACTATCCAAACCAAACAAAACATGGACGACAATTTCACTGAGAAGAATCACCTACTTTAACTTAACAAGACCTTGAAACAGATTGACTGGCTGGTCCTGGGTTATCTCGCCCTTATCTCTTGGGAAACGTCTCCATATTAAAACAATGACATCATCCTATCACTACATATAAAACAAAGTCCTGCGCCGCGTCTGTCTGTCTATCTAGTTTTTTTGCGGAAATAAATTGTAGATACGTGACCGGAGTCGCGGGAAAAAGCTAGTTATGCAATACACTTAGAAAAGGACCTCGGAACTTGGGAATCAGATTTATTCTAATATATACTAATATATAAAGCTGAAGAGTTTGTTTTTTGTCTGTTTGTTTGTTTACTTGAACGCGCTAATCTTAGGAACTACTGGACCGATTTGAAAAATCATTTCAGTGTTAGATAGCCCATTTATCGAGCAAGGCTATAGGCTATATATCATCACGCCAAGACCAATAGGAGCGGAGCAGTAATGAAAATTGTGACGCAGACGAAGTTGCGCGGGTCAACTAGTATACTTATACAATTCTTCCGTTACTGAGTGACTGACAGCCGAAACTTCTGGTCGTAACTAGCTGAAATTTGACCTATAGGTTCCTTGGAGAGTGTTTGAAAGCACTGCGAGAGGATTCCCCGAAATTCCTACGGGAACGTGATATGCGCGTACGAAGTCGCGGGCAATAGCTAGTGTGCCTATATTCGTACAGTTATGCTTTTTAGGATGCTAATAATAAAGTGTTTTATCGAATGTCTTGATACTTTTTTTTTGGTCAGGCTAACCACACTATTCAGCTGAACAGAACGGTGTCGACCACCAGAATAACGTCGAGCCAGTCAAGCTAAACAACTCCCAGAGGAACGATTCGAATGTCTTGGATCCCGCAACGAAATGAATCAGAAAATAATAAATCAGAGGAGAAGAAAAACATATTCTGTCTGTGTTTCATTCGTTCTAAATCTAACTCTTAACCAATAGGAACACAGATAACGAGTTAGGGCCAAAATTATACTCCATTATGGTCAAAGTAATCTAACATTACGGCACCTCTTTCTGGGAATTTCTCACAGAACAGAAAAAACAGTAGAAGTGCAAAGTAGGCGTGGCACGCGTGTCGGTATTACGCGGTGCTACGCGTACCTCAACCCAGTCGTGTTCTAACATCACGACGAACCGATCGTCTCGCTCACTCTCGATATATTTTTTTTTATTTTGTGAACCATGCCGTATTGTTCCATTTTGGAGTGCAAAAATGATAGTAGGAGAATAAATCTTAAAAATGGAGGTGTTTCATACCATCGGTAACTACGATTTTACTTGTTTTCTAATAAAATCTTAGGAAATTTCATTTTGCAGAAACCTTAAGTTCAAGTCTAGTTAAAATCCACCTTATCCCATTAGCTTAGAGTTTATTTTACATCGATTCAGTTACTGTTTCGTTCTTGAAAGTTCTTCGCTATTCAAATAGTGATGTAGTCGGGTTGGATACTGGATGGATAGATATCGATAAAAACACTTTTTTGTAGTTCGTCTAGAAATTTTATTCAAATCACTAAACATAACTTTAAAAATATTTTTAGGGTTCCCAAAGACGATAGCGTCTTTGGGAAACCTAAAAATATTTTTCTTTGACGATAGCGTCAAAGAAAAATGGATAGATGCACGGGTAGAGCTGATTGGATGCCAAGCAAGACAAGCACGATATGCTCCGTACATTTTTTAGAAAGCGTCATTTTTATTTCAAAAAAAGGATTTAGATACATGAAAACTTAGTCTGCGTTAAGATTCTGTACCAAACTATTTAATAAGATACTATTGTAAGCCACTTGGCATAAAGAGTTCACGGAACTGAAGTGTAAACAACACCCCTTTTTTTGTCGGCAGTCGAGTAAGATACCCGAGACATGATTTTGTAAGGCTTGTGGTATGAAAAAAAATCTGGCCAGATTTTTTTTCGAACCAATTTCATATTTGTTAGGGTTCCGTTTCTTATGGATGTTCGGAACACAAAAAATGTATGTGGTGTGTTATTTTTATTGATTAATATGTAATAAGGTATATTTACAATTTACATAAATAAAATAAAAACCTTTGAAATAATGAATTTTTTTTGGTTCTATCTACTTTTATACAATAAACTGGGAATATTTTGCTTACGCTATTTTGAAAGTAGATCTTTATTAATATTAACAATGTATTACGAAGCAAACCCGAACTTATCAATTTTAAATGTAATAGCTAATTTCATAACGATTCCAACAACAAGTTTCATGTATGGCTCCCATACAAAACTTCAACACCAAGCGAGTCACATTTTTTGGAATCAATTTCGAAATAGTTATCTTATTTATCGATATCGACAATGTAAGTCAAAGTTCATGTGCCACAGCCATGATCGAGTGGCAACTGTTACTATCCAAACATAGAATAATGAACCTTATCACTAAGTTGTTTAAATTTATAATTGCAACCATTGATAATATCATCTATGGTCGAATAGCGGAATTTACTCGTAAATTCAACTTAGAATGATTTCAGAAAACGAAACGCCGTCAGTACTTTTTGCCGTAAAGCAAAATAAATTCTACGTGTAAGGCCGAAAGTATATTCAAGATTCAAATATAGGTTCTTTGACTTATTCTTGTTTTGACCAAAATTTAAACGACCAATCAATCGTATCCTTGATTTGTGTTGAACTATATGATTATTGGTATAGTTGTGTGAGTGTGGCGACACAGGTTCCGATACAAATTTCGTCGCATAGCATTTCCACCTGTTTTTTCTGTTCCGTGGAATTTCTCCTGTATCGTGGGTGCGTTTGGAAACATACAATCTCACATACACAAACAGCCAGACCCGGAACAACTATATGTAGGTCATACAAATATTTGTTCTGTGCGGGAATCGAACCACTGCGCCAACCGTGTTGTCACATTATCAAATTAACCGACTTCCAAAAAAAAAGAGGTTCTCAATTCGGTGGGTATTTTTTTATTTCTTTTGATGTATGTACAACGATTACTCCGAGGTTTCTGTGATTCTTTTTTAGTTCGATGCGGTATACTTGACATTTGGTCCCGTAAAAATTTGATTATGTAGTTTTTATTTTATGAGAATTTTTGCTTATTTAAATTTCTGCGTAGACGAAGACGTCGTCCAAGTATCATACAAAAAAAACTTTTTACAAAAAAATATAACCGACTTCCAAACAAAACACTAAAAAGGCAGTGCAGGCAGTGTTAAAATACAAAGAAGCAAAGCCAAAAACACCGACTTCCGACATTAAGGTAATTTTATACTTTGTAGTGTTTTGTTTGGAAGCCGGTAGTACTTTTTATTCATTAAAAACTAATCACCAAAACGAATATCTTCAATGTTCAACGAACCTGTCTCAACATGCCATGTTTCCCGAACAGCGATATCGTCGTCCCGCCGACCACCATCAACTTGCCGGGTCCGGCGCAGTCGTAGATCGTCATAGCGAGCGTGGCGTTGCGGGGGAGGTCGCTGTAGAACACCGGTAACTTCACCCACTCGTTCCAACTGAGGAGAAAAAGGCAAAATATATGAGAAAACTAGTCAGCCGGCGAATTCGCCCGCATGAATGTGGGAAATTATTCCAAGGGAACATACTCCCAGGATAAAAAGTAGCCCATATGTTATTCCAGACTGTAATCTATCTCTATGCTTAATTTCATCCAGCTTCGTTCAGCCGTTCCGGCGCGATTGAGTCATCATCTACCGAGCCTTTTGCCAACTATATTGGGGTCGGCTTCCAGTCAAACTGGATTTAGCTGAATACAAGTATTTTACGCGGAGCGGCTGCCTACCAGACCTCCACAACCCATTAACTGGGTACCTAACACGGTACTTCATGGCAAAACTGGAGTCCGATTAACTGGCTTCTGACTATCGGTAAAGACTGCCAAAGATCTACAAATGACAGCCGGGACCAACGGCTTAACGTGCTTTCCGAGGCACGGAGGAAACTCGGTATGTTAAGATGGTCACCCATCCACAGACCAACCTTGGCAAGCGTTGCTTAACCTTGAAGATCGACCCGTGCGGCTGTTATTATCTAGCCACGAGCTCCTCCGGCGCGATTGAGTAACGTAGGCATCATCTAAACTTTAGCATTTATAATTTGTAGAGGGACCGTGCACCGCGTTGACTATGCCATCTAGTGTCGCATTTTCGAAACATTGAGGGTCAGAATACTTGACATTGACGCTTCTCTGCTGCCACCTATAGTTTCTGCACACTCTCTATAGTGTATATTACTGTGTTTGGATGCACATACAATTATTGATATCTTGAGAGAAAAATGTTTATTTTAGTTTGTCAAGGCTTTGAAATTTATGGTTTATGCAAAGAAAAGGCTAGCTGAATAAGTAGGTATACATATTTGCTTGGTTAATTTAAATTAACTAGCCAAAATTCAGGTACTGATGGGTATTTATTCATTTGAACTTCATGTATAGTAAGTACCTAGAGAAACAGAGGAAGAGTTAATGTGAAAAGGCATTCTCTACAAAAAAATCTTCGTGTGAGAGCGCCACTCGCACTTGGCCGTTTTTTTTCGGTTATGTACCTCACTTAGCAACTCCTAGTAGGCCAGGAAATGTAAAATTGAATATCAACGTCTAGTCCCTAAACTGTCAAGCCAGGAAATGGTAGATAGAATAATATATCCTCTTCAAGACTTAATTCAGTTTCGAATGTTTGCTGTAAACGCGCGTCATGGATGACTCTTATGTCGTTGTGACAAGGATTAAATCAGAATCCTATCAAAATTCTTAAATGATAATGATATTGAAATGTAGAATGAGTAATAGTTATTATTTATTTTATCTTCGGTTTAAAAAAAAAAAGGATTCTATGTTAACTAACCAAATATTGTATTGTTCTTACAGCTACTAAAATTTTAGATCTACCACAAAGTGCAAAGTTTAACGGCTCTCCTCACCGGGTTGCCGTCACCACATGACACTGGCAGAATAGTCGTCACCGGTTCAGTTGCCAAACAGGGAAAAAAAAAAACCAGAATGAAGATTTGCGTTCAAGCAATGCGACATCCATACACACAATACATTATAGCAAATGTTGTAACTTGTAAACATTGCCTTGAAAAAATGTATTGGTTAAGTAAGATGATATTTATGTGCCAATTTTTCATTTATATAATACTATATGACCGCACAGCTTGATGTAATTTACTATTGCTAGTTGTTGTATACTTAACGTGAGTACTTGTCAACTCTTATAGCAATAATAAGATTGACTAAGTAGTGGGTAGGTGAGTTTTCTTTAGATATGTTTTGTACAGATTTTGCAACTTAGCACAATAAACATATTTACTTAAAATACAGTATTTTAATGGACATAACAGTAATATTGTTAAAACCAACCAACCATGCTATGGTCAGCTGAAAAATTTTCAAACGATCTATAAGTCTATTGGCAGATGTATAAGTCTGTAGAAAAAAAAATTAAACTTACTTCCATCTATTACTAAAAGCCTTGTAAGAAGTAGTGACTGGTAGCGCCAGTGGCTGTCCATCACTCAGTATTTGACACGACACATACAGGTCTGCACACCCTTCCTGATAGAGCCCGGAGAACTTGAGCATGGGGTCTAATAGCAGCTCGTCATATTCCGGTTTAGCACGTTTTCCTTCTAAGGTACCTCTGAAAAAAAAAAGTGAATAAAAACCTTTAACCTTTTGAAACCCAGAGCTTAAACGCATCAGTGTGCCCTCCACGCCAAGCAACAAATTCTCCATATTTTTTTTTTAGTAAGTTCATCACAAATATGTGACAATGGTGCTGAAATGGTCTAACCAAAATGAACAAGTATCTATTTGGCTTGTGTCACAAATTAACCTGTATCAGTAATCATCAGGTGTGATCAAGGTCAAAACCAAGTACTCAAAATTCAAAAGCATTTTATTTCAAATAAACCATTTACAGGCACTTTTGAAACGTCAAGGTCGGTCAGTCAAAAACATGGAAGCTATTTGCACGTTCCAATGCGTAGATCTCTATGGAGATGAACGGGCAAGAAACTCCACGGCCGCTCTTTTAAACCATGTGATGTATTACATAAAACTTACCAACTACTTCCAAATAAAAAAACCATTTGATTTGCAGACATGTGTGATGTATTTTACAGTTGATGCCTGCAACTGCTTGTGTGTACAGCTAAGGAGTGGAATTCCCTGCCAGAGTCTGTTTTACATCCTGATAGATATATATAATTCTAGGCAAGCATGCTCCATCTTGAACCACATCATAGCTTACCATCAGGTGTGATAGTAGTCAAACATCCTATCAGTGGTAAAAAAAAACACCACATTGGATGTAGAGTTTTTTTTGCAAGTATTTAGCAAGCGAGTGGTAAAACTGGTCCATTCAACTGATTGTGATTTGTGACACCACATCAAAGGCCAGCATGGTCTTTTTGTGGCTGATTTTACATTAAAATCAGCATACATAAGTAAATACGTGTTGTTGTAATGACTGCTACAGGAATGTAATGATGCAAAATATCTTAGATTGGCTTGGGAAAATATAATGGGTAACCTTAGATTAATCAAAGCAGGTAACATGGCTAAGTAACAAGACAGTTATAACTACCTTATTTATTGAATAAACATTTCTCAGCCTAATCAGATAGTATAGGTAATTCATTGTTAATTAATGATAATTTTATCTCTACAATTACAAGTACCTGTAGGTCAGTAATACAAGACAATGCAAAAAAATCACACATGCACTGCTTCAATTCAGTTCTAATCTATGATGTGCATTGAGTCGTGTAGTATTAAAGTATGGTACTGGCCATTTAGTAAGACGAACAATTGGCTTGAAAGGAAATTCGCAATCCGTAAATCTAGAGATAGCAGATCAAAATACACAATGGAATTTTACTTACATTTTCATCTCCAATTTGTGATCCAGCGAGGAACTATATACATAGTAAAACTTATCGTCAATTTCGTTCATTTTGGATTATTTTACAATAAACCAAAGAATTAAAACGAACACAGCTGTTTTCGTTAAAAATGTTTTCTCTCTTTATTTGTTTTCTAACGTCAAGCAGTCAAACAACAATGAAGAATTGAGCAGGCACAGGCAGCATTCGTTATGATGCCGTTATGCCCAGTGTTGCCATATTGAATTAGTGTAAGTCGCTAGACTGCCATAAATTCCTAGTTTTGTGTGAATAAAAAAGTCGCCAAATATAATTTTAAAAAAAGGTCAAACAGACCTAAATTCGAAAATATTTAGGATAATATTCGGAAAAAAAGACTAAAACTCTCACTCGACTTCAGTAGGTACGAATAGTTTGAGATGTACAAAGTTGTTGTTGTTGCATTGCAATTCCGTTGATTGTTTTTCTTTGCCTCTAAATGAATACTTCTTTATTAAACGACTTTAAACTCTATTTTAAAGACTGTAAAGTCCTTTCAAAACGCCTTTAAACTATTGTGTGTACAACATCAGCCCACGATTTTTTTGTTTAGTTTGAAGAAAAAAAGTGATGATCTTGAAACCAGGTAAACCAGCCCAAGAAGCATCATCATACAGACCGATAAGTCTCCTACCGGTTATTGGAAAGTTAATGGAAAAAATCATACTGAATAGAATGCAAGAACACCTAAGCGAAATAATACCAAGTCACCAGTTCGGATTTAGAGGAGGACACGGGACCACTGAGCAAGTGCACCGGCTAGTAGACGTCATTGGCAGGGCACTGGAAAACAAACAATATTGCTGTGCAATTTTCCTAAACATTAGCCAGGCATTCGACAAAGTATGGCATAGAGGGCTGCTCCACAAAATCAAAACCATGCTACCACACTCCTTCTTTCCAATTCTAAAATCTTACCTAGAGAACAGACGCTACGAAGTGAGACAAAATTCCGACACGTCACAAAGTACGAGATCAAATCCGGTGTGCCACAGGGTAGTATATTGGGACCAGTCCTATATCTAATTTTCACAGCAGATCTACCCATTGTCAGCTTCACCACCACAGCGACCTACGCAGATGATACCGCAGTTCTTTCGGTTCATGAAAATCATGATACTGCATCTGAAAAGCTTCAATCACACCTGACTCTTATCGAAACATGGTTCAATCAGTGGCGCATTAAAGCCAACACAAATAAGTCTGTCCAGGTTACGTTCGCACTCAGAAGGAAAACCTACCCACCTGTGAAACTTTACAATAAACACGTCCCTCAGCAAGAAGATGCGAAATACCTAGGTATGCATCTAGATCGCCGTCTTACCTGGCGCAAACACATCTGGAATAAAAGGAAACAACTAGACTGCAAACTTCGCAGCATGTACTGGCTCATCGGACGTAAATCTCAGTTGACAGACGTCAGTAAAATGACCATCTATAAAGCCATACTAAAGCCTGTATGGACGTACGGCATTCAGCTCTGGGGCTCAGCCAGCAATAGCAACATTGAAATACTGGAAAGATTTCAGAGCAAGACTATGCGAGCTATGTACAGCATCCCACAAAACATATGCAATAAATATGTGAATTGAGACTTCAACCTACCAACAGTTAAACAAGAAATTGAATCATACAGTAGGAAATATAATAAATGAATATGAATATGAATATCAAGCAAAATTGGACCAACATATAAACACATTGGCTGCTGACTTACGGAGGGAGGGCAGTTTAAAATACACTCGCCTTAAGGTGGATGCTCCAGGGTAGCCCGCGAAATTCAAATATTTTTATGTTTTTTGCAATTTGCCGGTCAGTGTGAAGCTGTATGTGGACCAAATGCGATCCGCGACCGTAACGCGTATTTATCTAAAGAATTATAACCATTTTAATCATCAATATAGCCCTCTAAGTTCATGTAGTTCGAAAGAATGAATATTTCCCCTGGAGCATTCACCAAGAGTTAATAGTATACCGGATCTTTTTTTTTTTTTTTAAGGATGGGAAATCATCAAATGACTCCTTCCGCTCTGGGCGAGGCGGAAGGGAGTGTCAGACTCTTACTGACTAAAACCCATCCGTGCTCCTCCCAATGCCCTTTGCGTTCCAGGGCTGCGGCGTCTCTTTCGAACGGATTCCGCACCCCGGCAGGCACTGGCCCTAGCGGGCCCCGTCTCCCATGCTGACATCTCCTGGAGGCGCGCGTGGAACACAGCGCGCCGCCGACCCGGGCCTGGTTCTGATCGGACGGCGAGCCACCCAATGCTCGCCGTCCGCAGGCCCGCGCCTACGGTGGCCGGAAATCGCCTTGCGACTCCCGACGCCTGGGGCGTCTTCTTCTGTTGCGGCGGCTGGGTCGTGAGGTTTCCCTCTCACTCACACGTTCGGCATCCTCCTTCGCTAGCATTACTGTTTCGCAGAAGGAGGTGACCGCTTCCCATGCCTCTTCGCTCTGGACCATAGATTGTACTAGGGCCGGTCGCGAGAGGTCACCGCCGCCGATCGCCTCAACAAGGACCCGGTGGTTCTCCGCCCAAGCAGGGCAGACCTCTACCGTATGCTCCACCGTGTCCTCCGGGCGATCCTCGCAGTGTTGACACCCGGGCGAGTATACCGGATCTTGAGTTAAGATTCGCAGACAAATGATGAGATTAGCATCACTGGATGTATAACTCAGCTAAAGACAATTTGACAAGGGAAACCTGACAAAGTATTAGATTATTGTTTAGAAAAACAGATTGCTAAGTTGCAGGATACAAAAAAAAAAAAAGTTTGAAGAAATGAAGATGACCGTTTTTTGTTTTATTTTAAGGTGCAACGGCATAATTATGAACTCTTTTTTTTTAATGTGGCAGCACAGAAATGTCACTGTCAAGTATGTTTCAACACTAAAAATTCGAAATAGTTACACTTCTTCGCGCATTTTCCAATAAACTAAGCGTGCAGAATCCACAGGTGATAGCATAGAAGCGTCAATGTCTAGTACTCTGACCCTTATCTTCGAATGTGCGACATTAGATGGCATAGGCAACACCGTGCACGGTCCCTATGAAGTTTTATTCCACAAACTTTATTGTTTCATGTTGTGCAAATGTCACCAGTCAGTCTCCAGGAATATTTTTTGCCGCTAAACTTCCCTGTGCTCGTGGTAGACTCGCTCGATTTAGCGAGAAAGTCGCTAAAGTGGCAACACTGGTTTTGCCAAAAAGTTAGTTACTATGGTTACTATACACTTTGCCATAAAGTCATACATATAAGCATACGTCAAAAAACATTAGTGTTAGTGCAGTGCATCAAGATGTTTGACAAAAGAGAGCGAGTAGATTTGTGTAATTTTACATTTCCGAACGTATCTCATGCTGGGAACTGTCAAACTCAGCTGTCAATGTCAAAGCTGTCATTGTCAACTGCAGAGTGGTGATGTGTTTTAGAATCGCCGATTCAATTTCCATAATAAATAAAAACCTCGTGTTATACGACAATTCCTGAAATAATCAGAAAACTAAATACAATTTTAGAAGCTTCTGATAAGCATTCAGGTATGTCATTATTGGACTGTATAAAAATAAAAACATACAGCCAAGTTTTTTGTTTACCATGAATATAATTTTTCGATTATTTTCGTTTCAGCGTGATGACGAAGTTACTGGAGTGGATTTCAGTGCTTTCAGCATTCTTTGCCGTATGGTATTCCTTAATTGGAGGATACGTGAAGCACCCACTGATTGAGAAGAACATGACTTTGGTGCTTGTTTCTCCTATCGTCTTTGTACTGCTCTTTGGCGTGTATGCGGTGACTGTGATAATGTACCGAGTCTTTACGTTCAACAATTGCGAGGAAGCTGCCAAGGAGTTACAGGAGGAAATAAAAGAGGCTAGACAAGACTTGCAAGAGAAAGGGCTAAGGTGGTGAATTTATTCATTCCATTTTAAGTTATTATAATCTTAGTATATGTTTTAAAAGTGATTATATTTTTTATTGATTTATTGTGTCTTCTCATTGAAAGTTCCTTAACATTTAACAAGGATGCTCTAGCACCCCCTCTGTGCTGTTGCAAAAAATAAATCATGACTTAATATTAAATTTAAATGTTCACTTTTTTATCATGATTCTTCTAATAAAATCAAACAATATGGTAAGTAAAACACTGGTATTCAGCTGAATCCGGTTTGACTGGTAGCCAACCCCAATATAGTTGGAACCTGGTTGGCTTGGCAGATGATGATGGTAGGTAAGCATATTTACACATACCACAGCATGTTTTACCTTCAGGATACTGTCTTAACCCAGTTGTTACCGATGTACTTTTAAAACAGTGCTTTGTGGTTACTCTGTGGCACATACTACAGTACTAACAAGAGTGATTTAATTCGGAACATGGTGGGCAGGTGGTCTACCTTAGAGATTCCAGGAAATTAAACATCATTTGTTACTTTATTGGGTATCTTTATTAAGCTAATTAACTAAATTTATTTGCATACAATATTTACAATTCATATATTTATTTATACAATATTTGACAGAAAATTCTGAAAAAGATAATGTAACTTATAATTCATTATAAGGTTAAAAGAGACTTTAAACTAAATAGCAATAATGTATTCTTGTAGTTTCATTTATTTAAATACTTAAATTAAATATTTTGATAAATTGCTGATGTCACAATAGAAAAAACAATAAATTTGATAAACAATTGGGTCTTATTATCTATATTTTAAAGCTGTCATTCTTAATAATTATGTATGCAAAATATACAACCAGCAAAATATCACATACCATTATTATTTTCATAATTTAATTTTTTAGTTTATTGTAGACGGTGCAAAGAAGAGAAAATCTTGCTCCTTTTGAGAAATCATAATAACTATGTTTTATATTTGCAATTTTTTTTTGCAATAAAATTTGGCTTATTATTTGAATTTCTTAGAAAAAAGACAGCCAAAATCACAGCACTTACATTTTATTGTGTAAAATTTTAAATGGTGCAGAAATATTCATGCAATATTTAATACATTTTTATTAGTATGGCACACTTCTATTTTATAATGAATTGTAAGCAAGATGTGATTCAAATATTTTTAATAGTATGGACGTGGCTCGATTGTATAATATTAATTCAAATAAATACAGGGAAAGGGATAGGAATAGGATAAGTTTTATTATTACAGAAGTAAAAGTCTTGTATTTTGGCCGAAGCTTTTATAAATAAGTGATAATAATATTGGAGGTATTATTAATACAATAATCGTGAAGAATTGTGGGAATTCTCATTATTATTTTATTTAATATTCTAAAAGATGTTTCCCTAACTTCATTGCTGATTTTATTAAATATAGGTACTTAATTAAACACTTCATTTTGAATGATTTTCTACCTACAAGAATCTAAATTATTTGCAACATTAGACATTATGTAAGCGTGTTACTTAATGCACATTTTATTTTTTTATTTATTGGACAAAATATCAATCTCGATAGACAACTCAAATTATTAATACCAAGAATGGGGATTATTCATACAAGGTTTATGAGCTACTTAAATAAATTATATTCTACAATAGTTCCCTAGTTCTGATCCCGCACTTATGTGAGCTACCCCATACTTACAATAATACTAATTATAATAATTACCTACCTACTGGGTGTGTGACTATCATGAATAATGAAATAATGTCAATTCCTTTTATTTTTTACTATTAAAAAAACCCGCATCAAAATCCGTTGTGTAGTTTTAAAGATCTAAGCATACGTAGGGACAGACAGACGCGGGAAGCGACTCTGTTTTATACTATGTAATGTAGTGATTACAATGGATTTCGTTCATAATGACGCTGTCGCTTAAAAGCCAGTGTAACAATACCAACTTAAAAAACAACTGAATTAATAAGCCGTTTTCGATTTACGACCAAAGACAGAACAAACGTTTACCATCCGTCATTCACACCGCTTTTTTGCAAAAGTGGTTTAACATAATCTTAGCTTAGCTTTCCTGCTAAAAATCGTGACCAAAATGTTACTCACGGCCAAAAAGGAATAACAATAAGTATCAAATCGGCAATAACTGAAAGCACTCGATTAACTTTGTTAAATTAAATCGACCTGAGAACATTACTAAATTATACGGATATCTCTTTGGATCATTTCGCGTTCATTTGAGTGCCTGAAGTACCTACCTTTAAGGTTTATGGGCTTGTAATATTTGAGGTAATGGCGATGTTAATCTGCTCCGATAACTATTTTCATATTTTACCAAGTCCCCGAAATCACTATACAAAAAGACTTGTCCAAATGTAGGTAACTATAATATTTTCGCAAGATAAAAATCAAAAGAATCATTTTCTTAATTGAACTTGACATTGCACTACAGTGAGTCAAGCAGTAAATATAAACTCCGAAAAAGTTTTTAACCCTCATCAATAAATTTTGTTCTGTTTGTAGATCTACGGGAAGCTAACGCCGGGTAAGGTTGAGCTCAAAATAACGACAATACGTAAATACCTTTCTATAAACGAAGCCCACTTTATGGAAATTGTATTCGTAATTAGTTGCTGGAATTATTATTTCTTATTGTCAAGGTTATAGGTATTAAAGCTTGCCCTAAGCAATCGGGGTTTCACTTTCTCGTGTATGGAAGTCGGACACGCGAGGGACAAAAAGCTTCCAGTCATGCAAGTTTTATTCCACGGCATTCTACTCTTTGGGCGCCAGGAATAATGTTCTTTTTTCAAATGTATTTAATGGTGTTGCTAGCTAATTGCCATGTAGTGTGTGGACACAATAATGGCGCGAACTAATCGGAAGTATCGACGCTTCTAACGATATCGTAGTTTGAATATGACGTGCAATATTCATTTTTCTAATATTTTAGAGTGCATTTTAGGTTTATTAGGGCACTCTATGCTACTACAGCAGTTTAATAATTTTACAAATGCAAATCGGAATATGCCTGTGCATGGAAGCCTACCTAAATGTAGGTAGGTACCTAGATATATTACACAAAATACTTACTCCTATGCGGCTACGTATGCTTACTTAAATTAAACGTTTGTAGGTTGAAGTACCAAGTAATCTCATAAGAGCATTGTTTCCGAAAGGATGAGCACGGGAACAATCAAGGTGACAATGTTGCCTGTAGTCAATACTCAACATTGCTACATTGTTTTTAATAGGCGCATAGACAAAGTCTTGCAAAGGCACTGGCAGTTTCTCTATAACGTTGATGTTTCTAATGGAGACTTCCATTAGAAACAGAAACGTCATAGATAAACTATTTAGTTTTGAAATGAAACATTCGAGTTAAGTGTTATAGTGATATCATCAATCATATTAAGTAATCGTACCTATATCGTCATTCTGTGATATATTTCAAAGTTTTTCGATATAAATCATCTACTTTATACATTAATCATGGTAACTATTTTTCATCTCCTGACAGACTTTTTTATCTGTCAGCCGCATAAAAACTGAGACGCGTTTTATTCCCTTGTCACTTTATGTAAAACGCTCGATAAAAGATCTTGTTTGAACAAGATGAGGACGTTCTCATTCGGGACGTGTCGCTTCCTTTTTTTTAAAAGGCGTAGTTACAAGGTCTTTATGCTGAATCTCTAAAAAAATCCTAATAAAGAATTTAATTGTCTTTGGGCGGTTTATTTTTAAAGTTTTAGGGGTCATCAGTGGCATTTGTAGATAATGTTGTACGCTTTGTCGTCTTAATAGAGGTTTCCTCTATTTATGTACTTTTAGGAATCGGAAAACTATTTTCAAGTCGCGAAAATTCCACGTTTTTTTTTAATTATTTGAAAGAGACCTTAGCGCTTAAACGAACTAGCGATTGGCCGCTTTTTGTTTAATATGCAACCGCAAGTGATTGTACGCATTTAACCGCCATTAAAATGACAAACTGGAGAGGCGGCTGACCGCACGGTTGGTCTTCTCCGCAGCTGACCGCTAGTGCGTAGGAGCGGTTACACTTTCTAAGAATGGGAAATCATTAAATGACTCCTTCCACTCTGGGCGGAGCAGAAGGGAGTGTCAGACTCTTAATGACTAAAACTCATTCGTGTTCCTCCTAGTGACTCTTTGGAACAAATTCCGTAACCCTGGCAGGCACACTTTCTAAAGACTAAAGCACCTGACGTGTTTCTCGCGGCTATAGGCGCCAACTCCACGTCGTGAGCGAGTACAAGACTTCGTTGACGTGCTTAGATAGGTACTTGTCAATTTCAGATGTCGAATCGCTGCAATTAGTAACATCGCTGTGTGGAGTCACGGTCATAGAGTTGTTATCTAGAATGAAGTGGCAGAATGATAATATAATATCGCCGCGATACTCTCGCTCGTGAAGGTAGCGCGTGAAGGGTTTTCCGATTTCCATAAGTGTAGTTAGGTACTTTCGTCACTCTGCGTGACATAAGCCAGACATGTTAATATTTTCTGACAAAGTTTTCTTATTGTAAGTATAGCGTGAAGCGAAGTTAGCAAAGTTAATTTTAAAGCTCTAGTTAGCATGCAAGTCTACATTAATCGGGGCACAGTTCGTGCGCACAGCTTGCTCGGAATACAGCCCTAATTCAATTCCTAAGCCGGTTATGTCCTCAACTATTCACGAATACAAAGTAATTCTACGTCTCGTAATTTTACTACTTAGGTACATTATTAGATATTGCACTATTTTATTTAAACTAAGAGCTACGGTGCGATTCTGTAGATATTTTACCTACTAAATAACGAAACTCTCATAATTTTAATAAGAAATCAATTTTAAACGCATTCGACTTCCGAAATAAGCCAGAAAAGGGAAAAATTCAAAAGTCTTAGTGTAAATATTTAATTTTAATTCATAATAAACTCTAAGCGTGATCAAGGTTTGCCTCGAGTCCTCAAGGCACTTTGCTTTTACCTGAAGTTTGCTTGAAAAAATTTCTTATTAAAATTACTGAAACTGGCAGCTTCAAAGAGTTTTCCGCTATATAATCCAGCCAGTTATTTCTCAAATAGAACCGGCAAATCCTAAAGTATTCAAATTATTTACAGAATCGGACGTCCGATGATATGATTTAAAGCTACAATTTAGAAATGTGTCTAGCTAAGTGAAATATTTTAAGAAGTGAAGAAATACGCATGCGTACTGTATGCGTGAGTCGACTAGAACGTACCTATTGAGATATTTTATTAAAGTATTGCCTATTATACTGATTAATGGACTTACAATTTACATCCTACATGGACCGGAGAAAATAAGTATTTTATCTGCAATGTTACACGACCTAGTTTCTTTCCTATAAAATCGACTACAGTGGCACCATTATTGTAAGTCGTTCTGGAGATGAGTAGAATAGAAATGAGGTTTTAATAGCGTTTTTAGTTTGAACTTTTTTTTCTACCAAAAACAAAGTGACTTTTTCGTCTAATTGTCTATGACGTAAGGATCCTACTTTACATTTCACATTCAACATTGAAATTAAGAATAACAAAAGACAACACGACGCTACTCGGTTACATAAAATTGGTCCGAATGTATTCATTTTGTTGTAAACGGAAACAATACAACAATAACACGAAGTGTATCTATTCTGAATATGAATAATCATAATTCTAGAGAAATAAGGTCCCTCAAGTAATAGAACAGGGCATTCTTAAGTTATAGGCAGATCGAATCGAAGTACATCGAATGTGAGTTTTGGCTTTCAATACAAACTTAAACCCTCCTCCTCTAGTGTTGCCAAGTAAATAATTCCCTCAATTTCAAATGATTGTTAATTGGTTATGGTCTACGCGGTCCGTGTTTCATACGAATCGTGCGACGGCGACTGCTAGGAGGGAGATTCCGGCTTTGAGTTCGATGGAGGGTCCCTGGTGGGGCGCCGAGGAGTTCCCCGCTAGAATGAGGGCGCGGAGACGCTCCCGCTCGCGGTACCGGTCGTCCTCGCCCGGCGGGTCGAGGCACTCGAATTCGCAGCATCGCGAGCCCACGCGGAAGTTTTGGCAGAACTGTGGAAGAATGACACAATAATGAGACTTTTTCAAGGCACATAGGAGCAACGTACTACAACTAGAACTGAATTTCCACCTGTGACAAGCAATAAATTAATCTGAATCTGAAAGTTTTATAGAATACTGCCCCACTGCTGGGTAAACGCCTCCCCCAAGTCCATCCAGATGTTTTTGTCCTGTGCTACCTCGAACCAACCCATTAAGGTCGTCTCGCCACCTCTTTCTAAGCCGATCTCTGCGTCGTCGCCGACCTTCTTGAGGCACCCACTTTGTGGAGACTATTGCCCAGCGGTCACTACATACGGCTGACGTGACCCACCCAATCTCATTTAAGCTTGGCAGCCTTTTTAGAATTATAAAAAACTTCGTTCTTATATCTAAAGGGACCAACCAAAAAATCGACTGCATCGTAAACTCGACAAAATGTTATATTAAGGGTATACCACCCTTATTCAAGTTTTTTATTGAACCCGTGATCATACCCCACTTAGTTGTTATCAATATGAAATATGTAATAACTAGGTGCTGTGCGTGACAGTTCCCAATTAAAAGTTGCCCACATAACACAACTGTGTTCCACATAATGACACGGACGGTTGTTTGAACAAACAAGTGCGGATTGTGATGGACAAAGTAACCAATACCCTTAAATGGCTAGCTGTGCGGGCTTGGGATTCTGGAAAGAATGTATCGTTAACGATCAGGTGAGATAGTGGTCAAACGTGTGCCGAAAAATAGTAAAAAAAATAAGGTTCGAGCACATTGATGATTGCTCATACACATTCATTCAGATCCCTTTGATTTTGCAAAATCCTTTTGATTTGATCCTTTTGATTTAACGTTTGGGTGGAATTTGTTTGTCCATTTTTTTGGTTTATTTTTTCACTTAAACATTTCGGTCACATTTGAAACGTTAGAACCTAATGCATTGTTCGAATTAGTCGTTGCCAACGAATATGAACAGGCAGAAATTGCGAATAGGAATTGCGAAAACGAATAGGAACAGATGCACCCCGAAAAGTAGGAGCTTGATCAAAACGACTCTTTTTTGCGGTAAAAAGACACGCCTGTGTTTTGGTGGCGTTAAAAGTGACCAGATTGTCATCACCCCACTGGGAGACAACGCTTAAGGTCAAATTTGTCCGCTCTACCAATGTATATTGGCTTTACCGAATTTCGGTCGCTAGGCGGTCGGTAACTATATCGAGATTTCCTGCTCAGGAAACTATGGTTACTCTTAAAAAAATAACTGTCGCCTTGCACCACATGGGCTCGGAGTGGTAGCAGAGGCAGAGCGAGCTGACCCCGGGGTGGGGCATGTACAGTATAGCTCTACAGTTCTGTCTAAGGGTATGAGGCAGTCGTAAACTCACGTAAGGGGGATCATAGTAGATAGCCTTGCACCACATGGGCTCGGAGTGGTAGCAGACGCAGAGCGAGCAGACCCCGGGGCGGGGCATGTACAGCATAGCTCTACAGTTATGTGTAAGGGTTAGAGGCAGTCGTATACTCACGTAAGGGAGATCTCAGTAGATAGCCTTGCACCACATAGGCTTGGAGTGGTAGCAGACGCAGAGCGAGCAGACCCCGGGGCGGGGCATGTACAGCATAGCTCTACAGTTCTCTCTAAGGATTAGAGGCATTCGCATACTCACGTAAGGGGGTTCACAGTAGATAGCCTTGCACCACATGGGCTCGGAGTGGTAGCAGACTCAGAGCGAGCAGACCCCGGAGCAGGGCATGTACAGCATAGTTCTACAGTTCTCTCTAAGGATTAGAGGCATTCGTAAACTCACGTAAGGGGGATCACAGTAGATAGCCTTGCACCACATGGGCTCGGAGTGGTAGCAGACGCAGAGTGAGCAGACCCCGGGGCCGGGCACGTATAGCAGCCCGTGAGGGACCGACTTGTTCTCCCAGTCGATGCATTCGTCTGGCACGCATGCTGCGGAAGAATGTACAGTGTTAGAGTGAATGTGACAGATACGTTAATGGAAGGAAGTCTTCTTCTTGTTTTAGATACCACCGACCCACAGATACAGAGATGGTCAAATCCAATACTATGAGCAATTACTAAAAATAGGTACTCTCGATTTTGGCTCTGTCATCTCTGACCTAGATTAGTATGAAGAGAAAATCCTTCTCAAATAATAAAAAAATACGCAAAATAGTCTCCGGCCCGATATTGATAAAAACTAAAAGTGCATTGGATTTTTTTTATCAATATTCCTAGCCAAGAATAGGACTCGTTAAATTTCGAAAGATAAATCTCCATCCGAAAAGAGTAGTTAATAAGTATCATCCTTACGCATGGAAAACTTAAGAAAACAGCTCATTTTCTATCAAAATACTTGTTTTAATTTTATATCTTGACGTAGCTATAAAACCTTAAACTTTTTTTTTTAATAATGTAGTTTTAATTTTCATCGAAATTGGCCAAGGGGGTGATGCTTTTATTCTGTTCAGAAAGATAAAACAGCGGGTTATGTCTAGAACCACACATGGCCGACTTAACTCTTTCGGCGGATATGGCATTTCAAGGTGGATCGCAACGCAGGCAGCTGTGTAAGGACCTTTGCACACGGCGTTTTCTTAACGCGCCGATGACGTGCAGATGACGGTCGGTAACGCGCTGTTGTTATTTTTGGTCATCTACAATGTAGATGAAGAAGCTTTGTAGATTCTACATAGCCGTGAGCGCGCTTTCGTAAAACGTGCGTCGTCGGCGCCTTTAAAAACGCCGTGTGCATAGGCCCTTAGCTCCTCTCAGGGGAAACAAAGTTGGAACCCAAACAACATCGCGGTGCACACCGGAACGTGACCACGGTACATTGTAAACCCTTCCTTACTTCCCTTACTAAATTTTCTAGTACCTATGTATATCTAGAGACGTCTTTCTACATAAGAAAATTGAAGGTAAGATAGGTGTGGTTGATTCCTGTGGTTTTATCAAAATGTTTTGATTCATGAAGTAGCGGAGTTCTTGGCTAAAGAATATATGGATCGATCTTTAAGGTTAAGCATCGCTTGCCGAGGTTGGTCTGTGGATGGGTGACCATCTTAACATACCGAGTTTCCTCCATGCCTCGGACAGCACGTTAAGCCGTTGGTCCCGGCTGTCAGAAGCCAGTATGTCTGACACTAGTCTTGCCAAGAACTGCCGTATTACCCAGAGAGAGAGAGAGAGGTCTGGTAGGCAGCCGCTCCATGTAAAATACTACTATTAGCTGAATCAGGTTGGGCTGGGCCGACCCCAATATAGTTGGGAAAAGGCCAGGCAGATGATGCAAACTGTATAAACCTGATACCTAAACCTTTACAAGTTTAATTACTAAATTAAACTTGTAAAACCAGTCTTCCGAACTACCAAATGCTAAGAGTATTGGATTATTCTCGTATTAGTGTCTGGAGAATGAATCCGACTGCAAATCGGATTGATCAGACCATTATCGTGAGATACTCCAATCGAGGTGAGGTGGTAAAACCGCGCAGTGTTCAGTGCAAATGGTTCTCTTTTAACGCCGTAATTGTTTTTATTTCTTCTCTTAGCAGTAAAGTTAATTTTACGAGTATGTAAATAGTATTGTGGGTACTAAAGGAATATTAGAAAGTAGCTGCCGCCCGTGGCTTGGCCCTAGTCTGAAGTTATCCTATTCGACGATATGGTCCACCCGTGTTCATTCAAGTTTAATCCGAATTTGTTCAGCTGTTAGACGTGAAATAGTAGCAAACAAACTCACTTTCGCATTTATAATTATTACTAAGGATTAGGTTAGCAAATTAACTTTGCTATGGTAGACGCCAGATAAAATATCTATACTAATATATAAAGCTGAAGAGTTTGTTTGTTTGTTTGTTTACTTGAACGCGCTAATCTCAGGAACTACTGGTCCGATTTGAAAAATTATTTCAGTGTTAGATAGCCCATTTATTGTGGAAGGCTATAGGCTATATATCATCACGCTAAGACCAATAGGAGCGGAGCAGTAATGAAAATTGTGACGCAGACGAAGTTGCGCGCGTCAACTAGTCTTATATATAAAGCTGAAGAGTTTGTTTGTTTGTTTGCTTGAATGCGCTAATCTCATGAAGTACTCGTCCGATCTGAAAAAAATATTTCAGTGTTAGATAGCCCATTTCTCGAGGAAGGTTGTAGGCTATATATCATCACGCTAAGACCAATAGGAGCGGAGCAGACGAAGTTGCGCGGATCAAGAAGTTCAAAATAAGCCCATTAAAGATTAAAATTATGTTTGCTACGATGCGTAGCAACCGCGTAGAGGCTTCGTAGAGGTCATTGCTACGCGCTACGACTGCTACGCTGACGTAACAGATTTATTATTTTCCTCTAACATGCGTCGATCATACGCACAGAATACAATCTCTTGCATATTTTGGGAAGTAACAACACTAGAAACTTGTGTGTTATTCTTCTTTTAGAGTTGATGGTTAACTCCTGATTATTTGGGCCCAGTTAGTGGTCAGGTTTAATGGGACCACTGGTGGCATTAATTAAATGGGATGTAATGCGCTTAAACTTGTGCGTTATGTGTTAAGGCGCTCAAACTTTTAGCTCATGTTCTGAACAGGGGTACTACTATACACTCATATATAGGGAATCGGATGGGTCTATAAAAACTCATTTTGCCAAGTTGTGTTTGCAGCGGCCTGTAGGGGTGCACAACCGATTGCCAAATGCTTTCCATATAGGCCACTGCAGTTCCCGTTCTTGAGATATAGCCCGCTGACGGACAGTCACACGGACGGACGGATGAACGGATGGATGGATGGACGGATGGATGGATGGATGGATGGATGGATGGATGGATTGACGGATGGATGGATGGATGGACGGACGGACGGACGGACGGACGGACGGACGGACAGCGGAGGCTTAGTAATAGGGCTGGTCCGTTGGTTACCCTTTGGGTACGGAATACGGAAAACCCTAATAATGAACAGACGGCTTAACGGCACGCTCTACAGATTTGATGCCCCGTTTGAGTCATCAATTTATATCTATACTAATATGTAAAGTTGAAGAGTATGTTTGTTTGTTTACTTGAACGCGCTAATCTCAGAAACTACTGGACCGATTTGAAAAATCATTTCAGTGTTAGATAGTCCATTTATCGAGCAAGGCTATATAGGCTATATATCATCACGCTAAGACCAATAGGAGCGGAGTAGTAATTAAATTTGTGACGCAGACGAAGTTGCGCGGGTCAACTAGTAACTATATAAAAGTTAATCATATAAAGTAATCTAACCACAATACTATTTCTACCCTCTTTTCACAGTCGCGTGCACAAGACGAATCAAAAACTGCATATTTCAGTGATATCGATCAAACAGCAAACTCGTAAACAAGTTATAGTAGAAGTCACGATTTTAATGATATCGCATTGACATTGGTTTGTTACAAACACATAAACATAGTGTAGATTGACCTTCACGTGTTGGGGCTGAATCTAGGTTATTGCTAATGTGTATTTGATTTCAAAACAATAAAAGGGCAAGTTTTTATCGATCACGGTGCAACTCTGGTGTGGTTGAGTTCATGCGGTATTTAGGATTGCCAAGCGTAGATTCTCTAATTATTGTACCGACCTCTTTTTAGGGATCCGTACCCAAAGAGTAATCAGCGGAACCCTATTACTAAACCTCCGCTGTCCGTCCGTCAATAAAAACAATAAAATGTTTTGCTTAAAGTAATTTAGGGTTAACTACTTATTTTTTTTACTAAGATTTTACTGTTCATTTATACTTTATACATCGAATAATGAGGGATTTCTGAAATTTCGAGCACCAGGTGGCAGCACTGAGGCATTAGTCCATAGATATAATAAACAAGCATTAGTCCCAATGAGGGCTACCGCGTTTGAATTCGCCGCTAGGTGCGCTAGTGTAGCGTGAGGTCTTAAATGTCAAATTTCACTATTGGTTGGCTATTGACGAGAGTTTATTTACTTCTATATTTTGATTTTTGTTGAATATTTTTCTAAAACAGCCTGAATTTGTTTACATGCGCGTAATAACAACTTTAATGCTATGATTAAGAACCTTACGCGACAGTGGCGCCAACTGGTAAGTCCAAAAACGGTAGTCCTCATTCCAAACACCTATCTAATCGCTTGTTTTCTGACATTTGTTATGTCAAAGTCACTTTTTCAATGAAGAGGACCTCTCGCCTATGTTGCGTCAACTGGTGTAGTAAATTTTCCTGAAAACCCTCATTATCGTCTTTGTTTTGCAAACAAATGATGGCAGCCCTTGCGGCATTTGACATTGACATAAAAATACGCGGCAAACACGATTCGCCATAATGGCCAGACACTTGCACCATCAAGGGTGTGCCGATGCGTTGCTCACCTTGAAGGCAAGGCTGAATTATCTCTTTGTTGAAGTATATTTGCTTACATTGAATGACTTAGATATACGTATACCTGGTAAACAGGCATCCAAATGGAAAAGAATTTATTTGCCACCAAAAATTCGTCAATATCGCTGTCAATGGGAAAACTGCCCAGCACAGTGCCATGTTTAATGGCATTGCTGATTGATTAAAATTATAAAGAGTTAGGTAAGTAGGTAAATCTACTCAAAAATCCCTTCATAGGACAGATTCAATCATCAAACCCTACAGTAGGTAGGTAATACATAAGACAAATTTGAATTCCCATAGTAATTACGACAAATGAATGGAATTAACTCTAATAGTAGATTTCCGTGGGACTTGCCAAGCTAGATGAAACGGAAACTATGCGATAATGAATGAATGAGTTGGCCAGAGACAAGAATATTACTGCGGAAAAACATTTGCGGATATTCGTGACGTCTTTTGACTATTTACGTGGACATACTCGTAGTTTGTACCAACAGCATATTAATAAAATCTGGCGCATTAATTACTGGCATCTGAATATTTGATTTGTCAAGAAAATAATGAAGGTCAGACAAATAGAAAAGAGTAGGTTCACAGTACATTTCCTAGGTACATACCTACTTAAAACTTCAACAATCGGGAAGATCAAAAAATTACATGCTTCAACTGTTCCGCTCGAAAGTCTAGAATAAGCGAACCCCGTTACAATAAGCGAGAAAGGACCCAAGATAAACAAAATATGTAGATCCGAGGTCTAAAAAACAGCAGACTCTATTTTCATTAAGGTCAGGGTTCACTCGTCAGACCTCAACAAATAAAACCAGATTATAAAATAATTCCTACGCAAAAGTCAATGTTATTTACGTAGCTAGCATATGAGTAAAGTTACAGTTTGGGACAAAGGGCAGGCACTTCGATAAAACCAATAAAAAGTTTTTACTGTGGCATAATAACTCTTTGAACTGACTGATGGAACCAAATGGAAGGAAAGAAAAAAGACAGCTGTCAATTTTCCCGCGCAAACTTTATGGATCAGTTTTTTTTTGCGTCAGTTCGCTATCATCAGGTACAACTTTCTCGAATAACTAACAAAATAACTAATCATTGTGCTTAACGTGTATGCTGTAAAGTCTAGAGATATCATTCGAAAGGCTATTAATAAAATATTAGATCCATGGCTATTTCTGTTAGCCTAATAGAAACAGCCACAAAACTATTACTGGAACGTCTGGAGCTCGCCATTGCCAGACGTTTGTTTTCTATTTCTGAGATATTGCGGTGACGAGCGAATTTTTATTTGCTCTCCAGCTTTGTTGAACTTGGCCTTTTCACAAGACGACCTGGACTTTTAGTTAAATCTACTGCAAAATAAGAACAAACCAAACTTACTATGTCTAATTTTGATGTGGCAAAAGAAAACGGGAAATCGTTAAAACACTAAACGTTTGTCGTACCAACTGAATTGTACATAACCATAAAGTCTCTTTTTATAGTGGGAATTACGGCGCGGAATAAAGTTAGCGGCGGCAAAGGCATACGGCTATACGTTCCCGCATACTTGTTTTGCAGATAAACTTTACTCACAACACTAAACATATTCACATTCGATGTTACAACTAGTAGTTGGACTAGTTTTTCCCAAATCTGTAGAAGACCACTTGAGTTCGTCGAAAAAAGGGAATAAGCTATTCCTATTCATCCCAAAATTTGAATTATAAACGTGTTCGCCGTTGAATAAAATTGTATTTTAAGTCTCCCGCGGGATGATGATGGAAGTTCTCGGAAGCGTGTGTGCCAGAAAAGAAATATGACTAAATATGAACTAGGGAAATGAATGAGGAGTACGTTAGGGTATTGTTGACTGCCTGTACCAAAGAGGTTCCATCCAAAAAGGTTTGTGTGGTAACTAGAGTGTGACAAAGAGCGCACTCACTGTCAGAATAGACGTTTTCTTTGCCTGTGTGAGTATCACGTTTGTTTTTCGCGCGTTAATCACCCGCGCTTATTTTCATCATAGCTGCTCAGAATTCATAAAAATAATTTTATTTATTGTGCGGTAGGTGTTTATCATTGTCCGTCACACGCGTAATATTCAATTCATAATACTTATTACGACAGTCAGTATGGCTAGGAACTAGAGCCAGAAGCCAATATTTCGTGTGTAATTTTGTAAATTATTAATATGTTTATCCAAACACCTGTTTCCATTCTTCCGATCGTTTTTTTTTTGCATGAATTATGATAGACTTCAGCAGTTACAAGGGTAAACGTCATAATAATATGTGAAGTTGACTTTTCTTAATATTTTTGCGATAATACCGCCTGTTCTTACACTTTAAAAGAGAGCTTATGAGTTTTGATATCCTACCTATATTGTAATTTCTTGTGGTGGACAATAAACAATACATATTTCTATTCTATTTTATAGTACCTATCCATCCACCATCCATAAATTGCAAATGTTGCGTCAGGTAGAGTATTGAAAAAATAATAGACAAGTATTTTTTCTATTTTGTAAATCAATGAATATTGTCAAATATAAAACGCATCAAAACTCGGGAGTGGAGGCTCGTGACGTCAGAACGCACTAAAAATTAAACCACGGCGTGACGTATTGAGAATTTTAAAAGCGTCGTATCTTCGTCAATTTTGATTTACATAACAAAAAAAAAATACGTGACGGATATTTTTTGTAAATCTACCTATATAACGGACTAATTAGATTTTTTTAGTCCACTATCCTATTATGCCACCGTGTACCCGCCTATCTATAAGACCTTTGCATCTGCATGTCATAAGTTTTTACCCTAATCGAACGCTCATTTGACTCAAACCTTAGCTTCACAACCATAAGTGGGAAATGACCTTGCTCTTGACCACAATCACGCCTGATGGAAAGCGATGGATGAGGTCTATGATAGAGCGAGCGTGCCCAGAAGATGCCTATTTACTCTTGCTTTGACACTTTGATTTGACATTTTAATTGTGACACTGTAATTTTTATACTGACATTGTAATCTTTATTTTGACATTATGATTTTCTATTTTATAATGTTGTTTAGTTTTGTTTTAGATTTGCATGGAATATTTCTCATAAATTTAATATTTCTACACCAGCAATGGTAGTGTGTGTGAAACAATGTTAATGTGTATGTAAGATCTCAATGATGATCTTGATCAGACAGTTTTCTTGGGAATCACAGTGGACGAGAAGTTGCAATGGGGACCTCATATTACATCTCTAGCGGGGCGGCTAAGCTCAGCTGCTTATGCTGTTAGGAAAATAAGACAGTTAACAGACGTAGAAACCGCACGTTTGGTCTATTTTAGCTACTTTCACAGCATTATGTCATACGGAATTTTGTTGTGGGGTCGGGCTGCTGACATTGAATCCATATTTATTTTACAAAAGAGAGCTGTCAGAGCCCTTTATAATCTGCGCCGCCGCGATTCTCTAAGGGAACTTTTTAAAAAGATTAATATTATGACAGTCCCTTGCCAATTCATTTATGAAAATATAATGTATGTACGGAAAAATCGCCATCTTTTTAGTAAAATTAGTGATAGACATAATTTTAATACTAGAAATAAAGATAAGTTAGATCAACCATTTTATAGATTAGCTAAAGTACACACATCTTTCATGGGGTACTGTGTTAAATGTTACAATAAAATACCTTGTGACATATTAGAACTAAATGAAAGAAAATTTAAAGCATATATCAAAAGCACACTTTGTAAACAAGCTTATTACAAATTAGAAGATTACATTCAGGATAAGAATGCCTGGAAGCATGCTGGTCCTGCTCCATAGGACGGTCAATGTTGTGGACAAAATCAAACTGGTTGCTTTATGTATTAACTTTATAGATGTTCTGTCTCTTTTTGTGTCTGTATTTTTCTGTTAACTCACACACTGTTAATTAGTCATTCCAATATTTGTAAATGTGTGAGTATCATGTACCTACTTATTTAGAAAATTGATAAGTCTACCTCTGCATACCCTAGGTGCATGGTCCTCACATATAAAAAAAAAATTGTATACTTACCAAATATTGTAAAAGATTAATTGAAAAGAGTAACTATGGAGTTTCTTGTCCATTCTTCTCCATAAGAATCTACCTTTCCGAATGGACAGTAGAGTCACTTCAGAACTTTTATATATTTGAAATGTGAATGACGTTCAAAAGTGCCGTTTAATAGCCTAATTGGAATAAACGTTTTGACTTTGACTTTGACTTTGAATGTACCACATACTGAGAAATAAATAAATACTTTACTTTACTTTTACTTTACTTTGCGAGCTATATGTGGAAGAGAACACAAACGCTGGCATAGAGTTCCACACTTTGGCTGTGCGCATAATAAATGCGGAAAGTTTTTTTTTGGCCATAGGTAGGTTAGTGGGTAACGAATAAATAAACGACCGATAAAGTACCCCAGAAAGCGTTTACGAATTCATATATGACACCGGGTTTAAACTAATTCGGAGTTAGAAAATAAACTCTGTTTGTGCAAGTGGGCCGTAGAAAATTAACCCCTCCAACTTTGTAAATTATAATAACAACAGAAACTGCTAGAAGATCCGTAGTTTCGTATGATATCATTAAGGATCCCGTTATTACTCCATTTTACAAATATTCCTCATTAATGGCGGAGGACGGACATGATAAAACGGACGATAAAGCTAACAAATGAGGATACTGTTAGAATACTCGACTATAAGGTTAACATAATCTCTTTAAGAATGTCCCTCATCCCAGTATATTTTGGAGATCCCGCATTGCAGTGACTAAGCTCGGGAAATATGTTCACTGTTCGTATAAAGCTTTAGAAATCTTAATCCTAGTAGTACTTAACTAATATTATACTGAAAAAGTGAGTGTGTTAAGTTGTTATGCAATAATGAAAACGCTGAACCGGTTTGATTAATCTAATAATTATATAAAATCTCATGTCACAGTTTTTGCTATCGAACTGCTCCGAAACGGCTTGACCTACCAAATACTCACAAAAAAAATCATAAAAATCGTTTATGATTTTTTTTTTGTGAACATTTGGTAGGTCTGAGAATAGGTCCTAAGCTATTTTTTTTGTATATATATGGCAAAACAACGTTTGCCCGGTCAGCTAGTTTTTATACAGGTATGGAACTCTAGGTTTATTCTCAAAAAAGGCAAGCATGAGAACAATGCTTATGCTAAAGATATTGAGTTCGTCAATAAAATAAATATTGAGTGTTTGACTCATCCAACGCATTCCCTTAATTTGTAATGAATTGCTTAGTTATAGATGTATCGATACAGATAGTCAGAAGCCAAAAATTCTAACACCAGCCTTGCCAAGCGCCGTATTACCCAGTTACTGGGTTGTGAATATCATACATTTCTAGACAGTGCCGGATTAAGCAAGCGCGGAGCCTGCAGCTAATTTTACTAAGGGGTCCCTCCTTAACCAAAAACCTTCGTTAAAAAAAACGAAAATACCTAATTTAATCTTCTGTGACATAAGGGAGAGTATGCACGGTTTTTTTAACAACCATATAGAGCAAGTCATAAAAAATAAACAATGTGATTCATGCAGATTGAGAAAATGTGCGTCACATACGCGGTTAAACGACTCATGATTATCATCTGCCTAGCCTTTTCCCAACTACATTGGGGTCGGCTTCCAGTCAAACCGGATTCAGCTGAATACCAGTGTTTTACGTGGAGCGGCTGCCTACCAGACATCCACAACCCATTAACTGGGTAACACGGTACATCTTGGTAAGACTGGAGTAAGATTTACTGGCTTCTGACAATCCGTAACGACTGCCATAGATCTACAAATGACAGCCAGGACCAACGGTTTAACTTGCTTTCCGAGATACGGAGGAAAGTCGGTATTTTAAGATGGTCACATCCACAGACCAACCTTGGCAAGCGTTGCTTAATCTTCAAGATCGACCCGTGCGGCTGTTATTATTTAGCCACGAACTCCTCACGCGGTAAAACGACTATCGCAGAGTATTGTAGGACTTAGGATTCGCGTGTGAGTCAGAGCCATGGTTTTTAGCGAAATGTTATTGTAAGAGCGCCCAATGTTTGGGGCTCTTAGCATTTGCTACTCTTGCTAAGTGGGTAATCCAGCACTGTTTTTAGAATTACCAACACTTTTCAGCGGATATGCTGTCTACTGCAATTAAGGTCAAGCTGCACTCCAACCGAAAGTCGCATGTCGCATTTTTCCGTGTTGGTCTGTGACACCGCGTCCGCATTCACAACATGTAATTTAATGTTGTAAAAGCAAGTACAAAACATGGCAAACGAGTCGCAGTGTGTCTTGACTTTCAAAGTGTCAAGTTCTTATCTTGACACATGTTTTACAAGGATGTGTCAAAGACTCAGTGTAGGCAAGAGTTACGAGTATGCCAACCACGGAAACGACAAACAAAAGTTTTGTACCATGCTTGTCTTCGGAGCCAGTATGAACCATATTTTATGTAAAGTAGAATGATTATGGGGATTTTTCCAACTTTCAAGGTGCCGGTGGGTACTTAACAAGGCTCGTATAAGCTCAGTGCGATATTGTAGCTTTCTATGTTTATAACACATTAAAGGCGGTTATAGAACGAAAATCTAAATAAATGTGAACGAATCTGCGAGCAAAAGCTATTTTTTTTTTTAAATAAAACCGTACATTTAACTTTCTACCTCCAGGTTCAGACACTCCTAAATACATAAGACTTTAATTTTAAGTTCAATTACTTGGAGTCCTACATCATCAAGCTGTCAAACCGGATTTAGCTGAATATAAGTATTTTACGAGGAGCGGCTGCCTACCAGACCTCCACAACCCATTAACTGGGTAACACGGTACTTCTTGGCAAGACTGGACTCAGATTTATGGTAGGTATACGGTGTTACTTTGTAACTCTTCGTTATAGTGATAATTATATTATTGATTAAAAGGCTGTTTTTTTAGCGTATCTTCGCTCCTGGAATAGAGTTTGACTTATTGGTACAATATGTTATTTGTTTTTTAGTACTGTAGGCCGCACGTCAGTGGTAACAAACACTTTTACCTTGAGCTGGCCTGGATAGCCCACGGAGTGCGAGACCAGCTTATACTGGATTTGTTGACATTGATGTGCGGCTTACTGTATCAACTGAGTCGATTTTCCAGAAGCTGGATAGAATTAATACTTAATAAAAAGCTGCCCGTATACCCACTGTGAATCATCACTTTGGAATGCCACGGGTCATTAAAGAAACACTTTTGTAAATCAACACTACCAAGAAATCAATTCATCTTCCCGCCAAAACAAAACTCCATTTTTATTTCGTCGATCAAAGCGAATGCTGTCGTTTTCCGGCGTGTGAGCTAACAGCCACTAAAACCAGAGTGTTCAGACGATCTGTCCGTCAGTCATGTCTTTCGATATCTTTTGATACGACGACGTTTACGACAAACGTTTTTATTGTACGACTAGTTTTCGGTCGTTACGGCAACATAAAGGCAGAATGGAGTATGACGTTCGACGACGACCATGTTGCTTTATCATTTAAAAAAGCTGTTTAGTTTGTCTATTGAACGAGTTGTTTTTTTTTCGCGGTATTTTTCGTTCAGAGGAAAAGGAGCGTTTAATATTTTTAAGCGGTAAATTACTTTAATTAGCCCTTTGAAATAAAATAAGGCTAGAGGATTTTTTTAAACATTTTCCTGGAACTGCTGAAAAAGGAAATTACATAATGCCATTTATCAATCTTGCGATAGATACCTACCTTGTGCCTACTTTGTTACAAATTTTGCAGTTTACAATCAACGTTATTATAGATTTAAATAGAATGTTTTAAAACCCGTGGGTCATTTTCTTTTAAATGAAAATTTTTGCGTAGAAACATAAAAAATACTACGAAAACATCTGGAAGCACACAAATAGCAAGTCACTTTGCGACATTAGTTGTAGATAATTTCCGAGTTGCGTCACAATTTCTATTAAATAAGTGCTTTTTATTTTTAATACGTATTAAAAAGTATTTCGATACGTGCCAAGAGCTATTAAAATGATATACTGTTGTGGATCTAGCGGAAAACGTAGGTATATTGTGTGAATAATGTTTTGTTATACTGTGCCTTGTTAAACATTTTCAACAATAAAATTGGTTGACGCAGGTTCCATTTTGCGGTTGACATGTGATATTTTAAAGAGCTATTTCAATATTATGATAAAATTGTGTTTTGCGTGAAGTTAGGAGCAGTTTACGAGTTCTGTGTTTTACGAACGTGTATGTCCTTCGACATAGCGAAGTCCATTTTAATCGATGTCTTGATTAGATTTTGGTCAAAACTTTTAAGTCTCTTGGAGTAGACCCAAATTCTACGATGTAGGTAAAGTCTTTGTTTACGTCAAAAATATGTTTATGAGGTTGCACCATCCATATTACTTAGTGGAAGTTACGAGAGCAGTTTTTTACTGGCAGTTTTCCTATACCTATTAGCAATTGAAAGCAAATGTCACATTCTTTGTGCTGGACCAAGATAGTAACTAAAATTAACAAATACACTAAACTAACAACACCTGCACCTATCAGCTAGATAGCAAAAGCCTCGCCCAAACCACTTCACGAACTTTTTTATCAAAGTAACCAGAACATAAATATTTGTGTTGGCAAGGCTAAAGACAAGACTTAAACATAGGATGAACGTTTAAAACATATCGATTTTCTGGGAAAATAATAGGTGTTCCACATAGTTAGATAACTATAGTAAAGTAATACGAAGGTACGGCATACCTAACGTCCATAGATTCCAATACCGAGAGCCATTATTAAATATGGGTCAAAACGTACCCCGTATTAATTTAACAAGTGCTCGGAGCCAGTTCAATTTATTAAAAGTCTTTCACACGCACTGTAATATTCCGTTTTAGGGGTGATTTTCGAAATCGATACTACTACCGGTCAAATGTGACTGCTCCTAAGTTACATTAGGCTGATAATTTTTTTTCTTAGAATTAGCTTTATTGTTAAGGTTGGTTTCGTGTATTTAATAAGTAGTAACTAACGCTACTGTACTAGTAACTACCGTGCTCCATCTTCGACCACATCATCGCTTACCATCAGGTGAGATAGAGGTCAAACGCGTGTCTATCAATAGTAAAAAAAAACGTAACTAACTCAAAGCAAATATTTAAAGATGAACCATTTACAACCAATTTAGAATTGTCAAGGTCAAGGTCAATCTAAGATTATGAGGCTAGTTGCACGTTCCAAAGCTTAGAACTCTAAGGAGAAGAAAGTGAAAGAAACTACATGGGCTCTCTTTTAAATTAATAAGTTGCCAGAGTTAAAAATCACTACTTAGAAATATCTTTTGAAATCAGGAGGTAAAGGAAACTATGGTATGGCGCCAGATTAATGTGCAATAACGGTCGTTGTCCCACATACATTTATTGACTTTCTTAATATCAAAAACAGAAATAAATAAAAAGCTGTCCTGAATCGAGTTCCATCGTGATCCTTTATGTTCTCTCACTCTCACTTTTTTTTATTTGCGATGAGTTTTCTCTTGACTCTAGTCTAGGTCAGAGATGACAGAGACAAAGTCTACGATGGAGCGAGCTTACCCAGAAGAAGCCTGTTCACTCTAAATTTGAAGAGATTAGGGTTGTAAGCTTAGAAATATACCTAATTATTTCTATGGTTGTAAGCGATTGGAAACACAGACACAAGCAGAGAGTTCCACTCCTTTTGCTGTGCGCATTATAAAAGACGTTTGGAAACGCTTAGTGCGAATTGGTGGTATAGCAACAAGGCAGGGGTGGTAAGTTGTAGTTATGGTCATGAAAAAATACCGATGCTGTAAACCGTGTGAACAGTCTCTTACACAGGTAATCGTAAGGAGGCCCCCGCATTCGGCAGAGCCTGAATAAAACAATGGGTACGACTATGTACTACTCGTACATTCGTTGTAATAACCTACTTTTATACAGAACTAACTATTGCCAGCGACTTCACCCGCGCTTGGTAGTTGAAAATTTTCCCAAGAGAACATACTCCAAGGTTAAAAAAAACCATGCTACTAGATGTTGCCTGCGAGTTCGCTCGCAATGATACAGATTTTCGCAAAAAAATGGTAGAAAAAAAATGTAAAAATGGTAAAATTCTTCCATTACTGACTGATTGAGTGACAGACAGACCAGACAACGCACAGCCGAAACTACTGGTTGTAGAAAGCTGAAAGCACATTGCTCGTCCTACAAACATAGCTCGCCTATGATCCAACAGAGAGGTGTATTTACTCTTTGGGTTTTAGATAATGTATATATTCGATTAAACCTAAATTAAAACAACGGACACTTTTGAGAATTCTGAAAAAATCCAAACACTTTCGGATTTTGAGGTTATAATTACGTCAATATAAACATTCAGTATGTAGCAATAACTTAGCATTTATTACTGAATGTAAGTACGACAGATGCGCGCTTCTTGACATTGAACTCTAGGAGTCGGGAGTCTTAAGGACATGCAAGGGTTTTATTAAGGATTTACTTTTTCATTTTCGTGTAATTATAAAGTAGGTATAGCATATGTAGTACATACGTGCCAAGTGACATTACTACCAAATGTCAAATGTTGTCATCTGTCAATTCGTCAACTGTCAGTGTCGATATTATTGCTCGTTTCAAACAGCGCTTTCAATCGAGTTTTTTGATAAGGCTTATTATGTTTCCGCGACATCATAGCAGACTGTTTGTAACTAAAAATCATTATTGTATATCAAGTGTTGAGAATACTGACGCTTGTCTGTGTCAAACCCCTATTAAGAGTGCTGTTACAAAGACTTTGGCTGTATGAGCTATAATACCTTTGCCTATTAAAAACCTCAAATTGAACCAAAAAATAATAGAACTATCACCGAGGATTATGACGGAAGCTAAGGACGAAAGTGAATACTTTTTTAAATGTTTTCGAAACTAAAAAGTGTCCGTTCTATTAAAATATAAGTAATGTATATTATATAAAGAAGTAGTAATTAGTAGTAGTATTTCATGCGTGTTGGTTCATAGGCTATTTTTTACAATGTCCTTTGGCATGTAGGTTCCTTGGGGAGTGTAGGGGAGCACTAAGAGATGACTTTCCGAAATTCCTACGGGAACTGGAAAACCTGGGACATGAGCGTACAAAGCTAGTTATTATATAAAAAAAAACTAGCTTTTGACCACGACTTTGCAAAAAGTAGTTATAATGGTAGTCGACCGTCGGCTCGACAATGGTACCAAAAACAGTAAGTTTGTTAATACTCCGTTCTACGATTGGCCAGTTGTTAGCGATTGTACTAGGAAAAGTAATCTGAAAGCAGTTTCATGAAAGTCTGCCAAACTTACAAAAATTCTTTGTTAAGTGGTTTGTCTCTGTCATCTCTGACATAGACTAGAGTCAAGACCAAATCCATTACTAAAAAAAAAAGTACCAGAGTAGTTCACGAAATTCAAATATTTTTATGTTTTTTGCAATTTGTCGATCAGTGTGAAGCTGTGTGTTGAACAAAATACGATTCGCGGCCGTAACTCGTATTTATCTAAAAAATTATAACCATTTTAATCATCAATATAGCCCTCTAAGTTCACGAAGCCCTATTGAATGACTTTTTCATATATAACCATTATGAAAAAGTCATTTAATAGGGATTTATGCTGACCGGCAAATTGCAAAAAATATTTGAATTTCGCGGGCTACCCTGGCGCTTCCACCTTAAGGAAATTTCAAAGCGCTTATTGAAATCAAAAAACACCAAATAAATACTACAGAAACTCACACTTTCCGTTATGCGAAATGGATTTTCAGGTCAAAAATCTTTCTAAATGTTATGTATTTTGCAGTAGAGCGTTCTGAATCTAAACTGCGTGCTTGGGAAAGTGTAGAGCGAATGAGAGAGTTTGATCGAACTAACAGTGGCACTACATAGTATCTACTGCTGGCGAAACAGATTAATTAGCATACCAACAATGGTCAATAATATTTATATTAAAAAAAAAAATTAAAGAGTGTTTAGTTTTATAATATTTAGCACTTCTCGTTCTAGAGGCAAATTTTTGGAAAATGCTTAAGGCATTAAGTTGGCCTTTGTACAGTGTATTTTATTTGTGCATAAAGCTTTAATATACGTATGATGAACTTAAAAAAAAACCGGACTCGCGCACCGCGGGTTCCGACCATGATAATAAAACTATAATAGACTATAGACCTCAGTATCTGGTATTTTCAACTTGCTAGGTCAACCCGTTCCTGAGAAAATCGTTGGTGACACACGGACAGACAGACAGACGGACAAGAGAGTGATCTTATAAGGGTTCCTTTTTACCTTTTGGGGTATGGAACCGGTGCAGATTCAAAAACATCGGGACAGACAGACAGACAAACGAGTGATCTTATAACGGTAGGTAACGTTTTGTCATACGATCAGACAGAAATGGAAAAATTGCACTATTTTGACTATCCTGTTGTCTTTATCATAAACGAGTAAAGGAGAGAAGATTAGTCTTAGCTAAAGCAGTAATTAAAAGAAGATACAATCAGTAATTACTCCGCCAGACAGCTCTTATAAAAATTACGCAAACATTTTAATGACCCTTATCCCCTTCAAACTAATTGGATGTCCATTACTTACCTACTTACCCTAAGCTAACAGTTTTACCGTGTGTACCGTTTATAATCTCGCATAGGTCAGATTAGGTGTCAGATACAATGGACTCGTCCGACCGGTGTGACTGTGTTATTGTGAGGCGGTCATGTGTACTGCCATGAGGATAATGTTGTGTCATAAATATGACGGAAACACGTCTGTCAATTGAACAATCGGGACGCCAACGCCATCTAGTGGCGTTCAACGGAGTCTAGAACGTTGTGCTCGACCGAGTCTGAAGACTCTGAAGGCAGTCTACTGGTGGCGGCCGAGCAGTGCAGACGTGCACACCAGGGCTGCCAGCAAATAAATCGCGGCTATACGGTTAATTATCTGCAATTATACGAAATTGGATCGCATTAAACATAAATATTCTATAAATCGATTTTGCTTCATAATTTCATAAAACTAACATAGGTACTGACTTGCGGGTCTAAAAAGGCCACTTTAGCAGAGTCAGAAAGCACATCACGCTACCCGTCACTGTCAAATTTTCCCAATCAACTTTGAACACACTGCGTTAACGGTAAAAATTAAAAATGACAGATTGTTGGGTGATTTACGTGATTATTCTAGTATGTTTTTTTTTAAGTGGCCTTTTTAGACCCACTGTACGTTAAAGCTGTTTCGGTTTTAGAGTTCCGAACAAAAAACGAAACCCTTATAGGATCACTCTGGTGTCTGTCCTTCTGTCACAGCCAGTTTTCTCCGGATCCTCTTAACCGATTCTGTTATGGATTTGATATAGGTATGGTTACACATGGATTTCTGTGACCCAAACACGGACGCGTTATGCAAATTAAGTATATTCTTTTAGTATGGGGTCATATTTAGGGGTCAAACTAGAAATTTTCAAAAAAACATTTTTGAACAATATCGTGTGACATCAAATAAAAGGGCTAACTGTGAGGGTTTTAATTAGAGTTTCTTCAAATTTTTTCGAAATATAAAACAGTATACCTACTGGCCAGTGCTCATGACGTCATGAATCGACGCCATACTATTGAGTCGTTCCGAAATATACTTGCAAGTACGTTGACGTCATAAATTGACGCCATATATTGATAAAATCCTCAAAGTTTGATGCACACACGCCTGTTTACCGTTTGATATACTACTAATACGTCACCTTTTACATTTGTCTCACCAGTACACTATGGTGGCACACTAGTACAATATGTATACGTCGGATTCATGAGGTCATGAGCATTGGCCAGTTTACTGGGTTATATTTCGGAACATGCGAAGGCGCCAACGGCAAGAAAGAACTTACGACACGATATAACAATATGACAACTTCAAAAAAGAAAAACTCCACAGACTACCAAATGAAACCTCAACCCACTTAAGCGGTCACAATCAGGAACTAAAGCCACATTGTAGCCACACGACACAACACGACACTCCATCATAGTTGTAAAGTTGGCAATATGTTATCTCCATCCCATCTCTGTTCACCTTATACAGAGTCAGCGGACCACTTCGAAAAAAGCAAGAGTCGAACTCACGTTCCATTTCATGTCGTATTCTTTTGTATCGTATTATACAGAATGATCATGGATACAATACACCGTCCGATTATACAAATTTTGTATCCAAATATACAATCTGGCAGCCCTGGTGCACACGTTTAGAAACCGCTGCGTGTTCCGGATACTTGTTCAGTGTACCTACTGTGTGAGAATATTGTTATTGTGGCTATGAGTGTGAATTATAATTTGATTTAAAGCAAACGGTTTTTCTATTGCGCAATAACCAACACTTTGGGAAGTGTTGGTTATTGCGCAATAGAAAAACCGTTTTACCGGCGTTCTACAGTGGGCGTACTATGGGTAGTACGCCCACTGTAGTTCCAATATCATGACTGATGTAACCTAGTTTTCGGCAAATGTACAACACATTTGCCGAAAAATAAATAGATAATAAAATAAAAAATAAAATAAATATATTAGGTAAATTAAACTGCTAGTTGATCTGGGGTGTCTATGCTTTAGCTGATTTTAATGGCCCTTTTGATTAGGATAGATCATTTTAACATTTTCGTTCAACAATCGTTACTTCTCTACCACAGTTCTCATCCTTCTCTTTCTTTTTAGGGTTCCGTACCCAAAGGGTAACCAACGGAACCCTATTACTAAGCCTCCGCTGTCTGTCCGTTCGTCCGTCTGTCTGTCTGTTGAAATTTTCACAGCAGTTGAAATTTTCACAGATTGTGTATTTCTATTGCCGCTATAACAAAAAATAATAAAAATTAAGGACGGAACTCTTCGTGTGCGAGTTCGACTCGCACTTGGCCGGTTTATTTTATAGTCCATCACCAAGCCGACCTATGCTTAGGTGTCGGATATATAACGGACTCGTCCGACCGGTGTGACTGTATTGTGAGGCGGTCATGTGTACGTACTGAGGATAATATTGTGGCATGAATTAAATGAATTTATGTATTAGGTTAAATGAACTTGCAAGTTTGAGTTTATGCTTTTAGGTGATCTGTACGACCCTTTTGACTGATTACATAATTTTAGATTTTTTTTCCCTCAGAATCATTACTTCTCGACAATTTCTTTTTTTTTTTTACTATTGATAGGCACGCGCTTGACCACCATCTCACCTGATGGTAAGCGATGATGTGGTCGAAGATGGAGCACGCTTGCCTAGAAGTAACCTATTCACTCTTAAGACTCCCAGGTTGTAGCTATCGGAAAACACAGACTCCGGCAGGGAATTCCACTCCTTAGCTGTACGCATTATGAATGTGTTCCCAAAACGTTTTGTGCGCGTGGGTGGGATGTCCACCATGTACCGGTGGCGCATCGCCGTTCGTCTTGTGGTCCGATGATGAAACGGGCTTGGCGGAATTAAATTATGCAATTCCGTCGCACATTCCCCAAAATCCAACCGGTAGAAAACCGACAAGCCAGCAACTCGTCGTCGACGCTTATGACTTTGGAGCTTCGTCGCGACGAGCCTCTCATTGCCAATGATCCTCTTGCCTCGTTTCTCAATTGACTCAAAGGCATCAAGCTGGTATCTGGCAGACCCGTCCCAAAGATGAGAGCAGTATTCCATACAAGATCGAACTTGTGCTTGATAGAGTTTGAGTAGCTGTTCCGGCGTGAAGTACCGTCTCACCTTTGCTAGGATCCCCAACTTCCTTGCAGCCACTTGAGCTTTTGCCTCTATGAAAGGGCCAAAATTGAGAGTAGATGTTAATGTAACCCCATGAAGCTCAAGTTGGTCGGTTATCGGCACGGTTGCACCTCGGAAAGATGGAGCTGGGTAGAATTGGCTCCTTTTGGCGGAAAATAGACACGCTTGGGTCTTAGCAGCATTGAACTTGACCAGATTGGCATCATCCCATTCAGAGACAGCCTGTAAGGACACATTCAAGCGCTCAACCATAGCCTCTCGGAGAGACCGGATCTGCGACCCACCAGCTCGTGCATCGGACACGTATCTCTCAGCAACAGTGCTGTCGTCTGCATACCCAAAGGTAGGTACCGGGTTTAAGCAGATCATTAATATGCAGCAAGAACAGTGTTGCCGAAAGCACCGACCCCTGAGGAACCCCGGCATTAATATCCAGCAGTCCAGACGAGCAGCCATCTATGACCACTCGGATAGACCGATCCCTCAGGAAATCTGCGATCCAATCACACAGACCGGCGGGCAGACCGAAGGAAGGAAGCTTACTAATAAGGCTATCGTGCCAGACCCTGTCGAAGGAATTCGAGATGTCAAGGGAGACCGCCAGTGCCTCCCCGTGCTTCTCTATGGCTTCACTCCAGATGTGAATGGCATACGCTAGAAGATCCCCAGTTGATCGATTTCGGTGGAACCCGTATTGTCGGTCACTAAGGATATCATTCGCTTCTAGGTACGCCAGGAGCTTATGATTAAGCACGCGTCCCATAGTCTTACAGAGTATGGCGTTACCGAGATGGGTCTATAATTCGACGGGTCAGCTCGACTACCCTTCTTGGGCACGGGTTGCACGTTAGCTTGCTTCCAAGCCTTCGGCACTTTTCCAGTCTTAAACGAAAGGCGAAATAGGCGTGTCAAGATCGGAGACAACTCAGGCGCACAAGTTTTTAGAACAATTGCCGGTATCCCGTCGGGGCCACTAGCCTTGTTCACGTCTAGGTTACGCAGTACCCTACGGACGTCCTTCTGATGAATGCGAATGTTCGACATGCTCGACTCGCATCCACCAGAAGAAGCAGGGGGCCTCGCGCCACCAGCATCCAGACGCGAAGATTCCGCAAACAAGGAAGCAAACAAGTTTGCTTTCTCCTCAGCGGAGTGGGCAAGCGTCCCGTCGGGTATCAGCAGTGGTGGTAGTGGCAATTTGCATTATCATATCATCTTTCTTCTTTTTTCCCATGGTACAAGTACCATGGGAAAAAAGAAGAAACTTAATTTTATACGGCTGACAGTACAAAACGGAGGAACCGTGTTACAGCAATCCCAAGGATTGCTGTAACAGGGTTCTTCCATTCTGTACTGTCAGCCGTCTTGGTTTATTTTCATATCTCATCATTTGCCTAGTCTTTTCCCAACTATATTGGGGTCGGCTTCCAGTCAAGCCTGATTTAGCTGAACACCAGTATTTTACGAGAAGCGGCTGCCTACCAGACCTCCACAACCCATTAACAGGGTAAAACTTTACTTAATGGCAAGACTGGAGTCTATATTCCCTGACTTCTGACTATCCATAACGACTGCCACAGATCTACAAATGACAGCCGGGACCAACGGCTTAACGTGCTTTCCGAGGCACGGAGGAAACTCTGTATGTTAAGATGGTCAGCCATCCACAGACCAACCTTGGCAAGTTGGTAAGTGTTGCTTAACCTTGAAGATCGACCCTTGCGGCTGTTATTATCTAGCCACGAGCTCCTCGCTTTATTTTCATATCTCTCCTAAATATATTTATTAACCTAACTAACCGACTTCTTGGCTGTCCTGCAAGCTCTGAACAGCCACACAGTGAACTCTGGGTTGATTCTCGAGTGTCACCAACGTCTAAACCAGGTTGGTAGACACAACAAAGTAACCATTCAATGGATCAAGGGACACAGTGAATCTCGAGGCAATGACGCTGCGGATGAACTCGCCCGAAGGGGGTCGAGTTTGTCAGCAATGGGACCTGAGCCCATCGTGCCGCTGCCTTTCGGGTGCTTACGCAATCTGGTAAGGAAACGCACCGGAGATAAACATCACAAGCTATGGGCTGACCATAGTGAGTGTAGGCAGGCCAAAGAGGCACTTCCCTCTATAAATGGCCGTTTCACAAAACAAGCCCTAAGACTGACTAAACAACAGTTGCGTTCAGTCACAGCCGTAACAACTGGCCATGGGTCTTTTAATAAACACCTCTATGCTATAGGAGTCACTGACAGCCCGCTATGCAGAGCCTGCATGGAGGAGAATGAGACAGCAGCACACCTGCTTCTAAGCTGCCCGGTGGTTGCGGATTACAGGGCAAAGTACTTCGGAAACCCAGGTACCCTCTGCGAGATAGTTAGTAACACCAAGGCGTTGCTGGCCTTCCTTGGGGAGCTGGGGTGGATCGAATGACGCATTTGTCCCACCTACACGCAAAATACGCGCTTAGTCGTGGAGTTGCGGAAACCAGCCCGATTTACATACATAACCGACTTCTTCAAAAAGGAGGAGGTTCTATGTTCAGCTGTAAGTTTTTTTTATTTATGTTCACCGAATTAAAATAAAATTATTTTTTTATTAGAAAGCCTATACTCCTGAGGAGGTCCCATTGTCACCAAGTTAGAATCTGATGATGGGATCCCATGAGAATCGAGGGAAACCCTCAAATTTTATACGAACATACAATGTTTTTCATAAAATTTCTAACGCAATTCAGATATTTGTACCTGATAATCATTATCTCATGTTGCTGAGCTGATGATGGAAGGTATAAGTCAGGATCTGATGATGGGATCCCATGAAAAATGTTTGTTCAACGATATTTTCTCCAGTTGTTAACCGATTTGGATGATTCTTTTTAAAGAGTATTTTCTCGGACTGGTCCCATTTAAATTTGGTGAAGATCTGATGAAGAACTTCGGCGGTAGACAATGGAACTCTTCAATAAATGATAGCAAATGGATCGGGATTTCTGTAATCGCATGTCTGTTGATTGTTCTTTCAAAAAAAATAACTTTAATTTCGGAAGTCGGTGTTTTTGAACACCGGCTTCCGAAATTTAAGTTATTTTTTACTGTGTTGTGTTTTGTTTTTGGAAGTCGTTTTTATTTCCTTACACAATCCATTCATCTTTTCTTTGACCTCCCTCTGCCTCTCCGTTTATATCTTTCATAATCCTAATATACAAAAATTGTTCCGTTACTGAGTGACTGACAGACAACACACAGGCGAAATTACTGGTCGTAGGAAGTTGGAATTTGAAAGTGGAGGGGAGCACTAACAGAACATCTAAGACACATTTCCCAAAATGCCAACGGGAACGGGAAAAAACGGGATATGCGCATACGAAGTTGCGGGCAAAAGCTATTTTGATGATATTCTATGATCTCCCATGATATTCTAGGTACCTACCATATTTTGTGTAGGTCAATAACGAACAATATTGGTGGCTTCCGACCAGAAAGTGCAAAGTCTGCACAATGGGAAACTCATGGACCAAAAAAAGTAACCGACAGGCGCATTGTCAGCAAATTAAATACTCATCAAAGTAGCCATTCAGTCTCTAACCTTGCTTATGGGATATCTACAGCTGTAGTCCACAACTTTATTCAAATGCTTAGAATAAGAAAATTCACGTGGACTTTGTACCAGCTGTTAGTCGATATGCAGTCATCTAAGTAGCAAAACATTTTAATTTGCTGATGCTTCCGCGAATATAATATAACATGGCAGAAATTATAGTTCATAATTCATGGGAAAACTTTGTCCGTGACCATGAAAGCTGCCAATCTACTATGTATATAAAAATAAAGTCGGGTTTTCCTTCCTGACGCTATAACTCCAGAACGCACGAACCGATTTCCACGGTTTTGCATTCGTTGGAAAGGTCTCGGGCTCCGTGAGGTTTATAGCAAAGAAAATTCAGGAGTAGAGTAGGTAGGGTAGGTAGGTAGGGTAGGTAGGTAGGGTAGGTAGGTAGGGTAGGTAGGTAGGGTAGGTAGGTAGGGTAGGTAGGTAGGGTAGGTAGGTAGGGTAGGTAGGTAGGGTAGGTAGGTAGGGTAGGTAGGTAGGGTAGGTAGGTAGGGTAGGTAGGTAGGGTAGGTAGGGTAGGTAGGGTAGGTAGGGTAGGTAGGGTAGGTAGGGTAGGTAGGGTAGGTAGGGTAGGTAGGGTAGGTAGGGTAGGTAGGGTAGGTAGGGTAGGTAGGGTAGGTAGGGTAGGTAGGGTAGGTAGGGTAGGTAGGGTAGGTAAGGTAGGTAGGGTAGGTAGGGTAGGTAGGGTAGGTAGGGTAGGTAGGGTAGGTAGGGTAGGTAGGGTAGGTAGGGTAGGTAGGGTAGGTAGGGTAGGTAGGGTAGGTAGGGTAGGTAGGGTAGGTAGGGTAGGTAGGGTAGGTAGGGTAGGTAGGGTAGGTAGGGTAGGTAGGGTAGGTAGGGTAGGTAGGGTAGGTAGGGTAGGTAGGGTAGGTAGGGTAGGTAGGGTAGGTAGGGTAGGTAGGGTAGGTAGGGTAGGTAGGGTAGGTAGGGTAGGTAGGGTAGGTAGGGTAGGTAGGGTAGGTAGGGTAGGTAGGGTAGGTAGGGTAGGTAGGGTAGGTAGGGTAGGTAGGGTAGGTAGGGTAGGTAGGGTAGGTAGGGTAGGTAGGGTAGGTAGGGTAGGTAGGGTAGGTAGGGTAGGTAGGGTAGGTAGGGTAGGTAGGGTAGGTAGGGTAGGTAGGGTAGGTAGGGTAGGTAGGGTAGGTAGGGTAGGTAGGGTAGGTAGGGTAGGTAGGGTAGGTAGGGTAGGTAGGGTAGGTAGGGTAGGTAGGGTAGGTAGGGTAGGTAGGGTAGGTAGGGTAGGTAGGGTAGGTAGGGTAGGTAGGGTAGGTAGGGTAGGTAGGGTAGGTAGGGTAGGTAGGGTAGGTAGGGTAGGTAGGGTAGGTAGGGTACGTAGGCTAGGTAGGCTAGGTAGGGTAGGTAGGGTACGTAGGCTAGGTAGGCTAGGTAGGCTAGGTAGGCTAGGTAGGGTAGGTAGGCTAGGTAGGGTAGGTAGGGTAGGTAGGGTAGGTAGGGTAGGTAGGGTAGGTAGGGTAGGTAGGGTAGGTAGGGTAGGTAGGGTAGGTAGGGTAGGTAGGGTAGGTAGGGTAGGTAGGGTAGGTAGGGTAGGTAGGGTAGGTAGGGTAGGTAGGGTAGGTAGGGTAGGTAGGGTAGGTAGGGTAGGTAGGGTAGGTAGGGTAGGTAGGGTAGGTAGGGTAGGTAGGGTAGGTAGGGTAGGTAGGGTAGGTAGGGTAGGTAGGGTAGGTAGGGTAGGTAGGGTAGGTAGGGTAGGTAGGGTAGGTAGGGTAGGTAGGGTAGGTAGGGTAGGTAGGGTAGGTAGGGTAGGTAGGGTAGGTAGGGTAGGTAGGGTAGGTAGGGTAGGTAGGGTAGGTAGGGTAGGTAACCAGTTGACGGGAGCGAAGCCGCGTGGGTCAGCTAGTCGTTTGATAAAAAAGTCGACAAAGGGCGACTTTTTTAACCGTACTTAACTGAATCAATGTTCAAAACGTTGGGAAAATTTAGTTAAAGCCTTTTTAAATTTGAGCGAACAACGCATTTAGACACATTACTTTTTTATTTATTGGTTACGTTAACTACTAAAACTTAACTCATAGTTAGTTGCCAGCACGAGGTTAAATAATTAATATTCCATACGTAAAGGGCTTGTATGATGAACTAACTCGGAGTTAAAAACACAACGTTGCAAGTGAGAATTATTTTTTAAGCTAAATCCATTAAGCACCTATTCAACCCTTACTTTGTGAAAATATTCAGTTGCACAGATGGTTCTCAAATTAAAATTAGATCAAAATTTACCAGATTTTCAATACAAGGATCTAACTAATGTCATTGTCTGCGGCGCTGTTTATAAAATATTGAGAAATTGTTTATGGAAAATAATTATGGCAGCCAAACACGTAGCAATTTACTTGCGCAAGTTTAGACTTGCACAAATACACGTTATTTCGAAGTGAATGAAATTTGCGCGCGTATCTTCCAACACACGTTACATATACTGTAACGTGTGTTGTAAGATACGCGCGCAAATTTCTAGTTCTCAAGTGCAAGTCTAAGCTTGCGCAAGTAAATCGCTATGTGTGTGGTTGCCATTATAATAAACAAGATGGCGAGCTCTTTGTATGACTCTAGTAGTTAGCTACCCTGAATTCATAACCTACAAACATCAATAATATAATAGAATAAATGACAATCTTCAATTGAATAAATGATAGTCTCAAAACAGTATTCAGCGTATTCGAGACCCCACGGTTGCGACGTGTATTTTTAACGTAAGTGTCGTGCCGTGACCTCGACCCCCGAATGTCTGAAAGTTTCCGTTTCTTCGTACTTTACATATTTTAACAATCCGTAAATATTTAGGGACGTGGAATATTTTCACGTATGCTTGAACTATTTCTGGAGGACAAATGTCGATACTATGTTTGAAGGAAAGTCGACTTATGGGGGCCAAGTAATTTAATCAAGCGGGCTGGTTGAAACCGTTTTATAAAAATGGCGTGAATGTCTATGAAAAAATTTGATTTAATATGAGTTGGCAAACGGCATGAAGAAATATGAATTCTCCTATATAATTACACGTGGGAACTTGTAGATGGCCATATTTTGTTTAAGCTATTACTTACTGTATATGTTTAGCTGTAAGTTTTTCAAAAATAAAATAATAATCTATGAAAATAGTATTTATTGCCCGACTGCGAAAGAAGGTTATGTTTTTCGAGTGTAGGTATGTGTGTATGTATGTATATTTCTTTGGCACGCCCTAGAGCCTAAACGGCTCGATGGATTTTAGCTTGAGAGGTGTCGTTAGATTCGTATTTACTGTGAGAGTGACACTGGGTATATCAAAATGAAAAAAAAAAACAAAATGGTGGATGGATTTTTGGCGCCAAATTATGCCTTCAAAAATATTTTTTTTTCAAAACCTTTCGGGTATCAAGATAAAGGGCTCGAGGAGACGATTCCAAAAAAGTAACTCACTAAAATGTAGGAAATAAAAAAAATGACTTAGTCAAAAACCCGACCGCTAAAAACGACTAAAAAGTTCCAAACAAGTCGCTTTTCAAGCAGTCTGATGCAGTTCAATCACTGATCCAATGCCACCAACTGCATCAGACTGCTTGAAAAGCGACTTGTTTCGAACTTTTAGTCGTTTTTAGCGGTCGAGTTTTTTTTGCTACCTATTTGGCAAAAAAGTGTTTGCCTATACGCGAGCGCAGAGAGCTAAAGGGCTCTAACTACCTTGTTTTCATTTTTTGTCTCTCCCAACTCTCCCAGTTATCCAGCCCCTCACTTTCAATACATTTGCGCCAGCCACAATCTAAATCTACGCTCATCAAACAACCGTCTCCTTCAATGTCCCACTCACCGTACTGACTTTATTCACTCTTCTTTCTTCGTTCAGTCTATTTCTCTGTGGAATGCGCTCCCCCAAGAGATCAGGATGGCTACCAACCGATTATCCTTCAAAGTTTAAGTTCGTGAACACATTCGTAAGAGGTTGGCAGTTGTATCATCACAGCGCTAATGTTTCCTATTAACCTATTCGCCTTAATTGTTTTAGTATTTCGTTTGTATATTTATCTTGTTGATTTGTATATTTATTATATATTTATATTGTATGTATGGTTTATATTTGTATATTGTTCATTATTGTATTTGAATAATTATCAATCGCTTTAAATTTTCTTTATTGCACCTACGACTATTCTCTGCATTCTCCCAAGGTTGACTGGTAGAGAATGCCCATGGCATTGAGTCCACCTCTGTACATTTTTGTGCTGAAAGTGTTTTAAATAAATAAATAAATATTTAAAAAAATAGATAGATTTTGAACGCTACCTACCTATACACTACAGTTAAACCACATATTATTTTATCGGCTGAGTTCACACAGCTATTATCATTAGTCGATGAGAACCAGCATCTGCTCAATAGCTAAGCTCTGTGGCATTTCCCTGGTAGTAAACCCATACTTATAATATTCATATAGATTATAAACTGAAAACCTTATGATTTTCTTTATATGAGCTGGCACATTAATTGAGCAAAGAATTGCGTTTTTATATCCTGCAATGAAGTTATGTAGGTAGTAGCTTCTTTGTTTATTGTAATTAATTTTGTTCTAGTATAACATTATAGTAGTATACTTACTAGTTATTAACCGACTTCCAAAAAACAGGAGGTTTTTAATTCGGTGGGTACTTTTTTTATGTATGTTCACCGATTACTTCGAGGTTTCTGATCAGATTTCTGTGATTCTTCTTTAGTTCGAAGCGGTATACTTAATGGCAATTGGTCCCGTAAAAAATTGAATCGGTTTGGTTCAGTAGTTTTTTTTTATGAGTATTTTTGCTTATTTCAATTTCTGCGTAGACGAAGACGTCGTCCAAGTGTCACCACGTAAAAGTGAAAAATAAAAAACTTTTTAACAAAAAAATATAACCGACTTCCAAAAAATACAACAAAGTATAAAATAACCTTAATTTCGGAAGTTGGTTAAAAAACGAAGATATGCGAAACCAAAAACACCGACTTCCGAAATTAAGGTTATTTTATACTTTGTTGTATTTTTTGGAAGTCGGTTATATTTTTTTGTTAAAATGTTTTTTTATTTTTTATTTTGGCATAGACAAATGCATTCTAATCGAAACAAGAGAAACCAATGCATGCACCATTCATTACGTTTGTGAGGATGGCTAGATAGATGTTTGTTGCTCTTTCACGCAAAAACTACTATACAGATTTTGCTGAAACTTTACAGTAATATAGCTTGAACTACATACTAATTTCACACAGGCGGTAGCTTGTAATTAAATCAAGGAATCATTTAGTACCTACATTGTGCAATAAAATGATGCTCAGGTTGAATAAAAATTAAACGCAATTAAAGGAAACCACTTAGAACCAACAGTAACTCTTCATTTACAAGTCCCAGTAAACAGAAAAGCAGTAATTAAATCCATCTAATGAAAACAGCTAAGTTACCTAAACTTGTACCTCAGTGAGGCCACTCCGTTCAAAAGGATGCACTCTTGAAATTCAATATTGAAAGCAATCCCAAGAAATTGTGTTTACAATGTAGCCGAGAGGACGGAAGTGCAGATAAAATGATTTTATGCAAAGCTTTACACGTTGCATCTTTGACTTTTGCTGCAATATCCTTGAGAATGGGATGGGATTTATAAAAGCTCTAGATTTATTCAAAGATTTGGATTTGAACTCCATAGCCCTGTTTTTTTTTTTTTTCGATGGCCACTCGCTGTTTCAACCCTATAGAGGGTTGTCAACTACTGAACCGGACTTGACTGTGTGGGCCTCAAGAATTTAAGGCCCCCAGCCGAGGCTACAAAACTTATATACACCCTGTGGGGTACGGACCTCGGCTCAACGGCGTCGTTTTGGGGGGGGGGGGGGCAGCAAGAGACTGGCTGGGTCATGTCATTATTTGGGTTATTTATCACTACTGGCTCAGCTTCGCGGGCTGGCTCGTTTGGCAGAAGACGGGGGGGAGCATTACTGGGACGTCGCGACGGACCTCGGCGGCGAGGTCGGAATACGAAACGCGGTCTGTTTTTGTGTTTCTTGAGAGTGCTGGTTTCCCTACAGCTTTCTTGAAGGACGGTGATTGGGTCGTCAGGATCGACGAGAGTATGCCGAGGACGGCGAATCCTACTAATCTTGTATCGGGTAGCCGATACGATTACGGGATTCTGGTGCTTTTCTGCAGATTCGATGAAGTGCTTAGTAAGACGCTTCATGAATTGCTTGATAGTTGGGACTTTGAGGTCGACATGTAGTCGGTCATTCCTAACAAACCACGGAGCGCCCGTGGCCTTTCGGAGAAATCGGTTTTGGATGGTCTGCATCCTATGGATATATCGATCCTTTGTGTGTGCGAAAACGGCACACACATAGGTCATTATCGGACGTATGCACGTGGTATAGATGCGCAGTTTGCATTTAAGGGATAGCTTGCTGCGTGCATTCAGCATGGGATGAAGCCTACCGAGAGCAAAAGCAGCACGCGAGCGTACCGCCTTTATGTGCTCGCCAAAGGTGAGGTTTTTGTCAAGGATCACACCTAGATATTTAGCTTGCTTCTCCCAAGGGATTGGCTTACCAAACATGGTGATCGGACTAAGGGGGGGTGGAGTTCTAGTCCACGGCTTGTAAAACAAAACCACCTGACTCTTCTCCGGGTTGACTTCAATCCTCCATTTCCGAAACCATGCGCCTAGGGCGTTGGCGGATCTTTGGAGGTTGAGGGTGATGGCCTTGGTGCTCGTGCCGGAGCAGTAGATGGCCGTGTCATCGGCAAATAATGCTAACTGCGTCTTGGGGTTTTTGGGAACATCGCTAGTGAATAGCGTGAATATTAGGGGGGAGAGCACACCGCCTTGCGGTACGCCGGCACGGATGGGACGGGGGCTAGAAAGCACCCCTTCGATACGATAACGAAAGGTGCGGTTCGACAGATAGTCTCGCAGAATGAGCACGAGACGGTCTGGCACACCAAGTTTATACAGCTTATAAATCAAGCCGTTGTGCCAAACTTTGTCGAAGGCTTTCGCAATATCGATGAATAGGGAACCAGACATCCGACCTTCCTGGAAGCGGCTGTTGAGGTGTTCAACAATGCGATACACCTGTTGAACACAAGAGTGATTGGCTCTGAAGCCAAACTGCTCGTCTGGAATGAGTCCATAGCCCTGTCTGCTTCACTATGCTTAAGTACGAATTGTCAAATTCTCGCATCTGTCACGTCACACTTGAATGGCCACTGTTCGCCGCCATTGTTTTTGTCGTAAAGATGCACTAAAAGGCTAAGTCCAAGTAGAGTCCTACAGAGATACTGCACTTAATTCACCATATTATCATGACTGTCTGTAGGTATATCATATTTTTTTATGGATTGAAAATCATCAAATGACTCCTCCCGCTCTGGGTGGAGCAGAACGGAGTGTCAGACTCTTACTGACTAAAACCCATTCGTGTTCCTCCTAGAGCCCTTTGCGTTCCAGCGCCGCGATGACTCTTTCGAACAAATTCATACCTACAAATAAAATTGATTGGTGAACGACTCGTGACATCTAGAAATCCACATTGGGCCCGCGTGGAGTATAACTCACTCTATCTTACACAGTGGAGGTGTCTATCCCAGCAGAGGGAATATAATTAACATTAATTATGTTATATGTACGAGTACATTCATATTGTAACAATTTATGCCCAACCTGGATCGCCAAACTAAAGTGGCAGTGGGCAGAACACATTGCTCGCAGAACAGATGGTCAGTGGGGCTGAAAAGTTCTGCAGTGGCGACCGCGTACCGGAAGACGCAAAGTTGGAAGGCCTCTCACAAGGTGGACTGATGACCTGGTGAAGGTTGCGAGTAGCCGATGGGTGCGAGACGCGCGGGACCGGTCGTTGTGGCGACGCGCGCGGGGAAGCCTATGTCCAGCAGTGGACGTCTTTCAGCTGATATGGTGATTCCCGACCTGAGAAACATGCCCAAGATCCCACGCTTGGCAATCGCTCTTGAGACTATGAGACTAAGGATTAACATCACAAGGGATGACATGGTATTACTAAGATCTTTTGTGTGCCACAAGCTCTTTGTTTAATCAAGACGTGAAAAAGGCCACCATTGTAAAACCATCTACGGACAAAAGAAAAGCTGTGAAATGATCGTAATTACGGTTTTAATTAGATCTCAGCTCCCGTTGCCAAGTAGCAGGAATAGGGGTCAAGATACGATTTGCCTAGAAAGGGGGTGACTATGAAATGTCAACTAGTAAAGAAGTTTGGATGAAGAAGGCATGTTGTGCCGATTTAAAGAATACCGGCCAAGTGCAAGTCAGATTCGCGTGCAAAGGGTCTTTCTGTCGCAGTCGGATAAAAATAAAGGAATACCGCAAGAGTTTTGAGATTACAATCTTCGACGACCTTGACTGAACATACAAAATTGTAATAAAACTCAAAGAAACTGTTACGTATGTAGCTTGGCACATTCGGTATGTTAATGTAAACGGATTACCTGCGGTTGGGACGGTTTGTTTCTTTGAAATAGTCTGAAATTTGTACGTTACTGGCAGTTGCGTCATTCTAGTAATGAAAGTGCACAAAAAGTTTCGAAAGCTTTTGTGCAGAATAAAAAGAAGAGCTTTACCATGACATGTTGGGTATAAAGCAAAGGAAAGAAGGTAAGGCATATTCTCCGAAGGGACTCCATACCGGCACTGTGTTTAGGATGTGTCTATGATACCCCATTTGGCCAGATTATTGCTGGTGTTTGGCTGGTTATTTTATAATTTTTTGCATATCCAATGGTCTAAAGAAGAAGCTACCTATTTATCTATTTTTTTTATTTAGGAATGGGCTTGCTCTTGACCACAATCACTCCTGATGGAAAGCGATAGATGAGGTCTATGATGGAGCGAGCATGCCCAGAAGATGCCTGTTCACTCTTGCTTTGAATGGATTACGTGTGCACGGGAACACAGTCGCTGGCAGAGAGTTTCACCTTTAGCTGTGCGCATAATAAATGTGCAAGAGAAGCGCTGGGTACGACAAGACTCGGCGGCGGCGACCTCTCGCGACCTGCCCTGGTTCAATCTATGGTCCGGAGCGAGGAGGCATGGGAAGCGGTCACCTCCTTCTGCGAAGCAATAATGCTAGCGAAGGAATATGCCAAACGTGTGAGAGAGAGGGAAACTTCACGATACAGCCGCCGCAACAGAAGAAGACGCCCGGGCGTTGGGGGTCGCAGGGCGATTTCCGGCCACCGTTGGCGCGGGCCTGCGGACGGCGAGCATTGGGTGGCTCGCCGTCCGATCAGAACCAGGCCCGGGTCTGCGGCGCGCTGTGTTTCACGTGCGCCTCAAGGAGCTGTCAGCATGGGAGACGGGGCCCGCTAAGGCCAGTGCCTGCCGGGGTGCGGAATCCGTTCGAAAGAGACGCCGCGGCCCTGGAACGTAAAGGGTATTAGGAGGAACACGGATGGGTTTTAGTCAGTAAGAGTCTGACACTCCCTTCCGCTCCGCCCAGAGCGGAAGGAGTCATTTGATGATTTCCCATCTTAAAAAAAAAAGAAAGGGTACGACAAGACGGGATATCGACTAAGTACGGATGGTACCCTGCCGTACTTCTTGTATTCCGGTAGTAAAAGGGCCATTTTTTCATTTCAGTAGCAATTTAGTTACTTATTTACATACAAGCTATAATATGTATCTTCACGCTATAATTGAGATTAGTTATGTTCATTAATGCTTATCTACTTGTCAAAAGCTGACGTCAGTTTTATTTTATCTGTGTGACAGACGTCAGTTATGAAACACTGAGTCTTTGTTTATGATTTCGTATGTTCATTCTTTTACAAGACCTTGGTTTAAAAATTTCAAATACATGCCACTTCTTCCCTCGCATAGGCATTTCTTGAACTAATAATAAAACAAAAAGTTCTAATATCACTTCATGTATATTTTAATTAGGTTCTGAAATACGCCAATCTAAAAATAGAATAGAAATTCTATTTTTATTGATCCGATTCCGACTAATATGTCAATATCTTAAGCAAATGAGGACTATCGAGTTTTAAATTTGCCACTAGAGGCGCTAATGTAGCGTGAGGTTTTGGATATGTCAGATTTCACTGTTGGTTGTCTTTTGACAAGAGTTTATGTACTTATTTGTTTTGATTTTTGTGAATATTTTACTAAAACAGTCTGAATATTGCAGATTAAGTTACGGTTCTCCCGACTACTGCATTGATTTTTTTTGTCGGACATATGTATAATTATGTCCTTCTTTTTTCCATTATCATGAGTCTACGTAACACTGCGACGATATCTTTATTATATTAATCGCACATTCACGGCATCATAAATTATTTTCCTTCTAACTATGTTCACATGCACGTAATAACTACTTTAATACCACGATTAAGGACCTCACTCGACAGTGGCGCCAACTGGTGAGTACAAAACGGTAGCCCTCATTAAAAAGTCAAGTGCTTATAGGTACTACAATTTATTTAAAAAAAATTCAATGACACATTATACCGTTTATCCCAGGAACACGTTCCTTTGATATCATTTCCGACTATCACGCGAGCGAAACCTGCGGCTGAAACTAATACAAGATAAAGAACATCAAAAGCCCTCCCAGAGCAGCCCTTAGAAGCCACTATAATTAATTACGCTACATAATTCCTTAGTCAAGTCATAACGTGGTAAGTGGCTGCCCCCCGCCCCTGACAGATAACTTAAGCCTGGGGTATTACGGGGAATGATTTACGGACGGGGTGGAAGGAAATACCTATGTCATCCCGCTTGGATGAGCAAGTGTTTATCGACAAACTATTACTTTGTTGGATATCGTTTCCGGTAATTTTTGTATTATTTTTTGTTGGCGAAATAACTGTTTTGCAATTTAAGTTTAAGGCGGAGATACCTGAGGGTAGATGATTTTAAAATGTATCACGTCTAAACGACTAGTCGTAATTTTTGAAAAAAAAAATAGACTATTTTCTTAATAGTTTGATATATGAAAATTTTGAGTTTTATTCGTTGAACATGGTGAAATTAATTTGTAAAGTTATATCTAACACGGACATAAAAACAATAATTCGACCAAAACCACCACCATATTTTAATGGAATTTACAATATCTCAAATACAATTTAACTATTAATTAATTTTGATATACGACTATTTTTTTAAGTCATACAATAATAAGGTAAATACAAAAAAGCTACTGAACTTTGGGTCGCGTGGGTATTAAACGAGTGCGCGTTTTGTTCCCTTAAGGTCGGTGGTGTATGTCATCGCCTTAATAACGAACGGACTATATCGAAGGCCGGTCCATGGATGAGGGTCGAGGCCGTTACATGCCTTGCCTTGTCTTTGGCTAAGGCTAAGTCAGGTGATGATTTTTAACCGACTTCAAAAAAGGAGGAGGTTCTGAATAAAATTCGATTGTATTTTTATGTTTGTAAAAAATAAAATATGTGAAAGAATATACTTTCTCATTGGTCCCAAAGAAATTTCCTCAAAATCGGTTCAGTGCTTTGGTTTTTAAATAAAAATAGCTGGAAAAAAATATCATCCAAGTAAACGAAATTGCGTACCTACTTATTTTACTTTCCTGCGACTTTCCAGTGGTATTGTTAGGTGTGGGGTACCACTAAAGTGAAATATAAAAAAACTTTTTTACGAAGTCTCGAATTTCGGAAGTCAGTGTTTTCAGTTGTTTCTTGGTATTGAACATCAACATCGACTTCCGAAATAAGAAGATATTTTATACTCTGTACTGCCTATAGGTACTATATATTTTTTTACTATTGATAGGCACGCGTTTGACCACTATCTCACCTGATGGTACGCGATGATGTGGTCGAAGATGGAGCACGCTTGCCTAGAAGTAACCTATTCACTTACCATCGATTTTACCTTTGTTACCTATTTTGTAACAAAAAAGTAGCCATAAATCTAAGTATTAACAGTGTAAGTACTACTAAACGTCTACGTCTTTCCTCAAGTGTCGTATTGGTCTTATAGAAAATAATAATTAGGCTAATTGGTTCAGGAAGCCATGCATTTATAATAAGTTTAGTAGTCTCTATCGGTTTAATTTCCCATAGCATATTAACTAAATTGGTAGGGTTGACTTCATTAGAAGAGTAAATGGCGAATTAATTAATTAATTGGCAGATAGAAAATACCGATAGTGTGTTCAATAATTATCATTTTATTTATGAGAATGCTTAAGGTGGATGCTCCAGGGTGGCCCGCGAAATTCAAATATTTTTATGTTTTTTGCAATTTGCCGGTCAGTGTGAAGCTGTATGTGGACCAAATCGATCTGCGACCGTAACGCGTATTTATCTAAAGATTTATAACCATTTTCATCATCAATATAGCCCTCTAAGTTCATGTAGTTCGAAAGAATGATTATTTCTGAAATATTCATTCTTTCGAACTACTATATAATATTACGGCTTGTGTTTAAAACCGCCCAAAAAAGTACCTATTTTACTACCAAAAAAGTTCTAAACGGTTACCAAAACAGATAAATGGTCACCAAATAATATTCGAGAAGTAGCGCTCGCCGGCCGCTACCGCGGCACCGCTCGCTTCGCTCGCTCGGCTCGCGCGCGGTTGGTCACAATTCTAATCTAACCTAACCTATTTTATCCAGTTTGTAACCCCAAGCCTACATTTTATGGCAATCACAGTTGAGTTGGATAGAATTTGGTGACCATTGATCCATTTTGGTGCCTAGGCTTAGAGTCTTAAAAATATTATTTTTGGTGACCGTCTAAATTATACCCTTCTAAGTTGACACGCGCAACTTCGTCTGCGTCACAATTTTCATTACTGCTCCGCTCCTATTGGTCTTAGCGTGATGAAATATAGCCTATAGCCTTCTTCGATAAATGGGCTATCTAACACTGAAAGATGTTTTCAAATCGGACCAGTAGTTCCTGAGATTAGTACGTTCAAGTAAACAAACAAACTCTTTAGCTTTATATATTAGTATATACATAAATGCGAAAGTTTGTGAGGATCGCTGGATGGATGGATATTTGTTACTATTTCACGTCAGAACTCCTGAAAGGATCTTCATGATATTTGGCAAAACAGTTGTAGATTATGGTCTGGAATAACACATAATCTACTTTTCATTCCGGGAGTATGTTTCCTAGGGATCACGCGGGCAAAGTCGCTGGCAGAAGTTAGTTTTTAATAAAGATTATTTACCCTTGGGATGCATTAAAACATTGACGTATTTATAAACTACCGCAAATACGATGTTTATTTTTTAATAAAAACAAACATGTCTTCCCTGAAGTCATTTTTTTTTTAATTATGTAAAAATAGTATTTCTTCTACGGAACCTTGAATTGATCTGGATGTAGGTATACCAAATACGAGTATCTGGTTCGGACAGTCCTGTATGAAAAGGCATCCAAGTACAAAAAATGTCCATATACAATGCGTGTAACATAATAAACGTAATAATACCTCTTAAGGGGCTAAAAATGTGAATACTATGGCCCGTGCCATTTTGCTATCACTATGAACATTAATTTCACTATAGGACCAAAATCGCGAAAGAAAAAACATAGCTGTTCAGTAGGTACATTATGTCCAGTTATGTGCGATAGTGTAGTGTAAGATAGCGCACATAAATGAGGAGCTCGTGGCTAAATAATAACAGCCGCACGGGTCGATCTTGAAGGTTAAGCAATGCTTGCCAAGGTGACCATCTTAACATACCGAGTTTCCTCCGTGCCACGGAAAGCACGTTAAGCTGTTGGTCCCGGCTGTCATTTGTAGATCTTTGGCAGTCGTTACGGATTGCCAGAAGCCAGTAAATCTGACTCCAGTCTTGCCAAGAAATACCGTGTTACCCAGTTAATGGGTTGCGGAGGTCTGGTAGGCAGCCGCTCCACGTAAAACACTGGCATTGAGCTGAATCCGGTTTGACTGGAAGCCGACCCCAATATAGTTGGGAAAAGGCTAGGCAGATGATGAGTGCGCACATAAATGTTAAGTCGATCTTTTTTCGCGATTTCAGTTTTGGTCGCATCATGTAAGTTGTTCATAATGATGAGCACAATAACGCCTTAAGAGATATTGAAAGAAAGAAAAGAAAGAAAAAATGTTTATTTGGGACTCGCACAAAACAGACAGATATACACACACACAGATACACACACACACAGATAGACACAACACACAGATACAGACAAACACACACAGAGATATTGCGTTTATTCTGTTACAAGTTATATACTTTCAACCCCGATATCACCTAACTTATTGGCTAATATAATTTAACAAAGGCATGGATTTCTTTACAGGAGAAAAAGCGAAAAGATAGGTACCTATCTTATCAATGTACAGATTAAACCAACTTTCAAAAAACCAATATTCCTGAAGAAAAGTAAACAATAAAAGCGATTACATAATTTAACATCTTGTAGGAACATAATGGATTCAGTGGAGTCGTTGAATAATAATTTATCGAATGAATAATTTATTGAAGAGCTTCCAACTGCGGCATGCGGCCATGTTTCTGAAACAACGAGCTAGTCAAGTGGAATGATTTCTGGAGCTCTTTGTTCCACGTCTTCACAACTGTTATGGGAACTTATCTTATTCAGGCAATGGGCTTAAGGGTGCTCTCTCGAAAAGGCTTAAAAATAGCGTGCAGATGAAGCAGTTTTTCGTCGGCATTTACTGAGAAATTACATCTGAAAAAAATAGGTAGTAATCTATATGATACTGCACGTAACTTGGTTTAGCCAGAATTTATGTATTGGTATCACATAATAGGAAAAAAAATCATCAAATCAACTCCAAATCGTTGAGATGAAACCATTTTACTCCTTCATTTTTTAACAAAAGACTAAAAAATAATATCTACGGCTGTGCAATACAAACGAAAAAAACTTGGTTTTGTTACTTTTTTAAAATATGTATTTGTTTTATTATAAAAAATTAAAAACACGGGTATCGGAGTGGCGCGCCGAGGTGTAGTTAGCTCAGTTTGTATGCACAAGGTCATTGGCAAATATACAAGCCTTAAGAGGGGGACTAGTCCCGAGGGAATACTGTGCGAGTCTGACTCGCGTGCAAAGGGTTCCTAACGAATTTCTTTTTTTAACATATTATTTTAACAATATAGAATTTTTATAGATTTTCCTGTTATCTATAGGTAAAGATCTATTAAACCCATTTTTTTCAAAATTTAAGACTTTAGTTTCGGTGAATGGTCATTTTTCGTCTAATTTCTTGAATAACTTCAAAACTATTTATTTTAAAATTATGAAAAAATTTAAAATAAATAGTCATAAATTAAATATAATTAAAAAATTCACAGTAAGCACTTTCATTTGATATGTCACACGATATTATTCAAAAAACTATTTTTTAATTTTCTAGTTTGACCCCCAAAAATTACACACATACTAAAAATTTAATAATTTACGTAACATGTCCGTATATGGGTCACAAAAGTTTATATTTGTGCTAAATTTCAACAGAATCGGTCCTGTAGATCCGCAGGAAACTGGCTGTGACAGACGGACAGATTCCCGAGTGATCCTATAAGGGTTCCGTTTTTTGTTCGGAACCCTAAAAAATAGGTATTGGAAGAAACTATTGCCGATACCGTTGAGCTGTTTCCTACCAAGTAAAGTGCGAAAGCGACATCTGCAGCTCAGGCTGATTTTATATGGTGGCTATCTTTATGTGTGTCTCATTCATCTTTAATCAATAAAATAAAATAACAAAGAAAAGAAATGTAGAAAGATTTATTCCACGACAGTCCATCACGTGTGGTGCGACCGGGACAGTTGTGCCGCTCCTACGGAATGTGCGCGGCGAGACAGAGGGCATCGCTTTCTTTCAGGTGATATTGTAGGCAAACGTGAGCCTGTCTATGTTGTGTAAAAAAATACCTAGAATGCTCAGAAAATCATAAAGAACGGGTCATCATTATCATCATCAAGGGGGGCGATGGATGCGAGACGCACAGGACCGGTCGTTGTGGCGACGCTTGGGGGAGGCCCATGTCCAGCAGTGGATGTCTTTCGGCTAAAGAACGGATAAACTTATACTTTTATACAAGTTAATTTTATCCTCAATCCTTATAAAGCGTTTAAACGGTGGAAAACCTCGATCCATCGTGAAAACTGAGGCAGCAGAGCAAGTAGCTGCTACATACAAATGTACGGGTGTATTTATATACCTACCTAACGGCGATTACTCAACCGACTCTATGTTTCTGAAAGCCTCATCCATTCGTCTACTGTCAAACGCTATGGAAAATGTATGATTAGTTCATTGGTTGGGTTAATCAACCAAAAGAAAATAAAATAGAACCACAATCACAAAGGGTAATAGTTTTCCCGAAATGTTTAATGTTTATGTGATCGGCTCACAAAATTTCCGCCAGATTTGATTCAGTTTCAGTTGGGTGGGCTAATCATGCCAAAATCATGCCGTCAAAAAATCTTAAGCTAAACATAATCCTAAGCTATTTAAGGGCACTTTGCCCATGTCACTGAAACATAAGCTGATGGACATGTGTATTGTCCCCATCTTGACCTATGGTGCACAGACTTGGTCTTTGACTAACATCTTTGCCAACGTGCGATGGAGTGCAGTTTATTAGGTGTTAAATTAACAGACCATGTTCGAAACACTACACTGCGCTACAAAACGCAAATCGTCGATGTGGCTCAAAAGGCTGCCCAACTTAAATAAGACTGGGCAGGACATGTCCGCCGCATGCCGAACAAGCTGTGGGCCCGTAAAATACAGGATTGGAACCCTGAAACAGCGAGACGAGGCCGCGGCAGACCACGAAGGAAATGGTGGGACGACCTGGATGTCTTCCTTAAAAATTGGAAGGAAGAGGCACAACACCGTGAGCATTGGTAGGAATGGAGGGAGGCCTTTGCCCAGCAGTGGGACAGTACGGGCTAGTTATAATAATAAACATAATTCATAATTTCCTGATAGAGATATCTGGAAACACACACACATGCACGTACATACAACATATATGAAGGTTGTAGCTCTACACACGTTGAGTCAAGAGTGAATAGGTTACGTCTAGACAAGCGTGCTTCATCGCTAAACCACATCATCGCGTTCCATCAGGTGAGGTTGTGGTCAAACATAAGTTTAACAAAAATAATAAAAGAGCTTCACGACGCCTGTATTCAACGAAGAGTAAGGACCATAGGTAATTCAAGTATGCCTCAATTTTTTTAGTCCCATTTAGTAGAAGGGGGCGAACCTATTGCCATCGACCGCGTACAGATCTAGACTATATGCTGCTTCCCCACCCACCGAATTGAGAACCTCCTCCTTTTTTGTTAATCGATTTAAAACCCAATGACAGTTTGACTCTCATGGTCAGTAACCACTAAACCAATGGTTTCCAACCATTTATAAGAAGTATTCCTATAAGAAGTAGAATCTGTAAGAAGCCGATAACACGTGCTGAATCAAGAATTCAAGTAACATGATTTGGTTAAATACAGGTCACGGGGACCTTCGAATTGAAAGCATCAAGTAATTTTTAGAGATGCCGTGCCCCCTTTGTGTCTTTCTATGTCACCAAAAGCCGCCCTACCGTTTGGGAACACCTGCAATAGACAAACAACAGACAACTAGACAGTAACAATCACCAATTTTAGAAAACAATAGGCAAAATTACAACAGCCTCATGAAATTAAGTCAGGCGCGAAATGTCAAAAATCCTCTAAAATCGTTAATCAAAAACAAGATAACAGAACACGCCACGAAGCTATCAGCACATACTACTAATGAATCAGTGATTATTACAGGGGTGTCACGTAATGCCTTGTCCATCCATCACGCCCGTAATTAATTATCGCCAACCCTAGCGGGCTCGTCTAAAAGAGGGCACTTCATCTTAAGATGGATGGCGTTGATGGCAAGAGCTGCGATACGCGTCATTTGGATGTTCTTCTTTGTGGAACATCATCATTTTATGAGGATAAAGATGTTTTGGCAATCTTGCTTGTTATAATTGAGTTTAAAATAACGAGGCAATGTTTAAATGTAGATCCAGTCCGCCGTATGGTGTCGGCCGGTGCCGTATGGTGCCGTAAAAGAATATACCATCTCATCACTTCCCGTGGGTGTCGTAAGAGGCGACTAAGGGAATCACCAGAAAATGGGCCGCAGCGTTCTCTGTAATACGCAACACCCATACACTACGATCGCCAACCCGCCTGCCAAGCGTGGCGATTATGGCAAACCCCTCCTTTGGGGGAGGCCTATGATCAGCAGTGGACGTCTTTCGGCCGTTATGATGATGATGATGTTGACAGTCGACTGCATGTTAGTATCGTAGTCTATTGAAACTCCATTCTACGATGTCTAAGTATTGTCACGTGCGTTTTGACTGTATATCAGGTACGTCTCGCTCCAAAAAAAATATCGTGTACCTATCCAGTGACTGGGTTAGGCTGGTATTTGCTCGATCTGAAATACTAGTATTCAGCTGCACTCAGTTAGACTGGAAGCCGACATGGTTGGAGACGACTCTACATATACATACATAGTTGGAAAAGGACTATACAATTGTTGATGAACCCAATTTTTTCCTCAACAGCGGCTGTTAGCCTCTCTGTGTTGCACGCACTGTGCTGACTGTCTATTCTGTTACAACGGTATTGGATTTTATAATTTTTAGTATTTTGTATGTTGTTACCTGGGGATTACACTACAACTATTTACGAATCTAGTTCAGTAAAGAAACCCCCAGTCACAGGGCGTCTTTATTCTAATAAGGTCGCAGCCATATTGCGTTTCCACTTCCATTACAAGTCTAAATCTTATCCTAGTTTCATTTCAACGTTCAATATAGGTCAGCCGCTTCCACGCGCACTTTGTTATACAATAAAGGATAGTGCTGACCGCATCGAGCATCGCGCGCGTTTCAGTTTTAACTGAAAGATTGATCGGCGCCGGAAGATCTAGTGATCGCAGCTGGAGTAATATTTGTTGCTCATGCCATGAAAAGCAATGTGCTTTCCATAGCATAGAGGTTACCTAGCTTAACCTCGAAGATCGAACCGTGCAACAATTATATAAAAAAAAAAAAACAATCTTTAATTCGGATAAGCAACATGCATATGGGTTAGTAAACAATAAGATAACTTATTCCTATGTTAGTAAACTGAAAATCTATTTAGGGACAAGGAACATCCTTGTCTCTAAATGGATTTTGTTTGAGATACATCTTCGAACAACATCCTCTAACAAAGGAGAGGCGTAGGTACCTCCTCGCTATGGTCTTCAGGATGGAGTCGGAGCTGACCCGCACTCTGTAGAGCAAAGAGGCAGATTTCTGTCTGACGATGGCGTGGAAGCTATCAACATGTGCTTGTGCAAAAATACCTGATGCACTGCAGAAACGGAGCAGCCCCATCAACATCCTGAACCCGTTATTATACTAGACCCGTAGGGCGCTGATAGCCCGCTGAGCTGCTGTTGGGGGTCCGACATTTCATACAGCACAGTTTGATAAAGTGTTTTAATATTTTGTTTTATTCATCATCGTCATCTGCCTAGCCTTTTCCCAACTGTATTGGGGTCGGCTTCTAGTCAAACCGGAATTAGCTGAATACCAGTATTTTACGCGGAGCGGCTGCCTACCAGACCTCCACAACCCAGTAACTGGGTAACACGGTACTTCATGGCAAGACTGGAGTCAGATTAACTGGCTTCTGACTATCCGTAACGACTGCCAAAGATCTACAAATGACAGCCGGGACCAACGGCTTAACGTGCTTTCCGAGGCACGGAGGAAACTCGCTATGTTAAGATGGGACCCATCCACAGACCAACCTTGGCAAGCGTTGCTTAACCTTGGAGATCGACCAGTGCGGCTGTTATTATCTAGCCACGAGCTCCTCGAATTGATAATACACACAAGCAGCAACAAACAAACGCTTAAAGAGTATGTACAACCCGGATGAAGCTGAAACAAGCGCGTTAGGAATATCCTATGAACAGCAGAGTTTAATATCAAGTCTAGAAGACTAGGTACTTAATGAAAACCATTTCATTAACATGCAAGTAGGTTGCTTGCGCATGCATGAGTGAATTTATTAAATGACACCAACTAAGATACAGGCGACGGCACACGAGGTAATTGCATTTTGTGTTATGCTTCCATTTGAATAGCTGATGTACACCATGTGCGAAAGCTCGCTTGTAAGGATACCATTCTACGTCATTGTCATTACGTCACGCTTGTATACCCACCGACTGCCTACCTACTGGGGGTATGTTCTTCAACAACCAGGTATATACAAATCCAAAGTTTGCCAATGGTTTATTTACATAAAATAGTACTAGCTTTTGAACACGACTTCGTACGCGCATATCCCGTATTTTCCCGATCGTTTTTGCGTGTAAAGAAGTCCTCTCTTAGTGTTCTCTACGGAATGTAGAAAAGCTTCATACCAAATTACAGCTTTCTACGACCAGTAGTTACGGCTGTGCGTTTTCTGTCAGTCACTCACTCACTCAGTAACGGAAGAATTTTATATATTAGGATTATCAGCAAATAAAAACCCTTGCTTAGGTTAGTACCGCTGGTTTCGGGAAACATATGAATGCGTCTAAAGTGAAATGCATGTCAAATGTTGCGGTTGATTGTTGTTTCTTTCTACAAATCGCAGTTACCAATAAGTCTCCTTAATTTAACGATAATTTTAGTACAGAAACTGCACATGAGAATGGCATATCTGGCCAGTAGAATTACCACAAATTATGTTACGCTTCTATCAAAGCAATGAAACTGTACAAACAATATTTTCAGCCGTAAAAAAGTAAAAAATATAGATAAGAAACTGAGTATACCTACTTCTAAAGAAATTGTAAAATCCGAAAAACCTTCAAATTATTCCAAACAATTCGTTTAAACACTTGCAAAAACAACAAAAATTATTACGTATTAACAAACGGCTGTCTCCCGAAAGCGTCAACGGAACTACTGATGTATTTGTGATACTTCTTCCACAGTCGAATGCTCATTAATCATACAAAGTTACGCAAGAACTTCGTAATAAGTTTCACTAGATGTCGCCACGCTGCGAACTCTGACGAAGAATGCGTGTTCTTCAAGTTTTCCTTTGTTAGCGTAACACAATTTTCTTTATCGTGACATGGAATTTTTTGATTTTAGCCTGAGGAGGGCGCTGGATATTGCTATTTATAACCCTGTCATGCCTACCTGTATTTAGATGGAGGACAAAGATGAGCTTAATTCATACAAGTCTTTTTTACAGAAGGTAAAAGTAAGTAAGTAGTGCGAGTCGGACACGCACACGAAGGTTTCCGTACCATAAACCTTAATTTTTATTATTTGTTGTTATAGTGGCAATAGAAATACACGATCAGTGAAAATTTCAACTGTCTACCTACTACGGTTGATGAGATGCAGCTCGCTGACAGACAGACGGACGGACAACGGAGGCTTAGTAATAGGGTTCCGTTGGTCACCCTTCGGGTACGGAAAACTAAAAAGAAAAAAAAGAAGGAAGGAACTCAAATTTCAGTTATGCTTGCCTTTGTACATGAACTTTATTATGACTTGTATTATATAAGGTGTAACTATTCATACACTAAATATTTTAAGACAATCATCTAACGGTTATAACGAAGCCATTTCAAAGGATTTTTTTTTATCTAAGTATATTTTATAAAAAAATAATAATTAAAAATCACTTGACCCACAAAATATTATTTATTTTTTCAACATCCATTACGCCCGCGCATGACGGGCATCGCCCGTCGCCGTGTCGTCGGCGCGGTGTGTCTCATTCATAGAATAGGGAGTAAAGGTTTTATGCAAGATGTCTCAAGAAAATGTAGAATTATTATAATTTCGTAAGAACAAAAACTTACATTTTTTTTTTTTTCGTTGAAATGGCTTCGTTATAACCGTTAGATGATTGTCTTAAAATATTTCGTGTATGAATAGTTACACCTTATATAAGTTGTTTTGGGGTACAATAAATAATTAATAATTTAAAAAAATGAAACAAAAAAATTGAGTAAAAAAAATACCACGCTTAGTTCGTTTCATTATACTTAACTGCCTCCGTGGTCGAGTGGTTTAGGCGTTTGCCTTGTATACGGTGGTCGTGGGTTCGATTCCCACGGGGAGCATACTTTGTAAAGTTGTTTCCAGTTTGGCTAGAACATTGCAGGCTCGAATCACCTGATTGTCTGATAAAAGGATGATTCCGTGCTTCGGGAGGCACGTACAAGCCGGTGGTCCCGGCCGCCAGATGGCGGTCGTCAAATAAACCATGTCAGAGGCCCTTGAGGCGGTTTAGAAACCCTGACATTAGGGTGTGTGGGGTCGTTAGACCTTACTGCCCACACGATAAGAAGATTATACTTATTTTAAAGTTTCTTCTTCGATCTGGTAAACGAAAAACTTATTTTCAAAAATCCGTCTAAGTGCGAGTCGGATTCTCACACGAAGGGTTCCGTACCATAAAACGGAAAAAATCTTGTATAGGAGCCCCCTTTAATTTTTTTTTTAATTTTTATAGTAGCAGCAATAGAAATAAACATTCTGTGAAAAATTCAACTGTCTACTTATATAATTCTACAGTTCATGAGAGACAGCCCGCTGACAGACAGACAGACGGACGGCGGAGGCTAGTAATCGGAATCCTTTGGTTACATTACATGACTAGTTTTTAGGGTTCCGTATCTGAAGAGATACGGAACCCTAAAAACTAGTCATGTAATGTAACGTCTTTGAACTTCATATTCTTAGAGAAGTTGCAAGCTTTGCATGAAACTGTGAAGTAGATGTAAGAAACTCTACCTGTGGTCTTATCATTATCTAAAGAAACTGCACCTCTTTATCCGCTATTAAAAGTGTTTAATCGATTACTAGGTAAATCTCGTCGAAACGGCTACAGTTTGTCCCTACTATGTTACGAATATCTATCTACAAGTTAGTCGAAAAAAACATGCTTTCATTTGTTCAAGTTGGCAAACTTCACATTATCATCATCAAATCAGCCGAAAGACGCCCACTGCTGGACATAGGCCTCCCCTAAGCGTCGCCACAACGACCGGTCCTGTGCGTTTGTCATCCATCAGCTACCCACGACCTTCATCAGGTCATCGTTCCACCTTGTGGGAGGCCTTCGAACGTTGCGTCTTCCGGTACGCGGTCGCCACTCCAGAATTTTACATAATTTATTTAAATGTATTAGTAATACCTACATTAACTATTAATTGAAGCCATTCAGCCATTCAGTGGCTTTGTTTTTTTTATATTCCACTGTTTTTAGGCTTCTGTACCTTTGGGTACGGAAACAACGAAAAGGAACCCAACAAAAGGGTACAACGGAACCCTATTACTAAGCCTCCGCTATCCATCCATCCGTCTGTCCGTCCGTCTGTCTGTCAGCGGGCTGTGTATTTCTATTGCTGCTATAACAACAAATAACACAAATTAAGGTTTATGGTACGGAACCCTTCGTGTGCGAGTCCGACTCGCACTTGTCCGGTGTTTTTTTATTTTGTATTCCACTGTGCACATTCAAGTTATAAAACAACAATTATGACAAATCTGTTACCCTAATGAAATACACACATTAATAAATAACGCTGGGGTCGTTTTATACCCCATTGTCCTTTAGGGGGAGGCTCGATTGTGTAATTAGCGGAGCGGGCAATCAATGAATAATCTAATCATGTCTGCCTCGACGGGATTGGGGTCGTTATGCGACAAATTGACGGTGTGCCTGTCTGTTTGGATGCTTTATATAATTGTTCTGGCTGATTAACGATTCTGTTGACATGGCTAGCTGTTGTTGCATACAGGGTTTGTTTAGTGTTGGTTGAATCTGGTCTGTGTGGAGTTTTGAAAGCTTTTCACCCTAGAGACAAGTGTGTAGCAGCATCAATGCCACCACAAGAAAAAACTGACGGAGTAAATTTACGTCACAACAAAAAGAAACGCGACGCCATCTATCCAACTAGCAGCGAACTACTACGTTAAAATCCTGCATCGCGCTAGCAGAGTTTCTCGTGCGATTTGAACATAATTACTTCCGTCCGAATATCTACTATGAGGCAGTAGCCCGCCAGGCACACCAGCCGCCTGGTCCGAGGATCTTCCCTTTTCAATGAGGTATGCGAGACTTCACTCTCTGTTACGCATTCCCTCCAAAAGTATAGAATAGAATAGAAAAACATTTATTCAGCACAGACACAAACGCACAGCGACAAAGAAAAGCAAAAGTAATAGTTAGCAGGTACACATTGAGCGGAGCGTGCCCATGCCGAAAGGGTAATCATCTCAGCATTTACCACCACTACCACCACCACCACTGGTTGATTCTGTAAACATGTCGAAGTGAAGGCTTGGGGTGGAGTGATCACGAAGTGAGAAGTCAATCCATTTAATCAAGATGGAATGACAGCTTACTTAGTGATCACTTCACACAAGCCTTCACTTCCACATGTTTACAGAATCGCGCTGATCCAGTTCGTTATGCTTAGGAAGCTTTTGAGTCGATAGTGACCCTTATGCCCAGTATATATATAGCTACGTTTACAGGGGCATTCATTACGTCCTCAATAATGCAGGCACTTGTATCTAGTGAATATCACATAGGACAGATGTCGTATGAAAATCATGACCGTCGGGTCACTTCTAGAGATCTCGAGGAGACTCCTCTGTCGTAGGTTTGGAACCAGGGGGGGTATTCTCTAAGCCTGATACTGAGTAGAAAATGCCCGCAACTAAGCCTGAAACTACTGACTTCGAGGTTAGAGAATAGGCCCACTGATAGGCGCCTTACTTTGTGTAGGTTATTTATTTCATAACCGCTAGTTAAGGAAACATGACTGCATTTGCTACTACCTAGTTAAAAATGTTTTTTTTTCTTTCGCGCTGGAAACGCTTTGGCGATCATGGTTCACTCTGTATCTGTGAGAGAAGTTCTGAATCTCAGTGAATGTTTACTCTACGTTGTTATGCATCTCTAGCTATCATCATATCAGCCGAAAGACGTCCACTGCTGGACATAGGCCTCCCCCGAGCGTCGCCGCAACGACCGGCCCTGCGCGTCTCGCATCCATCGGCTACCCGCGACCTTCACCAGGTCATCGGTCCAACTCGGTCGGCTCTCTAGCTATCTAGCTATATTTGTTTTATTATAACATGGAACACCAATTCAAATTAATTCAGATTGCAATGTTAAAATCTGCATAAAAATCAACTGACCTGTGATCCAATAAATAACGTTGGCATTTACCTCGCAAAACATTACTAAGGTACAGGCGCCGTATAAGGCCCACCTCCTATCATGGCCCACTTAAAAAATACTTAAGTTTCGGTGGCCAGAACAATTTAAAATTTCGCGGGAATCTTGTGAATGCGTTCCTAGACGAAAGGCAAACGTCATCACGCCAATCACGCGCGGCCATTTTGAACACTATTGTCAGTTGTCAGTGACGCGTCAAGGCAGTGCACGTGTTATAACCTTACTCACGTAAGTATATTTATTTTTTTACAACAAAATACAGTAATATCGCGTTACACCTTGATAAATCTTAGTACTAACAGTGTTAAGATTAAATCAAAGTAAGTTTTAATATTCTAATGGTGTCACTTAATTTTTAACATGATTTTTACTGCCATAAGGCAAAGTTCCATAAGATAGCCCACTACATGACCCCCAAATAAGGCCCGGGCCTTCTTTGGACTATCGAATATTACATTTGTAAATTGCAATAAAAATAATATTTTGAAGTTTACATATAAGTACATACATTTCTATCTATGTCTAATCCTTTTATTAAATTTGCTTATGACAAGAAAATTTCTTTGAAAACTTTTCAATTTTTGTTATTGTTAACGTAGTTTTTCTTCCATAGGCTGGTATTCAACAAAATGGCGCCAACTGGGAAAAAACCTCGAGGCCAGTGGTCAGAATGTCAGCTAAAAAATGCCATAAAGGCAGTAAAGAGACGTGAAATGTCACAACGAGCAGCTGCTGAAGCATTTTGTATCCCAAGGCGTACATTGCGAAACCACTTAATATCCGGAAAAACAGAAAAGGTAACTGGTAGACCACCTATTCTGAATAAAAAACATGAACAGGACTTAGCAAAACGGATAATAAGACTTGCTCACGTAGGTATGCCGCTGACCCCCAAACTTGTTCGGAAACAAGCGTACGAGTTCTGTAGAGCAAATGGCATATCAAACATGTTCAGTGAAAAAACAAATATTGCAGGGAAGAAATGGCTGAAAGGTTTCCTCAAACGCAATTCGGAGATATCACTTCGTAAAGCTCAGTTTATGAATCCCGGCAGAGCACAAAAACTTAATAAGCACATCGTTCAAAAACACTTTGAAGCTGTCAAAAAAATATATAGCGAGTTGGATATATCAAATCATCCAGAACGTCTATATAATATGGATGAGAAGGGTTGTAGATTGAACCTTCATCATCAGCAGAAAGTTTTTGCTGAAAAAGGTTCAAAAAGAGTGCATTTTATAGCTAATGAACATGCAGAAAATGTGACAATCGCGATGTGTGTGAATGCAACGGGAAATGCAGTGCCTCCAATGATCTTATTCAAGGGCAAAAGATTAAAACCAGAATTTTGTGACAATTTTCCTGCTGGAAGCTTAGTAAAGATGGCACCCAAGGGAAGTATGACGACCGAACTTTTCGTGGACTTCATCGAACATCTGGGTCAGTATAAGTCTCCAGGAAAATGCTTATTAATTTTTGATGGCGCTTCTTGTCATTTGGATGCCAGGATCGTAGATGCAGCAGATGAACACGACATCATATTATACTGTTTGCCCTCAAACACAACGCACGAGTTACAACCCCTTGATAAGTCAGTTAATAAATCGTACGAGCATCATTGGGATGAGGAGCTATTATTGTACGCATATCAATATCCAGATCGCAAACTTACAAAACAGCGCTTCAGTAAGATTTTTACCAAAGTATGGCCCAGGTGCATGACCCAAGAAAATATAATTAACGGATTCAGAGCCACCGGACTCTACCCTTATGATCCCAATGCAATTCCTCAAGAAGCTTACGCGCCTTCAGCGCTTACACAATTACCTGGTATACAACATCAAAACGACTCTCAAATGCAACAAGCTACTGATTTCGGAGATTTAGTGGTCTCCCCACGACGACACAATAACTTTGAGATAGATCATGTCACATACAATGAAGATAACTTGCGAGATTTGTCACCATCGATTTTATCCCAGTTTCAAGATGATCTCCCAGAAAATGAACTTGCAGAAAGAAATATATTAGATATTCCAAAGTGTTCAACTACTACTCGTGGAAAGTTAGTTGACTATAGTTCCTCGTCCGAATCTACCATTGAGGATTCTCAACATCAAGAACAGCATCGTAGACAGCCCCTTTTGAGCATTCCGTACGACAGGAATTCTCAGTTTTTATCACCTATTCCTTCCACCTCCGGTATAAATAGTATGCACCCTCAACGACTGTTAGATTTTTCTACGTCAGACGTGTCCGATCAAGAAGATTTTGATCAAAATATATTGAATTTCACCCATGCACAATATCCTGGAAGAAATATTAACATTTATACGTCGTCATCTGAGTCGGAAGAAGAAAATATCAACCCACAGTCGAGAGAAAAATACAGTTCATTTGCTAAACGTGATCAGGAAAGATCTGAGGATTCTGATGATAACGTACCACTTTCTAAAATTAAAGAAACTTCAGGCACTTCAGGCGCTAAGACACCATTTCATAAACAAATTCCTACGCCAAATTTCGCAACAATAAAGAATAAACCAAGGCGTAAAGCTTTAAATTATATCGGGCAAAAGGTTACCAAAGACTTATTTGACGCTGCCAAAGAAAAAGGCTTACAAAAACAAAAGAAAAAATCAATTCCTGTAAAAGGACAGCTAAAACAAAAAAAAACGAACGGTAAATCTACAGAAAAAAAAAATGCTAAAAAACAGAAAAAAGTGGAGACTGAAACTGCTGAAAATGAAGTGTGGTTTTGTCAAGCTTGTGAGATGGACAGGGTTGCCGATATGCGTCAATGTAAAGTGTGTTTGGCGTGGTACCATGAGGATTGCGTAGGTTTGACAAAAGAAGACACCGATATTTTCTTATGCCCAATGTGTAACTAAAAAGTCTGAGCAATATAATTGGTCTTGGAAGAGTCCTCTCTTCTACCTGCAATTATAAGGTTCAGACTTTTTTATTGTTGATTATGTTATTAGTTTAAGAGAAAATGAAAAATATTGTTAGTGAAAACTTACTGTTGATTACGGTTCTGTTTTTGTTTTAGATTTTTTATTTTTGTATAAGTTTTTAAGCTAAGTATACGAACAGTATACCTTTTTATTAAAAATAGTTTTCAATATACCTAATATGGCCCACAATTGAAAATAAATGACCTATTAGAGGATATTATAAGTATTATTTAGTTACGAACAAAGAAGATGGATCTCAAAATATACGCCATTATTAGTTTAAGTGTTGATTTTTTGTTTTAAGGCCATTCCAAGTTTCTATAGACATAAGAAGGCCCAATGTCATTTTTTTTACTGATTAATTAATCTAAAACACTTAATATTAAATAAAACTGCATATTGAATTCAGTTTGTGAAAAAATAATTTTGCTGGTCTTAATATTACATAGATATTCCTTAATTCATAACGGGCTTTCTTGGGCTACTATGTTCCTAAGATGGCCCATTCACTATGTTTTAAAAAAACGATTTTTCTCTGTTGTGATGGTACAAAAAGAACTTGTATTTATTTAAAATGTGTCATTAATAAACATGTTATATGTTTTTCCTAATCTCTTTTTTTTTACAGTTTTACAGTGATTTTTACAGTGATTTAAAATTAAGTGGGCCATACACGGCGCCTGTACCTTATTTCAACTGACGTGCTGGAATAAATCTGATTCAGTTTAGCGTGTTAAATAGTAGTGTTGCAGTGGGAATATAGCTCGCGGGGAGGCTTTTAACTGATCTGTCAATACAAATAAAGCGTGATACGTATTTCGTGTAACAATTTTTAAACCAATACGGATTCCAGTCTGCTAAGCCACATTTTTTTTAAGGATGGATATCATCAAATGACTCCTCCCGCTCTGGTTGAAGCAGGAGGGAGTGTCAGACTGTTATTGTTATATTTATTTTGTAAAACATGAGTAGGTACAGCATACAGGTCTTATAAATAATCATTAGGTTGCTACATGTTTTGCCATTTATGGCGTACAAAATCAGTTGAACAAATTAAAAAAAAAATTACTGACTAAAACCCATCCGTGTTTCTCCTAATGCCCTTTGCGTTCGAACGGATTCCGCACCCCGGCAGGCACTGGCCCTAGCGGGCCCCGTCTCCCATGCTGACAGCTCTTTGAGGCGCGCGTGGAACACAGCGCGCCGTCGGTCGACCCGGGCCAGGGGGGCTACTCTCTAATCGGACGGCGAGCCACCCAATGTGAGCCGTGCGCAGGCCCGCGCAGTAGGTGGAAGCCACTAGCTTGTCATTCCGACTAGTAGACGTATTTATTAAAGCGTTTCTTCAAACTTGGCCAAGTGCGAGTCGGACTCACGTTCCGAACTAACTTAATTTTTTTTTCATCTTATTTTAACACTACAGACTTTTTATAGGTTTTCCTGTAATCTGTAGGTAAAGGGGATAGTCATTTTTGGTCTAATTTCTTGAATAACTTCAAAAACATTTAATTAAAAATTTAGAAAAAAAAAAAAAAAAACCTTCACAGTACCTAAGTCCATTCATTTGATATGGCACACGATACTTTTTAAAATTTCCTAGTTTTAAAGTTACTTAATATTTATTTGTTCACATAACACGCGTCTTTGGGTCACAAAAGTCCATGGGTGTACTTAATTTCAACAGAACCCTATAGCCTGAACCTAAGTCCTGTAGATCCGGAGAAAATCTGGCTGTGACAGACGGACAGACACCCGAGTGATCCTATAAGGGTTCTGTTTCTTACGGAAGTTCGGAACCCTAAAAATAAGCCATCTGATTTTCTTTACTGCCATTGTTAATCCGAAAAAAATACATAACTTCAGTGTTTTTCGGTTATTCTTTTTAAGAGGATTTAGCTGTCCACCGTCCAGTTTTTTACAATACCTTTGGGTGGGGATTAGCTTGTTAGCCGGGTAAGATTTGGGAAAATAATAAAATCCGAATTGGATTTTAGCTCCGTGTAAATACAGTCTCTAATATCTTATACCATTATTGGCCTCATGGTTGCTGTGTCGTAAATTATTTTTTTAAGTAGACCGTGTTTTTTGAGTTATAATAATAATAATAATGTATTTATTTGTAAGAGAACAAAGTTACTGACACAACACAAACAAACATAAATTTTTAAAAGATGCATAAATGCAAATCTTTTGCATAACTCAAAAAACGCGGTCTAGGTCACGGTCAAGTCACAGTCGACTTTAATTTAACTTGATTGCAATTTTTAACACATAAAAAATTGGATTTGATTGCAATTTAATAACAAATTAAAACTTGAATTTGTTTTCTTTTGAAGTTGGTCTGATGTGTGTGTGGATGTAAAACACGCACATCAGTGTTAATACTTTGAATTTGGCTTGTCCTAGAGAAATTCGGATTTTAACACAATATGAGGTCAGCCTATACTGGGATACCTACTCTCTAAACCCAAGTCTGTAGTTTATTTCATAGTTACGGGCGTTTATATACAGACCTACGGACTTACGATTAGTCTCGAACCCGAACTAAGAATGAATGACAACACGATTTGAAAGTAACTCATCATCATCTGCCTAGCCTTTTCCCAACTATATTGTGGTCGGCTTCCAGTCAAACCGGATTCAACTGAATACCAGTATTTTACGTGAAGCGGCTGCCTACCAGACCTCCACAACCCATTAAATGGGTAACACGGTATTTCTTGGTAAGACTGGAGTCAGATTTACTGGCTTCTGACAATCCGTAACGACTGCCAAAGTTCTACAAATGACAGCCGGGACCAACAGCTTAACATGCTTTCCGAGGCACGGAGGAAACTCGGTATGTTAAAATGGTAACCCATCCACAGACCAACCTTGGCAAGCTTTGCATAACCTTGAAGATTGACCCGTGCGGCTGTTATTCTTTAGCCACGATTTGACAGTAACTGAAAATTCGTGTTGTCATTGATTCTTAGTGGTTAGGTAATACGGAGTAGAAAACGCCCGCAACTAAGCCCGAAAATAAGGACTTCGGGCTTAGAGAGTATGCCCTCGGGTTCTGTTACCACTCATGAGCGGTCTACTGTATTAGTACTTGTTCACGTAGGACAGCGCGGGCGCGGTGGCGAGCTCGTGTTCACATCGGCCGCCAGGCGTTTGCGCGAGTGAAAAGTTCAAACTGGTTGAACTTGCCTGACGTCGCGAGTGAATCGCGCACTCCGCCGCTAGTTCAACGTGAACACACACATATCACGCGTTTGACATTGCCGCGAGCGCGGCGCGCGCGCCAGGCGCTAGCTTGCCCGCTACTTAGTCCGCACGTGCGTTTCGTACGTGAACACCCAAGTGTTCACGTACGAAACGTACGTGCGCCATATTACGCCATGTTTGATATTTCGTGACCGCGCCCACCACCGCGCTTGCGAGTCAACGTGAATGAGCACTTACCGACTTATACTTACTTCCTAAAATATTCTCAGACAAGTACTTCTAACATGCGTACTTCCATAATATTCAAACGACACACGCACAGGACACGGAAAACTACTGCAATACAGCGATCGTGCCCTCAATAATACTGCCTCAATAAAATGTTAATATTGGCCAGAAATCAAGCCTCCCACATAACCTGACATGATCGTAAAAGCGGTGTTAAGGTTCCGTACATATTGCTGGGACCATTTTGGGGTTAGGCAATGTCGGTTACTAGTAAAAGGGTTTTTTATGTACCTACTTATAATATTTTTTAGCAATATTGTGTTGCCCGCCAATAAGATGTCTTAAAAGAAACGGTTGTCTTGAAAAAAAGAGACTGTTAATGTTACTTGTCTTTTTCTAACCTAGTACTTTTTAGGCGTCTCTGAAGGCCTTAAATTAATAAGCAAAAGGTAGCTATATAAATATTGCAGTTTTTTCTTCAAATTAGCGTTGCTACCGAGTATTATATAGACACAGATTTTCCATAGCTTTTTTTTCAACATTCTAGCAAAAAAGCTAAAGCGAGCTATTATTGTCATTTTAATAGCGCACAACCGTACATTACAAACAGTTTGATAAAGAAAAACACACGGACATAAATCAGTAAGAAACACATAAAACCAGAACACTATCTGGAATTCATTGCCACGATAAATCAACGTTGCTTCTGAACAAAAACGATACAAATCAAGAATACTGCACTGCAACGAAATGTATTTCTATCTTCGGGACAACAGAGCTAAGAATGCCAACAATCGACTGGCGATGTGTGTAGCCTTTTCTCGGCTATTTATGTTGGGGTAGACTTCAAGTATACCTAGCCGGATGTTGCTGAAGGAAGCGATTGTTTAAGCTAACACGGTTCTTTTAGGAAAGTCCAGTAGGAATTTCTAGCTTCAGAGTACCCGTAACGGAAAATTAACGGTTAACCGAACTCTCCGAGGAACGCCTTCAAAGGCGTTCTTTAAACGTCATTTGTGTCGTTATCATTGTCGTAGTGTTCCGTGTTGATACGTCTCAAGTGGAGCTGGGCAGGACACTTGGCTTTACGCAGAGGTGGTCACTGGGTCAGATTTTGGACCTGTGTCTACCTTCGGGCGTTGATTGAATGGTCAAGGTTGTGCCATAGAAAATACGTACGGTGCGATGGGTCACAATGTCACAAGACACGGGAAACTTGGATGTAGGGCGCACAGAACCGAAATGCATGGCAGAAAAAAGGAGGCTTATCACCAGCTGTGGGTGAATCCAATTTGATCTATGAAGAAGATGCTCGTAAACTAAGAGTTATATGGAAAAAGGGAAACGCTTGATTTTTTTATGGAATTTGTTGAGTGCCGCCTCTAGCAGAATCTTTGCACTCCATGTTCGGTATAGTGTCGGATAGTTGGGATCACATGACCTCTGCCGAATAAATCTTTTGCCCCGATGGTTTGTCGCGGTACTGCAGACGATAAAAAAATGTGTGGTATAGGAATTTTGTCCTTGTAACGAAGTGACGCGGAGCGGACAGGGTTGAAGGAAGGTAGATGATATTTTTGAGGATTTGGAAGATGTGTACTTTTATTGGAGCCTTGCTTATTAAAGGAATATAATAGACATGCACATGTTTGGAGTTTCCTTGCGTGATCGAATCAGAAATGACGATATCCGGAAGAGAATCAAAGTTCCCGACATAGCCCGAAGGATTGCCAAACTGAAGTAGCAGTGGGCAGGACACATTGCTCGCAGAACAGATGGTCGATGGGGCCGAAAAGTTCTGGAGTGGCGACCGCGTACCGGAAGACGCAACGTTGGAAGGCCTCCCACAAGGTGGACCGACGACTTGGTGAGGGTCGCAGGTAGCCCATAGCTGCAAGGCGCACAGGACTGATTGTTATGGCGACGCTTGGGGGAGGCCTATGTCCAGCAGTGGACGTCTTTCGGCTGATATGATAATGATGATGACACATGTTGTAACATCAAAGGAACCTTATTAGATAAAAATAGCCGTAATTACTGTCCACCCGTCTGACTGTCTGCGGGCTGTACCTCATGAGCCATAACAGATAGATAATAGACATTTGAATTTGATAGAGTGTGAACTATTATTATTTCTAGTTATAGACACAATGCTATCGTAAAATCGACGAAGTTACATTTTACCGTTTTTGAAAAGTGTTACACCGATAGAAAGCTATTGCTTATTGCTATATTATTCTACTACTTTATTATCCTGGAAATATCTCCCTATGAGGCAAGCCGTAGGATCGAATCCCATGCCTACCATATAATCCAATGTCAGTATTGAAAACCGCCAATTAAGTCTTCATTCATTGAATTGGCCCAAATTCGCGCTTGATAAAGCCGCAAAAGGCAATGTTTTCGACCCATTCAAACAAGCGTACTAATCCATTGAGAAAGTAGTGACATTGGCACTTCCGCAGAAACGGAACGCTGGCACACTGCCTACCAACACATTCGATACATCCCCCCCGGCGTCCTTAGCGAGATACGTTCCTTTTTCGTTTGTAAGGATAATCAAAATATTTACACAGAGAAACTTCACGCTATCTCTTGGGGGCAGAAAATGGCGCTAGAAAACGCCGTGGGGTTATGACATTACTTTACCTCTGTCTTGTTTATTTAAACTTCATGAACATACGTACAAAAACGGATTTACTGCCCTACACATTCTCAACCAGTCAAGTTCTTCATCTAACTTCTAAGTTAACGTAAAAAAACCGGCCAAGTGCGAGTTGGACTCGCACACGAAGGGTTTCGTACCATAAAACTTGTTTTTTATTATTTGTTGTTATAGCGACAATAGATATACAAAATCTGTGAAAATTTCAACTGTTTACCTATTATGATTCTTGAGATACAGCCCGCTGCCAGACAGACGGACGGATGGACGGACGGACGGACAGCGGAGGCTTAGTAATAGGGTTCCGTTGGATACCCTTTGAGTACGGAACCCTAAAAAAGATACGGTTGTATCAACAACCGTAGCTTTTTTATACGTTTTTTTCCCGTTGACCAAATTCCATAGTTCTTCAACTATGAAATTTGGCAAGCAATACCTACTACAAATATCAGGAAAAGTCTGAAAACTATAAAGTAATTAGATTATAAAAAATATAGTCTCTATTTAAAATAATATGTAGCTACAAAGTACGGAACCCTCGGTGAGCGAGTCCGACTCGCACATGGCCGGATTTTTATTATGATATGGAATTGCTATTAACTCTAGTCTCGGTCAGAGGTGACAGAGCCAAAGTCGACGATGGTTGCCTTTCAAGTGCCTAAAAAATCTAAGGATAGACTGTTCGAGTCGCAGCGTTAATTGTAGCCTGTGGTATTTATTAAGCCCTCCAAAGTGCAAGTGTATGTGCACTTAGGGTATTCCAAAGTGTGGCTCATGTTCTGAATAAGGGCACCGGACTCAAATTGTGTATCCGACAGTTCTAATCAACCCCATTGTGCCAATTTGTCTTGGCAGTGGCCTTCAATTCTGGTATTTTTTCGTGCAATATCTTTCAATTTGCTGTCGGTACAGTAATGTTAATAAGTGACGGGCCTGTCCCAATGTCTACTCAAGTTAAGTGGGGTCTTAACCTAAGACAAATGCTACCTACTATTTACTTGTTTAGAAGGTCACATCTGGTGAAACTAGTGAGAGTTTGACCAGACGTGACCAAAGCATTTAATTCAACTAAACCATTAACAGGCAATTTTGAATCACCAAGAAGTTGGTTAGACAGTACCTAGCACTTCAGTCAAGAGTGAGTAGGTAGGTTACTTCTAGGCAAGCGTGCTCTATCTTCAACCGCATCATCGCTTACCTTCAGGTGAGATAGTGGGCAAACGCATGTCGTTAATAGTAAAAACAAAGCTTTTTAAATGACTTACCATCTTCAAGTCACGCAACATGACACTGGCATATTAGTCAAAACCGGCTCAATTGCCTCAAAACACTTTTTGGCAATATTAGCTTCTTGGATGGTCATGCATGTTCACGGAAGTACAGTAGGTTTGTTTCATAGCAGTGGAAAAATTGAAAATCTCATGGAAAGGTTGGTTATACTACCTATGGATATTACATAAAAAATTACGATTTTTGAAGATAATCTTAGTCGTAACGAATAAAAATTTGTATTCAGAAGACAAAATTAATCTAAGATTCATTGTTGGCAATACACTACCGCTCCAAAATATTTAGCCACACAGAAAAAGGTAGTTTAAACGACTTCATAGTATTTTATCTTACACTAGTTGATGCGCGCAACTTCGTTTCAGTCACAATTTTCATTACTGCTCCGCTCCTTTTGATCTTAGCGTGATGATATATAGCCTATAGCCTTCCTCGATAAATGGGCTATCTAACACTGAAAGAATTTTTCTAATCGCACCAGCAGTTCCTGAGATTAGCGCGTTCAAGTAAACAAACAAACAAACAAACTCTTCAGCTTTATATATTAGTATAGATAATGGGAATTCCTTCTGGGTAAGCTCACTCCATTGTAGTCTCTGTCATCTCTGACCTATAAACTAGAGTCCAGAGCAAACCCATCACAAAAAAAAAAATCCTTACATAAAACAGCAACGGTTTTTAATTTTCAGATGGCCAAATACTTTTGTTCGGCTCTTTAATTTCTCTATTTTCGTGAAAGCCGAAGAGGTGATACAAAATTTCTCTACAAAAAGCCACAAAGGTGAGCTGGAATGTGAGCGGGCCCCGAATATCGAAATAAAAAACACGCTATGTGCTTGCAGAACTCTCCAAAAATGTAATAACTCTACGTTCTATTATTCGTATTCTACACTGCAGACGGAATTCTTCCAGTTACTAATTAACTAGACATTATAAAGCAGAGCTTTAGGCAGCTTTGCTTTGCCGTCCGCACAACACTGTGTTGTCATCTTCGCACCGTCTTATTTATTATATTTTACCCTTATGTATTTATTTTTTCTGTTTATTTATCACGTTTAATTACTTTTATGCCGCTCGGATCGACATCAGAGCGCTGTAGCTCTGTCTCGCACACGAGTCCCAGCATTATGCTGAGCGATGGCCGTTTTGCGCGAATATGACGCATATCTTCCCAATTTTTATAATTTAGTTTTATTTAATTTCTATATTTTTGTTTTGTATACGTCATGCTTGGCGCAAATAAACGCTTTTTCTTTCTTTATTTCTTTAACTTCACTTGGCACCTTCCTAAGCTTTGTATTAGTATGTTAGAAGTCGATAAGGTTAACTGTAGTGGTAAGCAGCTATTGTAGCTAATTTTGGCAAAAACAGCGACAGAGACGTAGTTTCTGCCTTCCAAGTTCCATTCGAATGGGAGACGAATTTGTGTTGTTATATTGAATTAACTATTGCACAATTTCCGTGTCACCCAAATTTGTGGCCATGTCTGTAGACGGACAGACGGTCAATAGAGCAAACGTGAGTTAGAGTGGAGACCGCGTATGGGTAAACGTAGTGTGGTACGCTCTGCGGCACGATGGATCGATGATTTGAAGAAGGTGGCTGGCAGCGGATGGATGTGGACTATTCCTTATCATATTGAATGAGTGAAGGAAGGAGAGGAGAAAGAAGTGAAATGATGTCTGCTCAAGACCGGGATGGTTGGTGCTCTTTGGGGAGGCTTATGTTCAGCTGTGGACGGCAATTGGCTGATATGAACATTTGAGACTGATTGCATATATATGAGTGTTCTTAGGAAGCATAGTAAATAACCGAGTTACGGTTAGGTAAAGTAGGTAAATCAATTTATTGATTTATTATACGCTTTATAGTAAATACATCAAAAATAAACAAAAGGAATCATCAATCAATATACATATTATATGAGTGGCCTACAAATTGGCAAGCCGTTTTGTTTTGATATTAAAATATATCGTGAGCTGTTGATGTTGAAACACTAACACACACATCGTCATCAAAGTTATCTGATAAATCATATTTTACAGTTTTAAATAGTGATATCAATCAATAGCGATCAAGTAATAAAATAGAGAGCACAACTTTATTTCATCGGACATTTTAACGTTTGCAAGTCGTAAATATTATGTTTGAATTTTTATTGCCAAATGGATTATGGACGTCAGCGTCATAGTAGAATTGTTTCATCCGTACTAATATTATAAATGCGAAAGTAACTGTGTCTGTCTGTCGCGCTTTCACGCCAGAACCACTGAACCGATTTAAATGAAATTTGGTACACAGATAGTCTAGAGCCTGAGAAAGGACAAAGAATACCTATTTTTTTATCCCGGGAAAATGTTCTCTCTTCTATTTAAACTTTTGACCACTATTGTACCACTAAAAAGACAATTTTCTATTTACACTTTTGACCACTATTGTACCACTAAAAATACAATCTTCTATTTAAACTTTTGACCAATATTGTACCATTAAAAAGGCAATCTTCTATTTAGACTTTTGTCCACTATTGTACCACTAAAAAGACAATCTTCTATTTAAACTTTTGACCACTATTGTACAACTAAAAAGACAATCTTCTATTTAAACTTCTGACCACTATTATACCACTAAAAAGACAATCTTCTGTTTAAACTTTTGACCACTATTGTACCACTAAAAAGACAATCTTCTATTTAGACTTTTGTCCACTATTGTACCACTAAAAATACAATCTTCTATTTAAACTTTTGACCACTATTGTACCACTAAAAAGACAATCTTCTATTTAGACTTTTGTCCACTATTGTACCACTAAAAAGACAATCTTCTATTTAGACCTTTGACCACTATTGTACCACTAAAAAGACAATCTTCAATTTAGAATTTTGACCACTATTGTACAACTAAAAAGACAATCTTTTGTTGAAACTTTTGACCACTATTGTACCACTAAAAAGACGATCATTTATTTAAACTTTTGACCAGTATTGTACAACTAAAAATACAATCTTTTATTAAAACTTTTGACCACTATTGTACAACTAAAAACAATCTTTTATTGAAACTTTTGACCACTATTGTACCACTAAAATGACAATCTTCTATTTAGACTTTTGACCACTATTGTACCACTAAAAAGACAATCTTTTATTGAAACTTTTGACCACTATTGTACCACTAAAAAGACAATCTTCTATTTAGACTTTTGACCACTATTGTACCACTAAAAAGACAATCTTCTATTTAGACTTTTGACCACTATTGTACCACTAAAAAGACAATCTTTTATTGAAACTTTTGACCACTATTGTACCACTAAAAAGACAATATTTTATTGAAACTTTTGACCACTATTATATAATCCATCTGGGTGTTGATTTCCAAAATTATTTATTCTAGTTCTCAGTGATAGAGAGGTGTGATAAATCAGAGGTTTTCGCGTGTTTTGGTTTACGAAAACTTGAATTTAAGTTCTGAAAAGCAAAGATGAACGCAGAAACATTTAAAAGATAATTGATGAGAAAATCCCAGGTTCCATATTCTAGGGTTCTGCAGTAAACGCTTAGATACGAAGGCGTTGACGATGATTGATGATCCACGCCGAAGAATTCTCGTTAGAACTCTCATTAGAATTGATCATTTCGACATTTGCCTACCGTTATGTATTTCGGGTGTTTTAAGGAAAAATAAATGGGGGTAACCTTTTCCCAGTCGGTCGTTAACCTTAAAGGTCAATGACCGGTTTCAGGGTTACTTGGGTTAATGTTCTAATAATCACGTTATGTTAGAGTTTGAAGAATGTAATGGCACTAACGTGTTGTCGAGGTTTGTTCACCCCCCCCCCTCACGTGCTTCAAAGAAAGTAAATCTATGCTCTAGATGGTAAAGCATAACCCTTCCTCAAAAAAGCAGTTTTACGGGTATGGACTGCTCGAATGAAAATAGGGTTTAGGGTTCCGTATCCAAAGAGTAACCGGCGGAATCCCATTACTAAGCCTCCACTATCCGTCCTTCCATTCGTCCGTCTATCGGTCAGCGGGTTTTACCTATCTCAAGAACAGACAGTGGAAATTTTCATAGATTGTGTTCTTTCTATTGCCGCTACATCAACAAATAATAAAAAAGGATGAGAAATCATCATATGACTCCTCCCGCTCTGGGTGAAGCAGGCGGGAGTGTCAAACTCTTACTGACTAAAACCTATCCGTGTTCCTCCAATGCCATTTGCGTTTCAGGGCCGCGGTGACTCTTTCGAACAAATTCTGCAACCCTGGCAATATGATATCCCTTGGAGTAACGACTGTCAATAATATACAAATGACTCCTAATACAGAATGTAGATGTGATTGTGCAACCTCAACATGCATTGTGCATATCTCTGCTCGTATCCCAAGATGCCGTAACAAATCGTATCTGTACGATAATCCAATAGAACAAAGAATCTTAAGCAAATTCAATTACTAACTAATGCAATACTGCTCGCAAATAAACGCGAGCATTTAATGTGATTACGTAAACGTAACGCAAACCTAACGCAAACGTAACGTAAACAGTCTGGATGTCAGGAGCAAGGTTTATCTGTTCAAGGGGGCAAGATTCACTTGGTTCGTATTTTATCATGTGATAGTTTCTAAGATGTAGTTATTTTATTTATACACACACTAACTTCTGCCAGCGGCTTCGTCCGCGTGATCCCTAGGGAACATATTCCCGGGATGAAAACCTGTGTGTTATTCCAGACTGTTCTGTGTTCATGAAGATCCTTTAAGGCGTTCAGACGTGAATGAATAACAAACATCCAACCATCCATTCACACAAACTTTTGCATTTATAATCCAAAGGCATGTACTGGTTTCTCGGGAATTCAAAACTGTCCAAAGACAATAAAGTGTTGATCTATAAGACCATATTAACCTATCTGGACTTACGGCATTTAACTGTGTGGCTCTGCGTGTGACTCAAACATTATCATGGTTCAGAGAACTCAAAATAACATCCTAAAACAGATATCAAATGCTCCATGGTTCATTAAGAACACTGAAGTACACGAACACCTGAACATGAACATGAACACAGTCAAGGAAGAAATAAGGTTGTGCTCTAAGAAATATAAGTCCAGACTGGAGAGACACCCCAACCAATTGGCCGGCCAACTTACAATACCAGATTGTGTCAACAGGCTCAAAAGACGCAACATCCTACAACTGGATAATTTGTAGAGAGAGTTGTTGATATTAAGAGAGTTGTTCCTGATGGGGAAAACCTCTTGCCTGCCAAATCCTCCTTCAACTCATCTGCTCATAGTTTCTGAAAAGTGATTGCAAGATAAGCAAAGAAAAAAAATAAAAAATAATATTAGTAGGATCTACTACCGTTCTAAATGCGGCAGATTCTATCCTACTAGATAGGATCTGCCGTATGCTCATGGGCAAAATCAACCCAGAAAATCTCCTGCAATATCGCGGCAGACCCAAACGAAGATGAAGGGACGAACTCGACGGCTATCGATAGGATTGGCCCACAATTGCCTAAAGCCGGAAGGAATTAAAAGTAGAAAAGGAGGCTTTTGCCCTGCTGTGAGACAGAACAGCCAGAAAAAATATTTTTAACCAAAATATTTGCAGCCAAAAGTCTGCACTGATTTTCTTCTAGTACAAGCGAACTTAAACACATCGAAATTTGTGTTTTTGCGAGCTACAATGTAGGGTATAGGCTAAAAACAAGGAATGTCACATAAAATTAATTTGGCTTTTTTATGTATTTAACAATTACCAAGGCTTCTTTGTATCTCAGTGGGGTAAATTTTAGTTTCTATTAGTCATATTTTTTCTCGTCTGTTTTTTCCCGTTCCCGTAAGAATTTCCGGAAATCCTCTCTTAGTGCTCCCCTACACTCTCCAAAGAACCTACATGCGAAATTTCAGCTCTCTGCGACCAGTAGTTTCGGCTGTACGTTGTCTGTCAGTCACTCAGTCAGTTAGTAACAGTATATATTAGGATTAGGTAAATAGAAGAAAGTCCATAATGTAGATTACACAAAAACTGGTTTATGTGACATTCCTTGTTTTTCGCCTATACCCTTCAGAATGACACAGCCACGATAAAGTTCAACTTAGACCACACGCCAATGCTCCGGCGCCAAACAGTCTGCGACTCCCACTTTCGTAACGTTTGGGTGAAATAACATCGAGTTGTGTGTCATCCCATGAATGAGGACAATGGGTTACTACCGTCTGTTTGTGGGCCATGACACAGTGGAGAACTTTGCCAAAATAGTAGCTTGTTACCAATACTTGTTACACAACAATGACACCATGGCTTTTTACGCTTTTTGAAATGTTATATATATTATAATGCACTTTTGTCGTTTCCACTCTGTGGAGATCTAGGTTGCTACCGTATTTAATTGAGGATAATGGTAACCATTACTTGCCGTGGGCCTAAGAGGCGACGATGGGAGTCGTCAGAGAATAGGCAGCAGCGTTCTCTGTAAAACTCAACACTGCGATCGCCAACCCGCCTGCCAAGCGTGGCGATTATGGCAAACCCATATCTTGGAAGAGGCCTATGTACAGCAGTGGACGTCTGTTGGCTGATATGATGATGACGAATGGTAACCAAGCGTCACATTAATTTTGTTAATCTTAAAGAATCAGACGAAAATAACTTCGAAAAGCAAAACAAAATTTAACTGCCGCCAAAGTTTAAAAGTTAAGTTATTATTCCGCCTATATACCTAACACTATGTACCACTATTCTACATAAACATAATTAACCATAAGGAACCTCGTGGCTAAATAATAACAGCCACACGGATCGATCTTTAAGGTTAAGCAATGCTTGCCAAGGTTGGTCTGTGGATGGGTGACCATCTTAACATACCGAGTTTCCTCCGTACCTCGGAAAGCACGTTAAGCCGTTGGTCCCGGCTGCCATTTGTACATCTTTGGCAGTCGTTACGGATTGTCAGAAGCCAGTAAATCTGACTCCAGTCTTGCCAAGATGTACCGTGTTACCCAGTTAATGGGTTGTGGAGGTCTGGTAGGCAGCCGCTACACGTAAAGCACTGGTATTCATCTGAATCCGGTTTGACTGGAAGCCGACCCCAATATAGTTGAAAAAGACTAGGCAGATGATGACCACTATTCTACATAATAATTAAATAAATAAATTAAAAAAACAATTGCCTAAACACTACCGCTCAAAAGTCATTCAATACATATTGAAGAATTCTTACAAGATTCCGTTTGCAGGTATCAAATACAGGAAAAGGTCTCACCAAATCAGCGAAGTAAGAGGAAAAGTATTATTTAATTTAATTACAAAGCTCCCCGAAGACTTCCGACAGTATTGTTTTAATTATCCGAAGCACGGAACTCGACCAAAGCGAATATATTAGATTTTAATGCCGCCATCATGGAGTTTCAACACCGATCCTACTTCTTAAGACTGTTTCTCCTGAGTGGAATCAACTTTTAAGTGGTTTGAAGTTTCTATCTTTGTGTTTGATGGGATGGACTCTTTATGAATTTAATGGACATTTAATTAATAACTGGTATCGCGCTGTACACATCAGATTCTCTGTTCCTCTGCCAAACATAAGGCGTTTTTTACATCAATGTATGTGAGAACATTTTTTAACCGACTTCTTCAAAAAGGAGGAGGTTCTATGTTCGGTTGTATGTACTTATATTTTTTGTTTTTTATGTATGTTGACCGATTTCTCCGCCAGTTCTGGACCGATTTAAAAAAATATATGTTTATTAAAAAGCCTTATAGGTACTCCTGAGGTGGTACCATTGTCACCAAGTTAGAATCTGATGATGCGATCCCATGAAAATCGATCGAAACCCTGAAACATCACGCCGGCACGCTGTGTTTGTGGTTCGACTTTTTACTGGTACCTGCGTCCCACAAAAAAGTGATAAATAAAAAAAAAACTTTTTAACAAAAAAATAAAACCGACTTCCAAAAACAAAACAGTTGTAGAGTTCTGTTTTTGGAAGTTGGTTTTATTTTTTTGTTAAAAGTTTTTTCTAAAACAAAGTTAAGTTTGTTTTTCAATCTTATCTGCTATATTTTTGCCAGAGTAAAGAGTGCTTTCATGGTTTATAAACTTTCGTAGGTAACTCGAAAAAAATCAAGACTCTCGCAGTTCCTCGCACTTTACCGGTTTTTATAAATTCATTGATACGACTTTACCTCTAACTACCTCGGCAACATGAATGGCATCCGGGTAGCTGTGCCACAAAGGTTCTATTCCTTTTCAACTGTCTTTCCATTACGGATCATGAAATACAGTCCGCTGATAGACAGATGGGTGGACTGCAGAGGCTTAGCTATAGGGTTTGTGAGTTTCTCTTCGGATATGGTACCCTCAACAAGAGAGACATCTAAGAAAAAGAAGGTACCCACATAATGTGTACCTAAATGAATGTCCTGATATAATGGTCTGAAACTGTTGCAAAATTAACGCGACAAATTAAAATTCAACAATAATTTTCAACAGCAATAACTGAAATACGTTTGTTTAGTGACATATCAACAGTTTCTTTTCAGAAACCGTGTGTTCATTTTACATTTTCCAAGATCCGGTTTACGAAAACAAACGATAAATCTAAAGATCCACCAAGAACATTGAATAAATAAGTAGGTAACTAGTGTCTCGCGGACTCCTAAACTGTGACCCACTTCGTGTCTCGGATCTCGTAGATAAGTGCGACAAAAACTGCGGACGCACTTAATTTGTCTTTCATTGTCGTGTGACGGACAGATTGAGTGGAATAACATTAGTGGAGATAACAGGGAAAAACTGAGAAGAGGGATTTTATTGCCTTTCTTAAGTAACTTTCAGGAGACAAGTGTTCGTTGTTGAACTATGATTTGAATCACCTGTTCAAGGAAAGAAAGATAAAAAATAGAAAAATCAAATACAAAATTGACACAGCACACGTAGATATCTACAAAAATGTTGTAAAGAGAAAAGATTTATATTTTTGTATGTTTGTATCGAATAAACTCCATAACTACTAGACCGATTCCAAAAAATCTTCCACCATTAGAACGCTACATTATCCTGAGTAACATAAGCTATATTAATTACTAGAAAAAATAGGGGTAACGAAAATTGCAATACTTAACCTGCGCGAACGAAGTCGCAACCGGAGTGCTAGTATACAATAAACTAGTTCCCTCTTCGGCCCCGAATGGAACGCCTCGGCCCCACTTGTTTATTTACAGTAAGAAACAAAAAATGTAAGTTTACGTTAACGCGATCAAGTACGTGTAAAAACTCACCCTGAGGACACCGAACCAATAAGGATTTCCTGAAATTACGAGCACCTGGTGCAAGAACTGCGGTTTCCGTCATGACAAGTTAAAAATACGTCAGTATCATGTTCACGCCAACTGACTGAACATAATCTTTAAGGTACATAATACTGATGAATGAGAAAGCTTGGTAGGTACTGTATCGCTTACTGGTATAACAACTAGCGTTTTCTGCCAGAAAATGTATGGTTCCTAAAGGTTGCCAACTAAGAGTCGAAAAGCTAGTAAAAATAAAGAAACTAACTGTTAGAAATCGGTCAAGTGCGAGTCGGACTCGCACTCGAAGGGTTCCGAAAGATAAACCTAATATTTTATTATTTACTATATATAATTTCAACCGTCTACCTATTACGGTTTTAGAGATACAGCCCGCTGACAGACAGACGGACGGAAGGACAGCGGAGGCTTAGTAATAGGAATCCGTTGTTTTACGCTTTCGGTACGGAACACTAAAAATCATCCTTAATTCACTTGTAAGAAGTGAAAAGAAAATTTCAAAAGCTTATTTTAAACCCGTCAGACTTCGTAATGTAATTTGCCGCAGCGAGCTCAAACTTCGGTTCGGCAAATACTGGTTGTTTTCAGCTAATTAAAATTACATTTCTCAAGAACAAACAGAACAACAAACCCTAACAAACAACAGGGACGATTAAATATGAATAATCTAAACGCTAAGATTTAGGGAATTAATTATTTGCCGAACCAAATTTTTGATCAAAGTCCAAGGGCGAGTTTTATGATCCGTAGTTACCAATTGGTTTAAGATTATGGGCTTACATGTATTTCGTTAATGTGCGTTTCTCGAAAAATATTTAATTTTAATAAAGGTGTAAACGTGAACGTCTTATAAATCGATCAACGCCGGCTGCACGCCCGTAAAAGTGTCACGTTCTACCTAAGCCGTGCGTACGAACGAGAGCGCGGAACAAGCGATAGAGAGGCACGATCGGCCTAAGCGTTCGGCTGGTTTGTTAAGATTTTTTTCTTAACAAACAAGCACAAGAATTGTTTTCTTGTGATGTTATCACGTAAAATTATCGTCCGTAAACTGACATTACAGACATTTTTTTGTTCTTATCTGCAACCAGTCTCAATCTATAAGCAGATAATTTCCGCGTCGTTTTTATCATGTAACAGGGGCTCCCCAGCAGGAGATCCCTCATCCACATCCTTCACCATCTGTTGCCAAGTTTTTGTATGTCATGGCGTTTCAGTCGTTTAGTTTAGCTAATAGTTGCTAACGCGGTAGCCAGGTCATTTGGATGATTTTCCAGCCGCGTTTTAGAGTTATTCCCTCTTAGTTTTTACTCCTCCTTTACAGTTCTTATGCTCAGAGCTTTATGGATCTCTGCGTTGGTGATGAACCAATGGCGCCAATGTTCTGCCACAGAGTGACTCTGTCCGATACCTACGTCAAATAAATAACTATTACTTAATAACTAACGATTGGTCGAAAACTGCATTTTCGATCAAACCATTCGCCGTAAGTCTATATGTAGAGGTATAGTCCAGGCGGGTATTGTTTGTGGTGGGCAATTGCTTGATGGTTGATGTCTCCTAACATCTTGGTTTGCCGTATGGTGTCGGTCAGTGCCATAGGGTGCCATAAAAGAATAATATCATTCCTTCACTTACCGTGGGTGTCGTAAAAGGCGACTAAGGGAATGCCAGAGAATGTGCAGCAGCATTCTCTGCAAAACACAACACCCGCCTGCCAAGCGTGGCGATTATGGCGAACCAAATTTTGGGGAAGGCCTATGTCCAGTAGTGGACGTCTTTCGGCTGAAATGATAATGATGATGATGTCTGGTTGTATTGAGTTCAAATCATGCTGTGAACTTTGATTGCCCGATGTAAGATGGGTGTGACGTCAGCTCTTTTTGTAGTTCGTATGTGGCGGTATAGAGGCCGCCACAAGTTTCTCGAAACAAATTAACGTTATTAAATAATTTTAATATGCACGTAATCAGCTGTTATAATTAAATGAATTGTCAATGGCCAATCATAGAATCTAACATACGTTTGACCATCTGTTACATTTATTTTGTAATAATTTTTCTGTTGGACGAACTGGGCTTCACTGAAATTAAATATTTACGAGAGCATTTTTAATCAAAGACCACAGCAAGTCAAGGCAAGGTAAGATAAAGTTAGACTCAGTCTAAGGGTCAGCTCACACCAGGAAACGCACGACCCAAGCACTCAATAATGGAACTTATGGGATTGACAAACGCGAGGAGCTCGTGGCTAAATAATAACAGCCGCACGGGTCGATCTTTAAGGTTAAGCTACGCTTGCCAAGGTTGGTCTGTGGATGGGTGACTATATTAATATACCAAGTTTCCTCCGTACCTCGGAAAGCACATTAAGCCGTTAGTCCCGGCTGTCATTTGTAGATCTTTGGCAGTCGTTACGGATTGTCAGAAGCCAGTAAATCTGATTCCAGTCTTGCCAAGAAGTACCGTGTTACCCAGTTAATGGGTTGTGGAGGTCTGGTAGGCAGCCGCTCCACGTAAAACACTGGTATTCAGCTGAATCCGGTTTGACTGGAAGCCGACCCCAATATAGTTGGGAAAAGGCTAGGCAGATGATGGGATTGACAAACGCTGTCGAAATGTCATGTGATCAAACCCTTATCTTCTGGCTTTCGACAATCGCTAACAGAGATACACTCTGTCTAGAGAAAGCCAATTCTCGTACTTAAAAAGTGGTCAAATTCAAGTCAGAATATCCTCTCAGCGACATTTGAGGTCAAAAACTTGTCAAAATGTAGGGATTAGAGGCTTTTTAACAGTTTGCGACTGCGATTATTAAAGTTCGATCACTTCTTAAAATTACTTCTGTTTAAAGAAGCATTGTCGCGACATGTCTCAGTGGGTGCTGACCTTAAGTCTAAGCAGGTTTACAGGAGTTAGCAGTAAATCCCGCCGCCAGTTTGTTTACCTAGAGACTCGGTAATTTGACCTACATCTAGGGAACGTTAATCAGAATCTCTTAATTATTTACGTAGTTTGCGCTTCTTTTTCGGGAGATGAGAAATTGTGTTGAGAGTAATTGAAACTTTTGCAGTGGTATCTATCCGGATCCACCTGTAATTAATTGTAACGAATAAAGTAATACTGTTTTCGTAATCTTCATTTGTTGAATGAATTGGTGAATGTATTGTCGTCTAGTCATGGATTTTGTTGCTCGCCAATGCTTGTCTTCTTGCTAAAGCATCCATACAAATTTTATAAAAGCGAAACTAATTCTGTCTGCCTGTTTGTTACGTTTTCACATGAAATCGCTGAACTAATTTTGATGACCTTGAGCATACAGTTAGATTGGCCCAGGATAGGTACTTCTTATCCTAGTAATAGGTTACTTTGCTATAATTTCCGACCTTTAAGCAGGTGAACCCTTTGGCAGAAGTTAGTATACAAATAAAAGAAGCTAATAAATAAATAAATCTTCTTTGGTAACTAATACCACTGCCGAGAACAATGTTTGTTTTACATCATCACTGTCTCAAACGCAACCTAATTTAATTGTTCGCTAAACACGGCTAATAGCCTCTTTATCATAACAAAGGCAAAAATAAATATGACTTTGATATCACTTCTAAATCTGGTACGATATACAATTCTGGAGGACGAAAGGACGAAGAATGTCAAACTATTAATTTTTATGGTAGCCGTTTGGTAAGCTATTATGGTGTGTATTATATCGATATTTGATATTATTATTTAAAAAGTAAAAAGATATTTTGAATGTAATTTTTCCATCGAGAAAATGTCATCGTATTCCTTCAGTTGAATACTAGATCATATAGTCAAAAAATATATACCACAATTTCACATTCCTGTTCCAGGAACCTAGCATGATACGTTAAATCGAAAAACGGCCTTATACTGATTGATAGCCTTAGATCAGATAGGAGCGCACATACTCTTGAGATTCATTAATTTTAATTACCCACTTACTATTGTGAATATTGATTAATTTATAATTGGCGACGAGTCTGAGGCTTTTTGTAACTTATACATAAGAAACGCTGTATAGATGCTATTGGCTAACCCTTCTATAAATAAACTAGTTGACCCGCGCGAACTTCGTCTGCTCCACTCCTATTGGTCTTAGCGTGATGATATATAGCCTATAGCCTCGATAAATGGGCTAACGAACACTGAAAAAAATGAGAGATTAGCGCGTTCAAGCAAACAAACAAACTCTTCAGCTTTATATATTAGTATAGATAAAGAGTGTATTTGGTTTTGTATATTCATAATGTATATAAAAAACCTAATAATAATAAAAATAAACTTGTGGATTCTGAGGTACCGTATTACAAGTATGTGCCCGACCCAGTTCTCGAAAATGAACATGTCACGTTGAACTGGGATCGGTCTGTCATCACTGATAGGACTATTGTTGCCAATAAGCCTGATATAGTGGTGATAGACCGATTAGATGCCGCACAATGTTAATTGATGTTAACATCCCGCATGACGAGAACCTCGTGAAGGCTGAGAAAGAGAAACAAATCAAGTATCTTGACTTAGCACACGAGATTGTCGACATATGGAATGTGGACTCAGCTGTCATTGTGCCGGTAGTCCTTACGGCCAATGGCCTGATGGCCTAGCGTTACGCGGTTGGGTAAAGGGCCTGATACAGAAGGCAGTACTCCTCGGTACGGCTCGTATTGTGAGGAAGTTCCTTTCTCTGGAGCCCTAACCACCGGTAGCTTGGACCCTGCTCCCGACACCGGCGGACAACTTTTTTTTATATTTTTAAATGTATTTTTAATGTTTTTTTTTAAAGATATATTTAAAAATGTAATATATATGTATATAAAAATGAATAAACGTAATAAAAATAATAACTAATAGTTTTATTAGTTATTTTGAAATATGACAAGATTTATATAATTATATTATTTTATATTTTTATATTTTATAATGTTTAATTTACTATCCATGTATAGATAAATAAATACCTACTTAGACTGCATCTTGTTTTCTAAACGAATCTAAGCCCTTATGATGCCCCTTTGTTTATCAACGTCTTATCGAAAAGCGTATGGCCATTTCTCTACACGCCATTTGTCTTAATAAAAATAAAATAAACGTAACCAGGATTTATTCGCAATTGCTTTTTTTATATGTAAAACAAGCAAAGTCTTTCATGTATGCATTACAGGACAACTCTGCTGTCCATCTTCTTGACATAATCCAAAGTCCTACAAAGCTCATAGAAAAAGTAAGTAGGTATGTGTTTTGACCGAAAAACATTTCTCTTGGCTTTAAAAGAACAATTGGACCACTGCGGTATCCGTAGCCAAACTCCAGTCTGACCCAAATAAAAAAGAAAACAATAAAACCTCTTTCGAAATTCAGTGTGGAAGTGTTCCATATTCAAATGAAGTTTAGTTTTTAATGTAATCAGCCAGAGCTGCATCAGACTCGTTTAGTTTGTTCCCGCTTTCAATTTGTGAAAGTTGTATGCAGCATGTGTTATGCAGATAGATTCCGTTGCGCCTAGTTGTTCTTTTATTAAGCTTTGTTTTGGCTTACTGCAGTAATAAAATTGGTTTATTAATACAGTAGCTTTATTTAAATGCAGTAGCGCTTGATAGTTTTCTTAATTTTATAAAATATTCAAAAATTATTTACAAAAAACTTTATCGAGAGATTCCATTCGGATTTCCAACATAATTTTATCACTTTTAATTATTGTATTTTTTTTTTATATTTATTGTTTCAATTTCAAAAATTTCAATGTTTGGAATCCTTTATAGAGGTCGTTGTCATAAGTAAGTAGAGCGAAAGGTTGTGCACGAGTATTGTCGGCATTTCTACGTCTGAACACGAAATGTTACGTTCAATTTTAAATTGTAAAACAGATGCCGGTTTCTGTAAGGATACATTTTATATTTAGATTTATTGTCTTAATAAATTCTCACATGTTTAGAACAAAGCTGCAATAAACAGCGAACAGTAGATTGTAAAAAAATATACTTCCTGTTACGTAACCAGATTCATAAAAACAAAACATTGTTATTCATAAATAATATCCACTGTAAATATGAAAACATTCTGCAGCATAAACAAACTGCTTACAACGAACCAACCACAACAATACCACCATTAAAAATGAAAAAAAAACGGCACTACCACCTGAATAAAAATTAAATAAAAAAAATAATAAAATGACAGTTGGCTTGACAGTTCTAAATTCGAAATGAACTCACCGACGATTGCCGCGAGAAGCGCGAGCGTGGCGGCGGCGAGCGCGGCCGTTGCGGGCGCGGCTCGGGGCATGACTGCCGGAGTCACGCCGCAGTGTTGCCAGTGTGAGCGGGAAAGTGCGCCAGTTTTCCCGGACGGGAAAAACTGTACCAATACTTTGGTGAATTTACGAGTTGATGAATCGAATGCCGAATTAGTATCGTGTTCTAAATGCAGGCTGAGTGCGTGGCATACTTAATGTTATAATGAGTAGTGTACGAGTATAAGCCTTTTTACAGTGTTCTTACTGCTGCATAAAATTTCAATAAGTAATAAGCTAGTAATTAGCTAACGGTACCTGATTTGTTGCTTTTTAGCGGTAGCTTTTGTGGATTTTGACTTAGACGCCGCCAACGGTCGCGATAGTTTTGGCTCACGTCACTCGGTAAAAGTTTCTGTCTTTGCAGCCTGCGCCAGAATATACTACTTTAGTTGCACAAATTCGTAGCTTTTCTGTTAAAATTTCATCAGCTTATATTATAAATGTGAAAGTAACTCTGTCTTTGTGAAACCCCTTCACGTTTTAACAGGTTCTGATGTAATTTGCCACGTGACCAGACCATATTCTAGATTAGGGCATAGGAATCTTGTTATCATGAAGTGTGCTGTCAATCCATACAAACAATATGGAGTTACAGTCACATCATGCTTACTCCATTTAAGTTTACATGCTGAGATGTGGGCGGAAAAGACTGACTGTAGCTACCAGATTGACTCGACCGTATTTTTAAACTCAGAATAGTAACAAAACTCCACACTTGTAACGTTCGGTAGCGGCTGGTCACCCCGGCGGCGTGGAACGCTCGCGGCACGCGGCCGCACTCCCCCCCGCGCCCCCGAATGCGGCACTGCGCTCCGTGACGACTCCGAGCCTGCACCGCCTCCACTGTCGCACGGCAACAGTCACATGCTGATAATGAAGGGTGCAATAAAAGCAAGGTTTTGGCGTAGCTTCGTATAAAAGACCGACTTACGTCCACTGTGAAATCACGAATACTTAAGTTCTTTGGTCACATACTCAGAAATGTGACCAAAGAAGAAGACTTAATTGCATACAAGTTGGACAGGAAATAATAAACTTTTATAAATTATTTAAAGCGCTCTTCCTCTCTCCTAATTATTCAAAGTCTTGCTGTGCCCGACAGGGTCCATAATTGTTTCTATGTATTTATTCTTACCACCTGTATTTTGACATTATGGATTGCAATAAACGATTTGAGATTTGAGATTTGAGATTTGAAATGGGAACTTGATGGAGAGACCAGTAATTCGGGGGCAAGTGGAAGGCAAAAGAGCCTGCGTCCGATCATCAACTCGATGGACCGACCTAATACAAAAAGCTGCTGCTTCCACCTTTACCGTGTACTCGCAACGTGTAACACCAGCAGAAATGGATGCTCATCTCTGAAAGCGCAGTCTTCGGGAAAGTCGACGACCCACCAAACATCTCTCCATATAATAATATCACGTCTGCGAAATCACGAGCACTCTGACAAGATTGCCTTACTAAGAAGAAGAGTACTTTGGTGCAACAACAAAATGGTCACTTTTATTGCTTGTGATAAAAGTGACCATTTTGTCACTCAGTGAACAGGGTGTACAGTCCCGCAAACCTCCATTGAAAAGGGAGGATCCTCCGACTGGACGGTTGCTGTGCCCGGAGGGCAACTGCCCGATACTTGATATTCGGACTGCTGTATATGTTAAAATTGGACAGCAAAATCTGATAACGCGATGTAAGAGTTCGCTGCTGGTGGAAAGATGGCGTTGTGGTTCTTTTTGTTTTTCGCTTTGATAGTTTTTTGTGGGGTATGCTATGACGCATCGCTAATCGAGGTCGGGCCGTGGATGGGTGATCACCACGGCACCTCGGCAAATGTTGCTGAGGCTGCGTTTCCACCAGAGATGTGCGAGGATACGTAACGAGGGATGTGTTTGTTAAGAACCAATAGAATCGCTAGCGCTGAGCGAGGCTAGGTATGTAATCGGCATCAATGCCGCCACAAGAAAAGCCAACGCAGCATATCTATATTGCAACAAAACTAACCGCGACGCCATCTATCCAACTAGCAGCGAACTACTACGTCGAAATCCTGCATCGCACAAGCAGAGTTTACTGCGCGATTTGAACATAAGCATCAGCCTGAATATCAACTATCGGGCAGTTGCTTGTCAGACACAAAAACCGTCTGGTCGGAACATCCTCCTTATTCGATGGAGGTTTGCGCGCGGGACTTTACTCTCTGCTCCGCATACTTACCATACCTTTAGAGAAAGGTAAATGGAGGGATTCTGTTGGTTCTTAACAAATACAACCTTGGCTACGCATCCTTGCACATCTATGGTGGAAACGCATCCAAAGAAAACATTTATTAACAAATAAAAGAATTAAAAAAAAAAACACAATTATCTTGTGTGCCCCGCGGCCTCACCAAATAGATTATCTCACAGATCGACCTGTGCTGCTCTTATTATTTAGCCACGAGCCCTTTCCGTCATTATCCTGCAATCAAAACATGCCGGATAAACTTTCAATAAGTGACAATGGAGCCGCGCCGTCAGTGTGTGATAGTTGCTGGCGTGAGATGTATGTGGCTTCATCTCCCGCTGGCACCTAGTTACCACTCTCTGCCAGACACCTCACCATAACTAGCGATATGGTTGTCCGTATTATTTGTTTATTGTTTAGAATAGTATTTATTAATTATTGTAAAGTTTGCTTATATTTAATCGATTAAGATTTATTATTTTATTGATCTAGTAATTTGACCAATTAAAATTTCGATGAAGTGATGGCCTGAAACACAGGTTTAAATAAACCTAGATCGGGCAGGTTCTTACATACATTTTAAGTTCCTAGTTAAATATCTTGTACCTGTAATTAATGTCAGCAATACACTAGTTTTAACTTTACACTAATTTATAAAAATCTAGTGTTAGGTGTTTACTTTATTATCTTGTTGTGGTTATTAATACACATTTTATTGTAAAAGTTTTTTTGAATAAAATTGATTTGATATGTTCAGAAAATGTTATGGATGTCAATGATTATATTATTACCGTATATTAGCAAATATACGGGTTTGAATTAAAAGAGATTTATTATTTTAGAACTTACATTTAAATTCATTCTAGCTTCTGACTGGAAGCCGACATAAATGTAATTTAATTAAACCATTTATTTCAGACTAGTTGACCCGCGCAACTTCGTCTGCGTCACAATTTTCATTACTGCTCCGCTCCTATTGGTCTTAGTGTAATGATATATAGCCTATAGCCTTCCTCGATAAATCTATCAGTGAGCTAGACTTCACTTCACTGTTAGATAGCAGAGGGGTATCTAACAGTGAATAAATTTTTCAAATCGGACCAGCAGTTCCTGAGATTAACAAACAAACAAACTCTTCAGCTTTATATATTAGTATAGATATCAGTGACACATATAATTATTACTAAAAACTTACACATTAAGTTAGTAACCAAATTAATTAAAAATATAAAATCACAAAAACAATTAAAATAAACACAATTAATGAAAAATTAACACCCCCTCTTGACATGTAACTCCACACAATGTATTGGTCAGTCAGTTCGGCCAGCCACAATGCTCAGTACGTCTAGTTACCATGAGTTTTATCAATCTAAACTCGCTAGCGACTTGTTGTCTTAGACACGATTTAGCAGGGGTGCCGCTCTCTTTCGGAGGACGGCATGAAAGCCATCGACACACGCGTCGGCAAACGTTCCAGATGCGCTGCAGTAAATATGGATGGAAAAAGCATAGACTAATGATGATATAGAGTAACTGGTTACAATATTATATATATACAATATAATATTGAATAGAATATAAGAGCTTTTTCTCGAATCAATGGTCAACTCTCTAGGTTATTTGAGCCCAGTAGGTGGCTACGTTAATAGGGAAGATGCAAATACAGAATTTATGAGAATGTTGTCAGTAAAATGATAAAAAAGTATAAAATAAAGGCCATTACAAAGTGTTTTATTTTGGTTAATATCGATTTTTAACAAAAATAATGAATTAAAGTAAAGTGAAACGGAACGTTTTTAAAAACAACAATCGGCATTTAGTGACGTATCTGCTGTTATGCCAACGAAAAGGCAACCTTATGTCTTTGAGTTGGGACAGTTCTTGACCAGTGATAGACACGAGTGACGTCATCGTCCGTTTTCGCGTGAACCTTTAAACTGTCGGTTTAAAAACGAAATTTTGGCAATAAATAAAAGCGTTTTCATTTCTTATTTATGTGGTGGTCTATTCTAGATGGAGTTCTTTAAAATTAAAGCAAAAATGGAAATATTGCATGTTCCCTATTGCAGCATTGGTGGCATTCATTAAATACCCCAACATACAGGTGAATGGGCACTTGGGACACTCTAACATGGGGCTCATAATACCCCAACATACAGGTGAATGGGCACTTGGGACACTCTAACATGGGGCTCATAAGTCATATTCTATCTATGAAATCCCATTTCGCCAAGTTGTATTTGCAGCGGTCTACCTGGGTGCGCAAACGGTTCAAAGCTTTCCAAACATGCCACTGCAATTCTCTACCAGGAGACAACTGCTCTTTTGGTTTGATAAAATCGTGACGCGGTGGATACTTGTCTTCCCACAGTTTGCCTGTCTCTTTAGGTGGCTTATCCTGGATTGCCTCTGGGTGTTGAAGGAAGCTTTTGAGACATTTTAGTCTACCTGGGGCTGACGTGTGGTCGTATATAAAACTACATAAGAGCTATAACACTCTAATATTCTATTCAATATTTGTTTACCATGTCTGCTTTTATTGACCGGAACTGTTTTGCGCCGAGAGGCGCGTGTGAATTGACTTTTCTATACCGCAGGGTGCAGAACTCACGCGGGTGCACGGGCGCCTCTACGACGCATTGTTGATACGTATAACACCCACTTCATTAATTTGGATATTTTCGCGCTTTCACAGCATACGTTCAAAAAGATAGCTATTTAATCTTTAGAATATCCATTTAATACCCATTATAAATACGTACGAGTACTTCTTACTTTTCTGCAACATCAACGGACGCTAAAATTTTTGCTATATACCATTATTTTGCGGAAATTGGTGTGGGTTACATGTTTACCTAGTTTTTGATATTATTCTGTTAGTTAGGCGCTTATCGGCGCTTGATCATATAAATGCCTGCGCCGGTTACCTGCGTGGACTGGTTCCTATAAGCGCTGGTAGGCTGCCAGCTTTCTTTCTGTATACGGCCTAACGTGCTTGCTGAGGCACGGAGGGAACTCGAAAAATATTCTATTTTATATTTTATCTATTTGCTGTACATATACCACAGTGTGTTTCTTTTTAACCCAAAGGTTGACTGGTAGAGAATGCCTTGTTGCATTAAGTCCGCCTATGTACCACTATTGTACACGAAGTTTAAATAAATAAATAAATATGAAAAGGATGGTCACCCATCCACGAACCGACCATGCCAAGCGTAGCTAAGTTTGACCTATAAGATATTAGCAGGTAGGAAATCCTACTACAGTCGCAGTCTATTCAGTATTGAACTAAAGCTATTATTAAAGAAGACAATAATATTCATGTTAATCTGTCCAATGAATCTCGCAGCGCTTTGTGAACTGTGAAGTAGGCTCCATTGTTGTTAGATCGCGTACTAATTGATTCCACAAGCTCTTGATTCATATCCGGTTGGTATGTCTTCTCTGAATCGAATATTAAGGAACATAATAGAATCTTTGTTGAGTCAATAAAACAGACATTTGTAGCAGTTCGTAGACGGTCTACGAGAGCGTAGTGCGTCTACGAAAACTCGTAGCATGCTACGAAGAAATATGAATCGCTACGAGGTATGCTGATGTTGGTTTATTCGTGGGTTATATATTTGAAGTAGAATTTTGTCTCTAAATTACTTAATACACCGAGTTCTCTTGCCTTATTAGTAAGTGTGCTGTAATCATTTAACTTGTTATACTCAGTTCAACTGAAAATAAAAAAGAGTGTCGTTATGGTGTTTGAGGCTGGTGGAAAAGGTCCAGAAACAGTACCACCAATAAAGTTGGATTGTGTACCGCTATCGAGAGTACACTCGCTTAAATATCTTGGGCATATCTTGACCACTACCCTTAAGGACGATGACGACATTGAAATATGACGAATATGATTGCCCGCAGGTTTAAGCGTGCTTCCATGGAGGTTAAAAAAACACTTTAGAACCTTCTGTTCCTCATTTTATACCTGTAGCCTGTGGGTACATTTTACGCAAAGATCGTACAGTGCCCTTCGCGTTCAATATAATAATGCTTTCAGGGTGTTGATGGGGCTGCCTCGCTTCTGTAGTGCATCAGGGATGTTTGCAGAAAGCGTGTTGATTGCTTTTAAGCATTAATGCGTAAAAGATGTGCGTCCTTGGTGCACAGGGTGCGAGCCAGTTCCAACAGCATCCTGTGCATGATTGCTGACAGGCTGGACTGCTGTGTTATGAGTCGTTGCTCCAGTATCTCAGCTGGGATGCTGAAGCAGTGATTATTTTGTTGTGTGTGTTCATGTAGTTTTTGTTGTAATCGTCTTACTAACATAGTTGTAAGTTTTTGTTGTTACTAACACCTTATGAGTCATTGTTGCTCGAAATAAATAATTTAATAATAATAATAACAATCCGCAAGGCAGTTTTGTGGTGAACTGTTGGGCACTAGCGACCTGATCTCCTGGGAGAAGTCTTGTTCCTCATTTCCGGCTTGCCTTTATTCCATTTGAAATGTCTAAACAGGCTTCTGCGAGTTGGCTTCGACCCCTCGTCGCCTACCAAAGGACCGGGTTTCTGGAGACCCGAGAAATTAAAAACATAAAAAAATAACAAAAAATAAATTCAACCACCAACTTCAAATATATAACAAATTGAAGGGACAGTAGAGGTGTCTCTAGCAGTTTACAACTGCTATGGGAATGTAACCGCTCGATGCGCTCCCTAAAAACACGAGAATTACCCTTTAATCTAATGAATGTCAATTCTCGTATTTTTCCGATCAGGAAATTGAATGGCAGCGGCCTAAGGAGAGACGACCTAGACGCTTACTGCAGATTTGGTTTGAAGTGGCTCGGGAAAAAAGTATCGGGAAGAAGTGGGGAAGCCTTTAGTGGGATAATATATACTGCACACGAAGGGTTCCGTACCATAAACACGTTTCTTGTTTGGGAGCCCCCTTTAATTTTTTACTTAATCAAATTTTAAGGTTCTGCACTCAATAGGTAACCAAAGGAACCCTATTACTAAGGCACTTGTATCACCGTCGGCGATCAGCGACTAGCGAGTAAAGCTTCAAACTCGAAACGCGTTGGCGATCAGCGAGTAGCGAGTGAAAAGTTTCTATAGTTTCTTTTTTCTATAGTTTTTTTTGACGCTTGGCTTTCAGCGAGTGCTTTTGTGCGACGGGCTTTTACTCGCAATACTCGCTCCGGCCCGCACTATAGGTAGAAATTACCGCTGTTTGGTGAGTTCTGACTGCCAAGCGAGCATCGTCGAGCGAGTGTCGCTGCGATCAACTAGAGGTAAGAGCCGCTCGCCGGCAGTGTGAATAGCCAGCTATTAACTATGAATGTATGTGTCTCTTTTACTCCCATCTATATCTTTTGTCCCTATCCTCAGCAAGCAAATAGTCCATAGCAACTTGCTTCCTCGCCGGCGGTGAGACAAGTGCCTAAGCAAAGCGAACCCTTCGTGTGCGAGTACGACTCGCACACGAAGGCTTCTGTACCATAAACCTTAACTTTTATTATTTGTTGTTATAGCGGCAATAGAAATACAGAATCAGTGAAAATTTTAACTCTCTACCTATCACGGTCCTTGAGATAAAGCCCGCTGACAGACAGACGGACGAACAATGGAGGCTTAGAAATAGGATTCCGTTGGTTACCCTTTGGGTACGGAACCCTAAAAACTATATGTTCTAAGCAAAGATACTATCTACAATCCATCCGTAGTTTAAAATGCCTTATCATTTTGTACACAAAAAGTGGCATTTCATCAACCGTTATGAGTGTCACATACTTACGCCAAAAATGTCCTCCCTACAAAACCGTCAGTCTCGATTGTCTAACATTTTTAATGACTCCGTCTAATTGCAGCCTTCACAGCGCTTTATGGCTGAACTTAATGAAACACGCTCAAAGGGATGAGGCGCTTGCAGCAGCTTTTGATGAGCGCTTTCTTTAGCTTTCCGCTTTTTTTTCATCGGATCTTTTTTGGCCCGACGACGGTTAGCGGAGATGTTTTTTTAAAGTTCTTTGTGTTAATAAGAGAGCTCTTGTTACAGGCTTTTTTGTAGTGACTAGCGATAGAAGTAGGATATTACAAGTAGGTATTCTTTGTGCTAGGTATCTACTGAGAAAAACGTGGCCCGGTGCGCGTCTCGTCTAGGTTTTCCTGTTATCTGTTAGTAAAATTATAGGGGTCGCCCTAACTGGCTATCGATTATGTATCGAGTATGAATGAAGGCTGCTCTCTCGAAAAAAGCTCATATTTTGAGCGTGCAGATGAAGCAGTTTTTCGTCGGCACTAAGAGAGAAATTACATCTGAAAATAAAAGTTTTATACAATCTACGTTATATGATTCGTAATGTGGGTATCAAATAATAAGAAAAACGTCCACCAAATAACCTCCAAATCTTTGAGATGAAACCATTTTACTTCTTCATTTTTATATCAAAAGGGTATCAAAAAAATATATTTATTGCTTCTCAATACAAACGAAAATAATTTTGTTTTGTTACTTTATAAAATCATGTATTTGATTTATTATAAAAAAAATTAAAATGCGGGTACCCGAGTGGCTCGAAGAGGCGTAGTTAGCTCTGTTTGTATGCACAAGGTCATTGGCATGAATACAATCCTTAAGAATTCCGTTTCGTCCCACGACAAGATTAAATACACATTTCTTTAGTCTCCTACTTTATTTTTATAACTTTGCCCTACACTAGGAATTTCTCGTGTATCGTGGGTGCATTCACAAACATACAAACTCACATACACAAACAGCTATCCACTAACTATCTGTAGGCCATACAAATATTTGTTCCGTGCGGGAATCGAACTCGCGACACGCAGTGCAGCAGCCATTGAGCTTGCAAATCATTGCGAAAGCAGGAAACATTTTCATCGAGCGACGAGTTCTCATCGTAATCTCGTACGATCATTAGATTATTAGGACAATGCCACAGTCTCAGCTGAAGGTAAGCATAATGGTAAATTTTCTTAAACGGCCTTTCTTGTGACGTTTTGGGAACACATTCATAGTGCGGCTAAGGAGTGGAATTCCGATCAAACAATCTGGGAGTATTTAAGTCAAGAGTGAATAGGTTACTTCTAGGCAAGCGTGCTACATCTTCGACCACATCATCGCTTACCATCAGGTGAGATAGTGGTCAAACGTGTGCATATCAATAGTAAAAAAATAACATTTTAATTTACCGATAAACACGCGAACAAAGTCACGGGCAGCAGCTAGACTTAAATAACCATCTATTCATCTTTTGATACAGAAGACGTACGGAACCCTAAAAAGGAATTTAAATTTTAATTATAATGCGGTGAAGTATCTCTTGCCATTGTCTAAAAGGACCCGCATACAGGGTCCAAAATACCATCCCTATAATCATTAAAAAAACCCGAAAAGCAATTCTGAACCAGACATTTTGGTCTGACAATCGAACCTCGACCCTTGTCACAAGAAGCGTCCGTTCCACTCCGCTATTGCGTCATCAGAAATAGCCTTCCTATTAACCCTAATATTATAAAAGCGAAAGAGACTCTGTCTGTCTATTTGTAATGCGGGCCATACACGTTCAAGTAGTTCAATCCAACAGGCTGGTTCCAACTGTTTGATCAAATCAGTTTCATAGAACCGTCGGAAACTCAATGTGAATGTGGGGCTCTTTTTCAGAGCATGAACCATACGTTGGAGTGCCCGAAGTGCCCACACACCAGCCATCATCATCATCATATCAGCCGAAAGACGTCCACTGCTGGACATAGACCTCCCCCAAACGTCGCCACAACGACTGGTCCTGCGGGTCTCGCATCCATCGGCTACCCGCGACCTTCACCAGGTCATCGGTCCACCTTGTGGACATACACACCAGTACTTTAGGGGATTTAATGAATACGACGCTGGATTTAACGTAGCCACCTGCTGGGCCCAAAAAATCTCTAAGTAGTTAACCATCAACTCAAAAAGAACAATAATCAAATAGAAATACGAAATTCCATATTACTTCATGCCATTTCACGAATAATTTTTAGGGTTCTGTACCTAAAGGGTAACCAACGGAACCCTATTACTAAGCCTCCGCTGTCCGTCCGTCTGTCTGTCTGTCAGCGGGCTGTATCTCAGGAACCATAAGAGTAGACAGTTAAAATTTTCACAGATTATTTACAAATTAAGGTTTATGTTACGGATCCTTTCCCACAGACTTTCACGCCAATTTTATAAAACTGTCTGAAACAACCTGTTTGGCCTATGACCAGCCTATGATGTGCGTCTTTTATTATTTAACAACGAGCTAACAAATAACAATAACAATATGGTTAGAACGATAGAAATTAAAATAAATGATTAAAAGTCGCAAAATTGTTCACCTAATTATTTGTTTTTAACATGATATTAATTAAATCAATACTTTCACTGATTTATATCAATGAAATGAAGTTTATATTAACACTAGTTGATCTGCGCAACTTCGTCTGCGTCACAATTTTCATTACTGCTCCGCTCTTATTGGTATTAGCGTGATGATAGCCTATGGCCTTCCTCGATAAATGGGCTATCTAACATTGAACTAATTTTTCAAATCGGACCAGTAGTTCCTGAGATTAGTGCGTTCAAGTAAACAAACAAACAAACAAACAAACTCTTCAGCTTTATATATTAGTATAGAAGTATAGACTATTGCTTACAATCTCAGTTCCTATGCATTGGACTAAGCGAAGCCGCAGGAAAAAACTATATTACTTTAAACTCTGAACCCCAAAAATAAGTAGTTTATTTAATCGACTAAATACCCTATAACCATTGACCTCCGAGGGTTGTTTATTGCCCGTTGCCTAGCAACGCGACGCCCTTAGCAACGGATTGTATTTCAATGACAAGTCTGAAGTTTTGCAATAATAATTATTTAGTAGCAAAAGTTATTTATTTGTGAAGGAATCATGGCTGGAGTTACAAGACCTATGAGTCAAATGCGCAAGCTTGAAACTGTGAGTTATTTTTTTAAATAAAAGCATGTTATTTTATATCATAACCTAAAGTCATAAGAGGCGACTAAGGGACTCGCCAGAGAACGGACAGCAGCGTTCTCTGTAAGACGCAACACCAAACACTGCGATCGCCAACCAGCCTCCAAAGCGTGGCGATTATGGCAGACCCCCCACCAAAATTTAGGGGAGGTCTATGTCCAGCAATGAACGTCTTTCGACTGATATCATGACGATATCATAACCTCAGGACTTCAGGTGGTTCCCTGTCTATACGATATTATTATTGTAATAGCGAGTGTGACTTTGCTGCCCGTAAGGCTCAAGTCACACCGAGATGGCAGCGAAGCGGCGAGCAGTTTCCGTGTCATATAATTTTAAACTTTATCTTCAATAATATAACACATAGTATCGCTAGATCGCTTGAGAAATTTGAAAAGGGCGCGCGGCCGCCCGCGGCGCCGCTAGCACTCCGATGACTCCCGCGATTATATGTTTTATAGTAATGAAGATAAAGTTTAAAATTATATGACACTGATACTGCTCGCCGCTTCGCTGCCATCTCGGTGTGACTTGAGCCTTAGCGATTCACTGCAGTCTTTCCTAATGTGTTCGTTTTCCTCATTTTCCTAGACAAATAATATCATTTCTTCTAACATTCGTTTCCTTACACTTATGTAAATCGAGATTCATACTCTGCACTTGGCACCACATACCCAAACCCGTCTGAGCGCAATCCCATAAGACTGACAGTCCACTGGAACGGAGAATTGAGATCTAAAACAGCAAAAAAACCAGCCAAGTGCAAGTCGGACTCACACACGAAGGCTTCCGTACCATGAACCTCATTTTTAAATATAGAAATACACAATCTGTAAAATTTCAAAAATCTACCAAATACGGTTCTTGAGATACAGCCCGCTGACAGACAGACAGACGGACGGACGGACGGACGGACGGACGGGCGGACAGTGGAGGTTTAGTAATAATAGGGTTCCGTTGGTTACCCTTTGAACCATAAAAACCGGCCAAGTGCGAGTCGGACTCACGCACGAAGGGTTCCGTACTATAAACCTCAATTTTTATTATTTGTTGTTATATCAGCAATAGAAATACACAATCTGTGAAAATTTCAACGATCTACCTATTATGAGATACAACCCGCTGACAGACAGATTGACGGACGGACGGACGGACGGACAGCGGAGGTTTAGTAACAGGGTTCCATTATCACGAAAAAAAATAATTACTCGTTGTCATGAAAATAAATATGTTTGTACAATGTGATATACAAACTTTCATGCACAATCCTTACTAATATTATAAATGCGAATGGTAACATTTAAACGTAATTTGGTACACAGATACTCTAGAGCCTGAGAAAGGACATAGACTTTTTTTATCCCGGGAGTATGTTCCCTTGGGACTATGCTGGTGAAGCCACTGGCAGAATATAATTTATATATCAAGGAACAAATGACTACCCCATTCCAACCATTCGTCCTTATTCCGAATCGAAAGCGCGACTCAGTGCTTCGAAGACAAATGTCTATTCCTTGTGCCAAGTGGAGCAACGAATTTTACTATGTAGGTCGCCATCGTGCCATGTGGCTGCCAATGGGAGATAGGTCATCCCCTCTCTTTGATGGGGTTGAATGGGATGGAGATAGCTTTGTCATCAGACAGTATCATTCAGGTGTAGATGTTATTATAAGGAAAACTAGCGGACGTCACAGGGTTCACCCGCGTAGTTCTCGTTCCCGTGGGAGTACGGGGATAAAATATAGCCTATGTTACTCTCTGATAATGTAGCTATCCATGAGGAGCTCGTGGCTAGATAATAACAGCCGCACGGATCGGTCTTCAAGGTTAAGCAACGCTTGCCAAGGTTGGTCTGTGGATGGGTGACCATCTTAACATAGCGAGTTTCCTCCGTGCCTCGGAAAGCACGTTAAGCCGTTGGTCCCGGCTGTCATTTGTAGATCTTTGGCAGTCGTTACGGATAGTCAGAAGCCAGTAAAAATTTGACTCCAGTCTTGCCATGAAGTACCGTGTTACTCTGTTAATGGGTTGTGGAGGTCTGGTAGGCAGCCGCTCCTCGTAAAATACTTATATTCAGCTAAATCCGGTTTGACTGGAAGCCGACCCCAATATAGTTGGGAAAAGGCTAGGCAGATGATGATGATGATGAATGTAGCTATCCATTGCTGAAAGAATTGTTCAAATCCGTCCAGTCGTTTTTAAGTTTATTCGTTATATACAAAAATACAAATCTTTCCCTTATAATATTAGTATAGAGAGAAAGGAATGGCTGAATTTCTTCCTGCTCCTAATTCTGATTTTAGATTATATGGTTTACTAGCTGCCGCCCGTGGCTCCGCCCGCACGACTGTCGAAATCTATCTCAAGGGTATATATTCCCGAGATAAAAAAAGATTTTTATATGTTGTTCGAGACTAATCTACCTCTGTGCCGAATTTCGTCAATATCCGTTCAGCCTTTTTGACGTGATTGAGTTACAAACTTCGCATGTATATAGATAGATGATTGTTTTCCTGTTCTTAATTCAGATTACAGTACCCGGCGATAAATATTGCACATCGATCTTCGATCAACATAATAATCAAAATCGTCCATATCCAAACGAAATTGCTTTTTGGTCTCCCTTTATTTGGAGTGCTAAACTTAATTTCAGTAGAATGTGTTTCAGTACTGACTTCGTTTAATATATTCTTCAAAGTTCTTCTTGAAATTCCAGTGGCAGAAGGTCGATGTGCAATATTTATCGACGGGTACTGTATATGGTTTAGCTGCTACGCGCGGCTCCGCACGTGTGACGAAAACTATCTCAAGAGGACATACTCCCGAGATAAAAAGTTTAATATATTTTATTCGAGACTATAATCTACCTCTATGCCTAATTTCATCAATATCCATTCATCCATCCAAACTATCGCATGTATAATATATGTAGATGTAGATGAAAAAAAGTATTCTTATTGCTTTCATTAGCTTTGACAAGTAAGATAGACGTGGTCGGTTGTTCTTATGATATAGCTTATTTTAATTTTGGTAAAAGTAATGTATTTAAAAAAGAATATTATGCTGATTGAACCTAAATCAAAATCTTAATTTTAGCATTTTATTCAAAGTATTGAAAATCGAAATGTCGTTTTTCGGACCGAAAACTCATCGAGCATTTGATTCTTCGGACGTATGAAAATCGGAAAACAAACAAATCGCATTTACGACTTTCGGTAAAATAAGTTTCGTGTTTTTTAATAATAGACATTATAATTCTTAGGTATTATGAAAAAATTCGGTCTTTTGAAAATAAGAATATCGAAATTCGGAATAAAATATTTCGTAGTGTTGGGTGTTCCCATTGCGTTTATTCTGTTACACTTGTATAGATCTAAAAACTGAAGTACATATTTGTTTAGCACTCGATGATTATTTTACAATTTATGGAAAAATTAATCAGGTACCCAAAAAGTTTAAGTAATACCTAAATCATTACTTAGGTATGTCAGCAGAAGTCGACAAACAACCAATTTCAAAACCTATACTTATGGGTATAACATCATTTATATAATAATAAATCAGCTTTTAAAACTGATTTTCCAAAAATATTAGTTACGTTTGCTTCAAACTATTTTATGTTTCTAGTGATGAAACCATAGCGCGATTCAGGATTCGCGTCCAACCGTACAACGCCATCTATCGAGCTCTGTGAAAACTACGGGCTGGAAGATAGCGTATATCACGTGGTCAGAATATTGAACATTGAATGAGGAATCCGAATCACCCCCATGTATGTTCCGCGACTTTTCATAGTTTTCGAACTATGTTTTTTTTTAATTTTTGTGACTTATAGGTATATTATTTTCGGAATGCAATTTTTTCACTTTAGACCAACATTTTCACAACTTTGAACACAGTTACGAAGCTGATAATTTTATGCATAAAAGTACAACTCATGAAGGGTTAATTGCAAAAGAAAAATGTCCACAAAATCTTCTGCTTTTATTTTTAGAATTTTTTCAAGTTGGTTAAGTAAATATAAGTAATTCTCAAAAATTCAGAAATAAGTCTATAGCGCGATAACTATGAAAAGTCGCGGAACATATATGGGGGTGATTCGGATACCCCAGGATACGAGGGACCTAAATTTTATTTTTGGACGTTAATGTTCTGGCCACCCTGTATGTGGGTACTGTGTCTGTCAAGTTCGCATTCGTACGTCAATTGCAAACTGTTAAAAATGTATGAAAATTAAGGCTTTTTTGATAAATTGCAACTGACATATTTTTTTTTTTAGGATGGGAAATCATCAAATGACTCCTCCCGCTCTGGGTAAAGCAGGAGGGAGTGTCAGATTCTTACTGACTAAAACCCATCCGTGTTCCTCCTAGTGCCCTTTGCGTTCCAGGGTACGGTGCTCTTTCGAACGAAGTCCGCAGCCCCAGCAGGCACTGGCCCTAGCGGGCCTCGTCTATACTGCTGACAGCTCTTTGAGGCGCGCGTGGAACACAGCGCGCCGTCGACCCGGGCCTGGTTCTGATCGACGGCGAGCCACCCAATGCTCGCCGTCCGCAGACCCGCACTTACGGTGGCCGAGAATCGTCCGGCGACTCCCGACGCCCGGGGCGTCTTATTCTGTTGCGGCGGCTGGGGCGTGAGGTTTCCCCCTCCCTCACGCGTTCGGCTTCCTCCTTTGTTAGAATTACTGCTTCGCAGGAGGAAGTGACCGCTTCCCATGTCTCCTCGCTCCGGACCATGGCTTGAACCAGGGCTGGACGCGAGAGATCGCCTCGACGAGGACACGGCGGTACTCCGCCCAAGCAGGGCAGACCTCGACCGTATGCACCACCATGTCCTCCGGGTGATTCTCGCAGTGTTGACACCCGGGTGTATTCGAAACAGGTACCTCCCGAAACAACCGTGTCCGGTGAGTACCTGCGTCAAGCGGAAGGTAAGGACGCCGTGGCACCGCTTTAGCCACTCCTCAAAGAGGGGACTTATCGCCGCAATATTGGCGTGCCCAGCGCTGGGTTGCGACAGTCGTTGTCTCCATACTGCCATGAGATCCTGCCGGAGCTCCGTCCGCCGTGCTGCAATTTGCCGCGGCAAAGGAATCTCGCCCCGGCGTAGCGCCTCCACGCGCCTTTCGTAAATGAACGCGAGGGCTCTCGCTTCTAGATCCCATGGCGGCAGTCCGGCAAGGAGGCTAGACGCCTCCCCAGAGACCGTGCAGTATCCACGGGCGAGAAATTGCAACTGCCATGCGACTGCGAAAGTTGCTAATTAGTACAATAGGGAATGCATGAAAAAAACATTTATTACCTATACAGTTTATCTAAAAGTGTACAAAACTACAATACTGACAGAGAAAATAGAATCAAAATTCCTCTGGCTGTTCCTCATGGACTCGCGGCCAATCAAATAGATACCTTTATTTCAAAAACATAGACCATTCACTCTAAAAAGGCCAATTTAGAAGAATCATATTATAATTATAATATTAGCCACACAACAATCTGTCCATTTTCATTTTCATCTTTATCGCTAGAGCTTAAGATTCAAGGTTGATAGTAATGTGATGTGCTTTCTCATTCTGCTAAAGCGATAAGAACAGAAAACACACTCACCACCTCTATCTCGCGTTGTTGCAAAGAGACCCACAGGAAACGTGATTATTTTGGTAAAAAGTAATGTCACCATGCGATCTTTCTATGAGTGAAAAGTTTTCGTAAATAGCTTAATATTACAACCTGATAACAAAAAAAAAAACTATAATTTTACCTCTATAATTTAAGTCGATAAGTGTAGACAATTTTTTGCCACGTAAGTCTACGATATTCGGTTTGGCTACGCCGTAGCGTACTGTCGTAGCACTCGTGGCTGAGTGCTACGGATCAAATCATCCATGGACCATTCCTTGGAGTGCAGCCAGTTTTTAGGGCTCCGAAATCAAAGGGTAACCAACGGAAACCTATTACACAGCCTCCGTCCGTCCGTCCATTCGTCCGTCAGTCTGTCTGTAGCGGACTGTATCTCAGGAACCGCCGTAATAGCTATTTATATTGCCGCTATAACAACAAATTATAAAAACTAAATTACAAATTGAAGGAGGCTCCCATACAAGACACGTGTTTTTTTCGGTTTATACTATGGAGCCCTTCGTGTGAGAGTATTTTCATTTTTAATTATTTTTTTGTTGTTATGGCGGCAATAGAAATACAATTGTGTGTTACACACTCTGTGAAAATTTCAACTTTCTACCTATTACGGATTACGGTTCTTGAGATAGGGCCCGCTAACAGACAGACGAACGGACGGACGGTGGAGGCTTAATAATAGGGTTCTGTAGGTTACCCTTCGGGTACGGAACCCGAAAAACACGTGTCCTAAATATTCAATTATTCTGTCTAGTTAAATACCCAATTATAACAGAGTTCAATATTTCTCTTGTCTAGAAAGAGGCTCTGTTCCGTGCCAGGAAGCGCATCCTCAAATACCTGGTGCTTGGTTACCTGAAGCAGGAAGGGTTCTTCCACACGGCGGAGACCTTCGCATCGGAAGCTGCCCTGACCGGGGAGTATGAAGTCTGCGACAATATCGACCTGGACATCATTCTCCAGGTAAGTTTTGGAAAATATTCTGAGGTGTTCTAAAACCAATTACTTATGTAGTAAGGACAGGGCAGACTGCGGGTTTTCTTGCCATTATTTGGCCCGACATAAGCCCGACTTCACCTGAAGTAAAAACGACAGGTGATCGGCAATCTTCGTCATTGGCTGAATTAAAAAAAAAAGAAAAACACCGTTGCACACACTAAAAACTCCTCCCTGTATCGTGGGTGCGTTTACAGCCATATGAATTCACATGCACAAACAGCCTGAACCGGAATAACTATCTGTAGTCCATACAAATATTTAGCCGAGTGGAAATCGAACCAAAGAAGTCACAACTCAACCACTGCACCAACCGCGTCGTCGATCATTGGGCTGTAAGGTAGATAACGGATGGGCCCTTTCAGAGAGGGTTGCCTGGATCCCAATAGTGGGAAAATATTATAATAATAACTAGTCTACACTGTCCCACTGCTGAGCGAAGGCCTCCCTGCATGTCGATCATTATTTACAATCCACCAAATAGTTTACAAGACTCACCACTGACAATGTTTAAAAAATACTTGTTAATATGTTATTATTTAAAAGATATACCGTTAAGGACTATTTAGAAAACAAGTCAATAGAATCTGTAATCTGCAAGTTAAAGTAATTGACAACACTGACTGTGAATATATTTGCACGCCATGTTATGGCAGGATATGCTGAAACAAAATGTACTGTAACACCTTTTATACCATATTCTAGCAAATAAATATTTTGATTTGATTTGATTTCCCTCCATTCCGTCCAGCGATCTCGATGTTGTGCTTCTTCCTTCCAAATCTTAAGGGAAAAATAAATTGTCGTAAGTAATTGTGACCTTTTGTATTGTTCGTTTATGGACATTTATTCAATTGTTTATTGTATTTTTTAATTAAAAATATTGTGAATAAGGCAACTTTTCGTAATCTCTTTAATCTCGCTCTTGGACAATTGTTTGAAAACTCTTGGCAATATTTCGTAATCTCTTTAATCTCGCTCTTGGACAATTGTTTGAAAACTCTCGGCAATTTTTCGTAATCTCTTTAATCTCGCTCTTGGACAATTGTTTGAAAACTCTTGGCAATTTTTCGTAATCTCTTTAATCTCGCTCTTGGACAATTGTTTGAAAACTCTTGGCAATTTTTCGTAATCTCTTTAATCTCGCTCTTGGACAATTTTTTGAAAACTCTCGGCAATTTTTCGTAATCTCTTTAATCTCGCTCTTGGACAATTGTTTGAAAACTCTTGGCAATTTTTCGTAATCTCTTTAATCTCGCTCTTGGACAATTGTTTGAAAACTCTCGGCAATTTTTCGTAATCTCTTTAATCTCGCTCTTGGACAATTGTTTGAAAACTCTTGGCAATTTTTCGTAATCTCTTTAATCTCGCTCTTGGACAATTGTTTGAAAACTCTCGGCAATTTTTCGTAATCTCTTTAATCTCGCTCTTGGACAATTGTTTGAAAACTCACGGCAATTTTTCGTAATCTCTTTAATCTCGCTCTTGGACAATTGTTTGAAAACTCTTGGCAATTTTTCGTAATCTCTTTAATCTCGCTCTTGGACTCTACCTTAAAAATTGAACTCATTATATCTTCTAAACTAAGACCCGACTAAATCTGCGACTTTTTGAAATTTTGCGACTAATTAGTGACTAAATTTGGGAGAAAATAGATCTTCGCTACATGCCCTAGCTTTTGAGATTTAAATGGGCCAAGCTGGAGAAGTTTAGTTTAGAAGATATAAAAAGTAAAATTTTTAAGATAGGTATAGTCCAAGTGCTATATCGAAGAGTAATCTCTTCGAATAAATTTCCAAGAAAAAATATTTCTATTGATGTGTGAATTATACTTCTAGTTTTATCGGTCTAAAGTACGTAGAATTGTCAGAGAGAGATAAAATCTCAATCCTTCGATCTAGCTCATGGACTGTACCTGTACTGGGTCGACCCACTGACGTTTGCAATTTATTTTTTTACGTTTCATTTTATCTATTTCTTTTACAAGAAGCCAAACGATAAAAATATCGCACATAGAAATGTCCATTTTAAGAGCACTAAATGATTAAAGAGCATGACTACCACCTTCAAAGTCGATTTTCTCGAAAACTACGAAGGTACCATTTTTTTGTTCGAGTACTAATAATTAGTACCGATTGAGTACTAAATATGGCAGCAATTGGTGTCGGTGGTCCTGCGGTAGTCACGGACATCTTACCGCCTTAGCCGCGTATTCAGCGCCTTTCTCATTCTTACGACGCTGTACGCGGCTGATAGAAGCAGAGCTGTATAAGTGTGACCAAAATCGTTCAGCGAAACGCGAATGGAGCTGAATAAATGTGAGTAGTCCCTAAACATGAATAGATCTCAATACTCGATACACGATTAAATGCAAATCATCACTATCTTCGATTTAACATATTCCCAAATTCCCAAAACCTACAGTTAATTATGAGAGCAAATTCCCAAACCCACAAGACACAGCCACATTGCAGCCCCTGCTTATCTACCACCCCACTCAATTAGGAGGTCACAAGGGACCCTACCATGCTGCTGCAGCAAATGTACCTCGAAGCACGGAACAGATAATAGTGCTCGAAGTCAGTGTGTATCTCGCCTAAAGGCGCCGTTCCATAGCAGTCCACGGAGAGATTTTTTTCGAAAAAGAGCACAGAGTCTTTTTTTTCTGAACCTACATTGTTTATACCATAGAAAAAGAACATATATATTCGACACAGATACAACACAACAGTTTCAAACGCATAGTAAAGGAAGAATAATATTAAATAACAAAGATTCTGCAGAATTGTGTTGAGCCAGGATTAAATATTAACTTGAAATGGCTATATTTTTTTCTCTATAATATACCGTTCCCCATAAAAGCTCTTGCATAAGGTGTTTTCGCGTGTTTTATGGTGTTAAGATAGTACCCGCATAGTTCGTGAGTCCTGCCACAGTACCTGGTATCCAAATAAAACGAAGAAGCAAATTTTACACAAGATTGCATATTTTGAATACTTATCTAGTTTATTTTTAGATGACTATGACAAGAGTAGAAAATCATTTAGAACATAGATGCAACCTGCGGATTTTAACTGCCTCCGTGGTCGAGTGGTTTAGGCGTTTTCCTTGTGACCCGGTGGTCGTGGGTTCGATTCCCACGGGAAGTATACTTTGTAAAGTAGTTTCCAGTTTGGCTAGGACATTGCAAGCTTGATACGTTTAAGCTGGTGGTCCCGGCCGCCAAATGGTGGTCGTCAAACAAACCATGTCAGAGGCCCTTGAGGCGGTTTAGAAATTCTGACACCAGGGTGTGTGGGGTCGTTAGACCTTACTGCCCACACGACAAGAAGAAGAAGAAATTTTATAGTTTGAGATAATTTAAATCCATTGGCATCGACTCAAATATCGACTTTAGCGTTATGAGTTTTAAGTTGAATTTTAAAGATATCATTTCTATATGGCCTTAGAAATGTGAGCTGCAATAGAATTTGAACTTTATCTTGTACTAGCTTCAGCCAGCGGCTTCGCCCGCGTGATCCCTAGGGAACATACTCCCGGGATAAAAGAAGTTTTTCCAAACTATAATCTACCTCTGTGACACTAGGGTGTGTGGGATCGTTAGACCTTACTGCCCCCAAGATAAGAAAAAAAAAAGAAGCTGCGGATTTGTACACAGCAGCTTAGCTTCGTCTGAAAACATAGTCAGTATCGATCTCGATATGTTGCGACCCACAACCACGCTACGCATGAATGCGTGGCGTATAAACAAACGATGCATAGCTAACGTGGCAAATCTCTCCGAACAGCCTCCGTAGCAGTGGACGGTCGACTTTATGTTACGTAAGGCGAATTCCCATAGGTGAACCTGCACTATGTTCTGTGCTTTAACATGCGTTAATGCTCTGGTCTTGGGAAACTGTGTATTTTAAATGTTTGTGTTTTAACTTTGAAACTAAATAATAACAGCCGCACGTCGCAGCGCTTTATGGTTAAGCAACTCTTGCCAAAGTAAATCTCTGGATGGGTGACCATCTTAACATACCGAGTTTCATCCGTGCCTTGGAAAGCACGTTAAGCCGTTGGTCCCGCCTGTCATTTGTAGATCTTTGGCAATCGTTACGGATTGTCAGAAGCCAGTGAATCTGTCTACAGTCTTGCCAAGATGTACCGTGTTACCCAGTTAATGGGTTGTGAAGGTCTGGTAGGCAGCCGCTCCACGTAAAACACTAGTATTCAGCTGAATGGAAGCCTACCCCGATATAGTTGGGAAAAGGCTAGGCAGATGATGCAATTTATTTACTCACTAGACTTTTGAAGACCTTTTTGATAAAAATGGAACAACCTATACATACATATATATATACATATATATATTACTATCCTCGTTGTACCTGTCATCCATACACTAGCAGGGAGAAATCTCATTGGAATTTATCGACTACTGGAGGCAAAAATCCCAGGAGAACGTTAATCTTGAAACGGTGAACGACAGAAGTAATTATTGCGGAAAGAAAAGTATTTTATGCAATTTTCAGATGTAAAAAGAAAACATTCAAGCTCAATTTCTAATTACGTCAAGAATTCCTCCTATAGATTTCTGCGGATATAAGAAGGCCACTTTGGTATAATCTTAATAGGATCAGATTCATATTTGGATCATAATATTTACTTGCGTACAATTCATATCACGCAATTCATTTGTCTGACAGTTTTTTATAGAGATTCGTAAGCTATATAACACGATAAGGTAAGACTACTGTTTAATTTTCTGTCCTCTGACTACCCATCACGACTGTCTTTATTCTTTTCGAGTCGATGGTGGCCCCTAAATATTTTGTAAGGCAACTGCTGAAAATCAGTGCCGTGCAGATCCACCTATGGTATAGTGTCATGATGAATGTCTTGTTCCATCAAGAGACCTACCCGTGCGGCTAGCCATAAACTCGTCTTTCTTAAAAACATCATGTGCCTAGCCTTTTTCCCTTCAAACCAGATTCAGCTGAATACCAGTATTTTACATGAAGAGGCTGCCTACCAGACCTCTACAACCCAGTAACAGGGTAACTCGGTACATCTTGGCAAGACTGGAGTCTGATTTTCTGGCTCCGTAAACTGCCAAAGATCTACAAATGACAGCCGGGACCAACGGCTTAACGTGCTTTCCGAGGCACGGAGGAAACTCGGTAGAAGAAGAAGTCCGAGAAGTCTCGGTATGTTAAGTTGGTCACCCATCCACAGAACGTCTTCGGCAAGAGTTACTTAACCTTGGGATCGACCCGTGTTTCTTTAGCCAAGAGGTAAGAAAAACAAGATCTAAAGATATGTTCAATAGCTACTAAGCTAAGGCTGTCTCCCCGGAGAGGTGCACTTTTCTTTCATTGAGTTATGTTAGTGCGGCGTGGACTCGTGCCAGCCTCGTTACCGACAAGGAAGTATTTCTCGCGCTTATGCGCCTCAAGGGGGTAAGCAGATGTCCAAGGTCGGAGAATTTTGTGTGTTGGATGTAATTTGTGGTTATTGCTTTCAGAAAGTGTGCCAGAATGTGGATTATTCCTCGGTTTCCATTATTTCTTTAATTTTGGATGTCGCGATTCCACCTGCAAGCAACTTTCAAGCAAGTTTAATTTCACTGTAGCATGATCGAGCGATTGATCACATTGTACCACGTTAGACGGCAATGTAACGGGAGTTACTTAATTAGAAGGGGGTCAAAATAAAAGCACATAAAAACACAACACACAACAGCAAACCTCAGTGTGATAGAGATATTGCTTTTATTGAGTATGCTGAATGCACGTCAAGACTTAATATTAATCATCTATATCTATACTAATATACAAAGCAGAAGAGTTTGTTTGTTTAATTGAACGCGCTAATCTCAGGAACTACTGGGCCGATTTGGAAAATTCCCAAAGCCCATTTATCGAGGAAGGCTGCAAGCTATAAATCGTCACGCTAAGACCAATAGGAGCGGAGCAGTAATGAAAATTGTGACGCAGACGAAGTTGCGCGGGTCAACTAGTCAATCAATAAAATTCATCCATTACTGACTGATTAAGTGATTGAATGACTGACAGACAACGCACAGCCGAAATTACAGGTTGTAGAAAGCAGAAAATTGGCAGGTTCCTTTGGAAGTGTAGGGTAGCACTAAGAAAGGATTTCCCGAAATCCCTACGGGAACGGGAAAAACGGGATATGCGCGTACGAAGTCGCGGGCAAAAGCTAGTTAATATTTGAAACCCTAACCTATAATTAACTAAGGTTAAAACCCAAGTCTGCCAGTGGTCATGTCCGCAACAACATGTTCGTGAAACTTTGACCTATGTGATTGACGTCATACACGTCGCTTGTTAGTGCCCAAATAACACTAAAGCGTTAAAAAAACCTATATAAGACTCGTATATCAGTTCCATTTGAGTATAAAAGTGTTAACGCATACCTGTGCAACAGAGTTAGAGCATGCTCTAACTCACTTATAACCACGAAAGAGGCCCACAGTTTTACAGGTAAAAGTTATAGAAAGCCTATAGTACGGTGTCACAAAGATATTAAAGCTGCACAAGAGCGTTTATTCATCGTCAGCTACTACTTTAACCTGTATTACCGACACCGTACTATAGGCTTTCTATAACTTTTACCTGTAAAACTTTGGGCCTCTTTCGTGGTTATAAGTGAGTTAGAGCATGCTCTAACTCAGTTGCACAGGTATGCGTTAACACTTTTATACTCAAATGGAACTGATACACGAGTCTTATATAGGTTTTTTAACGCTTTAGTGTTAGTTGGGTTATTACAGGTTAAACCTAGATAAAGGAATTGTTTGACACCTTTAGTTTCTCGTGTTACTAAACTTCCGATAAACGATTTTAGCCCCACTAAAATCAATCGCGGCACTAAACCTTTAATGGACGATGTAATACAACTTTAACAGTTATAATGGTGCTAGTAGCAGCAAGTATAAATAAGACGTTATAGCTTTAACATTTCTGTGACACCCAAGTCTTTATAAAAGTGTTCGCCGACTCTACTTAACACTTATTGTAGTATAGTTATAGCAATGAAGTGTTTTTATACCACTTAAGGAGTTATATTGACTATTATTGCGGACATAGGTTATAAAATAGAGTTTATCGAGAGTTTAGTAACACGAAATACTAAAAGTGTCAAACAACTCCTCTATCTAGGTTTAACCTGTAATAAAGGATTTAACTAAAGCTTATTGTGTTAAGCAGTACTCTTTTAAAGACGTTCTAAAGGTATTGGTGTTAAACAACGCAAGTATGGGTCGTTATTAACACTGATCTCCCTTTTTTAAAGTTCGTTATTTTTTTGGTAACCTAACAATTAATATAATTTTGAATTATTCAACATTTGACTACAATATACTAAATTTCTTACATTATTTGAAATACCACTTAATTTTACATGCCACTGCTCAGGAAGCAGGAATGAATAACAATGTTTAGCTTGAGGTTTCTATTTTATTATCATAACTTTTCTTTTGCATCTTTAATAAATCCTAGGCGCGTTAAAATTGAGATGAGAAACTTGGTATACATTTACAGTGAAATCATAATAATAAAGCTCCCTTAGTTTAAAATTAAAAGTATTTTAAAGTTCCCTTAATTTAAAATCCACGTCCTTCAGTGGTCACGTCCGCAAGAACACGTTCGTGAGCCTGTGTCCTTAGTGATTGACGTCACACGCGTCGCTGTTAGTGGCGCACGTAATGGTCGCGTAAGCACGCCGGCGTGACACGCCACTCTTTTGTATGCTCTTGTTGGGTAGTAGTTAGTGTACCCTACTGTCGTAGAATGCTCGTCGTATTTTGCCCCACACTATGCCAAGTAAAGAATCAATATTAAAAAGCCTCCACTTCACTCTAACTACCTAAATACGTCATCGTATAAGCAATCAACACTCGCGCTCCCTGCACTCGTTTAAGACGGTAGTTCTGTTTGTTGCGCGCTACAGCCTGATACACTATATACTATACGACTTGTGGATTCATACATTTTGCCAAGAATACGTCCAATTATCAAGTTAACAGGCTTATACGGCACTAATTCGTCAACTTATTCATCATCATCATCATCCGCCTAGCCTTTTCCCAACTATATTGGTGTCGGCTTCCAGTCAAACCGGATTCAGCTGAATACCAGTATTTTACGTGAAGCGGCTGCCTACCAGACCTCCACAACCCATTCAATGGATAACACGGTATTTCTTGGCAAGACTGGAATCAGATTTACTGGCTTCTGACAATCCGTAACGACTGACAAAGTTCTACAATTGACAGCCGGGACCAACAGCTTATCGTGCTTTCCGAGGCACGAAGGAAACTCGGTATGATAAGATGGTCACCCATCCACAGACCAACCATGGCAAGCGTTGCTTAACCTTGAAGATCGATCTTTACGGCTGTTATTCTTTAGCCACGAGCTCCTCAAGGCCAACTTATTGTTTAATTTAATAAACAGCACTGCAACATAACGCTGAAAGTATTTTCCAATTCATTATAAAAACAACTCTGTCAAAGTATCTCCACACGGTTATAATACTCGTATTTCAACGAGCAAAATTTTAACTTGCGCCGATTCATTCGCTCTTAGAGGACGCTTTACTCTAGTATTCAGTGAAATAAAACCAACGAACTTATAACTATTATTATTAGCTCATCCTTTGTTTATGCCAGAGTCAAACCCTCTACTTTCCCACCTGTTCACGTCATCGCACGAGCAATCAATTCAACACACACGCACGCTCCACATACCGACGGCGCGTTTGTGACAATATAGCAGCCAAAGTTCTAATTTGAACCAAATGTTTCGACTCCCTGCATAGCTCTGTTTGTTGCGTGCTACAGCATGTAACACCGTTGCGTGCTACAGCATGTAACACCGTTGCGTGCTACAGCATGTAAGGCCGTTGCGTGCTACAACGCCGTTGCGTGCTACAGCATGTAACACCGTTGCGTGCTACAGCATGTAACACCGTTGCGTGCTACAGCATGTAACACCGTTGCGTGCTACAGCATGTAAGGCCGTTGCGTGCTACAGCATGTAACACCGTTGCGTGCTACGGCATGTAACACCGTTGCGTGCTACAGCATGTAACACCGTTGCGTGCTACAGCATGTAAGGCCGTTGCGTGCTACAGCATGTAACAACGTTGCGTGCTACAGCATGTAAGGCCGTTGCGTGCTACAGCATGTAACACCGTTGCGTGCTACAGCATGTAACACCGTTGCGTGCTACAGCATGTAACACCGTTGCGTGCTACAGCATGTAACACCGTTGATGCAGCTGTTTATGCCGTTGTTACAGCCTTTTTTTTTTTTTTTTACTATTGATAGGCACGCGTTTGACCACTATCTCACCTGATGGTAAGCGAGGATGTGGTCGAAGATGGAGCACGCTTGCCTAGAAATAACCTATTCACTCTTGATTTAAAGACTCCCAGGTTGTAGCTATCAGGAAACACAGACTCCGGCAGGGAATTCCACTCCTTAGCTGTACGCACTATGAATGTGTTCCCAAAACGTTTTGTGCGTATGAGTGGGATGTCCACCATGTACCGGTGGCGCATCGCCGTTCGTCTTGTGGTCCGATGATGGAACGGGCTTAGCGGAATTAAATTATGCAATTCCGACGCACATTCCCCAAAATGCAACCGGTAAAAAACCGACAGGCTAGCAACTCGTCGTCGATGTTCAAGCCTGCTAGTTATCAGGCTTATGTAGTACTATTTTGTCAACTTAATACTCGTACTTTAATATCCACTGCTGTAACAGAATGCAAGTAGTATTTACCTGACTGCCCCAGAAGGACAGTAATGTTTTTTTTTTATTTTCCTTCACATGATACAAAGTCAGGCCACAATATTACGATTCCTACATTGTTGCTATTCCACCAATTCGCACTAAGCGTATCCAAACGTCTCCTATAATACGCACAGCAAAGGAGTGGAACTCTCTGCATGCGTGTCTGTTTCCGAACCCTTACAACCCTCATCTCTTCAAAGTCAGAGTGAACAGGCTCCTTCTGGGTAAGCTCGCTCCATCGCAGACTTTGTCTCTGTCATCTCTGACCTAGACTTGAGTCAAGAGTAAACCCATCTGAAAAAACAAATCCTCCGCTTCATTCTAACTACCTGTCTACGTCATCGTACAAGCAATCAACACACACGCACGCTCCACATTCCGACGGCGCTCGTTTGCAACAATATGGCGGCACAAAACTTTTAATTTGAACCAAATGTTCCTACACCCTGCATAGTTCTGTTTGTTGAGTACCGAATGAATTTTAAACCTCGTTTGTAAGGACTGAGTTGTGACGTAATGGTTTAAAAAACTGGTGTTATTTGCTGGTAAATTGGAGTGGAACTGGTGAATTTGAGATTGCAGTTCGAGTCGCAGTATTTTTTGGATTTTACTGTGAAAATCGAAATAGTTTACTTTTAACTCACTGCGAGTGATTATATGAAAAAACTAGCTTCTGCCTGCGGCTTCGCCCACGTGGATGTCGATAATCATAGCAAGTGAATATTCTCCCGGAAGAAATAGTATCCTATGTTCTATTCCAGGCCTATTTCATCCAAATCCGTTCAGCCGTTAATACGGGTAATAAACAAACATACAAAGATTCAGAGTTACTTATTCATTTACAAATGCGAGAGTAACAAAAAAAGTAACAAGTAAGCATTGATATATAGACCATCAATGCATGTAAGTACTCGTTACTGTATGTTCATATTTCTGTGTGTTTCTTAAACAACGTTTGATTTATCAGATTTTTGTTTTATTTTTACAACTAACTTCAAGTAAACTATTTAGATGCGAAGCTCCGTAGAGTAGGACTAAGGAAACATGACTTGGTATTTATTTACCCCAATAAACTATTTTGGTAGAGCGCACGCACACAGGCACATAGTAAATTGATCTTCTGAAAAACCCCAATCTTGTTCAAGCAGCGGTTTATCCCATTTACATAAACCGTGGTCATGGTGTGTAAGAAGATTATGAATAATAAGGTATAGTGAGCTAGAAAATGGAACGGTTAAGAGTCAGGGCTGTCAGAAAAGTTATTAGAGGTAACTCAGAGCTCAACATTTCCTTGAACGTGTTAAATAGATATTGTGCATCGCAGTTGGTTTAATATCAGCCCATTATTGCCCAAATTTAGCTTGTATCAATTTTGTTTTGAATCTATAAAACGTCCTTCAAGTACGAGTATCATTAGTGCGATGGCAAACACATCATTCAATTCTCAACTAATTAAAATGTGGGTTCTTGAATTCTCTGAAATTCTCGTGAAAGTCAGTAGCAGTTGTGATCAACGAAAGTTTTAAACCTTTCCATCGCGAAAAGCGCAGAAAATCTCTGAAAATCGAATCAGCAATTCAAAAGAACTACGTACCAATTTTCAAAGTGAAAGCAATTCTAAGAAATGAAAGCATCGATTGGCAGTTGCATCAGTCCGAATTGACCGGACGTTTCATTTCCACCCGCGTTTGGCGCCGGACAAATCGCGTAATAATCGGACCGGTCCATTGAAAACCGGACGCGACAGCCCTGCCGGCGAAGAGCCATTCACACGTGTCTGAAGCTTAGATAATCAGACTGGAGCGGAGAGGAGATGTGCGGAGTGGAGCTGTGCCAATATAACCAATGGCATTACATAACATCTCCGTTCTGCTTCAGTGGACAGGGATTTACGAAACAGTTTAAAAATAAATCCGCATAGTCCGCAACTCCGCTACCCCGCTCGCATCAGATGGACAGACGCAGTCCGCAACTTCGCTCCGCATTACTCCCTCACACTGCTCCGCTGCCTCGCTCCGCATCAATGGATAGGCAGCCCACCACTCCGTAAACTCAAGGCTGTTTCCAGTTGTAAAGATTGGGATTTGAGTTTAAAACTTTTTACCCCAATATTTTTCCGTGACTTTTAACCGCAGTTTTATGAAAATTGCTTGGTGATCCTACTTCTGAATTCTGATAAAGTGCTATGTAGGCTTGGCCAAAAAGTCAAACCGGATTCAGTTAGAGAATACTAGTATTTCTCGTGAAGCGACTGCCTATCTTACCTCCACAACCCAACAAATGAGTCAACAACACGTCACTTTCTGGCAAGGCTGTTGTCATCAAATCGGAGACCCGCGAACCCACCGCAACGCACAGAGAGGCGACGCACCTGTGTAGGGCTTCGCCTTGCATGAAAATATATGAGATTCTTTCCACTTCAACACACAGACACGGTACGCATCAAGTGACGTCATTGGCACATGCGTGGTTTGCTCGAATATAGCTCCTACGTAGCTCGAATCGTCTATGTCAAAACCATATTCTTGCCAAAAGCGTGTAGTGTGTACTTCAGTGACGCGGTGGGTTCGCGGCTTTACGACTACCAAAGATCTACAAATGACAGCCGGGACCAACGGCGTGCTTTCTGAGGCACGGAGTAGTCTCAGTATGTTAAGATAGTCCACAGTAAGCGTTGCTTAACCTTGAAGATCGACCCGTGCGGCTGTTATTACATAACCGCTAACTAACCAGAAAATCATCTTGTATGTTAGATAAACCAAATTCTGTAAAAATAACCCTGTATTTCATAATTCACTGCGCTCCGTGGGTCACTTCGTCATTGACGTGTCGTCATTCCCTCTAAACCATTCATGTCACCGACATGACGATGGCACACAGGTTCTCATTCAAGCCAGGTAATGACCTGCTTTTATTATTTTGTGAGCAGCGAGCATTACTAAGGGTGTTTTGAAGACTAGATGACCCGAGACTCGTGTAGGTACTTAGTTCCCTCATTCATGCTCAAAACTTAGTACATACTAAGACTATATCTTGGTTTAGAGTGGCGATATGTCGTCCGCCAGTGTTGGCATCGTTGCTGGCAGCTCATTGATCACAGAGTGAGCAGGATAGGATGAGGAGCATAGTTTGTGGCTCCACATCCACACCCAACTTTTCATCCGTCACGGTATCTCCACTTTGCGAGGTTAGAATAATACTTCTTCTTATCAGCCGCAGCAGTTATTAGAAATAAAGGAGGACCGGCAATTCAGCCTACCAATAACGTTAATTAAGCGATAGTGGTAGGGTTCCGTAGTTACACGTCACAATTGCCGACTTAGAATGGATATATAGATAGATGTTCAACTAACAACTTTATCTAACTAATGTTCCATGGAATTTGCACAAAATTTTCCTTCTCCAAGAACATATTACAGATTGGTCGACTAATACTCATTAATTTGTAAAGACTAAATAACTGTAATAAATTCGTTATTTATGCTATTACCATGAACTTTTTCGCATCTCGTAAAACAACTGTTTTGCTGGCAGAGGAACACACGAATCTAATAAAAAATAGTACTTTAAGGCACTTGTCTCACCGCCAGCGATCAGCGAGTATAGAGTAAGGGGCGCCTTCAAATTAGTCGCTAAGTGCCACGCGGCAGCAGCGCTGCTTTGTTAATCCATATCTACAAATAACAAACACGCGGCAGCCGCACTGCAGTCGCGCGGGACTTTGTGGTTATTGATTGTATGGATTAACAAAGCAGCGCGACAGTCACGCTGCTGCCGCACGGCATTTAGCGACTAATTTGAAGGTGCTCTAAAGCTTCAAACTCGAAACGAGTTGGCGAGCAGCGAGTAGCGAGAGAAAAGTTTCGATAGTTATGACGCTCGGCTTTCAGCGAGTGCTTTTGTGCGACGGGCTTTTACTCGCAATACTCGCTCCGGCCCACACTGTAGGTAGAGATTACCGCTGTTGATTTGGTGAGTTCTAACCGCCAAGCGAGCATCGCCGAGCGAGTGTCGCTGAGCGAGTACAATCTTTGATAGCTCTTGTCCCTGCGATCAACTGCAGGTAAGAGCCGCCCGCTGGTAGTGTGAACAGCCAGCTATCGACTGAATGTATTTGTCTCTTTTACTTCTTTACGAGATATATGCTATAGTAAACTTTGTAGATAGTCAAAAACTCGCCAAGTGCGAGTTGGACTCGCACATGAAGGGTTCCGTACCATAAACCTTAATTTGTGTTATTTTTTGTTATAGCGACAATAGAAATACACAATCTGTGAAAATTTCAACTCTCGATCTATTACGGTTCTTGAGATACAGCCCGCTGACAGACAGGCGGACGGATGGACAGCGGAGGCTTAGTAATAGGGTTCCGTTGGTTACACTCTGGGTACGGAACCATAAAAATGCTTTCCAACGACATATTGCCTTACGTTAAGAATGGAATTGGTCATTACGCTGGGCTCCATAGATTCTTGCTGGTCCTCATGTATCGGCAAATCTCTTTACTATGATATCTAAATAGAACGTATCCGAGATGCCGTAAATAATTTTAATTTGACCAAAACATTGGAGCGAGCCAAGATCATTCGTTTTATGACTTTATAGATTGATAAAGATCTTCAAAATAGATCTTAAAATAAATAATATTGTCAAAGTCAAGTCGTTTATTTAAATTAGGCTGAGAGCCAGCACTTTTGAAGGTCAAGTTTCACAACGCCCGCCCGTAACCACTTCCTAGTGTTTTAGCTGCGAAGAAGAAGTGGCCAACAAACGCCCCAGCAACACAACTGTCTGTTACGTTTTAAGAACTTGAGTTTATGCAATTATGCAAAGTAATTATTACATGACACAGAAAAAAAAACCGGCCAAGTGCGAGTCTGACTCGCACACGAAGGGTTCCGTACCATACCCCTTAGTTTTTATTGTTGTTAGAGCGGCAATAGAAATACACGATCTGTGAAAATTTAAACCTATTACGGTTCTTGAGATACAGCCCGCTGACAGACAGACGTCCGTCTGTCTGTGTTTTTGGTTATTTTTTTCGTTTTTAGACACCGACTTCCGAAATTAAAGTTTCTTTCTTTCTTTCGAAGTTATTTTGTACCTTGTAGTGTTTTGTTTTTGGAAATCGGTTGTATTTTTTGTAAAAAAGATTTTTATTTTTCACTTTTTAGTGGTACCTAGGTACCATTAACAGCGTACCGGTGCAATTTTATGTTAAAAACTGGTGTAAACACTAAAACAACATGCGATTTCAGCAATCCCGATCCCTTTGCTATCATTTATTGAAGAGTTCCGTTGCCTACCTCCGAAGTTCTTCATCAGATCTTCACCAAATTGAAACGGGACCAGTCTAGGAAAATACTCTTTCAAACAAAAAAAGAATCATCCAAATCGGCTGACAATTGGCTAAAGTATCGCTGAACAAACATTTTTCATGGGATCTAATCATCAGATCCTAATTTATACCTTTCATCATCAGGTCAGCAACATGAGATGATGATTACCAGGCACAAATATGTAAATTGCGTTAGAAAGTTCATGAAAAACATTGTATGTGCCTATAAAATTTGAGAATCGAAAAGTATACCCTTTCAGATGACACAAAAAAATTTCAAATCGGTTCATAAATGACGGAGTTATGAGGTAACAAACATAAAAAAAAAATACAGACGAATTGAGAACCTCCTCCTTTTTTTGAAGTCGGTTAAAAATACACACGCATAAATAAGTAACCTAGCTAAATTAGTCTCCAGGCACAATAGTGTGCCTGCCTACACGAGCAATGGTAGAATTTAACGATACGAGCTGTAACTCGAACCACAAGTGGTAAATAAACTAGGGCAGATTAAAATTAATAAATATATAGTCACTAAAACAATTAATTATAAATGATATTTATTTTGCAAATAGATTACAAGTAACTCTTTTACACGTCATTATTTTTTTGACATATTACTCTAGATGAGGCTGGTATTGCCTAGCTGACTACCCTGAGGAGAAACTCCAAAACAAACTCAGAGGTCAGTCTCTTTTAAAGTCCATACAATCGCCAATAACATATGAAAACCATGTAGATTAACGTCTGAGGTGGCCTTTTGAGGAAAGCACCACGCAGGTTTGAGTGGGCCTGTCCAGACAGTGCAAGCATTTGTCAGTTATCGTGCAGCTCAACTCAGATCCACTTAGGAGCTCAACAATTCGACGAACAATATCAAAGAAAGGACGTTTGTGTAGGCCGTACAAAACACTTAAACTGCCAGAAAAACATTACAATTATTCGAAATAAAAAATAATCTAATAATCTACACATTCATAGTAAAAATAGTTATAATACTTTAAAAAGTCATTAATTATGTCAAATTGTCAAAAAATAAAAATGTCAATGTTATATAAGACATTGTAACGAGGCAGACAGACCGGTAGACAGAAGACACCCGAGTGAACCCTAAAAACACATTGAGTTTTTCGAGAATTCAGTCAAAATTGTCTTGTCCACTTGGGTAATAGGTAGGTATGTAGAACAGGCATGTTCTGGATTCGCCATATGCACTTAACGAAACAAAAGGAGTATGTAAGTATCTTAACAGCCAGTTGGTAGCCTTTTGTTGTTGATTCTGTCCAACTGCTGGGCGAAAGCCTTCTCCTTTTTCCGCTCAACCGGCTCAACTCTGTCCTTTGATACATCGGGCCAGTCCTTTCTATAGGAGTCGAAGCTCGTCCCACCACATCTTCGCCCTGGTCTGCAGCGATGTTTTTTGGCATTTAATGAGACACATTCGGTGGCTCTTTTTGCCTATTTCTCGTCTGGCCTGCGGTGGATATGTCCAGCCCAGAGCCACTTAAGCTTAGCAGCTTTTTGGGCAACATCCATGATTTTGGTTTTGGAGTGCAGTGTTGTGTTCCTTGCCCGGTCCGAGAGACGAATTTTTTTTCCTATTACCAGACTATTGTGTCCCACTGTAGGGTTACTTCCTTCCATTTCTCCCGGTTTTGGGCTGATGTGGACAAATCCTGCTGATAGGCGACAGACTCTTCCCACCTCCACCGCCTGGGTCGAACCAACGCGATGTCGTCGGACAAATTCAAATTCAAATTCAAATTCAAAGCATTTTATTTCAAATAAACCATTCACAGGCACTTTTGAAACGTCAAGGTCGGTCAGTCAAAAACATGGAAGCTATTTGCACGTTCCAAAGCGTAGATCTCTATGGAGAAGAACGTGCAAGAAACTCCACGGACACTCTTTTAAATCATGTTCTGGTTTTACAAAATTTCAAGTTACATTTACTTGTTGCTTCTGCATGTGAGGACAATGCAAAGGAAAAAAAAAGGGCTTATTATAAGAATTTTAAATATAAAGATTAAAATAAGCCAATGGCAGTTAAGAGATGACCAGTCTCAACCGACGGCGCCTGTTCACGAACATGACGCGTGTATCGGCACCCTTCAGCTCAACCATTTCGAAGGGAACCGAATGATCAAACCCACGCGCCGCCATCAGCGAGACATTTGAGTGAGCATGACATGCTCTCAACCACCATGCTCGTTCATGTCCAACAAGTAAAACTATAACTACTCACATAAAATGTAAATGGTTTCATGGTACTCACATTTACAAAATTTGAAAAATATGCTTCTACTTTACACAAAACTATGGTTGTCAATGACCAAATAATGAAAAATAAATTAAATTGATTGATCATGTTCTGGGACCCACATTGTTTGCTTTAGCCTATGTCTGTACAACACTTTGAAGCCATACATAGCTCAGTTGCATCGTAACATGAAGGACAAAACTCTCTGCCTTCCGTGTTTACATCCCGACCTCGCCACTTGGACGCGTGCCGGCGCCGCGAGACGCGCAGACGCCGTCTTGTGACGTCACGGCCGCCATGTTGCGTAACAAGGTCAGTTGCATTTCCCGCTTCTGATGAAAATATAGGTCGTGTGGTCCATTTTGTCTTCTGGAGGCAAATAAATAACTAATTTAGTTCGACGGATATTTCAAATTGAAACGCCTTTGCACTTCACTAAATGTGCAGTGGTGTTCCAAAAGTGTATGATCACATTTAAGGTTCACAGTCATGATTTTTAGGGTTCCGTACTCAAAGGGTAACCAACAGAACCCTATTACTAATTCTCGGTTGTCCGTCCGTCCGTCCGTCTGTCAGCAGGCTGTATCTCAAGACCAGTAATAGGTAGACAATTTTCACAGATTGTGTTTTTCTATAGCCGCTATAACAACCAGTAATAAAAATTAATAACAATTAAAAATTGAAAGCTCCCATACGAGAAACGTGTTTTTTTTCGGTTTATCGCATCCCTTCCGGACATTACATACTTAGAATTAAAAACGCATTAGAAGAATAGATGAACCAACAACATTAAAAAACATTTAGTTTTCGACAGCTAATTGCGGCTGGCAAAATCTTTCGATTCCCGTAGTGACTCCAGGGGTGCTACTCTCTGGAAACTTCACGCCCCAGTCGCCGCAACAGAAGGAGACGCCCCGGGCGTCGGGAGTCGCAGGACGATTCCCGGCCGCCGTAGGCGCGGGCCTGCGGATGGCGAGCGGTGGGTGGCTCGCCGTCTGATCAGAACTAGTTGCGGCGTGCTGCGATCCCAGCGCGCCTCAAAGAGATATCAGCGTGGAAGACGGGGCCCGCTAGGGCAGGTGCCTGCTGGGGCTGCGGAATCTGTTCGAAAGGGGTACCGTAGCCTTTGAACGCGAAGGGCACCAGGAGGAACACGGATGGGTTTTAGTCAGTAAGAGTCTGACACTCCCTCTTGATTCACCCAGAGCGTGAGGAGTCATTTGAAAGGGGGGCTACTCTCTAAGCCCGAAGTCCGTAGTTTTGGGCTTAGTTGCAGGTGTATTCTATTCCGTATTATCTACGGACTTACGATTAGTCCCGAACCCGAACTAAGAATGAATGACAACACGATTGGTCCCGAACCCGAATTAAGAATGAATGTCGACACGATTAGTCCCGAACCCGAACTAAGCATGACTGACAACACGATTAGTCCCGAACCCGAACTAAGAATGAATAACAACACAATTTGACCAGTAACTATCAAATCGTGTTGTAATTTATTCTTATTGGTTAGTTGATACGGAGTAGAATAGGTAACTACGGACTTAGAGAGTAGCCCCCCAGCTCACCAAATACGGAGTGATTTTATCTAAGTTTCAAGTGGATAAAGTTTGACGGACCTTTGTAGTCACGTTCTATAATTCATCGTTATATTTGTCAGGCTTGAACCGGACGGTATTGTAATACCTTGAAATGTGGACAGAGTAGCCGACGGCTATTTATTTCTATCACTCGCTGCTTGTCCATGGGATCTTTTTTACCCGACTACTTAGGATGGGTTGTTTTTCGCGCGTATCTTTTAAGTTTTTAAATATCTTATTACCTCGTACCTTCCAAATGGCTGAATGGATTTCAACTACACTACTCATCCGAAAAATCGAAACACTTCCGTTTTAATGGTTTCTGGCTAAATGTAACGCAAAAGAGTTTTCATTCCATGAAATAAATCACATGAATAAAAAATTTAGGTATATAGAAACATTTAGTACCTATTATTCAATTACTGGACCTCCGGGCGGCTATCAGTTAGCTCTCCAACTCTTTCTTGTGCATTGATATCGTGATTACTATGCCTTGCTGACTTCTAAATTTATTTACGTACCATTCGTGCCAAAGTTGGTGGCCTGACTGAAAAGGACGTTCAAGATCGGGCAAAGTAGAGGAAGCTAAATAGGAAGGCGGACCCTGTCAATAGCCGGGATTAACGCCAGGTGGAAGAAGACCATTCGTGCCAAAGTTCTCTATTATTTGTTACAGCAACCAAAAAAAACAGCAATATTAGTGGTTAAAAGAACGAGTAAAATTACAGGTACAAATGGTATATCTTGTCCTATATAAGCGTTTTTACTGTGCTTGTTATGAGGTGTACAATAAGTATATAATAATAATAATAATCTTGTCCTATAATCATTGCTGCATAAGGCGTCAACAATGCGATGTCACTCAATATAAATATTAAAGTAGCGATGTACAAGCGACGACATTTGTCATTGCGGTCAATGCGTTCGCGTTGGAACTGCGAAAGAGTGAAAATACAATAAAAATGAAAAGAATAATGTTAAGCATAATTGGAACTATATAAAGAATTATCTTAGTTTTTTGAGAGAAAAAATTAACAACGGTGCTTTTTTGTTTAGTTGTAATGGGTTTGCTCTTGACTCTAGTCCATGTCAGAGATGACAGAGACAAAGTCTACGATGGAGCGAGCCTACCCAGAAGGAGCCTGTTCACTCTAACTTTGAAGAGATTAGGGTTGTAAGCTTTTGAAAACACAGACGCAGGCAGAGTTCCACTTCTTTGCTGTGCGCATTATAAAAGACGTTTGAAAACGCTTAGTGCAAATTGGTAGAATAGCCTTAAGATAGGGATGGTAAGATGCAGTGCGTCTGGATGTCCGATGGTAGAAGGGGGCCGGTGGGATGAGGTCGTGGAGTTCTTAGGCACACTCACCGAAGTACAATCTGTAGAAGACCGACAAGCAGGCAACCTTACGGCGATGAGCCAAGCTATGTAGCTTGGCATCCACCAGTTTTACGTCGCCGATGAGCCTCTTAGCTCTGCGTTCCACCGAGTCAAGCGCGGCAAGCTGATACTTAGCTGAGCCATCCCAAAGGTGGCTACAATACTCCATACAGGATCGGACTTGTGCTTTGTAAAGGCTTGTTGCTAAAGGCGCACCCCAACCAAAAACACAGATTTTTAAATATCTCCTGCACATATGCGTTTTGAAGACCACGTTAAACATATGGCATATAACTAACAACCGTGGCTCTTCAGGGATAAAACGTATGTCGATAGTTTTATAACAACTGTAAGCACTATTCTACCGTTTTCTGTTGTTACGAAATCATTATCTATGAGATGATTAAAAAACGCAACAAGTAATCCGCATATAAAGTGTACCAACGCTAAGTTAAGGCACACGAAGTTTCTGTAATTGTGAAACTTCCTCAGGATACACCACGATGTCACGCCGTATCAACATGACTGTTGGCACCGCTACCATGATGCATTCTACAGCTAACTCGATAGTACTGGATAAATCTCCCATGATGAATATTACTGGCACTGGTCTGACTGAAGCACTTTTATTTTTTTTTAAACTACCTATAGTTCTTAAAAAAACCAACGAATACCAACGTAGCTGTAGGTATTCCGTAATGTATTCGGTAGCAAACACGATAATTCTGGATAAATCTCTTATGATCAACATCACTGGCACGGCACTAAGCAGTATTGCAGCCTTGTCGAAGATCAATATGTGAACGGCTTGTCACTAAGCGCTATGAAACCCTTAATACAGGTTTTGACTCTAGGACCGTTGATAAAACAATACCACTATTACAAAAAATACTATTTTAACTTAGATTTTAGTTTTTGTGGCAGGTTTTCCTGTTTGTCATATTTTTATGTATGTATTATATTGTAACAACTAAGAATCTATAAACGTCTGTTTGTCTCCACCACCATGTCCATTAGTCGCAAATAAACAGTCTTGAAGGAAACACGCATTTTAAATTACCAAATTTCTGCTAAGCAAATAACAACCTTAAACTTAACAATATAGAGGTTAAAATCGAGCCGGAATCGAAGATTCCGGGCGGCGGGCGCGAATAATAGTGAGCAGCATTAGACACGTAGTAAAGTACGGCATTAAAATATTAGTCAATCTTATATTTCCGTACCTAGATTTGAGTTTCTTACTTTATTTAATTTGAATACGCTTCAATAATGTCTCAGCCTCCCCGGTGACACTGATTTTCAAATGATGCAACTTCTGTTTGTTTGTCCGCTAAGTTATTTAGGATACGGAAAATAGTTATCTATCTATATATGTATATAAAAATCAATTGCTGTTCGTTAGTCTCGCTAAAACTCGAGAACGGCGGGGCCGATTTAAATAATTCTTTTTTTGTTAGTTTCGCCAGAATACAGGGAAGGTTTAAAAACAAAAAAAAAAGTAGGTAGGGTAGGTAGGGTAGGTAGGGTAGGTAGGGTAGGTAGGGTAGGTAGGGTAGGTAGGGTAGGTAGGGTAGGTAGGGTAGGTAGGGTAGGTAGGGTAGGTAGGGTAGGTAGGGTAGGTAGGGTAGGTAGGGTAGGTAGGGTAGGTAGGGTAGGTAGGGTAGGTAGGGTAGGTAGGGTAGGTAGGGTAGGTAGGGTAGGTAGGGTAGGTAGGGTAGGTAGGGTAGGTAGGGTAGGTAGGGTAGGTAGGGTAGGTAGGGTAGGTAGGGTAGGTAGGGTAGGTAGGGTAGGTAGGGTAGGTAGGGTAGGTAGGGTAGGTAGGGTAGGTAGGGTAGGTAGGGTAGGTAGGGTAGGTAGGGTAGGTAGGGTAGGTAGGGTAGGTAGGGTAGGTAGGGTAGGTAGGGTAGGTAGGGTAGGTAGGGTAGGTAGGGTAGGTAGGGTAGGTAGGGTAGGTAGGGTAGGTAGGGTAGGTAGGGTAGGTAGGGTAGGTAGGGTAGGTAGGGTAGGTAGGGTAGGTAGGGTAGGTAGGGTAGGTAGGGTAGCCAGTTGACGGGAGCGAAGCCGCGCGGGTCAGTCAATCATCACGCTAACAGCAATAAGAGCGGAGCAAACGAAGTTGCGCGGGTCAACTAGTAAAAAAGAGAAATTAAAAAAGAAAAAGGATAAAATACAAGGAATTTAAAAAAAAAATAGAACGCGAAGAAAGTATAAGATTACAATTTAAAGAATTCGATATTCTAAAAGAATTGACAAAAGTGACAACTTACTGTCGAAGATTTTTACATTTCAAAAGAAGCTGAAGAAACACACAAACACAAAGGAATTAGAAAAGTCTCTAATAAAATGTTCAGAATAAGTTCAGCAAGAAGAATTTAAAGATATAAAAAGATAAAAATTAAATATAGCTATAAAAAGCACCTGTGGCGGTCGACTCCGTTACGCGAACTTGGGTAGGCAGGTCAAACATCCTATTATACACACACACACCACACACAAAAATAACGATTTGGCATCTTTGATTATCGCAGATGCACATTCACATTCCATAGCGGTGTTCAACTTATGTTAAGTTACGTAAGCTCAAAGTTATACCTACAAGGTAAAGCACTTATAAAATCCTGCATATTGCAGCATTGTGCATACTGCATAATAGTTTTATCTGCTTTAAACTCTTTGTTCTTGATTTAACCTCTTTTGTTGTGGACAGTATTTTTTCTTCTGGACAAAAGGAATTCAAAATCCGATTCCTTCAAAATGTCAAAGAAAATAGATACTTATTTAAATTTTGTTGATGTTATTAGTTTGCATTTCTTTCCTAATATTAATTAGTTTTTCCTGGTTATTTCCTATTTGCATATTGTCTAAGAGTTGCAAAGTCAACTCATACTTGTAACTTGAGGCGCTTCCAAATCTCAGTATTGATTGCAATCACTATCTGAAGGTGTAGAAGTTTGCTTACTTATAGGTAGTTTTTGCTAACAAATTTAAAACCGTGACCGACTCCTTTTGCATTATTTTTTGCTTCAAAATTAAAATTTTTATTCACCAGTACGTAATATTTTAGTGTATTTTTATTTGACTGTTTTTATATTTTTTATACTTACATTTGACTTCATTTTTTCAAAAAAGCAAAATTATATGATACGTGTTTTATGCGATAACATCTTTTATTTCGCTACAATATATTATATGCTAGATTCAGAGTGAGATCAAGAACACAGATACTATGTGACCTGCTGAAGCGAGAGTAATTTCTGCTCGAGCATTCATGCAAATCGAAGTTGATTTTGCAGGCCTATTTCAAATAAGCATGGCCAAAGTAAGAGGCATATGAAATCAAAAAGTATATGTCTATGTATTTATACGTATGTCACCAAGAGCTAAATAGCGATTTGACGTCCGAATCTTCTATCGCTGCATTCAAGCTGTTTTGTTGAGGCGAACAAAGAGAAATGGTGGCCGTATGGAAAGAAGCAAATCTGGTCTTTGAGGTGACTTATCAAACACGCTGGCACCGGAAGTAAAACAATGGCATTACATACCAGCATACTCACTGAACTTTGGAGGCTTGTGGGAAGCTTGTTGTGAAATCAGTAGAACACAATTTGAAACGCGTGTTCTCTACTACACTGTCTCAATTCTAGGCCATTGTGCACTGTGTCTTATAGATGAAAAAGACCCAGACTGCATTGAAGTACTCTTCTTCTTCTTATCGTACTAACACCTGGACAACTTCTAATCGGCGAAGCTCCTGTCGCTGTACTATCACTTGATTACAAAGATGCAAGGATTCACTCATTACTCCGATGGCAAGTCACACAAAAATTGCTTGGCGATTTCTGGCGACGTTGACAATAAGAACACCATACATGATTGCAACAACGTCCAATTTGGTTAACGAAAGCAGAGGAATACAACGTTGGAGATGTTGTTTTAATAAAAACCGATGGATAGCCGCCTGGCAAATAACACATATTATTATCACTTGTTATACGGTACGAGTTCTAACTGAACAAACTTGAAGTTACTATAATTTGAGCTCTTTTCTAGCTAGAGCCGCCTTGCTTTAGTCCTGCTTCGGCTGTCGGACATTGAACTCTGTGTCTTGTGCTTACATACGGTTTTTACTTGCGCTTAAGCACACATACACGGACCGCATATAATACTTAAACCAAAAGCTCGGTGCGCTCTTAATAACAACAAGATATAACCTCGAATATTCTATAAGTCTTAGGGCGGCGCACATATGGCGGAGAGCAGAGCATTTTTCACTGTCAATCTTTTATCGACATATTTCTCATTGAAATAATATCCAAAATCAATTAACATAACAATTAATTCCTGAGGAGCATCACAGCGACTACATGCGAAAGGTAGTGCGGATGTACGCGACTGCGCGAGCATGTGCGCTACGAGTACTTCGCGCGTGTCCGCTTCCAGTCGTACTCGTTTGGACTCTGGAAAATTGGCAAAAGGAATGACGACGGTGTTTCGCGTAGATCTGTGCGGCATTATCGGGTAAAAATTCGCCTGATGTGTCAGGCTTTATGAAAACTTCGCGGGCATGCTCTACCCTGCGCTCCGCCATATGTACGCCGGCCCTTAGGCAGAGGTGTGCTTGTACACCCACGTTGTCATTGTTGTCTTGAAGTTCAATGTGATTGGGGTCAAATATCAATAAAACCTAACACTGCCTATCCGGAAATCTAACTCAGGAGTCAGGAAATAATTTCGGCATCATCATTCAGCAGGAGCGCTTACGCCAAACGGTTTTTATTCTCCTTAAAATCCCCCTTTCTGTCTTTCAGGATTACTGCAGCTACTACCTGATCCGCTTCAACAAGCAGCCGCAGTTCTGCCGCAAGCTGGAGGAGCAGCGTCCTCCCCACAGACCTCAAACTAGGAAGACCAGGGAACGGACAGAGCCCGTGATCAGCGCAGAGTGCGTGTGTGACAAGACTGAAGCTGACCTGCCTTCGACTTTCACTGTTACTAAGTTGTTGAAGGTAAGATTAGGGCTTTTGGCTAATAGTGCGTCAGTAAAGAACCAATAGAATCTTGCGCTGAGCCAGGCTAGGTAAATAAAGCGGTTCTCATCATCTGGCTAGCCTTTTCCCAACTATATTGGGGTCAACTTCCATTCAAACCGGATTTAGCTGAATACCAGTAGTTTATGCGGAGCGGCTGCCTACAGGACCTGCATAACCCCAACTGGGTAACACGGTAGTTCATGGCAAGACTGGAGTCAGATTAACGTCCGTAACGACTGCCAAAGGTCTACAAATGTCAGCCGGGACCAACAGCTTAACGTGCTTTCTGAGGCACGGAGAAAACTCGCTATGTTAAGATAGTCATCCATCAACAGACCAACCTTGGCAAGCGTTCCTTAACCTTGAAGATCGACCCGTGCGGCTGTTATTATCTAGCCACGAGCTCCTTGTATGTAAATGAAGCGGTTCTATTGGTTCTTAAAAAACTTATCTATACTAATATATAAAGCTGAAGAGTTTGTTTTTTTGTTTACTTGAACACGCTAATCTCAGGAACTACTGATCCGATTTGAAAAATTCTGTCAGTGTTAGATAGCCCATTTATCATCACGTTAACAGCAATAGGAGCGGAGCGGTAATGAAAAAAATTGTGACGCAGACGAAGTTGCGCGGGTCAACTAGTTACCTATATTTGGCCTTCGCATCCTCGCACATCTGGTGCAAAAGCAGTCTAATGTGGGTTTCTAAGCTCCAAGACTTTTTCCAAATTTGTTCGTGTTCCGGAAGCGTAAATTCAGAAATGTAATTATTTAGATATACTACTCTGTCAAGAAAGTACCGGGAAAAGATCAATAATACACAAAATGTCTGTTATTCATCCAAATTTATTTTATCACCTTCAAAGTATGCTCCTTTAGAAACGATACACTTGCGCCAACGAATAATCAATTCATCAAAACATTTTTTAAACGCTGCTTCCGGAATTGAGTTCAGTTTTCGCCGCGAATTCTCCTTTATGTCTTCTATCGATTGAAAACGGGTGCCACACACACAGCTTGTTGACTAGTTTGCATGTCAAACTCGTAAACCCACGTCTCGTCACCAGTAACAATGCGTTTCATGAATGTTGGGTCCGAACTGACTCGTTCTAGCATGTCCTCAGCGACTTTCATGCGATTGAGTTTTTGGAGAAAATTCAGATCTTTTGGGACTAGCCGAGTAGCAACATGTTTCATACCCAAATGATTAGTTAAAATGGTACGGATCGACTCGTGAGATACAGTAAGTTCCGCGGCTATCTCTCTCAGAGTTGAATGGGGATTTTCAGTCACTATTTCCTTCACTTTTGCGATGTTAACTTCAGTTGCAGACGTTGACGGCCTACCAGAGCGAGGCAAATCTTCCATCACATCTCGACCGCTTTTGAACGCTTTGAACCACTCATAAGCACGAGTTTTTGATAAAGTCGATTCACCGTAAGCCTTCTGTAACATTTTCAGTGACTCCGAACACGAAATTCCATTGGCGATGCAAAATTTAAGACAAACTCTTTGTTCGATATTTTTGTCCATTATGAAATTCGCAAGACACACTTTATATGATATTACTAAAACCAGCACTGTATTTAATATAAATAACAGATGCAACTCAAACTCCGCGCCAAAATGGAAAACAGTTGTGCCAATCTAACAACTACAAAAAAACAAAGATTTGAATTTGGAACCATACACAAATCATCCATTCCCGATACTTTTTTGACTGAATGTATACCATAACTATATAAATCAATTTTTTTTTTTTTTTTTTATATACAACTAGCTGACCCACGCGACTTCACTCCGGTCAACTGGCTACTATACCTACCTACCCTACTCCTGAATTTTCTTTGCTATAAGTCTCACGGAGCCCGAGACCTTTCCAACGAATGCAAAACCGTGGAAATCGGTTCGTGCGTTCTGGAGTCAGGAAGGAAAACCCGACTTATTTTTATATAGTAGATTAATGTCATTTAAAAACTGTCAGGCTACTGAAAAGCGCTGTTTTGATATCCATTTAAAATTAAATTCAGGTGAATGAAATAGCATTATAGCGAAATTTTGGCGAGATTCCAGCAATCTGTCTCGGGGTGACACATTTCAGGGTCATCGCAGCCGCGGGGGACAGCTAGTTAACAATAAAAATGTAAAAAACCGGCCAAGTGCGAGTCAAACTTGTATACGAAGAGTTCCGTATCATAAACCTTAATTTTATTATACACACTCTGTGAAAATTTCAACTCTCTACCTATTACGGTTCTTGAGATACAGCCCGCTGACAGACAGACGGACGGACGGACGGACAGCGCAGGCTTAGTAATAGGATTTCGTTGGTTACCCTTTGGGTACGAATCCTAAAAAAGAGTTTTACCAAACCGATTTTGATTAATTTCGGTACAGAGATATAATAGATGGGACCGCGGAGACTTTTATGGTATTTTAACGCGAGTGTCTCAAGACGAAAGTTTTATGACCAGTGCGTGTTGCCAGGGATGACATATGGAACTGAAACGTAGACGCTCACAATGGGCCTCATCAGAAGGCTTAAAGTCACTCAAAGGGCAATGGAGGGGGCAATGCTTGGAGTTTCCTTGCCTGATCGAATCAGGAATGATGATTTCCGCAAGAGAACCAAGGTTACCGACATAGCCAGAACGATGGCCAAACTAAAGTAGCAGTGGGCATTGCTCGCAGAACAGATGGTCGATGGGGCCTGGTGAAGGTCGTGGGTAGCCGATGGATGCGAGATGCGCAGGACCGGTCGTTTTGGCGACGTTTGGGGGAGGTCTATGTCCAGCAGTGATGATGATGAAGCCGCGGGCAATTTCACCTCATTTCCGGTATAAGGTGGTCCCGCACGATGTTGTTTGCCAATTTACTTACTGGTCACGGGATTCAGAAGGCATGACTATGTTAGATAGTAGATTAGGGACTCCAATTTCCACACTCAGACTCCGTTGTGTGTAGGTGTCCTGGCTAAGTTAGCCAGCCTAGCTCCGCCCAGAAGCACAGAAGTTTCCTGAGACCTTCACAGTCTTCGCGGAGCGACCTCCGTTCCGAGGATTTGTTGACGTTAGGTAGCCACGGCCTCGCCGACGTTGAGTAGTCATGTCTATGTTAAGATAACGGTCACTAAATCCCGAGGATAGCACTACCTATGCCGAACAAACGCGGTCATAAAATCATAATGAGAAATTGTCAAACGCGCATAGTTATATTTTTCGCGATATTTTTTTTCCAGAATCCGAGTTAACAACTCCATTATTTAATCAAAGCTCTCTTCTAGGATGAACAAGGACTCCAAACAATTCCCGCGATAGAGAGGAAGTCCCTAGCTGGTTTCCTGAACCATGCGACCCCTGACAAGAAGCAGCTGGTGGAACTTCTGTACCAGGACATCATCAGGCCTACGGGAGTGTCGTGGGACGACGTAAAGGGACTGGCTTCGGCTAAGAGCTTGCTCATGGAGTCTGTTGTGTATCCTGTACGGTAAGCATGTCAACATTTAGACGGCTGGGTTGGTGCAGTGGTTGTGCAATTAGCTCCCGCTCTGCGTGTCATAAAATTGTTTTGGGTCTACGAGTAGCTGTTTGCGTAAACGTAAGTTTATATTTTTGTAAATGCACGGTACAGGAGAAATGTCTAGTGTGCGGCAAAGTTTTATTAAAAGAGAGAAACAATACGCCTTAGTATTCCGCGACGTTAGACACAGATGGAAGTAGGTACCTACCTACCCGCAGTACACCTTCTTATCGCAAGTTTGTAATAGAAAACAACCGGGTTCATACCCAGCCTTCAGACTACTTTTGGGGAAATTCCAGATGGAAAAAGCCTATAGCTAACAAATCCGGAAATGGAATAGAACCCAGGAACTCGTGCTCTGCCGTATCACTTACGGCCACTGAACCAACAAGGCGGCTTTCCTATACAGTATGCACTATCTTGGAATTATTTTTAAAACCTTGTCAATCATGTCTGATGTGTGTCGCCTATTTTTTTTTGGCTTGAAAACTAAAGGCGCTAGGTACTCACCGATATCGCGTTTTTATCTTGAAATACGAAATTTCGTTCCTTTGACTAGTTATCCAGACGTATTCACTGGTCTCCTGGAGCCCTGGCGAGGGGTGCTCCTCCACGGTGCGCCTGGCACCGGCAAGACAATGCTGGCGCGAGCCGTCGCCTGCGAGAGCTGTTGCACCTTCTTCAACGTGTCTTGCAGCACCATCGTCAACAAGTGGCGTGGGGAGAGTGAGAAGATTGTTAAGGTATACGACAGCATTGCACCCATGATTTACCAACTCGAAATAACTTAGAAACTGTAGATACGTTGCTCGCTCTCAGAAATGGCAACATTAAAGAAGGTAACTACCGTGACCGAGCTCTCTCGGTCGCGGTAGTTACCTTCTTTGTCATTATGTCGCGTGCTTGCGCTGTTTTTTAAGCTGGGTTGTTGGCGCTTGATGACGTCGTACCAAGCGGGTCACCTTCCTGATCCTTAGTGTGGCAACATAGCATAAAGCATAATAAGCGTATAATATTGCCACTGCTGGTAAGTCTTTGCCTCTTCTCTGAAAGAGGGACTGAGCAGTAATCTACCATCCACCGCATGGCAACTTATGATAACAAAATCATCTTAATTTTTCTTGCAATCATTACTTACATCTATAACTAAAATGAGATATTTTAGATACAATTTCTTGCCCTTTGATTAATTTCTACAAGTCCATTCTTTATTGGGAGCGGGATAAGACTCCCAATAAATGGCCTCTTTTCCGCTATTTCTAGGTCCTCTTCGAGATGGCATCCTACTACTCCCCCTCTATTATCTTCATGGACGAGGTGGAGACGCTAGCATCAGACCGCTCGTGTCCGGGAGAACACGAGGCATCTCGGCGCCTAAAGGCACAACTCCTCACAGAACTGGATGGCATCGGAGGTCGAGAAGGCATCATATTCTTGCTGGCCAACTCTAATATGCCTTGGTAAGCCAGCATAGTATTTTTGTTTTTGGCGCACTTTCATTTTGTGATTTATAATGGTAGCATTCATCATCTGCCTTGCCTTTTCCCAACTATGTTGGGGTCGGCTTATACTCAAGCCGGATTTAGCTGAATACCAGTTTTTTACGTGGAGCGGCTGCCTACCAGACCTCCACAACCCATTAACTGGGTAACACGGTACTTCATAGCAAGACTGGAGTCAGATTTACTGGCTTCTGACTATCCGTAACGACTGCCAAAGATCTACAAATGACAGCCGGGACCAACAGCTTAACGTGCTTTCTGAGGCACGGAGGAAACTCGGTATGTTAAGATGTTTACTAATCCACAGACCAACCTTGGCAAGTGTTGCTTAACCTTAAAGATCGAACCGTGCGGCTGTTATTAACTAGCCACGAACTCTTCTGACGATCTGTACAGATTGCTAAAGGTTTTTAAATGACAGTCGTGGCCAACAGCTTACACGTGCTTTCCGAGGTACGGAGGAGTCTCGGTAAGTTTAGACGGTCACCTATTCACTGACCGATCTCGGCAAGCGTTGCTTAACCTTGAATATCGACCCGTGCGCCTGTTATTATGGTAGCATTCAGCCAAATAAGGTTACCCAGTAGGGCCCAACTTATTTACAGTGAAGTAAATACCTTGAGGAATGCTAGACCAATAATATTGTTCAATGGAGAACCACGCTGTAGGAATGTACCTCGTATCACTAATGTTTTCAGCAACTGGTTATTGCTTTTATGGATGAAATTACGCCATCGAATCTTGGTCAAATTCAGAACGAATAAAAGTTTGGTTTGAAAAATCTCGTCAATTTTCCAGGGAAATAGACCCAGCCATGTTACGAAGATTAGAGAAGCGGATTTTCATCCCCCTCCCCGACTTGAAGACTCGTGAGGAATTGTTCCAGAACTACCTGAATGTGAAGAATGTGGAGCTGTTCCCTAAGGTGGACTTCAAGGAACTGGCGACCAAGACTGAGGGGTACTCCGGCAGCGATATTAAGTTGGTCTGCAAGGAGGCTCTTATGTCTACTGTCAGGAAGATGCTGCCATCTATGGGTGGGAAAGGTCAGTATGGTTATTTTTTCAGACTTTTATCGGGATTGTCAGCCCCCATCGTAAACATTTTTTTTTTTTGCGCTGGGAAAAAATGCATTACGCATGGGCTCCCGTCGGGGGAATGGGAGGGGTATGTGGGACTCCCCGGGCTGACCCGGTATACCCACTAAAATAACCCAGCGGCATTCCCGCATCGTCCAAGTGGAGGAGGACTGGGAGATCGGCGCAGCCTTAGCGTCCAGTCCTTCTCCGACGACAACCCGCCTAAAACGGCGGGCTCCTCACGTCCTCCCCGTTAAGGGGGAGGGCTGGGAATTACCGACGAAGGTGGTGTGGAGTGCAATGCGGGCGGAGGCGCCCCCGCGCCTATCGCCCGCCCATCACCACCATGAGGAGGAGGAAGACGACGTCTTCTCCGACCTCTTCTTCGCCTTCGGAGCGGCGCAGCGAGAGGGTCATCCTCCCGCGCGCGCTCCGCCACCTCCTTTTGCGAGATGACATCCTCGCAAAAAGAGGCGACAGCTGCCCAGGACCTCTCACTCTCCAGCATGGCGTTGACCACGTTGGGAAGTGAGAGGTCCTGACCGATCTCCGCAGTTAGACTGCGGCGCGGCTCGGACCAAGCCGGGCACACCTCGAGGGTGTGCTGAGCCGTGTCCTCCGCCGCGCCGCAGTCATGGCACGCCGGAGTCTCCTCCCTCCCGATCCGGTGCAGGTGCGTGCCGAAACAGCCGTGGCCTGACAACATTTGCATCAGACGGAATGAGAGAAAACCGTGGGAGCGCTCGAGCCAGTCTCGCAGGACTGGACCGAGCGCGTCCAGGGTTCGGCGGCCAAAGGTGGCGGTGGCGAGGTCCTCCGTCCAATGGACGACGATAGCGTCCCTCGCCTCCCGCCGCACGGCCTCCCGCTCCTCCGCGCCGTCCACTCGTACACTCTGGCGAGCACCCACGCCTCCAACTTCCAAGGAGGGGTGCCAGAGCGCACGCCGCCGAAAAGCCCACCGAGCGGTAGACCCTCGCCACTCGCAGTGCAATGGCCCTTTGAGGCCTGCGCATCACGGTCGCATTCTCCCTCCAAAGGAGGGATTCCGACCAGATGGGGGCCCCGTACAGGGCCATGCTCCGCAGGATGCCGGCATATATTTATTTATTTAACAATTTATGTACATTTAATAAGATAAGAAGAAAGAAACAGAATAAGTACAAAGGTGATGCTTATTTCAAAAGAAATCTTTTCCAGCATACCTGCGAAAGGAGAGTAGAGTAAAAAGAGATGTAGACATAGTGTGTAACAGTAGCTAAAATAAAAACTATACATATTAAATATAACATACAATACATAATTAACATACTAATACATACTATATGATATAAAAGAAAAATAATAATACATATTTATTTGCAACTATGACGAGAAGGAAAGATAGTGTTCTTTCACTCTTCTTTTAAAAACTGCAAGAGTTTGGCAAGCCCTAATGTCAGGCGGTAGTAAATTCCACAACCGTACCGCATGTGCAGTAAAGGAGTAGGAGTAAAAATCGGTAGAGTGGGGACGGGATTTAAGAAGATTTCTAAGATGCGACCTGCAAGGCGCATCCGAAGGACGGGAATAGGAGAAACGTTCTCGCAGGTAGGAAGGCGTTTTAGGATTGTGAAGTATGTTAAATAGCAAACACAATATCCGAGAGTTCCTGTGAAGTCGAATAGGGAGCCACTTGAGAACCTTGCGAAATCCTGAAACATGATCATATTTTTTAAGATTGAACACAAAACGAATACAGATATTTTGCAAACGCTCAAGTTTATTTAAAAGCTCCTCAGTGGCATCCAAATAACAGGCATCAGCGTAGTCAATGATGGGCTGAATGAGAGTTTGAGCAAGGGAAATTTTGGTTTTCAAGGGCAAAAAGCTCTGGAGACACTTCAGCGAATGAAACGTGTAATGGACCTTACGACTGACTTCAGCGATATGGTTAGTCCACGATAAATAGGAGTCCATGATCACCCCCAGGTTTCTAGCTGTCTTTGCGCGGCATATAGGCGGTATATAGGCGCTGGCATCGTGCCTTGGGCCCTCCCAGGTTCGGGAGGAGCCAGGAGAGAGCATCCGCAGCCCTCAGCAGGCGCGTCGACAGCCCGCTGAAGTGCGGGCCGAAGTACCACCTGCTGTCCAACACGCCCCTCTGGACGCCCACTCTGACGCCCTCCACCACAATGTGGGCGTAGCCCCATCGTAACATTTTTTTTTTTTTTTTTGCGCTGGTAAGAAATGCATTACGCATACCCTCCCGTCGGGGGAACGGGAGGGGTATGTGGGACTCCCCGGGTTGACCCGGTATACCCACTAAAATAACCCAGCGGCATTCCCGTATCGTCCGAGTGGAAGAGGACTGGGAGATCGGCGCAGCCTGGGCGTCCAGTCCTCCTCCGACGACAACCCGCCTAAAACGGCGGGCCCCTCACGTCCTCTCCGTTAAGGGGGAGGGCTGGGAATGACCGGCGAAGGTGGTGTGGAGTGCAATGCGGGCGGAGGCGTCCCCGCGCCTATCGCCCGCCCATCACCACCATGAGGGAGAAGACGACGTCTTCTCCGACCTCTTCTTCGCCTTCGGAGCGGCGCAGCGAGAGGGTCGTCCTCCCGCGCGCGCTCCGCCGCCTCCTTTTGCGAGATGACATCCTCGCAAAAAGAGGCGACAGCTGCCCAGGACCCCTCACTCTCCAGCATGGCGTTGACCACGCTGGGAAGTGAGAGGTCCTGTCCGATCTCCGCTGTTAGACTGCGGCGCGGCTCAGACCAAGCCGGGCACACCTCGAGGGTGTGCTGAGCCGTGTCCTCCGTCGCGCCGCAGTCGTGGCACGCCGGGGTCTTCTCCCTCCCGATCCGGTGCAGGTGCTTGCCGAAACAGCCGTGGCCTGACAACACCTGCACCAGACGGAATGACAGGAAACCATGGGAGCGCTCGAGCCAGTCTCGCAGGACTGGTCCGAGCGCGTCCAAGGTACGGCGGCCAAAGGTGGCGGAGGCGAGGTCCTGCGTCCAATGGACGATGATGGCGTCCCTCGCCTCCCGCCGCGCGGCCTCCCGCTCCTCCGCGGCGGGGCGCTCCCCGAGGGCCTTTCGCCGCGCCGTCCACTCGTACACTCTGGCGAGCACCCACGCCTCCAACTCCAACCTAACCTTAATTAACAATAGGTTATATTAGCATATTAGTGGATAAGAGTTAGGTACTAGGTAGCATTAAACGTGTGGAGACTGGTCTGGTTGCCCCAGAACAGAAGGCTAGATGATCACTAGTGTCAGTTCTTACGCAAAGATCATTTTAAATTTTCTGCCCAAGAAAGAAAATAATACGTCTCCGCCTTTCAACAGAGAGATTTGAATCAGTTATTAACCAATTTAACCGATTTTTTCCCACATCAGAGGGCCTACCACAAATATTTTGACGTAGGTATAGTTGGTAGGTAACGTTAACGTAAGTGAATTTTTAATGTGAAAAAATCCAGCGCCATAGTATTTTGGTTTAATTTTATGGGACATACACAATTGAATACAGTATCCAATTCATATATATATTATGTGCGAAACGAGTATTGTAGCTATGGTACAATTTTACGTTAAGTTACTATACGTCGATAATATTCGTGCTGGGCCTTTAGTCCTTGGGCACGCCATAATTGCGGCGATAAGTCCCCTCTTTGAGGAGTGGCTAAAGCGGCGCCACGGCGTCCTTACCTTCCGCTTGACGCAGGTACTCACCGGACACGGTTGTTTCGGGAGGTACCTTTTTCGAATACGGCGGGAGGATACACCCGGGTGTCAACACTGCGAAGATCGTCCGGAGGACACGGTGGAGCATACGGTGGAGGTCTGCCTTGCTTGAGCACCGCCGTATCCTCGTCGAGGCGATCCGCGGCGGGGATCTCTCGCGTCCGGCCCTGGTTCAAGCCATGGTCCGGAGCGACGAGACATGGGAAGCGGTCACCTCCTTCTGCGAAGCAGTAATGCTAACAAAGGAGGAAGCCGAACGCGTGAGAGAGAGAGGGAAACCTCACGCCCCAGCCGCCGAAACAGAAGAAGACGCCCCGGGCGTCGGGAGTCGCGGGACGATTTTCGGCCACCGTAGGCGTGGGACTGCGGACGGCGAGCATTGGGTGGCTCGCCGTCTGATCAGAACCAGGCCCGGGTCGGCGGCGCGCTGCGATCCCAACGCGCCTCAAGGACATGTCAGCACGGAAGACGGGGCCCACTAGGGCCAGTGCCTGCTGGGGCTGCGGACTTCGTTCGAAAGAGGCACCGTACCCTGGAACGCAAAGGGCACTAGGAGAAACACGGATGAGTTTTAGTCAGTAAGAGTCTGACACTCCCTCCTGCTGTACCCAGAGCGGGAGGAGTCATTTGATGATTTCCCATCCTAAAAAAAAAAGGCCCTTAGTCCTCTTTCACCGCACTTGCTATGTTGAATTAGAAACCCGGATACAACTTGTAAACCTCTCAAATCAAATCAAATCTATCTAATCTGACTTTACTTAGTGTCTGTTATTTTCCTATTAAGTTAGCCCGCCATTTTGTGCACCTTTTCTGGTTTTTCTTCTTTTAATGAGTTATTGACCAGAGTAAAACGTTTCCACCGCTGCTGGGACAAGTGCCATACTCTCAGAGGGAGATAGTCGTAACCACGCGAACCCAGTACGGGTTAAAAATAAGGGGTATTTACTTATTGTTTTTTGTTTTCTTTCAGGTAACGTAGCTAACCGCAAGGACCGACTAGACCTGACCGATATACTGACAGCCATCGAGAAGACCAAGCCAGTCTCTAAGAACCTCACCATTAGACATGTGGAGTGGCAGAATGAGATGGGCTGTTCTTAAATCGGTGGTTTGTGGCGTCGATTATGTTAAGTACCTAAATTGTAATTTAGAATACGAAACAGTAAAGGGACAAAAACTCTATGCTATCCTATCCCATCCTTCCTTCTATCCTATCATATCCTTCTTATACTAATTATAAGAATATTAATATAATCTATACTAATATATTTATAAAGCTGAGAGTCTACTTACCTACTGGTCCGATTTGAAAAGTTATTTCGGTGTTAGATAGCCCATTTATCGAGGAAGGCTATAGGCTATATATCATCACGCTAAGACCAATAGGAGCGGAGCAGTAATGAAAATTGTGACGCAGACGAAGTTGACGGGTCAACTAGTATATAATATTAATACAATATAATACCTAATGTTATAAATGTGACAGTTTGTGGGGATGGATGTTTGTTACTCTTTCACGTCAGAACGCCTGAAAGGATTTCATGAAATTGGGTACAGAGGTAGATTATAGTTTGGAAAAACACACAAACTTCTTTTATCCCGGGAGTATGTTTCCTAGGGATCACGCGAGCGAAGCCGCTGACAGAAGCTAGTACAAGATAAAGTTCAAATTCTGTTGCAACTCACATTTCTAGGGTCATATAGAAATTATATCTTTAAAATCCAACTTAAAACACATAACGTTAAAGTCGATATTTGAGTCGATGCCGATGGATTTAAACTATCTCGAATTATAAACTTTCTTCTTCTTCTTCTTCTCGTGTGAGCAGTAAGGTCTAACGACCCCACATTCTCTAGTGTCAGAGTTTCTAATCCGCTTTAAGGGCCTCTTGAAATGGTTTATTTGACATCCGCAATTTGGCGGCCGGAACGTGCCTTCCGAAGCACGGAATCATCTTTTTATCAGACAATCAGGTGATTCAAGCCTGCAATGTCCTAGCCAAACTGGAAACAACTTTACAAAGTATGCTTCCCGTGGGAATCGAACCCACGACCACCGGGTCACAAGGCAAACGCCTAAACCACTCGACCACGAAGGCAGTTAAGTAAAGTACCTACCTTATCTTCTTGATACTTATGCAATATGAACTATTTATTAATTGCAATATAGTTTCTATTTTGGTATTTTTAATTTATTATGCCAAAAGATTTTTTATTGGATCTCAGTATGTTTTATTTATCAGAGCTTGTTGGCTCTTATAGCTTAAACAAAATGTGCTAAATTTCTTTTAAAAGTATATATTTAATGTTCATGTTTATGTAAGCATGAACTTTTTGATATTATTGTACCTAAGATGTTTAAAAAATTTGTGATTTTGTATGGAAAATAAACGTTTTGGTTTAATTTTGCGAATTTTATTCTCATCCAGTCTAGGTCTATGGTTTTCCAAATAGTTTAGTATGGTGTTTCTACAGAATACTTGTCCAAAGAACCAGTAACTGATACCGAATTCCGATTTGTGGCGTATTAATTTGTAAATCCACACATATCAGGCGAGGATGTGGCGTCGACGTCTGTGGACAAGTTATTACGGAGCAAGTAGCTGTTTTTTTTTTCTAAAAGTAATTACTGCTGCCTGATATGAAGCAATTTACATTTAGTCCAGGAATATTAGGGTTTTCACCTCGGAAATGAGAGATAGTCGGCTATAAACTTGTATAGGTACCTTTATTTTGACGCCCTAAAACTTGTATCAAAACCTACTGATTGTAGGGTGTCCGCGACTACAGATATTCCAAGGTCAAAAAAACGATTTTTTACACATTTTTTGCAAATATCTCGTTTCCTATGGGGTTTTCGCTATTTTTATCAATATGGTAGAGTATTATATTCCCTACAACTTTTGTTGTAATTTTTTTATACGTTGTATCGTTTTCGAGACCTTCTCATCGTGTGGTTTAGTTAGTACTCCACGAACTTCATCTCCCCGTGTAAATTACTTATTAATAGACTAAAAGTTCGACGACGGCAGTTCGCACAAACTGCAACATTTTTCTTAATTAAAGTATTTTTATACCCATTGTAACTTTTAAACGAAATGTCCGATTTGAATGATTTAAAGTTTAATTTACTTGTACATAACCAACCTTAATTATTAAACAATTTAAATGGATAAGGATTACTATAATGATACTTAAATCACCACTATTCCATTTCACCTGGGTTTTTATTGAATAATTTGAACAAAAGGCGGTCATTGTGACTTAACCATAATAGTTAGATATATACCCTCGCGGACTTTTTTGTAGATATTGATGTCCTCTATAAAACTGTAGTACTTTGCTCTATTGGCATTAGTTTCCGCAGCGTACGCGATATAAGGATCTTTTTTGGTATTTTTTTTCATACCTTGGGTTACATTATCGAAGTTATATATAGATAATGAAAGAATTTTTTAAATCGGTCCAGTACTTTCGGAGCCTATTCAATTCAAACAAATCTTTCCTCTTTACAATATTAGTGTAGATATATTAATAATTATTTTACTTGCGTATCTATTTTTATACGAGTTCATAGCTGGCTATCTCAAATTCCAAGATTCTTACTTAATTTTGACTAATTTGACTGGACTAATTGGTATAACTACGCCCACCAACCTTCCTTCGGTGGCAACAATCGCACGAAGAAAATAATCGCCCCTATTGCTTTGACATAAGCACTAGGCGCTGTGGCATAAGACGGCATTTATTCCGAATTAGGCTTAACTCAAGCGAAAGGCTTCATGACTATACCTACCAACTTTTATGTGATCAATTGTAATGTGTTTTAATAATAATAATAATAAACCATTTATTTCAGATAACATAAGTAATCCATATTTGTTAGCAAAATTACAAACTTAAAAAAAAAAAAAAAAACTAATGTTAGCAACAAAAATAACATAAAAATAAAAACTACAAACTAATATTAACGGAGTGGCAGGTCCAGGTGGACTCACCGATGATGGTAGCAAATCACTATACGACTGCGTGCAGCCGTATCCAGCGAGCCAGCATCGGTGAGTCCCACCGGTCTGCCAGCGCTCGCAGGATGGTGTTGGGACTGCCGCGCATGCGGCGCATGATGGAAGCGAACCGTTTGCGCATGATGGCCGCATAGCCGTCTGTGTCAGCCGCCGCGAACATCGCGGAGGCGCTGCAGTGGCGCGGCAGCCCCATCAGCACCCGGAACGCGTTATTGTATTGAACGCGCAGATCGCTGCATGTCCGCTGCGTATAGTTAACCCACAGGCTGCAGGTGTAAAAGGACTGACAGCACGCTTTAAAAAGCGCAACTTTGACAGTCCCCGCGCACCGTGAAAACCTGCGGGCCAACATGTTGCATCGGACAGACAGCGCTCTGCGCTCCCTTTCAATATCTACACTGTCCTTAAGGCCGTCGGTGACCCAGTGGCCCAAGTACTTAAATTGCTCGACTTTATTCAGAGCATTACCACCTAAAGTGAAATTCGGAACGAATGTGTAACGCTTATTGTCCGGCCTGAAAATCATTATTTCACTCTTTTTTGCGTTGTAAATGAGCCCATGAGCCACCGCATAGGACTCACAAATTTTCAAAAGCCTTCGCAAGGCTCCAATCGATGGGCTCAGCAGCACCATATCATCTGCGTAACTGATGTTATTCATGCACACTCCATCTATATGACACCCGACTCCGGTGCTGCTGAGCTCATCGATCAGTCGGTTGACGTACAGGTTGAATAGCGTGGGAGAGGTCAGCCCCCCCTGCCTCACCCCGCATTCCAACCTGTACTCCCCCGAGAGAGAGCCTGCCCATCTTACAAAATTCTTTTGATTTTTATACCAATTCATAAATAATAACTTAACTTCCCTAGGTAGACTAGTTTCATCCCTTAATTTATCCCACAGAACATCGTACGATACAAGATCGAATGCCCTCGATAAATCAAGGTAGCATGCATACACTGGGGTCTTTCTACTCGTATAATACTGCACAGTCTGCTTGAGGCACAGGATAGCACTCTCGGTGGAAAGCCCGGGCCTGAAGCCGAACTGTGCGTCATTTAACGAGACGTGTTTATCCAAGTGCTGACCAAGCAGACTGTCCAGCACTTTGGCGACAACTGTGGCTAGTGAGATTGGTCTATAATTGTTAACATCTGGTGTATCACCAGTTTTATTTTTAATTATTGGTACAACTATAGTACGCATTAGTTTATCAGGCAGATGGGAGTGACCTAAACACAGGGTAAAAAACATAGAAAGAACTCTGGGTAGGTGTACACCTGCGTGCTGCAGGTGCTCGACGCTGAGGCTGTCGTGACCTGGGGATTTACCCCGCACCATGCCTTTGATCACCGCACACACTTCCTTCTTAGTAAAATGCACACTACGCTCACTACCCTCCTCAGCATCGGGCTCCTGCAGCGCTAGCCCGAGAGGAGAGTTCACCCTAAAATGATGGGAGAACATATTGGCGATCTCGCTAGGCTCGTGCACTCCCGCCACGCTGACGGGAAGGCTCGGCTTATGATTCATCTTATTGGTGTTTTTCCAGAACTGACCGAATTTCTTATTTGAGTGAAGTTCAGCTAAAATGTCCATCTTTATCTGTTGTTGATTACTCTGACACCACTTCAATTTTGATTTAAAAGCGCGCCTAGTTTCACACATGTCATTATATAGACGGCCAGCCCCGGGCTTACCCCCATACAACCAGGCCTGGAAACACAACCGAGCCCTCCCATGAGCGTCGCGGACGTGCCTATTCCACCCGGTAATATATTTACCTCTACGCTTTTCGGTAAATTATAACTACTGATGGCGGCCTCGGACAGTATACAAATAATCTCGTCATACATGTTATCTAGCAGGATTCTATGACTTTTGTTACAACACATATGATCGGAACAGCTTCTTAATTCTGAAGGAAAATCAATTTCACGAAGTCTAGAGTGACATACATTTTTAAATTTCGCTATCTGAGACGAATCACGTTCACCCCAGACTATTCTGTTTACACTAACAGTAGGAATGCATACCTTCGGCTTAACTAAATTAAAATTGCATACTATAGACACTGGGTAATGATCAGACCAATAGGTATTATATAACACAGTGGCCGCGAACACAGAGCGCCGCGCGGCACTCGTCACAAGACAGTGGTCGAGCCAGCGCCGACAGCCGTGCGCGTCACTGACAAACGTATGGCTGTCCGGCGGCAACAGTTTTAAGTCGACACATGACCATGATTGTTCCGCACAAAAGGATAAGAGCTCAATAGCAAATGACTCACCGGGGTGTGCATTGTAGTCCCCTAACATAAACACTGACTCCACATTGTGACTGTCAATTATGGCTGTGATTTCACTAAGACACTCCGTGAATTCCACTAAGTTTTCATTGGAATCGGTAGGCATATACACAGAAAATATCAAAACGGAACGTTCAATAAGCTCAATCTTTTTCGCGGCGAGACGCACACTATTGCACTTTACTACGGTTACCGTTGGAAACGCAGCCTTTCTCCACAGTAGGGCAACCCCGCCGTAGGGCCTACCTCGTAAGACCCCAGCCGCGGTATCCACTGCAGAGGTACCCGTGCAGGCGAAGTCGTCGTCGTCTATCGCGGCCAGATACCCGAGGTCGTGCGGCAGTAGCCACGTCTCCTGCAGCGCCACAACGTCAGCCGACCGACAAAGCTTCCGTACACAATCCACTGATCTCATCACGTTTTTACAGTTAAAACTTATCAAATTGATGTTATTCATAGATTAGAACTGCCAACATTCTCGCTAGTCACACGGACTTTTTCCTTATCACGTCTATTGATGTTTATAAATCGACGGTAGGCTACCCCCTTAGGCCAGAAGTCATCACTCAGGAAAGTTGTTAGCGACTGTTTAGGTACGAATATTTTGTATGATTCGTAATCCTTCGCTAACTTCATGTCCATTTTTTCAATTTTAACATCAATGTTAGTTTTCTTCATAATGTAGGTATGTATGTCACATACGGACACGCACTTCGCCACATTATAAATGTACATGGGAACCTTAGTTTCCGCTGCCATAAAATTACTTCCAGGCTCAGGAATCGCTTTTCCTCGCTTCCCAACGAAACGGTTTCGTAATCTTTTGTTTTGGACACGAACCCACTGATCACTCGGGGCTTGTGCCTTCCATTTCCCTTCTCGAACAATCTCCGCCAACGATTTTTGCCTAGGCGCGATAGGGTCGGATCCATTTTTGTCGGCCGTGTGTCCTACGGTCCAGTCGAGTGGTGGTGGTAGCGGCGCAGTACAGGTGGCCGAACTAGATAACAGCGGCAGCGGGACGGGGGGCAGAGGACCACAGCCACCGGTCGCCGCGGGGGACTGCGGTGGCGAGGGTGGCGGCGGCGCCGGCGGCGATTCGATCAGCTGACCCGCGACGTACTTCATCTTAGCCGCGTCTCGATCAACGGTTTTATTTTGCGGCGCGTATGTTTCACTACTACCCTCCGATTTGTGATGCTCAAAAGTATTATGAATACTGGATAACGGTGAAGATTCGAATGTAGTTTGCTGTTGATAACATTCACTTGTGCCGTCATTACAATCTAGAGGCAATCCCTTGGGACCACTATCACACTCATAACTTGCGAGTCTTGCAACATATGCACCTCTCCTGGGGTTAACATTGACCCATCCTGATGAAAGATGCTGCACCTCACTTCTCAATTGGTCCACCTGCTTAACTGTGGCATAGTCTTCTTTCATCATGTCAAGATCTTGCCGTAGCTTAACAATGTCTTTTAGTAGCCTCGTCACATCGACATGGTCGAACAGAACCGGGGGTAACTTCTCAAGGTCGCGGGCCACGAAGACTGGGATATCCTCGGAGTCGGTATCGCGGATCAGACAGATGATGTCGTCTATGTCTCGAACATTTTTCCCCGCCTTCCTCCGCGTTATCTTACGTTTTGTTGTCGGCAAGGATTTGAACAACAACTTCTTCGCCGCTACAATGTCACTTTCGGAGAAAGCACTCGCACAGATTCTACTAATACTTTCATCGTCCATAACAGATATTTTATTATGGACGAAGGCCAAAACTTCGTTAATCACGATGTTACAATTTGCACATTTAACCAAAGAGGACATTTTTAATTCCCCGTTACACAGCGTCACACACAATAGCCAACCGTACGCATGCGCGCGCGCGTCGGAACTTTACTAACATAGTTTTTTTAAGACATTTTTGTGACTAACAAATGGACTATTTTAAACTTTTTTATTTAAATAAAATTATAATCTACTTTTTTTGTTTTCTTCACTTATTTATATATTTTTAAACATTTTTATACAATATATGTATAACAAAACATTTAAAAATATAAAAATAGTAGCCCACCGATATCGGGAACAGGGTCCAAGCTACCGGTGGTCAGGGCTCCAGAGAAAGGAACCTCTTGACAATGCGAGCCGTGTCCAGAAGTACCGCTTTCTGAATCAAGCCCTTGATCCAGCTGCCAAACGAGAGGCTCCTAAATTATAATTATTATTAAATTATTTCATTCATTTTTCATATTTACATATAATTTACATTTTTAAATATTTCTATAAAAAATAAAATATAAAAAATAGTACCCACTGGCATCGGGAATAGGGTCCAAGGTACCGGTGGTCAGGGCTCCCGAGAGGAACCTCCTCACTATAAGCGCCGTGTCCAGGAGAACTGCTTTCTGGATCAAGCCCTTGATCCAGCTGCCAAACGAGAGCCTCTTGAGATGTTGGTCGAGGCTGTTGGTAATAGGTAATGCCATTGGCCGTCACTATCTGCCTATGACTATCTATGACTGCTGTGTTCACATCCCACATGTCGACAACCTCGCGAGCCAAGTCAAGATACTTTTTTGTTTATCTTTCTCAGACTTCACGAGGTTCTCGTCATGAGGGACTGCTATATCAACAATCATTGCGCGACGCTCTAGTCGGTCTATCACCACTATATCAGGCTTATTGGCTACAATAGTCCTGTCAGTGATGACAGACCGATCCCAATACAATGTGCAATTGCCACTTCGAGAACTGGGTCGGGCACATACCTATAGTTCGGTACTTCCGATTCCACATGATTGTATTTAAGTTGCTGGTAATCCTGGCTACAAGGTTGTGTCTGTGCAAATAGTCTCCGTTAGCCAGACTAGAACAACCAGAAATAATGTGGCGGATGGATTCCCCGCGCCGGTGACATACCCGACGTATGTCAACCGTACCGTCCTTCACAATGTATTTCCGGTAGTTGTTCGTCATCAGTTGTTGTTGTTCATAATTGCACAGACAAAACCGAAGAGGTCACCAAAACGCAACCAAGCTACGGACGCTAAGAAGTCTATATCGGGCCCCTGTAGGACCCGATAAAAGCGTCCGTGAAGCTCCTTGCTCTGCCATACCTCCCTGCGATCATTAGTATCTAATACCACAGGTTTGTGCCAGTTCTCGTTAGCCAAGGAGAGCGCGGTAAGGCCTTTGTCCACCGCTACCACATCTCGATGCATACCCACGTCGGCCTCTAGGAAGTAGGAAGAAGGTTGTGCAGGGTTAGCATTCAATTATTATTATTATTATTTGTCTGAATAAATAAATTGATTGATTGATAACACATACCTTACATCTATTGCATAAATTATCTTTCAAATGAAACACGGATATTACACTGTTATTATTTATTGACGACACCAAGACCAACATCAGTTCCGCTATACAAAATATTGTTTCATTTAGTTACACTTCTTACGCTACAAACACAGCTCAATTCCTGCATTCGCATCCTCATTCTAAAACAAGCTTTATACAAACAAATTAGGGTCTAAAATTAGTTACAATTTGTCATTTGTTTATGATTAAATTTAGAATCGGCTTTATTTACGTCCATGACATTCTAAGGAGTCGGATTTGAAAGCAGGATACAACATTACTAATAAGTATGAAAGAGACATGAAAATAAATCTCTTTCGCACTTAGGTGGTAAAGCGATCTTCTATCCCTCTCTACTCAGCTGTCAAATCCGACTTAGATCGTCACGAATTTAATAGATACGAAGTTAACGCGTCGTCATGCCAACAGAGGGCGCTTTTCGGCTTTGTCGAACAAATGAATGCGACGATTGTGTATTCACGCGACGATCGCTTTCCATTCGGACGTTGCCTAAGGATTCCGTTTTACTTCCAATTTACAATGACAGCTTGTTGGGTAAGTAGATTGATAGGTAGGGAGGTAGATTGATATTAAGGGCAAGATTCACAGATAGAACTTTAGACTTTACAAAATTACCGTTTCATGCGAATATAAACCTTATTCACAATGAATAAGTGGGCATATCAATCAATACATATGAAACTCTTCCATTACTGAGTGACAAAACGCACAGCCAAAACTATTAGATGAAGAAAGTTGAGACATGTAGGTTCTTTGGGGAGTGTAGCGAAGCACTGAGAAAGGATTTCCCGAAATTCCTACGGGAACGAGAAAAACGGGATATGCGCGAACGAAGTCGCGGACAAAAGCTAGTATTGGTATATAACACTTGCTGACTTTAGGCTTACACGAATTTGATACTTATTACTTGTGAATAAGATAAATATTCGTATGAAACGCTAAATTCACCCAGTATAATGTGATCTATGAATATTGCGCTAAGAAGTAGATAGATAGAGTCACACTAGAACTAACTAAGAAGCAGAAAGTATGAGACAGATAATAATTAGGGCCGTTCACACCAGGTGGGTAATACATACATCAGTCAGTTAAACGGAACCCCTTAGGATTGGCGTGCACTAACGCAAATGGCCAGGGGGGCATTTTTTTTAAGGATGGGAAATCATCAAATGACTCCTCCTGCTTTGGGTAAAGCAGAAGGGAGTGTCAGACTCTTGCTGACTAAAACCTATCCGTGTTCCTCCTAGTGCCATTTGCGAACCAGGGTATGGTTAAATATTTTTATGAATAAGGGTATATTTATCCTTTGTAATCTGGGGGCTACTCTCTAAGCCCGAAGTCCGTAGTTCCGGGCTTAGTTGCGGGCGTATTCTACTCCGTACCACCTACGGACTTACGATTAGTCCCGAACTCGAAATAAGAATAAATGACAACACGATTTGACAGTAACTGACAAATCCTGTTGTCATTAATTCTTGGTGGTTAGGTGATACGGAGTAAAATACGCCTGCGATTAAGCCCGAAAAACTATGGGCTTCGGGCTTAGAGAGTAGCCCCCAGATTACGAAGGATAATTAGCCCTATTCATAAAAATGTTTTAACCACTCATTAGTTTAAATACTGAATAGCAGATTTTTTTAAAACTATTTATAGGCACGCGTTTGACCACTATCTCACCTGATGGTAAGCGATGATGTGGTCGAAGATGGAGCACGCTTGTTTAGAAGTAACCTATTCCTTGCCTAGATTCCTTATAATTATTATTTTGATGTGAAACATTCGCGCCTTGGAAGTAAAACCGACTTGTATGCCGTGACAAAAGCGACATGACGTCATGTCGTGATGCCCCCACTACGCCACCTGTTACGGACGGCGAATTTTGGAACTATTTTATACGATTTTTAATATTATGAATTCTAATATTAACATAGATGTTTCACATTTGCCGGGCGTCCCGTGACGGTTGCTTTTTTTTCTACGGAGAATTTGAATTTAGAATACCTTGAAACAGTATTTAAACGTAAATACTTAATGGTTATTTTTTTAATGGATATCCTGTAGTTTTTGCAGCTGGGAGATTCGTGTTATACCAAAATTGCTTTGAGAAATTGCTCTACCGATCGTGGAGTGGACTTCGACCCGAAGCTGTCTCCAGGAAGGAAATAAGCCATGATTGGGAATGAGCGTCCGCAGTAATGCACGCCTACCCTCATTCAAACAAACGTTTATAATTTGACTAGAAAAGTACCAATTCAAACAACTTTCTAACAATTTTAATGAAGATCAACTGAAAAGACATTTTTTCGAAATTATTTCTCACTTCAAGTGAAAAAAAAACAAAAAATTTAAATATTTAGCTGTCATCTTTGGATAGTGAAATGATTTCGAAATAACTAATTTTACGAGATTTTTTTTTTACAAATAAATACATGTTCGTACCTCTGAATATTTTCACACAAATAACGTAAAATCTTACAAAAGCGTAATACAGAAAAACTACTTCCATTTCGCACTTCAAAATTTTAAAAACAAACTTAATGACTTGCTTCACAATCCACCGATAACATAGTTATAGACAAAAAATTATAAAGAATATCTAAATTTTTTTTTGGAAATCTTTTTTTTACATTTTAAGATAATATTTTTGGCACTTCGCTCTAACGAAGCTCTATAAATAATAATAGTATAATCTTATAACCTGTTGAAGTAATGAGTTTTCATTTAAATTCTTCAAGCTTAGCTGAACGTTATACGCAATACCTCTTAAGGGGTAAATTGTACTCATCATTATGAACATCTTTCAGTATGGGAGCAAAACTGAAATCGCGAAAAATAATCAGCTGCCCATACATTTATGTGCGAATAACTCGACAAAATATACTGAACAGCTGTTCACAATGATGATTACAAGGACCCCTTAAGAGATATTGCGTTTACTCTGTTACACTTTGTATATCCAAACGCTAGAGAATGGACTGAGCAATACCCTAACAAAAGTGACCACTCTCTAGAAAGAGACAAAGCGATTGTAAAGCCAAAATCAGTGGCGTTTTTTTCTCTTTCTTTTCACACTCTCTCTTTCTAAGTGAAGAAGTCAAGCTCATGACGTTGAAGTGGCCCAATCAGAATTATAGAACCAACAACTGGTTGCACAATCGCTTTTTTCCTCAGTGTTCTACTCCAATTCACTTTAAACCTATGGTAAGCAAACGCTCAGTCCATTCCCCAGTCTATGGACAAAACACATTAAATCCACAGGTTATATTAAAATAAAAACTTTAACAATAAATAAGGCAACTTACAACTAAAGTTAATAAGATTCATTTTAAAGGAAATCTTTCTCATTCAGACCAAACTTATGTGGTCCCACAAACATAGCTACCGTAAAGTAGGGGAAATTATTGTTTACCAATTTTGACAAGAATCCCCAGCGGTGTTCAAAACGCCGCTTTTGTAAAATCATAATATTAATCACACAACAATCTGTCAAATTTTATTTTCATCTTTATCGCTAACACATTAGGTTCAAAATTGATTGGGATAATTTGACAGTGACGGGTAGCGTGATGTGCTTCCTGATTCTGCTAAAGTGACCTTTTTAAACCCGCAGATATTTAAATATAGAATTTGAAATAGACATACAATTTCGGAAAAGCAAACTCTATGTCATACACAACAAAGCTTAAATTCTGTTGCAACGCATACTTTTTTTAGTCTTTTAATACAAATTGTCACTCAAAAATCAATTTAAAATACACGACGCTTAAGTCGGCATTTGAGTAAGATACATCTCGAAATATAAATTCGAGTAAGGTTGAAACTAGTTACAGGACCTTGACCTACAAGCGAAATCCAACCTTATGATATGGTAAACAAAGATTTTTTTCGACTATACATTAAAACAAATAAATCCATACATTACTCACGTTCCACAAGCCTATCACAGATTTATATATAGAAAAGGGAGATTTTTAAGACTTATTCACACAGCTATACGTGCTCTAAAATTTACCATTGATCTATTTTGCGTCATGTCTTCTATAAACCGACTTCAAAAAAGGAGGAGCTTCTCAATTTTTTTTCAATTGCTTCTAGTAATTAAACGTAATATTCACAAACAATCAAGACCGTATTGCTGTCCGACCATGCCCATTATTATAATAGACTTTAATATTTTAAAACAATTATTATTATCAGTACAAAATAATTAAGTTACAAAATGTTAATTCGGTCGAACCATTAAGGCTGCTTTTCCATTGACGCGGAACGAGCCAGCGGAGCGGAGAAACAAAGACATTTGAACTAATGGGATTGCATAAAATCTCCGCACCACGTGACTCACTGAGATTTTATACAATACCATTGGTTACAATTTCTCCGCAACAATGGACAGGCAGCCTAAGGCACTTGTCTCACCGCCGGCGATCAGCGAGTAGCGAGTAAAGCTTCAAACTCGAAACGAGTTGGCGATCAGCGAGTAGCGAGTGAAAAGTTTCGATAGTTTTGACGCTCGGCTTTCAGCGAGTGTTTTAGTGCGACGGGCTTTTACTCGCAATACTCGCTCCGGTCCGCACTATAGGTAGAAATTACCGCTGTTTGGTGAGTTCTGACCGCCAAGTGAGCATTGCCGAGCGAGTACAATCTTTGATAGCTCTTGTCGCTGCAATCAACTAGAGGTAAGAGTCGCTCGCCGGCAGTGTGAACAGCCAGCTATCGACTATGAATGTATGTGTCTCTTTTACTCATACGAGGTCTATATATTTTGACCCTTTCCTCAGCGAGCAAATAGTCGATAGCTACTCGCTTCCTCGCCGGCGGTGAGACAAGATCTGAGTTTACCCCTCAAGGTGTCATACAAACTTTCGAAATGAATGAACCGATTGTAATGAAACTTTGTACGCATAAGCAAGACACCTTGGTCGTACTCGCATAAGCAAGACACCTTAGTCGTACTCGCATAAGCAAGACACCTTGGTCGTACTCGCATAAGCAAGACACCTTGGTAGTACTCGCATAAGCAAGACACCTTGGTCGTACTCGCATAAGCAAGACACCTTGGTCGTACTCGCATAAGCAAGACACCTTGGTCGTACTCGCATAAGCAAGACACCTTGGTCGTACTCGCATAAGCAAGACACCTTGGTCGTACTCGCATAAGCAAGACACCTTGGTCGTACTCGCATAAGCAAGACACCTTGGTCGTACTCGCATAAGCAAGACACCTTGGTCGTACTCGCATAAGCAAGACACCTTGGTCGTACTCGCATAAGCAAGATACCTCGGGCGCCTGAATGTTTGCAAAACAAAAGTGCGAAGAGAATGCTCGCCGTCAGCTACCGTCCTCGGAAACGAGACCTTACCTGAAGCACAAAACTTACATTTCGTTACAAGGACAGCACTATACTACATAATTTCGTTATAATAACTTTACCCCTCTTTTAGAATTCAACTTTTACATCATTATTAAAAAAAAAATATATAACCCTATAATTAGTTCCAATACTGATCAGCAGGTTCTAAATTCAAATTAGAAAGTTTGAATTAAGAATCTGGAAATCTGTGAATAAAATAATCGAATGGTAATGGTTGGCGCCGGATTTTGCAATAAAGGCCACTGACCTTTCCCTTATCTTTTCATAGGGACCGTGCACGGTGTTGACTATGCCATCTAGTGTCGTATATTCGAAGTTTTTAGGGTCAAAATACTTGACATTAGACACTTCTCTGCTATAGGTACCCGAAACATAAATTACGAATGGTTGTCCATTACTAGATAATGTTAAGGATCTCGATAGATGCAGATTCAGGACAGCTTTGTCTTTTTTCCCGATTATGGAATTAAGAATGTCAAAAAATATATGTGGGTCAATGGCCGCTGTTGCAAGTTTATTTAAAAATGCTTTTATAATATACGGTCCTTAGTTCTAAAAAGCTCATTCCAAGAACTACAAGAGATCGTTCTAAAAGAGGGATCATTGAAAGCTACGCATTTTTACACACAAGGCAGTTCGCTATTAAAATATGTTGTCACAAAAATATTCTAATTTATATTGTGACCAATTTTGTTCATACTTGGCTGGGAGGAAATCTAATATCTGATAAACGAATAAATCAACCTAATGAGGCTTTTAAGTAACTTTTATATGAAAATACAGAAAAAGCTATAAACATGTATGGTTAACCCTTTATAAACTATTTTTGCAATATTTTACCTTTTTTTTTCAATCCATAAACAAAAATTATGACTATTTAATACTTTATACAGTAACCTTACTGGATATTAAAATTATGTAGAAGAAATATATTATTTTATAGTGGCAATACTGTAACTAAAATCTACCAAGTTCAAGTATGATATCGCATTTTTACCGTTTTTTTAAGCTTGTAACATTGGTAATTTAAAATGTCATGTACAAAATTTATGACCATTTTGGTTATCATTTTCTTTAAAAGGACTATTCTGTTGTTAATGTGATTGTGATCTTTTAAAGATACATTTGAAGCATGGAATTGATATGTTTTGATAAAATCACTGTTTATTGTTTGCAAATTGAACTATTACTTTTAGAGATTTTTCTTTTATTTACTTTTAGATTATATTTTACAGATCTAATTTAATTACAATGATTTTCTTTGCAAAATGCTCAAAGAATCTAAAACATGTTTTTTCGTTATGTGGTAAATATAAGCAGCTTTATTCATAAAACTATTTTAACCATATGCTTAGTTTAAAAACTGATGAGCAGATTCTAACCCATTGAGAGTCTGCCAATCAAAGTAAGACTTTCTGTTACTCAAAATCTAATAAAGAATCTTCTAATTAGGAGTAAAACTAATCATATGGTTAGAATATTTTTTTATAAATAAGGCGTCTTCCTAATTGGCTAACGATCGTGCGACTTAACGACGCGGATGAAAATGAAAATGTCATCGCGCGACGAAATCGCATCTTTAATTCGTCCAATCGTTAGCCAATTTAGACGACGCCTTAGAGTATCATTTAAAACTGATTAAATGAATGACGTTACAAAGCACGCACAATTCAGCATCAGACTACAAATCTCGATGTTAGTAGTTACATTAAAAACACGATTTTTAAAAGCCTGTGTCTTTGTATTGTGGTTAGAACAACCATTATGAAAATGTAACAGTTACAAAATCTAGTGCCAGGGCGAAAATATACCACTTCGGGGTTTAGAAAGAGAAGACGATCTACAAAGCCGAAGTTCATCAAAACCCCGATGTGCCATAAATACGGCCAGCGTCTCTCTATAACTGAATCCATTTCTATCACATAATTGGTAATCTCCAACAAAACAACAACTCAGGCCGTTAAAACCGCCAAAATTACCAGCCTCAAATAAATGTTGCCAGCCCAAAATTTGATTTTAAACACCGGCTCTATAAATGTTGCCAGCGTTTAGGTGGGATTATATGTAGAAGATGATGGCCGGTATTTGGCCGTCCTCTACCGATGTTCCGTTGTTATTACCGGCGGCGTAAGAGAACTGGAATACGACCTTTTCGCCGTTGTTGCAGTCGACTGTCACACGACGGAGACCCTTCGTGCCGTAGTAAGAATCGGTGCCCTGGAAGAGAGGATAAAGGTTCAGTGACGTCACAATAACTTGACGACACGGTTGGCGCAATGGTTGAGCGATCGGCTGCTGCGCTGCGTATCGCGGGTTCGATTCTCGCACGGACCAAATATTTGTATGGCCTACAGATAGTTGTTCCGGGTCTGGCTGTTTGTGTATGTGAATTGGTATGTTTGTAAAGGCACCCACGATACAGGAGAAATTCCTAGTGTGGGGCAACGTTTAAAAAAACAACTCGAGAGTAAAATTCAGTTCGCACAGCAATCGTTGCGATCGGGCAATCAAGATCGCGGCGTCACGCTGACTGAGACCGCTTTCCGATTATGTCGAACAAATTAACGCGACGATCCAGTATTGGCGCTTTTGTATTACCCTTTGTATTATATATTATCATCATATATCCCGAAAGACGTCCACTGCTGGACATAGGCCTCCCCCAAAGCGCCGCCACAACGACCGGTCCTGCGCGTCTCGCATCCATCCATATTATTCTCTCATTAGCAATTCTGTGTTGTGGTCGGGTTCTTAAAGAGGGTCAATCTTTTGTAATTCTTTTAATCCCCCGTCAAAGATTCACATATCGAAAATCTAGTCAAAAATGAAAAAATGTGTATGTTTTAATATAAAAAAATAAATAAAAACACGGGTAGCGGAGTGGCGCGTAGAGGTGTAATTAGCTCCGTTTTGTATGCACAAGGACATTGGCAAATATACAAGCCTTAATTATGATTCTGCTAAAGTGGCCTGTTTAGACCCTCTAAGCGTCTCGCATGTAGCCGAGTTTCAATTCCATCGCGATCAATAGTATATTGCGTTCACGATTCTTTTACGTGTGACAGCAACCTTATGGCTACGAGAATAAAGGACACTGTGATAGAAAATCAGAGATACAATAATTGATGAAGATGTGAATGGACTGTCCGTTTTTTACCATTAGTAAATGGTACAAAGACGGGTAGATAAAATGTCAAAAACAACAGAAGACCCGTGCGAAGTGGACGTGAACAAAACATCTTGCAAAGGTACATCCAGAAAATACGGGTAAATAGAGTGAAAGAGAGACAAAGCATTCGTGCGGCCAGTAACTTTTTCTAGAATTCTGATTGGGCCACTGACTTGCTGTATCATCTTCGTCTCTGCGACCTATCGAAACATTGAGAAAGGAATCGAGAATTGTTCGTATATACACTTCATCTCTTTCTACAAAATGGGCAATAGACAACTAGAACCAAGAACAAACCCATCCCAAATTAAAATCTTGTTGCAAACCCCAAGGAAATTCGCGTAATCTAATAATCAATTCAAATCAAACCATCTATTTCTAATAAGCCATTTAAAGGCACTTTTGAATATGCATGCGATTTTTTTATTTGCAAATTGAAATACTAATTAACTCTAGTAAACAATCATCAAATTATTTTTAAATACCTTCATCAGCGATGAAGTTATTAAGCTTCAAAGATTACATTTAGAAAGAAAAGTCCGATATGTGCGTTGACGTCTATACTTTGCCATAGAAAACAACGTTTTCTCGAGAGGGACAGATATATTTGTTTAAAATAATTATATCTCGTTTGTTTTTCGAGCAATTTTGATTCTATTTTCTTTCACTGTTTTGTTTTTTAGATAAACTGTATAGATAATATTTTTTTTTTCACATATTCCTTGTTAATTCTCCAACTCAATGGCTGCATAAGATAAGTCACGTTAGTACCGTGGCATTCACGAAAATGTCTAAAGCCGCAATGAAACTTGGTCGTTCGACCGAATTCGGGTTCTCGAAAGAGTACCGTACTCAAATGATTATTTTTTCTTGTAATTGTCCAAACGTTTCTTGCTTTTCAAAACTTAGGGAAATATTGTGCATATTTTGGGTGTAGATTACTGGCCAATTTTGTTCTTATCAAGTCACATATCAAGGAGTTTGATAATTCTGGACTAAAGAGTTTATATCTTTGCCAATTGACTAACTGCTATTAAATAAAACGAAAAACCAAACTACAGAAACGACGTGCAAAAAGAGAAATCAAGGTCTAAAAAACCAATATTTCTACTAGTAATCCCTCACCTCTTAAACTTCACTATTTAGTTAAAAACGATTGCTCTTGAACCAAACATGATAGTTTGGCCTTTTTTAAGAACCGAGGCTTCACGATGTCGTCCCGAAGATACTTTAATTAACGTATGGCAACCTGAAGTTTTTCTATTGCATTTATAAACGGTAACCGAGAGAGATTTGTTTTTTCCTGGCAGAAGTGATTTCTTCCCACCCATCTGGGAATTAAAAAAAACATTGTGTATCAGTTGTTTTTTTTTGTGATATTATTTATCGGTCTTAAATTCAAAATATTAAAAGGAGGTAAAAATATTTGTCGTGCTAATCTCAAGAACTATTGGTTCGATTTTTTTTTTTTTTTAGTTTTTCATCCTCTTCAATGTAACGCCTTGTGGCGCCACTGTGTTGCCGTTGCGTTGCGCTCGGCCGAAATTGCGTGATTTCGACGCGTTCACTAAAACTACGATGTCTCAGAAATTACGCATCGCAGCTTCACAAACCCTATGTTAGACCATTAATCGAGGACGGCTATACGTAATATCACGCTACGACCAATAGGAGCGGAGCATTAATGAAAAATGTGACGCAGACAAAGTTGCGCGGGATAAGTAGTTTATAAATATTTGTAAAAGGAGACGAAATTACTAATCCTATTACGAAATTCCTTTGACTGATAGTATTACTTTCTCCGAAAAAAATCACCAATGCTGCGCCAACCACAGGTGCAAATATGCATTTTTTTTAAGCGAAAAACAAATTTTTAATACATTATCAAAAGGAAATGGCATATTTGGTAACTTTACTATTAAAAACGTGATAACACACAAGCATTTTTCAATCGAGGCGTAAATGCTGCAATGATGAGAATTTTTAAGTTGAATTCTAGTGCAATTTCAACCTAAGACGCATGAATTTAGAGGCTATTTTTAAAGATATCTTAGAAAAATTTCTAATGATTTCTGTTACACAGTTTTTCTTTTATTCTCAATTAGTTAGTAATAAGCACAAATCGATATTATGAGCAGTTCAATTTAAAAACACCCTCATCTTTATCGTTTGTATCGACGGTACGCTGTTTTGGCTACGCGACTCAGCATTGAGTAAAGATCTGGCCAAATTGCGGCGAATTCCCGTATTTTTAAGAACGTTCCCATTCTAATCTTAGCCTGAATTATGTCGAAGATACTTCGAATTAACCTAAATTTTTGGCATCGATTGCCAGAGATGAAAAGTTGAGCTAATTTTCACATATATAAAGTGTTCAACATAAATTCAAGTCGCAATATTATCTCGTCTCACAATGGGCCTCATCAGAAGGCTTATGTCACTCAAAGGGTAATGGAGAAGGCCATGCTTGGAGTTTCCTTGCGTGATCGAATCAGGAATGATGATGTCCACAAGAGAACCACATAGCCCGAAGGATCGCCAAACTGAAGTGGCAGTGGGCAGGGCACATTGCTCGCAGAACAGATTGTCGATCGGGTCGAAAATCTCTGGATTGGCGACCGCGTACTTGCAGACGTAACGTTGGCGCGGCCTCCCACAAGGTGGACCGATGACCTGGTGAAGATCAAGGGTAGCCGATGGATGCGAGACGAACAGGACTAGTTGTTGTGGCGACACTTGGGGGTGACCTATGTCCAGAAGTGGACGTCTTTCGGCTGATATGATGAAGGGAACATAATTGTAGTGACCTACATAGTAATCTACTATAAACTAAATAAATATATTTTATGTTTTGCTCAAAATTAAAGTCAAAAGTAATTTATATACATATTAGTAAGTCAACTAACAATTAGTATTATATAGAATCAGAAACAAAAATAAAATCACTTTTTGTGACTAACATTTTACATACAAACAGATTCTTCACATTAGTAGATAGTTTCTTATCGGTCGACCGGCGAAGCTATGACGCGTCTATTGTTCGACGGGTGCGCGAGCGAGACGGCACTATCGGTGCCTTGCGCTCGCGCAGGTAAGATGCCGATGGGCCAAGCACCGCAGTGCGTCTATTATGCCACTTGCGATCGCTTACTGTTAATCAGATTCATAGCTACGCCGCGCCGCGCTTTTGACTGTACCTTCGCTTGCTTTCGTTCATCTACACTATTCTTCTACCACTCCTTCTTCTTCTCAGCGGAACTCTTGCGTGTGAACTATAACCTGTGTCTGTGCAATAAACTTTCATTCTTCTTGTGTACTTCGGACTTTCTTTCTTACCTTCACACACGCCTTCCACCTACATTGGTGACCCCGATCAGGAGCACGAGGATGACCGAAGACAAAGCGCGCAGTCATCAAGATGTCGACGAGTCGGCAGCGGAAAGTTGTCGTGTGGGTGTGCGAATACCGCCATTTAACCCGGCGAAGCCGGGATTATGGTTCAACCAGATGGAAGCGCAGTTCATCCTGGCCAACATCAAGACAGACGACACCAAGTTCCATTACGTTGTCGGCAACTTGGAAACGCAATACGCTTCTGAAGTCGAGGATATCTTCGAACATCCTCCAACCACCGGGAAATATGAGAAACTCAAAAGTGAGCTCATAAAGCGACTTTCGGCAACGCGTGAGAGGAAAATCAAGCAGCTTCTCATGCATGAAGAGCTGGGTGACCGAAAGCCTTCCCAGTTTTACCGCCACCTCCTCAACCTTGCTGGTCCAGGTGTACCGGAGGAGTTCCTGAGGACCATCTGGACGTGCCGCCTACCCGCAAGTATACAGGCGATCATAGCTTCCCAGTCCAAGCCGGACCTGGGCGAGCTGGCTGAGCTGGCGGACCGGATCCACGACGTCGTCGGCAACCAGGTGGCATCAACATCTGCCATCACTACTGCTGCATCGTCGAGCACCCCGGGCAGCAGCGTGAACTCCGAGATCGCCGCCCTGACCAAGCAGATGGAGAAGCTGGCGGAGAAGGTGGATCGTTTGTCTCGTCCTAGAGGACGATCCCGTAGTCGTACGCGCCATCGGTCCAGCTCCCACAGATCACAGTCCAGCTACAGAAGGTTCCCCCAGTGCTAGTACCATCAGAATTTTGCAGACCGGGCTAGGAAGTGCGTGAAGCCGTGCGACTACCCTTCATCGGGAAATGTGCGGGGCAATCAGTGATGGCGACCGATGATTGTCCGAGTGCTGGTCGCTTATTTGTCACCGATCAAAGGTCGAAGGTGCAGTTTCTGGTCGACACCGGCAGCGACCTCTGCGTCTACCCTCGGTCGGCAATAACAAGACGACTAGAAAAAACAAATTACCAGTTGTGTGCGGCAAACGGAACATCTATTACCACGTATGGTTTCGTAAACTTAACTTTAAACTTAGGGTTGCGCCGTGACTTCGCTTGGCGATTTATCGTAGCCGATGTAACAAAGGCGATAATAGGCGTGGATTTTTTATGTTACTACAATTTGGTTGTTGATTGCAGGAACCAGCGCCTCATCGACAATCATACTACGCTCTCCACCCCGGCGTCGCCTGTCCGTCGTTCTGATGTCGTCTCTTCAGTGAAAGTAAGTCTTGGTGATTCCGCATACACACACATACTACAGGAATTTTCCGACATCACTCGCCCACATGGTATACACCGCACTTCAAAACACAATACAGTACATCATATTCGCACAACGCCAGGGCCACCAGTATCCTGTTCACCTCGCAGATTGGCCCCTGACAAATTAAAAATTGCGAAGGGCGAATTTGAGGCAATGTTGCAGTGTGGCACCTGTCGCTTGTCTGAGTCCCCGTGGTCGTCGCCTCTTCACCTAGCACCTAAGAAAGATGATGGTTGGCGTCCCTGTGGCGATTACAAGATGTTGAACGCCCGAACCATCCCTGACCAATACCCCATCCGACACATACATGACTTTGCTCATAGTTTGTCTGGCTGCACCGTATTTTCCCAAATTGACCTTGTGAAAGCTTACAACCAGATCCCAGTCCATCCAGATGACATCCCGAAGACAGCGATCACGACGCCATTCGGTCTTTTCGAATTCCCTTACATGACGTTTGGTTTACGAAATGCCGGGCAGACTTTTCAGCGCTTCGTGGATGAAATGCTTAGGGGTCTGGACTTCACGTACGCTTACTTGGACGATTTTTTGGTCTTTTCGAAAGACCAGAAGACCCATGAGCATCACCTGCGCCAGCTTTTTGCTAGGCTCCGAGACTACGGCATGGTCATTAACACTTCTAAGTGCGCCTTTGGAGTGTCTGAGGTAAACTTCTTGGGCTACCACATCTCAGCCAAGGGCACAAGACCATTGCCTTCCAAGGTCGATGCCGTACAGAATTTTCCAGCGCCCAAGACCGTGAGAGAGCTGCGCAGATTCCTTGGAATGCTGAACTTCTACAGACGTTTCATTCCAGGTGCAGCTACTTTCCAAGCGCCCCTAAACGCACTGTTAACTGGAACGGTTAAAGGTTCACATCCAGTCAACTTCACAACCGAGGAGAACGAGGCATTCCAGAACTGCAAGAACAGCCTTTGTCAGGCAGCAATGTTGGCTCATCCTGACTGCAACGCAAAGTTAGCGTTGGTCACGGATGCGTCAGACAAAGCTATGGGCGCTGTCTTGCAACAGCTGAAAGCAGGAGCTTGGGAACCTCTTGCCTTCTTTTCGCGGAAGCTAAGCTAGCACAGGTTAAGTACTCACCTTACGACCGCGAGCTGCTCGCGATTTACGAGAGTGTGAAGTATTTTCGGCACATGCTGGAGGCTCGTGACTTTGTGATCTACACAGACCACAAGCCTCTCACATTCGCCTTCCACACTCGTAAAGAGAATTGTTCCCCACGACAATCTCGTCACCTGGATCTCATAGCCCAGTTCACAACGGACATTAGGCATATATCCGGGAAGAACAATGTCGTGGCGGATACTCTCTCGCGCGTTGAGGAGATTACTCAACCTGTGCCTGCTGAAAAGATCGCCGCAGCGCAATTGGAGGACCAGGAGCTGAAGCAACTGCTTACAGGACATAACTCGTTGCGCCTGAAGCAACTTAGCGTACCAGGATCACAAACGCAGCTATACTGCGACGTCAGCACCCCTACACCAAGACCTTTTGTGCCCAAGGAGTTGCGCAGGACCATTTTCCTTAGCCTGCACTCCTTGAGTCACCCAGGCAGCAAGGCATCAGCAAGATTGGTGGCTGACCGATACGTGTGGCCTGGCATCAGGAAAGACTGTCGTGAGTGGGTTCGTTCTTGCCTGGCTTGCCAGCGCTCGAAGACCACACGGCACGTCTTTGCTCCATTAGGAGCTTTCAAATTACCGAAGTCTAGGTTTGCCTTCATCCACATTGACCTCGTAGGTCCTCTGCCATTGTGCCAAGTTTCCGCTATTGTCTCACAGCCGTCGATCGCTTTACGCGATGGCCTGAGGCAATACCGTTAGCAGACATAACTGCAGAAACAGTGGCAAAAGCTCTACTGAGCGGTTGGATTGCTCGTTTCGGCTGCCCATCGGATATCGTAACCGATAGAGGTAGGCAGTTCGAATCAGCACTACTCAAAAGCTTGTCTGCCATTGCTGGGTTCCAACATCGCAGAACAACTGCGTACCATCCTGCCTGTAACGGACTGGTGGAAAGATTCCACCGTCAACTAAAGGCTGCAATCACCTGCCACGCAAATGACAGTTGGGTGGAATCACTACCACTTGTCCTGTTAGGTGTACGCAGCGCTTACAAAGAGGACGCTCAGGCTTCAGCCGCTGAATTAGTTTACAGCCAGCCTATGCGCCTCCCAGGCGAATTTTTCGACCCACAGGCCGACGAGACCATCGACATGACCACCTACCTGTCAAGGCTTCGGAGTATTATCCGGAATCTGGAACCATCACCAGCAGCTAGGCATAACAGCAACACAAAACAATTTATTTATAAGGATTTATCCTCATCCACGCACGTGTTCCTTAGGGACTGCACTGCCGGTGGTGGTCTTAAACCGGCATACTCTGGCCCTCATAAGGTCATTACAAGAGGTGACAAGGTGTTTAGGATAGTGGTTAACGGTAAACCGCTTACCGTATCGATAGACCGCATTAAGCCGGCCTTCATACTGCGTGACCCAGACAATACATCATACTCACCACATACCACTTACACATACCACAACACACCACAGTCACCACTCAACACAAATTCACATCACTACACACCCAACGCGGATAACCGAGACTTGCCTTCGACTGACGATGACGTCATCGGGACGACGCGGTCGGGACGTCGCGTTAGATTTCCCGACTATTATCGCCCTTGACGGTCTTTGGAAGGGGGTGATGTAGTGACCTACATAGTAATCTACTATAAACTAAATAAATATATTTTATGTTTTGCTCAAAATTAAAGTCAAAAATAATTTATATACATATTAGTAAGTCAACTAACAATTAGTATTATATAGAATCAGAAACAAAAATAAAATCACTTTTTGTGACTAACATTTTACATACAAACAGATTCTTCACATTAGTAGATAGTTTCTTATCGGTCGACCGGCGAAGCTATGACGCGTCTATTGTTCGACGGGTGCGCGAGCGAGACGGCACTATCGGTGCCTTGCGCTCGCGCAGGTAAGATGCCGATGGGCCAAGCACCGCAGTGCGTCTATTATGCCACTTGCGATCGCTTACTGTTAATCAGATTCATAGCTACGCCGCGCCGCGCTTTTGACTGTACCTTCGCTTGCTTTCGTTCATCTACACTATTCTTCTACCACTCCTTCTTCTTCTCAGCGGAACTCTTGCGTGTGAACTATAACCTGTGTCTGTGCAATAAACTTTCATTCTTCTTGTGTACTTCGGACTTTCTTTCTTACCTTCACACACGCCTTCCACCTACATAATGGAGGGGGCATAATGTAGGGAACTAAGGTAATAATTAGGAGGTGTCTTTTGACAGAATACTCTTTCCTTTAGAGTGTCCATAGAGTTTCTTACATGTTCTTCTCCATAGACACCTGCGCTTTGGAACGTGCATCCAGCTTCATGTTTTTGACTAACCGACCTTGACAAGGGAATATGCATGAAAAAAACATTTATTATCTATAGTTTATCTAAAAATGTACTAAACTATAATACAAACAGTGAAAATAGAATCAAAATTGCTCGAAAAACAAACGAGATATAATTATTTTAAACAAATTAATCTGTCCCTCTCGCGAACACGTTGTTTTCTATGGCAGCAGTATAGGCGTCATGGACTTTGACGTCAAGGTTCATATCGGACTTCTCTTTCTTATTGTAATCTTTGAAGCTTTTATAACTTCATCGCTGATGAAGGTTTTCAAAAAAATATTTCTAGATTGTTTACTAGAGTTAATAAGTAGCAAATAAAAAAATCGCATGTATATTCCCCTATTCAAAAGTGCCTTTAAATGACTATTTGAAATAAATGATTTGATTTCCAGAATTTCCTCTTGAGGTTTGCAACCAGATTTTTAATTTTTTTATGTGTTTGCTTTTGACTCTAGTCTAGGTCAGAGATGACAGACGATAGCCTAGCCTGTTCACTCTAACTTTGAAGAGATTAGGGTTGTAAGCATTAACGCAGACGCAAGCAGAGAGTTCCACTCCTTTGCTAGCGCATTATAAAAGACGTTATTAAACGCTTACCGCGGGGTTTGGACGTTTGTCCTCCATACGAGTCGTACTCACCTTAAGCTTAGCACTAGCGATATAGGAGGTATTGGGCAGGATCTCCACCGGCTCCTTAAACATGGCGCGGAAAGTGTCGTCTGTGCCGTCGCAGCAGAACGTCGTGGTGTTCGAGCCGCACACCTTTTTCGTTGCTAGGTGGATTATCTGCAATGCATCAGATACAGAGGGTTAAAACTGCCGTTTTCGCTGGAATTTGAATCTTGTCCCATATGACCTTAAGTTATGTTGTCGTGGGCCAGTCACTGAGGATTTAAACTTTCTAAAGGTACTCGAGTCAAAATATTTCTATTTCAACTCATCATCTGCCTATAAGCCTTTTTCCAACTATATTGGGGTCGGAATTCAGTCAAGCCGGATTTAGATGAATACCAGTATTTTACGAGGAGCTGCTGCTTACCAGACCTCCACAACCCATTACCTGGGTAACACGGTACTCCATGGCAAGACTGGAGCCAGATTGACTGGAGCCAGATTTACTGGATTCTGACTATCCGTAACGACTGCCAAAGTTCTACAAATGACAGCCGGGACCAACGGCTTAACATGCTTTCCGAGGCACGGAGGAAACTCGGTATGTTAAGATGGTCACCCATCCACAGACTAACCTTAGCAAGCGTTGCTTAACCTTGAAGATCGACCCGCGCGGCTGTTATTATCTAGCCACGAGCTCAACTCATCATTACTAATATTATAAAACAACGTCCCCTTGCCAGGTTTATCTGCTCGCGATTAACTCAAAAACTACCGAACCGATTTTCATTTGGTTCTCACCAATGAACAAAGAAGAGGACCTGGCGGTGCTCCGCCCAAGCATGGCAGACCTCCATAGTATAGATACATGTGAGATCTAGTGACTTTTTTGGTCAAAAACACGATATTTAACATTTTGATCGATAAAAAAAAATCAGGAAGTAAAGTCGATTTTGAAAGTATTTTAAGTTGTATGAGACTTGTGGGAACGCAATTTTTATGAAAATTTAACATTTCATTTACTAATCGGGTTTGACAGGGATATTATTGGATAGATTTATAATATGGCACTTATTTTTTTTTATATTAAATAAATACGTGAAAAACGGCTCGCGCGCACCGCGCTAGTGTCCTGCCGGGAAAAGGTGCTGTCGGGAAAAGGGGCCCTTAAGTGTATAATTGTAGTCAATTATACACTTAAAACTCCCTCACTACCCCTACCTACCCCTCCCTCCCTCCTACTCTTAGTGCTGACTGCTGACCCGTGTCCACTTCGTTGGGCGGTATTTTTCGGGTTAATATATATATATATATATAACCTACTAGCTGACCCACGCGACTTCGCTCCCGTCAACTGGCTACTATACCTACCTACCCTACCTACCCTACTACTGAATTTTCTTTGCTATAAACCTCACGGAGCCCGAGACCTTTCCAACGAAGCAAAACCGTGGAAATCGGTTCGTGCGTTCTGGAGTTATAGCGTCAGGAAGGAAAACCCGACTTATTTTTACATAGTAGATGACACTCACAAATAATGTGGCTTTCTTTTGGTAAAATAATTTTCAAAATCGGTTCAGTAGGTGCAGAACCACCTACAACCTCACAAACTCACAATTTTTACCTCTTTATAATACTAGTAGATATAGAAGTAAAGATTAAGGTTTGTGAAAATAGGCTGAAATATGACGATGATCGGTGAAGATGTCGGAAAAATCAAGCCGACTGAAATATGCTCGGCTACGCGTGCGAATCCGGGGCAAGTTGCTAATAAAGCAAAATATCAAGAGTCATAAATATGTTTTCCTTCCCTCCAGTGTTTTCTCATCTATTTCTAGGTCTTACTTTGCTAAAGGTCATACGCTGTATGTGGTGGAATGCGCTCTAAAAATAACCTAACCTTACCTCATTACTGGCGTAAGACGGGACCAAGACAACACCATATTTATTCGTAAGGATAACTTAACTAAGTTCTCATTATAAACCAGCTTTTCTGCGCCCGTTGGCTTCTAAATAGCACAGGTATTTGACTTGAACTTTGATAGGGACACATAGAAGTAACACTGAGGGATACTGTAGATTTCTATCAGAGAAAGAATTTCGATCGAAATCGGATCAGAACTGCTACAAGTTATCTTCTAGAAAGAAACAAACAGTTGTACGTTTCGCTACATATTATGAAACAAAGTCCTCCGCCGCCACGTCTGTCTGTCTCACGCGATAAACTCAAAAACTTCTGCACTGATTTTCGTTTCTACCAATGGATAGAGTGGTTCTCGAGGAACGTTAGTATATAATTTGTCTAGAAGAAAATTGGGGATCCTTAAGAAAATTGCAGCGCGGACAAAGTCGCGAGCGAAGTGCTAGTCTATAATATTACAACATCCGCGTCGTAAATCAGAAAATAATCATCAGTCAATCAGGGGAATGTGTACTCCCCGGATATATCCGTCCAAGGTTTTTATCTATCTCTATACACTCATCTTTGGGGTGGGTTGGGTTTATGGGTTTACTCAATACTCGATACTTTATGCATTCCATAAAGTAGGCTAAAGTGGTAAGGTAAACATTTTAAAAGTAACAATCATGGACCCTGTCGGGCACAGTAAAATGTGGAGATGAGGACTTGTTACTTGTTTAGCGGTTTAGGCGTGACGAAACAGACAGTGAGACAGTTACTTTCTCATTCATGATATAACTGATATGTATTTTGACAAAATGTAAAAAGACAGCCCTTAGGATTGAACCCAGGATCCAAGCCTATCATTCGTTCTTACTGCAACTAGACAAACGAAGCAGTTTTCGAATAAAAGTATAAAGAGTTTTTTACTAACCTGTAAGTGCACCTCATACTCCGTCGGCCCAAAATACGACCCATACAGTCCAAAGCCGACCACAAAAATTCTCTGATCAACTGTAAACCTGATCCGGTCGGTGGTTCCACTGTAGCCCCACCGGGACTCCGTCTGGGGAAACCTATTCACCGTCAGCTCTTTACCAGTCATACAGCATCTCGGGGTGTCTAGAAACCCCACATTTGGTTTAGGATTGACGGTAAAATACAGGAACAGTTGAACAATTTCTCTATCGTCTAAGAGTCCGCTTTGCGCAGGGCCCATGGCGAATTCTTCTACGGACATCAGGGGAAACCTGATGGCGTTGAAGGCTCTGCCTAGGACCATTCTTTGGTTGGATGGCGTTACGGGGAGTTGTCTTCTTATGCATTCCGCTTCCGACCAGCGGAGGACTGCTGCGAAGATTTTTGCTTCTCTGATGCGGAGTGTGTCCCTGGAGGAATAGAGATGGGATTTTTTATGTTTTGGTAGTGCACTGACGAAAATAAAATAATCACGGTGATACAAATTGTTCATTTAAATTTGCTACTTCAGTTATAGGAAACCAAAGAGCATGCACGTATTCGTATTGATAGGATTTGTTTTCTGTGTCAGATTATACGTCAGTAGATAGTTGTTTGTAGTTATTTACATCTGTTCTGTTGTGTGCGAGTCCCAAATAAACATTTTTTTTTCTTTCTTTCTTTTCTTTTTAGTTTGTTGAAAAAAAATATCTGGCTTGGAATAAAAATATGATGTTAATTATTGTTAGTTATTGGTGATCACATTTTTGATGCCCCTAAAAATTAATACAGGGGGGATATAAATCAATTTATTGACGTTGTTCGAATAGTGAACTCCCATATTTTATGGAGTAGGTATTGCTGGCTAGCTTTAGAAATAATGTCATCGTCACGAATCACGCGAACTTCATTTCGAGATGCATTGGTGACAAAATAAGCAAAGCTGCAAAGCATTATGTAATTCTGCAAAGCATTATGTAATGCTGCAAAGCATTATGTAATGCTGCAAAGCATTATGAAGACTACTGAGCTAAATGTTATTATTTTACGTACTAAATAGCTAACTTGACTTTTGTCAAACGATCATGCCTAGCCTTTTCCTAACTATATTGGGGTCGGCTTCCAGTCAAGCCGGATTTAGCTGAATACCAGTATTTTACGTGGAGCGGCTGCCTACCAGACCTCCACAGCCCATTGTGTATTTGGGTGTAACACTGTACTTCATGGCAAGACTGGAGTCAGATTTACTGGCTTCAGACTATCCGTAACGACTGCCAAAGATTTACAAATGACAGCCGGGACCACCGGCTTAACGTGCTTTCCGAGGCACGGAGGAAACTCGGTATATTAAGATGGTCACCTATCCACAGATCAACCTTGGCAAGCGTAGCTTCAAGCCGGATTTAGCTGAATACCTACAAGTATTTTACGTGGAGCGGCTGCCTACCAGACCTCCACAACCCATCAACTGGGGGTAACACTATACTTCATGGCAAGACTGGAGTCAGATTTACTGGCTTCTGACTATCCGTAACGACTGCCAAAGATCTACAAATGAAAGCCGGGACCAACGGCTTAACGTGCTTTCTGAAGTACGGAGGAAACTCGGTATGTTAAGATGGTCACCCATCCACAGACCAACCTTGGCAAGCGTTGCTTAACCATGAAGATCGACCCGTGCGGCTATAATTATCTAGCTACAAGCTCTGACTTTAGTCAAACGATAAGAGAGCATATTCTAGGTCTTTTACTCGAAAATATTTGCATAAAAACAAACATCTATTACAAATTCCCAGACAAGTCTCGATCGATTCCACAAACTCCTAACTACCGCACTTCTATCTCCAAACAGACGTCTGTTTTCATTAACCTACGCAATATTGAATGGAGTAAACTGCAGACTTAGAATAAACGCGATTGAAAAAGCAAAACATTGTGTATACAAAATTTTAGAGACACTGTATGTCCATAGTATTTACGTAAACGAATGATGCTAATGAAGGTTAACGGAGAGGTAATCAAATGAAACTTTTTAGGGTTCCGTACCCAAAGGGTATCCAACGAAAACCTATTACTAAGCCTCCGCTGTCCGTCCGTCCGTCTGTCTGTCAGAGGGCTGTATCTCAAGAACCGTAATAGATAGACAGTTGAAATTTTCACAGATTGTGTATATCTTTGCCAAATAGTAAATACTCAGGTTTATGGTACGGAACCCTTGGTGTGCGAGTCCGACTCGCATTTGGCCGGTTTTTTAATAGACTGAAACTACTAGTTTGTATGGTTTGACAGTCTTGTCGTTCACTTCGTCTAAGTTTTAACTTCGTCATGTTTACAGAATCGCACTGCGGGCCATTTGCGATCCCCGATTACTACCTACATACATCTTTTTAACCTGGCCCACATGTAAAAGTAGCGTTCTCTCCCAAACTCCCAACCAATACCAATAACAACGAATATGTCTTATCTATCCTTGCAAGTGCAACAGTGACTATTTTCTAGAGTAAACTACTGTTCAGTAAACACTTGTAGATATGTATACTTGACAACTTGTTACTAGGTTGTTTATGGGACAGTGCCGCGTGTATGGACACGTAAGGAGGAGCGACACTCGATCAATTTCATGTCGAAACACGAACACGAACGATCGAACGAACACAACTTAGACGTTGTAACTGCACGCGATCAGATTAAAAAGGGAATTTTAATCGATAGGCACTTGTAGTCTAATCGATATTTGTAGTCCAAGGATGGAGAGAAATGCTAGGCGTCGCACGTCTTAATACTAAGCGGTAAAAGCGCGAATACGCGATCGTCGCGTTAAGGTCGTATCTCTGAAATAAATGATAGCTCGAAAGCACCGATTTCACGTCCCGGCACCGCGCAGTCCCCGCATCCTTCTACGCGCAAAGTTCGAAATATTTATTTAAATTTATAAATAAATTTTATTTATTCAATTCAATAACAATTTACATTGTGTCTGAATGTGTTACAAAAAAAAGAACAGAAAAACAGTTAAATAAACAAGTAAGAAAAGATCAAATCGATAAACTTAGCGCCACAACATCAAAATTAAAACCGCCAACTGATTTAGTATTGCCCGTACGCAAACTCCATAAACTCCTGCTGTCAAAATATTAACACAAACCAGCACTATAGTAGATAGAATGCAATAAAATAAAATATTGAGCAACGAAAATTAATGATTTGTTTTCATACTAACTTTTTACAGTCGTTGGTAAATTATATCATAATTTGTGTGGCCCCAAATTATTGTAAAAACTACTAATTCAGTTGACTATTTAAGAACATGGCGTAATTGGGCGATAGAGATAGCACTCGAGACTTTTAAGCATACGGAAGGTATGGAGTAGACGTACAAAAATCATATTTTAATCATATTTAGAATAAGTACACAAGTTATGAAAACGAATAAATAGATAAGTAGTCAATTTGTTTTTTTTTTTAGTGTGGCTTTACTTGCGTAACCTTTGCCACAGAAACCGTGCATTTTCCGGAGATTGTTTTGATTCAGTGAAAAATAAATCTAACGTAACGTAAGTTAACTTATATTTTTTACTCTTTATCATATTAGTTTAGTTCAATACCTAGTTAACCAATATTAGAACCTAAATGTGATGCAATGACCCTTTGGGTCATATGGGTAGGGTATATCTATACATGAGCGCCGCTGGTATTAAATGCCGTATTTCAAATCCAGGGCTGTAGGCCCCGGTACCATTCTCAGGCCCATATTGCACAGTAATAGTTTCATCCTGGTTGTTGTTTGATCCACGAAACATCTAGGTACTATACGAAATCATGGAAAAATGCTTAGAATTTAGAAAATCTTTGTATTTGTCTTCGTAAACTGTACCTGCCAAAACTTTTGACAGGTTGGAAAGGGGGAAAAATGTTAACCTTAATCAAAATAAGGTTGCATATCGTAAAAGTCGTAAAGGCGAAAGAAAGTAAACGTTTTAAACAAATTTGGACGGTAAAATTTAACAAATAATGTATTTTTTCATGCCGATGACGTTATGAGAAGGCAATTAACACTTGATTTACCTACATACCTACTGTTTTATAGGCGATGTATCTGTTACCGGCAATCTGTATAATCCAGTATTCTGTAGAATACCTAGGCATTGTATAGAATATCTAAAACATTCAGGTAATGTATGAAATAGTATTCAATTTATACTTTGCCTAAGGTACCTAATCTATAAAATATCGAATACACAGCCGGCAATGTGTGGGAAAAATAGCTAGGAATGGGAAGACGTGTGGGGCGGCAGTAACGCTACGTTCACACGACGACATAAATTCCTTAGCTGGACCTGATTTTTACAGGATACGGTTTAGTTACAATACAATTTATATGATTGAGTTCACATGTGCATTCGGTTTTAAGATCCGACAAAAAACCGAAATGGGCAAAACTTAAGATCCGATTGTGCTTATCACCCAACCACTGATTAATGGCAACACGATTTCACAGTTACTGACAAACTGTGTTGTCATTAATTCTTAGTTCGGGTCCGGGACTGATAGTAAGTAGGTACGTAGGTAATATAGAGTAGAATACGCCCGAAACTAAGCCCGAAACTTTAGACTTCGGGCTTAGAGTAGCCCCCAGATTCGGTCAGTCGACAAAAAACCGAATAAGGTTTAGTGGCATTTCAATACATGCGTTATGCGTGATGATATAATAGCCTATAGCCCATTTATCGAGGAAGGCTATAGGCTATATATCATCACGCTAAGATCAACAGGAGCGGAGCAGACGAAGTTGCGCGGGTCAACTAGTATAATAATTATAATATAACGCGATTCAATTTATTATACAAAATGACCTACTATTACATTTAGTATTGCACTAGTAGAAAACTGTAGGACTTTGCAACTTGTTAGTTACTAAGCTGTGTTTATGGGACAGTAGCGCGTGTCAAGAGACGTAGATACCTACGTAGGGAGGAGCGACACTCGATCAAATACAAGTCGGTAAAAGCGGTACGAACTTAGAAGTTATAACACAAGGGCACGCGATCAAATTAAAAAGGGAATTTTAATCGATACTTGTAGTCCAAGGATGAAGGAGAGAAGAAGTGCTAGACGTCGTCCTAATACAAAGCGATAATAGCGCGAATGCGCGATCGTCGTGTTAATTTGTACTGCAAATCCGATCGCGTAGTCACGCCTGCAGAGGGTGTCTGCTGGTTTTGCCGAACCAATTATAGCGATGATCGCGTATTCGCGCGATGATCGCTTTGTATTGGGACGATGCAACAGTATTTTACTATTTATTATAGTAACCTAGCTTTTTCCCGCGAATACAGTGTAGACAATAGAGAATATGCATGCGATTTTTTTATTTGCAAAATGAAATGCTTATTAGCTCTAGCAAATAATCATGAAATTATTTTTTAAACACCTTCATCAGCGATGAAGTTATAAAGCTTCAAAGATTACAATTAGAAAGAGAAGTCCGATGTAAACTTTGACGTCATCGTCTATGACGTCTATACAGCTGCCATAGAAAACTGCGTTTTCGCGAGAGGGACAGATATATTTCTTTAAAATAATTATATCTCCTTCGTTTTTCGAGTAATTTTGATTATATTTTCACCGTTAGTATTATATTTTTGTATATTTTCTGATAAACTGTATAGATGATAAATATGTTTTTCATGCATATTCCCTATTGTTGGTAAACCTAAAATAAATAAATAAAATAATAGAGTAACACAAATGGGTTTTAGTAAGGAAGAGTCTGACACCTTCCGCTCCGCCGAGAGAGAAAGGAGTCATTCGATGATTACCCATGCTAAAAAAAGCTGGAAACGCAGCTATACAAGCACATCGCCAGTGACCCACTCGTAAACTGGCGGCCACAAACTGTCGGTCGTCTACAGCCACTACCTAATTTTTTAACCAACTTCAAAAAAAGCATTTTTTATGGTTGTTACCTCATAACTCCGTCATTTATGAACCGATTTGAAAAATTCTAAAAGAGTATACTTCTCGATTGGTTCCATTGTCACCGAGTCAGAATCTGATGATGGAATCCCACGAAAATCGAGGGCAACCCTCAAATTTTTTTGGCACATACAATGTTTTTCATGAAATTTCTAACGCAATTCGCCTGTTAATCATTATCTCATGTTGCTGAGCGGATGATGGAAGGTATAATTAGGATCTGGTGATGAGATGCCATGAAAAATTTTTGTTCTGCGATATTTTCGCCAATTGTCAGCCGATTTGGATGATTCTTTTTTTTTGAAAGTGTATTTTCCTGGACTGGTCCCGTTTCAATTTGGTGAAGATCTGACGAAGAACTTCGGAGGTATACACCATAAAAGATTACCTTGAAGACAAAAAGGCTTGGGACTAAGCTGCTCCAATAAAATATATGAATACTTACACATTTTTTGTTTTTATTATTATTATTTTGGTTGAAACAATAATAATAAAAATATTCATAAAAATTACAAAATTTTTATGAATACCTAAGTTTTACATTTTGACATTTTTATTTTTTTTATATAATTTGACATCTTTCTTTTTTTTTATATACAATTTGTTATTTTTTTTTTTATCGTATACAATTTGTCATTTTTTTATTATACATAACGACTAAAGTATTATAATTATTTTTATTATGAATGGGGACTATGTGGATTCTTTTTTATTTCGATTAATTTTAATGTTTGTCTGACAGTTTGAGTGCTTTGTACGGCCTACACAAATGTCCTTTCTTTGGTATTGTTCGTCGAGTTGTTGAGCTCCTAAGTGGATCTGAGTTGAGCTACACGACTAAAGACAAATGCTTGCACTGACTGGACAGGTTTCACTCAAATCTGTGTGGTTCTTTCTTCTAAAGACCATTTCAGACACTAATCTGCATGGTTCTTTAAAAATGACGTATAGTACCTAAGTGTGAGGACTATGTAGGTCCTTATTTTTAAGGATAATTTTCATGACAGTCTGGCGGTTTGAGTATACCATGCGGCCTACCCAAATATCCTTACTTTGGTATTGTTCGTCGGCTCGTTGAGCTCCTCAAAGTTCTGAGTTGAGCTGCACGATAACTGACAAATGCTTGCACTGTCTGGACATGCCCACTCAAACCTGCGTGGTGCTTTCCTCAAAAGGCCAACTCAGACGTTAACCTACATGGTTTTCATATATTACTGGCAATTGTATGGATTTCAAAAGAGACTATGACCTCTGAGTTTGTTCAGGGTAGCTAGGAAATGCCGGCCTCATCTAAAGTAATATGTAAAAAAAATATGACGTGTAAAAGAGTTACTTGTAACTTATTTGCAAAATAAATATAATTTATCATTTAGCCGCAGCCTCAGCAGGCACTGGCCTTAGCGGACCCTGTCTTTTGTGCTGACAGCTCTTTGAGGCGCGCGTGGAACATAGCGCGCCGTCGACCCGGGCCTGGTACTGATCAGACGGCAAGCCACCCAATGCTCGCCGTCCGCAGGCCCGCGCCTACGGTGGCCAAGAATCGCCCTGCGACTCGCGACGCCCGGGGCGTCTTCTTCTGTTGCGGCGGCTGGACCGTGGGGTTTCCCTCTCTCTCACACGTTCGGCTTCCTCCTTTGCTAGCATTACTGCTTCGCAGAAGGAGGTGACCGCTTCCCATGTCTCCTCACTCCGGACCATGGCTTGAACCAGGGCCGGACGCGAGAGATCGCCGCCGCCGATCGCTTCGACGAGGACACGGCGGTGCTCCGCCCAAGCAGGGCAGACCTCCACCGTATGCTCCACCGTGTCATCCGGGCGACCCACGCAGTGTTGACACCAGGGCGTATCCTTCCACCGAATCCGAAACAGGTACCTCCCAAAACAACCGTGTCCGGTGAGTAACTGCGTCAAGCGGAAGGTAAGGACGCCGTGGCGCCGCACTAGCCACTCCTCAAAGAGGGGACTTATCGCCGCAATTGTGGCGTGCCCAAGCCACTACCTACTTGTAGCCAATTATAAAACCGTTTAAATGTAAACTTGACACAAATCTTACCACATACATGCACTTCATATAAATTGCTCCACTCACACACGCCATGTTGCCATGTAAATAAGGAAGCACAAATGAACTCGCCAGTGTAAACAAACAAGTTTACTAAACATTTATTCTGGCATTGGCCCACAGTGCACAACTGTTGGCATGTTGACAATGACCTTCTAACATCATTGTTGACAGATAATGCGAAGTATTGATTATAGGGAATAATCAAAATACTTGTTGCTCAATGGAGAATCATTGTAGAAACAATATTTAAAAGGTGTAAGACTGGAGTTTCATGTCCATTCGTGTGTAGACAACTAGAATCTCATTTTTACTGCGTGCAAAGCATTAGGTTCAAGGTTGATTGGGAAAAATTGACGGTGACGGGTAGCGTGCTGTGCTTTATGATTCTGCTAAAATGGCTTTTTTAGTCCCGCTGTTTTTTTTAAGCTTTTATCTAACTTTCAATATACTACTCTGTCAAGAAAGTACCGGGAAAAGATCAATAATACACAAAATGTCTGTTATTCATCCAAATTTATTTTATCACCTTCAAAGTATGCTCCTTTAGAAACGATATACTTGCGCCAACGAATAATCCATTCATCAAAACATTTTTTAAACGCTGCTTCCGGAATTGAGTTCAGTTCTCGCCGCGAATTCTCCTTTTTTCGGTTTCGGTTCAATTGGAAGGCGCCACTCCGAAGCTTGTTGACTAGTTTGCATGTCAAACTCGTAAACACACGTCTCGTCACCAGTAACAATGCGTTTCATGAATGTTGGGTCCGAACTGACTCGTTCTAGCATGTCCTCAGCGACTTTCATGCGATTGAGTTTTTGGAGAAAATTCAGATCTTTTGGGACTAGCCGAGCAGCAACATGTTTCATACCCAAATGATTAGTTAAAATGGTACGGATCGACTCGTGAGATACAGAAAGTTCGGCGGCTATCTCTCGCAGAGTTGAATGGGCATTTTCAGTCACTATTTCCTTCACTTTTGCGATGTTAACTTCAGTTGCAGACGTTGACGGCCTACCAGAGCGAGGCAAATCTTCCATCACATCTCGACCGCTTTTGAACGCTTAGTGGTTCATCACTCATAAGCAAGTGGTTCACCACTCATAAGCACGAGTTTTTGATAAAGTCGATTCACCGTAAGCCTTCTGTAACATTTTCAGTGACTCCGAACACGAAATTCCATTGGCGATGCAAAATTTAAGACAAACTCTTTGTTCTTATTGTTCTTGTTTGTCTCTCTGTATTGCTAATTTCATAATGGACAAAAATTCCATTATGAAATTAGCAATACACACTATATATGATATTACTAAAACCAGCACTGTATTTAATATAAATAACAGATGCAACTCAAACTCCGCGCCAAAATGGAAAACAGTTGTGCCAATCTAACAACTACAAAAAAAACAAAAATTTGAATTTGGAACCATAAACAAATCATCCATTCCCGATACTTTTTTGACTGAATGTATGTATGTTGTTCGGGTGGAATCTTGCTACTCAATTTTGAAACAGATATCTTCAACCAATTGATCTGAAATTTTGTGTAATACACGTTTAGTTCGGATGACAATACACAATAAGCTGTGTAACGTCATTCTAAATACAATATGGCGGACCATCCAAGATGGCAGAATAGTTATTTTTAATGCATTTCTACAGTATGGGTATCAAATGAAAGGGCTTGTTGAGAGTAACTCGAAAAATAATGTGACTTTATTCTAAATCCAATATGGCGGAACATCCAAGATGGCGGAATAGTTATTTTTTATGCACTACTACAACATGGGTTTTAAATGAAAGGGCTTGTTAAGAGTAACTCGAAATAACTAAAAAGTAAAAAATAAATTAAAAGCAAAAAAGCTTTTTTTTTTAAAATGCTTATATTTAAATGCTCTAAAAAGAAGAAAATAACATTTTCCTTTAAAATTGATTGACATTAAAAGCTTGTTGCGAGGTTTGCGTAAGAAAGTAAGTATTTAAGTAACCAAACTTCGCAACAAGCTTTTATGCTAATTTTATTATTAAAAGCTTTCATTTAACTTGCAATGTAGGTACGCATGTATGTTTGTTTGGGTGGAATCTTGCTACTTAATTTTGAAGCAGAATATCTCCAACCGATGGAGCTGCAATTTTGTATACATGTTTGGTTTGGATGACAATAGATGATCAGCTATGTGACGTAATTCTAAATCCAATATAGCAGACCATCCAAGATGGCGGAATAGTTATTTTTATGCACTTTCATAATATGGGTATCAAATGAAAGGGCTTGTTGAGAGTAACTCGAAATAACTAAAATGTAATAAATAAAAAACCTTTTTAAAATTAGAATCAAAAAAACCCTTTTAAAAAAGGTTTTTTTTGCTTCTAATTTTAAAAAGGTTTTTTAGCTTTTAATTTTTACATTCTATTTTGTCTTTCAATAAATTTTTCTTACATTCTATAGATTTTTGTGATTTTTCCTAACAGATATTGATATAGACCTTATTGATATAGACAAAAGAAAAAGAAAGTTCAATTAGATAGATTGGTAGGTTACCCTATATTACGATGTCCACAGAAATCTGGACAGTTTAGAAACTGAAGACACGTTTTTAAACAGGTACAACAACACAAATTATTTTAATTTAATGCATTCATGGCTTTCTGGTTGAATGAAAAGGCATCATATTGTAAAATGATGTAGGTTGTGCCTTCTGAATAATTGATTTCTTGGATTAAAACATAAAGGAACCATCCAAGGCTATGCTACTTCATGTTGTAACTATTTCAGTAAATCTTCTTGCAAGATTTCTAGTTATTTTTTTTTCCTGTTTTTGCTAGCTTAGCACAGTAAACCAAAATACCAAACCACCAAAAACCAACCATCAAAATATGGTGTTTTAATTGACATTTAATACATTTTTTTTTATTTTAATGTCATTACAACTAACAAAATAATGTAAAACAAACATACCTCTCCAAAACTGCATTTAGTGTATCCTGATCAATATCCGTAAACCCTTCAGCGTTTAACGCATCAGCGGTATTCTTATCTATCATCTCCAAGCATAATGCAGCCAGCTGCGGCTCATCAAACAAGCGAGCTTGCGTCAACAAGAGAAACGCATTGTCCGTTCCCAAGTTACTTTTCAAGAAATCTACACAGTGCTCCTCTAATGCAGCAACAGCATATTTCTTGGCAGTGTATAGCGTTGTCATCACACTCTCTGGACCAATCCGTACCTCATCAGAATATAGGAACTTTAGTAAGTGTAGGAAAGCCGCAGGCTCCACATCAGGTAACTCTACCTCATCAGACTTAGTAGCTAGCACGCCATTGAACATGGCATCGAACACCGCACTGCCTACAGACAACACAAACTTGTGGGCTGGTATGACTTGCTGGTTGGCGTCCTTCCCGACGATAAAATGTACGTCGCATAAGATCTCATTGTTAAAAAGGAACGATAGTCTTTCTTTTACGGTGGTTTTCGTCGCCTGCCAGTTGTGCAAGCGTCCGCCTGTATTGTTGATCGGCTGGAGGTTCTCTATTGCGGAGGACGAGGCCAGAGGTTCGCTGGCCTGTCCGTTGTCCTCCTCTTGCACTTGACCGAGCTGCCGTGCCTGCTGGTTCGACGGCAGCATGTTCTGCGGCGGCAGCTCGTCTCCGCCGCCTCCGTCATCCAGCCTCACGTTAAGCAGTCTATTAACTATATCATTTTTAGACCCAGATGCCATAACGCGTGGATTTTCAACTATCACACATCACACGGAACGCCGGTCGTGCTCTAAACACGTTGTTTATGTTTGAAAACGGCTGTCTGTATCTAGACCGTGGGTGTGAGACACAATTTGAAGTGATTTGTTGTAGTAATTAGCCTCAATTTTTGTTTATCACAGCACGGAGATGTTTCGAAGATTTTTTTGACGCGTGACAGGAAAATTTCAGTGTTGTCATTTCAGAGTTGAAAATTCTACCATAGTTCGTAATATTTTTCCAAGTGATCTGTAGATTTTTTATCGTGCGATATCGATGCGATGCAATAAAGACATGCAGGTCTAAAAAAGGTAATTTTGGTAGAATCAGCCAGCAATCCAAACTACCCGAAACTGTCTAATTTTTCCAATAAATCCTGAACCTTTCCAGTCCATTCTATCTCAGCCTACATCAGATGGTGCCAAAAAGTAATCCATCCAAAGGTTGTCTTTAAGAGACCCAATTGTGTCACCCTATGTAACGTTTTCTTCATCTATTTTTTCTGTAACTTTTATGGTGTACCTACATAATAAAGAGTATTCTATTCTTCATCAGTGACTTCCATCGTTAACACAAAGTGTTGTTTAACAAACACTGAAATTTTTTTTCAAATCGGTCCAGAGTTCCTGATAACCTCAGCGCGTTCAAGCAAACAAACAAACTCTTCAGCTTTATACTATATTGGTATATTATATAGATATAGACTAGGTTGGTAATGAGTAATGACACATTTAGTTTTAATTCAAAAGTGTAAGTTGTAGTAGGGACCGGCTACTAGCAAAGAATGTAAATGTTTTTCAGTCTTTTTACTCCAACGTTACATTCGTGGCACAACTGCCACAATTCATCCAATATCAATACAGGAAACACAAACCCATTTCGGTATCTACATTACGTAAACACTGCACGCCCTTACATAAATGAAGATTTACATACTGCTACAGTTTGCGGTGTCAAATGGAGCCACTCAAACACCCGACCGCTTCCCATGAGCATCGTAACAGTAATGAGGGGGTCGGCAGAAGTATTGAGAGCTATGGGCTTTACTGCCCGTGGTAAAATTATACTGCGGTCGATGACCTATTGCAAGATTCTGATTGCGGGTCGTGTTTGATGCTCGTATTTATGTTTCTGTGTATGATTTCAAGCTTCTACGGGAAGAAACGGTAGACAGAGGTCAGTTGACTACTTAATTGACTAGGTATTTTCTAGCAATGGATATAGTGCTGTATTGTCGCCTCCTAGCGAAAACGAGACAGTGGCAATGCACTGGGATATGAAAGTAGGTTTCTACAACCATAATGAAGTTCAGCTATCCATTATTTTTATCACCAGGGGCGTTGTGGTATTTGATAAAAAATCAAAAGATCTTGAAAATAATCAAGATTCCATTTTGCCGTTTAAAGTAGACAAAAGTTTCCTTCAGTTTCACCATAAATCTTTATCTCATCATTATCTGCCTAGCCTTTTCCCAACTATATTGGGGTCGGCTTCCAGTCAAACTGGATTCAGCTGAATACCAGTGTTTTACGTGGAGCGGCTGCCTACCAGACCTCCACAACCCACTAACTTCAAACATGAAATTTTTGAACTTTTGTGCATTTGCCAAAAAAGTTTTTTTTTAAGCATAAAAAATCAAACCTAATGCGATGGAGTGCCAAAATTCTCGAGCTCGCTTCCCTTGCTCTTGAATTTTGCGATTTCTCAGTTCTTAACCTTTCCTGTATGCGGTTACTTCTATTCAGATATTAATGATAGAAAATCAAACCTATCTGATAAAGGATACAAAAATTTCATGTTTGAAGTGCTGTATCTACAGCACTTCAAACATAAAATTTTTGAACTTTTGTGCATTTGTCAAAAGTCTTCTTTTTAAGCATGAAAAAATCAAACCCTAATGCGATGGAGTGCCAAAATTCTCGAGCTCGCTTCCCTTGCTCTTGAATTTTGCGATCTCTCAGTTCTTAACCTTTCCTGTATGAGGAAAAAAGTTACTTCTATTCAGATATTAATGATAGAAAATCAAACCTATCTGATAAAGGATACAAAAATTTTCGAGCTCGCTTCGCTCGCTCTTAAATTTTGCAGTGTCTCAGTTCTTAACCTTTCCTGTATGAGCGAAAGTTACTTCTATTCAGATATTAATGGCAGAAAATCAAACCTCTCCAATAAAGGGTACAAAACTTTTCGAGCTCGCTACGCTCGCTCTTGCATTCTACACTATCTAAATTCTTAAGCTTTTCTGCATCACGCAACAAACTTAATATCGTCCCGGGGCCCGAGATTTTGGGAGCTACCTTGGCCTCCTAACTATGACTGTCCGAAAATTTTACTTTTGATCTGTGCCCGATCGCAACGATTTTTAACCGACTTTCAAAAAAGGAGGAGATTCTCAATTCGGTGGGCTTTTTTATGTATGTACACCGATCTCGGAGGCTTCTGATCCAATTTTTGTAATTCTTCTTTAGTTTGAAGCGGTATACTTGCCATTTGGTCCCGGCAAAATTTGATTTAGTTTGGTTCAATCGTTTTTTTTGTGAGCAATTTTGCTTATTTTAATTTCTGCGTAGACGAAGACGTCGTCCAAGTATCACCATGTAAAAGTGAAAAATAAAAAACTTTTTAACAAAACAAATATAACCGACTAACAAAAAACACTGCAAAGTTTAAAATAAGTTAATTTCGGAAGTCGGTGTTCAAAAACGAAGATGCGAAACCAAAAACACCGACTTACGAAATTAAGGTTATTTTATACTTTGTAGTGTTTTTTGGAAGTCGGCTATAGGTATAAAAATATAACCGACTTTCAAATAACACTACAAAGTTTGTTAAAAAGTTTTTTATTTTTGACCGTCGCATATCAGGTTGGGGGCCAGGCCCCCCTGGAAAAGAACCCTAGATACGCCAATGCTTTCGTCTGAATAGGCGGACGATATTGTTACCATCGCTGCATCGCTGGTAGACCTTAGATGTGGATGGCATATGAGAGTGAGGATTGGCATAGAAAAAGAGAAGCTTATAGCGTCGTCTTATTTGACCAAAGATCGTACAAGTTGTCATTAAACACACACATTTCTTAAACGCCTTAATTGAAGCTTGCAAATCATCGCGTGAGCCCAGCAGTGCCGGATTAAACCACCGCGGCGCCTCTAGCTCATTTTACTGAGGGCCCAACCTAAACGTAAAACTACAGTATAAAAATATCTTGGTAAAACCACGTAAAACCTTCGTAACATAGGTAAAAACGAAAATACCAAACTGCTTAGACTTATAAGGGGACGTTTGCACGGTTAGGTAAGCTATTAACATCTCTACCCGTAAGCCAGATTATGATCAGCTATCAAGCTGAGCAGTTGGACTTAGGACTCGCGTGTGAGATAGAGCCATGGTACTAGTTTTTAGAGAAATGTGTTTGTAAGCGCGGGGCCCGTAGCATTTGCTACTCTTGCTCCGCACAGGAATCATTTTCATCGCGCGACGAAATCGCGTCGTTAACTGGTACGATAGTAAGTCAGTTAGGACTACGCCTATGTCTAGTATTGGGCAAAGTCGGGCCGTAGTTATGCAAAAAAATATTAATCATTTGTTCGGTTTGATTTCATCTTGCTCCGCACAGGAATCATTTTCATCGCGCGACGAAATCGCGTCGTTAACTGGTACGATAGTAAGTCAGTTAGGACTACGCCTATGTCTAGTATTGGGCGAAGTCGGGCCGTAGTTATGCAAAAAAATATTAATCATTTGTTCGGTTTGATTTCATCAGATTTGATCAAAGCTTGTAAGCTCTTCGCTTCCCTAAAAATATTCCAAAGGACATAGGTCATAAACAAATCCGAAATTGGCTGTTTCGTTGTATTATTAATTGTTTTAATTTGGATAATTTAATCAGAGCCACGTCTAGATATAAGTATCTAACTAATCAACACGACTCGTGAGCTCTTGATCCCTACTTATTTCTAAAAAGATTCGTAAACACATAAAATCGCCCAACATGGGATAGTTCGTTGTATTACGTATCTAGTTATAGCGTGATGTTATGGGACAAGTCGAGGGAGCGTGTGACAGAAAGATATGGTGGGCACGGGAGTTTTATTACCGCGGAAACTGCGACTCACTGAGCGGCCACAGGGCTAGGAAAGGGTGGAGTAGTGCTTCCTTACTTTCACTTTTAGGGTCCGAACATTTGTAAAAAACGGCCAAGTGTGAGTTGGAATCGAATAACAAGGGTTCCGTACCATAAACCTTAATTTTTATTATTTGTTGTTATAGCGGCAATAGAAATACACAATCTGTGAAAATTTCAGCTCTCTACCTATTACGGTTCTTGAGAGATAGACGGACGGACGGAAGGACGGACAGCGGAGGCTTAGTAATAGGGTTCCGTTGGTTACCCTTCGGGTACGGAACCCTAAAAACGGAACTCTTATAAGATCACTTTTTTGTCCGTCCATCTGTCTTCCAAGACCCATTAACTCGGGAACGCGTGGGCTCAGGTCAATGGCCCCTTGCAGCTGTGAAAAAATCAAACCTCTAAGTTAACGTTAAAAAAAGATACGGTCGTTCATGCCGCAAAAAAACAATATTTCGACAATCTCAAGGGAATCACAATGTATAGGGTATTTTCCGTTGAGCTTTTTTTTTTTAGGATGGGAAGTCATCAAAATATGACTCCTCCCGCTTCGTCCGGGCCCCGTCTTCCGTGCTGACATGTCCTTGAGGCGCGTTGGGATCGCAGCGCGCCGCCGACCCGGGCCTGGTTCTGATCAGACGGCGAGCCACCCAATGCTCGCTGTCATTTCCCGTTGACCTAGAACTATGAAATTTGGCAAGTAATGCCGTCTTAAACTACTACAAGTATAGGGAAAAGTCTGAAAACTATACATTTGTAATTAAATCATAAAAAATAGTTATATTTCAAATATTTTGTAGTTACAACTACGGAACCCTCGGTGGGCGAGTCCAACTCGCACTTGTCAGGTTTTTTTTATATCAGAAGACATAAGCATGGCAGACGAAAAGAACGAAAGAAAATATATTTAGCAAAAGTTCATGAAGCATGCACGGTACAGAAGCAGATTGACGGACACGGGACAGACAATGAAGTGATCCTGTAAAGGTTCCGTACCCGAAGGGTAACCAATGGAAGCCTATTCCTAAGCCTTCGTTGTCCGACCGTCTGTACGTCTGTGCGTCCCTCAATTCGCTTATCAGCAGAATTTAAATTTGATCATTTATCCGTAGGTCGTGAAGCAGCCCATAAACGTAGTATGATTGGTATGGAAGATGGTACTACTTACTACTTTTAAACGTTCCTGTAGGTATTTCAATTTTTATAGACGTGTAAAAAATAAATTGGCTTTAAAAATAAGTAAATGTTATTGGACACAATAAATCTCACTTATACCTAATTTGCATAATTCATTTAAATAGCCAAAAGAATCTCTTCTCCGTTCTATGGCGTTTTTCGTACGTCATCAAGGGCACGCACGCGCGCAACGGTCGATTCAGCTACAGGTGCTGGCCCGGCAGTCGAACCGTCGCCGTCTGCCACGCACCACCTCGCAGCCCCCGGCTACGTCCAGACAAACAAGGCGATACCGACTATGACAGACTGATAAACCAAACATCATTCTATACTTATGAAAACGCCTCAATAAAAACTTTAAAGCCTGCTTCGATAGTGTAAGCAAAACGTTGTGTCAACAAAACTCATTGCGTTTACAAATTCAACAGGCGCTCATAACTTTTCGTGCTCGAGCCTTATGACTAGTGTAAATAATCTTTAATGTTTAAATATTAATCGTTGTCTCGTTTTCTCTACTGTTGTTATAAAGTGTTGTCTGTTCGCCTATTGACTTGTGTGTGATCTAAGTGTTCACGTTCTATAAATAATGTTGTTTCCATTGTTGTTGATCTTGAACTGGATGTTACCTGCGTATGATCGTGTAGTGAGAGTGACATAATTGTATTATAATATGAATACGATTAAGTAAAGGTGAGTAATAATCGATAATTTTACGGTTTGTTGTAAGATTATAAACATAAACACACGTCCCATATGATGCTATGGTAAAAATACGAGGTAGGTAGTTGACCAGGTAGGTTAGGTATAGTATTAATAAATTAGCGGGTTCCAGCGACGAAGCTGTGGTCAGTGAAGTAAAGATAATAACTTTGGTACGAAGCTGTGTACCTAATTATAGCAGACCTTTACATTAATCATGTTTTGGATCGAACATTATACGAGTTTAGATTTTGTTTTAAATTGGTATCTAAGTATCTACTTATACTTAGGTTCGAGCCAAAAGGTCACATAAAAGATTAATGACGATCTTTCTAGAAGCTTTATTTCAACTGTTTTTGTCGATATTTGGACATAAGCGTATATTACATTCAAGAGCTCGTCAACTGCTTAACGTTATTCTCAAAGTTAACGTATGATTTTTCATTGTACATCAGTCAATAGCTAACTACAACTTCATAACCCCACCAGAATCTTCTACAATCTTAAGTACACTTCCTTCGAAAACAGTCAACACAAAACTTCAAAATATAACTGTATTGTTCCAGAAACCACGATGATGCTCAGCCCCAAGATTCAGCGGTCAGTCCGCGTGAATGACGGCCAGCTACTGGCCCTCTCCGACAGGGCGCAGTATGACCATTCACAGGTTGGTGGAAATTCAGCTTTATTTTTATTATTGACTGGCTTCTGTCAGCGGTTTCGCTTGCGTGATCCCTAGGGAATATACTCCCTGGATAAAAGCAGACGATATGTGTTAATCCAGACTTTAATCTACCTCTGTGCCTTTCTTGAAGATCCTTTCAGGCGTTTTAACATAAAAGAGTAACAAACATCCGTCTATCCTACCTCACAAACTTTCGCATTTATAGGTAATATTAGTAGGATTGAGGAGCTCGTGGCTAGATAATAACAGCCGCATGGGTCGATCTTAAAGGATAAGCAACGCTTGCCAAGGTTGGTCTGTGGATGGGTGACCATCTTAACATACCGAGTTTCCTCCGTGCCTCGGAAAGCACGTTAAGCCGTTGTTCCCGGCTGTCACTTGTAGATCTTTGGCAGTCGTTACGGATTGTCAGAAGCCAGTAAATCTGACTCCAGTCTTGCCAAGAAATACCGTGTTACCCAGTTAATGGGTTGCGGAGGTCTGGTAGGCAGCCGCTCCACGTAAAACACTGGTATTCAGCTGAATCCGGTTTGACTGGAAGCCGACCCCAATATAGTTGGGAAATGGCTAGGCAGATGATGATGATGAGGTAATATTAGTAGGATTAGTAGGATAGGATAGTAGGAAGTAGAATATAGTCAATTTCACCCAGTGGACGACGATGCAGTCTGAGATGAAGCACGCTTGCCTAGAAGTAAACTGTTCACTCTTGACTTAAAGACCCTAGGGATGTGGCTATCAGTAAACACAGACTCGCGCAGGAAAGAAGCAGCTAAGCAGGCAGCTTACTTGCAATATTATTGGGTGGACCATACTAGGGAACTCTGGTTCGGCGACTTAGAGGCGTTCATGATAGGTTTGGCGGAGAATACAATAACACTGGGATGAGTGGAAGGCTATGGGGTCTTTGCCCAGCCGTGGGACAATATAGGTTTTAAAAAAATACCACATCTTCTGTCATATCATATACAAAAATCTCGTGTCACGGTGCTTGTTATCGAACTCCTCCGAAACGGCTTGACCGATTTTTAACACATTTTCTGTGTATTTTTGGTAGGCAAAACATCGTTTGCTATCTGGCAAACTGGATTTTTTGGTCTAGCTTATCTAAGCTAGACTTATCTAATATAAAAAAATCGTGTCACGCACGGTGTTTGTTATCGAACTCCTCCGAAACGGCTTGATCGATTTTTATGAAATTTTCTGTATATTTTTAGCAGGTGTGAGAATAGATCGTAGGCTATATTTTATCTATAGGGCAAAACAAAGTTTGCCAGATCAGCTAGTAATACATAAAATCCTGTTTTAATATCTGAGGGGTAAACCGCCGCAAAGAACTGTGAGAAAGATTATTTCTAGAAAAGAGTCGATTTGGAACTCAGATGAGGACTAATAGAGAAGTATGGACTAACACAATATGGTGCATTGACCCAAATAAATTGGGATAGTCGTAAAATTTTACTGGGAAGGAATTCTTACAAATCATAAGGAATTTATGACTTAGTTACTTGACTTAAGATGTTATGTCCCATATTCGGGGCAGAGGGCGACCAGCAGTGCGATTCTGTAAGCATGCCGAAGTGAAGGCTTCGGTGAAGTGATCACGAAGTGAGCAGTCAATCCACTTAATCAAATGGAATGCCGCTAAAGCCAAGCCTTCACTTCGACATGGTTACAGAATTGACCGACAGTAGTCTTCCATCGCGAGCAGTCTCGAACTTCACGCGTCATCTCACAAAAAGTAAATCCGATGCTCGTCGCTTCTACCAACACGGTCAACAACGGAGGGGTACAAGAAAATGTTAATGTGTACCACCGCAGCAGACTAACGTGGGTGACAGACGTGCGACGAGCAGTTACGCGTACTTGTGGCTCGACGAGTTTACTCATTATAATATGAAGTATGGAAGTTATTTGAAATTATTAGCAGCAGTAATTAATAGCTGCCTGCGTCTGTGTTTCCAAAAGCTTACAACCCTAATCTCTTCAAAGTTAGAGTGAACAGGCTCCTTCGGGGTAGGCTCGCTCCATCGTAGACTTTGTCTCTGTCATCTCTAACATAGACTAGAATCAAGAGCAAACCCATTACAAATAAAAATAATAATAATAAGGACTATTGTTGCCAATAAGCCTGATATAGTGGTGGTGGACCGAATTGTGAGGCGTGCAATGATTGTAGACATAACCGTCCCGCATGACGAGAACCTCGTGAAAGCCGAGAAAGAAAAACAAATCAAGTATATTGACTTGGCTCGCGAGGTTGTCGACATGTGGGAAGTGGACTCCGCAATCATTGTACCGATAGTCGTATCGGCCAATGGCTTAATAGCCACGAGCCTCGACCAACACCTTAGGAGGCTCTCGTTGGGCAGCTGGATCAAGGGCTTGATTCAGAAAGCGGTACTTCTGGACACGGCTCGCATTGTCAGGAGGTTCCTTTCTCTGGAGCCCTGACCACCGGTAGCTTGGACCCTGTTCCCGATATCGGTGGGCTACTATTTTTATATTTTTAAATGTTTTTTTATTTATTTTATTCAAATATTTAAAAATATAATTTATATGTATAGTTAAATGAATAAAGGAGATAATAATAATAGCAGTCGTCTCTCAGTGAAGAATGTAGGTAGGCAGTAGAGCAGCTTCACTAAACCACCACCACATCCGAAGCATCCCTATCAGTCAGCCACCCGTTGTGACCATCCCGGTTACATGCAGCGACGAAGATAACTAAGGATAAGGAGCTAGTTTAGTTGAATATGCGTGGAGAGCCTTTTAATTGTCTGGTCAGATAGGACAATCAGTTTACCTAGCCTTTTCCAAACTATGAGAAGAACTAGGAGAAGACAAAACCGAATGGAAGCCGACGCCAAGGTTTCTATTCGGTTTTGTCTTCTCCTTCTTATCGTGTGGGCAGTAAGGTCTAACAACCCTACACACCTTAGTGTTAGAGTTCCGAGACCGCCTCAAGGGCCTATGACACGGTTTACGAGTGTTTGGCGACCGCCATTTGGCGGCCGGATCCACCGGCTTATACATGCTTATACAAGCAGGCTTGAATCCTAACCAAACTGGAAACAACTTTACAAAGTATGCTTCCGGTGGGAATCGAACCCACGACCACCGGGTCACAAGGCAAATGCCTAAACCACTCGAACACGGAGGCAGTTCGGTTCTGGTGAACTGTTTAAATACAGTTGAAGAGGTGTTTTACATCAAGGGCCTGTCCGGAACACTAATTGTGACAGTATCACGCCATGAAAGCCATCTGCCATTATTTCTGCTAACATGAACTATATTTACAGACAGGCTACCTGCACAAACGGAGCTCCGACAACACCAAATGGCAGCTTCGGTGGTTCATCCTCTATCAGGTAAGAGTAACATAATTACTTAATCTATCTATTTTTGTTTTTGTCTCTCAATTTTGATTTGAAATATTATAGAGAAATTAATTTGAAGTCTTTCAACAGGATTACTTACAATCCTTACTTGATAAATGACTCTAAAATTACGTGCCGATGTCATTATGAATCCGTTGTGAAAAAGAGATAGCGCATAGCATCTTGTATAGCTCCGTCTCTCTCTCACACCGGAATCATGATGGTTTCAGTCGTCATAGTTTGAGTGCTGGTTTCATTTGAAGTTGCAAAGACTGCATTATTTAATTAGTTTAGAAATTAAGTGCTCAGTACTTAGTCGTCGTTTGCCGTATGGTGTCTGCCGATGCCGTATGGTGCCGTAAAAGAATAATACCATCCTGTGGGTGTCGTAAGAGATGACTAAGGGACTCACTAAAGAATGAGCAGCAGCGTTCTCTGTAAAACGCAACACCATACACTGCGATCGCCAACCCGCCTGCCAAGCGTGGCGATTATGGCAAACCCCCCCTATGTAAAGCAGTGGACGTCTTTCGGCTGTTATGATGATGACTTAGTCGCAACACTCGCAACCAGTGAGTGCAGAGCTGGATTCCACAGTTCCACACCCAAGTAAAGCTGTGTGTTACTGGATATCCCATAGTGATATTCTCAATAGAATTCGAATACAAAATATTGTACCAAAGCGGGAAGTCTGAATAAAAATTGTCGGCTAACCTACTATAGCTTTTCAAAACATTTTCTTAGATAATTAACTTAAAGATAAAACCACTGCAACATTATAAACTAACTGATATATTCCAATAGAAAATCGCCATAAGTGAAAATATTATTTTACACCGGAGTTCCATGAAACATACCAAGTTACTTAGTATGTAGGTACTACCCACTGGTACCTACATGAGTCTGCTTGCTGCACTCAACAAAAGCATTTACCTACTAAAACTGCTACGAGTACCTTCCTCAGTACCTAGGTACCTACTTAAGAAGGCATTGACATTTAGCCGCACAAAAGGCAGCACGAATCAAAATGGCTGCTGAATCTTTTTTCCTACATCGTATTTAAGTTGACAAAGTTTTGAACTGCAGAGATTTTTAATATTCCCCTCAAGAACATTTTCAAGATTGATGGCTTAACTTTGACTTCACTTAAAGATTAAAGTAAGTTTAGATCAGGGGTTCGAAGCTACGTTGGCAACCGCGATGATTGATCAATAACATTGAGGACCAGAGTTACAACAGAGTTTGATGACCTTTTTACCTAAGTTCGTGCCACCCTGGTCTTGGGTGCCCTCAAGAGTTGCAGTCGTTAACAAAGTGTCAAATCCTCTTAAGGGGTCATTGTACTCATTATTATGAACAAGTTTCACAATGGGACAAACACAGAAATCGCGCATAATTCGACAAAATGTACTGGTTTTTTTTTTGCGATTTTAACCTATTAGAATAGTAAGTTTTTATTTCAGACCGGAGTCCATAGGGTTAGTTACAATTTAACTTAAATTCTAGTGTCAGTAGGTTACAGACACATATAAAATATACAACTAAACTTCAGCGTGGAGCCGCATCCATTTCCGCAAGATCAAACAACAAACAAACAACAATATAGTTATCGACTTCCTCGAATCTTTGCTGTCTACGGCGTAGCACGTAGCAAGGTTGGTATCTTACAGAATCTTACTACATTATTATGACCAAGCGTCTACGGCGTAGCTCGTAGCAGGGTAGTCCAATATTTCCGCCACTGCTTGAATTATTTGAACTCCTAAACGAAATGACATCAGCCGGTCGATTCTGTAAACATGTCGAAGTGAAAATTTGGGTGAAGTGATCACGAAATGAGCTGCCATTCCATCTTGAACATATGGCTTGATAACTCACTTTGCAATCACTCGATTCGGTACTTGAATAGCTATCGGTATAAGCCAAAGCCTATCATGATCTTTTGCGTCACATTTATGGAATTAATAAACTCTACACGGTAACATATAGAGTAAAATGATCTGGGGTCTAAAAAGGCCCCAAGAGAATCGTAATGGAGGAGCTCGTGGCTAAACAATAACAGCCGCACGGGTCGATCTTGAAAGTTAAGCGACGCTTGCCAACGTTCGTCTGTGGATGAGTGACCATCTTAACATAATGAGTTTCCTCCGTGCCTCGGAAAGCACGTTAAGCCGTTGGTCCCGGCTGTCATTTGTAGATCTTTGGCAGTCGTTACGGATTGTCAGAAGCCAGTAAATCTGACTCCAGTCTTGCCAAGATGTACCGTGTTACCCAGTTAATGGGTTGTGGAGGTCTGGTAGGCAGCCGCTCCACGTAAAACACTGGTATTCAGCTGAATCCGGTTTGACTGGAAGCCGACCACAATGTAGATGGGAAAAGACTAGGCAGATGATGATATTAGTATTGTAATATTAATCACGCAACAATCTATCAAATTTCATTTTCATCTTTACTTGCTAATGAATTAGGTTCAAGATTGATTGGGAAAATTTCACAGTGACGGGTAGCGTGGTTTGCTTTCTGATTCACGCTGAAATTTATATCTAGGTTATGGCATTTTTATACATTTCGAGGTGTTGATTATTATTAGAAAAAATATTTTAAAAATTCGTAATGTTTTTTTAGAAGTCCTTATAAATGGTACCCCAATTCCTTCACGTTGTACAGTAGATAGTACTGTACCTGTAAAATAGAAGGCCTTTGTCTTTGATAAAAATTAGTTAATTGTCTTGGCAATAAGAAAACTTCGCACTGCGTCCAATTAGTGGATAACATACACCAAATAATAAATATAAAAAAGGCAATTTTGTATACCTGTGTAATTAATTGGCTTGCAAACGTGGCACCTGGGTAAAAGTGCAAGTCGGACTCTCACGTTAATTTATATTATTTGTTGTTATAGCGGCAATAGAAATACACAATCTGTGAAAATTTTAACTGTCTACCTATTACGGTTCTTGAGATATAGCCCATTGACAGACAGACGGACGGACGGACGGATGGACCGACGGATAGCGGAGGCTTAGTAATAGGCTACAACCTGGGAGTCTTTAAGTCAAGAGTGAATAGGTTACTTCTAGGCAAGCGTGCTCCATCTTCGACCACATCATCGCTTACCATCAGGTGAGATGGTGGTCAAGCGCAAGCCTATTAATAGTAAAAAAAAAAAAAAATAGTGTTCCGTTGGTTATGGAACCCTAAAAAGCTAATAAACATATTTTCAATTCGACAGCACCTTGAATCCTATTACGCTATACCCAAGTAGATATCATGTTATCAGTCTAAAGAGGGGATATTTGAAGAGCGGTTTACGTTCAAGAACCATTGAGTTTGAGATCTGAAGTTTAGCAATAAGTGGATTACCGACGCTCGCTAATACCGTTTGGGAGTCGTCCCGAGAGGAACAGAGGGATTACACGGCCGGCGCGATACGATCGGGATGCATTCGAGCGAAGGAGACCGCGGAGAATGGGGACCAAGGAGAATGGGGGACAGGGGCCTTGGGGGCTTTAGAACGTTTGCTAAGCCTGTCCCACGGTTTCCGATCTATTGGGCGATACTGTAAGATGGATCGAAGGGGAACAGAAAATTCGATTGAATCTGATTGTGAATTGTTGATTTACGAATTAACGTTTTATGCTTGAATGGCTGTTAAGTTTCCCGTGGAGAACTAAACCCTTGGCAGGGAATATAATTATATTTTTAATTATGTAAAGGAAATTTTATTAAATTGGTGGCTCCCAAGGTGTATACGAAGTTCAAGAAGTTAAGCGTTCTATATCCCTTAGAACGTTAGTGGCGCCCCAATACATTTTTTTTAATAATTAGCTATAGTGTCCCACAGCTGGGCTAAGGCCTCCTCCATATTCTTCCACACACTCTTCTCCTGCGCCGCCTCGAACCAGCTCTCGTGATGCGCGTTCTGGGCAGGAAGTCTCGACAGACTTACCGATCGCCTAGCGACCGAATTCGTTAAAGTCACCCGTACACAGTCAATCTCGAACGTATTCCACGGTCAAAATCAATGGATCGAAATCAGTGGATCGCGTTTGTTTACTGTGTACGGGTGACTTAACGAACAAATTTGGTCGCTACGCAATCGTTATCTATGTCGAGAGTGCAGGCCATGGTCTCCCGCAACCGCTTTCTAGCCCGGCCTCGGCAACGCAGTCCATCCCCTGGCTCCCATATATACCATTGATATTGGCAATAATCTTACGGACCGAAGTTCAATCTCGACGGAGGTCAGCCAAGTACGCAGGATACATTATAAAGCACTATTTTGTGCACAAACAAGTGCTCTCTCCTATAGTCCGATGCACATATTGCGACGCAGGACCGATAGCTGGACGGTCGTACGAAGGTGCAACACAACCCCCTTCCAAACTTCGTGCTGCTACTGAAAAATTCCTTATGGACACGGTCATAATAGCTATAGCTTTCACAAGGGGATAAAAATGTATAATAATAAACTAGTTTTCCAGGCGAAAACTAGTTTATTATTCTTCACGCAGAATTTTGAACGCTAATCTCATTCGAAGTGCTAGTAATTAGGGTTCCGTACCCAAAGGGCAACCAACCCTATTAATAAGGCTCCGTCTGTCTGTCAGCCGGCTGTAACTCAAGAACCGTAATAGGTAGACAGTTAAAATTATCACACAGTGTGTATTTTTATTGCCGCTATAAAATAAGTTAAAATCAAAGAAAATCACACAGCTTTACCTTCATCGATCTTGAATAGACTCTACATAACCTACCAAAGGCTACATAAAGATATACATAGAGCCAACCTTTTTTACGGACGCGTTATGATAGACCTTCCAATTTTACCCTCCAACGAGTAATAATCTGCCAGCAAATACTCTGAAACTCGAACATAAAGAGGCGAGGCATACCGACGCATAAGCTTCAAAAGCGTAGCAAGCGTGTCGCGTTTTATCGCTAACTTCAAACGCTAAGGAAATCCTCGCTAGAACACATTCCACGGGAAATGGATCGTGTATAAGGCTACCTGTCCATTGACGCGGAGCGACGGAGGGAGTAATGCGGTGCCGAGTTGCGGATTGTGTTTGTCTATTGATGTGGAGCGAGGTAATGCGGGCGGAGTTGCGGACTGTGCAACTCTGTCCTGCAGTTGAGTTCACGCGACGTATTTTGAGCTGGTGGCTGTTTTTTTTCCGCTTCCTCGCTTTCCATCCTCGCTCCGCTCCCCGCTTTGCTACCGAGCGAGCTTCCCGATTTTGTATGGAAATTGATACTATTTATTTATTGCCCACCATACAATATTATCTGCAGAGAGCAGTGGTGGCCCGGTGGTAATAGCTGCGACTTACGAGTTGTAGGTCGTAGGTTCGAACCCCGGCAGGCACTTTACTTTGTGTAAATTATTTCATCACCACTGCTCTCAAAAGCGGTGAAAGAAAACATCGTGTGGAAACCAGCATGTCCTAGAACCAAAAATTCGAAGACACATTGACATCTAGCAACCCGCACTGGGCCCGCGTGCTGGATTACGGCCTACTTCCTCTCATCGAGAGGAGGCCTGTGTCCCAACAGTGGGAACATTATAGGCTGATTATGATGATGAATATTATCTGTACTGGTTTGTCACCTAATGCGATTATGCAGACAAGTATCATTGCATACTAATAAACAGGTTCAAACTAATAGTTTTTGATCATGGTACCTACTTATTGCTACTACAAAAACTATTTCGCAAATTTCTGTCCACTAAAGCGGAGCGGTGATTTTATGCAATTCCATTGGTTAATATTGCTACAGCTCCGCTCCTCTCCTCGTCGCTCCAGTGGACAGTCAGCCTATAAAAACCGGAGACGGTACCGGGTCGGTTCCGGGACGGCGCGGGAACGGCTCGGGACGGGAGGCCGTGACTATTGGTATCGTGTTGTGGAAATGGAAAGTTTGTAAATAAATAACAGCGTGTTTTATTGCGTTTAGTTGCGTTGTGCTGTTGTTGTGTTGTGTGCTTGTTGAGAAGTATTAGGTTTTTACTTATGTAAGGTGTACCTACTCGTATGTGACGGTCAAAGTGGGAAACAACTTTGTGAAAGTTTCATGGCACCTACTGGTACCTCAACTAACAATAAGGTATTTTATTGTAGTCTCTACAAATCGCAGACAATCTATTGATGTAAAATATGTAAGTGTCTATACCGATTTTCCTGTTTCCGTTGGAATTTCGAAAAATCCTTAGTGCTCCCCTACACTCCTTAGTGCTCCCCTACACTCCTTAGTGCTCCCCTACACTCCTTAGTGCTCCCCTACACTCCTTAGTGCTCCCCTACACTCCTTAGTGCTCCCCTACACTCCTTAGTGCACCCCTACACTCCTCGAGGAACCTAGATGCCAAATTTCAGCATTCTACGATCAGTAGTTTCGGCTGTGCGTTGTGTATCAATCACTAACTCAGTCACTCAGTCACTCAGTCACTCAGTCACTCAGTCACTCAGTCACTCAGTCACTCAATCACTCAGTAATGGAAAAGTTTTTTATATGCACTAGCATTTGCCCGCAACTTCGTACGCGCATATCCCGTTTTTTCCCGTTCCCGTGGGAATTTCGAGAAATCCTTCCTTAGTGCTCCCCTACACTCTCCAAGGAACCTTCATGCCTAATTTCAGCTTTCTACGGCCAGTAGTTTCGGCTGTGCGTTGTCTGTCAGTCACTCACTTAGGTACTCAGTTAACGAAGAATTTCTATAAGTATTATGATAATGATGTCATTTGCATTTTCTTTCATCACTCCAGTAGACGGTAGCAGCTTTGGTACCTACCAAATAATGGGATGCCATTCGTCAGACAGTAAACAATCTTATCGACAGCGGCCCTATTTATATCTAAGTAAGTACGGTAACATAGATAAATGTACGGTACGATATTTTCCAGCAAGCCAGCAATGCCCTACGAATGATAGAAACGATAAACGAAGCATATACACGAACGTCTCGACAATACAAAAATCAAACAGAAAATTGTCAAAGGTTTCCATAAAACTGGGATTCGGGCCACATCCAGCCATTTTATATTCGTCGAAATACACATTCCTGAAAACGAATCTACCTCATTTGTTTTCGATTTTTTGCAGGAGTATGGTTTATTTGTAAGTCATAGGAAAAGCGTTGGAAAAACGAAAAAAAAATTTATTAGGTTTTCTATTACGGTATTCTTTGTACTGTCATAGTGTAACTCTCTCTAGTAGCAGTCTGGAGTCTGGACTATGTGCTTGGATACCTAATAGCAGTAGACTCCACTCAGTGCGGAAGGAGTCATTTGGTTTCCCATCTCTAAAAAAATCCCTTTGGGTCTCTTACCCGCAGCGAATGCCAAAGATGTATAGATGACAGTCAGGACCAAAGACGTCCACTGCTGGACATAGGCCTCCCCTAAGATGGGTGGGGTTGCCATAACCACCATGCTTGGCAGGCGGGTTGGCGATCGCAGTGCATGGTGTTGAGTTTTACAGAGAACGCTGCTGCCCATTCTATGGCGAGTCCCTTAGTCACCTCTTACGACACCCACGGGAAGTGATGGTATGGTATTATTCTTTTACGGGTTTCGTACCACCGCCCAGAAACCCCATTACTGGGTCTAACTAGACCTTGGTTAAACTTCTTGACAGACTTTCAGTTAAACCCGTAGCTACCGTCAAACAGGGGTAGTTTTATAAAGATTGTCGTTTGGGGGGGGGTGTGCTTATCCCCGCTGAAGGTGGGTATTAGCAAAATACCTAAACCATAAAGAGGCACACAACATTTTATTTTGCTAAACATACGAGTATAACAAGCTTCCTTGGACTACTTTTCGTAAATTCTTCAATGAATTCGTTAGAATGTAGAAGACCAAATAAATCTGGATCTTTTTTTTGCTTAAGCCTGTTCTGCCCCTGCTGATCTACAAGTACCTGGAGAAACTCTTGGCTTTCCGAGACACGCAAAATACCTACTCTACTCATTATAGATAAAAAATGGTGACACATTCTCACACAACATTAACGGTAGATAGGTAATACCTAGGTCCCCTTTGCATATAACAATGTACACATTTTAAATGGAACTTTGTTAACATTAAACAGACAATTACTTAACTGATTGGAATCCTTTAATGGCCCAAAATGAAAAGCACACAGTGGCAGCCCATCCAATTAAGAAGCTTTGTGCTGTGAGAGGAAATTAAAAACGTTTTAATGTTATTTTATTAGGTATGCAAAAGGTAGGTAAATCGGTAGAATAAGTAAGTTATATGATAGTACCTGGCCGGATGGTGTCGGCCGGTGCCGTAGGGTGCCGTAAAAGAATAATACTATCCCATCACTTCCCGTGGGTATCGTAAGAGGCGACTAAGAGACTCGCCAGAGAATCGGGCAGCCGCGTTCTCTATAACTCAACACCATACACTGCGATCGCCAACCCGCCTGCCAAGCGTGTCATTTATGAACCGATTTGTTTTTTTTTTATGTGGAAGGACATACTTTTTTGACTGGTCCCATAGAAACCTTTTTTTTATTTCTTATGGGTTTGCTCTTGACTCTAGTCTGGGTCAAAGAAGACAGAGACAGAACTTCATCAAAATCGGTAAAAGAAAGTCATCCAGGTAAACGTTTGCGTATGTTGCATTTCCTGCGACTTTCCAGTGGTGTTGTTAGGTGTGGGGGTAACATTAGAGTGAAAAATAAATAAAATCATCATCTGCCTAGCCTTTTCCCAACTATATTGGGGTCGGCTTCCAGTAAAACCGGATTCAGCTGAATACCAGTGTTTTACGTGGAGCGGCTGCCTACCAGACCTCCACAACCCATTAACTGGGTAACACGGTACTTCATGGCAAGACTGGAGTCAGATTTACTGGCTTCTGACAATCCGTAACGACTGCCAAAGATCTACAAATGACAGCCGGGACCAACGGCTTAACGTGCTTTCCGAGGCACGGAGGAAACTCGTTATGTTAAGATGGTCACCCATCGACAGACCAACCTTGGCAAGCGTAGCTTAACCTTAAAGATCAACCCGTGCGGCCACGAGCTCCTCTCACGCCTTTTCTCACTATTTGGCCATAAAAAAAACATGTAGTATGAAAAATGTGAAAGCCTTGATTAATATGTATTTGTCATTACGACGTGTAGCAGAACAAATAACTACATATAATAACCTATTAATCACTCGTGGACAGTCACGAAAAAAACTTGACTGCCCCATCGTATTGCTCGTCTGAATGTCGGGAACGGCTCCAACGATTTTCATGAAATTTACCATGCAGGGGGTTTCGGGGGCAATAAATCGATCTAGCTAGGTTTAATTTATAGAAAACGTCGTAAAAAAAACAAGCTAAGCTCGGCCATACAGTTACTTTAGACTTAAGGTGGAAGCGCCAGGGTGCCTGGATGGAGGCGCCATTCAGTAGGGCTTAGTGAACTTAGAGGGTTATATTGATGATTATAATTTACATAAATACGCGTTACGGCTGCGAATCGTATTTTGTTCAACATACAGCTCCACACTGACCGGCAAATTGCAAAAAACATAATTAAATATTTGAATTTTGCGGACTACCCTGGCGCTTCCAACCTAAACAAGACGAAATTCCAGGGGTCAGGTGACCTGTCCCTGTTCACCCTGGATCGGGACGCCATATACCCTATGAACCAACTTTACTCTTACTAGGGTATATACTTACTTTAAAATATTTTTGCTTTCTCATATTTTCTCACCAAAAACGGACCCAACAAAAAGCATACAAGTTTGTCTTTGGAAGCTACTTAAATTTTCAACTCGCTCCGCTCTCCTTGGCGACCTTAATAATCTTTTTTCTTAAAAGTTTTTGCATTAGTTCACAAAGCAACCACTGTTTCTGTATCAATTGTAAAAAAAAAACTAACATAGGTTGGTCGAGTCGTAGTGCGAGAATGTTTGAGCTTGCTTGTATTGTAACGTGAAATTGTCAAACTACAACTAAGTATATAATTATGTAAACGTTTATAACAAATCTAAAACTCAAAACCTGCGAGATAGACGCGCGTTCCCCTCGCTCCCTCTTGCACAAAGTCATCATCTGCCTAGTCTTTTCCCAATTATGTTGGGAAAGCTTCTGCTTCCAGTCAAACCGGATTTTAGCTGAATACCAGTATGTTACCTCTTGCACCAAAGTATCGTATATTATTATCCATTCGACCATTAAAAGTAAAATCTAGCCTTTCTGAGATGTGTATTGAAATATCAAGTTTCGTGCTCCCTTCGCTCGCTCTTTCAATACTCATTTTCGGGGGAAAATTATCACCTTTTTCTGTGTGAATGGCCAACTCAAAAGAATTGCTGACCTTTCGTTCCAAATGCAATGAATTATTTTTAAAGAAATTTCAGTTTTGAAAATAAAAATCATCTTATTAATGTAATGTGTGTATGTGTCTTATTATGTAATTTTAATGTGCGTCTGTTTGGGCGGAATATACATTCAGTCAAAAAAGTATCGGGAATGGATGATTTGTTTATGGTTCCAAATTCAAATTTTTGTTTTTTTGTAGTTTTTAGATTGGCACAACTGTTTTCCATTTTGGCGCGGAGTTTGAGTTGCATCTGTTATTTATATTAAATACAGTGCTGGTTTTAGTAATATCATATATAGTGTGTATTGCGAATTTCATAATGGACAAAAATATCGAACAAAGAGTTTGTCTTAAATTTTGCATCGCCAATGGAATTTCGTGTTCGGAGTCACTGAAAATGTTACAGAAGGCTTACGGTGAATCGACTTTATCAAAAACTCGTGCTTATGAGTGGTTCAAAGCGTTCAAAAGCGGTCGAGATGTGATGGAAGATTTGCCTCGCTCTGGTAGGCCGTCAACGTCTGCAACTGAAGTTAACATCGCAAAAGTGAAGGAAATAGTGACTGAAAATCCCCATTCAACTCTGAGAGAGATAGCCGCCGAACTTTCTGTATCTCACGAGTCGATCCGTACCATTTTAACTAATCATTTGGGTATGAAACATGTTGCTGCTCGGCTAGTCCCAAAAGATCTGAATTTTCTCCAAAAACTCAATCGCATGAAAGTCGCTGAGGACATGCTAGAACGAGTCAGTTCGGACCCAACATTCATGAAACGCATTGTTACTGGTGACGAGACGTGGGTTTACGAGTTTGACATGCAAACTAGTCAACAAGCTGTGTGTGTGGCACCCGTTTTCAATCGATAGAAGACATAAAGGAGAATTCGCGGCGAGAACTAAACTCAATTCCGGAAGCAGCGTTTAAAAAATGTTTTGATGAATGGATTATTCGTTGGCGCAAGTGTATCGTTTCTAAAGGAGCATACTTTGAAGGTGATAAAATAAATTTGGATGAATAACAGACATTTTGTGTATTATTGATCTTTTCCCGGTACTTTCTTGACAGAGTAGTACTGTTTTTCTTTCTTTTTTTTTGTAATGTTGTTCTTTTTTTGTTCTTTATTTTCTCGCGTCCCTGGAGACCCGGTCCTTTGATAGGCGTACGAGGGCCGAAGCCAAATCGCAGAGGCCCCGTTAGACATTTCAAATGGAATGGGACACCAACCGACGATTACCCTGTATGCACTGTGGGGCAACATATTCTGAGGTGCTAGAGGAGAGGTGAGGTATACCACGGCTATCAGGACAATCCTGGAAGTACGGTCAAGATCCCTAACAGCACATTGTTTACTATTAAAAATAACTAACCATGGGATATAAAGAAACGGTGATTTACAATAACTAGTTGCTGTACCCCCTGTTAATCTGACTCCAGTTTTGCCATGAAGTACCGTGTTACCCAGTTAATGAGTTGTGGAGGTCTGGTAGGCAGCCGCTCCGCGTAAAATACTGATATTCAGCTAAATCCGGTTTGACTGGAAGCCCGACCCTAATATAGTTGGGAAAAGGCTAGGCAGATGAGTAGCTGTACCCCCTTTAATTTAACACGCTGGAACTGGGCTAATCAACCTACAATTATGCCCGTGACTGAAGGCATGTGTTTTATTTAAATCATTGTCATAGGTAGTGCCTATCAACTGAAAAATAATACATAGAGTACCTACCTTTTATCTCAAAACTCCCATTGTAGTCAAGAGTAATTGGTAAAAACAGCAAAACCAATATATCCGCCTGTTTGTATGAGAGATCTTCACTTCAGAACGGCTCCACCTATTTGGCTGTTTTTGTATGTCTTTTATACGACGACATCACGAAATCATAATTTGTTTGGAGATCATCACAAAAGTCAGGAATTGCACTAGTGCGAAGGTGAAGTGGGTGCGAGTCGCAAGTAATTTTTACTCCGCCCATGGTTTCGCCATGCCCGTGTTACGTGCTCAGGTTACGAACACGTTTCCTTTGTTTTGAAAGCCACCGCCAATCAAGTCGGTTAAACTTCGAAGTCTTTTGCACAAAGTTGCAGCGTGCTTGCGAAATATAGGGTGGTAAAAGTGGTAACTAATTTCATAGTGTTACATTTGTCGGGAAGAAAGTTGAAAAATCTGCCTGTGAGTTAAGAACCCAAATCCGTATAGCGGATGAGGCGAGACTGATTAACAAACATCAAAACATATACAATATTTAATTACAGAAGAAAGCCGGATAGTTGTCCCGCCTTTGTACGGACTTATGTGCAAATTTAAATAAGTTAATATTAGGATTCATAGTATACATGTAGAACCATTGCGCCTGTATTACCCGAAGCAGTATAGCAACACTTATTTGCCTTTTACAACTAATAGGGCACGAATCTAGGAGATTATAGCTAGCTACTCAGCGTTGTGAATAGATCTCCCCGATAGAGATCCCTTCACTGAGAAGTTGACCACTTGACCAACGTCTAGAAAAACCCGGTTCCTCTTTAGAAATTAATATAAAACTGTTTTGTATACAGAACATGCTGTTCTACTATGAGTCGGAGAACAACACACGTCCAACAGGCGTGCTCATGCTGGAGGGGTCTTACTGCGAGAGACTCAGCAAGGCACCCATGGAGAGGAACGCTTCGGTAAGTGGTATAGACGTAGTGTGAGAACAACACACGTCCTACAGGCGCGCTCATTCTGGAGGGGTCTTACTGCGAGAGACTCAGCAAGGCACCCATGGAGAGGAACGCTTCGGTAAGTGGTATAGACGTAGTGTGAGAATAACACACGTCCAACAGGCGTGCTCATTCTGGAGGGGTCTTACTGCGAGAGACTCAGCAAGGTACCCATGGAGAGGAACGCTTCGGTAAGTGGTATAGACGTAGTGTCAGAATAACACACGTCCAACAGGCGTGCTCATTCTGGAGGGGTCTTACTGCGAGAGACTCAGCAAGGCACCCATGGAGAGGAACGCTTCGGTAAGTGGTATAGACGTAGTGTGAGAACAACACACGTCCAACAGGCGTGCTCATTCTGGAGGGGTCTTACTGCGAGAGACTCAGCAAGGCACCCATGGAGAGGAACGCTTCGGTAAGTGGTATAGACGTAGTGTGAGAACAACACACGTCCAACAGGCGCGCTCATTCTGGAGGGGTCTTACTGCGACAGATTCAGCAAGGCACCCATGGAGAGGAACGCTTCGGTAAGTGGTATAGACGTACTGTGAGTACAAAACTCCCAACTAGCATGCTCATGGATAAAAATCTATGTAGCTCAGTGTGAGCTACCACTTTTTTTTAAGGATGGGAAATCATCAAATGACTCCTCCCGCTCTGAGCGAAGCAGGACGGAGTGTCAGACTCTTACTGACTAAAACCGTGTTCCTCCTAATGGCCTTTGCGTTCCAGGGCCGCGGTGACTCTTTCGAACAAATTCTGCAGCCAGTGTGAGCTATCACTACGATCACTACAGTGTCAAGAGGACAAAATAAGGAGTGCCTAGCCTAAACTGCAACCCTGAAAGCAGCATGAAAAAAGTTTGACTTACAGGCCGCAGTCGATTTTTTTTTTTTAAAGCTGACTTATTATGTAATACTTGTTCGCAGTTCTGCTTCATCATATCGTACCGTCGTGAGAGTCAGCGCCAGTACGAACTGCGGGCTGCCTCCGAGGTAGACTGCGTTCACTGGGTCGACGCCATTCGGGAAGCCAGGTACCGTGGAACTTAATCTTACTCTACGAAAGGTTTTGGCAAAAGCTGATGGAATTTTCGAAGGAAGATAACGTGTAGCTGTGAGAAAAATGCTCCAAAATGTTTGCGGAAATGAACTCTGATTTTAGTCTGGCAATTATCACTACTGAACCCTCACTGATGATCTGGTGAAGGTCGCGGGTAGCCGGTAGATGCGAGACGCGCAGGACCGGTCGTTGTGGCGACGCTTGGGGGAGGCCTATGTCCAGCAGTAGACGTCTATCGGCTAATATGATCATGATGATAATGATTATTATTATAAATACTTGCCTGAAATATAGCCTTAATGCAGCGTCACAGCTTCATCTCACTTTAGAAGATACAAGCGCATCATTGCGTTTACTAATTGCAGTCTTTGAATTCAGACTTGTATGCCCCTTGCCCCACACTAATTTCTCTTGTATCTTGGATGCGTTTACAAACATACAAACTCACACACATAAACAGCCAGACCCGGAACAACTATCTGTAGGCCATACAAATATTTGTTCCGTGCGGGAGCCGAACCCACGACACGCAGCGCAGCAGCCGATCGCTCTAACCGTCCGTGCCGACAACTCAGCTGAGTAGGTACCAGGATTTAGCTGAATACCAGTATTTTAAAACGCTACATTTTGTCAAGACGAGTCAAATTTTCTTGCTTCTGACAATCCGTAACGACTTCCAAAGATCTACAAATGACATCTGGGACCAACGACGGTTCAACGTGCTTTCCGAGGCACGGAGGAGTCTCGGGATGTTAATATGGTCACTCATCCACGGACCGACCTCGGCAAGCGTTGCTTAACCTTAAAGATCGACCCGTGCGAATGTCATTCTTTAGCCAAGAGCTCAATCAAAGAAACCTCCAATATAGTTGGGAAAAGGCTGGGCAGATAATGAAGTTTCTTTACAGTTTTTTTTTTTCGGATAAATAGCATTTTATATAGACCTATAAAAAAATCTAGACCTTTCAGGCATATAGCATACAGATGTGTACCTGAATAAGTAAATATTGAACGTTTTGTACGAGTCTCCGGCACGCAATCCCAACATTTGTGACATCCATGATAATCAACCCGTCATATGCGACCTTGGGGTGAAAAGAATTGATTTTAAGTATTTTAGTATGTTATGTCATGACATGTGTGGTATCTGTGTTTACCGCCCGGCTTAGGTCGTGCGTTAAAAAAACAGTTACGAATGACGATACGTAAACTCAACGTGTAACAGAATGAACGCACCGCCTCAGAACGCAAGTGGGACGGTGTAATCACAACCTCGTAAAGTGGGGCTACCGTGATGGATCAACTGCAGGATGTGGATGTGGAGCCGAATTACAAACCATGCGCTACCTCCTATCTTGCCCTCTGTGCCCCAAAACATGCACCCAAAGAGACCTTTGTGCCGCCACCAGCGATGCCGTGGAGGTGGCAATGTTTTGGGCTGAGGGCCGACCAAATATAAAAAAAAAACCTTTCGTGCCAGCGACACGAAAAAGAAGAAGAACGCATTACCGCTAAAGGGGACATTTCACTCATCATTATGAACAACTTTCACTCATCATCTACCTAGCCTTTTCTCAACTACATTGGGGTCGGCTTCCAGTCAAACCGGATTCAGCTGAATACCAGAGTTTTACGTGGAGCGGCTACCTACCAGACCTCCACAACCCATTAACTGGGTAACACGGTACTTCTTAGCTAGACTAGAGTCAGATTTACTGGCGTCTGAAAATCCGTAACGACTACCAAAGATCTACAAATGACAGCCGGGACCAACGGCTTAACGTGCTTTCCGAGGCACGGAGGAAACTCTGTATGTTAAGATGGTCACCCATCATATCTCTAAAACAATACTTCTGTAAAACAGCTACTTTTTCAAATAATTTGTCAATGCTCGGCAGCAAAAAAAAACATGATGAAAAGAGACAGATATTGGGCTCACAATCACTTCGTCTCTTTCTACGAAGTGGTCACTTTATTGAGGATATTGCTCAGTCCATTCTCTAAAGTAAAGTGGATGTTCGATCTCGACAGGAGCCATTGTGTGCTCGTAATAAAGGCTCAATTGACTAATGCAGCTTGTATGCACTTCAGCATACGTTTTTCAATGCACGGCAGCAAAAAAAAATATGATGAAAAGGAGACAAAACACTGAATACCAGTGTTTACGTGGAGCGGCTGCCTACCAGACCTCCACAACCCATTAACTGGGTAACACGGTACTTCTTGGCTAGACTGGAGTCAGATTTACTGGCTTCTGACAATCCGTAACGACTGCCAAAGATCTACAAATGACAGCCGGGACCAACGGCTTAACGTGCTTTCCGAGGCACGGAGGAAACTCGGTATGTTAAGATGGTCACCCATCTACAGACCAACCTTGGCAAGCGTTGCTTAACCTTAAAGATCGACCCGTGCGGCTGTTATTATTTAGCCACGAGCTCCTCACTATGAACAACTTTCACTATGGGACCAAAAACAAACAGATGTTGATTTCGTCAAGTTGTGCACACATTAATGTCTAGGCCAGTCGATTATTTTCTCACTCTCATTTCTGTGTTAACCTTCACTTTGGTGCACACAATCGTGCAGTAGATTTAATATCTCCTTCGCCAATGTATCCGCCGCAATAGGGAATATGCATGCGATTTTTTCATTTGCAAAATCTAATACTTTTTAGCTCAAGTAAACAATAACGATTTTTTTTAAATACCTTCATGAGCGATGAAGTTATAAAGCTTCAAAGATTACAATTAGAAAGAGAATTCCGATATAAACTTTGACGTCATCGACGCCTATACGGCTGCCATATAAAACAGCATTTTCACGAGAGGGACAGATATATTTGTTTAAAATAATTATATCTCATTCGTTTTTCGAGTAATTTCAATTCTATTTTCACTGTTAGTATTATATTTTTGTATATTTTTAGATAAACTGTATAGATGATAAATATGTTTTTCATGCATATTCCCTATTCTAGGAAATTATTGATTTTGATAAAATATTTCTCGTGGTTCGTTATGTCTTCTAAAGCTCTCACCAATGGGTGTTGCAAATCCAAATACAACAACACCCTGAACATTTCTTCAAGAATTAAACGAACATCGCGTGTAGTTCCCATCAAAATGATCCAATTTAGAATCAGAATACACGACACATCAATTCAGGTTCAACTCCATTATAAGCAAAATTCAATCGAAAGTTCAAAACAAGGCTCTTCAAACAGTACTGCCGTAACCATGGAAACCATAGGATTAGGGTCACACTGCCCCTGACCCGTTCCCCGGGACCGCGGCACTGGAGGGTTTAAATTTATTTTTAAATTACCTGTTACATTTTTATTAAGGCACCTTTTATACCCGGTAAACGCATTGTAAGGTTATTAAAGCAATGAAGCTTAGGTATGGTTTTGTGGAAGATTTTATGGGTCTGTGTGACCCCATTTTTAACCGACTTCTTCAAAAAGGAGGAGGTCCTATGTTCGGCTGTATGTTTCTTTTTTTTATGTATGTTCACCGATTTCTCCGCCAATACTGGACCGATTTTAAAAATTCTTTTTTTTTTCAAATTCCATATTAACCGATTTGAATGATTCTTTTTTAGTTTGGAAGAGTATTTTTTTACCGAATCTTTGCCCGTAGAACACCTAATGTCTGTTATTTAATCTCGGAGACTAAATTGACAACTTTAAATGTCGAAACTGACATAAATGCTCTTGAAATCTATGTCAGTTTGCCATTTTCACTTGTTAATTTAGTCTCTCAGATTAAAAAAAAACAGACTTTATATTCGTGACAATCTAAGAAGTCGGATTTGACAGCTGAGTAGAGAGGCATAGAAAATCACTTTTCCCACTAAGTGCGAAAAAGATTTATTTCTATGTCTCTTTCATACTTAAGGCGGAAACCCACCGCGGCTCACGGAGAGGCTACGCACGTGTGTGAGGCTTCGCCTTGCATGAAAATGTATGAGATTGTCTCCACAGCAACCTACGGACACGCTACGCATCAATTGACGTCATTGGTACACGCGTGGCTTGCTCGAATATGGCACTCACATAGCTCAACGCTGTCAACGCCATACACGCTGTACACGCGGTATACGAATATTAACCCACGACTATGTCAAAACCATATCCATCCAAAAAACTGTGCGTAGCCTCTCCGTGTGCCGCGGTGGGCCACGTTACGTACATGGTCGTGTGTGTAGCGTGTACTGCAGTGGAAACATAGACCCACGTTGTCAAACAAATGAACCTCCCGTAGCAGCTAAACTTCGCCGCATACCCGTGCACAGCGTGCACTGCGGTGGGTTTCCGCCTTTACTCAATTTCTGTGTATTTTGAATCAAGAATGTTCTTCTGAGTATTTTAGCCAAGCTGCTTATAATTGTTAAAAAGTTTTTGTGAATACTAAGGCTGTTTTGCATTTCAAATCACTATTGATTAGAATCTCACTTTGAGAGAGTTAATGTACTTTTTGACCGAAGAAACGATTAATGCTGTCACATAATCACAAAATATTTCAAAAGGACCAATTACGTAACACTAAAAGCTTCAATTCGTCCGATAAATGACCCACTTCGGATAAAAGAACTCACTATCATTAGACCTTTGTGGAAACGTTTGCCGAAGTGCATACAAGCTGCATTAGTTAATTGAGCCTTTATTTCGAGCACACAATTGCTCCTGTCGAGATCGAACATCCACTTTACTTTAGAGAATGGACTGAGCAATATCCTCAATAAAGTGACCACTTCGTAGAAGGAGACGAAGTGATTGTGAGCCCAATATCTGTTTCTTTTTCATCATATATTTTTTTGCTGCCGTGCATTGAAAAACGTATGCTGAAGTGCATACAAGCTGCATTAGTTAATTGAGCCTTTATTTTGAGCACACAATGGCTCCTGTCGAGCCCGCACATCCACTTTACTTTAGAGAATGGACTGAGCAATATCCTCAACAAAGTGACCACTTCGTAGAAAGAGACGAAGTGATTGTGAGCCCAATATCTGTCTCTTTTCATCATGTTTTTTTTTTGCTGCCGTGCATTGACAATTTATTTGAAAAAGTAGCTGTTTTACAGAAGTATTGTTTTAGAGATATGATGGGTGACCATCTTAACTTACAGTGTTTCCTCCGTGTCTCGGAAAGCACGTTAAGCTGTTGGTCCCGGCTGCCATTTGTAGATCTTTGGCAGTCGTTACGTATTGTTAGAAGCCAGTAAATCTGACTTCAGTCTAGCCAAGAAGTACCGTGTTACCCAGTTAATGGGTTGTGGAGGTCTGGTAGGCAGCCGCTCCGCGTAAAACACTGGTATTCAGCTGAATCCGGTTTGACTGGAAGCCGGCCTCAATATAGTTGGGAAAAAGGCTAGGCAGATGATTGTTTCAGAGATATTATAGTACATGATCCTATGGTTTCAGTAAGTACCGACATACTGAAAACTAACGACGTAAGATTTTACCAAAATGTTGATGGACTCATGTGCAAGTTTTCCTAGAAAACTCTGTATTTCAAGATACAGTATATTTTTCTTTCACGGCAGTATGTCTATGGTCAGAACTCATCCGCTCCTGTGACCCAGTGAGGTTTACATATTTTGTAGAACTCCGAATGTGAAACGATTATCCTACAAATATAAACTGAGTACGATCACTTATTATCTCTCACACGTTCATGCTTACATTCACTTCATATCTGAACCATAATTCTTGCAATATTATCTAAGACTTTCACAATTGAAGGTGGTTTTTGAAATGGAACGCTCTGTCCATTCTCTACGTCCAAAGCTTGAACTAAACACCCCAAAGTCAAATGTTCTATTGGATAGTACACGACTGCACGTACTGTTCACAACATTGTGGGTAGTTCTATAGTCAGCGTGTGTTATTAAGCTACTGGGGATGCTATTCAGGCAGGTTAAAGTACCTACACAGTACGTAAATTTACTTGGTCTAGGGTTGCCGAATAAAAACAAAAAAAAATATGCGACTGAAACCTCGAAATCGATATTATTGACACTTGTACATGGTTATTAAGTCAGATTCGGTATTATTGCGCATGTTTAGGTATGTGCCTATACAGTAAAATGGAAAAAATACACAAAACCTCTTAATCCTGACTTCGTATCATGCCCCTGAACAACATTTGTTCTACGACTTTTCACAAAATTTCAAACATTTTTTTCCCATACAAAAAATATAAACGTAGTCAAATTTTTGCATATTCTTTATGAGTCCTGGTGTTCGTTGGGTATGCAAACACAAGCGTTACAAACACTGTAATATGGAGATTAACCAACTGTGTATCCCCTGTCCAGTCGGCCGATACTCAGTAAAAAAACAACCTGAAAATATACTGAACGAAACGGCAACGGAATATAATTTACCTCAGTAAATTACAGAGTGAAAAGTGTACCTTCATGACCATTTCAAAACTATGAGGAATATCGAAAAACAGCAAAAGTAATCTCGAGCCCGATTTTTATGAGAACTAAAACTGTATCATTGGATTTTTGAAAAATCGGTATTCCTAGCCAGGAATCGAACCGATTGATTTTGAAATTAAATCCCACCATCTGTATTTTTTTTTTTACTATAAATATGGTAAGCGATGATGTGGTCGAAGATGGAGCACGCTTGCCTAGAAGTAACCTATTCACTCTTGACTTAAAGACTCCCAGATTGTAACTATCGTGAAACACAGACTCCAGCAGGGAATTCCACTCCTTAGCTCTGTATTATTTTACACCATCTGAAAGTGTCGCTAGTAAGGATCAAATTATGGGAAGCAATAACAATTGGCAAACTGCCTGGCCTGGCCTCTGACTGGCTTGATATCCAGCACATCAAGGTACCCGAAACTGTCAAATTTTCCCAATCAACTTTTAACTTAATGCTTTAGACATAAAGTTGAAAATCTATTGAAGAAATTTGACAGATTGTTGTAGCTTGATGCGCTGGCGTCTGTAGAAAGGCGAGCTTAACTCAAAGTTGAGTCTGAAAAATAAACAGTTCTTCCTTGCATTTTGTGGAGTTATGTGAACATAAATACAGATGTAAATGCCTACTGCATATGTACCTACTGTTCAGGGTTGATTCTATATTTACTATAGAATCGTAATAGTCGTAGTTTATGTTCGTGAGCAGGTAGGTACATTTTAAACACAATACACCAACCAGTGTTCAGTAGCTTGAGATAAAAGAAACAAATATGTGCAACCTCTAAATGTTATGCGATGTTCTTGAAATTTGCCATATTATTATACAATTTTTGTGTGTATTTTTGTGTTTCGTGATGAGTCATATAGAAATCACATCTTCGGAAAACACCCTGAGATACCTTTTCCCAAGTCACCCTGTGTGTAATGTAACCACGTTCCTAGCATAACTACCACGTGCTGCACCATGAACAATCATCTGCCTAGCCTTTTCCCAACTATATTGGGGTCGGCTTTCAATCAAACCGGATTTAGCTGAATACCAGTATTTTACGCGGAGCGGCTGCCTACCAGACCTCCACAAGTCTACAGCCTATTAACTGGGTAACACGGTACTTCATGGCAAGACTGGATTCAGATTAACTGGCTTCTGACTATCCGTAACGTCTGCCAAAGATCTACAAATGACAGCCGGGACCAACAGCTTAACGTGCTTTCCGAGGCACGGAGGAAACTCGGTATGTTAAGATGTAACATATTCAGAAATTACGGCTTATTTTTAACATGAAATACTTATAAATGCAGTTTTGTGATCCGATTTTCAACAGATTTTGTTTTTGGCGGGATTTTTTTGACTGAAGTTCAGAAGCTGTTTTAATTATTCACAAATTGATTCGTAGAAGATATTGTGTAGTAAAATAGGAGTAGCTTTCTTTTCATTGCCAAGGTTGGTCCGTGGATGGGTGACCATCTTAACATACCGAGTTTCCTCCGTGCCTCGGAAAGCACGTTAAGCCGTTGGTCCCGGCTGTCATTTTTAGATGTTTGGCAGACGTTACGGATAGTCGGAAGCCAGTTAATCTGAATCCAGTCTTGCCATGAAGTACCGTGTTACCCAGTTAATAGATTGTGGACTTGTGGAGGTCTGGTAGGCAGCCGCTCCGCGTAAAATACTGGTATTTAGCTAAATCCGGTTTGACTGAAAGCCGACCCCAATATAGTTGATGAAGGACTTCATGAAAGCCCTTCATTCGTAGTCTTTTTTTTTTAAATCATTTGAATTTTACACCAGGTATTAATAAGGCTGGCAACCCTGAGAACATCTAACGCTCAGTTTAATAATGGCAGTGTCTTGTACTGAGAACAGCGCCTTGTGTGCTGTGAGCACACTGCGTCGAGTTTCAGCTCAAACTAGAGCTTGTATAGTAGGTATGCTAAGTATACCTGTGCAATGTTCTTTATTGGTCATATATTTTACACTTCCCTACCGTACAACGTGAAAATGCCACCAGTCTTTTGAGTGCACTTTCAGTCGACGGCGATGCGGTTGAATTTTTTGACGCCATATTTTAGAGTTACCTTGCTTTGTTTTTAGTTTAATTTTTGTGTCAGAAAAGTATTCATTAAAACAGCTGTAAATGTGGCGTATGTAGGTAGGTAGGGCTACCCACTGTACTCTGGTATACAGTACCTATTGTTGTACTCGATTTTTTTCTTGACAGGCGTAGGTACTTTATAAACTACCAAAACCTATTACTAGTCTAAAATACTCTAATAATAAGTTGTAATAAAATTGAAAGAAATCATTTCAGTGAAATGCGTCCATCCGTCTGTCTGCCAGCGGGCTGTATCTCAAGCATCTTAATAGTTCAGTTAATTTTTTTACGATTTTGTGTAAGCTACGTAAGAACAAATCTCAATATAAATTCCACGCGCAACGCGGTACGGATTTATAAAGCGCTCGATATCTTTTCAAAGCGCTTTTATTTGTAAATTCGCTGTATGGACAGCAAAAATAAGCGCTTGCAAAAACTAACCTTTCCGATTGGCGCTGTCCGTTGTTTGAGCATTCCCTTTGTGATTCGATCGCAAAAGCGGAATAAGTTTCTGCTATAGGAAAACGACCCTTATTGTGATAGGTATTCGATTGAACTGCAGTTCTGATGACCTGAAGGTTTCGGTTACACGTGTAAGAGCTGAGGGACTATGTTCAAATGGAATGAAAACTGATCCCATCCCATTTTATGTAGACCATCTACATAAAATGGGAGCTCCAGCTTACAAATGGTGTTGGGGAGCCTGACCTAGCGTGATTTGGTAATGCACACGTTTATATCTGTACTTCTATACCTACTTAATACTAGCTGGTGTAACGCAGTTTTCACCCGCGTAATTCCCGTTCCCGTGGGACTACGGGGATAAAATGTAGCCTAGTACTTACTGATAATGTAGCTATCAATTGCTGAACGAATTTTTGAAATTGGTCCAACAGATTTTAAGTTTATTCGTTATATAGAAAAATACAAATCATTCATCTTTATAATATTAGTATAGCTTATATAAAGGTAAAATTTGTGAGTTTGTGAGTTTGTGATTTTGTGTGAGTTGGTGAGGATGTAGGGGGGGGGGGCGGGGGCGTTATCTCTGGATCTACAGAACCAATTTTGAAAATTCTTTTACCAATAGAAAGCTACGTTATTTGTGAGTGTCATAGGCTATATATTAACCCGAAAAATACCGCAAAACGAAGTGGACATGGGTCAGCTAGTTAGCTATATAAAACACTATTTTACAAAAAATTACAATTGACTTCCAAACACAAAAAGCCACAAAGAATAAAATAGGTTTGGTAATCGATGTTTTTGGTTATTTTGTTTTTTGACACCAACTTCCGAAATAAAAGGTTTTTTATTTTTCACTTTTTAGTGGTACCTGCGTACCCATTCAAAGCGTACCAGCGTGATGTTCTGTTATGAACTGGTATAAACAATAAACAGACATGCGATTTCAGTAATATCGATCCATTTGCTATTATTTATTGAAGAGTTCCGTTGCCTACCTCCGAAGATCTTCACCGAATTGAAATGGAAACAGTCCGGGAAAATACTCTTCCAAACAAAAAAGAATCATCCAAATCGGTTAACAATTGGCGAAAATATCGCTGAACAAACATTTTTCATGGGATCCCATTATCAGATCCTGACTTATACCTTCCATCATCAGCTCAGCAATATGAGATGATGATTACCAGGCACAAATATCTGATTTGCGTTAGAAAGTTTATGAAAAACATTGTGTAGGTATGCCTATAAAATTTGAGGGTTTTCCTCGATTTTCATGGGATCCTATCATCAGATTCTGAGTTGGTGACAATGGGACCACCTCAGGAGTATCAGGCTATCGATAAAAAAGAATGTTTTAAAATCGGTCCTTAATTGGCGGAGAAATCGAAAATTCATAAAAAAAACATACATACAGCCGAACATAGAACCTCCTCCTTTTTGAAGGAGTCGATTAAAAAGTACAAAGACCGTAGGTACGCTTTAGCTCATTCAGGGTTCCCTCTGCGCCGTTTAACATATCAAACGCAAGGGCTTATTGTGAAGGACTCAATTGTTATTTTTTATTATTTTAAAATTCATAGACATGAAAGAAAATTGATTTAAATTGACCATTCCTCCAACCCTTATCTCCGAAGCTACTGTGCTTAAAATGTTGAAAAAAACTTTTGAAAATATTTTAAACTATTATTACAATAAAAAAAATACAACCGAATTGAGAACCTCCTCCTTTTTTGAAGTTGGTTAAAAATAAAAGGTTTAACAATATCTACGTGAAAAATTATCTGAAATATTACATCAAATAATCATGAATCTTGTTTTGATGGGAAACCATCAAGTTACTCCTCCCGCGGTGCAGAAGGGAGTGTCAGACTCTTACTGACTAAAAGCCATCCGTAACAAATGCCCTTTGCTTCAGAGTGGTAACTCTTTGGCAACAGCCCGCAACCCTGAGTTAATTATCTATGAGCTTTCTCAACGTAATACAATAACTTGTTGAACAAAACGAAACAAATAATCTGTATTCATACATTAACTCACTTTGTCGGACTTTTCCGCACGAGGGCGGAAACTGCAGAACGCCACGTGTTACTAAACTTTAGATCAATTTATAGGTAGACTGGGAAATAAAAGATAAATAAGTTGTTGAACATAACTAAACAAATATAATCTGTATTCATACCCTAACTTAATTTTTCCTGACTTGTCCGCACGAGGACGGAAACCGCAGAACGCCACGTGTTACTAAACTTTGGATCAATTTATAGGTACGATGGGAAATAATATCTTCTTCCACCTGGCGTTAATCCCGGCTATTGCCAGGGTCCGCCTTCCTACTTAGCTTCCTCCACTTTGCCCGATCTTGAACATCCTTCTCAGTCAGGCCATTGGTTCTCATGTCGGACTTGACGACGTCCAGCCAGCGCTTGCGAGGGCGACCACGGGACCTAGCCCCAAGAACAGCCATATTCATGCATCTCCGACCAACGTACTCCATAGGGCGGCGCATGATGTGGCCATACCATCGCAGACGACACTCTTGCAGTTTTTCCCCCACGTCACGGACACCAAGACTACCTCGGATGTAAGAGTTGCGTATGCGATCGGATCGCGTTACGCCACTCATCCACCTCAGCATCTTCATCTCCGTGACGCGAAGCTCCTGGGTGTGTCTGCTTAGTGCTGGCCAACACTCGCCCCCGTACAGTAGGACAGGCCGAATGATGCATTTATATATCTGCCCCTTGAGCTTCGGAGGCATTTTGCGGTCGCATACAATGCCCGTTACCTCGCGCCACTTCGCCCAAGCCGCGCCAATACGTGCTTGGACATCGTCGTCCACGATGCCAGACTCGTGCAGTACGGATCCAAGGTACCTGAACGTATCGGACTTTCTGATCAAGTCCGAACCTATTCGGATGGTCTTTGTATCCGTGCTGCCACAGGACATGTACTCAGTCTTCGCCACATTTAGTCTCAGACCACCGTTTTCAAGCGTGTCCTTCCAAATGTTGACTTTGCGCTCAAGATGAGCTTTGTTCTGATTAACGAGGGCGATGTCATCGGCATACATCATTAGCCATAGAGGCTGATCTTGGATGTTTGCCGTAACTACATCGAGCACTACGTTAAACAAGAACGGGCTAAGAGCCGAGCCTTGGTGAACGCCAACAGATATTGGGAAGCCATTCGATTCGCCAACAGCGGTCTGGACAGAGGAAACGGAATCGCGGTACATGTCTCTGATAATGTCAATATAGGCCTCGGGAACGCCCTTGAAGCGCAGTGCCCACCAGATGGACTGCCGAGGTATACAGTCGAAGGCCTTCTGCAGGTCTAAAAAGGCCATATGCAAAGCTCTTCTTCTCTCTCTGTAAGCCTCAGCTAGATTCCGTAAGGCGAACACTGCGTCCATGGTGCTGTTACCCGCCCGGAAGCCATATTGACACTCAAAGACAGTACACACGCTACGGAGCCGTGTGTCAATGATGCGCTCGAAGAGCTTCATGGTGTGGCACATGATCCTGATACCGCGGTAGCTACCACAATCCTGTACGCTACTTTTGCCTTTGTAAACAGGGATAATCAGGCTAAATCGCCACTGGTTCGGCATTTCCTTGGTGATCAGGATGCGGTTAAAAAGATCCGTCAGAAGGTTCACACCATGTGGGCCCATCGCCTTCCACACTTCAATTGGCACATTGTCAGGCCCGACCGCTTTCCGGTTCTTCATGTGGCGAAGAGCAATGCGGGTTTCGTCGGGGGAAATAGGGGAAATAAGCCCAAGGTTAGGAGGCGGTTCCGGAGGAAGGTTATGGGGATGCTGTTTGTTAGACAGCTCCGCGAAGTATGTACCATCTCTCCTTAACAGAGGGGGTGTTCATGATCGTTCTCAGGAGCTCAGGGAGATGATGAAATGAGTGGACTGTATACTCGATTAATAATTATATTAAAACAATGAAAATAAGTAGCGGTACAGAATCGTTGTTTGATGGGGACGCGAGTGTCGTGGAAGCCGTCTGATCGTGAAGTGACACCCGCCGCCGCCGCCGCCGCTCGTCGCTAGCCGCGCGCAGCTCGTTGGCCCCGCGCCCGCGCCTCAGCCGCCGTTGTCACCCGTCCACATGCTCACGCGTTTGGTGCGTGAACATCCTCCCGCCTGTTGACATATTCGAAGGGAAGAGGGCAAATATTGTTGAACCCTCTTGTGATGACTCCTCTCTTTGTCTTCACGTCTACCACGCGCGTGATGCCGTCGACGCCCGCATATGTTCGTACTACACGACCTAGTGCCCAAACAAGTGGTGGAAGCGTCTTGTCTCGGATGAGCACAAGTGTTCCTTCTCTAAGTTTGCTGTCTGAAGCAACTGACCATTTGGTTTTCTGTTGAAGTAAGGAAACATATTCATTAGAGAACCGCTGCCAGAAGTGTTGACGGATGTACTCAATCCTTTTGAAGCGGTCTAAGCAGCTGATTGGCTTGTCAGGAACCTGTGAAGACGGTACAGACGTGAGCGTTCGTCCAATTAAAAAATGGGAAGGAGTGAGAACAGACAAGTCGGATGGGTCACAGGACAAAGGAGTTAGAGGACGGGAATTTAGAATGGCCTCTATTTGACACAGACAGGTTGCCAGTTCCTCGTAAGTGAAGTTGGTGAGGCTTAGCAACTTTCTAAGATGGTTCTTAGTGGACCTTACAGCAGCTTCCGCCATGCCATTAAAGTGCGGGGAATAAGGAGGAGCAAAAACAAATTTAATGCCTTGCTGTGCCATTTCAGATGCAACATCAGAGTCATTAATAATTCTTTGTAAGTCATTATCAGCACCTACAAAGTTCGTGCCATTATCTGATAATATGCTTTGAGGTTTGCCCCGACGAGACGTGAAACGATTCAGAGCTGTAATAAAGCCTTCCTTTGTAAGGTCAGTGACGAGCTCCAAATGGACCGCCTTCGTTGCATGACAAACTAAGATACATAAATAAGACTTTGTTAGCTTACAACCGCGACCTTTTCGGTCAGCTATCAGTACTGGGCCAGCATAATCAACACTAGAGTTGAAAAATGGAAAATTAATGTTGGTTCTAGAGAATGGAAGTTGACCCATAAGTGGTTGTATATTTTGACACTTGTATCTGAAACATTTTATACATTGTTTGACGACAGCCTTAGCAAGGTTTCTGCCGCCTAAAGGCCAATAGTTAAGTCGCATATTTGCTAACAACAATTGCGGACCCGCATGGAGCAATTTTTTATGTTGCATATGAAATAGAGTTTTGGTGAGGTGATGTTTACTACAAAGTAAGACTGGATGTTTTGTATTATAATCGTAAGGTGAGTTATCAAGTCTGCCTCCTACGCGTATAATTCCCTTTGAATCAACAAATGGTGTCAATGAAATTAAACGATTTTTACGAGGCAGAGATTTCCCTGACTTTAAAATATTGCACTCTTTTGGAAACATCTCTGCTTGTGCACTAAGTAGTAAACTTGTTAAAGCGTTATCTAATTCCTCAGTAGAAAGCGAACCATGTAATTTGCAATTTGAATTTTTTAAATTATAAATAAATCTATTGATATAGGCAATGATTCTTTGAAGACGATTGAAATTAGAATTATTATGAACTAATGACTGAATTATTGAATTGTTAGATGATTGATTAGACTTAACATTAGTGTTATTTTGATCAGTGAAATGACACACTACTTCAGGTAGATCGTGTTTCCCGCTATTACAGGGCATAATAGGCCAGCCACTTTCGCAGCCTTGCAAGAAACTAGGGCCCGTCCACCATAACGAGCATTCACCGATGGAATCGGCCCTCGCCCCGCGAGAAACAAGGTCCGCCGGATTGTCCTTCGACGGTACATACCTCCACCGGTCTCCAGCAGTGCTTTCCTGAATTTCAGCAACTCGATTACGTACAAAGGGTTTTAGTTGATTAGGCAACATGTTAAGCCACCCCAATACGATCATCGAGTCGCTCCAAAATAGTCGCTTAACTATAGGCATAGTTAGGGATTCTATTACGGTAGTACACAGTCTTGCACCTAATAGCGCCGCACAAAGTTCAAGGCGCGGAATGGTTACCGTCTTTATTGGTGCTACACGATTTTTGGACACTAACAGTTGTACCTTTACTGATCCGTCACTACATACTGACCTTACATATATGCATGCGCCATATGCCCTTTCTGATGCATCACAAAAAATATGCAATTCATGTTCCACCGCTAGATTACAACAGACCCATCGTGGAATATTTAAACTGTTCAGACTAGGAAGTGTGCGAACAAAAGTAGACCACATTTCGATGATCTCAGGTGAGACGTCATCGTCCCATTTGGACTGCTCAACCCATAATCGCTGCATTATTAACTTTGCTTCCTGCTCGAAGGACCATGTTCATGATCGTTCTCAGGAGCTCAGGGAGATGATGAAATGAGTGGACTGTATACTCGATTAATAATTATATTAAAACAATGAAAATAAGTAGCGGTACAGAATCGTTGTTTGAGGGGGACGCGAGTGTCGTGGAAGCCGTCTGATCGTGAAGTGCCACCCGCCGCCGCCGCCGCCGCTCGTCGCTAGCCGCGCGCAGCTCATTGGCCCCGCGCCCGCGCCTCAGCCGCCGTTGTCCCCCGTCCACATGCTCACGCGTTTGGTGCGTGAACAGGGGGCATCGTAGAGCAGCTTACCCTGGGCGTCCCTTACACAAAGACATTTGCTAATGTCCCGTGTAGCTTTCTCCCGGCCACGCGCCAGCTTAAAAATAAGCTATTGCCCCTCCGCAGTTTCCAGCTTGTCGTATAAGGGCGCCAGACTTTTGCTGCGGGCTCTGGCTACAGCTTTTTTGCAAGCGTGCTTAGCCGCTCCATATGCCTCCCTGTCATCCGGAGAGTTGGACCCTTGCCACTGTTTAAATAAAACCTTATTCTTCCGAGTCGCCTCCTGCACCCCGTCATCCCACCACCACGTCTCCTTTCCTATGGTGCGGCCACCACGAGAAGTGCCAAGGAAGCGCTTACCCGCACCGGTGATTGCTGAAGTGATCCTACTTCAGATCTCTTGAGCGGACTCATGCGGAGCACTGATCTTGAGATGCTCGACCTCCGCGATGAAGTCCGACTGCCTAGGACCATCAAACAACCACCACTTAGTGCGGGGTTTGCGTTTCTCGGTCACTCTCTTCTTCGGTACAACCGCAAAGTCCAGGACAAGGAGGCGGTGTTGAGCCGTTGGGCTTTCGCCTGGGATGACTTTGCAGTTGGTAACCTTGCCAATGTGGCACCGTCGCACCAGCAGGTAATCTATTTGGGTTAAGTAGGCACCACTACGGTACGTAATAAGATGCTGGGGCTTCTTCTGAAAGAATGTGTTCGCGATGGCTAGGTCAGACACAGCGCAGGTGCTAAGTATATTGACTCCCTCTGCGTTTAGCTGGCCATAACCAAAACCACCGTGAACACGTCCATACTCTCCAGCAAACTGACCTACGTGACCGTTGAGATCCCCCCCAACCAAAACACCTTCGGAATTCGGGATAGCACGTAATACGTCCTCGAACTCATCCCAGAAGGCCTCCTTTTCAGACTCACAGCAACCAGTCTGAGGAGCATAAGCGCTGATTAGGTTCGTTACCGACCCTTCGAACAGCACCCTAACTCGCATCAACCGGTCGCTGCATCGGTCTACTTCAAGGAGTCCATCCTGAAGATCCTTAGACAGCACCACGGCCACTCCGCCCCTGCCCGTTGGTGATCCGGTGTACACTAGCCGGTACCCCGGCCCGATGTCACGTGACTTATTTCCCTTCCAGCGCGTCTCCTGAAGGAAGGCGCACTGGACCCGACGCTTCGCAAGTACGTCTGCGAGTTCTTGGCAACGTCCGGTTAGGGAGCCAATGTTCCAGGTGGACAAGCGGAACTTTTTCTTGGGTACTATCCTCTTTAGCCGTGCCCGTACTTGACATGGTAGCCCTAGCCCACTTATCGCAGGTTTAGGGCGATGTGCCTGCGCGTCGTTATGCGGCGACGCCCTAGACCGAGTACCCTTACCTAACTTGTTTCTCTCCATACATATATGACTGAAGTTGGTTTTACATGGGGCGACCAGCCGTCTGACCCCCACAACCCTACAAGAGGGAAACCAGGTTCGCCAGAGCCTCGTCCGTTGGACAGCAGGGTGCACCGCTGGCAGGTGAGGTAGGCTTGGGTCTTTAAGATGGCAACGGACACTTAGCCCGCGACTTCGTTTTGCGCGGCATTGAATTGTCTTAAGGATCCCTAATTTTTTCCACAGAAATAATATACTAAAACCTTCCTCGAGAACCACTCTATCCATTGGTGAATAGCATGAAAATCAGTGCAGTAGTTTTTAAGTTTTTCGCGAATAGACAGAGAAGCGGCGGAATGCTTTATTTTATAATATGTAGTGATGATGTAGTGATAGTGATTTGGAGGAAAATATGTGATAGAAATGGGAATAGTGGGACGTTTTCCCAAGTTCTTCTTTAAACAGAAGCAGTGAAGCAGTAAACGTGTATTGCCACGTTTACTATTTCACTTCTTCGTTTAAAGAACTTGGGAAAACGGTATTACGTAATTACAGATACCTATTAGTAGAACGAAACAGTTTTAAGTATGTTTGTTTCTACACATTAATCCACAGCACCATTGCCTAATGGTTGAGTGCGACGGATTTTTACTCGCAATACTCGCTCCGGCCGGCACTACAGGTAGAAATTACCGCAGTTTAGTTGTTCTGACCACCAAGCGATCATCGCCGAGCGAGTGTCGCTGAGCTAGCAGGTACAATCTTTAATAGGTCTTGTCGCTATCATCAACTAGAGGTAAGAGCCGCTCGCCGGCATTGTGAACAGCCGTCTATCGACTATAAATGTATGTATCTCTTTTACTCACACGAGTTCTATATCTTTTGTCCCTTTCCTCAGCGAGCATAATTATGGTCGACAGCTAGTCGTTTTTCCATACGGATGCACGAAACCCTAAAAACGTATTAACTGCATACTAGACTGGAGTCAAACTCCAACTGCCATCCTCGCTCCGTTAGCCATGTCTGTGTCAAGACAACCCTTTACTGCCGGGGCGATGTCTAAGTGACCGTGACCTGAATTTGAATTTCGCGAAGTACCCTGGAGTATACATCTTAAGTATGTTTTTATCCATTAATCTCCAGTTATTTCGACTCATTCTGAATCCACACGTTCTCATGTATTGCTGGTGCTATGGTTCATTGGAAATCCAACAATTTTCATGTAATTAAGGGCTCCGTTTTTCCATACGGATGTACAAAACTCTAAAAACTTAGAAATATTCTTTACAACCAATTTTTGTTTTTTAATCTCGGAGACTAAATCGACAACTGCATATGTCAAAACCGACTTAAATGCTATTTAAATGTATGTCACTTTGCCATTTGCACTGGTCAATTTAGTCTCCGAGATTAAAAAACAGACTATATGTGACACGCTAACTGCATACTAAACTTGAGTCAAACCTGCTACACTCTCTCCGATAGCCATGATTTTGACAAGACAACCCTTTACTGCCGGGGTGTTGTCTAAGTGCTAAGCGACACAGCAGACCGCGCTATAATAATTTAGGCTGGCCACATTAACAAGGATTAGTGTCGACCGTGACCTGAGCTCGCTTCTCCGTATATTACTGTGACTGTTGCCTCGCAGTCGAGAGTAGCGTAGGAAAACAGAACAGAGAAAAAATATTTTAAAACTAAGTTCGTTTCGTTATTTGAAATAATAACTGGGAAAACTGTTCCCAACCCATACTATACGAGTATGGGTTGGGAACAGTTTTCCCAGTTTTTCTTATCACTTAGACAACACTCCGGCATTCTGTTGAATGATTTATGATTGAGACCAGTTAGCATGACACTAAAGTTCACAGGACATTTTTATGGTCCTTCGAGCCGGATCAGCCGCAAAGGAGCCGCGGAGGAGAGCGAGTGAGATGAGCGTACTTAGATCTTTTTTTTTTAATAGGAAATCAACAAATGACTCCTCCCGCCCTGGGTGAAGCAGAAGGGAGTGTTAGACTCTTTCTGACTACGATGTTCCTCCTAATGCCCTTTCGTTCCTGGACGCGATGACTCTTTCGATCAAATTCCGCAACATGAGCGTAGACCTACTGGTCAGACAGTCCTAACGGAACATTGTCATCTGCCTAGCCTTTTCCCAACTATACTGGGGTCGGCTTCCAGTCAAACCGGATTTAGCTGAATACCAGTGTTTACGTGGAGCGGCTGCCTACCAGACCTCCACAACCCATTAACTGGGTAACACGGTACTTCTTGGCAAGACTGGAGTCAGATTTACTGGCTTCTGACAATCCGTAACGACTGCCAAAGATCTACAAATGACAGCCGGGACCAACGGCTTAACGTGCTTTCCGAGGCACGGAGGAAACTCGGTATATTAAGATGGTCACCCATCCACAGACCAACCTTAACAAGCGTTGCTCAACCTTAAAGATCGACCCGTGCGGCTGTTATTATTTAGCCACGTGCCCCTCTAACGGAGCATTGTATATGTAGCTAAATACATATATTAACGTGATAATACCGTATGCATGCACTCGACGGCGACGCTTGAATATTACATTCGCTAGTTAACCGCAGCGTGACAAGGTGTTAGACAGACCCGTAAACTAATGTGGTCGTATCATTGTGTGTTAGATAAACGTTACATCGGTTTTGTGGTCACAAGACATGCTGTTGACAAGCGTTTGGACGTTAATTTTATCGAGATAGGAAAATAATGATGCAGGTTAATATTAGTAAATACCTATCTATAGTTTGCTGTGTTTGTCATTGCGTGTGTAGTTTGTAATTTACGAAAATGATAGAAAGCTTTTTCTTTAAGGATGAGAAACCATCAAAACTCCTTCAGCTCTGGGCGGAGAGTGTCAGACTCTTACCAACTAAAACCCACGGTGCACGGGCCACGGTGACTCTTTCGGTCGAATTCTGCAACGCTGGTTCCGTAACCCTGGCAGGTTTTCAAACAGTACTAGTGTACTGTGTAGAGTGTGTGTGTTCCAAACTAACGGTTTCGGTAAGTTTAGCAAAGGGACGGTAACCGATGGAGTGTAAAATTGTGACGTCCGATTAAACTGCAAATAGTCGCCGTGTTTATAGTTGGGGTGTGTGAACAGGTGTAAATAGAAGGGTTGTAGAGAGGTAGTAGTGTTCATGCGAAGGAGATTGCTTTCGCTTCCCTACAACGGACGGACAAGCAAATAATAATAATAATAATATTCCACACAACTATCACACAACGCCATCTAGTCCCAAGCTAAGCAGAACTGAAATAAAAGCAAAATACATGTAATTTTAGTTTAATACTTATTAGCTCTAGTAAACAATTATAGATTTTAGGGTTCTGTACCCAAAGACCAAAACTCGTTGGCTTTTTGATCAATTTTGATAGTGTTAGCATTACACCGGCCATAAAACGTAAAGGGCATTAGGAAGAACACGGATGGGTTTTAGTCAGTAAGAGTCTGACGCTCCCTTCAGCTCCGCCCCGAGAGGGAGAAGTCGTTTGATGATATCCCATCCTTAAAAAAAAATCGGCCAAGTGCGAGTTGGACTCACGTGAAGTGTTCCGTTCCATCGTATTTTTGTTATTTGTTGTTATGGTGGTGAAAATTTCAACAGCTGTCTACCTATGACGGTTCATGAGATATATATAGCCCGCTGAAAGACGACAGTGGAGGTTTAGTAATAGGGTTCCGTTGATTAACCTTGATTGTTTGTTGATTATTTTTTTTATAAAAAAAAAAATGAAAAATATATATTACCTTTCCGGATCGGCTGATCTATTCTGACGTATCACCGTGTAAACTTAGGTAGCTGTAATGAGCCTGAAGTGAACTGTCACTCCATCTTGTTTGCATGAATCGACCACTAGCTCACTTCGTGTTCACTTCACCTCAGCTGTACACGGTGATAGGTGTACAGAATCGCACTGCACAAGTACCTATCTAACCTATCCGTGCAGTATTTCATACCTATTGACTTTGAAAAACGTGACAACTCTGTGCTGTGCTTTGTTCTCTCTGCCGCGGTCTGTTTTGTTTTACTAATCATCATCATCTGCCTAGCCTTTTTCGTACTACATTGGGGTCGGCTTCCAGTCAAACCGGATTCAGCTGAATACCAGTATTTTACGTGGAGCGGCTACCTACCAGACCTCCACAACCCATTAACTGGGTAACACGGTACATCATGGCAAGACTGGAGTCAGATTTACTGGCTTCTGACAATCCGTAACGACTGCCAAAGATCTACAAATGACAGCCGGGACCAACGGCTTAACGTGCTTTCCGAGGCACGGAAGAAACTCGTTATGTTAAGACGGTCACCCATCCACAGACCAACCTTGGCAAGCGTTGCTTAACCTTCAAGATCGACCCGTGCGGCTGTTATTATTTAGCCACGAGATATGCATGCGATTTTTTTATTTGCAAAATGAAATACTTATTAGCTCTAGTAAACAATCGTGAAATTATTTTTTAAATACCTTCATCAGCGATGAAGTTATAAAGCTTCAAAGATTACAATTAGAAAGAGAAGTCCGATGAAAACTTTGACGTCATCGTCTATGACGCCTATACAGCTGCCATAGAAAACAGCGTTTTCACGAGAGGGACAGATATATTTGTTTAAAATAATTAATTATATTTCCTTCGTTTTTCGAGTAATTTTAATTCTATGTTCACTGTTAGTACTCGTATTATATTTTTGTACATTTTTAGATAAACTGTATAGATGATAAATATGTTTTTCATGCATATTCCCTATTGTATTAAGTGGACTTTGTTTTTTTTGGCGTTTTCAGTGTTCCGAACCAAAAAGGTAACCAACGGAACCTTATTACTAAGCCTCCGCTGTCCGTTCATATGTCCATCCGTCCGTCCGTGGGCTGTATCTCAAGAACCGTAATAGGTAGACAGTTGAAATTTTTACAGAGTGTCTATTTCTATTGCCGCTAGGTATAACTATAAATAATAAAAGTTCTAAATGAAATGGGGCTGCCATACAAGAAACGTGTTTTGGATTAACTGACTGAATATTATTTCGATAACACGTCATTGTTCCGTAAGTATAAGTAGGCAGCGTAACATTTTAAAAACATTAAATATGAAATTTATAAATATTTATTAATCTAATTATCATTATGCTGAGCCACAACCGTATTGTGCGAATATGATGCATACCTACTTTCTTTCTTTGTAAGTTTTGTTTTTGTATCCATTTATTCGGATTTAAGCCCTGGTCACGACAAACGAAATTACAACCGAGAATGCACGACATTCAACAGATGTCCGTTCTGTAACCGCCTCGTGGAAAAATGACCAATGTAATGTTTTCATAACAGTTTGCATAACGCCTTTTATTATGCAAACTGCATAACAAATGACGTTGTGTAACTTATAATAACGCTTTAATTACCACCTACAGTACCTACAAATATCTATAAATAAAAACGGTGCCATTTAAAAGCACACCTTTTTATCAATCCGATGACCACTACAAATTCATTAAAAAAAAATAGGTATATATTTATGAACAGTTGAATTATTAAAAAAAATATAAATATAGGTATACGTATTATTCATTATCATGACGCATGACGTAGTTTGAAACGTCCAGGAGTGGGCGCAGCCCGCGCTTTGTTTTCCAAGGATGGCGTGGAATGGAACAGCAACATTGTTTTGATAAGTAAACGCAATATTTATTTTTATCACGGTGATATATCGTTACAGAATACCTAGCACAGTAACACATGACAAAATTTTTATCTTAATAAATTATGTTTAAAAAATTATTGTGCCTAGAGGTAGTTTATGTCGAGTACATCAAGTGGGCCGCCATTGTAAGAGAGAGAGAGTCGTTTTTTTTTAATTTTTTGTGATGGGATATCTCTTGACTCTATTCTACGTCATCTTTATTCTTATTTTTGGATTTATTGATTACCTGTAGATTTTACTTTTTCTTCCTGATGTTTGATTCAATTACGTATTTTAACGTTATCAAGTCGCTGGTCGTTGATCAACATGGGAATTTCTTTAACTCTATTTCGCTGATCACTTGTAATTTTAACCCGTTTCGTTTATCATGTCAGTAGCGTTTACACTGTGTCCCTGATCACTGGAGATTTTGCCATTTTTTACTGTGCTAGGTATTCTGTAACGATATATCAACGTGATAACTAGATACAAATTTAAGTGAAATGAGGTGTCAATCCGTAGCATCACTTCACACATCTAGAAAGGCTACATTAGCAGAATCGTATTAGAATCATAATGTTAACCACACAACAATCTGTCAAATTTCATTTTCATCTTTATCGATTAAAGCATTAGGTTCAAGGTTGATTGGGAAAATTTGACAGTGATGGGTAGCATGATGTGCTTTCTGATTCTGATAAATTCTTTTTAGACCCCCAAAGTATAAATAACAAGAAAAACTGTTTCTCTTTTATAATTTCTACTATAGTTGAAATGAAAACACGGGTATTATGTTCCCAATGAGTTCAAACAAAAACAATTAAATCAATGAGCAGAAATCAGAAAACATCACAGCTATAAGAAGACAGTTGCGGAGGACACGTCCCACATCGGCGCCCTTGACCCGTAGGACCCAGTTACGGGCATGAGTAGGGTTGCCATGTTTTAAAACTGAACAGCCTAATAGATTACCCAGTTTAGCTGGACTTATTACAGATTAAAATACCGGACATTTAAAATAATATTTACCAGCGTTATTCACCAACATCGTAGAAGCCGAAAGATTTCCACTGCTAGACATAGGCCTCCTCCAAACTATCTCCACAACAACCGCTCCTGTGCATCGATCAGCTACCCGCGTCCCTCACTCTTACCAGGTCATCAGTCCACCTTGTGGGAGGCCTTCTAGCGTTGCGGCTTCTGGTACGCGGTCACCAATCCGGAACTTTTCGACCCCATTGACCACCTGTTCTGCGAGCAATGTGCCCTGCCCACTGCCACTTCAGTTTGGCAATCCTTCAGTAGCATTATAGTAAGAAAATCCTGGTTTTTGACACTGAAAAGCCATGGTCACTTTAATGAAAACGCAAAATCCAATGTTGTTGATTCTTTGTTATGCAATTCTCAGGGAAAACTTAATGACTGGTAAAATGAACAAAGTCCAGGAGCGGACACTTATTTCGCCGGACGCACATCTTTAAAGCATAGCTATGTCCTGGTTTATCCGAACGCCTGGCCACCCTAGGCATAAGGTAGGGATCTGATTGTCTCTGGCCACTCGTTAGGCCAATTTTGATATTAATTAGCTATTGATGCTGTGTATGTAGGTGTAGGAGATATGTGCGTAGGTATGATAAATGGAATATGAGGATGGGAATACTGATTTAAGTAATAAGAATAAGATTATTCTTAAAGTCTGATCTGTTGTTCTTGTAAAGGGGAGTTGTTTAAGCTTTTTGTGAAGTTCATTATGTTTATCTACACTAATATTATAAAGAGACAATAATTGTATTAGGTATAGTATTTTTGTTACAAATAAACTCAAAAACTACTGGACCGATTTCAAAAATTCTTCCACCATTAGAAAACTACATTATCCCTTAGTAATATAGACTATAGTTATTACTAGAAAATAAATAGAGGTCCTTAAGAAAATTGCAACGCGGACGAAGTTGCGGGCGAAGTGCTAAAAGTTTAATTGCGCCAAGCATGACGCGTACCATAAAAAAAACGAATAAAATCACAATTAATGAGTCATGCAAGTTGTGAAGAAATGCGTCACATTCGCGCAAAACAGTCATCACTCAGCATAATGCTAGGATGCTCGTGTGCGAGACAGAGCCACAGCGTTAGCTTTCAGCGTTAGTATGTACTTAGGTATAGTGTGATATCGGAGCTCAGTTTCATTAGTGTATGCGTTGTAACTACAGCAAAGAGGCGTCTTATAAAGGAACGTTAGGTATACATAGTCCTTTTCACCATCGTGAGACAGCGACTAGCGTACCTAAGGTACGGATTTCACAAAGTTCATCCAAGCTTTAACGCAAAATATCATCCAAAATGAAATACCAGAAATAAAAAGAATGAGACATTGGTTTTTTGCAAACATCATCAAAAAAATTAGATTTTTTAAATTCTAAAAACAGATTCAAAAAGAACAAAATATATACTTTCGCAACTTTTGTATTTTTTTTTTGAACGGAACTTTATTTTTTTCAGAAATCATCTATATGCTCTTCCGAATAAAATGACACCTCAATTATATTTTTCCGAGACTGCTGAAAAAAGTTGGACAAAAAAGCACTTGTTGACTGTCTAGCCAAAAATAGATATTTTAATCAAATCAACATCTTTAGATAATTAGTAAAATGTTCCTTCTGACACAGGTCATCGATCAATGCATCATCAAAAAATGTACTAGGTACATCTTACATTTCTACCTGTCCCCTAAACCTGTACCTCGATAATACGAAAGCTCTCACCAAGTTTGAACAAGCCTATTTACCCGTGTGGCCTTTTCATAAAATTTTAATTCTATCATCGACTCGGCAAAGCTCGCGGCCAAATAATACTGCGTAACTTTAATAATAAAAGCTACTGAATAATTCAGTCGTTTGCCGTAAGTTTCGGCGATTCTGGGACGGGCGCCATCTTGGAACCCGCTGAGAAGTCAAAGGCCTCCTGAATCTATTGCTTTTGTAGATATAAGATGAATGATTAATGTGTCATATCTTCTTGATCCGGTCGAATAAAATATTGACACGGTATATTGCTTCCTGTGAATGATATATTTCGGTATCCTTAGCGGGCATATAATATATGATTCTATCTAAGTGATGGTAATAGTGATGTTTCTTTTTGACTTTCTTCAATCTGTGGCGTTACTGTTTTTTTTTGCATTCCAATATGTTTTTTTTTATAAGGATGGAAAATCTTCTAATGACTACTCCCGCTCTGGGTGAAGCAGGAGGGAGTGTCAGACTGTTACTGATTAAAACCCATCCATGTTCCTCCTAATGCCCTTTGCGTTCCAGGAATAAGGTGCTTCTTTCGAACGGATTCCACTGGCAGGCACTGGCCCTAGCGGGCCCCGTCTCCCATGCTAACAGCTCTTTGAGGCGCGCGTGGGCCACAGCGCGCCGTCGACTCGGGCATGGTTCTGATCGGACGGCGAGCTACCCAATGCTCACCGACCGCTGCATTCCAATACCTAGAAATAGGAAACTATGCATATAAAAAAATCTCGATTAATGAAAGCGTTGTAAGCGGTTTAAAATCTACAATATACTGAGACAGCAGTAATTGTGTGTGATGTCACTCGCAAGTACACGCCATATTGAATTTGCGCCATCAAAAATTCAAACGACGTTTTGTGTGATATGGATGGAAGGTAAAGTTCTCCATTTATCAATTTTTTTTTTTTTTATAAATCTTACTAACTTAGTACCATCTTTCTTTCATGAACCGGTTTTTTACCGTTGCATTTTGGGGAATGTGCGACGGAATTGCATAATTTAATTCCGCCAAGCCCGTTCCATCATCGAACCACAAGACGAACGGCGATGGCCACCGGTACATGGTGGACATCCCACCCATACGCACAAAACGTTTTGGGAACACATTCATAATGCGTACAGCTAAGGAGTGGAATTCCCTGCCTGAGTCTGTGTTTCCTGATAGCTATAACCTGGGAGTCTTTAAATCAGGAGTGAATAGGTTATTTCTAGGCAAGCGTGCTATCTTCGACCACATCATCGCTTACCATCAGGTGAAAAAAAAGGAAGTTTTTTGGTCGTAGTTAAATGCAAATACATCCTTTTCCCATATTTTTTTGATTCCGACTTAGCGGATGAATCGTGGTCTAAAATTTGTTTGTTACCAATCTGCCATTTACCATGAAAAAATAGAGTCAGTATAGGACAGAAGTTAGAGCTTGTCATTAATAATCACTAGTTCTGTCAAACAACTGTTGGTTGTTGGTACAAATAACGGTTAATAGCAGTTGGTAGTTGTCAAACACAGAAATCTCGGGGGCCGAGTCACCCGCGTCCGTAGGAGAATACCCAATGTAAGACCCTACACGTGGTCCCCGGGTGGTGCTAATCAGGTGACACTAACTGGTGGTAGGCTTCGGCCGATGGCTTGTGACCACCCACTGGGCAAAGACGTACCGCCAAGCGGCTTAGCTGTGTTCCGGTACGATGCTCAGTGTAGCCAATTCAGAGAAGTTGGGTCGAAATAGTTGTTCCAATGCAGGCAGACCAGCCAGGCTAGCCCTGGCATGGGCGTATCGGAAGACTAGTCTTGGAGGGTAGCGGGATCCGAGGCACGGTGCACCGCTGGCCGACCGCAGATAGTTGGGGGCCCAAGTAGTGTGCTAGCCACACATGAAAGGCTGCCCCGCCATCTGACGAAAAATCCCGGAATGCACCATCGTGCTGGTTGGCGACCAGATGAAAGGGCCCGATGGACATTCCCGGGGGGGCTCGGGCGTCCCCGCAGTCTCCAGACTAGTCCCCCAAAGATGTCGTCCTGTCAGGGCGTGCCTGAAGGTTAGCAGCTTGGAACCTCATTTCACTTCCTTCTCCTCAACCTCCATCACTCAAGTTTTTTAATGAACAGGAATTAAAAGAGAATAGCTGTACAGCGGCAGCACGTCCTTTCGCATAAAGTGCACCTCTCTAATATACGAGGTCTGCACTCAAATCTCGCCGCAGTCCATCACCATCTTGAGACCGAGAAACCAGCGCTCTTTTGTTCCTGTCGGAGACGCAGATCGGATGTCCGTCGGACGTGTCATACCTGTCTTACCCTGGGTTTACCCTGGAGCACCACTTTAGACCCCGCGCGGGCGTATGCATGTACGCCCGGGACGACATCTGCTATCGGCGTCTCCGCTACCTTGTAGACTCCAGGTTCTCAACGCTGTGGGCTGTGGTGGACACAGGTCTAGACAAAATTGTCTACGCATGCGTCTACCGTTCGCACAGCGGTGATTTGGAGACAACTGGGCTTACACAGCACCTGAGTGAGGCGGCGGATGCGGCTCAGCAGCGGTACCCTACTGCCCAATTGGTGTTACTGGGGGACTTCAATGCCCACCATCAGGAGTGGCTCTTCCCATACCAGTGCACAGACCATGCTGGACGAGAGACGCGAAAGCTAGCGCTTGCGTTAAATCTTACCCAGCTGGTCCAGGGGGCAACGAGGGTGCCGGATGTTGATTCGCACACTGCCAATTGCTTGGACCTTCTGCTGACAACAGATCCAGACCGCTATTCGGTGTCGATTTCATCACCACTGGGTAGTTCCGACCACTGTCTGGTGAAGTCTGTGTCTGTCTACTCTCCGCCCGATCCTAGCCCAAGAGGCACCCGGCGGGTATGGCGATACAAGTCAGCAGATTGGGATGGCATGCGATCTTTCTTCGCATGTTACCCTTGGCAGCCTACTTGCTTTTCTTCCACTGATGCTACGTCGTGCGCGGACGCCGTGACGGATGTGTTGCGGAGGGGAATGGAGTACTACATTCCGTTCTCTAACATAGCAATATCTGGCGAAGCTCGTCCTTGGTTTGATGCCGAGTGCAATCGCGCCGATGCGCTTAAGCACGCGGCGTACCTAGCATGGGTCGACGCTCGTACGCGCAAAGCAAATGACGTGAGTCAGAAGAAGAGAGCCTTCAACAGGGCTGCTAAGTTCTGCAAGAAGGTGTTGCGGAGGGCTCGGTTTGACCACATTAGCCGAATAGGGAACAAACTTGCTTCATACCCAGTAGGTAGTAAGGCTTTTTGGTCCCTGGCTAAGTCGGTCGAATCGAACTTCTGCCGCCCCTCACTACCACCACTGCTGAGACCCAACGGGACGCTGGCCCACTCCGCTGAGGAGAAAGCGAACTTGTTTGCTTCTTTGTTTGCGGAATCTTCACGTCTGGATCCTGGTGGCGCGACGCCCTCCGCCTCTCCTGGTGAATGCGAGTCGAGTATGTCGAACATTCGCATTCATCAGAAGGACGTCCGTAGGGTTCTGCGTAACCTAGACGTGAACAAGGCTAGTGGTCCCGACGGGATACCGGCAATTGTTCTGAGGACTTGTGCGCCTGAGTTGTCTCCGATCTTGACACGCCTATTTCGCCTTTCGTTTGAGACTGGAAAAGTGCCGAAGGCTTGGAAGCAAGCTAACGTGCAGCCCGTGCCCAAGAAGGGTAGTCGATCTGACCCGTCGAATTATAGACCCATCTCGGTAACGTCCATACTCTGTAAGACTATGGAACGCGTGCTGAATCATAAGCTCCTGGCGTACCTAGAAGCGAATGATATCCTTAGTGACCGGCAATACGGATTTCGCCGAAATCGGTCAACTGGGGATCTTCTAGCGTATGCCATTCACATCTGGAGTGAGGCCATAGAGAAGCACGGGGAGGCACTGGCGGTCTCCCTTGACATCTCGAAGGCCTTCGACAGGGTCTGGCACGATGGCCTTATTAGTAAGCTTCCTTCCTTTGGTCTGCCCGCCGGTTTGTGTGATTGGATCGCAGATTTCCTGAGGGATCGGTCTATCCGAGTGGTCATAGATGGCTGCTCGTCTGGACTGCTGGATATTAATGCCGGGGTTCCTCAGGGGTCGGTGCTTTCGGCAACACTGTTCTTGCTGCATATTAATGATCTGCTTAAACCCGGTACCTTTGGGTATGCAGACGACAGCACTGTTGCTGAGAGATACGTGTCCGACGCACGAGCTGGTAGGTCGCAGATCCGGTCTCTCCGGGAGGCAATGGTTGAGCGCTTGAACGTGTCCCTACAGGCGGTCTCTGATTGGGGCGATGCCAATCTGGTCAAGTTCAATGCGGCTAAGACCCAGGTGTCTATTTTCCGCCAAAAAGAGCCAATTCCGCCCAGCTCCATCTTTCCGCGGTGAAACCGTGCCGATAACCGACCATCTTGAGCTTCTTGGGGTTACATTAACATCTACTCTCAATTTTGGCCCTTACATAGAGGCAAAAGCTCAAGTGGCTGCAAAGAAGTTGGGGATTCTAGCTAAGGTGGGACGGTACTTCACGCCGGAACAGCTGCTCAAACTCTATCAAGCGCAAGTTCGATCGTGTATGGAATACTGCTCTCATCTTTGGGATGGATCTGCCAGATACCAGCTTGATGCCCTTGAGTCAATTGAGAAACGAGCCAAGAGGATCATCGGCAATGAGAGGCTCGTCGCGTCGAAGCTCCAAAGTCTTGAACACCGACGACGAGTTGCTAGCCTGTCGGTTTTTTACCGGTTGCATTTTGGGGAATGTGCGACGGAATTGCATAATTTAATTCCGCCAAGCCCGTTCCATCATCGGACCACAAGACGAACGGCGATGCGCCACCGGTACATGGTGGACATCCCACCCATACGCACAAAGCGTTTTGGGAACACATTCATAGTGCGTACAGCTAAGGAGTGGAATTCCCTGCCGGAGTCTGTGTTTCCTGATAGCTACAACCTGGGAGTCTTTAAATCAAGAGTGAATAGGTTATTTCTAGGCAAGCGTGCTCCATCTTCGACCACATCCTCGCTTACAATCAGGTGAGATAGTGGTCAAACGCGTGCCTATCATTAGTAAAAAAAAAAAAAAAAAAAAAATATAATATAGTTCAATTGATAACAATGTACGTTTAAGCTGTTCATATTACAGAACTATTTTAGTATCATATTTTCGATCGATTTTTCTTTGCCATTGTCGCCTAAAAATGGGTCTTTACGACATTTGGCCTTTATGATTTTTAGTAATGGGGCTTCTTGCTATATGTCATCGAGGTATTGCGAACACCTTATCGATACGAATATCAGTTTTACAAGCTAAAGAATTTGTTAAAATAAATGATTAATGAAGAAGGCGTTAAATTTTTTAACCAACGGAACCCTATTACTAAGCCTCCGCTGTCCGCCCGTCTATCTGTCAGCGGGCTGTATCTCAAGAACCGTAGTAGGTAGACAGTTGAAATTTTCACAGATTGTGTATTTTCACAGATTGTGGTACGGAACCCTTCGTGTGCGAGTCCGACTCGCACTTGGCCGGTTTTTTTAGGTGACCAAATATTTTTGAGCGTTAGTTTGTATTTAGTCGCACAGCAACATAAGCAACTGAAATCTTATGCTCGGCAATTCTCAAAGCTGCTAACTAGAACTGAGCTAACATAACTTTACTAAAGTCCGAACGTACAACGGTACAAAGCTCAAAGCATTGCCTAAAACTGAATTATCAAACCCAAATTCGGGGAACGTGACCCATCTTTTACAAGTAGCCCACAGTTTTACAGGTAAAAGTTATAGAAAGCCTATAGTATTGTGTCACAAAGATATTAAAGCTGCACAAGAGCGCTTATTCATCGTCAGCTACTACTTTAATCTGTATTACCGTTGTAAAATAGAATTGGTAAACGCTGCAGGTTGTATAAATCGTATAGTAAGGCGTCAAAAAGATCTTAAAGCTGCACAAGAGCGTTTATTTATCGTCAGCTACAACTTTAACCTGTATTACCGCGTTAGTGAGCACTACAGGTGGTAAAAAGCGCACGTCAAGATGAAAAAGCCTGTTACCTTACTAAAATTAAATCTGTTCGTAATGGAAGTGTTATGTCATCCATTATTCAACACAGCAGAATAATATTATGGAATATTATGTTATTTAAGTATGTGAAGTGAAAAATTACTGCCCTTATGATTTCACGGTAAACGAATATCATGTTTCTCATCTCAATTTTAACGCGCCTAGGATTTATTAAAGATTTAAAAGAAAAATTATGATAATAAAATAGGTACCTCAAGCTAAACATTATTATTCATTCCTGCTTCCTGAGCAGTGGTATGTAAAATTAAGTGGCATTCATGCTTCAAATAATGTAAGAAATTTTAATTATTGTAATCAAATGTAGAATAACTCGAAATAATATTAATTGTTAGGTTACCAAAACAATGGCGAACTTTACAAAAGTGAGGTTAGTGTTAATAATAATAATAATAATGGGCGTTTTCGGGGACTGATGTCAATCCCCGAGATTATATATCTCGTGTCACAGAGCGCATCGACTTCCTGAAGCAGAAGGTGTATGCATGGGCAAGCCGTATTCGTAGGTACAGGCGGCGAGTGGAACGATACACCCAGAATCGCACATTCCGAAGTAACGAAAGGTGGGTATATAGGGATTGGGAGCGACCGGACCAAGGTGTGACTGACACGCGCTTGCCGGATGATGATGCTATGTGTTCATTCTGGCGCAGCATCTGGTCGGTTCCTGTCAGTCATACTGAGGGTGACTGGACTCGGGAGGTCGAGCGTGTGTGCGATCCGATACCAGAAATGGGGGCAATTTCCATCAGCCCCCAAGATGTAGCTTGTGCAGTCCGTCCGTTGCCTAACTGGAAATCTCCAGGGCCGGACGGGCTGCACAATTTCTGGATTAAATGGTTTACGAGATCGCACGCTTGCTTGGCGTCTCAATTCCAGTCTGCCTTAGAGTCTGGGTCGCTACCCCAGTTCCTAACTACAGGAATACCCACCTGCTCCATAAATCAGGTAGTACTGCGGAACCTAAAAATTATAGACCGATCACGTGTTTGCCGACGGTCTATAAAGTTCTTACATCCATTTTGAGGGCAAAGATTAATAGTCATATTAACAACAACAACATCATGTCTGCCTCTCAGAATGGATGTAGGAATGGGTCCCGCGGTACTAAGGAGCTACTCCTTATTGATATGGCCATTAGCCAACAGGTTCGGCGTTCCCGAAAGGATCTGTCGACATGCTGGATAGACTATAAGAAGGCCTATGACTCGGTGCCTCATACATGGCTCATGAGGGTGCTAGAATTGTATAAAGTTGATGCAACGCTACGCACCTTCCTGATGTCGTGTATGGGGCAATGGAGGACAGTCCTTCGCTATCCAGGATGTCGAAATATCCAGAGGAATATCGAATCGGTAAGGATCGAGCGGGGTATATTTCAGGGCGATAGTTTGAGTCCACTTTGGTTTTGTCTAGCCTTGAATCCTCTTAGCACACTGCTAGAGAATTCAGGGCTAGGCTATCGGTTGAAGAGAGGTGGTCAGGTTATATCTCACCTCCTTTACATGGATGATCTGAAACTCTTTGCCCCCACTAATCTGCAACTGATGGAGCTACTGAAAGTAACTGAAACATTCAGTAACGCCATCAGGATGGAATTTGGTGTGGACAAATGTGCGGTCATGCATGTAAAGCGTGGAGAGATTATGGAATCCGTGGGAACTCAACTCTCGGATTCCATAAACCTGAGATCCCTCTCTCCAACTGAAACTTACAAGTATTTGGGTATGTCGGAAGCGTTAGGTATCAATGTTACTGACATGAAGCAATCGTTGAAGGAGCGCTTCTTTGGCCGCCTGAAGAAGGTATTTAATAGTCTTCTATCGGGCGGAAACAAGGTGCGCGCCTTCAACGGTTGGGTCATGCCAGTATTGATGTACTCTTTCGGCGTACTCAAATGGACTCAAACGGAACTTGACGCCCTGGATAGGCGGGTCCGTACACTGCTTACTGCGTATCGAATGCATCACCCACGGTCGTCGGTAATGAAACTGTATATCCCGCGAAAGTGTGGAGGTCGAGGATTTTTAAATGCTAAGACTCTCCACAATCGCGAGATATGCAGTCTTAGGGAATATTTCCTAGCTGTCGACGTGGGTATGCATCGAAATGTAGTGGCGGTGGACAAGGGACTCACCCCGCTCTCCTTGGCAAATGAGAACTGGCGCAAACCTGCAGTGCTTGACACTAACGATCGCAGGGCGGTATGGCAGAGTAAGGAGCTTCACGGACGCTTTTTCCGGGCCCTACATGGGCCTGACGTAGACCAACTAGCGTCCGTAGCCTGGCTGCGTTTCGGTGATCTTTTTGGAGAAACCGAAGGTTTTGTTTGTGCAATTATGGACGAAGTTATCATGACGAATAACTACCGGAGATTTATTGTGAAAGACGGCACGGTCGACATATGTCGGGCATGTCACCGTCCGGGAGAATCAATTCGCCACATTGTCTCTGGTTGTTCTCGTCTAGCTAACGGAGAATACTTGCATAGGCACAACCTTGTAGCCAGGATTATCCATCAGCAACTTGCTCTGAAATACTCTCTTGTGGAGTCGGAGGTGCCATACTATAGGTATGCGCCCGACCCAGTTCTCGATAATGGCAATATCACATTGTACTGGGATCGGTCCATCATCACTGACAGGACTATTGTTGCCAATAAGCCTGATATAGTGGTGGTGGACCGAATTGTGAGGCGTGCAATGATTGTAGACATAACCGTCCCGCATGACGAGAACCTCGTGAAAGCCGAGAAAGACAAACAAATCAAGTATATTGACTTGGCTCGCGAGGTTGTCGACATGTGGGAAGTGGACTCCGCAATCATTGTACCGATAGTCGTATCGGCCAATGGCTTAATAGCCACGAGCCTCGACCAACACCTTAGGAGGCTCTCGTTGGGCAGCTGGATCAAGGGCTTGATTCAGAAAGCGGTACTTCTGGACACGGCTCGCATTGTCAGGAGGTTCCTATCTCTGGAGCCCTGACCACCGGTAGCTTGGACCCTGTTCCCGATATCGGTGGGCTACTATTTTTATATTTTTAAATGTTTTTATTTTTCTAATGTATATATTGTATAAAAATGTTTAAAAATATCTAAATAAGTAAAGAAAATAAATAAAGGAAATAATAATAATAATAAATTTATTTCAGACTTAGTCCATGACCCATACTTGCGTTGTTTGACACCAATACCTTTAGAACGTCTGTAAAAGAGTACTGCCTAACACAATAAGCTTTATTTAAACCCTTTATTACAGGTTAAACCTAGATAGAGGAGTTGTTTGACACCTTTAGTTTCTCGTGTTACTAAACTCTCGATAAACTCTATTTTATAGCCTATGTCTGCGATAACAGTCAATGTAGCACCTTAATTGGTATAAAAGAGTTCATTGCAATAACTATACTACTCTGTCAAGAAAGTACCGGGAAAAGATCAATAATACACAAAATGTCGGTTATTCATCCAAATTTATTTTATCACCTTCAAAGTATGCTCCTTTAGAAACGATACACTTGCGCCAACGAATAATCCATTCATCAAAACATTTTTTAAACGCTGCTTCCGGAATTGAGTTCAGTTCTCGCCGCGAATTCTCCTTTATGTCTTCTATCGATTGAAAACGGGTGCCACGAAGTGGTAATTTGAGTTTAGGAAAAAGAAAAAAGTCAGCAAGAGCCATATCTGGTGAATTTGGTGGTTGCTGGATGGTATTTGTTGAGTGTTTGGTTAAAAATTCGTTCACAATGATAGCCTTGTGCGAAGGCGCATTGTCGTGGTGCAAAATCCAAGAATTTTCTTTCCACAAATCTGGCCTTTTTCGTCGAATTTGCTCTCTTAAACGCCGCATAACGCTCAAATAATATTCTTTATTTACCGTTAGACCTTCCGGTAAGAATTCAGAGTGCACAACACCGCGATAGTCAAAGAAAACAGTCAACATGACTTTGACTTTTGATCGACTTTGGCGTGGTTTTTTCGGTTTCGGTTCAGTTGGAAGGCGCCACTCCGAAGCTTGTTGACTAGTTTGCATGTCAAACTCGTAAACCCACGTCTCGTCACCAGTAACAATGCAATGGGAGGCTTAACGTGCTTTCCGAGGCACGGAGGAAACTCGGTATGTTAAGATGGTCACCCATCCACAGACAAACCTTAGCAAGCGTTGCTAAACCTTGAAGATCGACCCGTGCGGCTGTTGTTATCTAGCCACGAGCTCCTCAAGTACCTAACCGGAATAATAGCTAATATTAAATTAAATTAACTTAATAAACTAAAATATTGCATAAAAAAAATTGCCCTCAACGCTGCCGGTAATGTGCCCAAGGCACATTACCTGGCGGCATTGCCATGTTTCATGGCAACGCTTAGCGTCTGTCCAAAGTAAAAGCCAGTTCTTGGGTCACGGGAAGTGTCAACCAGCCCATTTGAAGTTTCTTCGAACAGGCTGTGAGCACAAGTTACTCGTATTTAAGCTTTAAACTGGAATAAAATCACAACAGCATCGCATTCGTGAATTGTCAAAAAACACCTCTAATGTTGTACATATTTTGCAAGTTTCCATATTGTTTGTAGCTGTAACGGTATTGTGACTTGAATTTGCACGGTTTTAATTGTAAGTAGTACTAGAGTTGGATTGTATCAATTACTCTCCCCTTGCGGCAGTTGGGTAAAAGAAGTTACAGACAGATTTGTTTTACGATTTCAAAAAAAGGAGAAGGTTTTCAATTCGGTTGTATTTTTTTATGTGTTTTATGATTGCTGACAGGCTGGACTGCAGTACTGTTAATCATTGCTCCAGTATCTCAGCTGGGAGGCTGAAGCGGTGATAGTTATGTTGTGTGTGTTCATATAGTTGTTGTTGTATTGTGTCACTAACGTAGTTGTAAGTTTATTTATTGTACCTACTAACACTATGAGTCATTGTTGCTCGTAATAAATAATTTGATTGATTGATTAATAACTTCGTCATTTATAAACCGATTCGGAAGATTCTTATTTTATCTGAAAGAATATAGTTACCTGATTGGTCCCATAGACATTTTAGAAAATCGGTTTGGAAGTTTGGCTTTTAAATTAATTTTGCTGGATTTCGTTTACTTGGATGACGGTTTTTTGTTATCCAATCGAAAACAAAATTGTGTGTTTTGCTTTCCTGCGATTTTTCAGTGGTGTTGTTAGGAGTGGAGTACCACTAAAAAGCGAAAAATAAAAAAATACAACCGACATCCAAATAAAAAAACACTACAAAGTTAAAAACTTGTCAAGTGCGAGTCGAACTCGCACACGAAGGGTTCCGTACCATAAACCATAATTTTTATTATTTGTTGTTATAGCGGCAATAGAAATGTACAATCTGTGAAAATTTCAACTATCTACCTGTTACGGTTCTTGAGATACAGCCCGCTGAAAGACAGACGTATGGATGGACGGACAGCGGAGGCTTAGTAATAGGGACCAACGGAACTACGAAACCATATTTTACGAAAATAAAGATTTGTATTTTTTGTAAAACGTTTTTTAGCTAATAAATTACTAGCCACAAGGTTATCTTTTTATTTGCTGTCTGGAAAAATCTAGATTACACGCGTCTTGATATCCTAAATCTATTTAAGCATAAGTTAACAATAATATCAGATACGATACCTTGTCATCTCATAAGCGGGCAAGCGTAGTAGGTAACTAGAGATATCGGTTGCTATGGTAACCGGGTCAGGGCCACCCCGACATTTCTGATGACATGGACAGAGATTTTATTTTAAAATTTATAGATGGTTGATGGGGCGTAACCTAATTAGGTGCTGGTATTATTAGGATCGAGGGTTGACGTCATGATGGTAACTTCAATTTGTCATGCAGTGATATTTATAACACCGCTAGCCATATCAGTCTTATTGAGTAAGGTAAGGAAGGAAGGATAAGTAAGGTACCTACTTAGTGGATACACTCGTTTTTGTTATAACATGCTCTTAATTGTTAAAAACATGGCGGCAGGTATTGATTAAATCTGGAATACGTAAAGATTTCATAATAAACAATTTGGTTGGTATTGCATTGTTAGTGGCGCCCAGCAGGGGACAGTTTTGGCACCCAGCATGGGACCAATTTTCTTGGGTCTAGTAGGACGTCCAGTGCGATACTGGTTGGCTCTAACTGTCCCACTTTATAAACAGCTAACTTGGTCTATTGTTTTTAATGGCAACCTGAGCGGGGTAGTTTGGCGTCCAGCATGAGAAAGGCTTTGGCGTCCAGCATGAGCGAATATTGGCACCTAGGCGTGATACTGGTCGGGTGCCTATACTGTTCCAGGTAATAAACCGGTCATTTTGACTTTTATTCGTAATGACGCCCAGCGTTTGATACGTTTATAGCCGATTGTGTGTTAAGTTTGGCCCGCAGCGTGATACTGGTTGGCCACTCAAACTTTCCATGTAATTAACAGATTTTTGGCATTTAGTTCTTAAATGGCGATCAACGTGGCATAGTATGGCGCCCAGCATGGGTCAATATTGGCGCCCAACATGGGACAGGCGAGCTCCAACCGGGAGTAGATCTGACGTGTTATGCGGACGACACGCTGGTCACGGCCCGGGGGAGCTCGTACAGGGAGGCAGCGTTGCTTGTGACGGCTGCGGTCTCACAAGTGGTGAGCCGCATACGGCGCCTGGGTCTAGAGGTAGCCTTGGAGAAGTCGGAGGCCATGGTCTTTCACGGCCCCCGACGGGCGCCGCCACCAAGGTCGCATATCGTGGTCGGGGGGGTCGAAATTGCTGTCGAGTCTACCATGAAGTACCTAGGATTGGTGCTCGACAGCCAGTGGAACTTTGGCCCCCACTTTCGGCGACTGACGCCCAGGTTAATGGGTGCCGCAGGCGCGCTGGCAACGCTGCTTCCCAATCTGGGGGGCCCGAGCACCGCCTGTAGGCGGTTATACCTAGGGATCGTGCGATCCATGGCCCTTTACGGGGCCCCGGTGTGGGCTTCTGACCTGACGGCCGGCAGCATCGCGATACTGCGAAGACCGCAGAGGGCGATGGCCGTCAGGGCTATCAGGGGGTATCGCACGATCTCCTACGAAGCGGGTTGTGCACTGGCCGGATCACCGCCCTGGGACTTAGAGGCGAGGGTTCTCGCCTCTCTTTACCGGTGGCGCGAGGAGGTGCGGACGCGGGTTGGTGAACCGATGCAGCGCGAGATCGAGTTGCGTCGGTCACAACTCCGCGAGGCCATGGTGAGGGAATGGCGGGAAAGGCTTTCGCGACCTACCGCCGGCCTCGCCACTATCGAGGCCATCCGGCCAGAGCTCGACGAATGGCTCGGGAGGAAGCACGGCTCCCTGTCGTTTCGGGCGACGCAGGTGCTCTCGGGGCATGGCTGCTTCGGGAAGTACCTGTGTCGCATAAAAAGGGAGCCGGACGCTCGGTGCCATCACTGCACCGACTGTCGGGAGGACACGGTGCAGCACACACTGGCAGAGTGTGCCGCATGGGAAGAGCAGCGCCGTGCCCTCGTATCCGAAGTGGGACCCGACCTGTCGCTGCCGGCCGTCGCTCGTTCGATGGTCGGGAGCGCCGAGTCATGGGATGCGGTGATCTCCTTCTGCGAAATCGTAATTTCGCAGAAGGAAGCTGCGGAGGGGGAGAGGGAGGCCGTGGCCACTCTTCCGTGCCGCAGTAGGCGAACCGGGCGTCTGCGGAGGGCGGACAACGCCCTCTTCCAGCCCCCGTAGAAAGGTCCGGAGGGACGGTGGACTCGGGGTCGTCCGCCGCCCCCAATCCAGCAGGACCCGAGACGGTGGCGCGTATTGTTCCAGACGCGCCCCTACTGGACGTTGTGGGGGGACCTTGCTCCTCCCGCGGGCCTGAGGTGGCCTGCATACGCGGGCAATAGCCGGGGATTATGGAAAGCGTACTAGCTCTCACAATCCTCGGTCAAGTGTGAGATGGAACACCGGGGTGGTTTTTAGTCAGTAAGAGTCTGACAGACCCCTTCGCCCGCCCCAGGCGAGGGACATCCATGAGGATTTTCCACGCCGGCAACAAAAAAAAAAAAAAAAAATGGGTTTGACACCCAGTGAGGGATAAGTTGACCGCCCATTGCAGGACCAATTGAACGCTAATTGAGTAATCCATGAAAATGATAGATAACAATCAAGATTCATACTTGGTAACAATGGTAACTTAGAACAGGTGTAACGAGGGTCAAAAACTTAATATTTTTATGCTTCCGCACCACTAAACCTCCCTGTTGTTTTTTGTAAATATATCTAAATCGCAATATTAATTAACTTAATAACTAAAGCCAGAAAACAATCATCACAACACAGCGCAACGCAAACAATAGATTCACAAAATTTCAGTCAACAATAATATTATGACCACAATTTTCATTTCACAATTAAAATTTTAATGTTCAATTAAACCGCAAAACAGAATACACGTGTAAACCGAAATATAACAAATAATTAACATATCGCATTACGCTTGGAAGTGTGCAACATTTTAATATGAATATTTCGCGTGAACTTTTCGGTAATATTACTACCAATTGGAATTGTACTCTTTAAACTGAAAAATGTATATTATTATTCAAAATTTGGACAAGTACTAGTCGAACTTAGGTTTCGTCGGTACAACCTTAAATATATTGGATGTTGGAGGCCCATAGCGTTAACAAAAACCACATATTTCGGCTACGAAATAAGTGGTTTTGCCATTACGCTACGTTGGCCATTTCACCTGGCTACTTAATACAGTTATGATTAAACAAACATCCTGATGGATGGACGAACGGATAGACAAAGGGATAGTGCGGTTGGTTAGACGGCAATTTTTTTGTTTTCTTTAATATTATTATTCGAAATTCGTTTAATTCATATTATTATATTCGATGCTTTTTCATACGATTGCTGATACCGATTGTACTTTTACACTGTTTATACGATACTCTTCACTGATTTCAGTTACAATAAGTTTGAATTAAGTTTCATTTTTTAATTGTTGGTTGCCGAGCATCAATTTAAATGTCAGTAATATAACTGAACTTTCCTTCATTGGGATATGTACCTATTAATCCACATTTTTTTTTGAAAACAAGCTTTTAGCCAGTCATTTCAAACGGAACTATAAAAAAACGAGAAACGTAACTTAGGTAGACTGGTTAGCTTCTAGAGAACTGTCATTCTGCCACAATTGTATGTGTTGACGGCTCATTTCTTGTTGACTTCACCTCAGATTTGACAGTAAGATTTTTACAGAAAAGCACGACTGTTCAGTTGTATCAAGAGCTTTCTGAATGATTAAGTGCCATTGTGTTCACGGTAGCGTAGTAATGCCGATTGTTAAAAATGTACCTATGGGATTAACAAATGCTGTCGAAATGTTACGTTACCAATCCTGATAATTTTACATTTCGACAAGCACTAAACAGTTTTAACAAATTAACAGGTAGGTAATATTGGTGGATATATAGTCTATGCAGATATTAAACAAGAAAAATACCCTATTCAGACACCCCAATTATGCCTAGATGAGCAGCCATTTCAAGACGCAGAGAAAATTATACAACGCGAACATGATTTCTCCAAGGACTTTGAAAAATAAACGACAGCCGCTCGGCTTGGCAATCATGCAGAAACTCTGATGTTACGCGGAAAAATGGGCTTTATTCCGAGTCATAGTCAAAGCATTTTATTTCAATTAAAATATACCTTTGCTTCTGGATATTGGAGTACCTACAGCTTGAATGTTTATGGTGTTGCCAGATCTTTTAAGAGTTCCATACCCAAAGGATAACCAACGGAATCCTATTACTAATCCTGCACTGTCCGTCCGTCCGCCTGTCTGTCATCGGGCTGTATCTCAAGAATACGGTTCTTCTCTGGAACCAATAATAATTAAAAAAAAATTAAATGAAAACCTAAATTAACTATTCTTGTATGGGAGTCCCCATAAATGAAACGTGATTTTTTCGGTTAGGTTGTGAAGTCGCCATGGTACGTAACTCTTCGTGTGAGGGTACGACTCGCACTTGGCCAGTTTATTTTTCGAGTCGATGGTTAACTTCTTAGTTTGTTTGAGTATGCGTAGTATGGTAGCATTAATTAAAGAAGGCTGCGAAATTTGTTCGAAAGAGTCACCGCAGTCCTTAAATGCACAGGGCACTAGGAGGAACACGGATGGGTTTTAGTCAGTAGGAGTCTGACACTCCCTCCTGCTTCGGATCGCCCAAAGCGGGAGGAGTTATTTGATGATTTCTCATCCACAAAAAAAACATTAATTCAAGTTCCTCAAAGTGTATAACCTGTAGATGTACGGGTATGCGCCTATTGGTTCGTGTCTTACCCTCACACAGTAACTGTGCATTTTCCAAAACTATCCTGTGTCACTCAGCAATATGTAGCTTTCTAAAAGCAATATTAATCGAAAGGGTACGTTTCGGAGATTACCTTCTACCAACTTACAAAAAAGTATAGATACATAAGAAAGATCAGCATTTACCTCTCACATTTTCTGGTCATGGCGAGCTTTTAAAAACCCTATCTCCTATAAAGTTCTAACCTATCCAAAAAATTGGACAAACTATAATTATTTGCTCACGTAAAGTGTACGTAAAAACATCGTTATATGTATGAAACGTAAAAGGTGTAAAAATGCCGCAAGCGAGCGTGTCATTTTAATGAAAGCATGCTACATTACAAACCATCCGTCACCCAGATTGGCGTGGTGATTGTCCTGTATATTAATAACATGGCGTCCCCCGGCGCCCCCGGTGTAGTCTCGGTATTAATGTTACGAACGTGATGCGGCGGGTTCGAATTATTAAATGACCGTGTAATTGTGAATTAAAAAATGGGAGTTGTTTTTTTCAGTTGGCATCACTTTTGTTAAAGAGCCTTTGAAATTTAAGGCCCGTATTACAGAACTACAATCAAGACTCAAGCATTACTTAAAACTAGTCTCAGTTGGAGTTTTAATTTTAGAACTTGACTTGAGCAGAGAAACTAAAATCAATAATCACCTGAGCAATGTCACTTTAAAATGACATTTTTTGCGTATTACAGAACAGTGCTTGAGGCTTGACTGAGCTTTACTCAATGTGTCCTTATTTTAAAAGCACAATCAGCTCAGAATCACTGCTTGAGGCGAGATTTGATCTTTGTTTTCGCAAGTGTAGTCGAGACCCCGCTTGAGCATAGATTCTCATGAAAATTGTTGTCGATTTGGAGTAAATCGAGTACCTACCTAATCAAAACGGATATATTTGCAGAAGTAGATTATTATAATATTTTTTTAATAATGAGACAAATCTAACTTAAATGTTCCTCTGAGATAGGTATTTAAGAGATACGCAGGACGCTTATAATTGTGAAAACTTTAAGTAGAAGTACAGGTTTTCACAAGATGTCGTGAAACATTTAATTTTACCTGAGACCTCTTTATTTTAATTTATATCTTTTTTTGAGTTTCATAAGAATGGGGTGCAACACATTCTAATTTTTTTTTGCAATATTTGGCAGCAAATGTATCGACTGAACTTCACTCGAAATAATCCCGCCAAAAACACTCCGTTTCACAGTTTTTCTGTCCACAGAACATAATATGTACCTACTCTGAAGGGTTAAGGGTGGCTGTCAGTGTCAGTAACGTCGTGTCGTCCGCCTACTCCGGTTTTGATCGTGCGAAAAAAAAAAGAATTGCAATAGAAAACAAACTTTTGTTCAGGGTTACCATAATGATTGCTTACTCACGTAATCAGAGATCAAAATCTCTACTCAAGCGTAGTTTAGTTTGATTTGAGTTTGAGGATAGTTCTAAAATAAACTGAATACTTGAGGCGAGATTCTTTGCTCAAGCAGTAATCGGTTGAACGCAGTTTAAGTAGTACCTACTTGAGTAAGGTTCTGTAATACGGGCCTAAGTGTGCCCTCATGGCCAAAAATGAAACTATGAGGTATATCGAAAAACACTGAAACGAGTCTCGAGCCCGATTTTCATGAACACTAAAACTGCAGCATTGGATTTTTAAAAAATCGTTATTCCTACCCGGGAATCGAACCGGTTGATTAAAAAAATAATACGCCCTGTATTATTGCACCATCCAAAAGTGTAGCTAGTAAAGATCAAATTCTGGGAAGTAATAACACATGGCAAACAAAAGGAAAGCTCTCATTTTTGACAAATTAGTTTTAAAATATACACAACACGTGATTCTGAAAAAAAGCACAGCCTGTATTATTACACCCAAACTAAAGGAAAGAGCTCATTTTTAAACAAGATACTTTTTAACTTTCAAAAAGTAAAATAAAATTGTACTTACCTACTTACTAAAAAAAAACCTGAATATAACAAAACTGTATCCACGAGAACTCTGCCGGCAAACTGTAGAGCAGTTTGGCAGAAGACATATGTATTTTTGGTGTGTAGGTAACTTTTCTCGAAAAATAAATAAATAAAAAAAGTTTGCAACTACGATGCGAATAGGACCACTTTTTAAAATTGACCCCCCTCTGATCAAACTGAAAGCCGACATCAGCACATTAAAACACCTTTTTTTTTACTATTGATAGGCACGCGCTTGACCACCATCTCACCTGATGGTAAGCGATGATGTGGTCGAAGATGGAGCACGCTTGCCTAGAAGTAACCTATTCACTCTTGACTTAAAGACTCCCAGGTTGTAGCTATCGGGAAACACAGACTCAAAAACTTTTTCAGTATTTGAGACTCCCAGAAAAATCGATTCCAGTTGATAATGCCAGTTTTCAAGAAATTATATTATTGGGTCAATGCACATACAATAGGAAACTTTTGAACAATAGACTTACTACAGATTTGGGAGCCTGATCCTAAAACTTTTTTCAGCAAATCGTCTGAAATTCCCATCTTGTTTTATTTTTCAAATTCCGACCTCCATAATATTTTACACGCGTATTTTATAACCCAGAATACACATCAAACCGATGTCCCAGAAAGAAAACCCGATTATGTATGCTTTCCAGTTTTCCTTCAATTTTGCATCTGTGATCCGTTTACGAGCAAAGCGCGGCGCGGCGGGGTCGAGCCCGGACCAATAACTGATTATACCTTATATTATACCTTATGTGCAGTTCAAAATGTAAACGAAATATAACGTAATGGCATCGATCACTGAACATTAAGCATATTTTACCAGAAACTGGTTATGTTTTAAATAAAAAGTGTAGAAGATTTTTATATTTTCGTTTGCGTAAATATTTATTTGTTGTTATTGCATTTAGTGATTTGTAAATTTTTTCGTGAAAAATATTCCATATTTTATTCGGTGATAAGTAATTTCATCGAAATATATTACATGTACTCGTATCGGGAATATTTTAAAATGTTTGCACGCGTTCGATTTGATTTAGGATCGCTAACGGTCATCATCATCTGCCTAGCCTCTTCCCGACTATATTGGAGTCGGCTTCCCGTCAAACCGGATTTAGCTGAATACCAGTATTTTACGCGGAGCGGCTGCCTACCAGACCTAAACAACCCAGTAACTGGGTAACACGGTACTTCATGGCAAGACTGGAGTCAGATTTACTGGCTTCTGACTATCCGTAACGAATGCCAAAGATCTACAAATGACAGCCGGGACCAACGGCTTAACGTGCTTTCCGAGGCACGGAGGAAACTCGCTATGTTAAGATGGTCACCCATCCACAGATCAACCTTGGCAAGCGTTGCTTAACCTTGAAGATCGACCCGTGCGGCTGTTATTATCTGGCCACGAGTTCCTCTGAACTCACCCTTAACAGTGGCGTGCAAATGATGCAACTGGCTTGTGGTTCCAGGGAAGCTGCATCGTTTGTTCGCCACTGTTTCACCGTGCATAACGAAATTACACAAAGAAAGACAGTGACTGAGTTAGATCAAATGAAATCACCTCAAAGAAATAAAAAAAATATTGCAACAGTTAGTTGGTCATGCACCTATAGTTTAAATACTACTAGCCCGTACTGTCCCACTGCTGGGTAAAGGCCTCCCTCCATTCCTTCCAATGCTCACGGTGTTATGCCTCTTCCTTCCCATTCGTTAGGAAGACATCCAGGTCGTCCAGCTATCTCCTTGGCGGTCTGCTGTGGCCTCGTCTCGCTGTTTCAGGGTTCCTATAGTTTTAATCAACGACTTCTCACGACAATCCACTTGCATAAAGGTAATGTCGGGGACCGTTATTGAAAAAAAACGATGCAGCTTCCCTGGAACCACAAGCCAGTTGCATCATTTGCACGCCACTGTTAAGGGTGAGTTCAGAGGAACTCGTGGCCAGATAATAACAGCCGCACGGGTCGATCTTCAAGGTTAATTAACGCTTGCCAAGGTTGGTCTGAGGATGGGTGACCATCTTAACATACCGAGTGTCCTCCGTGCCTCGGAAACCACGCTAAGCCGTTGATCCCGGCTGTCATTTGTAGACCTTTGGCAGTCGTTACGGATATTCAGAAGCCAGTTAATCTGACTCCAGTCTTCCCATGAAGTACCGTGTTACCCAGTTAATGGGTTGTGAAGGTCTGGTAGGCAGCCAAATCCGGTTTGACTGGAAGTCGACCCCAATATAGTTGGGAAAAGGCTAGGCAGATGATGATGATGTTAAGGGAGTGTTCAAGTATTACGTGACGAAATTGGGGGGAGGTAAAACGTTACGTTGGGTTAGAGGGGAGGGAGGGGTTGGTTTTGAACTACGCGTTACGTGATATTAACAACAAAGGTATTTTAGCGACTTTCCTGTACTTAACGCCACGTACTTGAGGTGTAAAGTGCCGACTATAGTACATAAAAACGTTACGGAGCGTTACATGGGGGGGAAGGGCGTCTAAAATCTCCGATATTTGCGTTACGTAATACTTGAACGTTCCCTCCCTACTCTGGCTCTCTGGAGTTTAAAGGTTAGAAATAGTAGTGGCGGGAGTTGGTGAGGATGGGTTGGGTAAGTTGCTTGCTAGTCCCATGTTTATAAGAAAAGTTTGATCAATCTGTTTGTTCTCAGTTTCAACAAGCTGCTGCTGCAGAAGGAGGAGCTGGAACAAAAGCAGCTTCACCTGCTGCAGGTGGTGGAGAGCGAGAGGACGTCCCGCTGGCAGTACGCGCAGCAGTGCGATGAGCTGACGAGTGAGGTCAAGAAGTTGAGGACTGAGGTGAGTAGCATGAATAGGTACCAAGTACTAAAGATAGCAAGATAAATAGGGTAAGTAGATTTCGGAAAAAAAAACCGTCTGTAAGGGCCTTATCACACTAGCGAGTTACGAGCGAGTGGAAAGCGGGGCGAGTGTACAGCGTGCTCGCCGCGAGTTTGCAACGTGTGCGCGGCGAAAACACCGCGAAGACGCCGCGGTTGCGCGTTCAGTCGTATCAAAGACCCGAGTATAAGCGGACGCAGCTTAAGGGAGCTACCAAAAAATATTGGACTCGTAATTCATCTATTATAGCGTAACCTATAAATGAAGAAGAAGTGACGCCATGTCTTCTTAAAATCGGTACATTTTACCAAGACGTGAGTTACGAACAAAGCTCTTTTTTTTCGGATGGAAACTTTTCATATGACTTCTCGCAACCGGAGTAGTTGCGAGTTAAATCAACGACCGAACGAAACAATCTTGGTACCAAGATTGCACCATTGTTAACATAGCTACCGAAATATAAAGATTTTTGTCCGCCACAGTTATGCACGTACAAGAAGGAGCACGAGCCAGCTACCCGGGCCGCTTCCACATCCAGCTCCTCGCCGAGCCACTCGCCAGAGATAGACCCCGCCGAGCTCAGGAAGATCAAGAAAGTTCAGGTAAGCTGTCATTCTAACCTTGTCACAGTTTGTGAGGAGTCATAAAATAAAAATCAATAGTCCAGGGGAGTCCATTATGACGTGCTAATTCCATCGTGAATAAGCTGAGTAAAAGAGATAGTCTTATGCGTGTCATATAGCTCCGTCTCCCTCCCACACTGTTATCATGATGGTTTTAAGATGTTGTAATAGGTACCCAGTAGTTGTGTATTCGTGCGGTGATTGCTTACTGATGTCAGAGAATTTCCGAATTTAACGAATGTTTTGGTGATAACAAACTTAAAATAATAAGACACAATTGACACACATAATTGTGTGCACTTCATAGTTGGTCCGTATAGCATTTTAGGATTCTGTGGTCTATTATCAAAGATCTATCAATTGTATTATTACGAGAAACGCGGGCACATACATGCTAGTACTACATAAGCACTTCTGTCACAAATTATTGGTATTTCAAGGAAATTTCAATGATTGCATTCAAAGTTATTTGCTAAAAATGTGTACCTAATACATAGTTTCTATTTATAACTACTAAAACAAAGGGGGATAGAAGATCGCTTTACCAGTTAGTGCGAAAGAGATTCATTTAATGTCTCTTTGATACTTACTCGTAAAGCAATGCATGTATGTACGTATTCTGCTGTCAAATCCGACTTCTTATGTCAATTATGGTAACGGTATTAGTAACCATAATAATCTTCAATGATATTTTTTTTCATTATTGCTTAATTCACGTGATTATCCTTAGAAACCTTGCTATGTGAGATTTTTGATGTTGTTTCAATATTCTTGTAACTTGCTTCTTGTATTCTTGCTTGTGTTGGTGTTACTGCCTCCGTGATCGAATGGCTTAGGCGTTTGCCTTGAGACTTGGGTCGTGGGTTCGATTCCCACGGGAAGCATACTTTGTATAGTTGTTTCCAATTTGGCTAGGACATTCAAATTCAAATTCAAATTCAAATTCAATTTATTCATAAAAACTTTTACAATAAAATGTGTATAAATAGCCACAAAAAGATAATAAAGTAAAAATCTTATATAAAGGTAAATTAGTGCCTAACTTAAAACTAGTGTATGGCTAACAATAATTTGACGTATAAGATATTTAACTTGGAACTTATAATGTATATAGCGACCTGCCCGATCTAGGTTTATTTAAACCTGTGTTTCAGGCCCTCACTTCATCGCAATTTAAATTGGTCAGTTATATATGTAAACTAGATCAATACAATAAAAAAATCTTAATCGACTATTAAAAATAAGCAAACTTTACAATTATTAATAAATACTATTCTAAACAATGAACAAAAATAAATAATACAAAGAAATATGAAACAATAAACATCATACTAAAATTTCTAGCAGTTTTTCTGTGTCAACGTAATTGAGTTTTGCTAAATATTCCGCAAGCGTTGTACTGCATTTCTTATAATTTAAACTATATATGTCAAGTGGCTTGTTGAGCTTGTTATATAGATAAGGTCCCAAAAACACAAAAAATCTATTTGCGAAAGCATGTTTGGTTTGAGGTTTAATACAAACCAAATCTTTCCTTCTCTTGCCTGAAGGTACTCGGTCATAAGGAAGTTCAGTGTGCTGATGCAGTACGATGTTTAGAATAGCTAGTTGACGCACTGTTAGTACCTTACATGCCATGAAAAGCTGGTGCGTGGGAAATTTAAAAGGGCGAAAGGTTGCAACCTTTAGAATTGCTCTTTGAGCACGTTCTAGAGGAAGTAAAATGGACTTTGCGACACCACCCCAGGAAGTTATGCAATACGTTAGTATGGACTGACACAAAGCCAAATAAACTTGTTTAATTAAATCATAGTCGGCTACGTTACGTAAGTATTTAAAAATGTATATTAATTTCCGCACTCTGCTGCATAGTACATCAATATGTTTACGAAAATTTAGATTTGTGTCAATCGTTACACCTAGATATTTCACATAGTCAGCTTTAGCTAAGGTGGAACAAGTGCATGCGTTGTCAGCGTTAGTTCTACAATTATGTGCAAAAATGTTTAAGTTAGTAAGCGGAATGTTATTTTTCCTAATCGTAAATAAAATGTATTTTGTTTTATCTAAATTTAATGTTAAGAGACTGTTAAGAAGCCAATTAGATACAGTATTGAAACCATTCTGCGCGTGTTCATAAACCTCGATTCTTGATTTAGCTGAGAACACTAGAGCCGTGTCATCAGCGTATGACAGTATGATACCATTTTTGAGTGGCAAGCTGCACAGATCATTTATATATATTAGAAACAACGTAGGACCCAAAATGCTACCTTGTGGAAATCCGTAACAGCTATTTTTAAGCTCAGAACTTATAAATTGACCAATTTTCACACATTGATAACGATCACTAAGATAATCAGAAAAAAGTTGAAGTTGTGTTCCTCTTATCCCAATCGTTTCAAGCTTATGTAATAATATAGAACAAGAAATAGTATCGAACGCCTTGGCAAGGTCCAAAAAGATACCAATGGTGTGCATGCCATTGTCCATACTTGTACTTATATAATTTGTCAATCGGTGGACTGCTTGGCTTGTTGATCTTTTGGGCCTAAAACCAAATTGACTGTCTGAAAGCAATTTGTTGTCTTCTAGATATTTTATTAAACGAGTGTTTATGATTTTTTCTAAAATTTTGGAGAGGCCCGTTAGGACTGAAATAGGTCTATAATTATTAACACAGTTCTTGTCTCCAGATTTAAAAACAGGGGTGACTACAGCTTTTTTAAGTAATTCGGGGAAAACTCCTTGTGATAAACATAACTGAAAAATGTGAGTTAACGGAGGTGCAATTAGATATTTAAATCTTTTAAGTATATGATTCGGTATGTTATCGCAGCCAATAGCACAAACATCCTTAAGCTCGGTTATGATTCTTAATACCTCATTTGCGTCGGTCTCAAATAAAACAAAAGAATGTAGTGTAGAAGTTGTTACCGGTGAACTTTGAGGAGGCAACGATCTAGAATTTAATGTTTTTTCTGCCAAGTTTTTACCAACGTTAGCAAAAAAGTTATTGACTTTATTCGTTGCTTCGGACGGATTTATTTCTGTTGATAATAAATCAAGGGGAGGTTCGGAATTTTTAGATCTAAAAGTATTATTTTTTATAAATTTCCAAACAAGCTTGCTGTTTTTTCCTGCCTTTTGTAGTTCATTTTTATCATACTGATTTTTTATTTTTTTCAAAAGATTGTTACAGAAATTTCTATACCTTTTATATGTGACGGAAAGTGATTCATCACCAGGTGCCAGTTTCGATTTCAGGTGAAGTTTGTCCCTATGTCTCATACATCGAACGAGACCGGGTGTGATCCACGGTTTAATGTTATAATATTTCCTAGGCATTATTTTAACAAATGAGTTTTTCTTAATTGCATATTGTAGCGAATGTATGAAATACTCTAAAGAAATATTTGCATCGTTTGAATTAAAAACTGGGTCAAAATTAATAGCGCTTATGTCATTTTCAAGGTTTTTCATATTTACTTTAGTATCGCTACGCAAGCAGTTTTTTCTAGGTAAAGAAATTTGCAATGTTAGTAAAACAGCTTGATGATCGGTAAGCGATGAGTTAGTTACAAATGTTTGGGTTGGTTTCTTTGATTTTATAAAGAAATGATCTAAACATGAGCCGGACTGGTGCGTGGGATGGTAATGAGTGGGTAATAGTCCATGAAACGCGCAAATATTCAGGTAGTTGTTAGCATGGCCATTGGTTTTCCCGGAAGCAATGTTAATGTTTATGTCACCTACAAGAATTATATTTTGAAAAGATGATACTTTTGTTAAATTCATGTTGAGTGAGTCCAAAAAACAGTCAATGTTTTGAGAAGGAGGCCTGTAGATGGCCATTACTACTGTATCAGGAAAAATTTTAATTAATAAGCAATTACTGTCCTGGAATAACGGTTCTTCTACCTCTGTTTTTAAATTATTTTTTACATATACTACCAAACCATCATTTTGGTTGATGGTTCTATCAGTTCTTTGTGAGTAATATCCGTCGAGAGATGGTAAAACTGTTTGTTTCGACAGCCAACATTCTGTTAGGACGATAATATCACAGCTAACCTCAAGGTTCTGTAGCAACACTTCAAAACCGTTGATGTTCCGGTTTAGACTGCGGATATTTTGTGTTAGTAGGGTTAACGTTTTACCTCCAACAGGTATCAGATTCCTACAGTCCTCAACATTACAGATTTTAGCTTCAGACACAGAAAAACCATCCAGATCACAAATTAGATGATCTGTCATTCTAATTATAAACTAACAAATAAAATATGAGGTAAACTACTGATTAAGTGCTTACTTAGTAATTTGATCGGCGGCGCTCTTAGGCGCCTTCATAATCGATTGAATTGATGTAGTTGTCTTCTGCAAATTTGCGTGCCGGGCAATTTACATCACCAGTTGGATGGTCACATTTTCTTTTGAAGCGTTTACAAGTCGCGCATTGGGAGGGAGCAGCTTTATTGTTACACTCCTTGAAGGAATGACCAGTTACTCCGCAGTGGTTGCATGTCGGACTAGATTCTCGGCAAAACTTGGCTGCGTGTCCAAACTGCTGGCAATTGAAGCATCTGGTGACAATCGTGAAATCTTTCACGGGGCAAGATGTCCAGTTTATGAAAATTCGGCCTTGGTTTATTAAAATTTTCCTGGTACTAGCGGGCACTTCCAATATATAGTTACAGGTAGGAAGGTTTTTCTTACCCGATTTATGGCTCAATTTGATGGTTTCTTGAAAGGACTCACGAGTAGTATTCGGCAGCTTATCAGAAATGTTTTGCTCGTAAATGCAATCAAAAACTTCTTTCTCAGTGAGGGCTATGGGGACACCAATGACAGCGATCCTAGGGCGGCGTTTTGATGGTTCTTCTACTTTGAGGCCCGATGAAACTAGTTTTTCAGATTTTTTCAGTTTATCGATGTCGCCTTTGCTATCGGTGCAAATGATGACACCGCCGTTTCTGACTTTTCTCAGGCCACGGACATGTAGTTTTAGTGCTTCTGGCGAGATGATTTTCTGTACTAGGGACTTCGTGTCGTCACTGGTCTTCGTCTTATCAGAGGGATAAATTGCAACAGTACTCAGGTTTGCAGGGCGAATAAAGCTGTCGGAACCTTTTTTTACCATATTGGCATATGAGCCATTTTCAGGTTTGAGTTTAGTTTCGACAACCTCTTTGAACTGTTGAAGTGAGTTCGAAACGTTCTGGTGTACCTGTAAGTGCTGGATGGTGCTGTGCGCCTGGATGGTTTTCTGCTTTAAGGCTTGGTACAAGATTGCCATTTGAGATGTCCCATTTAAGACCTTCCGGCAAAGAGTATTGACACGGAGCTTCTGATCCGAGTTCATTTTTCCTTCCGCGACAATAGTGCATACTTCGTTCAGAATGGTATCTATAGATACCATCCATTTCTGGATCTCTGGCGTAGAAATAACTTCACTCGGCAATTCATTCTTCTCCGAGGATGCTGGTGGACTTGGCTCTCTATGATGGAAGTCTTCGATTGGCGTCGGTGGAGGACTTCGCCGTATTAATTGGCTCCGACCAAAAGGGCTAGATCCTGGGTTAGACATTACTAACACAAACACTATTTGTCTATAAATTTAGTTCATCTTTCACAATGACTCAGATGGTAGTTACCTACTAATCACACGCGACACACTTTACTTAAATAACTGACGCCGCAGATAACTAGGTATCAAAACATTAGTCACAATAATTATTTAATGATATTTCATATTATCCGATTTTAAACGACACGTCTGCTTAGTCTCGCATCTGAATGCCAATCAAATCACATTGCAGGCTTGAATCACCTGATTGTCTGATAAAAAGATGATTCCGTGCACCGGAAGGCACGTATAAGCCGGTGCTCCCGTTTATAAACTCTTAACCTAGGGTGTGTGGGGTCGTGCCTACTGCCCACACGATAAGAAGAAGCATATTCTTGTCCAGAGCTTCTTCCGCGGCTGGCTGTGTCGTCGCCGGTGGAAGCAGATCGTGGACGAGTACATCAAGAGCCCTCACGCGGAGAGCATGCGCAAGAGGAACAGCCTCGTCTTCAAGATGGTGGAGGCTGAAGAAGAGTACTTGGAGCAGATGGAAATCATGGTGAGTCTCATCAATCTACATCGTTCTTATACGAGTTTTTTTCGGGGTTTTTTTTTATTTTTGATGGGTTTGATGATGATTATGCTTCTTCTGAACAAAGTAAGAAACACCAGTTTCATCTAGTTCAAATGGCCAAAATATATTGACGAGTAAAAGTGATTTTCTGCCTATTTACAAAATAAATATTATTTATCATTTGTGATAATGGTAGATTTGTGATTGTTAACGTGGAAAGATCAGGGTCAGAACACAACATTAGTACTTTAAGTAAGTTGGGAAGGAAATCTCATAATTTAAAGCCTGGCTTTCAGCAAATTGCCTGTTCACTCGGTTTATTTATTTATTATTATTATTCTTTGCAATGGGTTTGCTCTTGACTCTAGTCTATGTCAGAGATGACAGAGACAAAGTCTTCGATGGAGCGAGCCTACCCAGAAGGAGCCTGTTCACTCTAACTTTATGCTAGAAACAATCGTTTATTTCTAGAGTAATCCTAGAACGAATCCAATTGTGTTTATTAAGCGCCGACTTGCTTTACCTATACAACTTTAGTCCAATTCAAGGAAGCCCATCTGCAGGGGTAGCCAGGTCTGCCAGGGTTGAGGAATTTGTTCGAAAGAGTCACCGCGGCTCTGGAACGCGGCGGGTATTAGAAGGATGGGTTTCAGTTAGTAAGAGTCTGACACTCCCTTCTGCTCTGTCCAGAGCGGGAGGAGTCATTTGATGACTTTCATCCTTAATAAAAGAGGCATCAAGAATCTTCTGTAGATGCTTTCATTAAAAAAGTTTCACTTGCATCAAAAATGTTTAGATTTACAGCCCTAGCTAAAATAGCTTACTGCTAACATGATTCCGAAACACCCAATAAGATATGTCTTGCTCTCTCAGGTCACGTGCTTCCTCCGACCCTTCAAAATGGCGGCCAGCTCCAAGAAGCCGCCGTGCACCCACGAGGACGTGAACTCCATCTTCCTGAACAGCGAGACGGTGCTGTTCCTCCACCAGATTTTCTTCAAGGGCCTCACGTCAAGAATGGAGTCATGGCCCACGCTGGTCTTAGGTGAGTTTTATATAAATTTGTTCTGGTAGTGTAATGCTCCGCTAAACCACAGACTAAACATTCAAATAAAGAAGAAACAACCATTTGTTCCGCAAAATAACTTAAAGATGATTATTTTAACTAAAAAGATTTCAGTTGTAAAAAAATTGTACAATGTCTGTAATTATTTTCAGCAGCTGTGCGAATTTATCATTGTTTTCCTTCAATTTTTCAAACAAAATCGTTGAATTTGCTGTTACAACATGCAGATCTTAATTTTATGTCATTATTTCTCTCTCTCTCTCTGTCACAATATCAGTTCCTTTAATATGCAAATACGAGTAATAACACTTAGTAGTGCACCTATTATGCAATATTTTATCTTCATCTCTAATAAACAGTTAATGATGCTGATGAATAATTTTGCCTTATTTTTTCGATGTAACTGCTGATCAACGCAAAATACATCTTAATAGGAGCTCGTGGCTAAACAATAACAGCCGCACGGGTCGATCTTGCAGGTTAAGCAACGCTTGCCAAGGTTGGTCTGTGGTTGGGTGACCATCTTAACATAAAGAGTTTCCTCCGTGCCTCGGAAAGCACGTTAAGCCGTTGGTCCCGGCTGTCATTTGTAGATCTTTGGCAGTCGTTACGGATAATCAGAAGCCAGTAAATCTGACTCCAGTCTTGCCATGAAGTACCGTGTTACCCAGTTACTGGGTTGTAGAGGTCTAGTAAGCAGCCGCTCCGCGTAAAATACTGGTATTCCGCTAAATCCGGTTTGACTGGAAGCCGACCCCAATATAGCCGGCTGTCATTTGTAGATCTTTGGCAGTCGTTACGGATTGTCAGAAGCCAGTAAATCTGACTCCAGTCTTGCCAAGATATGCCATGTTACCCAGTTAATGGGTTGTGGAGGTCTGGTAGGCAGCCGCTCCACGTAAAACACTGGTATTCAGCTGAATCCGGTTTGACTGGAAGCCGACCCCAATGTAGTTGGGAAAAGGCTAGGCAGATGATGAACGCAAAATACATCTTACAGCTTACACCTTTACATAAAAAAATCTTATATCTGTCATCGTTTCTCATTTCTCAATGCGCTGGATACTTGGTTTACTATTGGCTTTGTACCTATCGACATGCAATGAGAGTCTTCCACTACTGAATCATAACCATAATCTATTTTAAAAATATCAAAGTAAACAAAGGATTACACTTAGTAGTGCACCTACATACAGGAGACCTATTCGACATGCTGCTGCCGATGCTGACGATCTACCAGGAGTACGTGCGCAACCACCACTACTCGCTGCAAGTGCTCACCGAGTGCAAGCAGAGCCAGCCCTTCGCGCAGCTGCTGGCGCGGCTGGAGTCCAAGCCGGCCTGCCAGAGCCGCTCGCTGGAGACGTTCCTAACGTATCCTATGCATCAGGTATGTTAGAGCCAGCCCTTCGCGCAGCTGCTGGCGCGGCTGGAGTTCAAGCCGGCCTGCCAGAGCCGCTCGCTGGAGACGTTCCTAACGTATCCTATGCATCAGGTATGTTAGAGCCAGCCCTTCGCGCAGCTGATGGTATGTTTCTAACTTATTCAGTAAGAATATAGGAAGTCGCCATGCGGTAAGGACCAGGCGTATGTCGATGGCACGTTATGTTCCGCGCGTGCCTCAAAGAGATATCATCATAATGGACGGGTAGTGTCTGCCAGTGTTGTGGAATTGTTCGAACCCTGGAACGGAAAGGGTATTATGAACGAACACGGGTGGGTTTTGGTCATTAACTATGTGAGACTCTCTCCCACTTTTTCATTTAATTGACAAGTTACAAATGCAAAATTGCAGACACATATTTTTACTACCTACCAGAAACGTTATTAGGTACGCCGAAAAAAGGACAGAACTGGCGGTAATTAATTTCCTTCTAAATTGTTAAAAGAGCGATACGCCTTCTGAATGTTAAACGACTTTCTTATTCATTATTTCGCATATAAAGAGCTAGGAAAGTCCAATGTCAAGATGTGAAACCAGAATGTAGCGAAATGGTTTTATTTTTGTAACCTATTACTCCTCTTTTAATTATCATGATTTTAACAGACATTATTAAAATTAAGATTTAAATATTTGTTTATATGGTAGCAGCAAAACGCTCTTTTCCACTGCGTTGTTTGAAGTACTTTTAGCCAGTACAATTTTGGGTGCCTCTTAGGGATGAGACAGTTCTTTAATCTTAACTGCACCGCTCTTAGTCTTTCCACAACTTCAAAGAACTTTCTGTATAGAAAAATACTAGTAGTGCAGTTCTCATTTTTAAACTAAAGTGATAAAACTCTTGTCTTTTTCCATGGAATCTATCTAAGTTCAAAACCTAAGAACAGTGTCAAAATTAAACCCTTCGTTATTCCAGATCCCTCGCTACATAATAACGTTACACGAGCTGCTCGCTCACACGCCACACGACCACGTGGAGCGCCGCAGTCTGCAACATGCGCGCGCGCAACTAGAGGAGCTTTCACGACAGATGCACGATGAGGTAAGATTGAGTCTAAGACAGTTAATTATCCTCTCTACTTCTTATCTTCTAGGCTTCCTGTTAACTCCATGCAAGAAGGAATTCTTCTTTTCGTGTTCATTGACTCTAATTAAAGTCAGACGAGTATGGTTCAACCTGTAGAGTTCCATCATTGGCCTTGTTTAAGGTGGTTGCGCCAGAGTAGCCACCGAAATTCAATTTTTCGTACGTTTTTTGAAATTTGCAAGTCAGTAGGTATTAGGTTTTATGTTGATTAAAGTATGATTCGCGGGCGTAAGAATTATATATTTTCAGGATTATAACCATTTAAGTCAGCAATAAAACTCCATAGGGCCAGGTAACCCGAAAGAATGACTATTTCATAAAATCTTGACATTTTAGGATTATACCGACTTATTGATGGCTGATTTTAATTCTGAAAATACATAATTCTTACGCCCGCGAATCATATTTTAATCAACATAATTATAACCTATTACTAACTTGCAAATTGCAAAAAATGTAAGAATATTTGAATTTCGCGGGCTACCCTGACGCAACCACCTTTAATCTTGAAAACCTCAGGTTGGTACTACGGACTTAGGAGGTGACGTATGTCCTGTGAAGGCTGCACACTGGCACTGCGTTTGGAATAGTTGGAAAATGCCCCATTTGGCTAGACTATGTGAGCAATTATATTCTTCATGTACAAAATGAATGCTTACCATAATATCCTAATGGTATTAATTTGATGCACAGGTCAGTGAAACTGAAAACCTACGGAAGAACTTAGCCGTGGAACGCATGATCATCGAAGGTTGCGACATCCTTCTGGATGTCAATCAAGTCTTCATACGCCAAGGTATGCATTTAAAGACAATCTCATACTTAAGTCGTAGTTAAGAAATGTACCAACTGGGGTAAGAACAAACTGCAAATGACGCAAATGATGACAATAGACGAATACTAGATGAAATTCAATTTATTAGGTACAAAGTTAACTATAATTTATTAGGTACAAAGTTAACTATAATTTATTAGGTACAAAGTTAACTATAATTTATTAGGTACAAAGTTAACTATAATTTATTAGGTACAAAGTTAACTATAATTTATTAGGTACAAAGTTAACTATAATTTATTAGGTACAAAGTTAACTATAATTTTAAGTCACTGCCATGATTGCAGAAATATGTACACGATCACTACTAGCTAAATGCTTGACTGGTGGACATTGCCTTGTTGTATTAAGTCCGCCTATTCAATTCCAGCACTAGCACATACATGTATACAAAGTTTTAATAAAATAATTCATTTATCTCCTCAGGAACCCTATCCCAAGTGGTAGGTAAGGGTCGTCGCGCAACCCTCCAAGCTCGGCAGGCGTTCCTCTTCAGCAACCATCTGCTGCTGACCACGCGAGCTGCAGGAGGGAGGCTGCATCTGCCACCAGCGGGAAGGTTGCCACTGCACGATGCTCTGCTCATTGAGGACCCGGCTAACCATGATGATGATGGTAAGCTCTTTACAAGAAAAGAATTCGAGAAATATTGACAGGACCTGGTAGGACGGGTGACCATCTTAACATAGCGAGTTTCCTCCGTACCTCGGAAAGCACGTTAAGCCGTTGGTCCCGGCTGTCATTTGTAGATCTGTGGCAGTCGTTACGTATTTTCAGAAGCCAGTAAATCTGACTCCAGTCTTGCCATGAAGTACCGTGTTACCCAGTTACTGGGTTGTGGAGGTCAGGTAGGCATCCGCTCCTCGTAAAATACTGGTATTCAGCTAAATCCGGCTTGACTGGAAGCCGACCCCATTATAGTTGGGAAAAGGCTAGGCAGATAATCAAGTAACAGTAATAGCTCCATTCATGTAATTTGAAGCCAGTAGCGGGCAAGGCCGTATGGTTTCAGCCGGTGACGTATGGTACCGTAAAAGAATAATGCCATCACTTCCCGGGTGTCGTAAGAGGCGACTAAGGGAATCACCAGAGAAATAGCAACAGCGTTCTCTTTAAAACTCAACACCATACACTGCGATCGCCAAGCGTGGTGATTATGGCAAACCCCCCCTGCTTGGGGGAGGCCTAAGTCCAGCAGTGGACATCTTTCGACTGGTATGATGATGATGACGAGAGGTTAAGCAGTACTTACAGAAGCTAATCCGTGGATGGCTACCGAGACTCCTCCGTGCCTCGGAAAACTCGTTAAGTCGATGGTCCCAGCTGTCATTTTTTAGATATTTGACAGTCATTACGGCTAGTCAGAAGCCAGAACTAGACTGCCTTCGTGCTCGGGTCGTTTAGGCGTTTGCCTTGTGACTCGAAGGCTGTGGGTTCGATTCCCACGGGAAGAGCATACTTTGTAAGTGGTTTTCCAGTTTGGCTAGGATATTGCAGGCTTGAATCATCTGATTGTCTGATAAAAAGATGATTCCGTGCTTCCGCAGGCACGTATAAGACGGTGGTCTCCACCGCCAAATGGCGGTCGTCAAATAAACCAAGTTAGAGGCCCTTGAGGTGGCTTAGAAACTCTGACACTAGGGTGTTTGCGTTCGTTAGACCTTACTGCCCACACGATAAGAAGAAGAAGCTAGAAAATCTAAATATAATAAATAATAATAAATAATAATAATAAAAGTATTTTATTCACATTAATTGTACAATAAACACTTATATAGACACTATGCTAAGTTACAACTAGGGGAAGGAGTGTTTTCGATGGGCTCTGGCACCCAGAGTAAGATTTAACTTGTGTTTAGGGTGCCAGCGTCCTCGCCTATGATTTGGACATGTAGCAGTAGTTGTAAGACAAGCTCAGTAGGTACCTACATCATTATAATATTATAAAACAATCAGTGATACAAATGCAACAATCTGGGCTTTTTAATATTCTACGGTGAAAAACTTATTTATTTGTAATTCTGTATAAAATATGAATTATAAACATAACTATTATACACTTTAACATAACTATTATAACTATAATACTGGTACTCAGCTCCATCCGGTTAGATTGGGAGCCAACCCTGTACATAAAAAGACACTGTAGATTTATAGACTGAAGACGGAATGCGCACATAGTGTATAAAAACAATTACATGAAAAAATAAACTTTTAACTCCTGTCTCGTATAACATTATTGATATTTCGTATGTTAATATTTCAGATACAACTTCAGTGTGCTCATCTCCTGGTGGAGATATCTACCAAGGAAAAGATTTCAAGATTCTTGTCGAAGTAAAGGGAGAGCAGATTTGTGCTCATTTAGGTAAGGTATTTTCACTCACTTTTTACCTTATTCATGCTCTGATTGAAGCAGGAGGGAGTGTCAGGCTCTTAGTGACTACAACCCATCCGTGTTCCTCCTAGTGCCCGCCGCGTTCCAGGGCTACGATACCTCTTTCGAACAGATACCGCAGCGACTTGTTAATATAACTAAAAAGTTGTTATTGTTGCTGTTGACTTGTTGTTGTGAATCAAAACAAATCAAAATGTTTATTAGTAAGAAAATACATTAATACCTACATTACAAGGACAGATCTTATTTACTAAAAGTCACTGTAATTTGAAGGCGCCTTTAGTGTTCAATTCACGAAAAAGAATCTCACCATAATCTTTAGCTGTTCTTTCGTCTGTCTCTATTGCACATTTATAGTTACCAGTTATTTTTTTTATTTAGATAACCAAAATTTTTGTCACAGTCGCCGGCAGCGTCGAAGAGAAAGCCGGATGGACAAGCGAGCTAGCACAATGCATGGAAAGCGCCGCTCTCACAGAACTGCTCCGAGCTTGTGGAGCCTGTGGGGCGGCGTCTGCCAGCTTACCAGCCTGCCGCTCTGACAGGGCGCTGTTCACTGATGACGTGGACATACGGTTCAGGTACAGGGGCTTGGATACAAGCCTTCTTGGCCTCGTAAAGGCCCTTTTTGATAGTTTTAGAATCAAATTCAATCATCTGAAATGAGAAGCACATTTTGTAAAGTGCACCTATCACCACCAACACCTGGCTCCTAGTCATGAACTACAGTTGTCAATATGGTTGCGCACACAGGTAGGTGCTGCAAATACAATACAACTTGGTAAAATGATATTTTACAGACCCGCTTTAAATGTAAGTGCGGTGTCCCCTGTCTAAAACATGACCCACCTGTTGGAGCGCTCCAAGTGCCTATACACCTGCTTTGAGGACCTTTTGAATGTCACTGTTGCCGCCATAAACGTCGCCAGCTACAGGGTAAAAGATGTGGTCAATATCGCCTCGAAAAGAGGAAGTTTTTGCTAATCCCAAATTAATATTTATGTTTTTCAGTCGTACGCTCAACTCCTGCAAGGTACCACAGATAAGATCAGCCACGCCGCAACGGTTGCTGCAAAGATTGACTGGTGAGTAGTTGATAATTAGGCTATTGGGGTGCATCCACTGTATGCCTGTCTCTCTAACCAGGTATGTACTTAGATGACGGATATTAGGTTCAGTGCGATATTGAACTCACACATTAGTACCGCAGAAATTAAATCGGTGTTCCCAGGACAATCACTGTAGCGAAATTTAACCGATCTCGCAAAATGGTGAAGAGAAATGATCCTCCTAACAGTGTTGTATCTGGTGGGCTACTGTCTAAAATTCATTGCTGGGATTCTATAAACCTACCTTATTTTGTAAATACACATTTTTTTTACTATTGATAGGAACGCGTTTGACCACTACCTCACCTGTTGGTAAGCGATGATGTGGTCGAGGATGTAGCATGCCTGCCTAGAAGTAACCTATTCACTCTTGACTTAAAGACTCCCAGGATGTAGCTATCAGGAAACAGACTCCGGCAGGGAATTCCACTCCTTAGCTGTACGTACTATGAATGTGTTCCCAAAACGATAAACTCTGATATACTATATTCCAATCATCATTGTCTAAACTAACTAACTGCCTCCGTGGTCGAGTGGTTTAGGCGTTTGCCTTGTGATCTGGTGGTCGTTGGTTCGATTCCCACGGGAAGCATACTTTGCATATTTTATAAAGTTGTTTCCAGTTTGGCTCGGACATTGCAGGCTTGAATCACCTGATTGTCTGATAAAAAGTTGATTTCATGCTTTGGAAGGCATGTATAAGCCGATGGTCCCGGCCGCCAAATGGCGGTCGTCAAATAAACCGTGTCAGAGATCCTTGAGGCAGTTTAAAAACTCTGACACTGGGGCGTGTGGGGTCGTTAGACCTTTCTAAAACGACGGCCCACACATTAAGAAGAAGAAAACAAACTATCTAAAGCAGTCCACAGCTCAAATAGGGACCGTGCACGGCATTGACTATGCCTAAATAGCCTAAGTGTCGCATATTCGAAGTTTTAAGGGTCAGAATACTTGACATTGACGCTTCTGTGCTGCCACCTGTGGTTCCTGCACGCTCAGTTTAGGGGAACGTACGTGAAGAAGACTGTGCCATCTAGCGTAGCTATTTCGAACTTTATACTTGGAACATAGTTAGTAGTGACATTTATGTACTGCTACCTATAGTTTCTGCATGCTACCTATACCCGCTTCGCAATAACTACGCTACATAAACCTCCCAGACCTGCGTTTCCTGTCGGTGGACTTCCTGAACACGTTCCTGCTGACGTACCGCGTGTTCACGGACGGCGTGACGGTGCTGGAGGCGCTGAAGCAGGTGTTCTATGAGCAGTCGCAGCAGGAGATGGAGCTGGCGCCACCGCCTGACTCCACGAGGAAGACCAGCGCTGCTAGCTCGGTTTCTGGTGAGGACTTTCATCATGTTGCTGCTTGCTTCATATTTTTATTTATTTATTTAGTACACTGTCGACATAACAATATATCATAAAGTAACCGTCAGAGTGATGGTGTTGGGATATGTGATTAAACTGTAGTCTAGGAAGTACTTGTTGTCTTGAAAAGATCGCTTTAAGGCCGCCCATTGTGTCACCCTATGTAATGTTTTCTTCATCTATCTTTTTTGTAACTTATATGGTGTACATAATAAAGAGTATTCTATTCTATTCTATGATTGAAAATACTTTTTAGGTTTCCGCACCCATAGGGTAACCAACGAAACCCTATTACTAAGCTTCCGTCTGTCCGTCCGTTCGTCTGCCAGTCTATCAGCGGGCTATATCTCACGAACCGTAATAAGTAGGCAGTTGTCATTTTCAAAGAATGTGTATTTCTGTTGCCGTTATATCGAAAAATTATAAAAATAATATGGTACGGAACCCTTCATGAGCGAGTCCAACTCGCACTTGGCCGGTTTTTGTAACATAAAAAGACAGTGTCTGCGGAGTAGGTCACGCGTAATACCGCAAAATAAAGTTATAAATAGGATTTAAATCAAATTTAAATTGCGATAAAATCAAGGATAGAAATACCTATAAATAACCCTGAAGAAGCCATTTCAATGAAAGTTAAATTTTGTTTTAAAGCCGTCGACTAAAGGATTCTCCTAGAAAATTAACTATAAAGTGATCTGGAGTGATTAGTTCATGATCATAGACTCAAGACCACACAAATAAAAATTTCAGTAAAAGCTTAAGGATATCCTGAAAACTGATAAATAAAAGTGATGTGTTAAGTGAAACTATAGTTATAAGCAGGCTTTTACTTAAACTGACAGAAAAAAAGCACAAACAATTTCAGGTTACGGGTCAGAATACAGCGACAGGGACTGGCAGTCCAGATTCTGGCGAGCATCCCGAAAAAGTAAGTTTATAAATCTGCTCGTTAGTATTGTAGAAAGTTTTGCTTTGAAAATAAGGAGTCAGAAACGTGATTCTATGTAATAAAGTTTGTCGAATTCTAGGCGAAGATGAAGATAAGCTGTCTCCGTACTTGACAGCACCATCGCGGAGAACCTCTACCGTTAGTAAGGTAATAGAAATAACAACCTATTTAAAATGTTTATGTTTTTATTATTATTTTGTTTTATTAGGATCTCCAACAAAGAATACACCTTACATTATATGTTATAAAGGACAAGAACAAAAATCTATGTGCTTCCTTAATTATAGGAGACCACATCATGCAATAAAGAACAATCAGTATGTAATATCTAATATATAAGACAATATAATATTGTTTAAGGATTAAAAAATATATATAATTAGTGATTAGTGCCAACTTTAATATCAATTACTCCAAAACTGTATAACATTAATATTAATAATCATTTTGTATTATCTCTATAATAATTAGTATTGAAGCTGGAAATTTGGAGTTAAATTTATTAAAAAAAAAACAAAGACCAAATAGGAAAGAAAACAGAAGCAAAAAATAAATAAAATTGCCAACAGACAAACAAAAAAAAGCAAAGCAACAAAACACTACTTAACGTTTTAGTTAACAATGTTCAAAGTGTAACATACAATACGGAATATGCATGAAAAATATATTTGTTACTGCTAACAATTTAACCGAATCAAATTTGAACAATCCTTTTGCGAAAACTCCGTTTTCTAACTTCGGCGTCATGATTTTTGACATTTGACGAACAATGGACTCTTCCTTTATTTACCTACTTTAAACTTTATTACTTCGTTGCGCGTTATGAAAACATTTCCTATATTCTTTCATATTGTTTACTAGAATTAATAAGTGTTTTCAAAAATAAAAATGTATATTTCCGATTCTAACCATGGCCAGATCTTTGACAATAAAATAAAATTACTGAACCTATTCCACAATTTTTTTAACAAAAAATATTAATATAGGAAAGCTCTAACCATTTAAAATTCTGCACACACGCTTACCAAAAGACTGAGGAGGATAACAGTCACTTAACAATACCAAAAATAATGGCAACATCATCCAGTAATGAGACGTTGAAAGGTAAAGGTACATACCGTTTTACTGAGTAAGTAGATACTATTTTTCAAAAATCTTACTTTCTAACAACCAAGTGGTCTTGGAACTAACTTTTCGCATCCATATCGGATGTGAAAATTAGCTTTGACCATACTGGTCTATCTACACAAATCTGGTAAAACCCTTTCATTGTATCCAACATAATTTTAATACCTATTGAAAAAATATATACTTTGAGTACCTCTCTACTTTAGGTACATCTCCTTCTTCGCCTGGAGCAATTAGTTCAGTGACTCTAGTTGGGAGTCCAAAGAAGGTCAGCCCAGTTAACGATCCAAGTGCCAAGAAGAAACCTGTAAAAGACAATGATGCTGCTGCCGCTACGCTGATGAAAGATGAGAGCATAGAGCTAGTGGACCAAAGCGATGAAGATGTCAAGTATAAGGAAGAAGAACAGGAAAAGAATAAGAAGAAACCTGATGATAAGTTTAAAATATCGCAACGATTTTCAGAGGTAAACTTAGTACATGATTTTTGTTTGTCATAAAATCTTCAGTCATGTCTTGCTACTTGAAATCGTGATCAAAGGACATTGGGGCTTGATTTAAATTGTTTGCTAAGTTACATAACAATCAATGCTTTCATCAATGTCAAAATTGCAGCAACTAAATTACTTGAAATTATAACAACTGGTTGTCTTTAACGTTAATACAATTGTTAAAAAAGATGGAGAAGCTCGTGACTAAATAATGACAGCCGCACGGGTCGATATCTCGGGACTCCTCCTTGCCTTGGATAGCACTCTAAACCGTTGGTCCCGGCTGTCATTTTTAAATATTTTATTGCTGAATCCAGTTTGACTGGAAGCCGGCCCCAAGACTGTTGGGATAAGGCAGATGATGATTTTATAACATGGCATTATAACACCAACTGTGCCATAATGACATACTAAATGTTCGTCGGATGTTGCTAAATGGGTGGAGTTTGCTATATCTTCGTTACCTCCTGCTGACAGCTGACAATGCTTCAACTCTTACTTCTGTGTTCATCACATCAGCTGTCGCTTCTGCTTTATGTAGAGAGTAGAGACAGAAACACAACGAGTTAAACAGTTTATCCAACAGCGTGTCCGTACTATGTCGGAGTCTCCCCGTCGGCTGCAGCCCTCGTCGGCTGCTTCCGAAGCTAGGCGAAGGTCTGATAGTGCCAGAGAAACTGCTGAAGCCGCCGCTGCAGCTGCAGAAGAACCTAGGAGGGCGTCGGATTCTGGAACGAGATTTGCAGCTAGAAGATCTGTAAGGTAAGAGATGTTTTGCAAATAAATAAGTCGCAATGTTTGATGATTTTCGGTGCCAGGATAATTTGTGCCTTACGAGAAGAACATCATGGTGATGGTCGAAAAAATATCGATTAGCTCGTGTGGCCAAGAAGAGAATAAGAATAAGCATAAATTAAACAAAAATTTATTTTTTACTCACTACTAATAGCTTAATAGACAACAAAGATACACCCACAATAAAGACAACGAACAGCAACTAACTCACCAGGTGATCAATTTTTACGCCAATTCATGTAGTAAAGTCACTCAAAGTAAATTGTACTCTCATGGACACACCCCCACACACCTTACTTTTTTCAACCACTCACACATCACACACCCTTGCACCCTCGAGTGTAATTTATCACTGTTTTGGTTGTCTTTGCCCTATTTTTCACTTCACTTTTGTTCAAATGGCCCCTGACTTCCAGTTATCTCAAGTCATTAAATATTTCCTATGCAAATATAACCTTCTTTTGTTTATTCATTTTAACTTGTTAAGCTATCTAAAATTGGTATGTCTTTAGTGAGCGCCGCTACACCAACTCATCGATTAACAGCGAGCGTCGCCGGTATTGGGGCGGCTCAGAACCACGCTCTTCTGTTACTTCACAGGTGTCACACGCGCAGGTATGACTACTTTTAAATCTGCCTGTACTAGCACTGGCTATCAGTTTCAACTCCCGCGAATACAGTGAGTGAATATACAGTAAAACTACAGCCAGAGCGAGTATGATAAGTCTAAATAACGATTGATACTTTTACATTCAGAACTATCGGCGAGAGACCAGCCAACCAAAAGCAGGAGTCGTCATCACATCCTTCAGACAATCTCACCGAAGGTAAGCTGAATACAAATCTGGTTCTCATCCAATTCATTTTTATCCATACTGTACTTGTAATTTGAAGGATTGCGAACTAACTTGAGTATTGACCATCTAGCACAAATGGGAGCTCACAATTCTCAATGTTGTGGCATGGTACTCACCTTTTTCTTAACCATCTGAAATTCTTTGTAAATTTTACTAAAGTTATGATGCTTTTGCACGAAATTCTATTCAGAGAGAAACCTTCTAGCCTCGAAATAGATCTTTCATACTTGATGACTGTAAAAATGATAATGAAACTATTAATATTGATTTAACAGCTTTGGAAAAGACCTCTTATGGTGAGTTCGTTGGTAAGGTAAAAAAAGTAGAAACTGAACCTAGTAGTGATGCCGTAGAAGAGTATTTTTTAATAATTCCGCTTTACCTAGATTTCTGACGTATCCTTACCCTTTTTGTCAATTTTGTAAACCCTGTTGTAAAACGTAGACACGACACTACAGTCAACATTACTGATATCGTCAAAACTAAACAAGATGCCAATAACTGAACAACTTACCCTGACGCCAACTAAATGGGATCCCTGACAGTACTAACAAGAATATTTGAACCCAAAACTAGCGATAACATCGTGAGTACAACGCTCTGACCATCACTATGGGCAGTGCTAAGCAAAACAAGTGTCTTCCTGAACACCTGCCTGTTTTGCGAAAATCGTTCTTGTATTTTGTTTGTGACTATTTTCAGGAATATTGCACGCTACAATTTTAATGTGTGTATCGAAGAGGTCTTTTCGAATGTCAGGATTCTTTTCAGATTAACCTGAGGTGGATATTACCCATTCACCGTTTTTACCTACTATGCCTTCTTCACTATCACTCATCATATCAACATCTACAACTATCATTTCTTCTTAACAAGAAGTAACACACAAAAATACAAAAATTTTGTAATTTTATATCTTTGGCTTATGAAAACTTAGAGTTAGATTTTATTTTTTTAAAATTAGCCCTAACGTTAACATTTTGATTCACCTCGGTTATTTGACTAGGATAATAACTGCACTTTGGGTATTATTTTTGTTTAGTACTTTTGGAATTAGCAATTGAATTGGAAATTGGTATTTTAATTAGATATATGTTTTTCAAAATTCTAAATTAAATAGAGTATCAAAATTTGCATGTTTTTTACGGAATTAATCGGTTAATATGAAAAGACGTCGTTTATTTCGAGTGAAATAAAAATCTTTTCTTTCTAATATCTTCACTTTCTTTCCTGTGGCTTCACTCTGCCTGTCTTTCTGTCTTTGCATGTGAAAACTATTCTATGTTCATGTTCACTTTACATCCTATCTGTATTCTAAACCATCAAAATCTACTCTTTACCACTTCAATCAAAGCTCTCTTAAAATCACTACAAATCATTATTAGAACGTCGTCGGGTCGTAAATTAAACTCTGACATTGCCATCGAATGCTATATATACATACTCACTTTGATAATGCTGGTTTAGGAGCAGCACGTCCACTGCAGCAGTGGCGTTTGCTGTAGCCACTTCAGCTTCTTCGAACCCACGATCGCCTCCGCCAAATTCACCACCAGCTACTCGAAGAGATTCAGTAATATCAACTGCTGCTACCATGAGAGTGCTCAATGTTTTGAGGTTAGTGATCCTATAGTTTATCCATAGTTTTGTGTTCGTATTTATTTCTTTTTGGGAGATTGTTTGTAGGAAATGGCTGTGAGTAATAAAGCCATCGCTGGTTTTTTTCTAAGCTTTGTTGTTATGTCCTTTAAGTGCACATAAAGAATATTACTAACAGTTTTAGTTTTTACATTTTCAATTTCATCTTTATGATCTTTCATAGGCACTGGATCTCCAAGCATTCTCACGATTTCTGGTCTGAAGAACGTCTGCGAGGCCTTACTATGGACTTTCTGAAGGAAATAGAAGGTAGTCCTGGATTATTGCCAGCTGAACACAAAGCTGCAGCCCAACTGCTGCGTCTGCTAGAAAGAGCTCCGGAGAGAACTGTGGATCTAAAGGCTTTGTTTGTTCCTCCTCATGTAAGTTTTTGGTCTACCTTTAACTGTGAATTTAGTTGACGTATTTCGTGTACATAAACTAAATAGTCTGATAATCAAAACTGTAAATAAGAATTTATGTTCTGGAATGTTCCTTGATTTCTTGAATTAAGTTTTATTTAATTTAAATTACAATCATAATAATTATGAAAACCTTTTTAGGTACCAACTAAAGAAAGCGTCGAGACACTTTCAGCTTTAGAAATTGCAGAGCAAATGACATACTTGGACTATCAAATCTTTAGTTCGATCAACAGCGAGTAAGTTTCACTAGAATTCAATATAACTATTCATTGGAGCACAATAACTCTAATAGTTTAATTTTTCTTGTTGAAGGGAGTTCTTAGGTCAGGCCTGGACGAAAGCAGATAAAGCTGAGAGAGCTCCTCATATCCTCATGATGACATCACACTTCAATCATATCTCCAACTTGGTCATATCTGAGATACTGAAAAAGTATACTTTAGCTGGTATGTTTCTGTGATGCATTATTAATTTATATATTTTGTACTGTTGCCATCTAGTAGCAGTACCATATTATCCTTTAGGGAAAAAAAAATAATTTCAATTTTTATGATGTTTCCGGAGTACTCTTACGGATCACATACTTTTTATTTATATTTCATGTCCGGACAAATACTTTCCATCCTAGCTTGTCTGGAAGAGATCGCGGATTGCGATTAGACCGCCCATTGTATGTGTTTTAGTTTTAAATTTCCTTTTATTTTTCTTTTGGTGTATTTACAATAAAAAAAAATGTTTATTAAAAAAGTTTTGGTTTTTGTAATAAAAATTCGCAAAGGAGAAGTTTTGCTTGAATCACAAAGTTATTGTCGAATATTATTATATTTAATAACATACAAAATATAATAAACCATTTGAAATTGCACCAGGTCGCGTAGCAGCAATAGAAAAATGGGCAGCAGTAGCAGACATAGCCCGTTGTCTGCACAACTTTAACGGAGTGTTGCAAGTCTGTGCAGCGCTGTCAAATACATCAGTTTATAGACTAAAAAAGACTTGGGAGAAAGTGTCTAAAACGGTAAGACTTGTATCAGACATGTTATTGAAATAAATAATGAGGAAGGCGATACTAACTCTATAATGCATAATTTACAGAGCAAACAAACAATAGAACGAATGCAGACCATCATATCATCGGAATGTCGCTTCAGAATTTTGCGAGATGCTTTACACAGGTTAGTAATCAAACAGTATCAATACTGACTCTTCACAAATAATATTGTGGTGATAAGGAAGGTAAAATCAAAATTTGGTTTGATTTACAGGTGTGACCCACCATGTATTCCTTACTTAGGGATGTATCTATCTGATCTGTCGTTTATCGAAGAAGGAACGACCAATTACACGCCTGATGGTCTTCTCAACTTCTCCAAGATGAGAATGGTATGTTGTTAATCTGTTGTGTAATGAGTAATGATTTAATTTTTTGCTGGAAAAAGTTATCGTAGAAAATGTGACATCTACATGGGCACACTACAAGCACTTTTGATGCACTCTAAAATTAAGTGTGTAATATATACTTATCAGTCATGATGACATGAACATTTACGATGTTGCAGATAGCGCATGTGATCCGTGAAATACGGAATTTCCAACAAACCCCATATAAGATTGACCACATACCAAAGGTGAGCGCAAAATAGTTTTAATAGTTTTTACATTATCGATTGCATTGATTTGCAATTTCAAAAGTATTTATTTCACATTTGAAATAAACGCTTTGTGTTTTTATTTACACTTTTTGACTTTGAAAATTGTAGCAATTGAATTTTCAAAGCCAGTCTAATCAAGTTGATGATTTTGTTGCACGTTCGAATATGTAGATATCTGTTAAGATAACGTGCAAGCAACTACATTATTTTAGCCATGTTATGTATTAAAAAAATCTTGATTCGAGAACAAAGTTTACAAAAAAATAGTAGTGGACCCAGAACACACTCTTTTGGTAGTCCATTTTGTACAGCACAAACGGTTGTAGGTACTATAGAAGTTGCCTATTTGCACCAGGTATGTGACTTCCTGCTGGACAACTCGCTGGTGATCCCGGAGGAGCGGCAGTACACGCTGTCGTTGGAGCTGGAGCCGCGTGCGCCGCGTGGGTCCGGTGCCGGCCTGCCAGCGGGTGCGGCATCAGCCTCGCCCGGCTCCTAGCGCCGGCGCCGCGCCTCCCTGGCCGCGCTAGCTCCGCTGCGCAACGACCGCTAGGCGGCCCAGGGCAGTCGCACGCAATGCTTTGCACCCACCTCACCGTACGACTTGTGTACTTTCACTGCTATGTGTCTAGTTTTTAGTGATTTGCGAGAAAGATGCTTATTGACTTTCATAGTTAAGTTCTTTTGATGTAAGATGTGTTGCGAATGTTTTGTTTGATTCTGATAGAATGGCGGTCGGTTTCTCAAAATCTATTACAGTTTCTCGTATGTTATCTCTTTCACTAAAAGAGGAAAGATTTTTGTAGGCTTTGAGAATTCGGGAGTGAATGGCTCGGAGAGTTTCTGTTACCATACCGTGTATTGTGGAAACGCAGGCTTTCGCATGATATCGCGCTATCAGTAAAGCCTGTGTACTTAAGAGTGACTAATTTGTAGAGATAGCCACGAGCATTTTAAAAATGCAGCAATCTTACAAATTGGTCAAATCACGGCTAAACTCAGAGTAGCTTACACGTAGTGATGAAATAAATTTTAAATTCGATGTACTTTTAGTAGGAGTAGTTAAGTTAGCTTCTTTAATTCTGTTCCGAGTACCTCAGTTAAACTTCAATAATAAAATCATTTCAACAGTTGATGATGACATTCATAAAAATAATAATTGTAATAAAATGTATGACCGAAAATATAGTAAAGCTATACACGCTTCCGCTATGCTTTATAATAATATCGAAACTTACACACTGAAAACAAGTTCTAATATTCGCTAACTCAATTTTAAATCGAATCAGGTATTATCGACCTCATAAAAAGTATAATATATTAATATAAGGATTTGTGTAAAGTAAGGTTAGTCACGTAAAAGGTGAAATATCCATATGAAAAATGAGATTTAAAGGAAAAAAACGCCTACAATGGTTCTCTATTTTTGTATGATCTTCATTATTTGTCAATTAGGTAGGTAGTAATTATAAGCAAAAACATATCACTGAGAACATCTAACTTAGTGCACTCAACGTTGCATCAAATTTTATGATTAACATACTTAAAGTTGTAGCAAGTTGTGAGACAGATTAAAAGAGCGCCCTGTATCACAAAGGAAACGTACGGACAACTTTTAGTAGAGAAGCAATATAACAATATAAAAACGCGGGGAATTATTAATATAATTATGAATAAAATAAAATCTCTGTTATCAGGAAAGGTATGACATTATGAATGAAAGTCAATATAAAAGGGTAAATGAACATTCATGAATAAAGAAACCAGAACATTGCATTCTTCTAAAATTGGTCTTTAATAAAAAAAAAAACTTATTGTTAGAAACAATAATATAGAAATGAGAGCTTTTGTAAATAGTTTCCTAAAAGATGATAAAATAAATCATAAAAATGTAAGTACCTAGCTTAAAAAATAAATTTGGTGTCTCCCTTTGGATGTTCCATGATTTCAATGACCTCTAGTAATAATGGAATGAACGTTTCTTATACAAACAAAGATTTCTTGAAATATTATTTGGCTTTTGTAAAAATATTACACCGACGAGTAAATTAATGATATCTTAGATTGCTTATTGAAATATAATATCTTTTTATATAGCAATGAATGAAGTAATTAAAAGGAACAGGCTCATCTTGCTTTAATTGATATATGCGGTTTGGCCTAATTTAACCTGAAACATCTAAGATCGGTTTGAAAATCTTAATGAAGAAAATGTTTCTACTTCTTAACCAAGTTTAGTCGAGAGGCAAATGGACAGATGCAAGATTTTCAAATAATAAACTTTTAAAATGACCGCTAATTGATAAATGAATGTTACTTGTCTTCGCACTGTTCCCAAACGGATGGCATAGCTTACTTTAAAAACTGGAAGTTTTATTATAGATTGTGAATCTAGCGTGAGATTCGTTTGAAGCGTCTTATAGTGTAAAGTTTATGAAACAGTATGAAAGTGGTTGTTACATGTTACTATGGTTGTTATTGTCATTTCGACTGCTTATACACGATCGTCTTAAATATTTCCCCTGTTATTCTACCGTGCTTGTTAGTTATAATGTATATTAAGCCCTTAGGTGTACCTCAAGGTTCGATTATCAAACCATATTTACCTTAATTCTATGAATTCTATGAAGAATGCAAAATATACTTTTAGTGAATTGTTTCTGATCAGAGTGATAAATATGATAGTTGTGGAAAATATAAAGAGGGGTGTGAGTTTAATTAAAGATGAAGGAATATATTACTGAATTTGTTAAGAGATCAATATAAAATATCAAGTTTTAAGTACTCGTTAGTAAAATGGTTTTAGTACCTACATGAATATCATTTTCAGCAGTATTATGATCCATAGTTATAGGTACTAATTTGATGTTAATATAATTGTTCTTTCCTCGATTTTTAAGAATGATGAAAACTTCTTTATGATGTCTGACGTAACTAAACGTGATTTCAAGTGAGAGTACTTTCTATAAGTCTTTTCTACGTCCTTTTCTATGTCATTTAATGTTAGTGTTATCATAGATTTTAATGTACTGTATTGCGTAGTCGAGGTGAAATCATTGTCATCTACAGGCATTGTTTTCTTCTAAGACAAAGAACTTCACAATTTGAAGGATGCTACGTTAAGATGTTACATCGCGAATTATATTATAGTCTCATAAGAATTCGCTTGATTGTGGCAAATATTAGGGTAGTAGATGTATGTACCTAAAGCATTAAAAGTACTGTTATTATCATTATAAATTATAAAATTATTGGCTGTTTTAAATAGGTATTTTAAAATTATAAAAAAATATTTTGGTGATTTTCCACTTACCTACCTTTATATGCACAATTTTTAAAAGTATTATCACTAAAGGCTGTCACAATTATCTTATTTAAAGTTAGATTTAATCATTAATTGTGTAGATAAGAATCTTTTTCATTTGTTTAGTTGTTAATGGACTTTCCTGTAATATTATTTTAATTATATTTTTCCTAATTTAAGTAGATTAGTAGCCCTAAGATCGAAATATTTTAATTAACGATTGAATTAGATTACAAACAATTAATAAAAAAAAACATTAATTGTTGTAATTTCATTACAACCGTTGTAAAATATGTACCTACTTATGAAATTTCAACACGACTACGCTTCGATTTTAATATCTCTTATGAAATATCCAATAAGGATTTTTAATGAATACGTAATTATATGAACATATTTTAAAAAGTAATCTTCGGATCTACCTCTTCAAATAAATGGTTAAATATTACAGAATGATATCTTATTTAATATCAAGATTATATTTATAGTTACATAAGCGTTGTAACTTTACGATTCAGAATCTGAAGTATTTATTTTAAAGATTAAATATGAAATTTCATTGTAAAACAATTTGTGTATATTCTGACTAGTGGTTTTTGCTTTGATAACTCTTTATTCGATGTTGGTACGAGAAAGAAACATATCATACAGACTTGCTTAACTTTCTTAGTCATGCCAGCAAATTAAAGTTACAGACCAAAAATCACTCGTAAAAGATTCGTATTAATATAATTATGCAATGTTAGATTTATATTTATTACATTGTAGGTGCTTATGGAGTAATTATATCATTATTTATTTAAGAGTCCTGTATTTTTTCTATCATTGTAAAGTAACTTTAAGATTTCTTTTGTTAATATTTCCCTTCCCTAACTTTTAGAAGATGCGTCGTGAGATTCTGCTAGGTCGTTCAAGCCCTTGACATTTAGGTACATTTTTTATTGACAAAACTTAATTTATCCTTCTCTCTGTAGAATATTTTTTATCTTTACGTATCTCAAAGGTAGTATCACAGTGGTTTAATAAAAACATAGCAAAACAAACCCCCGCCGATTTAAATTAACCTGTCGATTTAAATCGAGCAAGCTGATGTAATTTAGCGTGATGTGGCGGTCGTATAAATAGTAATATATCCAAATATGATTGAAAGCCAACAATCAATTAATCATCATAGGTATTTCAAAGAAAAATTTTAGAAGAAAGCAATGTAATAGGATTTAGTAGTTACTCCAACAATACTTAGAACAATGCATAGGAATGAAACACTAATTTTGGCGGTATTCCAACGACTATTTTTAGTGTTGCACGGTTTGCACCAGCCACTTGTAAAGATCTAGTAATTGCAATGCAATCAATTTATGAATATCGACGTTATACTGACGGATTTAGAAAGACTTGTGGCTTGATCTCGCGGCGCGTCTAGAAAGCTTTTTGGGTGAATGTAGTAGAGATAAGCAGTGGTAACAATGTCGGTGCAATAGCGTTTATTCGTGATGTATCGTTCTAAATTGTTATTGGTTTAGAAAGCATTCGATTGTAGGTTTCTGAGAATAATTATTTCTACGGTGCTGCTGCGTGTTGGTACGACAGACATCGACAACTTTGGTATCGAAAGCATATTAGGGTATTTTGGTAGTAAAATCTTCTTTTGTTGGTTGGTAATCTGTTCATACTAAAACCCATTCAGGTTTGTGGTACCACTTTCACTTGCTTGTCTTTACTGCGTTGTCTCAACTTCTTTGTAAGCAACATAGCTGTAATTTTAAGAAAAACTGCAACATTCATTTCTATCTTTATTTAACTTAGTTGTACAAACTAAAAAATTGTTTATGAATTTTCGACAATATTTATAAGAAACTTGAAAGTACAGAAGAAATATAAATATGTAAATTATCGTAAAGATATAGATGTTTAAATTAACCGTCGAATCTTTTTACCCACTGCTCAAGGGGTCATCGGGTATCAATATCTTTGTTATATTAAAATAATATATTTACATATGCATATCCACTACAATAATTACAGACAACTTTAAAAGACGCTTAATGTACAACATACAATACAATATGTTTTAGATTTTTAAAACCTTTATATCTAATTTAATTAATTTTTAATTTAATGTATACTCATGCTTCAATTCAATTGATTGATTATTTATTAGAATGATCATACTCCGTAATTAAAAAAGTTGAATGGATAATTGCAAGCACGAGGGATTTTTAGTATAACAGCTTCGGTTAGCTGCATCACGGGTTGAGTGCTATAAATGCAATTGAATTGATGCTCCAAAATGCAATGTTTAGATTTCCGAAATTATCATAATTTGGCTATGACTATGACCATATTTGTAATAAAAGTTATTTAAAAGGTTCTTGAATAACGATGCTAAATATAATCCCCCGATGGCCCCTCAAATGTTAATTTGTGTAGACAAAACTATGGAGTCCCTCAGTGATGAACTAACACCTGTTTTCTAAATTGAATTGAACGAAAATTTCTCTATGAAAAACTATTACTAGATAATATTTTTTTTTATTTGTAATGGGTTTGCTCTTGACTCTAGTCTATGTCAAAAATGACAGAGACAAAGTCTACGATGGAGCGGGCCTACCCAGAAGGAGCCTATTCACTCTAACTTTGAAGAGATTAATTATTTTATTAAAAGAAGCTGAGTCGAAATAGAATTTGAAAGTAAAATTAAAGTCAGATAATGGGAAATGTGACATAGTTTAGCAAATTATTATATTTCTTCCCAACGTGATGTTATCAAAGACCAGTAATAATTCAGCATATAACTTGAAACGAATTTTAAAGAAGAATAGAATTTATTAACGTTATCACTACCTGAGACAATTTTGTTGTATTTTCTTTTAGCATTCATAAGAATGTCGTCATGCTCTGCTATGATGTCATCACCATCTGACGTTTATTGATTTTTCCTGTCTCTGAAACGATGCTATTTGTGGAATATGTTACTCAAAGTAAAATAGAATATCACGACCCATCAGTCTGTTTCTCGGTTTCGCAAAATAAACTGATCGCAAGAGTGCATGTGGTGAATTCTCAGGAAGATTTTCTGTCATGTAATTCAAAATAGCAAACTAATGTTTGGTATTCTGCCTGGTAAAATAATGTTGTTCGATTCTTCCCCTATTACGTTGAACTGGATATTGGTGGGGAAACGTGGGTGTAATAACATCTCTACCAACCCCTTCCTCGAAAATGTCATGATGTTGTGATGATTCTAAATATTATTTTAGTATAATCGTGTTTCATTCGTTATCTTTTTTAATGCTGCTTCTACTTTCCTTAAATAAGTGTCGGTACACAATTTTATGTCGACCATCTGAACAATTACAAATATATGAAAGTAATCTAGTCTGTAATAAAACTTAATTGTATGTCATACGCTTATCGACTGTTAAAACATAGCCTCATTTTAATATCAATATGTTTATCATAGTGGAAACGCAACATTTCAGACTTTATATCACTAACAAATGGTGAACACGAAATACATAATGAAGTGAATAGATGCAGACATAGATCATAAAATGTTCGAAACACATTTGTAAAGTGTGAAAGAGAAAGTGATATCTAAAAATAAATGTGCGACAGCTTCTACTTTAGGGTCATCATACGGCCATGACATTAGAACAGATCTTGATGTAACAGCCTTTGTAGCTAAAATGTCCATTTCTGTGGCTACAAACAGTTTTGGATAGTTAAATTAAGATTTCAGCTAGTAGTCTTGGTTGATTTATCACTGAGCGACTTCATAAATAACTATATCAGCTGTGAACTAAACGTACTAACTTTTACATGTAAATTGTGAACATAAATATATGTTTAGATATTTGCCGGTCATAAAATAGATTATGTTCGTGTACTATATACTGTAGTCTCCAATTCTACGACAAGTCAGTGCATTGAAATAGAGTTAAATAAGGAATAATTGAGTATTTTGTCAGAATTGATTTGGTTAAGAAAACAAATTAAACAACAGCGAAAAAAACTATAATAACAATGATACATATAATGATCTAACTACTAAAACTTTAACATCAACCAAAATTCCAATGAAAATATGTGTATTTTTTTTTAACAGTAATAAGATGCAACCAGTAACTCAGGACCAGTTAATAATTGACCAAAAATCATCCATTGGATTACCAAGCCATGATGACGCGACAGGCGATGAAGAAGATAGTATAATATAGACGACACAAATAGATTTTTGAGACACAGTTTAAGAAGAATTTACTTTGTCAAGCTTAGACATAATGCCCTCTACAAAACCAGCCATTGTTATCGAAGTATTAATTATTCATGAATTTGGTATGAACACTCAATTGTTTGTCTGTCCTTTGGTATAGAGTTTCTATTCTAATGAACACGAGTCTTTTCGACGGTAAAATATTCGTTAGATGTCCTTGATAGTGAGTCAATGATTTTAAATATATTTATGTTATTGACTTCGAGACTTGGTTTTATGATAAAGTATTTAATTTTCTTTCTTGTGCCTATTGAGTTATGTTTCCTGTCTTAAAGCAATATCTACAACTTATTTAAGAGCAGATTAAAGGATAATGCTCGATAGCATTGAAATCAAAAGTTTTTGATCGTTCTCTGAGCCGGATTTGAACCAACCAACTGACTTACCCACTTCAATATTTATAGTATGCTCAAGAAGTACAATTTCCTACGAATTTGTCAAGTATATTTAGTGGCACTTTACACTTTTATCGCCGACATAAAATTAACGATCACAGGTCAACGTAATCTGAGCCAAAAAGTCAATCACGTTGAAGTCAATTCCGTGTAGAAACGATCGAGGGTCATAACTTTTTTATTTGCTTACTAAAACAACAGAATCTTTCATGGGCGCCGAATATTTTAAACTGTATGATCAACCGTCAAAATAAGCGCGTCTGGAATTTTAAATTGTTTTTATTTTCTTCGTTTGAGAATAGAGGAGTCATTTAATTTAATAATGGTTTGTGATTTTAGGCAGATTATAAACGAGTGGAGTTTGATTAGCTGATTCATATTAAATACCCACATTTATTCATCATTTATCCCCATAATCGATATTTTATGTCTCGTATAATATCAATGCAGAAATAAATACCATGGAGCCAGCTTTACTAGAGTTTGCATTGTTTGTTAAATACTCTGTGCCTTATGCCAGTCATAGAATATGTTTACGAGTTCAACCGCAAGCTTGGCTAACATCGAGTTTCTTTTGTTTTGTTTAATGTTTGTTCCATTCTATGTTTGTTCTTCTTTGTTTTTTAAGTAAACATCTACTGAGTTATTCAATGAATACAACACATGTTTAAAGTTGTTTTTTTTTCTTTTTGTTTTAAATAATATGATGATGATATGTAAAATCTTTTGTCATATTTCTTTAGTATGCATTTCTTCTATCTGAACGTTTTAAAACACCAATCCTAATCTTTAAACCTAAAAATAGACAAATTAACTTGCATCACCCACGACTGCGCGGGAGTGGTCCTAAGGAATTCCACTTGTAGCAAAAACTTTAACCGTTAAGGAAAGAGGGAGAACGAAGAATGCTTCTTTCTCTGTCTTTTATTAGGTCAAAATAACATAGGTGCAGCTATCGCCTAAAATATAGGACGGTGTTGCCTACGAGTTGCTTGGTTCTCCAATCTTCAATCCTTACTTTACTCAAGGAACTGTAAATGTTTGTATAAGTTTTAACACCATGAAGTAAACTTTATGGAGGTTTTAACGTTGATGCCCTTTATTCTGTGTTAAAGAAAGTTTTGGGTAGTTAAGTAAAGGTATACAATCTTGATGTGAGTTTGTACACAAACTCATAATAGGTAATTAAACAATGAATACTGCTTAAACTAATGGTTCAATTGATTTAGTACTGGTTATTATTGTATTTACATTTGTTTTTAGTTGCATTTTATTTTTAAACTGAGTTTTTAAACCATATAGATTAAAAAGACACATCAAGATTTATTACCTTTATTCTTCTTTTTCTTATTGTGTGGGCAGTAAGGTCTAACGACCCCTCACAACCTAGTTTCTAAACTGCCTCAAGACAGCCTCTGACATGGTTTGTTTGACGACCGCCATTTGGCGTCCTTACCACAATTACCTACCTTTATTAACTAAGTAGGTACCTAACCTTTATAGTATTATGGAAAATCGGAGGACGTGTTGTTTGAAATTTTACTGGTCCTAAAGACAATATGTTTCAGTTTTATCCTTACTAATATTATAAATGCGAAAGTAACTCTGTCTGTCAGTCTGTCGCGCTTTTACGCCAAAACTACTGAACCGATTTAAATGAAATTTTGTACAGAGATAAAGCCTAAGAAAGGACATAGGCTACTTTTTCTCCCGGGAGTATGTTCCCTAGGGATCACGCGGGCAAAGCCGCTGCCAGAAGCTGGTTACTTTTAATTAATTTATTATTTATTTATTTAATTGCTTTTAGGTTATAAAATAACGAAATGTCAGCTGAGTGCTATCTTCTTGGATACAGGCCTCGCCTAGTTCGGAAGATAGAGTCAATGTTTAAGTAACCTGTTTTACCACTAGTACCTAACCCCACTGGATTATTATTATATAAACTCATGATATTAGTATAGCCACCTGAACCTTTTTGTTATGCTGGTGAGAAATAAATTATTATTATTATTATTAATTATAATTATTATTTCTCAATGTATCTGACTTGCTGTAGACTCAACCGCTGTTGTTAACAGACGTGACTTCCTCAATTGTTGTTCCCTTCACAATAAAGTTGTTATTGTAAAGTTTCTATCCTGTGTCTTATTTTATTTATCCTGGTTCCTTTACATAAACCACTTGGTGTTACCGTGTTTTATTTAATAATAGATTCAAACAGGAAGTTATTAATGGCTTGCGAGCCGCAGCTCGCGGCTCCGCGGGAGCTCGTGGCTAGATAATAACAGCCGCATGGATCGATCTTCAAGGTTAAGCAACGCTTGCCAAGGTTGGTCTGTGGATGGGTGACCATCTTAACATACCGAGTTTCTTCCGTGTCTCGGAATGCACGTTAAGCCGTTGATCCCGGCTGTCATTTGTAGATCTTTGGCAGTCGTAACGGATAGTCTGAAGTCAGTAAATCTGACTCCAGTCTTGCCAGTGTACTATTTATACATAATTATATACAAATAAATACATAATAGATAAATATATACAATATTATATAAGTATATCTATTATAAATAAATAAATATTTATTTTGAAACGAAAGCAGGGAACTCTAGTGAAAACGATTAGGTACCTAAAGAGTGAGGTAGTGATTTTTGACCATAGTTTTAAAATGGACAAAGATAATACCGACACAGGCAAGGCATAAACGAGATATATGAGTGCCAAATAAACTCAACCTTATGCTTTCAACAGTTATTATGTACATGAAAGAGTAGGTAACAGACAACCATCCAGATCATCTGCCACATGTATAATATCAGTAGGAAACAGCATAGGATAGGATTTATCCAATCCTAATTGAGATTGAAAAGCAATGATTTAAGTAAATGCAACGCTTTAGACAAGTGTATCAATCTATATTAGATAATATTATAAAGTTGAAGAGTTTGTTTGCTCGGAACTAATAGTTTGAATCGAAAAATTGTTTTGTTGCCAATTATCGAGGAAGCGCAAACTATAGATAGGTTATAAATGTATATCGTCCCCGAAAAGACAAAAGTACTAAAGCGCCATTTTAGCTAAAATGAGTTTTATATAGGTATGGTTGAATTCGTTTTTTTTTTTCTCTGCACATTGGTCTTGGTCTTGCAATTTGAGCAATACTTAAGAAGTTACGGGCACTTTAGCTGTGACAGTATTGTTGCTTTTATTTTAAAGTCGCTCTCTTGTAAAATGCTCTTTTTGCAGTTTAGTACTTCTTCCTTTCTAGTGACGATATGTACCTATAACATCTCGCTACGACCAAAAAGAGCGGTGCATTAATTAAAAATGTATCGCAGACGAAGTAGTGCAGGTCAGCTAGTAATTTGATATTTGGGCTTCTATTGCAATTTAATCATCATCTGCCTAGCCTTTTCCAAACTATATTGGGGTCGGCTTCCAGTCAAACCAGATTTAGCTGAATACCAGTGTTTTACGTGGAGCGGCTGCCTACCAGACCTCCACAACCCATTAACTGGGTAACACGGTACTTCTTGGCAAGACTGGAGTCAGATTTACTGGCTTCTGACAATCCGCAACGACTGCCAAAGATCTACAAATGACAGCCGGGACCAACGGCTTAACGTGCTTTCCAAGGCACGGAGGAAACTCGGTATGATGGTCACCCATCCACAGACCAACCTTGGCAAGCGTTGCTTAACCTTAAAGATCGACCTATGCGGCTGTTATTATTTAGCCACGAGCTCCTATTGCAATTTACTATGAAGCAATAAATTTATATATTCAGCAGAAGACAGTTGAATTGTACTATGAATGATAAAATGTTCTTGACAAAGCTATAACAAATGTGGTGGTAATCCTACAAAAGGATACACAAACAACCGGAAACAATTAATGATTAGAGCAAATGATGATAAATGTGAATACATTGTTACTAGCAGTATAATTATAATTATAACGCCAGCTACATCGTTAAAAATATACGAGACAAAGTAGAAGCGACGCGTGACGGCAAGCTTATCTATCGTTGATAATGTCGGTAAGTTTTGTTTAATTTATTTACCTAACTACCGACGTTGATATGTTGCAGCGCTCTAGGTATCGTGGTATCCGATAATAATGGTATGGTTTATACGTGCGGCTAATTTAAACGATACATGATTTTGGGAATTTTAGTCAGAAATGTCTTTAAGTGTCAGGCACATGTAGATGCAACATGATTCTCCATCCATGAACCGCGCAACTTCGTTTGCTCCGCTCCTGTTGGTCTTAGCGTGATGATATATACAAGCCTATAACCTTCCTCGATGAATGGGCTATCTAACGCTGAAATAATTTTTAAATCGGACCAGTAGTTCTTGAGATTAGCGCGTTCAAGCAAACAAACCAAGAAACAAACTCTTCAGCTTTATATGTATATTAAATAAGTATAGATACACCGTCTAAAGGAATAAACGTTATACCTAAAACGAGATAATAAAATTGTACACATCATTATGAACCCTAAAAAAGCATATTCAGATGCCAATTTGGACGTATGGTAAGTACTTATCCAACTTAAGGTCAAAGCAGTCCAACAATTCTAAAATAAAGCACTCAGAAATGCTGTCAATGCACCCTGGTACATAAGAAATGATGAACTTCACCGTGACCTTAAAATGGAATTCGTCACCGTCATTATTCAAAAATTTGCTGAAGCCTACGAACACAGAGTTCATTGACACGTGAATGTTGAGGCAATTCAGCTGCTAGACTACAAAGACTTAGTGAGTAGGCTAAAACAGAACTAAACCTTTTGAATTAGTATCTAATGTATACGGTCTACATATAACACATGAACATAGTGTTTTTATAAATTATATTAGACTAAGAAAGTGCTACGGACACTTCTTAGTTTTAATCGCGTAACATATAAGTTAAATCGTGGCTAAATAATAACAGCCGCACGGGTCGACCTTTATGGTTAAGCAACGCTTGCCAAGGTTGGTCAGTGGATGGGTGACCATCTTAACATACCGAGTTTCCTCCGGGCCTTGGAAAGCACGTTAAGCCGTTGGCCCCGGCTGTCATTTGTAGATCTTTGGCAGTCGTTACGGATTGTCAGAAGCCAGTAAATCTGACTCGTCTTGCCAAGAAGTGCCGTGTTACTCTGTTGATGGGTTGTGGAGGTCTGGTAGGCAGCGGCTCCACGTAAAATACTCGTATTCAGCTAAATCTGGTTTGACTGGAAGCCGACCCCAATATAGTTGGGAAAAGGCTAGGCTGATGATGATGATATAAGTTAGAGATAAATTGCTTACTAGCCTTTTAGGCTAGATCGTAATTAATTATTAACAATTATGTTACAATAAACTACAAAATCAATCAACCAACAACCAACACAACTTAAATGGGATTGGGCAGGACATGTTCGCCGCATGCCGAATAAGCTGTGGGCCCGTAAAACACAGGATTGGAACCCTGAAACAGCGAGACGAGGCCGCGGCAGACCACGAAGGTGTGGCTGGACGACCTGGATGTCTTCCTTACGAATTGGAAGGAAGAGGCACAACACTGTGAGCATTGGAAGGAATGTAGGACAGTAGTGGGACAGGACGGGCTAGTAATAATAATATAATAATAAATTACAAAAAAAAACAATAATGAAATCGCGAAAAAATCGACTGAACAATCGATGCCTTTATGTGCGCATAAAATGTACTGAATCAATTGTCCCAAGTAAAACTGGTTCATAATGATGACTACTAGTACAATGCCTTTTTTTCAGGTAATGCGATCATTCTGTCACATGCTGTGGATGTGCTTGAATAAGAACATAGTGGTTACACTATGTTCTTATTCCAGCACATCCACACTTTCGAACGTAAAGTCAGAATTTCCCAAAATAGTACTAGACGAAGTTATTCAGAGTCCAAAGAAACAAATTCACACATTTAAAATCCGACTTTATTACGGAACCATAAATTACAATATCATACTTCGGTGGGTCCGTTCTCTGTCCTGGCTTCCTCCGCCTCCTTCATGAGTGGCGAGGATCCACACATGCGCAGGTCTTTGGTGTACGCGATGACTCCCACGAACAGACCAGATACGACTAGCCAGATACCTCCCATGTAGAAGGTCAGGTCCCAGGACCCAGTGAGATCGTACAGCATTCCTGGAAATTGAAGAAAAATCACCTTTGATATTGGTGCTTCTGTAGTTTGTGGAATTTTAATATGTTGTACTAGTTTCTGTCAGCGACTTCGTTCGTGTGTCGAAATTTATCTCAAGGAAACACAATCTCGGGTGCCAAAGCCTATGCGCTATTTATACCTTGAGCATTTGTTCGAAAGAGTAACAATCATCGAATGACTCCTTCCGCTCTGGGCGGAGCGGAAGGGAGTGTCAAACATACTGACTAAAACTAAAACCCTTTGAATAGAATAGAATAGAATAGAATAGAATATAATAGAATAGAATAGAATAGAATAGAATAGAATAGAATAGAATAGAATAGAATAGAATAGAATAGAATAGAATAGAATAGAATAGAATAGAATAGAATAGAATAGAATAGAATAGAATAGAATAGAATAGAATAGAATAGAATAGAATAGAATAGAATAGAATAGAATAGAATAGAATAGAATAGAATAGAATAGAATAGAATAGAATAGAATAGAATAGAATAGAATAGAATAGAATAGAATAGAATAGAATAGAATAGAATAGAATAGAATAGAATAGAATAGAATAGAATAGAATAGAATAGAATAGAATAGAATAGAATAGAATAGAATAGAATAGAATAGAATAGAATAGAATAGAATAGAATAGAATAGAATAGAATAGAATAGAATAGAAAAAAACATTTATTCAGCACAGACACAAACGTACAGCTACAAAGTAAACAGAAGTAATAGTAGGTACACAATTGCGCTGAGCGTGCCCATGCCAAAAGAGTTACCATCTCAGCATTTGCTGGGCGTCAGACACTCAGCGCTGGTTTTTCTTTTGTGCACCCAGCAGTGACACACGGACGAAGGTACATACAATAAACATAATACTTAATTAAATATTGATAAAATAAAAATAAATCGTAAATAAATACAGTGATATAAAAACTATACAGTTATCGAATAAATGCGTCAAACTGCCGACACATTTACTTGACTTTGTTTTTTTTTTATTTGACTGCCAGCTGAGTTCTTACAAATGCCTCAACCCCGGCGAGCAATACCTTTTTAAATATATCTTACCTCCAATAGGCGGTCCGATAAGGTGCCCAATACCCTGACTCAACAAGATCAGTCCATATGCCACAGTGAAGTTATCAAGAGGCATTAACTCCATCAGAATCGTCGGCGTATACGAATAGGAACTGGCGAAGGAGAGCCCAAACACTGCAGATATAACGGCGATGACCCAGTAGTTGGTGATGAAGATGGGGTAGGTGGCGACGGAAGCTCCGCAAATGATGAGGCAGATAGCATAGGTCTTGGTGACGTTCAACCAAGGCTGGTCTCCTGCCCAGCCGAGAGCAACCTAGAAGAAGATTTAAATTGTCTAAGGCTATTTAAAGACGAGTATGTCTTTGGTGACTTATTGTGCCGTCAATCGTGTGTTCCCAATCAAAACTTGGCGACATAATTATTGAGAGTAGAAGTCGTAGTTTTTCATTTCCTTATGAGAAGCAATAAAATTATAGTCAGCTAAGTGATACTAGGTAGATTTTTTTACTATCTAAGATTAAAGGTATAACAAAACTTCTATAAAGCTAGTACTCACGATTCCGATACTGCTAGAAACTCCAATGATAGAGATCATCGTAGGTCCACCCTGCACATTCATTTCATTCATGTAGGAATTAAGAAAGAAGTAAGGCACGATGAACCAGACGGAAAGAATCAAGGAAGACAAGTTGAACATCAGGAAATGGAACTCCGTAAACATTTTGAAGTCAAACATGGATTTCATTGTTTGGCCGAAGCGGTTGTACCAGGTCTGCAGAAAAAAAAAAAAGTATTAGTACAATGCAACTATAATACACATAGAAGTTTTTATAATATAGTATGGAGTTATAAACAGACTTACCATTTCATCATCAGATTCAGAATCAAGAGACCAAGAAGAGTTCCTATACATATCTGGCAATGATAATGCTCTTAGCCTGTACCTAGTAATAGACATCATAGCACCTCGGTGCATCATGCTAGATTTATACAGAGGCACGTCCCTCAAGTAATGATGGTCAGTGGAAATCTGTCTGAACCAGCTTTGTTCTTGCTGCTGTTGTTGATGATGCTGATGGTGCGACACCTTCGAATCTTTCGGCCCAACTTTCTGCTTCGTAGAATTAACGTTTGTATTTAACTTCACTACTTCAGTTTTCACGCCTTCGCTTTCACTCTTTTTTGCTTCTCTTTCTGTCCCATCCTTAGGCTTCTTTGCTTTTATTTCCATAGGTAACTGAGCAGGAGGTGGTGCATTTTCTGGACTATCAACGTTTAGGTGGACGTCAGAATGTCTCCGTGTTAAGACATCTGGGTAATTCTGCAGAATGATATTGTACAGACGTTTGTTTTTCATCAATTTGTCTATGACTTCAGGCGGAACCTGCGAAAAGTTAAAGAAATGTTACGCACACTTTGTAACACAACGATATATATGTGTTAAAATTATGTGACCTACCTTTTCGTTCTGCTGTACAAAAGTTGGTAAATGTATAGCTGAACGTATTCTCTTCTCTGATTGTTCTACGTTTGCTTGTGTAGTCGCTTCCAATTCTTCGGCCTCCTTTATGCTTGTCGCTAACGTTGCTAAAATGTATTCGGGACTCTTTCCACTTTTTAATAAACTTTTTAATTCTTCAGCATCTAAGTACGCGGATTCTCCTCCAATAGATCTTGATGATGTAGAACCGGCACTCGATGATCTCCTAGACATTATTTTAGAAAGCTTTCGCTCCCGCTTCTGTTTGATTTCTAACCACTCTGGATTCTTCATTAGAGCTCCACATACACACATATTGAGTAGAGTACCAGCTAATAAAACAATAGTATTTCTCCAATCGTATATTTCTAGGAAATAATGAGTCATTGGTGAATAAATAAGCGTACCAAAACCTATACCGCACGAAGCTAACGATACGGCTAAGTTTCTTCTCTTATCAAACCAAAACGCTACAGAGACAACCGCAGTTACGTACAAAATTCCCATTGCTAGCCCACTTATAAACCCAAAAGTTAAACACAACATTTCTACTGAGTTACTAATAGCAGCCAATAGGAATCCAATAGTTGATAGCACTCCAGCGATCATTGTCATAATGCGGCATCCATATCTGTCAACTAAGGCACTCATGATGGGCCCCGCTAATAATGGGGTGGCGATGAAAAGACTGCCAATCAGTGACGTTTTTGATTGCGTAGTTTCGAAGTAAGACGTGAATTCCTCATGGAGGAGTCCAAAGGAGAATGCCAGGCCATCTGCACATGCTGATACAAGAAATGCTGAGGCTACCACTACCCAGCCCCACCCGCCGTCTGGTATCGGAGGTAGCGGCTCATTAGCACTTTCATCGGAACATATACTATCATTATCATCTAGTCCCTTGAACTTGACCCTGTCCACGGGTGATTCTGACTCATCTCTAGTATAATGAGCGACTATATCTTTTTCTTCTGATTTAATAGAATTAATTGTGTTGATATCTGTATTGTTGTAGAGTTTTGTATGCCCATTGTTGGATTCTTCTTTAAGTTTCTCAGCTACTTTTGATTCAACCATAGTTGCTTCCTTATTATAGCATAACGTTGATTATAATTGTAGATTCCCGGTAATCTGGAAAGATAAAAAGCAATAGGTTAATACAAAGTTTATATTAACTTACTCTGTTCGTATTATCGTTCCTCCTCCGGTTGGAATTTAGTAATAATTTTAAAATTCTCGCAAACGAGTCTTATCATACAACAAGAAACTTAAAATATTGATCCCATTTGAGTGATAAAACGAAATGTACCTAAATTGATTATCTGCTGAACACGCTTAATTTGAATAATAATGGGTCCTATTATTATGTTTTGTCATGTACATCTATACTGTGCTAATATCCTCAACATGCCACGACAATGAATGTACCTTGCTGGCATAATCACGACGCTTATTATGAAGATTAATAATTGTACCGTGACGTCATCAGAAAATAGATAGGTGCTGGTTCATATTCACAGGCCACAGGCTTGTGTGCAGTAGTCGTATCGTATCTTATAAACGATAGAATAATTGGCAATAAACCATGCGCTATAGGGAACGTACAGGAACTATAGACGGCAGCACAGAAGTGTCACTGTCAAGTATATTTTAATTATAAGTTTCGATTTTGCTACGCTAGATGGCAAAGTCTACTTCGTGCACGTTCTTTAAAGCTCCGTTTCTCCGCTCAGCGTCTATGGACAGGCAGCCGGTGCGTGCCGGAACTATAGGTGACAGCTGAGAAGTATCATTGTCAAGTACCTACTTATAAGTTTGACAGCTGTTAGTCGTCAATTATTTAGATTATCTATACCTACTAATAACTATATAAAGCTGAAGAGTTTGTTTGTTTACTTGAACGCGGTAATCTCAGGGACTACTGGGCCGATTTGAAAAATTATTCAGTGTTAGGTAACCTATTTATCGAGGAAAGCTATAGGCTATATATAATTACGCTAAGACCAAGAGGAGCGGAGCAGACGAAGCTGCGCGGGTCAAATAATTTAATACAAAAATAGTGTTGTTACTCGACCATCTGCCGATCATAATCAGCACACCATTACTATTTTTACAGGGTGCATTAATTATGGGACTAGCGTTTGGGTCAGTTGGTTATTTAGATAATTATGTAGATTGTGTGTGTGTGTGTGTGTGTGTGTGTGTGTGTGTGTGTGTGTTAGAAGACACGTGCCTGACGTGTATTCTAACACCCCTTTACGTGAACCGTGACGACTATAGCAGTGTCCTTAGTATTTTAATTTATAGACTTATGGCCGAACCCATCTAGATATCAGTAGATTTGCTTATACATATTACAGGGTGTCATTTTAGTCTTACATCTCATCATTTAGTCTGCCTCTAGGCGAGATTTTTTTTTAATTATTAAATAAATCATCTTATCTATCATATTAAACAAACAATGCATTAGAATTATGAAACATGTTTACGCATCAAAATAATGTCCCTGTTCTATACCGGACGTCAAAGTTAAACCACTAACGACAAGTTTTGACAGTTTAAAGTTATCATTATCGTGAATAAATTGTACGATTATCGGCAGTAGGTGTATTTATCAAAATTAATGGGTTTATCTCAATAAACAAACACGATTAGAGATACCACACGTGTAAGAAATAAAGTTTTAATCTTCTTGTTTTACCAATACATTTTTAATCTCATTTGAATGGCTAACGTTCATTCTGACCATTTTCCGCCGGTAAACGGCCACCAACAGTAAGGGACACGTCTTTCCTTTGCGATATTGTCGTGGCGATTTGATGTATGAAAAAACGTCAACTCGCCGCGATTCTCTCGCTCGTGGAGACTGTCCCTAAGACGGTCTTCCTAGCCGATTTCGGCCATGGCGGCCAGTCTCGTCGGAGATTAGCGATCGGCGCGGGACATATTTTAGTGCACAAGTAGGCCGGAAACACTATGTCTCTTCCATCACTCTCAAAATCCGATGGGACAGCTATCCGACACGACTGGCTTAACGTTTTTCCAAGCCACAAGGGTATCATACCACCAACATCCAAGTGGTCGAACGACCCCACATCGTTTATTAAAATACCTATGAATTAGAATTCCAAAATAAAAAACGCCTTGTAAAATTTAATACGAAGACAAATAAATACAATTACTCGTCAGAACAAAGTATAATATTACAAGAACTTGCAACATGCGGCATGCACGCAAACATGCAATCAAGCAGCATGCAAGCAAGCATTCAGCATGCAAGCAAAGCAAGCATGCAAGCAAGTATGCATTATGCAAGCAAGCAAGCATGCAATATACAAGCGAGCATGCAACATGCAGCAGGCATGGTTTCTGTCACGGCTCCGGCGCTGCGAGGCTCTAGCGGTCCCCTGCGAACTGAGGAGCAGGTGTTATACAGCAAGCCAAAGCTGCGGTGGTGAGTGTTAAAACCATCTGCGACGACGCCCCTACGCGTGCTTAAATTACACTCTAGGGGTAGGGCAGACAAGAATTCAAATTCAAATTCAAAGCATTTTATTTCAAATAAACCATTCACAGGCACTTTTGAAACGTCAAGGTCGGTCAGTCAAAAACATGGAAGCTATTTGCACGTTCCAAAGCGTAGATCTCTATGGAGAAGAACGTGCAAGAAACTCCACGGACACTCTTTTAAATCATGTTCTGTTTTACAAAATTCCAAGTTACATATACTTGTTGCTTCTGCATGTGAGGACAATGCAAAGGAAAAAAAAAAGGGCTTACTATAAGAATTTTAAATATAAAGATTAAAATAAGCCAATGGCAGTTAAGAGATGACCAGTCTCAACCGACGGCGCCTGTTCACGAACATGACGCGTGTATCGGCACCCTTCAGCTCAACCATTAAGACTACGTGGAGTCGGTTTTAAGCAATTCGTTTCATACACTTACTTTTGTAGCAAAAGTTTTTTATTGACTGTATAAGACAACGTTTTAATTTAAGGTTTAAAATGCTTAATAATATTCGTTAGGTATATTAAAAAGTAGGTCTTTTGACCGTAGTTATTTCGAAAATAGTAAAAAATCTTTGAATATTATAATATGTAACTAACTGAATATTATACTGATTGAATCTAAATCAAAATCTTCATTTTAGCAATATATTGAAATTTGGAGTAAAATATTTCGGAGTTTGTGGGTGTTGCCCACTCAATTACACTTTTTGCCCGACTTGGGAATTGAACTTGGTGCCGTTTTACTGACAACCTGAAATCTCTCATAATTTGCCTTTGCTACGATTATATTATTATTGCTCATTATTGTAATCGCTTAGTGATAAATTATATCAAGATGTAAACGTTTATGGGTAACCTATTTAATTAATGTGTTTTATAGACCGATGACTGATCATGACAATTGACTGGCTGGCTGACTTATGGCCATCGTCATTTCGCCTTAAGCGTGTAGAGAGCACTTTTATGGCGATAACAGAAACATAACGTCTTAATGTTTCACACTATTTACTATTTTATAATTGTGCAAGAATAAAATAAAATTGATAATGAACAAATTCCAAGACCCGTAAAAGTATTAAAATGAGTCAACATTTAATGTTGGCGCTTAGTTTGAAACTTTTTTAGTTAAACTATTGACTAAAGTTGATTTAGTTTTATTAATTTTTCAGATTTTATAGTTATTTACAGGGTCCATGTCATGTCCTATTATTTTATTTTACACCTCTCTACCTATTACGGTTCATGGCATTGACATGACATACAGCCTGCTGACAGACAGGTGGACGTGGACAGCGGGGGATATGCAATAGGTTTCCGTTGGTTCCTTTTCAGGTACCTACAGAATCCTAAAAACAACTTCACAAAATTGTTCGTGGAATTTGTGGACTGTTAGACTGTACTGTAATAGTGTGCGTCATATATGTTTTCGCCTTTAATTTAACTATTAATTCTTTATGTTGATGACCTTACTGTTTTTGACACAAAATAAATAAGACTAAAATTTAGAGCGCAGTCTGGCACAATCGTAATAAAATGTTACAAGTTTTGTAATTGCATAAAGTCGAAGTATTGAAAATCGGAATGTCGTTCTTCGGACCGAAAACCCATCGTGAATTTGATTCTTCGACTTGACTACGACTTTCTGTAAAATAAGTTTCGTGATTTTTAATAATAGACATTATAAATCTTAGATATTATGAAATTCGGACTTTTTTAATCGGAATATTTATATAAAATCGGAAAATTTGGAGTAAAATATTTCGAAATATGTGGTGTTCCCGTTAAATAATGTGGGTGTTCCCCACCCAATTAAATTTTTTTCCTGACTTGGGAATTGAACTTTAATCAATCAATTACCACACTTAACACATTTCATGATTTTTAAACTACATATTAGTCACCGAAACCGTGCCGAAACTAATATTTCTCGTTATTATTTTAACAAGTAACCTCGTGTGCGCGAAGCCGCCGACAGAATACTAGTTCCTTTATAATATTCCTTATTCATGTTATACCTATTTGTTACGCTGGAATCTCTTGACGAGCTAAAACACTAAGACGCAAACCAGACTACCTATAAAACGGACAGACAGACGTTGCTTTGCTTGTTATATGAGATAAAACGTCAAATACATCGTTATTATACAGGATGTCTGAAAAATTTTTGACTACTTTCAAAAACACTAAAACTTAACACCGTTCGAGCCGTCTGCTTCAGTTAGTGGTATTTATCGTGCTTCAAGCACAAGTTTGATGCCATAAACTTAATTAGACTGCTTGTTTTTTTAAAGGGCTATTCCTTTTTGCCGAGGAAGGCTACCGTGACGACTTAGAGGCGTTCATGACAGACTGGTCGGAGAAAGCCTTTGTCCAGCAGAGGGACAATACAGCTTGAAAAAAAAGTCGTTTTAGCGGTCGGGCTTTTAAAAAAAAAACAAGTGAGTCGGACTCTCTCACGAATGGTTCCGTACCATGAACTATTAAGCTCGTGAGATAGAGCCCGCTAAAAGACAGATGGACGGACGGACGGACGGATGGACAGCGGAGGCTTAGTAATAGGGTTCCGTTGGCTACCCTTTGGGAACCAAACCCTTCTTCTTATCGTGTGGGTCTAACGACCCCACACACCCTAGTATCAATATAAACCGCCTCAAAGGTCTCTGACATGGCTTATTTGACGACCGCCATTTGGAACCAGCGGCTTATACTCGTACGTACCTTCCGAAGCACGGAATCATCTGATTCACAGACAATCAGGTGATTCAAACCTGCAACGTCCTAGCCAAACTGGAAACAACTTTACAAAGTATGCTTCCCGTGGGAATCGAACCCACGACCACCGGGTCACAAGGCAAACGCCTCAACTACTCGACCACAGAGGCAGTTAATCTTAAAAACACTAAAAAGTATATTGCTATTGTTTCTTTATATATACCACACACACAACATCACCCTCAAATATGACCACGCAAATCTGTAACACCCTATGTAACCGTAGAGATAGCAAACAAAATCCATTTAACGTGATGTTTTAATTTTAACCACATGTAAAATTATTTATGACCGCGAATGTGAATTATAGTGACACGGTCGGCATTACATAACGGATTGTAAACATGGCTGACCTTGTGTCTGATAACGTAATGTAGATATAGCTAATATAAGTAGATAAATAACTAATATTGTTATTTAAATATTTTTAATCGATTTTTGTGAACACGTGTTTTGTACATGATGGTATAAGATGACAATGTAAGTTCAGTAGCCAGCCCTGGGGGGCTCCTCTCTAAGCCCGAAGATCGTCGTTTTTTTTTTTATGGCAATTGAGCCGGTTTCGACTATTCTATTTGCGGGCGTACCTATTCTACTATTATAGTTGTCACCTAACCATTAAGAATTTATGTCAAAACAATTTGACAGTTACTGTCAAACCTTGTTGTGTCAGGCACTCGATCACTGAGTCAGTCATGAATGGAAGAATTTTATATATTTGAAAATACCTTACCTTAAGGTGAATGCTCCAGGGTAGCCCGCGAAATTCAAATATTTTTATGTTTTTTGCAATTTGCCGGTCAGTGTGAAGCTGTATGTGGACCAAATACGATCCGCGACCGTAACGCGTTTTTATCTAAAGAATTATAACCATTTTAATCATCAATATAGCCCTCTAAGTTCATGTAGCTCGACAGAATGATTATTTCTGAAATATTCATAAATACGCGTTACGGTCGCGGATCGTATTTGGTCCACATACAGCTTCACACTGACCGGCAAATTGCAAAAAACATAAAAATATTTGAATTTCGCGGTCTACCCTGGAGCATCCACATTAAAGTTATGGAATATCAAAAGGAACACATCGTATAGAAGCGACTTATTTCTACAACAACAAAATTCAACGACGGCTTTAAAACATCCTGGCTACCAGACAATTTACATATATATTATCTATTATATATCCGACTGCGCCAGGAGGAGGGTTATTTATGTAAATTGTCTGTATTGCGCGCCATTATTGACAGCTGTCAATTTACAGTCCTGCAAATATCAGAGACGCGAATTGAATCCCCCCCATATAATGAATGTACTGTGGAACAATTCAGATAAGGCCCTTCTAAAACAGTGCAAGAAGCACATAGGTATATATCTAATGTTTGAAGGCAAATCCCAAAGTTTATTGAACAGTTTAGCACAATAATGTGTATCTTGAACAGTTTCACGTCATCATCTGCCTAGGGTTTGTGGTTGCTGTTTCAAATGGTATATAAATAAGCTGCCTGTTCTTTTCCATACGTAACGACCAATTCCTGACAATAACGATAGGGTTGGCGCAGTGGTTGAGTCGCAGGTTCGCTTTACGCACGGAAAAAAAATCGATGGATGCGAGACGCACAGGACCGGTTGTCGTGTGGCGACACTTGGGGGAGGCCTATGTCCAGCAGTGGACGTCTTTCGGCTGATATGATGCTGATGATGTTATAAATGATGGTCATCTAATTACGGACCGCCCTTGGAAATATTTCAAAATCGACTCGTATAGATGTTATTCGTTAGCCCCCCGTTCAACACTTTGAAGTGTTTGGAAATAATCCATATGCTCTTGTTATAATTAACATCATCATTAATCATAATTGTTTGGAGATGGAGCTGTTCCTGTCGGACATAAACATTATGACTAAATTGGGGTTACGTTTGAGTTACCGAATGTTTGCGAAATGTTGCGAATTTTTGCTGCTATTTAATCCTTACTAATATTATAAATGCGAAAGTAACTCTGTCTGTCTGTCGCGCTTTCACGCCAAAACTACTGAACCGATTTAAATGAAATTTAGTACAGAGATAGTCTAGAGCCTGAGAAAGGACACAGGCTACTTTTTATCCCGGAAGTATGTGTGTGTGGTAGTATGTACCTATAAGGTTAACATGTGTTAGTGTAGAGAACGCGTATGGGCAAACGTAGTGTGGGACGCCCTGCGGCACGATGGATCGATGATTTAAAGGTGGCTGGCAGCGGATAGATGTGGACTGCTCAAGACTGGGATGGTTGGCGCTCTTTGGGGGAGGCTTACGTTCAGCAGTGGACGGACATTGGCTAAAGTGATGATGATGATGATGAAGGAAAAGTGAGGAATCTGAATTTAACATTTCGTGCCTCCGGTTAATGACCGCTACGGTAATTATGTTTGATAACAACTCTGAATATGTATAGTCGTCTCAAGGAAGCCATCTGTTCCAATAGTCATTAAAATCGGTTTAGCGATTTAGGCGTGAAAGCGCCCAGCAGAAGGATGAAACGTTTTGGGAACATTGTGCGTACAGCTAAGGAGTGGAATTCCCCAATGGAAGTCTATGTTTCCTGATAGCTACAACCTTGGAGTCTTTAAGTCAAGAGTGAAAATGTTACTTTTAGGCAAGCATGCTCCATCCTCGACCACGACATCGCTTACTATCAGGTGAGATAGTGGTCAAACGTGTGCCTATCTATAGCAAAAAAGTGATACAGGCTGGTAAGCAATTTGCGTTTAATAATAATAATAAAGTTTTATTGCAGATAACAGAAGCCCATAGAAAAAATACACAATGCATTTTTTTTTTCTTTTTTTTTAATGTCAGCCGTCACCCACCCACACGCACAAAACGTTTTGGGAACACATTCATAATGCGTACAGCTAAGGAGTGGAATTCCCTGCCGGAGTCTGTGTTTCCCGATAGCTACATCCTGGGAGTCTTTAAGTCAAGAGTGAATAGGTTACTTCTAGGCAAGCGTGCTCCATCTTCGACCACATCATCGCTTACCATCAGGTGAGATGGTGGTCAAGCGTGTGCCTATTAATAGTAAAAAATTAATACAAATGTTAATTGACATACATTAATACGCAAAAAAATTATCAACATAGATATCGCCACTGATTAGCTACCTACATCTGACGCGGGTACTAACCTTCGTGTTAATTTAAAACGATTTAATCTTAAGATAGACTAGACTTCTACAGATCTTCAGATAATGTCTACGTTAATAATCAAATAGCTTACCCGCGCTACTTCGTCTGCGTCACAATTTTTATTAATGCTCCTGGTCGTAGTGTGATGTTATACAGCCTATAGCCTTCCTCAATATATGGGCTATCCAATAGGTTTTAAAAGAATTTTTCAATTTTAATATTAGTATGGATACCAAGGTCTGTGGATGGGTGACCATCTTTACATAGGTACCGGTCCCTCCGTGCCTCGAAAAGTCCTAAGCGGTCATTTGTAGATCTTTGGCAGTCGTTACCAGTACGTAAATCTGACACCAGTCTTGCTAAGAAGTACCGTGTTACCCAGTAAATAGGTTGAGGAGGTCTAGCTTTTGTGCTACAAAAGTAAGTGACAGAAACGAATCGCTGTAAAACCGACTCCACGTAGTCTTGTCTGCCCTACCCCTAGAATGTAATTTATGCCCATGTAGGCGCGGAAGGGCGAGGTGGCCCGCCAGCTGAGGAGCAGGTGTAATAACGCCCGCCACCGCGGCCATATTTGGGGGAGGCCTATGTCCAGCGGTCGACAGCTTTCAGCTGATATGATGATAGATAGGTACGTAAGCCGGAGACGAGGACGGAAAATGGATGATGATAAATTATTTTATGTGCGTGTATCCCAAAATCTTTGCTAACATCATAAATTGAAGTTTGTTTATCCGTTCAGCCGATCCATCGTCTGTGTGATTTCGGTAGACGGCGACAATTTGTGACTCGAAATAGAAAAATACGGAGTGTGACGAAAAGTCTGAAAAGTGGCATTACCTATACGTATCATTTTATATTAATTCATTACCTATTCGACAAAATGTAGGATTGTAGGCGTAGACGTATAGTAACGTAACGTAAAATGTTACTGTAACTATACGCTAGTATTGTATTATCTGTGACTATAACTAATACTGGTTGCGCATATAGGTAATATTTATTTGATTTGAATACGATTATCATGTTTTTGCATGACACACATTTTGTATGTCGCATAAAATAAAACCATAACCACCTTGACCATAATACTATGGGGTTGCAGATTTTTATCATCATCATCTGCCTAGCCTTTTCCCAACTTTATTGGGGTCGGCTTCCAGTCAAACCGGATTTAGCTGAATACCAGTATTTTATGTGGAGCAGCTGCCCACCAGACTGGGTAACACGGTACTTCATGGCATGACTGGAGTCAGATTAACTGGCTTCTGAATATCCGTAACGACTGCCAAAGATCTACAAATGACAGCCGGGACCATCGGCTTAACGTGCTTTCCGAGGCACGGAGGAAACTCGTTATGTTAAGATGGTCACCCATCCACAGACCAACCTTGGCAAGCGTTGCTTTACCATAAAGATCGACCCGTGCGGCTGTTCTTATCTAGCCACAAGCTCCAGGTTGTAGTTTTTTATACCTAATATACAAAATTCACTTACGTTACCGATTGCAGTGCTAATCGGTAAATACCTAACTATTTACATTTATGTCGATATCGAGCTTCACCTGAATCCCAGACCTCATAAAGTGATCTTTATCGCACACAGTATAAGTGTTATATTTATACGAGTTTGACACTCACCTCTGATTCCGCTGTCGAGCCAAGAAAATGTTGTTACAGAATAGCACTTCTGTAACGTTACGTGAACTCATAAATGCTAGGCCTTCTGAACAGCTGAATTTTATTGAGTTTGCAAAGCTGGGTCGAACTCTTTCGAGTTTGCGGTATTATTCCTTGATAATCCATGTTACCTGCATCGATATGAAACAACTATCTTACCCAGTTAGGTAGGTACCTACAGAAGCTAGGTATTTTTGTCCAGTTATTAATATTTTCAGATGAGGAAAAATAACAAAACTAAACTAGTCCTCGTACCTAATTATGCAAATTCTAACAATGCTTAATTGAAACAGAAAACTAACTAGTGTATACGTATAAAAATCTTCGATGACGTGGGTCTATGGTATGTTATCATCATCATCATTTCAGCCGAAAGACATCTACTACTGGACATAGGCCTCAACCAGGATGGGGGGGTTAGCCATAATCGCCACGCTTGGCAGGCGTGTTGGCGATCGTAGTGTATGGTGTTGAGTTTGGCATAGGACGCTGCCACCCATTCGCTAGTGAGTCCCTTAGTCGCCTCTTACGACACCCACGGGAAGTGATGGGATGGTATTATTCTTTTACGGCACCATACGGCACCGGCCGACACCATACGGCACATGGTGTGAGTCATGCTCGGCGTAAATAAACTCTTTTTCCTTCTTTCTTTTCTGCCTTTCTATGCAACGGTAATAATGACTGTACCAGTAGGCTCGCAGTTACAAGCGCGACTGCCGAGCGTGGAGGGACTCCACTTTCTTATATCTGTGGACTCCACGCTCGGGGTTCGATTCCCAGGTTGGGCAGAAAGTGTTATTTGGTTTTTCCATTAAGAAGTTCTCTGTGACAGCCCGGAGTTTGGAAGTTGGTGTTGTGTGTTGGTGTTGTTGTGTCTCCGAGGCACGGGTGTGCCTCGGAGAGACCCATGAGAGCACGTTCGGTCGTTGGTTCTGCCAGATCTCTCTCTGCGAGTGTATTCCAGCGTGGGAACATAATATTTGTGTACTGTAGGAGGGTATGTCAGCATAGTGACAGCTCCAATAAGTAACTATATGAAGGCACATTAGTGTATTTTAGAGACATGCAATCCTGCCCAGGATAAGTTGTCCGGCTTTTTTATTAAAATTTTACCTAAAAGTACGGCTAAACCAGTTGGTCTGTTCGGTTTTCCAGTTGTAAAACCTACCAACCTTGGAGAAGGTAATGTCAAAAACATATATTTACTCTAAACATAATAAAATCTTCAATCAGCGAATGTTGATACAGTATTTATAGCAACTCTAGACGGCGATTGATCTCATCTGAGACACACGGTGTGTGTGCGTCAGTCTTTGATCAATATAGTTTAGGTTTTTGAACCTTGGTTTGTGGGCATATTCATTTACTCACACATATTGGTGACATATTCATTTACTCTTGCAATTAACTCATAGGATGTGCCTCATTGAAAATATTGTAATAATTAGTAGATTAACCTGCCGTGTTTGCGTTGTGCGTGTGGCTGGCATCATACCGTTATAAGCTAATGCTTTATTTGTTTACGTTGTTACGAAGTGATACAATTTTGTGTATAGTACAACATAGACATTTGGAAAATAGTAAAAATATGTACAAGGGCGTATACATTTTTTCTCATTGATGCAGTCAAAATTGACAAATGTTTTTCACATTTGTCAATTTTAACTGCATCAATGAAAAATTTGCCACGTTGAATGGAAGAGTAAGTGCAAGGTAGTGCTGATTCCTTGACAAAAGGAGAGCCACCCGTCACGTGAAGAATCGACTAAACGGTCAGTGATCTCTCGCAAAAGTGGGTTCTATATTCCTCACTTGGTTTGTTCACAGAGTGGACTCACTCACGTCATTAGTGAAGGGGACGGAATTTGAATTCTAGACCTAGTTCTCGCCTGCCTGCTTAGGTATTATTTCCTCTATTTATGGAGTGTTTTATTTTAATTTGTGTTGGGTTTGCTCTTTACTCTAGTCTAGGTCAGAGATGACAGAACCTACGTTGCAGGAGCCCAGAAGGAGCCTGTCCACTACTTGCACGAGTTTCTTGCACGTTCTTCTCCATAGAGATCTACGCTTTGGAACGTGCAAATAGCTTCCATGTTTTTGACTGACCGACCTTGACGTTTCAAAAGTGCCTGTGAATGGTTTATTTGAAATAAAATGCTTTGAATTTTTTTGTAACTTTGAGCAGATTAGGGTTGTAAGCGTTCGGAAATACAGACGCAGGCAGTTGCACTTCTTTGCTGTGCGCATTATAAAAGACGTTTGGAAACGCTTAGCGCGAATTGGTGTAATAACAACAAGGTAAGAAGGAGCTCGTGGCTAGATAATAATAGCCGCACGGGTCAATATTCAAGATTAAACAACGCTTGCCAAGGTTGGTCTGTGGATGGGTGACCATCTTATTATACCGAGTCTCCTTCGTGCCTCGGAAAGCACATTAAGCCTATTGGTCCCGGCCGTCAACTGTAGATCTTTGGTAGTTGTTACGGATAGTCAGAAGCCAGTTAATCTGACTTCAGTCCTGCCATGAAGTACCGTGTTACCCAGTTAATGCGTTGTGGAGGTCTGGTAGGCAGCCGCTCCGCGTAAAACACTGGTATTCAGCTAAAGACTGGAAGCCGACCGCAATATAGTTGGGAAAAAGCTAGGCAGATGATGAGGTATGGTATGGTATTGTTGTCCAATGAAGGTTTTTATTATTATAGGCAAGTAAGTTCCCGTACACGTGCTGTGGGTTTCCAATCGAATATAAATACAAAGGTGTCTCTAGGAAACAGGATTTCATACCGCTTCGGTTACGTCATGGACCAGTCAGCGAGGTTGGTAGCATGCTAGCTATATATAGCTGCACCGGAGGTTGCCTATTAATCACTACATAATTATTATAAAACAAAGTCCTGCGCCGCGTCTGTCTATTCGCGATGAACTAAAAAACTACTGCATCAATTGTCATGCTGTTTTCACCAATAGATAGAGTGATTCTCGAGGAAGGTTTTAATATTTACTTTACTTGTCTAGAAAAAATTAGGGATCCTTGAGAAAATTTCCGCGCGGACGAAGTCGCAGGCGACTCCGCCTGCGACTTCGTCCGCGCGGCAATTTTAATTATAAAAGTAGGTAGTAGGTAATTAAGAGAAGACAATACAATCCTAGCTGCATATCAGCAAACTGATTCTTGATAAGATAAATTTTAGAATTGTAAGTCTTATTGTTGATGTATAATTGTATGAGCTATAAAACTGTAAAGATTCATCGGCATCCGTTCAGCAGTTTTTGCAAAATACACTAAAAAATGAAAATGTAAAACCAACTTCCATCCTCACAAACTTTCGCATCACATCTTTAGCAAATTGACAATGGCATCGTATTGGAATGATGAATTTATAAAAATTACAGACTAGGGGCCCTGTATTCTATACTTAACATTATAAAGCTGAAGAGTCTGTTTTTTTGTTTGAACGCGCTAATCTCAGGATGTAAGTAGTTCAAATTGAAAAAATATTTATTTATTTATTTAACAATTTATGTGCACACATTTAATAAGAAGATAAGAAGAAAGAAACAGAAAATGAAGATATTTTAGTATTAGATAGCCTATTTATCGAGGCTTGCTAATGGTCGTCGTGTTTTTCTATATAACATCACGCCACAACCAATAGCAGCGAAGCATTCATGAAAATTGTGACGCAGACGAAGTTGCGCGGATCTGCTAGCTAGTACAGGGATGGCCAACCAGTCGAACGCGATCGACTGGTCGATCGCGGCTATTAGTCCAGTCGATAGCGACAAGGCAAAAAATATAACTAGGACTATGTTTAAAACTAAATAGGTTATGGTAATAAAATTAATACACAAACACAATTGTACACAACAAGACATACAATATACAACACAACACACATAATCACACACAACAATGAACAACACAACACACAATTGACACAAAACACATTGTACACACAATACACACCATACAAACACACACAATAATCCCACAACACACATAATTATTGTTGTAATTGTTGTTGTTTTTTGTTGTGTGTGTTGTTTGTTTGTTTGTAGTTGTTGTTGCAACAAACACACAATTGCATACTAAACTTAGCTACTATTACATTTCTAATTTTAAGATGTACGCATAAAATTAGTAGATCGCACAGGGTTTCATCAGTAAAAAGTCGATCTTGGGTCTAATCAAGTTGGCTACCCCTGAGCTAGTAGAACATAAAACAAAACACTATTTCTTATGGATGAAGCATTTAAGTAGTGTTATGTTCTATGTTACAGCTGTACACTATTCTACAATTTCTTTGCCCTTTCCATATAGGTGCGGTCTCCGCTGGGCGCTTGAAACCTGTACCTATGTTGTCTGCCTGTCCGGAGCATGGCCGGGACTTTCACGAGATCCCTTTCTCTTAACGTGAGTTTAATAATTTTATCAAAATACTTATAAATTATGTCTTGTACTACTTACTAATATATAAAGCTGAAGAGTTTGTTTGTTTACTTGAACGCGCTAATCTTAGGAACTACTGGTCCGATTTGAAAAATTATTTCAGTGTTAGATAGCCCATTTATCGAGGAAGGCTATAGTCTATATATCATCACGCTAAGACCAATAGGAGCGGAGCAGTAATGAAAATTGTGACGCAGACGAAGTTGCGCGGGTCAACTTGTATTAAATGAAAGTTAACGTCGACAGACGAAATTAATGAAGTTTACGTGCAAGTTATACCTACTTACCTATCTACCTAATTGGCAGTTTGAATTAATTTCAATAGGCGTATCGTATAGGTACATACCTAGTTGCAGAAAATCGATTGTTTTAACTTTCCGCATGGAAGTACAAATGGTGTATGTGGAGAACTCGATGCTTTTAAACTAGCTAATATTTATTTCCGTTGTAGGGCCTTAGGTGGTTGCGGAATTTGTTTTATAGAGTCACCGCGGCCCTGGAAAGGAAATGGCATTAGGAGGAACACGGATAGGTTTTAGTCAGTAAGAGGGACACTCCCGTCCGCTCCGCCCAGAGCGGGGAGAGACTAGAGCATGCAGTACCGTTATATCGTTACCGCAATGCCGCGCTGTTTTTCAGTACCACAAACGCGAGATCAGAAATTCGAAATCACCGCGATTTCGCAATTCAAGATTTCATTTTCAAGACTGGAGTCAGATTTACTGGCTTCTGACAATCCGTAACGACTGCCAAAGATCTACAAATGACATCCGGGACGAACGGCTTAACGTGCTTTTCGAGGCACGGAGGAAACTCGTCACCCATCCACAGACCAACCTTGGCAAGCGTTGCTTTACCGTCAAGATCGACCCGTGCGGCTGTTATTATTAAGCCACAAGCTCTACTCGCGTGAATTTACCATTATTGTCGAACTTCACGTCACGAACCAGAGAAAATCAACATGTAGTTTCGACATCATCTTTTCTGTCTCTTAAAGATGAACGTAATTATAAACTTAGATCAGAATTCACAACACCACTCAAAAACATCAATTCCAATCCTAGGTTAGATTTGATACTGAAAAAGAAGATGGTTTTATATGAAACTGGAGGAACAAAAGGTAAATATGTAGAGACTGTGTATATAACTATCTGCTAAGCATTCCACCAACAAGTGAAGATGCTGAGGGAGCATTTTCGGCTGTTGGATGCATTTGTAATAATATTTGAAGTTCTATAAATGATCGATATTTTATGCTTTTTACGTAAACATTTTCAAATAAAGATTAGCGTTGAGTGTAATTAATTAAAACTAATGGTAGTTTTATTTGAGCCCCATTTAACGATTTACTAATTTCGCAATATCGCAAATTTTGCGGTATTACATTATACATATCCGATACCGCAATAATATATAGCGGTATTGCATGCTCTAGAGGAGACATTTGATGATTACCCATCCTACCTACATTTCGCAAGACTACTAGGGTCCTGAGTTCGAGTCCCGGGTTCTGATGACGACGAGAGTGACGGGTGTTATTGGGTTATTTCATGATCAACTCTGGCAAAAGTTTAAAAATAAGTAATGTAAGACATAGTAGCAGTAGTCAAGAAAACTGCACCAATACTACATAATACAACCTCCTACCAACACATCGTCGACTTTGTCTCTGTCACCTCTGACCTAGACTAGAGTCAAGAAAATAAATGTTTTAACTTTTTATCATAATTTGTTTTTGTGTGTGTGTGTGTGTTTGTAAGTTAAAACTTTTAATTTAATACTGCCAGCCCACATCGTAAAAAGTAGATAAAATTGTGACATAATGATTAGAATAGTTAGTTATTGTTAATGTCCTTAATTAATTAATAATATATTAAATCATCATCATCTGCCTAGCCTTTTCCCAACTATATTGGGGTCGGTTTCCAGTCAAACCGGATTCAGCTGAATACCAGTGTTTTACGTGGAGCGGCTGTCTACCAGACCTCCGCAACCCATTAACTGGGTAATACGGTATTTCTTGGCAAGACTGGAGTCAGATTTACTGGCTTCTGAAAATCCGTAACGACTGCCAAAGATCAACAAATGACAGCTGGGACCAACGGCTTAAGGCTTGCGGAGGAATCTCGGTATGTTAAGATGGGCACCCATCCACAGACCAACCTTGGCAAGCGTTGCTTAACCTTTAAGATCGACCCGTGCGGTATTTTATCTTTATTTGCATTAGGTATTTAATAATAAATTAAATGCCTAATGCAAATAAAGATAAAAACCGGGCCAGTGCGAATCAGACACTTCCAAATAATATCATTATGACACTTTGATTCAAATGACAATAAAAAATTAGTGAAGTTTCCAGTAGGTACGTACCTACCTATCGTAGACAAGTCTAGGGTTTTTATTGAGTCAGGATCTTAAATTAGACATCAAATAACAAGTAAATATAAGTATCTATGTAAATGAAAGAGAAAACCCATTTTTAGGGTACCGTACCCAAATGATAACCAACGCAACCCTATTACTAAGCCGCTGTCTGTCCGTCCGTCTGTCTGTCAGCAAGCTTTAATTCATGAACCATAATAGGTAGACAGTTGAAATTTTCACAGAGTGTGTAAGTATTTATGTTGCCGCTACAACAAAAAAAAATAAAAACGAAGTAAAGTCAAAGGAAGCCCCCACAAAAAAAACATTTTTTTTTTCGGCTTACGGTATCCGTACCCTTCGTGTGCAAGTCCGACTCGCACTTGGCCAGATTTTTTTGGTAAGGAGTGTCCGCTCTAACCGCCTAAAACCCACCGATGTTCCTCCAAATGCATAGAAAACCGGTAACCGCTATTAAAACACCAAAAAAGTTGAAAAAACTTACTGTTTTAAATTAAAGAGTTAAAATCCAATAACTGCACACATAATGTACACTGTTCACACTATTTCTAGATAAACTAGTATTATCAATATCGTAAAGTTTGTATATAATATAAACAAAACTTATCTATGGGCGACGCACGACACGCCAGCTGCGCGATCAACGCGTGACTGACTGCGGACACGGACTGATGGCTTGGCTTTCGGGTTTCGGACGCTCAAACATGAATAAGATGTCCTAAAAATATGAGCTAGTATCTATGTGTAACTTGCGATATTTTTTTTATTACAGCCGTATTAAATGATAAAATACGATTTAACTACTGGCAAATGATTATAATCATCTGTTCCAAGAAGATAAATGTGATTTGCGCTAGTTTGCAACGAATAAAATAAAATCAGTGTTGTCCATTTATGTAATTGTGACCGCTGAGCATATGGTTTTCCAAAGTATTTACGTCTATTAGGTTACCCAGCTATCAACTGTTACTGTGACCTTCACGCATGGATCGTTAGCATGAATGTGACTATCATACACAATGTATTTTTGTGCAAATTAGAAGAAGGTGACCTAAGTTCGAAACCGTTGAAGCAATGTTAATTTCGGTTTCTCCATCCTTTTTGATAACTTTATCAGCAACTAGCTGTTGCCTGTGACTTCGTACGCGCGTATCCCATTTTTTTCCCGTTCCCGTAGGAATTCCGGGAATTCTCTTTTAGTGTTCCCCAAGAAACCTACCTACATGGCAAATTTCAGCTTTCCCAGCAGTTTCGGCTGTGCTTGGAGGGAAAGTAGGTTAAACACCTATTGTTGATAAAAAAAAAAATCTACTGACTCTATCCAATTTAAAATGACAAGGAATTTCATGGCCTTCCTTTTATTTTAGATGATATGTTATTTAAAAGAAATAAATGTTTATGAATGAGCTAGGTACAGTAAAATTGATAATTGTTACGCTGTGAGTTAGCGGGTTTGATTCCCGGTTCAGACAGGCGATTATTTGAAATTATTTTAATGCAGTTCGTATTTTATTACTTAAAAAAAAATGAAGTCTTCATTATACACACAAACATTAATGTAAGTACTTACTTTCCCTCCACGTGGCAGTCTTGGGACGCCCAATATTGATTGGCGATAAGGATTCAATGCCCCGTTAAAGTCAACTCAAGGAGAACGGGTCATGAAACATGCAGGTTTTAAAACTCAACCACAGCCTGCTTTGCTCTGAATTGATATTCATATGTCTGGCCCAGGAGAGAAAACAATCAGAACGGAAGTCCAGTTATTAGCGCAATGGCCCTAAATGCATAATAATCCCACTGTTGAGTCTCAAGCCTCCCCTCTGTTTCACTTGTCGTCGAATTTTTGATTGCAGGATATTATGTCTGTGTCATCGGTCCTACTTATATAAGATCTAACTGATATAGTGCACAACTGCACTAAAGGTACTGCTCCCACAAATGTTGGTACTGAACAGCTGATTTTTAACGATTTCAGGGTTGTTCCCATAGTAAAATGGTTTGTTTTAATGGAACACCTATAAGTGTACAATTTTCTCTGTTCAGATGCGTAACTTCTGTTGTATTCTGGTATTTGTATGCTAAGTCAATACTAACGACCGACAATAGCTTGCTTTGCCTATTGGCTAAGTGATTATCTTTCTGCAACTCGATTGTCGGTTCGAATCCTTGATTGAGTGGCTTTAGTAATTATTGGCTCTATAGACACACACACAAATCTGACATTACTGGTTGTTTTTAAAGCAGCCGTGAGGTCTTGAGTTAGATTCTTGGGTCGGGCAGTCTCATTTTGTTTTCCATCTGCAACATTTCGGTAGCACAGATTATCTGTGCACTTTGTGGGAGGCCTTACAACTTTACGACTTGTTGAATAATTGATTAAAAAGATATCTACTCGTATTATCTATATATCTATACTAATATTTAAAGCTAAAGAGTTTGTTTGTTTGTTTACTTGAACGCGCTAATCTCAGGAACTACTGGTCCGATTCGAAAAATTCTTTCAGTGTTTGATAGCCCATTTATCGAGGAAGGCTATAGGTAGGCTATATATGACGCTAAGACCAATAGGAGCGGAGCAGACTAAGTTGCGCGGGTCGACTAGTAGAGATGTTAGGTAGGTATACGTATATTCTATATAGGTTAGGTACACGAGTAGTTACGATGTCTAAAAATGTCCTCAGTAACGTAGGATGCACCGTAACAACCCACCCACGATGAATAAAATAAGTACCTAGGATATGATTTGAGCCTTGAATTAGAGCTGTTGTTTGGGATGATTTCTGCTAGTGCAGAATCTAGCAATAAAATAATACGAAGCAACTGCGCCCGCTTGTAAATCGAAAATTATACTAAGGATACGTACTACCGGGATTAGCGTTGCCAGGCGTCCGGATAAAGCCGGACATAGTCAGGCTGTTTTGGTTCTGTGTCCGGTCTGTCCGGCTTTTTTAATTTGAGCATTTTTCACATTTTTCATGTGTTGAATTCCGCTCCGCACGCCTCGCCTTGTATTGCTAGCTACGTACGAGTATATAGGTACTACTACTAAGTACTGCACTCATAGAAATTAATGTAGCAATGAATATTGAATGATTATTAGTAAATAATACTGATTCATTAAATTTTATTGTTGTTTCATTAGAAATTAAGGAAGATAAAGCCTTACTAAAAAAAAATATCGTGTTATACTAAGACTAATAAATTAAGGCTGTCCGGCCTTAGTACCCAAGTGTCCGGCTAAACTAGTGGGTCTGTCCGGATTTTCAGTTTGAAGACCTGACAACCCTAACCGAGATGGATGGTCAGGGAGAGGAAGGCCAAAAAAAGATAGATGTCTTTTGTGAGGAGCGATCCGAAAGAAAAGGGAGTTAGTGATAGAGTGCAGACGACTGATAGAACAGAATGGAAGAAAAAAACGTGTTGCGCCGACCTCAAGTAACATGGGATAAGGGCAGGAAGAAGAAGATGTACTCCCAGGTATTGTATGTTCCATTGCACGAAATGTTCTACCAGTTTGCCAAGCTTTATGCAAATCCGATACATCAGTGCCCGTGAAGACGAGTGGTAAGAAACAGACAGACTTTAGTGATTTCAAAATTCCTATGGATTCGTCTCCAGCGGGTATAGAAAGGCTACTTTAGCAGAATCAGAAAGCACATCACGCTACCCGTCGCTGTCAAATTTTCCCAATCAACCTTGAACCTAATGCTTTAGCGATAAAAATGTGGTGTGTGTGTAACTATGGCAGGCGCAAGATTCCATCCACAGCCCGACTTCGCCCACTGCTGAGTATCTCTTTTCTTGTGCCAATCCCCACGTTCCTGTGCCAGCCTTATTCAGGTTCTACCTGCGATGGCAACAATGTCATCCGTCCATCTCGCCGCCGGTCGACCAACACTTCTTCTTACAGTTCTCGGACGCCACTCGGTCACTGCCTTACTCCACCTATCATCACCGCGCCTTGCTAGGTGTCCTGCCCAGCTCCATTTTAGATCAACAGATCAGCTTGCAACAAAGTACATTGACCTTTCCATAGGTATTATGAACCGTTTCCCATTAGTAGAGAAAGTTAAGGCTAGCATTATTTCTGTTTTTTATATCAAGATAATCAATAAATGTATGATGTATAGGGATCAATTATCGTTCTTCTTCTTCTTTTCGTGTGGGCAGTAAGATCTAACGACCCCACACTCCCTAGTGTCAGAGTTTCTAAACCGCCTCAAGGGCCTCTGACATGGTTTTATTTGACGACGGCCATTTGGCGGCCGGGACGACCGGCTTATACGTGCCTCCGAAGCATGGAGTCATCTTTTTTATCAGACAATCAAGTGATTCAAGCCTGCAATGTCCTAGCCAAACTGGAAAACAACTTTACAAAGTATGCTTTCCCGTGGGATTCACAAGGCAAACGCCTAAACCACTCGACCACGGAGGCAGTTAAATGGCCATGTAAAAAAATAACTTATTGAGAAAAACTTTAACACCCATCCCCGATAGCTTCTTCCCCACCCATTAGTACTTTTAAGATGTTGTTTAAAACACCATTCCCTAAAAATTTGCTTATACACGAATTCACAGCAAGAATTATTTCCCTTATTTGGCAGTTTTTGGCTTTCGTATGGTGAGCTATAAGTAGTTTAAGTTTAAAAAAACTGCATTCGCCACTTGTACGAGTAACAGTCACTGGTAATAGTAAGAGTATGCAGCTATATCCTGGTATATAATTCTTGAAGATTTTGCTTTTTAATAAAGATTCAAGGTCGATAGGTAAGGGTTGCCTGAATGTCTACGAGATTGTTACCGACCTAAAATTTCATGATCAAAAGAAATTGGTACCTACTCAATTTTTTTTTTATTAGTAATTGGTTTGCTCTTGACTCTAGTCTATGTCAGAGATGACAGAGACAAAGTCTACGATGGAGCGAGCCTACCCAGAAGGAGCCTGTTAACTCTAACTTTGAAGAGATTAGGGTTGTAAGCTTTTGGAAACACAGACGCAGGCAGAGAGTTCCACTCCTTTGCTGTGCGCATTATAAAAGACGTTTGAAAACGTGGAATAGCTACAAGGTAGGGATGGTAAGATGCAGTGCGTCTGGATGTCCGATGGTAGAAGGGGGCCGGTGGGATGAGGTCGTGGAGTTCTTGGGCACACTCACCGAAGTACAATCTGTAGAAGACCGACAAGCAGGCAACCTTACGGGCGATGAGCCAAACTATGTAGCTTAGCATCCACCAGTTTTACGTCGCCGATGAGCCTCTTAGCTCTGCGTTCCACCGAGTCAAGCGCGGCAAGCTGAAATTCGCGCAGGCCGCGGCTCCCTCCAGTTACCGGCGACACGGGCGGCCGCCCGTGTCGCCCGGTCCTAAAGCCGCTACTAATTTTAGTGTTAGACAGCCCATTTTTCGAAGAAGGCTATATTCTATAAAACATCACGCTACAACCAATAGGTGCGGAGCAGTAATGAAAAATGTGACGCAGACGAAGTTGCGCGGGTCAGCTAGTCTTTTTAATAAAGGACAAGAAGATCCATAGCTATAACATTGTTTTAGATTTACCTTTCTTCTATAAATGACGTAAAAGGCGACAGAGGATTTTCAGGGTATCAAGCTGCTTAAACCAGTTTATGAGTTCGGGACTTGTTTTTAGGGTTCCGTACCTCAAAAAGAAAATACGGAATCTTTATAGGATCACTTTGTTATCCGCCCGTCTGTCTGTCAAGACTGTTTATTTCAAGAACGCTTGGCCCCTTGCAGCTGTGAAAAAATCAAACATCTAAGTTAACGTGGAAAAAAGATACGGTCGTTTATGCCGCAAAAAAACGTATAGGATAGGAATCAAAAGGTAGGTGTAAGGTAGGGTATTTCCCGTTGACATAGGACTATGCAAATTGGCAAGTATTATCTTCTTATACTACAAGATTGAGGAGCTCGTGGCTAAATAATAACAGCCGCACGGGACGATCTTGAAGGTTAAGCAACGCTTGCCAAGGTTGGTCTGTGGATGGGTGACTATCTTAACATACCGAGTTTCCTCCGTGCCTCGGAAAGCACGTTAAGCCGTTGGTCCCGGCTGTCATTTGTAGATCTTTGGCAGTCGTTACGGATTGTCAGAAGCCAGTAAATCTGACTCCAGTCTTGCCAAGAAGTACCGTGTTACCCAGTTAATGGGTTGTGGAAGTCTGGTAGGCAGCCGCTCCGCGTAAAACACTGGTATTCAGCTGAATCCAGTTTGACTGGAAGCCGACCCCAATGTAGTTGGGAAAAGGCTAGGCAGATGATGACTACAAGAATAGGATAAAGTCTGAAAACTATACATTTATAATTAATTCATAAAACAATAGTCTTTATTTAAACTAATTTGTAGCTAAAAATTTGTACGGAACCTTCGGTGGTCGGCGCGAGTCCGACTCGCACTTGGCCGCCTTTTTTTTTCATCGATTTTTTCCACTACTGCCATTATGAATGTTTGTTTGGTTCACATTAACGCATTGCTATGGTGAGTCATCGTGTGATTCATAAGGGTAGAAGATTATCTATTTGTGGTTGATTAAATGTTTATTGTTACAAACCCTTTTTTGTATTATAACGCAGGTAGGCCCGTAGTCTATTTATACATTAAAAATAGATAAAAAATGAATGTTTTTAGGGTTCTGTCTGTCCGTCCGTCCGTCCAACCGTCCGTCCGTCCTTTTGTCTGTCAGCGGGCTGTATCTCAAGAACCGTAATAGGTTGAAATTTTCACACATTGTGAAAAAAATTAAGGTTTATGGTACTTCGTGTGCGAGTCCGACTCGCACTTGGCCGTTTTTTTATATTGCGGTACTCACTCAATTGGATACTTTTTTATGGTTTCGTGCCTACCCAACCAAAGGGTGACCAACGAAACCCTGTTAAGCCTCCGCTGTCCGTCCGTCGAGGCTGTATCTCAAAAATAAAACCGGGCAAGTGATTTATATTTGTTGTTATAGCAGCAATAGAAATACATTCAGTCAAAAAAGTATCGGGAATGGATGATTTGTTTATGGTTCCAAATTCAAATTTTTGTTTTTTTTGTAGTTGTTAGATTGGCACAAATGTTTTCCATTTTGGCGCGGAGTTTGAGTTGCATCTGTTATTTATATTAAATACAGTGCTGGTTTTAGTAATATCATATATAGTGTGTATTGCGAATTTCATAATGGACAAAAATATCGAACAAAGAGTTTGTCTTAAATTTTGCATCGCCAATGGAATTTCGTGTTCGGAGTCACTGAAAATGTTACAGAAGGCTTACGGTGAATCGACTTTATCAAAAACTCGTGCTTATGAGTGGTTCAAAGCGTTCAAAAGCGGTCGAGATGTGATGGAAGATTTGCCTCGCTCTGGTAGGCCGTCAACGTCTGCAACTGAAGTTAACATCGCAAAAGTGAAGGAAATAGTGACTGAAAATCCCCATTCAACTCTGAGAGAGATAGCCGCCGAACTTTCTGTATCTCACGAGTCGATCCGTACCATTTTAACTAATAATTTGGGTATGAAACATGTTGCTGCTCGGCTAGTCCCAAAAGATCTGAATTTTCTCTAAAACTCAATCGCATGAAAGTCGCTGAGGACATGCTAGAACGAGTCAGTTCGGACCCAACATTCATGAAACGCATTGTTACTGGTGACGAGACGTGGGTTTACGAGTTTGACATGCAAACTAGTCAACAAGCTTCGGAGTGGCGCCTTCCAACTGAACCGAAACCAAAAAAACAACGCCAAAGTCGATCAAAAGTCAAAGTCATGTTGACTGTTTTCTTTGACTATCGCGGTGTTGTGCACTCTGAATTCTTACCGGAAGGTCTAACGGTAAATAAAGAATATTATTTGAGCGTTATGCGGCGTTTAAGAGAGCAAATTCGACGAAAAAGGCCAGATTTGTGGAAAGAAAATTCTTGGATTTTGCACCACGACAATGCGCCTTCGCACAAGGCTATCATTGTGAACGAATTTTTAACCAAACGCTCAACAAATACCATCCAGCAACCACCATATTCACCAGATATGGCTCCTGCTGACGTTTTTCTTTTTCCTAAACTCAAATTACCACTTCGTGGCACCCGTTTTCAATCGATAGAAGACATAAAGGAGAATTCGCGGCGAGAACTGAACTCAATTCCGGAAGCAGCGTTTAAAAAATGTTTTGATGAATGGATTATTCGTTGGCGCAAGTGTATCGTTTATCGCAAATAAATTTGGATGAATAACTGACATTTTGTGTATTATTGATCTTTTCCCGGTACTTTCTTGACAGAGTAGTACACAATCTGTGAACAGCAGTCAATCTGTGAAAATTTCAACTGTCTACCTGTTACGGTTCCGGTACCGGGTACGGATGGACGGGCAGCGGAGGCTTAGTAATAGGGTTCCGTTGGATACCCTTTGGGCACGGAACCCTAAAAACCGTAATAGGCAGACCGTTGACAGGTACACAGAGTGTATTTCTATTGCCGACACAACAAATATCTATCTAATAAAAATTAAATTCAATTAAAAATGAAAGGGTCCTCCCATACAAGAATGTGTCTTTTTTTTCGGTTTTTGGTACGGCACCCTTCATGTGAGGGTCCGACTCGCACTTGGCCGGAATTGTTGTCTTCTGATAGAGTAATGCCTCTAGAAACTTTTTTAGATGTAGAGTAGGTAGATATTTGGTTTGTAACAACAGTTTGTTCCGTTCCCGCAGACAAACAATGTAAACAGTTTTGAGGAGCATAGTTACAAGAAAGATTTTTTGTGAAACTTGTTTATGATCAATAAATACTTAGATAATAATATCAACGACGAATCCGCTCCCCAGTGCAGTTCCTGTAATCGTTTGCAGCCCAAACAAAACAGTAGATTAGAACCTGGTACCTCATCATGTTAGCATGTCGATTCAAATCTCTTGCCTGACCCAGGGGTCCTAAATGACTTGCTAATGCCATCATGATTAAGCTGTGAAAATGGGATAGTGTTATGCGTCTTGTATAACTCCGTCTCCCTCACACACCGTTATCATGATGGTTGTGAAATGTCGTAATAGGAACCCAGGACACAATATTCGTCCCTGGCAATTTCGTCCGCTGACGCTGTTATAAAGTTCATAGGTACCTACGTGTACAGGTAATAGGGCAAGTAACTGATACTGAAATCTAAAGTGCACGTCCCACATTGTTCGTGGGTGAATAGCTAACGGTCTCATTTAGTCTTTACCTGTCTTTATAGACAATATAGAGGGCATTAACATTAACTCATATCAAAGTTAAACCTACTTAGGTACAGTTTTTTTTTACTTGAGACGCATTTGCTCGTTTTCTCTTGTCTATGTTTCTCTTGTCTATGTCAGAGGTGACAGAGACAATGTCGACGACGGAGCGAGCTTATGGTGGATGCTCCAGGGTGGCCCGCGAAATTCAAATATTTTTATGTTTTTTGCAATTTGCCGGTCAGTGTGAAGCTGTATGTGGACCAAATGCGATCTGCGACCGTAACGCGTATTTATCTAAAGAATTATAACCATTTTAATCATCAATATAGCCCTCTAAGTTCATGTAGTTCGAAATAATGAATATTTCAGGAAATAATCATTCTTTAGTTCGAAAGAATGAATATTTTAGGAAATACACCAATTTTTTCTTTGCTTTTAACTAATTATGAAGAACGTTTATCGGTTTGTTTATCAACCAGTAACTTTAAAAAGATGGTTTGACAACAGGGCCCTAAGAGTGCCTGACCATTGCGAGCGGAGCGGAGAAACGGAGAAATATTAACCAATCATGTCAGTCAAAATGTCAGTGACGCACGTGGGACTCACGTGGTAGGTACCTACGGAGATTTTATGCAATTCCATTGGTTAAAATTTCTCAGTTTCCCCGCTCCGCTGCATTACTCACTCGCAATGGAGAGGCACTCTTAGGCCTTTAGGGTTAGCTTGATCAACGCAGTGAAGCGCTTGCCCTATTTAGATACCAAGATAAATTAGTGATTAATCCATATCTACGAAAATATGTCATGCTGTCATGGCGTCGCGTCGCTTGTCCTATTCCCATGATATTATATCCCATAGTAGGAATTTATTACGAGCAGTTGAGAGTAATTAATCCGTAGCGTAATATCCTATTAAACGTGCTGACTTAATGATCCAGTAATCAGCGTCAGGTCAGGGACTCGTGATGAATGTCGAATTAATATTTTTAGAATGTGAGGCGGCTATTCGATATAGTACGATAGAAACAACACCAACGTCTTATATAACGCGCACAGCAAAATAGTGGAACTATTCGTGGATAGTTCCACCCTTTGGCGTGCGGAAACACAGCTGGTAGATACCAGCTGTGTTTCCGAACACATTCAACCCTAATCTCTTCAAAGTTAGTTAGCTTCAGGAAATAATCATTCTTTAGTTCGAAAGAATGAATATTTCAGGAAATAATCATTCTTTCGAACTACATGAACTTAGAGGGCTATATTGATGATTAAAATGGTTATAATTCTTTAGATAAATACGCGTTACGGTCGCAGATCGCATTTGGTCCACATACAGCTTCACACTGACCGGCAAATTGCAAAAAATATATGAATTTCGCGGGCCACCCTGGAGCATCCAACTTATCCAGAAGAAGCCTGTTCACTGATTCACTCTAACTTTGAAGAGATTAGGGTTGAATGCGTTCGGAAACACAGCTGGTATCTACCAGCTGTGTTTCCGCACGCCAAAGGGTGGAACTATCCACGAATAGTTCCACTCTTTTGCTGTGCGCATTATATAAGACGTTGGTGTTGTTTCTATCGTACTATATCGAATAGCCGCCTCACATTCTAAAAATATTAATTCGACATTCATCACGAGGACCTGACCTGACGCTGATTACTGGATCATTAAGTCAGCACGTTTAATAGGATATTACGCTACGGATTAATTACTCTCAACTGCTCGTAATAAATTCCTACTATGGGATATAATATCATGGGAATAGGATAAGCGACGCGACGCCATGACAGCATGACATATTTTCGTAGATATGGATTAATCACTAATTTATCTTGGTATCTAAATAGGGCAAGCGCTTCACTGCGTTGATCAAGCTAACCCTAAAGGCCTAAGAGTGCCTCTCCATTGCGAGTGAGTAATGCAGCGGAGCGGGGAAACTGAGAAATTTTAACCAATGGAATTGCATAAAATCTCCGTAGGTACCTACCACGTGAGTCCCACGTGCATCACTGACATTTTGACTGACATGATTGGTTAATATTTTTCCGTTTCTCCGCTCCGCTCGCAATGGTCAGGCACTCTTAGGGCCCTGTTGTCAAACCATCTTTTTAAAGTTACTGGTTGATAAACAAACCGATAAACGTTCATCATACTTAGTTAAATGCAAAGAAAAAATGGTGTTACTAGCAACCCGCCCCCGCTCCAACGGTTTCAAATAAATTTATCTAAGTAGATAGGTATGTATTACCACATTACTGCAGCGCCGGCGCCGGCCCGAGGCCAGATTTAGGATGGAGCGAGATCAAACTATGGCGCCCCTAACTTCTAAAACCACCAGTCACCACCCGGTGGCAACTGGGTTCTTTTTCCCGACTGCCAGGAATATTCGGAGTTTTGTCGTTTCCCACCATTAAAGAGCGCCTAGGCGTCCCACCAGGTCGGTGCCACCGGTACCTACAAGTATCAAACAGCAACATTATTTCAAGTAAGTAGGTAGCTATATTATTATTTAGAGAAAAGAAATTGTAGATTTTATGCTAACGTCTTGCTTCAGATATAGGTAGGTACAGTCTGGCTAAAAATGTCGTCACCGTCATCCTCCTGCCCTAATCACATCTCCGAGTCACGCAGTCTTGCTTTTCCATAGACGCCTACATCCTTATAATCTCAATAGTCAGTAGCCTCCTTTCTTTCACAATACTGAAAAGTGTTAAGAAAACCGGCGAAGTGCGAGTCAGATTTGTGCGCAAGGGTTCCGTACGAATCATACCGTAGTTTTTCCTGTTATTAATAAGTAAAGAATCATCTTTTCATAATTTTAGGGCCACTAGTTTCGGACATAGGTAGGTATGATAGGGACTGGAAAATTTGATTTATTTTCTTAAAAATAACTAATGTACTTGGAACCTTAAAACTATACCAGACCATGCACATTGCACCCTAGGTACTTTTCAAGTTGATTAATATTCAAGAGATTCTGGTATGTTATCCTCATTCGTTATGACGAATGAGGATAACATAGCTAAAAATAGGTTTAGGTATGCCTAAACCTATTTTTTTTTATGACAGATTAAGTATGGAATTTCGATAATGAAACGACCGTGAAACTTTGAGTAATGGGCCGTACATAGCAAACCCATTATGAATAGTTAGCTATATCCTGTACGAAACAGGGATAACAATGTCTCCAGTCTCGACGATTCGGCGCCAGACGGGTGCCGTCATTTTGATTAAATGGTTCAACGTGCCAGATTTGTGGCACCTATAGTGTGTAATATGTGTCAGAGCCTAGGAATAACCTACTTGCCTAAAAATATTGGTAAGGGTCATTGCCTGTGGTCATTACCCTAACTTGGTAGTTTGTTGCTTTTTCGTTTATTGTTTTTATGGTCCCCGTTCACGCGTGTAAGTAGACCAAAATATGTAAATTACCAAATCATTATTCGTTATAAGTTTGGCATTGATACTGTCTTTTTACAAGCTTTTTTTGACTGCAATTGTAGTTTTCGTAATGAGGTAATGCTTTTTTCTACCATTAGTTAAAATATATTTTTTTCGTGTAACACCTGGCAAGACGAAAACGAATCCAACTGGCAACACTAAAAATAAACGTCAAAACTTGCTTGACAAACAAAAATCCAAGCTGCGTTTATTTTATTTCAAAATAAACTTTATACACAGTAAAAATGGCTGAAAAACCACCGGAGGAAGGCTACATATCGGTAGTGGATGAGGAGCCTGAAATTTTCGAGTTACTAAAATGGGATTCGTCACATACGCAAAAACCAGAGCAACCACCGCGGCCTATTGAAAAACCGAGGAGTCCGGAGAAAAGAGTTCTCAAACCTGCAGAACTCGACCCATTTGATTTAAATGAACCTGCTTTTATTGAAGCTTATAGACTGTCCAAGGATTTGGCGCGAAACTTGTGTGAAGAGCTGAAACCTGTGATGCCTGATTCTATAAAGTCGATTGAATTCTCTGTTGAAAGTAAAGTAAGTCGTGTATTGTTGTCTGTATAGAAAGTATGTAGCAACACTATGCCTGAGCCTATCACGATTTACGGCATTGTTAAGTCACGAAAACGAAGCTAGCAAAGTATGTTCAGTTGATACTTAATGCTAATAAATGAATGGAATTTGAGATATATTTTCATTGAATGTAGTAGCATTGTGCACTGTGTAGTTAAACTATTGAAGTTTAACTACAGTATTTTAATCCAAAACATATACCTAGTAAGAAGATAGGTAATTGAATACAATCCCTTTATTAAAAACCCTGCATTAATTGGTGTTTCTTGAAGGGTTCTTGAGATATCAGATTTATTGCTAAATGGCATAATATTTAGCAATTTTGATAAATTTAACTTAATTTCCTTCAAAAAAATTTTTATGTCATGCATTAGTGCATGACATAAAAATGCCGACAAACTATTTCACAATTTAGTGAATCTAACTAAATGTAAAAGTCTGGTGAGTACATATTTTTTATATTTAATACTTTAATTTAATATTTTAATTTTCCTTTTCCAGGTAATGGCAGCTCTTTCATTCTTTGCAACAGGGAAGTTTCAGAAGTCTATTTTGGGTAAAAATGACCCGAGCATCACGCAGTATTTTGTGTCAACAGCGGTGGTGCAAGTCGCGGAGGCCATGAACCACCCTGCTATTGTTAAGAAGTACATCCACTTCCCTCATCTTAGACAAGAGAGGGATATTATTAAAGCTAGGTGAGATAAAAGATGTATATTAAAATTTTGTATGACTCAGCATACAATAATCTCTTGAGAATAGAATACTCTTTATTTTGTACACCATATAAGTTACAGAAAAGATAGATGAAGAAAACACTGCCATGGTATATCTAAAATGCCATTAACCAACATCTGGTTGATTTGGAACTTCTGATGATATATCAACGAGAGCTTTTAATAGTTTCAAAACACTTATCTATACTACTTCTGATCTGATTTAAAAAATTCTTTCGGTGTTAGATAGTCCATTTATCGAGGAAGGCTATAGGCTATATAATAGGTCTTTACCTATGAAATTGCCGTTTTGTATGAAAAAATTTAAATGAATTTTTTTCATGTATTTTTTATTTGTATTAATCGAAGTAATCACCCATGCAATCAATGCATCTTTGCCAACGCAGTGGCAGTTTATTGATGCCCTTCTTAAAGAAATCAGCTGGACGGGAGGCAACAAATTCTTCAAAGGCATTTTGTACTGCCTATTGGGTATTGAATTTTTTTTCTGCCAAGAAGTTATCCAAATTCTGGAAAAAGTAGTAGTCTGTGGGCGCAAGGTCTGGTGAGTAGGGCGGATGACGGAGAGCTTCCAACCCCAGTTCTTGCAACTTGGAGACCGTCTGCTGTGCAGTATGAGGTCGCGCGTTGTCGTGCAGGAGCAGCGGAGACGAGCGATTGACCAATGCTGGTTGGAGATGTGCCAGCTTCTCCATCATTGTGTTCAGTTCTTCACAGTACACATCTGCAGTAATCCTCACCCCGTTTGGTAAGAAGCTGTGATGAATCACACCGGCGCTAGACCACCAAACAGTTACCATCACTTTTCTAGGGGTAAGTTTTCGTTTAGGGCATTGTTTAGGTGCTGAACCAGGATCCAACCAACTTGCTGAGCGCTTGCGGTTATCAAACAGAATCCATTTTTCATCGCAGGTAGCGGTTCAAAATTCCTTCATTTGTGTGTCTGTTGAGCAGTGCAAGGCACGTCTTGACGCGTACTTCGACCCATGTGTCAAGCTTTTTTACCTTGCCAATTTGACGCAAATGGACCAATATTGTTTTGACGCTAACGTCGAAAGCTGCTGCTAATTCAGCCGTAGATTGTGTATCATCAGCTTCCACAATCGCCTTTAATTCGTCATTGTCGACCAAAGTCTTCGGACGACCGCGAGGTTAATTTTTCAGGTCGAAATTTCCAGAACGGAAGCGAGCAAACCAATAACAGGTGGTGCGTTGGTTTGTAGTGTTAGCTCCGTAAACGTCGATGATGCGTGCCGCTTGTGCCGCCACGACGGTATTCATATTCCACAATTACTCGAATTTTTTACGTATCCATGATGACGAAACAGATTGAAATGCGATGAAAATGTAACACTAATCAATAAACAAATGACTACTTTTGGAAAAAAAAAACATGTTTTTAAAATAAAATTATTTGAAATTAGAATTCTTAGCCAAACAAAAATTATTTTGATTTGAAATGGCCAGTACTGCAGAACGGCAATTTCATAGGTAAATACCTAATATATAACGGAAGACCAATAGGAGCGGAGCAGACGTAGGTGCGCAGGTCAAATAGTGTTTCATACAGTTTATCAGAGGATTACCATTTCCAGATTCTACATGAAGTACGGCATCCCCAACGTGGTCGGATGTGTGGAGTGCACGCACGTGCCGATGGCGCGCCCCGACGATGACCAGAAGAGCCATTTTAATAAGTCTTACCATTCCAAGAAGGTGCAGGTTGTAAGTATCCAGTTCAGCTAAGCTATGTTTTCAGATGGAAGGGAAGAGTATTAATGAAATATCTTTTAATTTATTAAACTTTTATATTTGGTGAAGTCCTACAACTCACTTTGATATCAAAACTTGTTCAATTCTTAAGGTTCAATTAATATTTAAAATCTGATTTTTTTATATTTTACTCCTAGGCTGTGGGGTAATTGCATCTAACTCTCTATTGCGCTACCTAAGGTACTGGTTTAACCCACTGGTGAGGAAGCGAGTAGCTATCGACTATTTGCTCCCTGAGGAAAGAATATTCAAAGATTTAAGAGTAAAAGTCCGTCGCACAAAAGCACAGCACAGTCTTAGGACACACAGAGAAAAAAAAAAAACTTTTTTTTTTTTCTCTGTGTGTCCTAAGACTTTGAGCAAATCTGTTCTGTGGTGCTGTCATGCGGAGTAGCTTCCCATTAGAGGCATCTACTCATTTGCTGCCCAGAGCTACTGCCGGTCTTCTAGCTCTAGGATATAATGTTGTTTTAGTCGTCTCACATACTGATCTATGGTGAGTTGGCGAGCAAGTTCGTTAGGATGATAAATTAACCGGTCTTTGTATTTTGCTGCCAAAATCCGAATAACCTCTTTTATTGTTCTCATTTCAAGGTGCTCGTGAACTTCATTGTTGGTTATGTACCATGGTACTTTTGCAATTGTTCTTAGGATCTTGTTCTGTTGTCGCTGAAGTATATTGGTGTTGGAGTCGCTTGCACTGCCCCATAATTGCAGACCATATGTCCAAACGGGCTTTAGGATGACTTTATATAGGTACTAGTGGACCCGCGCAACTTCGTCTGCGTCACAATTTTCTTTACTGCTCCGCTCCTATTGGTATTAGCGTGATGATATATATCCTATAGCCTTCCTCGATAAATGAGCTATCTAACGCTGAAAGAATTTTTCAAATCGGACCAGAAATTCCTGAGATTAGCGCGTTCAAGCAAACAAACAAACAAACAAACTCTTCAGCTTTATATATTAGTACTAGCTGACCCACGCGGCTTCGCTCCCGTCAACTGGCTACTACCCTACCTACCCTACCTACCCTACCTACCCTACCTACCCTACCTACCCTACCTACCCTACCTACCCTACCTACCCTACCTACCCTACCTACCCTACCTACCCTACCTACCCTACCTACCCTACCTACCCTACCTACCCTACCTACCCTACCTACCCTACCTACCCTACCTACCCTACCTACCCTACCTACCCTACCTACCCTACCTACCCTACCTACCCTACCTACCCTACCTACCCTACCTACCCTACCTACCCTACCTACCCTACCTACCCTACCTACCCTACCTACCCTACCTACCCTACCTACCCTACCTACCCTACCTACCCTACCTACCCTACCTACCCTACCTACCCTACCTACCCTACCTACCCTACCTACCCTACCTACTATAATTTGAGATTTAAACTATCCTATCTCTCAAGTTGGATCGAACTGCACATGGTGTGCGAATTTTATTATAATCGGTTAAGTGGTTTAGGAGTCCATTGAGGACAAACATTGTGACACGAGATTTATATATATTAAGATAGATATAGATTAAGAGTTTGTTGTCCAAAGACAGTCTCGAGTTCTCTCCTAGCATCCAGTATAGGCTGTTGTACTTTAGCTGAAGCTCCTGCTTTTTACATTCGATGTGGTGCCTCCAGGTTAGTTTACGATCAATGTGCAAGCCAAGATATCTTACATGATCACTGTGTGGTAGGGTACATTGGCCCATCTTTACAGGTGGACAGTCTCCTTTTTTGAGGGTGAATGTCACCTGTACTGACTTTGCAGCACTAGCCTTTATTTTCCATTTTTGGAGCCATTCGCTTACTTTGTTAAGGCCTTTCTGTAAGATCCAGTCCTGGATCTTTATTACTTGCTAATATAGCGGTGTCGTCTGCAAATGTAGCCGTGGTTATACGTGCGTGTACAGCGTGTAGAGCATGGGACCGAGAACAGATCCTTGTGGCACTCCAGCGTCAATCTCTCGGAACTTCGAAGTGGCGTCACCTTCTTTCTCATAAAATATGCGATCCTCGAGGTACGATTTGAATATTGGAAAGTATGAGTGGGAAATATTCTGCTTGATCTTACATAGTAAACCTTTGTGCCAGACCTTGTCAAACGCCTGCTGGATATCAAAAAACGCTGACGAGCAGTATTACCTTTGTTCTAAGGACTCTCTTATGGCGTCACATACTCTGTGAGCTTGTTCCACTGTGCCATGGCGTTCTCTAAAGCCGAATTGGTGGTCTGGTATCACTTTGCGATCCAAGAGGCTTGGCATAATTCTGCGAAGTATTATCTTCTCCAGTACCTTGGATAGAATAGGCAACAGACTGATTGGCCGATAGGATGCTTTTCTGTCATTAATTTGCCAGGCTTGTAAATCATGATGATTTCCGAGACTTTCCACGCACTCGGGAAGTACCCTATTCGTAACATAGCATTGAAGATGATGTTGATGAAGACAATGGCCTTTCTCGGCAGTTCCAGTAATACCTCCTTAGTTATCAGATCATAACCCGGTGCCTTTTTACTGTCCAGCCGTTTGATCGTTTTTATGACTTCCGCGGGCGACACAGGTTTAGGGGGAAGGTCCATTTGAAGGTCTTGTTCTAGACTGAGATCAACATATTCTTCGGATGAGTCGCCTAGAGTTACATTCGGTTTAAAAACGCTTGTTAGATGATCTGCAAATAAGTCCGCTTTGTCCTGGCTTGTTCTGGCCCAGTCGTTTGCCTTTTTTATTGCGGTTTTTGGTATTTTAGGCCTGTCACAGGAACGGGTAATTTTCCAGAGCGAGTAGTTGCTGGCTTTAGTAGCAGTTAGAGACTCCAACTTTGATTGCATTGTTATGTCATTGGCTTTCTTTATAGTTTCCTTCAATTCCACAATGGCTTTATTAAGGACGGCCTTGTCTTGCGGATGACGGCTCAGTTGCCAAACTGCGTAGTCGCGTCAACTTGCGTTTTTCCTGGATCATGGTCTTTATTTCCAATGATACGTTTATGGGCTGGTTCTTATGTTTCGAGTTTGAAGCTTTACTCGCTACTCGCTGATCGCCGGCGGTGAGACAAGTGCCTAAGGCATGCTGTTCATATTGAAAATACAACAAATATTAATTTTCTTGCTGAGCAGAAAGTAGTGATGCAATTGCTGGTAAGAATACACCAAGGGCCACCATAACTTAGTCCCTAGTATAATCAAGTTTTTGTCAATACTTTTTGCAGAATCACTATTTTGTAAACCAGGTTATGCTGTTCTAAAATACCCATTCCACTTACCCACAGATCTGCGACAGCGATCAAATGATAATAAGCGTGGACGCGACGGCGGGCGGCTCGTACTCACACTCGCACGTACTCAGCCGGCACGCCGTGCGGGTCGACCTCGACAGCCTCAACTACTCCGGGGAAGCCTGCTGGCTTATTGGTAAGTGTGCTATCCGGCTCGTACTCGCACTGCGCGCCGTGCGGGTCGACCTCGACAGCCTCAACTACTCCGGGGAAGCCTGCTGGCTTATTGGTAAGTGTGCTATCCGGCTCGTACTCGCACTGCGCGCCGTGCGGGTCGACCTCGACAGCCTCAACTACTCCGGGGAAGCCTGCTGGCTTATTGGTAAGTGTGCTATCCGGCTCGTACTCGCACTGCGCGCCGTGCGGGTCGACCTCGACAGCCTCAACTACTCCGGGGAAGCCTGCTGGCTTATTGGTAAGTGTGCTATCCGGCTCGTACTCGCACTGCGCGCCGTGCGGGTCGACCTCGATAGCCTCAACTACTCCGGGGAAGCCTGCTGGCTTATTGGTAAGTGTGCTATCCGGCTCGTACTCGCACTGCGCGCCGTGCGGGTCGACCTCGATAGCCTCAACTACTCCGGGGAAGCCTGCTGGCTTATTGGTAAGTGTGCTATCCGGCTCGTACTCGCACTGCGCGCCGTGCGGGTCGACCTCGATAGCCTCAACTACTCCGGGGAAGCCTGCTGGCTTATTGGTAAGTGTGCTATCCGGCTCGTACTCGCACTGCGCGCCGTGCGGGTCGACCTCGACAGCCTCAACTACTCCGGGGAAGCCTGCTGGCTTATTGGTAAGTGTGCTATCCGGCTCGTACTCGCACTGCGCGCCGTGCGGGTCGACCTCGACAGCCTCAACTACTCCGGGGAAGCCTGCTGGCTTATTGGTAAGTGTGCTATCCGGCTCGTACTCGCACTGCGCGCCGTGCGGGTCGACCTCGACAGCCTCAACTACTCCGGGGAAGTCTGCTACTCTGCGGCTTATATACGTGCCTTCCGAAGCACAGAATTATCTTTTTATCAGACAATCAGGTGATTCAAGCCTGCAATGAATGCACTAATGTTTGCATGCCTAATGCAAGGTAGATTGTACAAGGCTCACACATCTTTCTGTAATAGCTTATTTTAAGTACCTGCAATCTTAGCAAATAAACTCTTCTTAACTTTACTTTAATGTCCTAGCCAAACCGGAAAACAACTTTACAAAGTATTCTCTTCCGGTGGGAATCGAACCCTAAACAACTCGACCATGGAGGCAGTCACAAACAAAGAACTAAGGGCGCCTTCAAAGGAGATGTTCCAAAATGTATGGAGCCTGGGCCAGGTCCTTGTACACTGTACTTAAAAATAGAGAAATACGTTTAAAACAGTTTTTAACTGTCCAATTTTTTTAAAATGGCTTTGTTTGCTGGTAAAACACAAGAAATTACACTTGAAATTGCAACACACAACAAAAACCCATCATGGTGGTAAGCTGTCATTTTGACTGATTAATGACGTTTGACATTTATTTCTGACATATATATTTTCCGGCAACGAGACGAAAGTGACTGAAGTGACATTGTTATGACAGCTGACAGTTATCTTTCTATGATCTGTAACTAAATCGGTGCGACGCCATGTTGAAAATCGATAAAAGTAACTTATAAACATTAATTAACTACCACAACAGTTAACATTTAAATGAATTAAATGTATTTTTCCCGAATTCTATGGATTTTTCTCTTTTTTATGAGGTAATGTACATGGACCTGACCCATTTTGAAACATCTCCTTTATCGCTAAGTGCCGCGCGGCAGCAGTGCGGCTGCCGCGCTGCTATATTAATCAAACAATTACTATTCTATCTATTCTCTGCCAGTTCCAGTTTTGTATAACGAAAATTTTTACTAATGTAACTCTTAAACTTTCAGGCGGACCCCACTACACTCAAAAACCATACATAATGACTCCAATCCCGAAAATAACGAAGAAATCTCCAGTATCACCGGAAAAGTACTACACGAACATACACGCTCAAGCACACGGTGCAGTAGTCGAGACGATTAAACAGTTAAAGAGCAGGTGGAAATGCCTTCAAGCGAATTGTAACAAGCAGTTCGATCCCCACACCGTCGCCATGATGATTGTGGCTTGCTGCGTCTTACACAACATCTGCAACCGGAGAGGCTTGCCCGTCGTACCTATGACTCAAACAGAGGAGCGTTTAGAGGCAATGAAACAGAAGGTAGCTAACGGGCCCATACCTAGGAAGCAAGTCGAAGATGCGAACGGTATTCAAGCACGGGCTAGACTGGTCGAGAGGTTATGGAACGAGCGTCGCGTTGTTCCAGAATGTGGGGCTCCTAAGAAACGGACGTCGAAGAAGGATCGGATATTGGAGAATCACCAGGCTCATGTACAACCGCAGCCACAGCCGCAGCAAACGCACCATCATCCGCAGCAGATCATGCACCAGACGCATCATGAGGATATGAGCAAGAGGCCTCGCATCCTATCTATGACCACGCCTACGTATAGTATAGGAGTGCCGCCCGGCTGGGGACACTACCCGCAACACTGAGGGTGAAATTTCGAAGGTATTTATTCGCTGCGGAAAATACTTCTTAAATAAAAACTTTTATAATTAGAAATAGTTGACCCACGCAACTTCGTTTGCGTCACAATTTTCATTACTGCTCCTCTCCTATTGGTCTTAGCGTGATGGTATAAAGCCTATAGCCTTCCTCGATAATGGGCTATCCAACACAGAAATAATTTTTCAAATCGGACCAGTAGTTCCTGAGATTAGCGCGAAAAACCAAGATTCGATTTATATCATCAGTTAGTTTATTAAAACATATTTATTGGACACGTATTTTTTGGTCCATAGTCCAAGATTACGTCACTTCTAGGTCGACGCGACGTCACGCGAAATTATTTTTTTTTAATTATATTTTTTGATAATCTAACTTCATACCTTAAATTTGTTTTTGCCAGCAATTGGGTTTAAGCCTATCTTTACGTGTAGTACGCGTAGCATGATGAAAACTCAAGTTATGTATCTAAACGGCTTCGTAAAGCGTACTTCCAATGCCAAGGGTGTTTGATTCCCGCATCGGGACAGGACTACAAATATTTTTCAATATTTGACATTAAGTAGGTAACTAATAAAAATCAGATACTACCCGTAATATTAGGTTGTCTTGTGTTGCAGTTATTATTTCGTAAATCGTAGTTGGTGAGGCTACTATACTATTAATAGTTATTTTAAGAGTATTTGACGCAATATTCTATTAATTCGTGTGAGAATCCTGTAACGATATAGAAGGAAATGATATCCTTAGTGACCGACAATACGGGTTCCGCCGAAATCGGTCAACTGGGGATCTTCTAGCGTATGCCATTCACATCTGGAGTGAAGCCATAGAAAAGCACGGGGAGGCACTAGCGGTCTCCCTTGACATCTCGAAGGCTTTCGACAGGGTCTGGCACGATAGCCTTATTAGTAAGCTTCCTTCCTTCGGTCTGCCCGCCGGTTTGTGTGATTGGATTGCAGATTTCCTGAGGGATCGGTCTATCCGAGTGGTCATAGATGGCTGCTCGTCTGGACTGCTGGATATTAATGCCGGGGTTCCTCAGGGGTCGGTGCTTTCGGCAACACTGTTCTTGCTGCATATTAATGATCTTCTTAAACCCGGTACCTTTGGGTATGCAGACGACAGCACTGTTGCTGAGAGATACGTGTCCGACGCACGAGCTGGTGGGTCGCAGATCCGGTCTCTTCGGGAGGCTATGGTTGAGCGCTTGAATGTGTCCTTACAGGCTGTCTCTGAATGGGGCGATGCCAATCTGGTCAAGTTCAATGCTGCTAAGACCCAAGCGTGTCTATTTTCCGCCAAAAGGAGCCAATTCCACCCAGCTCCATCTTTCCGAGGTGCAACCGTGCCGATAACCGACCAACTTGAGCTTCTTGGGGTTACATTAACATCTACTCTCAATTTTGGCCCTTACATAGAGGCAAAAGCTCAAGTGGCTGCAAAGAAGTTGGGGATCCTATCAAAGGTGAGACGGTACTTCACGCCGGAACAGCTGCTCAAACTCTATCAAGCGCAAGTTCGATCGTGTATGGAATACTGCTCTCATCTTTGGGACGGATCTGCGAGATACCAGCTTGATGCCCTTGAGTCAATTGAGAAACGAGCCAAGAGGATCATTGGCAATGAGAGGCTCGTCGCGACGAAGCTCCAAAGTCTTGAGCATCGACGACGAGTTGCTAGCCTGTCGGTTTTCTACCGGTTGCATTTTGGGGAATGTGCGACGGAATTGCATAATTTAATTCCGCCAAGCCCGTTCCATCATCGGACCACAAGACGAACGGCGATGCGCCACCGGTACATGGTGGACATCCCACCCACACGCACAAAACGTTTTGGGAACACATTCATAATGCGTACAGCTAAGGAGTGGAATTCCCTGCCGGAGTCTGTGTTTCCCGATAGCTACAACCTGGGAGTCTTTAAGTCAAGAGTGAATAGATTGCTTCTAGGCAGGCGTGCTCCATCTTCGACCACATCATCGCTTACCATCAGGTGAGATGGTGGCCAAGCGCGTGCCTATTATTAGTAAAAAAAAAAAAAAAAAACGATAACTTTGATTTACTTAAGTTATAAATATGAAAATGATACACGTTCATGTACTTAGGACGTAGTAAGTTTCCACATTTGATTTTACACGATCTGTAACGATTCTCACATAAATTCAGCGATAAAATTAAATCATCAAATTGGCGGGACCAATGTTTAAATCACATAACTTTAATTTGGCACTTCCAATTGCATTGAGTATCAAACGAATTTGATACTCACCGCTGATTTCACTGTCGAGTGTGTTTTTGTAGTATTTTTAACCGACTTCAAAAAAAGGAGGAGGTTCTTAACTCGGTATGTATTTTTTTTTTTTATGTTTGTTACCTCATGACTCCGTCATTTATGAACCGATTTGGAAAGTTTTTGTCTCACCTGAAAGGGTATACTTCTCGATTGGTCCCATTGTCACCATGTCAGAATCGGATGATGGGATCCCACGAAAATCTAGGGAAACCCTCAAATTTTATAGGCACATACAATGTTTTTCATGAACTTTCTAACGCAATAAGTTTTTTGTTTCCATGCCATCATGCGGAAGAAAGCGGCCTCTTGAAAATTATAGTTGTCAGACCGGACTGTCCCTTTCAGGGACACTGTGTGGGGACAGTCATAGGTATACTTAAATAAATTATCTTAAAACTTACTTACGTAAGCACTATTGTTAATAACACCAATTATAACCAATGGACTTGAGTCTGAAATAAAGTTTTTATTTAATTTAATTTAATTTAATCGAGACCCGCAGTGCGGGCTAACATTTTAGTTCGTCGGTTTTAGGATGCCCGTCGCTAGGCTACTCGTGCCTAAATGATTACGTATTTTCCGCAGTGAATACTTTTAGAAGAGAAATGTAACAGTGAGATTATGAAGTTGCTAATTTTTATAAAGTGATAAAATATTGTCTTGCTAAACGTGGTCTTAGGCTGCCTGTCCATTGACGCGGAGCGAGGCAGCGGAACGGAAAAACTGGAAATTTTAAACTAATGGAATTACTCAAAATCTTCGCACCACGTGAGTCATTGACATTTTGACTGACATGACTGGTTAATATTTCTCAGTTTCTCCGCTCCGCTGCCTCGCTCCGTGCATGTGGACAGGCACCCTAAATCAGGACTTTTTGGTGCAGTGTTCAAAACATTTTGGATACATTTGTGGCAGCGAACTGAGGCCTTAGTACAAGCTCTTAAACGTACTTGATCGCGTTTCGCATATGTCAATTTGCATAGAAAAATCGAGGTTTTCCGATTTTGACACAAGACGGCGCTTAGGCAGCGTTTCCACCATAATGTGCGAGGATGCGTAACGAGGGATGAGTTTGTTAATGACCAATAGAATCGCTTCATTTACCTAGCCTCGTTTAGCGCAACCATTCTATTGATTTTTGATATACGCATCCTTGCACGTCTGTGGTGAAAACGCAGAATTAAGCGAGAGACGACACACTGGTCCTACATACGCAACGTATGCAACGCTTTTGTACCGTATCGTATGTTGTGTTGCATACGATAAGTGTTTCTACTGCATAATTTTACATATAAAATCAAGAGACAGATATCATAATGCGTTGCGTACGTGGGACCAGTTTGCCTGTAGCTTTATCCAGTTGCAATACAGATTAAGGTTTACGTTTACGAGATCGAGTACGTATAAAACTTTCTCTAAAGCCAATGATATTTTTTTGTAGTTTTTTTGACGAAATTCCTGAATATTTTTATCATGTCTTATGAATTATGTAGGACGTAGGAAGAAGTTTTATATTAAGAGTATCTTAGTATTTTAAAATGATAAGCTAAATTATGTTAAATACTTTTTGATTATTTATCATTTCTTCAGTAAAAACGTAAAAAGACATCACACAATGAATGTGTAAACGAAATGTAACGAGGGTTTCCTGGGAAATGTACGCCACCAGTTGTAATCCACTTATGCGAGAGGTCCTCTTTCTCTAAAAAACTGACGTAAATATGACGTTGATGTCAATTTAAAAGTGTCAGAAAATATTGGCTGTTTTCCGAAATGTAACAGGGGTTTACCTATCATAAGTTCGATTTCATTTCACCTAAAACTTTTCAACTATTATCGTTTCGTTTTTTTACTTCATCGAAGTCACGTCTGCCACTGTATGAATTGATCTATTATCAATTAGATTTTTTCGTTACGCCGACGTTTCATTTGGTCGAAAAACTTTTTACCGAAGTTTCACTTAGCCGAAATAACATTTGTTCGAAGCATTATGTTTCCGAACATTCATTATAGCACTCTTTTAATTTAAGTGGTGTAATGGTAGTGGTGATGGTGGTAGTGATGGTTAACAAAAGTAGTCTTAAGTGGTCCAAGTAAGAAGCATGCAAACAAGCATGCAGCATACAAACAAGCATGCAGCATACAAACAAGCATGCAACATGCAGGCAGGCATGCAACATGCAGCAAGCATTGTTTCTGTCACGGCACTGCAGGGTTTGGGCGGCCCCACGCGAGCTTATCGTCGCAAATTGTTTTAACGCTCACCACCGCAGCCTCAGCCGCGGTGGCGGTCCTTTAAACCACCTGCTCCTCAGCTCGCGGGCCGCCCCACCCCTCCGCGCCTCCTCGTGCTTAAATTGCACTCTAGGGGTAGGGCATACAAGACTGCGTGAAGTTGGTTTTGCAGTGATTTATTTCTGTCACTAAATTAATTTAAAATGACAAATTTTAAATTGAATGTATTACCAAGTAACCGGCTATATATTATATTTGAGATTAATATTCAGTAAAATGTTTCGGTGCGTGAAAATATGGCAAATGAAAAAGTTCAAAAGAGGCTTCAGCCAATAATAGTTCGGTAAAATAATACCTATGTCACATGATACTTCGATGATCTAAAAATATGTCAAATAATGCACATAGCAAATAAGACGTCGATCAAGTTTTCGGTAAAATGAAATTCGAACAAAAATATCCCGGAAAAGTGATCGGTTCCCAACAGGGGGACTAGCACGAATATTTTGACGGTTAGTAACGTTAGCATAAATTAATTTTGAGTATTTTGGTTTAATTGCATGCGCCATACACAATTTGTATCATTCAAAACTATCAATATAGTATTCCATTCAAATAAATATTATGCGTAAAACAAGTACTTTAGTTGTAGGAAAATTTTGCGTTATGTTACCAGACGTCAAACATATTCGTGCTAAGCCCTCTGTATACTGACCAGTTTTCATGACGTCATGAATCCGTTGCCGTATTGTACTGGTAAGATAAGAGTGACGTATATAGTAGTTTATGAAACGGGCATGTGTGCATCAGACTGAGGATCTTTTTACTGTGTAATATTTGCAATACCTAATGATTGTTGTAAACGAGAGCAAAAAATATTTTCTTTATGGCGTCAATTTATGACGTCAACGCACTAGCCGGTATATTTAAGGTGAATGCTCCAGGGTAGCCCGCGAAATTCAAATATTTTTATGTTTTTTGCAATTTGCCGGTCAGTGTGAAGCTGTATGTGGACCAAATACGATCCGCGACCGTAACGCGTACCTCTAAAGAATTATAACCATTTTAATCATCAATATAGCCCTCTAAGTTCATGTAGCTCGACAGAATGATTATTTCTGAAATATTCATACACATAAAAATATTTGAATTTCGCGGGCTACCCTGGAGCATCCACCTTAAGAACGAATCAACAGCATGGCGTCGGATTCATGACGTCATGAGCACTGGCCAGTATATTGGGTTATATTCGGAACACACGCATTATAGGGATCGTGCTCGGTGTCGACTATGCCATCTAGTGTTGCATATTCGAAACTTTCAAGTTAAGTGCCACCTACACAGTTCCTGCACGCTCCGCTTAGCGGAAATTGAATGAAGTAGACTGTGCCTACTATAGTCTGCTTTTTTTTTCTCAAACGAGTACTGAGTATGCCTCTCGCACATCCGATATTGACAGAGTGAGATGGGTCATTGGTCGGGGTGGGACCAACGCCTTTGTTTTGAACAAAGGCGAATTGAATGGAACGGGCTATAAGCCGATTACGTGGATCAATAGGAACGCAGTCAATAGAAATTTTCGCTACTCGTTTGTTAAAAAAGACTTACTATAGTGTTGCAATTTCGGAATTTACAGGTAAAATATACTTGACAAAGACACTCCTGTGCTGCCACCTAGTTCCTGCACGTTCCCTATCGTTTGACAGATGCCTGGACCTGACGCCTTAGTGCTGCCACCTGGTTGTCTACAGGAAACCCTCATTTAGTGATTGAATGAAATATGTGGCGATAATATTTATCTCTGCCTAAATCTTTGAAGTACAGGCGTGATAATATGTCAGAATGAATCTCAAATGACTAAGTATGTATATCGTTAGTTTTTAAAGAAAAATACACGCTGTGTACATAATAGTTGTTTTATTTCTCAATTAGACCTTTGCATATAGATTCTTTGTTTCAGTATCGTATTTATAAATAGTCTAATTTTTTTTTTTTATATTTTATAATATTCAATAGACTTTTTGGAAATTAAAAAGTTTTAAATACAAATTCTCTTTTCGAGAAAATATCTTCTCTAAACATTTACGTATCATTTCAGATATAAGTCTCTTACATTTGGAATTAAATATAAAATGAAATATACTAGATTAATATAATAGATTTTTCGTTCTGTCAAATGCAAAAAGTCTTACAATACCTTGAAGACATCTTATTATTTATGATAATAATTGGGAGTTAGAATTACATGAATAATAGTAACTTCAGTCTTAAGTACAAAGATATTCGACTGGATATTTTTTTAATATAATTATTTTCATACATAGTTACTATAGGCATTAAGGTACTTACGAGTTAGTAGACAAGAAGGCTTTATTTGTATCTTATAATATTAGAATAGACTATTTTAATTGCAGGTTTTTTATATTTTTTGTTTATATTATAAAAACTCATAGTGACGGTTAATTCGTTTTTTGTTAAGTCAGGGGCAGTAACGTATGACTAGAGAAGAGAAAAACTTATTTAATTTGGAATGAAATTCTTAATGATAGATAAAATTTACGAAAAATTAAAAATACAAATCTCGCACTATTTAAATCATAAACTAAGAATAAGAGTACATTATTGAACGGTGACCAGAATGAAGAATATTCGTCTTCTTTTATACTAAGGAGCTTCGCTGACATATTGGAGAGTCGAGTCGCCGACAAGACGCTTATGTTATAACTCAAGAGAGCGAGAGACAGCATTGCCGTGCTCTCTCCGATTCCAGAGTGAGCGATGAGCGATGCTCCACAGAATGTCCTCACGCCTAAAGCTAAGTTCACACGTGCGTACATGCTCGACGTTTTTACGTTCTTTCGAGAAAAATCGAACGTATATGGTAGTTATAACGGAGGACTTATTATTTCTCGAAATCGAACACGATTTATGAATGTCTGTTTGTAAGGTTTATTAAATAAATTGACATTGAAGAGCAAGATTCACGAGGCTTAATTTATGTTCCTTGATACTTGCTCATCGAACATCAACGTACGTGTAGAACCGCTATTGGGCAGTGTCGTCGATACAAGGCCAGATTTAAAGCACGCTAAGTCCTAGCTAGCGCCTGTGCCACTTGGTTGGCGAGCATGGAGGCGATGGCCATGTTGGGGCAGTTGGCGGTGACGCGGCAGCTATCTTCTTCCGAGCGGACGGATATGAGCACCAGGTCTTGTGATGACATCATGCGGCCTGCGAATCTGTCGGATAAATGGTTGAGTGAAAATTAAGTTCATAATTCTTTTTTTCATAGTTGTATTTTGACTAATTTGAACAGATGATTATATGATGTTTTTCAGACGATGTTGTATTCAGGATGTTACGGATTATGAATTATTGTATGAATAGGTACAATATCTAAAAAGGGGTCAGTCTCATTTAACTTTTATTACGGGACCAACCATACAACCGCGAAAAATCCCACCGCACCGTAGTAGAACCTACTCTGTAAGTCGAAACCCTCCAAAACTCGAACAAAAAGTTTTGTTTCATTCCCTTCAAGCCCCAAAACCTCTAATACTCGAAATCTCAACTCTCAATCAGTCGAAATAGTCAGTGAGTCTCTGCAAGCTATTTTGGTACATATTTTCCCTCTATAACTCGGTAACATTAAATTGAACCTCTGTATTTCAAATTCAAATTCAAAAATTTTTAATTTCAGACCAAGAGATCCATATAGTGTTAATGTTATTTTGAACATGGCAATGTTATTATACAATTCGGTTTTTAGAAACTTATTACCTCTATAGCTCGAAGAAAAATAATTTACCGAATTTAAGAATTTGCTGACAATTTACACCAATAGGGAATATGCATGAAAAACATATTTATCATCTATACCTACAGTTTATCTAAAAATATACAAAAATATAACACTAACGGTGAAAATAGAATCAAAATGACTCGAAAAACGAAGGAGATATGATTATTTTAAACAAATATATCTGTCCCTCTCGCGAAAACGCTGTTTTCTATGGCAGCTGTACAGGCGTCATAGACGATGACGGCAAAGTTTGCATCGGACTTCTCATTCTAATTGTAATCTTTGAAGCTTTATAACTTCATCGCTGATGAAGGTATTTAAAAAATAATTTCGTGATTGTTTTTTAGAGCTAATAAGTATTTCATTTTGCAAAAAAAAAATCGCATGCATATTCCCTATTGTTTCTTAGGTAAAAATTTCAGAGTATACAATAAATAGGCGTTATGACTGCTGGAACGTTATCTGATGACGAAATTATTGATTCAGTAACTCAGAAAATTGAGTCTAATGTTTTAGAAGACTCGAATAATATTATAGAGGTTCTACTAGGTGTTGAGTTTGAGTTCATAACTCGAAAAAAGAAACATACTGTACAGCTGTTTTTTTTTTCGGGATATGTTTGTAGGACACACAGTAAAAGTTGTAAGATAATGAGTACAATAAATTAATAAAATGTTTATTTCAATTACAACAGGCATTTCGATACATATTATTGGAGATCACCTTTTAAGCAAGGGATTGCTTGTATTAGGAGACACTGCACTTCCACTTTACATTTATATGCAATTGAAATGTAGACAATGTAAACATGCAAGACTAAAAAATAAAGGGTAATTTAAAAATACAAACGGCTCTGAAGAAAAGGCCCAGATCGAGCGTGTAAGTGTGATGTGTGTCACGAGTGAGTATGAGTGTGAGTGTGTGAGTAAGTATGAGTGCGAGTGTGAATAGTGTGGTTGTGTGGTGCGTGAGTTATAATAAATATAAGCAATGCTTGAGTTCATATACTCTAATTAATTACGTCATATTCAGCACTACTAACGAAGGTGTGTCTGTTTATTTATTTGCTTGTTATGTACCTCAGTTTTTGCGTTAAATCTGTTTCACTGTGTATAGTAATCTAGTACACACGAGACCAATCGAATAGGGATGTTTCCTGAGTAAAAAAATATGATTCTATTTAGTCCGTCAGTCAGGTTTTCGAAAGCTATTGGATAACGACTTCCAAAAAAGGAGGAGGTTCTCAATTCGGTGGGTATTTTTTTATGTATGTACACCGATTACTCAGAGTTTTCTCATCCGATTTGTGTGATTCTTTTTTAGTCCAATGCGGCATGCTTGCCGTTTGGTCTCGTAAAAATTTGATTTAGTTTGGTTCAGTAGTTTTTATTATATTATATTTTTTGCTTATTTCAATTTTTGCATTTGTGAAAAAAAAACTATTTTACAAAAAAATATAACCGACACTTCCAAAAAAACACTACAAACTAAAATAACCAAAAACACCGACTTCCGAAATTAAGGTTATTTTAGTTTGTAGTGTTTTTTTGGAAGTCGATTATATTTCTTTGTTTTATCAAATCAATCGAAATTGACGACGATAAAACGCATCAAAGATCAGGAGGGCTTGTGATGTCACTAACCGGTAAAATGTGTATCGGAAAGTGACGTCACACGATTTTCAACGCACTGTCGTCGTCTTCATTTATTGTTAACTTGAGATAAGAAAAAATACGTGTCTAATATTTTTTGGAAATCTATCTGACGGACTAATTCGACTTTTTTAATTAACTACCCTATTGCCCATGTCTGTTCCATGGATCAGAATCTTGGGCTGCGAAAAAGACGGATGAAAATAGATTGCATGTAGCGGAGATGAGAATGTTGAGATGGATGTGTGGAGTAACGAGAGTGGATAAAGTGAGAAATGAGTACATTAGAGGCACTTTAAAAGTGGCGCCTGTGACGGAAAAGTTAAAAGGGAATCGCTTGTCTTGGTATGGTCTTGTGAAGAGGAGGGATGAGACGCATACCTATTGTAAATTATTGTTTATTTTGTTTTTGTGTTTAATGTCAACTTGTCAATGACGGGCAGCACCGGACGCCGCGGTCGCACCATAGACAATCTGTCAAACTTTTGATGGTGGAACTGTGTTCTGTTTGTCTGTGGTGTGAAAAAAGACTTGTGCCCGGTCCTGACATAGTCCTAGTGACAATAGGTTATTTAGTTTTTAGTTAAGTTTTTATTTATTCCCTTATTATTTTGTGTTTTGTGTGTCGCTTTTGGGGAAATAAACGTCTTTTCTTTCTTTCTTTTTCTTTCATATAACTAGAAGAGTTATGAACATAAATGTGGATGGATGGAAAGGGAGAGGAAGGCCAAAGAAAAGATGGATGGATTGTGTGAGGAGCGATATGAAAGAAAAGGGAGTTAGTGATAGAGTGACGACTGATAGAACAGAATGGAAGAATAAAACGTGTTGCGCCGACCTCAAGTAACATGGGATAAGGGCAGGAAGATGATGATGCCCATGTCTGTTCTTGACCACACAATACAACACTTTAAGGTTAACAAAACATCAACAACATATAGCGTCGCAAACGGAAACATTAGGGTCAGCGTGAAGGAAACATTACCTGAGGAAGTCACCAGTAGACGTTATAGCTGCTACGTTGGCTGTCTCGAACACACGTCTGCATATAAGTTGATCATCTTCCACTTTAACTGTTTTCTTGTCGCACTGAGACAACCAATCATATTCATTATTAATGGGTATAATTTAGACGGTCACCAAAAATGGATCAATGGTCACCAAATGGTTGATGGATCAATGGTCACCAAATTCTATCCAACTCAACTGTGATTGCCATAAAATGTAGGCTTGGGGTTATAAACTGGATAAAATAGGTTAGGTTAGGTTAGAATTGTGACCAAACGCGCGCGAGCCGAGCGAGCGAAGCGAGCGGTGCCGCGGCAGCGGCCGGCGAGCGCTACTTCTCGAATATTATTTGGTGACCATTTATCCGTTTTGGTAACCGTTTAGAACTTTTTTGTTAGTAAAATAGGTACCTACTTTTTTGGGCGGTGTTTAAACAAAAGCCATTATTAATTTCCTAGTCTAAGTTCTGCAGGCGATTCCGACATGAGGGACAAATCGTTTATTTTAGAATTTTTAAATATTATAGAAATCACTCGGTACATATTATAAAACAAAGTCCACCACCGCGTCTGTCTGTCTGATCGCGATAAACTCAAAAACTACTGCACCGATTTTCATGCTGTTTTCACTAATGGATAGAGTGGTTCTCAAGGCAGGTCTAAGAATATAATTTGTCTAGAAAAAAATTAGGCATCCTAAGAAAATTGGTGACGGAGTAAGAATATAATATGTCACCACTCCTTTTCATCCCAGGATTTAGTAAGAGGCGAATAGGGAAACATTGAGTTTTTTTCGAGTTGAGTTTTTTTGAGTTTAAAAAAAAAACGTTGCCCCACACTAGGAATTTATCCTGTATCGTGGGTGCATTTACAAACATACAAACGCACATACACAAACAGCCAGACCCGGAACAACTATCTGTAGGCCATACAAATATTTGTTCCGTGCGGGAATCGAACCCGCGATACACAGCGCAGCAGCCGATCACTCAACCACTGCGCCAACCGTGTCGTCACTTTACAAACAGTGAAAGAGAAGGACAACTTGAAATAAAACTGTGTAACAACCCGTCTAGCCAACGTGGTATCAGTAGGTATCCTCCTTGTTAAGGAGAGACCCGAGCCCAGCAGTGGGACGTACTGGGTTGTAGTAGTAGTAGAAGGAAATTGCAGCGCGGACGAAATCGCGGGCGAAGTGCTAGTTTAATTCTTCGTTCGTCGGCACGGTTGGCGCAGTGGTTGAGCGATCGGCTGCTGCGCCGCGTGTCACGGGTTCGATTCCCGCACGGAACAAATATTTGTATGGCCTACAGATAGTTGTTCCGGGTCTGGCTGTTTGTGTATGTGTCTTTGTATGTTTGTAAACGCACCCACGATACAGGAAAAAATCCAAGTGTGGGGCAATGTTAAAAAAAAAAAAAAATTATAAAAAATCAAGACCAATAGAAAACGACTGCACACATAAAAATAATTAGTTACCTCAGTCATTCCTCTAAGCTTCTTGTGTTCGGAGTCCCACCTCGTTTGCGGCATGGTGACCGAGCGCATCAGCTCACCCACGGGCGGGGTTATTGACACTGGTGCTTCACCTGGTAAACAAATATACATTACTAGTTGACCCGCGCAACTTCGTTTGCGTCACAATTTTCATTACTGCTCCGCTCCGATTGGTCTCAGAGTGATGATATATAGCCTTCCTCGATAAATGGGCTATCTAACACTGAAATAATTTTTCAAATCGGACCAGTAGTTCCTGAGATTAGCGCGTTCAAACAAACAAACAAACTCTTTATATATTGGTATAGATTCTATGAAGATGTTTTGACTGCTTCGTCTGTTTAGCGCAACTAATAAACACGGAGTGGGTCCAATCTTCAGGTAGAACTAGAACACAGTAAGGTTTTACAACTAAAGAATTATATTAGCTGCCAGGAATCTGAGTATGTGTCTGGTAAAAATGACGTGGCAATGCCATGATTCCGTTGTGAAAAGGGATAGAGCCGTCTTGTATAGCTCCGTCGCTTTCCCACATTGGAATCATGATACTTTTTAGACGTCATAGTAAATGGAGAAATGTGCGAGGAGCTCGTGGCTAGATAATAACAGCCGCACGGGTCGATCTCCAAGGTTAAGCAACGCTTGCCAAGGTTGGTCTGTGGATGGGTGACCATCTTAACATAGCGAGTTTCCTCCGTGCCTCGGAAAGCACGTTAAGCCGTTGGTCCCGGCTGTCATTTGTAGATCTTTGGCAGTCGTTACGGATTGTCAGAAGCCAATTAATCTGACTCCAGTCTTGCCATGAAGTACCGTGTGACCCAGTTATTGGGTTGTGGAGGTCTGGTATTCAGCCGCTCCGCGTAAAATACTGGTATTCAGCTAAAATTCGGTTTGACTGGAAGCCGACCCCAATATAGTTGGGAAAAGGCTAGGCAGATGATGATGATGATGAGTAAATGGAGAAATGTGGGTAAGGACTATATTTTTTTACTAAACATGGCCGGATGCTATGTGATATCTGTTAACTCAGTTGTTTTATAGTGCATCGCCACACGAAAATGTCTGTATTAGCATTTTACTAAGTTGATTATTGTGCCTTGAGTTTTTTACTTTATCTCTGTCATCTTTGACCTAGACTAGAGCAAACGCGTCACAAAAAAAATAACTTAACTACTTCAAATTCTTATGTTAAACGACAGAATCAAATTGTTTATCTCTCATAATTTACATGAATGCTTTCATTCAAGAATGATTTATGGCCAAAAAACTGTAATAGTATAGGTACAGGGTTACTTGTAATTCGACGTATCGTTCACTAAAAACACAGATGATTTTCTGTCCCCGCGCTGATTAAAACACATGCCATGAATAGCGTATCTTTAAATTAAATTTTTACCATTTTTCAAAGCTAACAAAATAGGCAAGTTATTTCATGTTGTTGATGATGTTTAAGTTATTTTAGTTCATGGATTTTTTTTTGAACGAGACAACATTTTTTGAAGGGTGTAATGAAAAAAAATGTAAAGACGTTATTTTTAAATCACTCATCATTTTAATAATTTTGTTAAATGAAGAACTTTTAATTATGTTGATAGCTTAATTGAAGTGCCAGCTACAGTATCTTATTCTAATGGTATCAATTCCATTTGTAGTATTCTTTTTATTAAGAGTTAAATATAAAATTTTGGGTATAAACATCTAAAAAACCTTAAAAAAATATCTCGAGAACGATCGAAATTCGGCCATACATATAGGGGGTTCAATTTCGGACGAGCTCGTGGCTAAATAATATCAGCCGCACGGGTCTATCTTGAAGGTTAAGCAACGCTTGCCAAGGTTCGTCTGTGGATGGGTGACCGTCTTAACATAACGAGTTTCCTCCGTGCCTCGGAAAGCACGCTAAGCCGTTGGTCCCGGCTGTCATTTGTAGATCTTTGGCAGTCGTTACGGATTGTCAGAAGCCAGTAAATCTGACTCCAGTCTTGCCATGATGGCCGTGTTACCCAGTTAATGGGTTGTGGAGGTCTGGTAGGTAGCCGCTCCACGTAAAACACTGGTATTCAGCTGAATCCGGTTTGACTGGAAGCCGACCCCAATATAGTTGGGAAAAGGCTAGGCAGATGATATAGGGGGTTCAATTTGTTGCATTTAGGCCCCCCTTTCAACACCTGACGGATATACGTCGAATTACAAGTAATCCTGTGTAAGACTAAGATCTAATCTAAACTAGAATACACCTGTAGGTACCTCAGGTATACGTTTAGCAAACAGTAACAGACAGAACTCACCTATAGAGCCGCTGATAGTGAACTCAATAGGCTGTATGGTGTCTGCGAAGTCCACGCCCAGCGTTACCGTCACTGAGGCTGAAGGTGACAGTAGCGGCACGGGCGCGAAGTCGTGGATGTTGCGAGAGCCGGTCAGTGTCTGTGGGTGAAGGGAATTGGTAAGAAAATAGTAAAACCGAAAAAAAAACACGATTTAAAGACAGGTAATAAAAATAGTAGATTATGCACCGAGGGGATAAAGCAGTGTCTTATGTCACGGACGTCAAATTGAATCCCGGACCTAATGAAACATTCGAAAGTTAACTTCCAAGATCAGCGAGGGTTCAAGCTAGCTCAAGGCCTTTGAAACGTTTATCCCTGAGGGGTATACTCTACTTTTAACACTTTACTGTGAGAAAATTGTTCGCAAGTCATGAACAGAGGTGGCCGCGAGCGGTTCGCGTCGGCGTCGGTCTCCAAGTTGAGTTCCGAACTCAAATCAAATTATTGACTCCCGGGCAATAATATTTCACTAAATTTCATTATAACCCGCTGGCAATAATGAATTACTTTAGGTTATGTTTGAATGACATATTATCTGACGTTTTCGTGCAGATGGTGTAAAACTAATATTATTTTCTCTGCTTACTTATGTTTTGAATATGATATCATTATTATATTGAGATTTTTCGTCATGGGAGTAATTTTCAGTTTTCGGGGCCACTCGGAACTATAATGGGCTCGAAGTAACAATCCAAAATGGCGCCAAGTGGAGGTCTGCCCTGTTTGGGCGGAGCACCGCCGTATCCTCGCAGCGGCGAACGGCGGCGGCGACCTCTCGTGACCGACCCTGGACCATGGCCCGGAGCGAGGAGGCATGGGAAGCAGTCACCTCCGCACTGCAAAGCTGTCATGCTAGCGGAGGAGGAGGCCAAACGTGTGTGAGAGAGAGAGAGGGAAACCTCACGTCCCCTTTACCTAATTGCGACCAGCTCTGTGACCCACTGGGGTTAATAGTTACCTTCTTGTGTATCCTAATGTTGGTGACGTCGTTGGCGCTGTGGTTGCTGAGCAGCAAGTCGATAGCGCACATGTTCTGTGAGTACAGGTGCGGCGCGCGCGGCCAGCGCAGCGAGACCGACACGCCGTGCCACACCACGCGGGAGATTAGCTCTGAGGCGACTGGAGACGTGTAGGACGGACCTACGGGCGTTATGCTGTCCGCTGGAAGATGGGAGGAGAGGTTAATGGATTGGAAAGTTAAGTCAGTTGAAATGGCACCATAGTGTTGGGAAGTCAACACTTGCTTCTATGATTCGTTCAGGAAAGTTTAATTTGCAATTAGATTGGCAATAAACCTTCGTCTTATCTACATCTTAACTTCTCACTAATCTATCTACTAATATAAAGCTGAAGAGTTTGTTTGTTTGTTTGAACGCGCTAATCTCAGGAACTAATCGTCAAAATTCTAACCTGCCTGCTGTCTATCGACTGGGAAACTTCCTTGGGTGGTTGTTCTTCAGTTGACGAGATGGTCCATATTGTATATGAAATTTTGCACGACGTTATCAAGAAACACGTACCACTGAAAATCATATCTAGGAAAGAGTACCCTGCATAGTACACACCCAAACTTAAAGAGACTTTTAAATGAAATCAAAAAAAAAAAAAAAACAAACTGCGTTAAGATAAAAAATACAATAACCCCCTTGACGTTGTATATTTCGAAACTCTTCGTGCCAACTGTGGCAAGCTGAGAACATGTTGCTACAGAAAATATATGGAAAGATTAGACACCGCAGTTTTAGATAATCCCAAAATTTTCTGGTCTTTTATAAAAAAATAAAAGGAAATCCAGCAGTGCTTACCCTGCAGTTATGTGTTACAAAGACAAAACCGCGTCAACTGGCCACGATATATGTAACTTGTTTGCTGAAAACTTCGCAGATGTCTATAACAATGCAACGTCACCGCAACTGTCAAACCTTAACACAAATAGTAACCTGACAACTTTCTGTAGGCTAGAACTTCCCTTAAAGATGGCATCTTCCCAGAGCAATGGAAAAAGGCACTAGTGGTGCCTATTTTCAAAGTAGGAGAAAGAAAATTAGTGTCGAACTACAGACCTATTCCCATTTTAGTCATCTTTGGCAAAGTGTTTGAAAAGCTCATAACTGAATACTGCTTTATTAAATCCAGGTCTACTACCACCAATCTCATGTGTTATGTGTCGTCCCTTTCAGAATCTGTGGATAAACGTATTCCTATTGACACCATATATACAGACTTTAGTAAAGCATTTGACAAAGTGGATTATTCTATCCTTATAACTAAACTTCAGCACGTGAGTATAGGAGGAACAATGCTTGAGTGGTTTCAGTCTTATCTTAGCGGCAGGCCCTCAAAAGTTGTCATGGGTGGCCATAATTCTAAGCCCTTCTTAGCTACATCCGGTGTTCCACAAGGTTCACACTTAGGTCCAGTTCTCTTTAATACATTTATTAATGACATGACACACTGCTTTATTTATTCAAAATTCTATCTTTTTGCCGATGACATGAAAATAATGAAACCAATTAAAACTAAATTTGACTCTGCTTTATTACAGGAGGATCTAAACAGACTCGACTAACTGGTGTACAAATAAAAATATGCTACTTAACGTGTCAAAGTGTTACTACATGCAATTCTGCCGTAACAAACCTAACTAACCTAACTTTTACACGATAGGTCAGCAAAAATTAGAACAAGTAGACCAAATACGTGATTTGGGAGTGATATTAGATCAACAATTAAAATTTGACAAACACATCCTCTAAGTCTCATCGAAGGGTTTTAAAATCCTTGGATTTATTCAACGGAATAGTAAAGACTTCAAAAAGGCCTCCACTAGAATAAAACTGTTTAACTCACTAGTACTTCCAATACTTGAATACAGCAGCCCAGTTTGGAATCCTCACTACGACATATACAGCAAACACCTGGAAAGTGTTCAGAGGCGTTTTCTATACCATCCTAGTTTTAAGGATCGATTAGCGAAAACAATTACTAGCTACAAGGATAGATTAAAACACTACAGCATCGCTCACGCTGACTGACGAAAAACGGCAGATCAGGTACTTCTGCATACAATTTTCAGTGGGGACATAGACTGCAGCGAGCTTCTAGAGAAACTTAACTTAAACGCGCCATCTCGTCTGCCGCGGAAAAGCAGCTACAACTTATTTCATGTGCCAGGATCTAAAACGAATCTGGGACATTTTGCCGTTCTCCCAAGACTCTGTAGGCAACACAATGAAATGTCAAAACGTTCAAACTTAGATATAACCCTCTCAATTTCAAAGTACAAAAGGAACTTAGCCATTGCAAAACAATGAATGACGTGTTTATTATATTAATGTTATTTTTATAGGTACATGACTTTATAATCTTCTCAGTCATAGGCCCGTATTACAGAACCTTACTCAAGTACTACTTAAACTGCATTCAACCGATTACTGCTTGAGCGAAGAATCTCGACTTAAGCGTTCAGTTTATTTTAGAACTAACCTCAAACTCAAACCAAACGAAACTAAGCTTGAATAGAATTTTTTTTTTCGCACGAATAATCTGGATCAAAACAGGATGACGCGGACGATACGACGTTAAAAATTCGATGTTAAGATAAAAAAATAAATTCATTGATTACTATCATACAGTTGGGTAATATTGCACCTACCTGAAATGAAGCCGTCGCATAAGAACGTTAACTCACAAAAATTTGCAATTCTGAGGCTATTGGATGCCCACGGTTGTGTGGTTTTCTTAAACAGTGGTCAATCATCGGTAAAACTAAATGTTTCACGACATCTTGTGAAAACCTGTACTTCTTCTTAAAGTTTTCACAATTTTAAGGGCGTATCTCTAAAATATCTCAGAGGAACATTTAAGTTGAAACTTTAATTATTATAATAATTTACTTCTGCAAATATATCCATTTTGATTAGGTAGGTACTCGATTTACTCCAAATTCACAACAATTTTCATGAGAATCTATGCTCAAGTATGGTCTCGACTACACTTGCGAAAACAAAAATCAAATTGTGATTTTAAAATAAGGGCACATTGAGTGGAGCTCAGACAAGCCTCAAGCACTGTTCTAAAAAAAACGTAAAAAATGTCATTTTAAAGTGACATTGCTCAGGTGATTATTGATTGTAGTTTCTCTGCTCAAGTCAAGTTCTAAAATTAAAATTCCAACTGAGACTAGTTTTAAGTAATGCTTGAGTCTTGATTGTAGTTCTGTAATACGGGCCTTATTTGAATTTTGAATTTGAAACTTGATATAACTGCAACAATGTAATTTTATGAAATCGCAAACATTTAATTTGATTTTTAATATTTTGTCTAATTTACTTGAATGATTTTAATTTAATGTATTGGAATAATGTGAATCTACTTTAATTTAATGTTATGATCTTATCCTTATTTTTAATTTAATTTTGTGAAAATTATGTTTTTATTTTGTTATGTGAGTCTAGTTATCTGTGTGCTGTGGTCTCCTGTAACTGAAGGAGCACACTGAAATGAAACTTGTATAACTGTCTTATAATGTTATATCTGTGTATCTTTTGTTGGAGATCCAAACCAATAAATGAACTACTGGTCCGATTTCGAAAAATTCTCTTCTATTCTTCTATTCTCTTATTCTTCTTTCTATTCTTTTCTTTATCGAGGAAGCCTACAGGCTATATGTCATCACGCTAAGAGCGGAGCAGACGAAGTTGCGAGGGTCAACTTGTCTATTATCTTATAAAAAGGAAAGATTTGTATGTTTGTGACGAATAAACTAAAAAACTACTGGACCGATTTCAAAAATACTTTCACCATTTTAATGCTACTTTACCCCTGGTTAACACAGGCTTTATTACAAAAAAAAAAGAAGAAATATGAGACAGTCAACAGTCTAGCATTTTGAGACTCCCGGGACTCTCGCGTGATTTTGTTGTTACTTACCATCTCCGATGGCATGTGGCGGCATGCTAGGCGGCGAGAGGAAGCCGCCACACGTGGGAGTCATCGTTGGTAAGGAGCTTGCCACTTCGTCTAGTTCTAGCAGTAGCTCCAAATTTGACTTCTCGTTTCTCTTCTGTTCTTCTTTTGTCTCTTTTGTCGGTTGTTCAGTGTTTTTCTAAAAAATAAAACATGATTTAATAAATAGGCGAACGTTCTGGTCGACCACTTTTCAACCATAGTACTGTTACGGCATACGGTCGAAAGTCGACTGGGAATTTTCGAGGTTATGCTTAACGGTACGTATTGTCGAGGCATGCGAAAGTGGTAAGTGAGTCCCATGAAAACTATTATTTCACATTATTATTAAGTGTTCTGTAAAGAAGGTAAAATGATTGTTAAAAAAATGCGTGACGTGCAATGCGAATGACAATAAATTTTTAGATATTGTTAAATTGGTGTAAATTGTTTGTAGAAAATAGAAAATTAATAATAAGAAGAATAGTACCCAGCATGCTAGAAAAATTAAAATAAAAGAAGCAAAAAAATGTGTTCACATATTTATTGATAAAATACATAAACATACGCAAATACATAAAGATACACTACTATAAAACATAAATAAACAATTTACCTACATTATAAATTAAACCATAACCAAATACTCTACGAATAAATACCGAAGCCAGCATGTTCTACTATACTCTTATAATAAGAAGTCTTCTGAGTAACATACCTTCTTGTCCCGACTAACATCGATCTTCTTACTCTCGACGTCACTGCTGTCGGCCGACTCGTCCGATTCGGTGTCGGACGCGCTATCCGACTCGCTGTCCGACTCACTGTCCGATGTACCGGAGTTTGATGACCTATGCATACGTTACGGACTGAGTATTCACATTTTTTATAGAATAATATTAGGATAGAATTTTGCCACCGTCAGATCTCGAAGACACCGAATCAGTCAGAATCTGACGGTGGTCATCTTGAAATTGATGTTCGATGTTTATAAAATAAATTCAAAGGTGGATCACGGTTACTAACAAACGTTTATATGCCCTCTGGCATAACACAGCGCACTCTTCATTACTACGATACACCGCTATGAAGCTAGAGATAAACTGGTCTCACGTACGCAACGTATGCAACGCATTACGATATCTGGACTCTTTAATTTTATATGAAAAACTATGCAGTAGAAACACACTTATCGTATGCAACGCAACATACGATACGATACAAAAGCGTTGCATACATTGCGTACGTAGGACCAGTGTGTTTATCGCTTGATTGTGAATGAATAAATGACTTATGACTTGGTATTTAAATAAAAAAAAAAACAGAAAATATTGTCACAAGCCCCCCCCCCACTCCTGATCTTCCATGCATTTTATCTTCGTCAATTTTTATTGATTTTATAAGGCAAAAAATTGTCCAAAGTAGTAGTGTTTAATATTTTTTCGATAATCTAACGGACGGACTAAATAGAATCATATTTCTTTTACTCAAGAATCATCCCTATTATTACTCCACGTCCTACAATAAAGGTAAATACCTCAGGTTATAAAATACGGCATATTTACGGATGTAAGTCTAACATAGTACAAAATGATTTTGTTCTTCTTTTAAAAATTAATGAAGACTATTGAAAAATCAGTCTTTTGTATAAGTAATAATATTAAGAATGTTTTTCTGAAATAAAACAACTGAGTCGTGCAAAAACTAAGAAATAAAGAATGCTCACCTGTAGTTATTAGTTTCTTTTGCGGGTTTCTCTGGCTTCTTGTCTTCAGTGTTGCTCTCTTCTTCCCTAAAAATTTGAAGAACATTATATAGACGGCGAGGTAAGTAGCAAACCCAGAGTTGCAGTACGCTCATACGGGACATACGGCTTTGACATTTCGCAAGTTGAACATAATCATCATCATCTGCCTAGCCTTTTCCCAACTATATTGGGGTCGGCTTCCAGTCAAACCGGATTTAGCTGAATACCAGTATTTTACGCGGAGCGGCTACCTACCAGACCTCCACAACCCAGTAACTGGGTAACACGGTACTTCATGGCAAGACTGGAGTCAGATTTACTGGCTGGACTATCCGTAACGACTGGCAAAGATCTACAAATGACAGCCGGGACCAACGGCTTAACGTGCTTTCCGAGGCACGGAGGAAACTCGGTATGTTAAGATGGTCACCCATCCACAGACCAACCTTGGCAAGCGTTGCTTAACCTTGAAGATCGACCCGTGCTGCTGTTATTAATTAGCCACGAGCTCCTCCGCAAGTTGAACATAATATAACCATCAATATATATATTTGAGCGTTTTATATATACAATGTTTCCGTAACTGACTGAGTCAGTGACGGACAGACAACGCACAGCCCAAACTACAGATCGAAGAAAGCTGAAATTAGGTATGTAGATTCCTTGGGGAATGTAGGCAAGCGCAAATTCCTACGGGAATGAGAAAAAACGGGATATATATACGTGTACGAAGTCGCGAGCTGAAGCTAGTCCAGACTATGACCTCACAGGGATCTGTTACATTTAGCTATTAACACTCACTCTTCTGAAGATTCTTCTGAGCTGCTAGCTTCTGAAGAAGACGAGGCTGATCCGGAGCCACTGCTCTCCGGCTCCGAGTAGAAGCTTTTATTTTTCTGGAAACAAACCGTTTATAGTAGTTTTAGTCGTTGTTTGGAAACTTCTCGAACGAGATGATGACGTCGGCGGAGGCGGCACGGCGCGGCGTGGGGAGCTACTATATAAGACACAACCGTGGTCCGGAGCGCCCCTTGTAGCCTCGGCTGGGGGCCTTAAATTCTAGAGGCCCACACAGGCAAGTCCGGTTTAGTAGTTGACAACCCTCTAGGGTTGATAACTGCGAGTGGCCATCGACAAAAAAAAAAAAAAAAAAAACCGGAGCGCCCCACTCGATCAGCTTTAGCACTGTACGCGTCGCGCGCCATTCAACCCTTACTGTTATAAATTATTTGTAATAAACCAGTATTTTCGATATTAGCGTCGTTATTCATACAGCCCATTCAATCTCCTCAACAGTCGTCACTTTAGTATTTTTTTTCCAATGTATACTAATCTATAAAGCTGAAGAGTTTGTTTGTTTGTTCTTTACTTGAACGCGCTAATCTCAGGAACTACTGGTCCGATTTGAAAAAATCTTTCAGAGTTAGATAGTTCATTTATCAAGGAAGGCTATAAATAATCACGATAAGACCAATAGGAGCGGAGCAGTAATGAAAATCATGACGCAAATGAAGTTGCGCGGGTCAACTAGTATTATTATAAATCTGAAGAGTTTGGTTTGTTTGTTTAGTTGAACGCGCAAACTCCAGCAACTACTGGTTCGGTAAAAAAAAAATTTTTTGGACATATCACGCTACGATCAATAAGAGCGGAGCATTAATGAAAAATATGACGCAGGCGAAGATGCGCGTGTCAGCTAATCTACATTGACCCACTCCTGGGCACTTTTCCCAGCACTGGGTCAATATAGACGGTAAAAAAGTCACCCCTATACTTTTCCTAACAAGGGCAAAACTGTCACCCCTATAGTTTTTACTGCTTAATATCCTATGTCCCCTAGCTGGGGCAGCAGACCGCTTGCGATAGCAGACTACTGTGGACGCCTCCACAGTAGTCTGCTATCGCAAGCGGTCTTGAGCTTCACGCTTCACCTCATAATCAGCCTATATTGCTCCCCTCTTTCGAGCGGGAGTGGGCTATAATCCAATACGCGGGCCCAGTGCGGCTTGGTAGATGTCACATGTCTTCGAATTTTTGGTTCTACGATATGCCGGTTTCCTCATGATGTTATCCTTCACCGCTTTGAGAGTAGTGGTGATGAAATAATTTACACAAAGTAAAGCACAGCTGTCTGGGTTCGAACCTACGACCTAGAACTCGTAAGTCGCAGCCATTACCACTGGGCCACCATTGCAGACGCTTCAGCTCGCTCCACGTCAATCCGATGCTTGTCGCTTCTGTCAACACGGTACGTCGCCAGGTTTGACGAGGATGGCCACGCTTTTTTTTCCTTTGATGATTCCAGTCCATAGCCTGTTTGGAAATGTGATCGGAAACCCGCCGGAGCGTATGACCAATCCATCTCCAGTTACCACGCTTGATCTGGCGGTCGATAGGTCTCTCATGGAAATTTTTCAGCAGCTTTACGTTGGAGATGGTCTCGGGGACTTCACCTGCACCTGGGGAGTTTACCTGCGTATCATCATGGTTGTCTGCAGCACGCCAAGCGTGATGTTCGTCAGTTTACCTGCGTATCATCATGGTTGTCTGCAGCACGCCAAGCGTGATGTTCGTCAGTTTACCTGCGTATCATCATGGTTGTCTGCAGCACGCCAAGCGTGATGTTCGTCAGTTCACCTGCGTATCATCATGGTTGTCTGCAGCACGCCAAGCGTGATGTTCGGCAGTTTACCTACCTATCATCATGGATGTCTGCAGCACGCCAAGCGTGATGTTCGTCAGTTTACCTGCGTATCATCAGGGTTGTCTGCAGCACTCCAAGCGTGATGTTCGTCAGTTTACCTGCGTATCATCATGGTTGTCTGCAGCACTCCAAGCGTGATGTTCGTCAGTTTACCTGCGTATCATCATGGTTGTCTGCAGCACGCCAAGCGTGATGTTCGTCAGTTTACCTGCGTATCATCATGGTTGTCTGCAGCACGCCAAGCGTGATGTTCGTCAGTTTACCTGCGTATCATCATGGTTGTCTGCAGCCCGCCAAGCGTGATGTTCGTCAGTTTACCTGCGTATCATCATGGTTGTCTGCAGCCCGCCAAGCGTGATGTTCGTCAGTTTACCTGCGTATCATCATGGTTGTCTGCAGCACGCCAAGCGTGATGTTCGTCAGTTTACCTGCGTATCATCATGGTTGTCTGCAGCACGCCAAGCGTGATGTTCGTCAGTTTACCTGCGTATCATCATGGTTGTCTGCAGCCCGCCAAGCGTGATGTTCGTCAGTTTACCTGCGTATCATCATGGTTGTCTGCAGCCCGCCAAGCGTGATGTTCGTCAGTTTACCTGCGTATCATCATGGTTGTCTGCAGCCCGCCAAGCGTGATGTTCGTCAGTTTACCTGCGTATCATCATGGTTGTCTGCAGCCCGCCAAGCGTGATGTTCGTCAGTTTACCTGCGTATCATCATGGTTGTCAGGCGGCGCGTCGTGCTTGGCAGGCGCGCTCTCCCGCAGGTGCGCGGCGAGCGTGGCGCGAGGGCTCACGGGCAGCGCGCGGTAGCCGCCCGCTGGCGTGCCGATGTACTGGGACAGAGAGCCCACGGTGAACGTGCCGCGGTCTGCGAGAACAGTAAGCACATTTTTAAGAAGAAAAAGTTAAAAAACATTATCAACATTTCAGCCGAAAGACTGGACACAGGCCTCCCCCAAGATGGGGGTGTTTGTCATAATCGCCACGCTTGTGCGGCAGGTTGGCGATCGCAGTGTATGGTGTTGAGTTTTACAGAGATCGCTGCTGCCCATTTTCTGGCGAGTCCCTTCTTCGCCTCTTACGAAACCCACGGGAATTGATGGGATGGTATTATTCTTTTACGGCATCCTAAGGCACCGACCGGCACCATACGGCGGGTTAAAAGACAAGAGTTTTATAATATACTAGCTGACCCGCGCGGCTTCGCTCCCGTCAACTGGCTACCCTACCTACCCTACCTACCCTACCTACCCTACCTACCCTACCTACCCTACCTACCCCACCTAACCTACCTACCCCACCTAACCTACCTACCCTACCTACCCTACCTACCCTACCTACCCTACCTACCCTACCTACCCTACCTACCCTACCTACCCTACCTACCCTACCTACCCTACCTACCCTACCTACCCTACCTACCCTACCTACTTTTTTTGTTTTTAAACCTTCCCTGTATTCTGGCGAAAGTAACAAAAAAAGAATTATTTAAATCGGCCCCGCCGTTCTCGAGTTATAGCGAGACTAACGAACAGCAATTCATTTTTATATATATAGATACTTTAAAAATATCGTTAGAAACTTTATTCCAAATACAACTTTGTTACGAATACGTGGTCTAATACCACAGCAAATACTAGTGGTGTTGGTTCTCTGAAACCGGATTTTGGCTTGTTATTTCTCCGACAGGAATATGTCAGCGACTTCCAATGCTGCGGTCACGTCATAGCGTGCGAGCGAGACGACGTACCGGCAGACAGGGACAGACAGACGACCGCTCCATTACACTCACCTTTAAAGCTACTCTGTATATCAGGCTTGGATTTTTCCGGCAGGAATATGTCAGCGACATAGTTATGTAGCACCTTCCCAGGCTGTGGCTCTATGAACCTACTGAGCATGCGCGCCCGGTCGCGCACGTCATAGCGTGCGAGCGAGACCACGTAGCGGCAGACAGGGATAGCTAGACAACCACTCCATTACACTCACCTTTAAAGCTACTCTGTACATCAGGCTTCGGTTTCTCCGGCAGGAATATGTCAGCGACATAGTTATGTAGCACCTTCCCAGGCTGTGGCTCTATGAACCTCCTGAGCATGCGCGCCCGGTCGCGCACGTCATAGCTGACGTCATAGCGTGCGAGCGAGACCACGTAGCGGCAGACAGGGATGGTGTCAGGTTGTGTTACTGATAGCTTCACTGCGAGGGATAGCAGTTGGAGTTTGACTAGTTCGTCCTGTGGAAGAAGTTTAGGGTGAGTTGATTTTGTTTTTGGAATTTGTTACTGCCGTTGATTTACAAGCTTAAATTAAATTATAGGAAGTGGCGAATCGGAACATACTGCGAATTCATGTGACAGAGGGGTTGAGGGGTGGGGTACTGCGCAACTAATAGGGAACTTCACAGAGGTCATACAGTTTGAATTGAACTATAGTTGGCGACACTTTGCAGACCTGTGGGTCTAAAAAGGCCACTTTAGCAGAATCAGAAAGCACATCACGCTACCCGTCACTGTCAAATATTCCCAATCAACCTTGAACTTAAGGCCTCTGCCTCGAGTTTTGCGGGTAGCGGGGCGGTGGCGGCGGCGCGGGAGCGGCAGGATCTAATGTGTAAAATCAAAAGGAGCGACCCTCGGAAAGAGCGGCGCGAGGGGGGGCACGAGCGGTGCGCGCCAGGCGAGCGGTGACGAGCTCGAGCGTCTGCTACGCAGTCTTGTGCTATTTATTTTCTTTTTTTGCCCACAATAAATCGAGCGTTAAGAACAAATTTGAATCAAAAAAATGTTGTCGCCGTTGTTCAGACATTTCGTTTGCGAATAAAAACTAATATATCGACGACACTACCACGAACACAACACTACGCCGCTATAGTGCCACGCGATCTGCCCGCTGGTTTCGAAAACGGGTCTACGTTGCCCGCCCCGCTCCCGCGCCGCCGCCGCCGCCCCGCTGCCCGCTAAACTCGAGGCACAGCGTTAGTGATAAAGATGAAAATTTATTTATTTATTTTATTTATTTATTTATTTATTTATTTATTTATTTACATACATACAAATATCCTTACAGGCTAGACCCAATGCGATATTGTAGCACACTTAAAACTTAAATAGTTCCCTGTTTTTTATAACAAATTGTATGAGTAGCTATTCTTGTAAATTCACCCAAAGTGCAACAGAATATGTCTATGTCATCAGCAATGAGGTTAAGAGTGCGGAGCGCGCTCGTTAGCGGCGCCTCGCGCAGCAAGTTAGTACGCGCGCGCGGTTCTGCCAGCAACCGTGGTTGTCGACGACGCCCCACATACCCGTCTGGCACGACTAGTTCCACCTTTTGCAATATATCCGCATTGTGTATCTTCCCTCTTATTATTTTAAAGATATAAGTCACTAGTGTGAGTTGCCTCCTGACCCTCAGTTCATTATATCCGACCATACCCAAGACAAATAGAGTTGGATACATCAATGGATAAAATGGATATACGCCAAATTCCCTCATATATAAGTACCTAATAAATTTATTTTGTACCCGCTCCAACATGAGACTATATTTAGTTTCATGTGGAGCCCAGATAACTGCGTTACATTCTAGTTGGCTTCTTACTAAAGCATTGTATAACGCCGTTATAGCTTTCATGTTTGTGAAGCCTTTAACCATTCTAAGCACAAATCCTAGGTTTCTATATGCTTTTTTACATATCTTAACTATATGATCACGAAAGGTGAGCCCAGTGACGAAACTAACTCCCAAGTCCCTCACTTCAGTAACCCTATCCATCGGCACTCCGTCCACCGTATAAGTATGCGTGATGGGTGTGCGTGCGCGCGAAAAACTTATGGTCACACACTTAGATGTGTTAAACTGCAGGAGATTACTCTTGCTCCAAGCTACCACTCTGTCTATATCTCTCTGCAGTCTCTCACAGTCAGTCACGTTTGTGATGGGGAGATAAAGCTTGAGGTCGTCGGCAAACAGCAAACACTTAGCCTCTTGCACAACGTTTGGTAGGTCATTAATCATAATGAGAAATTCCAGAGGCCCTAAATTAGTACCTTGGCTTACCCCAGATCTAGTATAGTATGCATTTGATTGAAATCCTGCATAGTCAACATACTGTTGCCTGTCACTCATATAACTAGCAAAAAACCTAAGTAAATGCGGGGTGAAACCGATCCCTGCTAACTTTTTCAGCAACACATCATTATCCACTAAATCAAAAGCCTTTTTAAAGTCGAAATAAGCAGCATCGGCTTGTCCCCCACCGTCCACTATCGGCACCACACCCGCCATGTAGCTGAGTAAATTACTGGTAGTATTTCTACTCGGCCGAAATCCATGCTGCGCGTCTGTGAGTTGTGAGCTAACTTGCTGAAAAATGCACCTATGAATTGCTGATTCTAATACTTTAGCCATTGTCGACAACACTGCAACCGGTCTGTATTCTTCAACTTTAGTTCCCGAACCTCCCTTCGGTACCGGTATGACCCGGGTAATCTTCCACATCTCGGGAAACTCAGCCGATTTGAGGCAAAGATTGTAGATGTGCAACAGCGGTTTCGCTAATCCCATTCGACAGTCCCTAAAAATGTACGGCGGAATACCATCAGGCCCTGACGATTTTTTCGGTTTAAGGTTCTGCAGGGCGCGTACCACGTCATCCAACTCCAATCTATCAAGATGAACCCGCCCTGCTCCGTTCTGACTGCCCGCTTCCACTATCGCCACATCCACATCTAGTCGAGCGTTTGTCAACACTGTACACTGAGTAAAAGTATTCAACAAATTCTTGAACCGCTTGTTCACATGTCAATGCCTCTCCGTTCTTTAAAATCTTTTGACTACTAGTGTTACTTCTTTTAGAATTTACATAAGACCAAAAAGACTTAGGGTCGCTCGACATTTGGTTTTGTAAACGTTGGCAATATTGTTCCTCTGCTACTAAAATTTTCCCTTTTACTTGGGACCTACACTGAGCAAACATTTCGTAATCATTCCTTAAACCACTCCTTTTATACTTTTTATGAAGAGCCGCTTTGAGTTTTATGTCGCGAATTATCTCACCCGTATACCACTCGGGATAAATGTACCTCGAGCGTATACGACTTCGCTTTTTCTTGGGAACACAGTCATCTAAAATTGAATAAATCGTCTCATAGAAATACTTTAAACTCATATCTAAATTTAAGTTAAATAAAGGAGCCCAGTCGACGGCTGCGATCTTTGAATATAATAGAAAAAAATCGGCTTTATTAAAATTCCAACTGACCTTTGTGCGCGCTTCCGATGTTGATGTGCTCAAATTTGGCTCTAAGTGGGTATTAGCACGTAAACACGGGCTCACGGACACCTGCAGCGGCGGGTGATAAGCGTCCACCGGCACGAGCGGCGACTCCGCCGCGCGCACACTCACACACTCCTCCTCCTCAAAAGTACTCAATACTAAGTCCAAACATCGATCATTGCAATTACTTATTCCGTTGCACTGGGCGAACCCACAATATGTTTTAAGAAATTCATAATATGAATTGATGCTTATAGTACCCGAATGTAAATTAAAATCTCCTATCACTAACACTTCACGATAATTATTACAATATTGTTCAATGATTCTAAATAACAACTCATATTCCTTCTCATTGCTATTAGGTGGGATATAAACAACACATACAAAACATAAAAACCTATTACGTAAGTAAACAGTGGCACCAACTAGTTCAAAAACATGGTCATTAATGTCTACGTCGCCCGGTACAGGTACTCGCCGCAGCTCGATTCGCGGTGTGGCCACGAGACACGCGCCGCCTTGTTTTCGTCCATCCGCTCGGTCACATCGCAGTATAGTGAACCCAGGAGGGATTAATTCCGTGTCACAAATTGATTCATTTAGGCCAGTTTCCGTGATAGCATATAAATCAAAGTTATGACTTGATATTCCTACATAAAACTCCTCTAATTTAGTTCTCAGACCTCTAACGTTCTGATAATATATGTCTATAGTAGATCTATTCCGAGGTTTTTGATTTTTGGAATGGTCTACGAAACCAAACCCATTCACAGAACTCCACATTTATTGGCCAATTCTCTGGTTGACATAATATGTCATATTTACTCTCCGGTACTCCAATCATGAAGGACGCATAATCCCTCTCCGTTTTAGGTTTGATTCGTTCTACTTTAACAGGTGTTTCCAATCCACAAATGTTTCTTACATATATTTCTAAGTTTTCTTCTTTAGTAAATTAAATCTGACAGATTGTTGCGTGGTTAATATTATGATTCTTATATGATTCTGTTAAAGTCTTTTTAGATCTCTTGACTTTTACTTATATTTAAAAGGTCGTTTCGGTTTTTGTTTTATGATGGTAAAACAAAAACCGAAACGACCGTATTTACATTCGGCCGAACGAAGCCCTAATACTTTTAATTTCATGTAATTAAATTCAATATGGGTTTAACGAGCACTGATAATTTCATTAATTTTGAAAATATTTTTGCTTTATATTAAATATCTCCACACCAGTAAAGTTTAGCTAACTAATTGAGGTTCAAGTAGAACAAGTATCATACAAATAGATTTTACTATTATTTTTCTTAATTTTTTTTTTTCCAAAAAATTGTTTGAACATCAAAACTAAATTTTGCTAAGCATTGTTTGTCTATCTTGCCTGTAGAGGGGAGTCCCTGGTGTCCTGAAATACAAGTCACGGCCTTGTTTAGGCACCAGTCTCCCACAAATGGAAACTGTCAGTCATAATTGTAATTGTTTCCTTAAATATTAAAATCAAATCAAAATCAAAAGGTATTTATTCAAACTAGGCTGAAAATCAGCACTTTTTGAACTTCAAAATTTACATGAAGACAGTCCCTCAAATCACCCGCCCGTCACCACTTCCTAGTATTTTAGCTGGTAAGAAGAAGCGGCCAACAAACTCCCCAGCAACACAACTGTCTGTTAAGTTTGACGAACTTGAATTTATATAACAGTATTATTCAACATTTTATAATAGATATCGAACATTAAATAACACATGTCAGCTAGCGCACTATATTATCATAACAACTAAATATGAACAATGATAAAACTAATTATATTGGTAGTTAAAGAAGTAAACAATACTAATCCAAATGAGCCTCCAGAGATAAATAGCGCGCCCGCTTACACGTGCAACAATGGAAGTTAACCATAAGCTGTGACCCATAGTCACAAGTGATAAACTAGGACCATTGCTTATAACACTTAAAAGATATAACAAAAGAAAAAGTGGAGGTGGACGAGCTCGTGGCTAAATAATAACAGCCGCACGGGTCGACCTTCAAGGTTAAGCAACGCTTGCCAAGGTTGATCTGTGGATGGGTGACCATCTTAACATAGCGTGTCCTTCGTGCCTCGGAAAGCACGTTAAGTCGTTGGTCCCGGCTGTCATTTGTAGATCTTTGCCAGTCGTTACGGATAGTCAGAAGCCAGTAAATCTGACTCCAGTCTTGCCATGAAGTACCGTGTTACCCAGTTACCGGGTTGTGGAGGTCTGGCAGGCAGTCGCTCCGCGTAAAATAATGGTATTCAGCCAAATCCGGTTTGACTGGAAGCCGACCAAAATATAGTAGGGAAAAGGCTAGGCAGATGTTGATGATCATGTGTGGGAGAAAATAAACATTTTTATTAATTCTTATTAAACGTTACCTGGTCAGCGAAGTTAGCGGCCATGTGCGCCAGTATGGCGGCGGCGCGCGCGTGCCGGGCTCCGTGCTCCGCCACCAGCCACACGGCCGCCGCGCGCGCGTTGCCCGCCAGTCTGGGGCATACCAATCTCAAAGTCAAGAATACTCAGAGAATCCTCTTTATTATGTACACCATATCAGTTACAGAAAAGATAGACGAAGAAAACATTACATAGGGTGACACAATGGGCAGCCTTAACGCTAAAAGCGATCTTTTCGATACAACCTTTGGATGGATTGCAAAGATAATGGAAAGACAGTACTGCAGGTAGTCTTAGGTGTACGATTTATATAAATAAATACATAATAGACTAGCTGACCCACGCGGCTTCGCTCCCGTCAACTGGCTACTATACCTACCTACCCTACCTACCCTACCTACCCTACTCCTGAATTTTCTTTGCTATAAACCTCACGGAGCCCGAGACCTTTCCAACGAATGCAAAACCGTGGAAATCGGTTCGTGCGTTCTGGACTTATAGCGTCAGGAAGGAAAACCCGACTTATTTTTATATAGTAGATAAATATATACAATTATAATTATGTAACAAACAAAAAAAAAAACATAGGAACACAAGTGAAAAATGGAAAAAGATTAAACACATCTTACTGACACGGGCAAGGCATTCCATAACCGCACCGCTAGAACCGCAAAAGACTTGTCGTAGAAGCTGTTGGAATGCATCGACATCTCTAATCTTAAGGTTTCCGATGACCTCAGACATCTATTATGTGTCATGAAGGAACTTGCGTACTAACTTACTTTTACTTCAAAACGTTTATTGTGAACTAAATGTGCAATGGTGTTATGTTATGTTAGTACTTATGACTTAGCAGCCTTTTAGCAAGCATTCAAGCATTGCAATATTATTCACCTGCCCTTTCATTTTTATGATCATTACTACTACTATGTACTGTAGTGCTATCAGAGGACGCGCAAGGCGTGGGCGACGTGGGCCACCGCTTACGACCTCGAGGCCCGAAGGACCTAGAACCTTTGGTTGTTTTCAACTCGGAGAAATCGTTGAGGCCATAATAAAACAATAATTTGCATTTTTTATTAGTTCAATTGCTATTTGTATTGTTTTTATTATTAGTTACTTCAGTCCTAAGTATAGGGAGCGTGCAGAAACTATAGGTGGCAGCACAGAAATGTCACTGTCTAGTATGTTTCAAGTATAACATTCGAAATAGCTACGCTAGATGGCAGTCTTCTTCGCGCACGTTCTCCTAAACTGAGCGTGCAGGAACTACAGGTGGCAGCACAGAAGCGTCAATGTCACTTAAAACTTCGAATATGCGACACTAGATGGCATAGTCAACGCCGTGCACGGTCCCTATTGTCAAAATATTAGCCGCAGCGGGATAGGCATTATGATTTACAGGCTTGCTACGCTCTCTCTTACATCAAAGGTTATTCTTTCGTTTAGTTCTTTCTTAAATTTTCACATATTCGCCAAATATTGACTATTTTTGCACAAAGTCAAAACCTAGAAGGCCTTGCAAAATACCAATTTTACAAAATTGTGGTCTCTTTCTCCATTTGCGCTAATTAGGCAACAAATATATGCAATGGCGACGCTTGGGGGAGGCCTATGTTCAGCAGTGGACGTCTTTCGGCTGAAATGATGATATAAAATGACAGAATCAAAGTTTTTGATTTGTGTTACAGTGCAAACTAGGCATTACATTCAAGTGTACTTACACTTTTTTCGACAAATATTGGCTTCCTATAAGAGAAGAGGTTAAGGAAGAATCAATAAGAGAGGTCTCGAGGGAACGAGCACGGCGTAGACTATGCGATCTAGTGTTGTAAATTCGAAACTTTTACATTTAAATTACTAGACATTGACGCTTCTGTGCTGCCACCTATATCTCATGTGATCACGTCACCTCGTTCACTAGTGCAGTCTTTCGAAATCATAGTACATACCTGTCAGATCGCAGCAACTTAGCGGCCCTGGACACGGCAGCTCTCGCAGACGTGGCGCCACCACCAACCACTCGCTTCACCACCACCACAGCCTCGCACACCACCCACTCTGTGGACAAACATACACTTTATTATACCATGAGCGAGTGTCTCGCGGCGATATTCTTGTAGCGGCATCAATGCCGCCACAAGAAAAACGAACGGAGCAAATCAACATCGCAACAAAAAGAACCACCACGCCATCTGCATCTGCACTCGTAGTTGGATAACTAACAGTACAACTCTGGACGCGAAGGGCTCAGTGAGGCTATTGGCTGAGACGTTCTACCCCGAGGATCATGTGGAAGACGACAACGTGGACCATCGCCAAATCAGAGAACGGGCAGTGATGGTAAACGAGTGGAGTCATGATGAACGGCATGACCCACCGTTTACCCTAAGCGAGCTTGATAGGTCTGTGATGTCGTTCAAACCAAAAAAAGCACCGGGAGCCGACGGCCTCACGGCTGACATCTGCTTTCAGGCTATAAAGTGTGACCCCGAATACTTCCTGTCACTGTTGAATAAATGCCTGGCGTACCACCACTTCCCGAAGACCTGGAAGGAAGCGACGGTGGTTGTGCTGAGAAAGCCGGGCAGACTCGTACACTGTACCGAAATCGTACAGGCCGATTGGGCTCTTGCCTGTCTTAGGGAAGAGTACGAAAAGATGCTGGTTGCTGTCTCAAATTTTACCTTCTTCCAAGTACTCGCCAATACGGCTTTATGCCCCAAAAGAGCACTGAGGACTCCCTCTATACACTAGTGCAGCACATTCGAACAAATTTGGCACACAAAAAAATTGTGGAGCCTTTGACGACGCTCGGTGGCCCGTAATAAAGCTACGTTTGGCTGAGGAAGAGTGTCCTGTGAATTTGAGACGAGCAGTCAGCAGCTATCTCAGTGGCAGGGAGGTCATCGTGAGATACGCTGAAGAGGAGAGCAGAAGGTCGACCAGCAAAGGATGCGTCCAGGGGTCGATTGGAGGTCCAATATTTTGAAATTTGCTGCTGGACCCGCTCCTGAAGCAGCTGGAGAGAAGGGGTTTCTACAGCCAGGCCTTTGCCGACGACGTCGTTATGGTCTTCGAAGGTAAAACGGCAGTAGAAATCGAGGGACGTGCCAATGCCGCTCTCGAACATGTTCGAGAGTGGGGTGTCAGAAATAAGCCGAATTTCGCTCTGCTCAAAACCTGTGCGATGGTGCTAACGCGGAAGCTCAAATCCGATATCTCACGCTTGAGTATGGGCGGGATCAACATTGGAATGTCCCAAGATGTCAAGATATTGGGCCTCACCATTGACGCCAAACTCACGTTTAACAAACACGTGGCTATCGTCAATAAGAAGGCGATAGCTGTGTACAAGCAGCTGGCCAGAGCGGCCCAGGTTAGCTGGGGTCTGCACCCGGAAATGATTCCCACCAGTCGAGCCAACGCTGCTGTATGCCGCAAACGCATGGGCACCAGCCGCCAACAAATTAGGGGACATAAAGCAGCTGAACGTGGTCCAAAAAAGGTTCACGCAGAAACTATGCAGAGCCTACCGCACGGTCTCCCTCATTTCGGCACTGGTGCTGGCTGGGATACTCCCTCTTGACCTTCGGATAAAGGAAGTTGCTTCACTTTACGAAGCCAGGAGGGGCGTGCCCCAGCCCGTACTAGGAGACAGGGAGGTCGAGCGGATGGCTCCAGCTCTGGAGGATCCGTACCCTGCGGAACAGACCCCTCTGCAGTTCAGCAGCCTGATAGACGAGGAACAATATTATCAGTCATAGCAACTTCGCTGTGCGCATATTCACTGACGGCAATAAGATTTAGGGCAAGGTTGGAGCGGCGCTATCTTTGTGGAATAGCGCTACCGAAACAAGGGCTCTCAAACTTATACTGATAGATCAGACGGAGCTCTTTGCCCTGCAAATGGCGGCTAGGGAAGCTCTTAAACACATTAAAAACACGTTCGGCATCTTCAGCGACTCCGTGGCGGCACTGCAGACGGTTACCAACGTCAGTGCCTCCCTTCCCTTAGCAGTGGATATAAGGGACACCATCCGACGCTGTAAGCTCCAGAACCAGAGTGTCTCCTTGTTTTGGATAAAAGCCCACGCAGGATTCTCGGAATGTATGGCCACAGCCAGTCCTATTACTATTACAGATGCGAGTGTGTTTGTATGTTCTTCGTAAACGGATCAACGGAAAAACGGAACGACGTGATTTTTAGCACGCATATAGTTTAAAGACCTGGGCCTGATGTAGGCTATTTTTTTTTATTCCGAAAACATCCCCCTAGCGGGATAGAAGACGCATGGAAAACCTAATTACGTAGTATAACTCACCATCTTTGCTCGAAAGCAAATGTAAGAGCCCATTCAGACAGGTCTCCGTCTCAGAATGTATAGCCACAGCTAGTCTTCCTATGGCCTGTATGGTGGCTCCGGCGAAGGCCTTGTCGCTGCAAGTCACATAGGTCTGGAACTCCCTGAGGATGACCCCCGCGCTGGCTTCCGTCGCCAAGTTCGTGAGGATCTCCAGCTTGAGTAACTTGATGTGAGTCGGGTCTGAGTTGCGCACGAAGAATGATTTGAGAAATGGTTCGAAGAGTGTCTGTGGAAGATGGAAATGGTTTTATACACGAGGGATATTTCAATGTTTGGTAGTCAATGACAACTTTACACAAAAAGCTTTATTTCCAGAGAGTTAATCGTACAACTGGAAACATTAAGTTGAACAACACTCTTTATAGGCAGTCGCATATAAAAACAAGTTTTCAAGAAAAACTTACCCTTCTAGTAACAGTAAGCGATGCGATTGAGTTGAGAACAACGCTTTGCACTTCAAGAGGTGCGCGCAGTAGTCGAACCATAGCTTTTGCAACTGGAGGTAGTTCTTGAGCTAAAATGATATAAGAAAATTAAAAAAAAATTGTATTCAATTGTCTATTAAACCCATACTCTGGGTATCGTGAGCACTATAGTAGCAAGAAAAACGTCAGCGTTTTAGTCTATAGGATGTCCGACATAGACTTCCGACATTTTTGATAACAAGTTGGGAATAACACTTAATAAATGTTAATTACCAGGTCCACCTGGTCATCGACCGGTGCGCCCGTTATTATTAAGTGGCAAGCTTCTCTACTTGTGTCAACTTCATTTTAAGTCAAATTTTGGTGGTAGGACGAGTGCTTGCGAGGAGTGCCACAAGATACTACCTGGTCCACAATGATAGAATAGCTGCGCCACCGCCAGCACGACTCCGGAGTTCCTGCTCTGCAGCAGCGGCTTGGCAGCTCGCAGCAGCAGCCGATGGTCGGCGTCGAGGCTGGGCGACGTAGACGAGTGCTTGCGAGGAGTGCCGCCGTCGCTCGACGACTCGTAGAATGGCTTGTCGGTGTCGCTGTCGCTTGAGTACGTCTAAAAATTGTTTTGTGTACATTAAATGCGACGATATTGTGTACACTCGAATAGTGCTCATAATAAGGTGTTTCATTTTTGAATCTTGTAACCTGTTTAAGGCGTTTCATTGCGTAAACCACGAAACATTACTCCTAAAGCTCGAGCATCGCGGACTAGGCAAAACAGTGTTAAACTTAGTAAAATCTTATTTGAATGATATAAAGCTATTAGTTCAAATAAACGGTGTCAATTACTCGGGATTTTGAACGTGAAAATGGGTGTCCCTCAGGGCTTGATTTTAGGTCTTTTCTTATATTTGGTGTATATGTTACGCCCAAAGACCAAAAACGCTCATTGAGCGAAAAGACAAACCTTAACCCGTTGTGGCTTTTTTCAAACGCTCACAACGCGAATTTTGCGTCATGGCACCTAAGAAGCGGCCACGGCCGCAGCACGTGTGGAAATTAAGAAATGCTATGTCGTGTGTTCTGATCCCTAACTAATGCAACCTTTAAAAATCGATTTTTCAAACGAACGTTCGGAACCGTCCAAAGTTATTCAGGCTGTGCCGTGTGACATATCAAATAAAAAGACTTATAGTGAGGGTCTTAAACATACAGGCTGAATTTTCTAAGTGGGTGTGTTCTCGTATATGATAATAATCGACCGTTCCCAAAATTTTTAAATAACAATAACAGATAATAAGAAATAGTTGTGTGTGGTTGTTTTTAATCTAATTCTGACTTCAATGAAAATAATTGTCTTATTTTTTTATGAAAAGAGGTTTACTTACTGCAGGTAACTACAGTAAATCTTACCTCGCTGTTGGGATCGGCAAAGCATGTCTTGGCGTACACAGTGAGTACATTGAGCAATGTCAGCTGTCCCCACTCGTCCACATCCGCTAGCAGGGAACATAGTTTTCTGTAGATGCAATTAAAGAACTTATATAACAGTCACTCGGCACAATACAGCTGAATTAATTCTTCACGCCGACATTCATGATATATCACCTGTTTAAATAATATAAGGTATATTATATCTTGAGTTTGTATTATATATTGTGTGCGAACTTGTACTCATGCACAAGTTCGCACTGTACACTGTACCAAGGTGTGGTATGGAGACAACTAGACAAGGTCGGTGGAGGATGGAACCATGCTTCAGGGTTTAGGTAATAAATATTTAAATAAACCTGTGTTGTTAATGTAAGTACCTGCAGTGTTTGATCCTTACTAATATTATAAATGCAAAAGTAACTCTGTCTGTCTGTCGCGTTTTCACGCCAAAACTACTGAACCGATTTAAATGAAATTTGGTACACATATAGTCCAGAGCTGAGAAAGGACATAGGCTACTTTTTATCTCGGGATTATATTCCCTAGGGAACACGCGGGCGAATCCGCTGGCAGAAGCTAGTTATTAATAAAGTGTGTATTGTTTAGAACGATACTTGTTTAATTGGATTTATTCTAACTTTATATGCCTTCTTTTAATATAGTACGGTAAGGAGTGTCGCGTATCGCGAATACCAACATTGACTTGTACAGGTTGAACTTTTCAAGTAGGTGTGGATAGCCAAATCCAACTACACACTATCTTACCTGATGGTAAGCGAAAATGTGGTCGAAGATGGAGCACGCTTGCCTAGAAGTAACCTATTCACTTTTGATTTAAAGACTCCCAGGTTGTAGCTATCGGTAAACACAGACTCCGGCAGGGAATTCCACTCCTTAGCTGTACGCATTATGAATGTGTTCCCAAAACGTTTTGTGCGCGTGGGTGGGATGTCCACCATGTACCGGTGGCGCATCGCGTAGGTTGTCTGTTAATTACCTGTAACTCCTATGTATAAGGCTCATGCGTTCTCCACACACTTCGGAGAAGGCCATGGCGGCTGATCCAACGACGAGCGGCGCCTTGTCTGATAGCAGCTTGTCTATGATTGATACTAGCTCCTCCTTCTGTTCTGGGTCTAGGCTGTTAAGAGAACATCAATTAAGGTGGATGCGCCAGGGTAGCCCGCGAAATTCAAATTTTCCTACGTTTGCAATTTTCAAGTCAGTATTAGTAGGTTTTATGTTGATTAAAGTATGATTCGCGGGCGTAAGAATTATGCTCTCCATAGGGCCAGGTAACCCGAAAGAATGACTATTTCATGAAATCTTGACATTTTAGGATTATACTGACTTATGGAGTTATTTTACTGATTTTCATGATTACAATTCTGTAAATACATAATTCTTACGACCGCGAATCATACTTTAATCAACATATAACCTAATACTAACTTAGAAATTGCAAAAAACGTAAGAAAAGTTTAATTTCGCGGGCTGGCACAACCACCTTAAGACAGTAACATTACTCTACTTCTAGGGCAGTTGAGTAGTATAGTAGTATAATGGAAGATGCGTGCGTGCAGGTAATGTCGTATCTATCTCTACGCATGAGAACTTATTTTGCTCTGAACATTTATATGACGACACGGTTGGTGTAGTGGTTGAGCGATTGGCTGTGTCGCGGGTTTGATTCCCGCACAGAACTAAATTAAATATTTGTATAGCCTACAGATAGTTGTTCCGGGTCTGGCTGTTTGGGTATGTGAAATTGTATGTTTGTACACACACCCACGATACAGGAGAAATTCCTATTGTGGGGCAAAGTTTATTATGAAAAAAATAATAATAATACGAATCGCTATTCACTCATCGGCAGTGTTTTGGGTAGTTATCTACCTATGTCGCTGGTGAACTACTATTGTTTCTCACGCTTTCGAGTTTATGAATATTTTTTATTTATTATTTATTATTGAAAACAGAAATATTATTATTATGTAAGTTTAACGTTATGTTTCGATAGTACCACTGATAGCTAATCGTTCTGTCGTGAAAACATTAAAATTTCACAGTGTATAATTTCGTTTAAGTTCATGACAGGGCTTACCTATACAACTTCGGTATAGCATGAGCAGCGGTCTTCCTGACATACGGAGACATGTCACTAGCTGAGTCCCTGATGGCCAGCATCACGATGGGCACTATCATGGGCACCCGGATGGATGAGAGGACTCGGAGAGCACTTGCACGGATCAACTGGTTTGGATCCTGGTGGTGGTAAATGCGAAATTGTAATAAACAGTTAAAAATATTTAAAAAATTGTACAGCATCCTCAATTTTTCAATTAAGTTATAAATGCAAAGATTTTAGAGCAGTATTTGACAAATACCACATTGACGAAATAGGTGGCTGGAAATGCTACTGATATCAAGAAACGTAACCAGATTTCAATTCTATTAGACTTTTCATGAATTTTGATTTTTTGTGACTTAAAAGATCAGAAATTTTTACTATCTAACAAAATAAAATCTGTTTTATAAATATTACATAATTATGCTAAATCTTAAACTAAATAGTGTAAAAAGACAGTCTTAACATTGCTGATTTTAATGTAATTTTTGTATGGTGTGCAAAAAAAAGAGAAATTCTGTTCTATTCTGTTGTTATGCTAATGCTCATAATTTAAAAACAGGAACAATAAATCATAAGATTACCTTCAAAGCTCTCTGGAAGGTGCTGATGGACAGCAGCGCCAGGTCCTGCTGCTCCTCTGCATACCTCACCAGGTACACATACACCAGCTTCTTGACTTCAATGTTCTTGGACACCACATTCTTCACTACTGCTGGAAATCTGCGGAAGCAAGATTAATTGTTAAGTTTTTATTTGCTAGAAACATTTAATTTTTTTAGGTTACTTTTGGCAAGCATGCTTTATCTTCGACAACATCATCGCTTACCATCAGGTGAGATAGTAGTCAAATGCATGCCTATCAAAAGTAAAAAAAAAATAAAAAAAAATTATATACTAATCCAACTAGGTATGTACTCTTAAAAAATCCTTACTAAATGATGGTGTCAAAAAATTCATCCACATCGCTGTTGACTGGAGGTGAGCCCAAAGACTGGCCTCGTTGCCAAGTTATATAATGCTTATCTTATTAAGTCGGGAAGAATTTATAAATGATCAAACTAATTTTATTAATGAGAAAGTACGACATGACCAAGAACCTACTTCGAACCCACTATTATTATACCTATGTTAACTTCTAGCGGCCGGAGTGGAGCCCTTGGCTCCACCTGACGCCACTGATTGAAATGAAAATAAACCATAAGAACATAAAAATAAAGTTTTAAATCAGTGGCATCAGGTGAAACCAATGTTTCCGCTAGAGGTTTAACAAATGAATCCTTGCCTATCTGTCTGATTATTTCCTTTTCACATCTTAATGGCCATGTTGATTTAGTTATTAAGGTAGTTTAAAGGCAGGCACACTTTAGACTAAAAGTTATAAATAATGCACACATACATAATATGTATGCTTGATACAACATTTTTGTGTTGAAAATTATAAATTTTGTATGTACAATTTAAAAAAAATACACATTTTTTTTTATATTGTACATACAAAGAAAAAAAGCATAGCAAAACAAGCTTAACGGGCCCCTATAACTAATTGTTAGTATACAATTAGGTATACGTGACAGCGAAACTTTAGAATACTTATAGAAGAACTAAGCAAAGGAAAGGAGCAAAGGAGTTGAACTCTTTGCCTGCGTTTGTGTTTCCAAAAGCTTACAACCCTAATCTCTTCAAAGTTAGAGCGAACAGGCTCCTTCTGGGTAGGCTCGCTTCATCGTAGACTTTGTCTCTGTTATCTCTGACATAGACTAGACTCAAGAGCAAACTCATAAAAAAAAAAAAAAAATACTTACAGGTCTGAAGCATCTCTTCCCTTGGCAATCATGCCAATGATCCTCTTCATAGCCTCTAGTTTGAGCGAGTCTTTGGACCCATCTAACATGAGTTTCAAGTCCTCATTCCTAAAAAATGCAACCAATTTTAAAACTGAGGTCTTCTGTTTGTTAACATGTTTGAATATTAAAGAACTAAACTAAGTAAAGATTTACTCCATGTGAATTTTATAGTCTATCAATTTATTCGGAAATTATGCGTCTACTTTGTGATTTATAGTAGGAATATTCATGGATAGTAAATCATGCTCGAAATGGGATATAACATTTAAATACGCAAAATAAATAGTTGATTAGGTCTTAAATGATTACTAGATGATTTGATAAAGAGAATAATACATAAACTGTTTATTTACTTCTTAAAATCTGGTTGGAAAAACGCCCCAGAGGCTGGATCGTTTGCCGGGTACTCCACTTCACCCATCACCACTTTATCATTATTATAAGATGTCGTTGCCGACATTTTGGATAAAATAACACTACGAACACTTCACTAGACACTTTTTCTTATTTAGATATTTGCGTCCAAACTTTTCTAATCAGTGAAATCGCATCATTCCATTTCACTTTCAGTTTGACATTTACTTGTTGACGTTGGACAAGCAATGTTATGTCAAAGTTGCGTTTCGTTACTCCAATGATGGTAGCACACGTCTAAAGGGCTGTTCACACATCCGGGTCTGGGCTATCCGAGTTCCGGGTCAGGGCTATCCGTGTTTCAAGTCAGGGCTATCCGAGTTCCCGTCAGGGATAGGCCGTCCGTCACTTGTGTCCACATACATACGGGTCAGGGCTATCCGAGTTCCCAGTTCTTCATTCATTTTGTCGGATATGTTCTATTTTTTTTGAGTTCATGTTGCAAACGTGCTTTTCTTGAATCCCTGACTGGACACGGCCGGGACGGAGATAAAAAACCGGATTGCAACTGACAATCCGGGACACTGACAATCCGGAACCTCCTGACACGGATATGACTGTGAGCAAGTTCGTAGAAATACCTAATTTACGTTTATAACCAATTTTTCTCCGTCCCGGCCGTGTCCCCTCCAGGACGGGAACCCGGATGTGTGTGGACGGTGCTTAACACAGAGTTTTTAAACTTTGTAGTAAATCTGTTGTTACGTAAATATCTGTAATAATTTATATCATTCATATAATTGAACGATTAAAAAAAAAGAAAACAATAAGATTATAATAGATTAGATAATATTAATTCCCTGCCGGAGTATGTGTTTCCCGATAGCTACAACCTGGGAGTCTTTAAGTCAAGAGTGAATAGGTTATTTATAAAGCATAGTGTTACCAGGCCCTAGTGGGTGGCGTTATTCCAGTGGTTTGTGTTGTTAGGGAATGTTATGTCCTGTGAAGTTCTGTTTGTGTTCGAGTTCTTTAAACTACTTATGTAATAATTGCTTTACCACCGTACCATTGCATTACCTTTAACTTTTTAACCGACTTCCAAAAAAGGAGGAGTTTCTCAATTCGGTGGGTATTTTTAGGATTCCGTACCTCAAAAGGAAGAATCGGAACTCTTATAGGATCACTATGTTGTCCGTCCGTCTGTCTGTCAAGACCCTTTATCTCGGGAACGCGAGGAGGTATCGAGTCGGAATTTAAACCATATACTCAGGTCTACGGTCCCTCGAAGTGTGAAAAAATCATAGTTATAAGTTAGTTAGCAAGCAAAAAAGAAACGGCCGTTTATGCCGCAAAAAACGAATATTTCGACACTCCAAGGGAATCAAAATTCATAGGCATAGGCGTGAAAGGGGGGGGGGGTCCGTGTGCCCACCCCAGAATCAGCTTAGGCCCACCCCAGGATGTTTGGAGACCGATTCTAAATTCTATGCTGGACACTTAATATGTAGATAACTATCGGACTTCACGCGTTCTCACCCGCATAGTTCCCGTTCCCGTGGGAGTTCGGCAATAAAATATTTGTTACTCCTTATTGTAGCCACCCATTGCTGATAGAATTTTTCAAATCGGTCCAGGAGCTTTTGAGTTTATTCATTACAAACATACACTCAAAAATACAAATTATTCCTCTATATAATATTAGTATAGATAGAGTAATAGATTAGTGCAGATAGAAATTCAAACAAACAAACCTTCCTTACACAGTCATTTAAAATCTTGGTCCAATATTCAAATTCAAATTCAAATTCAAAGCATTTTATTTCAAATAAACCATTCACAGGCACTTTTGAAACGTCAAGGTCGGTCAGTCAAAAACATGGAAGCTATTTGCACGTTCCAAAGCGTAGATCTCTATGGAAAAGAACGTGCAAGAAACTCCACGGACACACTTTTAAATCATGTTCTGGTTTTACAAAATTTCAAGTTACATATACTTGTTGCTTCTGCATGTGAGGACAATGCAAAGGAAAAAAAAAGGACTTATTATAAGAATTTTAAATATAAAGATTAAAATAAGCCAATGACAGTTAAGAGATGACCAGTCTCAACCGACGGCGCCTGTTCACGAACATGACGCGTGTATCGGCACCCTTCAGCTCAACCATTTCGAAGGGAACCGAATGATCAAACCCACGCGCCGCCATCAGCGAGATATTTGAGTGAGCATGACATGCTCTCAACCACCATGCTCGTTCATGTCCAACAAGTAAAACTATAACTACTCACATAAAATGTAAATGGTTTCATGGTACTCACATTTACAAAATTTGAAAAATATGCTTATACTTTACACAAAACTATGGTTGTCAATGACCAAATAATGAAAAATAAATTAATAAAGAGAACGATTAAGATCTTACATCAAAACGAATAAATAAGTAATTAATATAATAATATAATTTGTATGTATATAAGAATAAATAAACGAAATAATGTAAGAACCTCTAAAAGGAGCGAGCATCTCTTCCAAATATAAAAACATAGAAACCTAAAAAGTGGACCTAAGCAGCTGTGACTGTGGAGCAGGACCAGCATTTAGCCAAGCGTTTTTATCGAGGATATAATCTTCCAGTTTATAATACGCTTGTCTACATAGTGTGCGTTTTATGCATGCTTTAAATTTTCTCTCATTCAGTTCGAGAATATCAACTGGTATTTTATTATAAAATTTAATACAGTACCCCATAAAAGAAATGTGTACTTTGGCCAATCTGAATCGGGGTTGATCTAATTTGTTCCTATTTCTAGTATTAAAATTATGCCTGTCACTAATCTTGCTAAAGAGATGAAGATTTTTCCGAACATACATAATATTTTCGTAAATGTATTGACAAGGTACCGTCATGATGTTGATATCCTTAAACAGTTCTCTTAGGGAATCACGCCGACGGAGATTGTAAATGGCTCTGATGGCTCTTTTCTGCAGGATAAATATAGACTCGATGTCTGCAGCACGACCCCATAATAAGATACCGTAAGACATGATACTATGAAAGTAACTAAAATAGACCAGCCTCGCGGTATCTATATCGGTAAATTGACTGATTTTTCTGACAGCGTATGCTGCTGAACTTAGCCGTCCCGCAAGAGATGTTGAATGAGGACCCCATTGTAGCCTTGAGTCAAGCGTAATTCCCAGGAAAACCGTGTTTTCGACGAATTCAAGTTTCTCCTTGTTCAATACTATGTCGCAATCATTTCTTTTAACGTTCGGTAAGGCAAATCTGATGCATTTAGTTTTTTTTCCCATTTAATACTAAATTATTAGCAGTAAACCAATTTTGGACCTGCTGTAGGGCGTTATTTACGTCGTCAAGATTTATGGAACGTCTATCTATCTTAAAAATTAAGGACGTATCGTCAGCAAATAATACCATATGAGGTTGAATTTTTAAAAGATGGGGTAGATCATTAATATATACTAGAAAGAGGAAGGGCCCAAAATAGAGCCTTGTGGTACCCCCATTTTGACTTTTAAACCCCGTGAATTGACACCATTTATTTGAACTTGCTGCTGTCTATCATTTAAGTAAGATTTTATTAGACTGAGTGCAAGTTTACCTAGTCCGTAATGTCCTAGCTTTAGGAGCAAGGTTTCGTGATTTACACAATCAAATGCCTTGGAGAGGTCACAAAAGATTCCTATGGCATCTTGTGCCTCTTCCCACGCTGAGAATATGCGTTTTAACAACGTGGCACCAGCGTCAGTCGTACAACGACCCCTGGTAAAACCATACTGTTGATCGTGTAAAATTTTATTGATGTTAAAATGATTGAGCATCTGATTGAGCATTACTTTTTCAAACACTTTGCTAAAAACCGGCAAAACAGATACAGGTCTATAATTATTGGTGTCTTTGCTGTCGCCCGATTTAAATAGTGGTATAACCTTACTATATTTCATTATATCCGGAAAGACTCCTTGGTCTACACATAAATTAAATATTAAAGCCAAGTATGGTGCTATAGTTTCAATTATGGACGTGCACACTTTAATAGACATTCCCCATATGTCTTCGGTCAATTTGATTTTGATTTGCCGGTAAGCTTTTATGACTGTCACAAGGTTGATATGTTTGAACTGGAATTCAACCGTACAACCTGGAACGTTAGCATTTAATAAATTATATGAGACCTCAGGTGAAGAATTTAAATATTCCGTAGTTTTAGTTGGTATATTGGTGAAAAAATTTACAAATTCTTGAGCTACTTCTAAATTAGAGCTTTTGGCACCATGTGTAGTCTCCAGTAAATAATCAGTGTTTCGTTCTTTATTTCTATTAGTTTCATTATTAATAACTTTCCAAACTGTCTTTATTTTATTTTCTGACGATTTGATCTTGTTGCTAATATATAGGGCTTTAGCTACCTTGTAAGTATTTCTGAACACTTTAGAATATTTGTTTACAAACTTATTAAAAGAATCAGTGTTTATGACAGGCTTAAGGCCATATAGCTCATATAGTCTTTCCCTACTTATCCTAATGCCTTTAGTCGCCCAGTCACTAAATACATACTTAGGGAAAGTATCCCTAGACTTCTTTTCAAAAGTTGCATTGAATTCCTTTAGAACCACTGAAAAGAAATTATCATAAAATTTATTAGCATCTTCAATGTTATGGCCTAGAAAATTTAACTTATTTTGTAAGGTACCATTGAATTTAGATAGTTTGCCAGTTGTAATTGGCCTATATTGTATATGAATTTTTCCCAAGGCTGCTTTAAACTGAAATGTTACCAATTGACCACTATGATCAGAGGGAAGGTAATTAACTATGGCTTTATCTAAATATTCACAATCGCAGAATACATTATCGATACAGGTTGAAGAAGTTGGTGTTACCCTAGTCGGTTCTGTAAACACATTAGACAAATTAAACGATTTAAAAAGGCTTATAAATCTGCTGCTATTTGAATTAATTTCTAAAATATTAATATTAAAATCCCCACAAATAATCGCGGGCTTGTTACCTGCTGCAAGTTTCGCAAGGATATCTTCCATTGTTGACTCAAATAAAGTAAAGTTTTGAGGGTTTGGGGGTCTGTACACGCACAATATGATATGCTTATCTAGCTCAACACAGGACAGTTCGATGCAATGTTCCACTGATAAGTTAACGATGTCATTACGTTGCTTAAATTTTAAGTTTTTTTTTAATAAGATGAGGGAACCACCACGTAACATAGATTTGCGGTTAAAACAACTGCCCACATTATAATTTTCATAACTAATTAGCATCTGGTAATCCTTCAACCAGTGCTCACTAAAACATACAATGTCAAACATTGTTTTTTCTAAAAACATTTCAATTTCTAATAATTTGGAAGAGACACACTGAATATTTTGATGAAATAATTTCAAGGCATGCTGCTGACTCCCTTTTTGACAACTGTTTACTAAAGAGCAAGAAGATACCTTGTTAATGGTAGGCATAACTATTCTGTCGCTGGTATCCTCTGTTGTCTTATGGACTAGTTTAAATGAGTATCCATAGAGATACATGGAAACTCCGTACAATTTTTATAAGTATTTGTAGCACTAGAGCTACCGTTACTAAGGCTCTCCACCTGATTCTTAGTAAAATTACTAAACATTGTGGATTTAATTAAACAAGACTGCGACATACTACTTATGTCTGAGTTAATAAAATAAGCTAATAGCCTTGCTATTGTGTGTCTAAAACTAATTGGCAAATACACTGTATCCCTAGTCGATTTTAAATTTTCCACAAAAATGTTTGTGTCAAAAAACATAAACTTGCCACTATAGTGACTTACTAAAAAGTGCATGTGTTTATTTAAACTATGAATATAATTATTTTGTCTACTTGACAATTGTTCAAAATAAGGAAATGCACACAATATTATTTTATTACAATTTAACTTTAACATCTCAGTTAGATTTTCCGTGATATCTGCTTTTTTTACATTTAAACTATTCCCTATAAACACTGTAATATTGGTATTAGAACTAAAATTATTGTTTCTTAATGACGCCATAATATGCTTGTATGATGAACTTGGCATACAGTAATTTTGTATAGGGTAACTCAGGTTGTTACTTAATAATTTACCTAAACCTCTTCCTATGCTGTCTGAGAACATAACTGAATGATAACCACTTTTCACAGATAAGAAACTATTAATCTTGGGCTGTTCAATTTGAGATAAATCCTGTTCACAATCAATTACAACTTCGTTGATGGCACAGCCTTGGGATAAATTCTCCGCCTGGGACGGGGCGTCCGATACCTCAGGCTGGACAGCATCAAGATTTGATACTGTCTGGCAAGTACACTGACACATGACTAACTCATTTGCAGCAAGAATGTGTTCTCTTATTTGGTTCTGAGATTGTATATATTTACTATTAAGAGAACTTAGTGAAGCTTCGAGTACCTGTATTTCAGACTGTAAGTGCTGTGTATCAATTTCATATATTTTTATGCTATCTTCAAGTTTAATTTGATAGTTATTTAATTTACTAATCAGGTCAACACGTTCCTTCCTGAGTGGAATATTCTTTAAAAACTGTTTATGTTGTATTTTGTACCGATAACATTTTTTAATAAACCTATTTAATTTTGCATACTTTTTTAACTTATTATGACTAGGATAGTTCTGTTTCAATAAGGAATCTTCAGTTAGGTCTATCGTGACTGTGGAATGAGGGTTACAATTAATAAATTGCACTGTCCTGATTTTTGAGGTGTTGTTGGCAGATGCCAATATATTGGGGTCATGAGTGTCATGTGGGGTCATGGGAAATGACGCGCAAATCGTATACGTCATATTGATACCTAAAAATTTACAAATATTGGAGTGAAATTATCTGTTGTACCTATTAGCCACGAATTCGCAGCGCGCAATCCTTGTCGCGTCAATCATCCTCTCGACTTCTATGCTTATTATTTTTGTCTTTGATATAAATACACTTAGGTAGGTGTATTTATTATTTTCTAATAAGTAAACCTAAATATTCAAGAACGTGGGCAGGGTGAAGAAGAGGATTGTGAAAAGCGGCTCTTATACTTCCTGGGCTAGCTCATATGTTTTTTTTGAAAGAAATTCTCAAACTTTCGTTTATGTCGACAAAGTAACATCTTTATCTGTAGTTGGTTAAAAATAACTAATCTAACCCAGATTCCAGGTGAGATGCTATAAAGTTTTGAGCTTGCTTTGGTTGCTCAATTTCCAATTTTCTTCAGTCTAAAAGCTTTTCAGCAAAAGTCACCCGCGCGTTTTGCCCGCGAGAACTCAAAAGTATTGTTGGCGTGGGCGTCATTTTTGTAAAGGTCTCCGTTGTATGAATGCAATCTATAACCACCCATCGATAGTGAGCCAGTCTATAGTCTGATTTTTTCGATTTGAACCCTACTATTAACTTTTAACATGACGCGACGGGCTACGGGCCTAAAATTCCATTTTTGATCGTGATCACCGACAGTGGTGTTTCTGTGTCTGGGCGTCACATCTCAGGTTAGAGGCCAGGCCTGAAAAAAAGTCCTAGATACGCCAATGTTCTTCGGGTATTTCCCGTTGACCTAGAACTATGAAATTTGGCAAGTAATACCGTCTTATACTACAGGTATAGGGTCTAAAAACTATACATTTGTAATTAAATCATGAAAAATATAGTTTTTATTTAAAGTATATGATCAATCACCGAGCGTAATAAGACACTTATTGGATTCAAAATTTGAGTACTTAAAAAATTAAGTACTATCCCGAGTAACATATAACGTTTAGGTACCTACTTCATCAAAATCGACCAACAAAATCAAAAGATATAGATTTTTTTTAATTTAGGAAGCAACTTCATCGAGTGCTAAAAAAGGTAGTTTTCATTGAGACTCCAGAGACTTGCAATGCCATCTATTGAGAAAAATAGCAGTAAAAAATGTGTGAAAAGAACGCAAAAACATATTGTTGAGTTATTTGTTATACTTTTAATATGTAGTAAACGAAAAGTGAACATTTTTAAAGAACATCGGGCGTTTTTTACCCGATTTTTTAAAAGTCGCGAACATAAACCAAAACATTTTTAAATGATAGTGTTTGCAATCATATTTAATATTGTGTAGTTATTTTGATTCACAATAATGGGAAAATGGAAATAATTAGTAAAATGAAAATCATATTTTAAGTTGACTATTTTTCCTAATTACTAAACGACCGCTCAGTAAGTTAAAATATAACTCCGTGGTATTTTTGTAAACCCAATCAGACTAAATCCGTCAAGTTGATGTGCATGTTTCGTTCTCACTCTCGCCCATAGTCCTAAAACTGGTTTATGTTGCGCTCGCGCAGGTAGCTAGCTTATCTTACTACATCGCAGTCCTTTGTCATCCGTCGTAGCGATCTGTGTTTTACTGTGTTCCCATTGTGGTCTGAGTCAACTAATTACCTACTGCTTGTTTACTGGATTTCGTTTGCTTTCGAGTTCGATTTTGTTGTGAAATGGAACGACAAAATAGTTGTGTGTCGTGTGAGCGATCTGTTCTACGTCGTAGAAGACACCGTCTTACTCAAATGTTTTTCGAAAGATATCGTGACTATGCAGTACTATTATTACAAGAAATAATGCCACGGGAGGTGAGTTAATTATATTATAGAACATTAATTATATGTAAATACTAGAGTTTGTTCAACTTTTGCGCAGCAACAGAGCCTCTATTTATTCTCCTAGATATAGTTTTATATCGTTTTATATAGTTGACGTCATCATAGGACTCCTTTTCAACCATTGAAACTATTCGTTTCCTTGGTCATAGTGTATTACGTTGTGACATTTATTATTATGATTATCAATAAATAACAGTAAAATAAACTTGTTACAGATTGTTTTTGATGGTACACTATCAATATGCAATCCTTGCTGGCTGAGATTTTATCGCGCATTGCAAGCCCGGCCAGTAAATGATCCATTACCCCAGCAAGTTCAAGAACCATTACATCAGCAAGTACAAGAAGAACCATTACCCCAGCAAGTACAAGAAGAACCATTACCCCAGCAAGTACAAGAAGAGGAAGTCCAAGAAATAGTAGTTAACGTTCAACAACAACAAAACATTGGCATTATGACTATTCCTGGATATTTGCGTGTATCTAATACTGCTCGACGCTGTGTTTTTCAAAACTGCAGAAATGTACCAGCAAATGCTGTGCCAAAATATGTTAGGTTACATTTATTTCGTATGAATAAGCTATTCATACCAAAACTTGCTCGAGTTTGCCAACCCCATATGATAAGCAATGAATGGGAAGATCTACTTAATGTGCAAATACCTCTACATGAACACTTTAACAGTGCTCATGTTCTCGATATTATCGAGCTGTATGAATGGAAATTGGAACGAGGAACTCAGTTGGACTTCGAAAATATTGAGGAGATAGATGACAATGAACTACATTTTTATACAGGTATGGATAAAATTCAATTTAATAGAATTTTGAATCAAACATCTCTTCGTGACAGAACCAACAGTTCTGCTACTGTTTTAGGACTGTATTTAGTTAAAATAAGAACGGGTGAACCAGACGAACGTGTAGCTTCTATGTTCAATATGTCGAGAAGAACATTGGAGCGAAAATTAAAAATAGCTCGAGAATGTTTATCTGAAGAGTTTGTTCCCCGACATCTGGGTCTAGATCACATGACGAGAGAAGATGTAATAGCTCGCAACTTAACCATCCCGAGTCATATTTTTGGAGGTAACCAGAATGAACCTGCAGCCATTCTTGTGTGTGATGGAACATATATATACGTGCAAAAAAGCTCCAACTTCCTTTTTCAGAGGAAAACATATAGCCTGCACAAATTCCGCAACCTAGTAAAACCCTTTTTAATTGTATGCACAGACGGCTATATTGTAGATGTATTAGGCCCGTACCCAGCCATTACTACGGATGCCGAAATAATGAGTCACATGATGCAGGACGCCGCTTGGCATTGGTTTCTGAACGCGAACGACATTTTTATATTGGACCGCGGCTTTAGAGACTCTATTCCTGCCATTGAAGAGCATGGATATGATGCGCATATGCCACCAACAAGAGCAAGAGGAGAGCAGTTAAGCACAGTAGATGCAAATAAATCACGGCTAATAACTATGTGTCGTTGGGTGGTTGAAACGATTAATGGTCGCTTTAAAAAGGACTTCAAGATATTCCGCCATGTTTATTTTAATGTAGCGTTGACAAATATGATGACCGATTTTAAAATAACTGCAGCACTCATCAATGCCACTCATCGACCATATAGAGATAACGCTCATGCCGCACAGTTTATAAATATAATAGATGAGAACATAAATAGAGAAAACGAATTGGCTGATTACGTGATTCGAAACAATTTAAACAGACAAAGAGTCGCATTCATGCCGCTAGATGCAAACAATCCCGAATTAAGAGATTTCCCACAATTGACTTACGACGAGCTACTTTTATTTACCTTGGGAATATACCATTTGAAACTGGCCAAATCTTATTGCCACGAACACATGCGGCCAAACGGAGTGTATATAATGGAATTATACCATCGCAGAGAGTTGGTCGAAAATAAAATATTAATACGAGGCAGAATACAGTCCCGTCACATAAGAGCAAAACGCTATTATACATATCTACTAATAAATCCGGCATTGCAGGGAAGACAAAGCCTCGAGGGCTATTACTGTTCCTGTATACACGGCCGCCGCACTGTTGGGAGTTGCGCGCACATCGCCAGTGTGGTATACTTTTTATCTTGGGCTGTATATCAAGACGAATTTCACACACCTGCGGCGTTTTTAGACGAAACTATTTTAGATTTAGATGCAGCAGAATAAAAGTTAAGAGAAAAATATGTTGTTTTAATTATTTTTGATTCCCTTTTTCCTCTTCAATTATTGCCCAAAAACATTTATAAATATTTTCTAAATGTCCATTTTCTCCTTATTGCCACGACCCACAGATATGGGAACTATACCATTGTAAACTAGATTTAATTGCCTATCCACCGTACCTAATTTTATTTTTGTTCGCCGTAGGTAAGTGTCCCATACAAAAATGCCCGATGTTCTTTCGTACATTTTTACCAAGCCAGATGACGTCACGCGTATCTTCAACTCGCTGTATCGTCTTCATTTTTTGTTTACGTGAAAAAAGAAAAAATACGTGTCCAATATTTTTTGAAAATCTATCAGACGGACTATTTAGATTTTTTAAGTAAAATACCCCATTGTGAGCCTCTGAGTTCGATCTTCAATTTGATAGTTCAACTATATTGTCGATAAGCAGATGGCGTTATACTGATGACGCGTTTTTTCTAAAAGGCGGTGTTAAGATTTACCGCAGAAATATGATCTTAGCTCATGTTGAATTAACCACAACTTGTCTAGTTGTTAGTTGATAAATCATCGCACGGGTCGTTCATCTTCAAGGTTAAGCTACGCTTGCTGAGGTTGTTCTATGGACGGGTGACCATTTTAACATACTGAGATTCCAGCGTGCCTTGGATATTGGAAAATACCAGTCACACGAGACGATCATCAAAATTAAGCAACACTTGCCGAGGTCGGTCTGAGGATGGGTGACCATTTTAACACACATACGGGTCGATCGGCCCATGCTACTGTTATTACTTAGCTACGAGCTCCTCATTCAATCAGTCTCCTCAATCAGTCCTAATTGCTAAATACCTATTTAAAAATCGATTGTTCTAAAACCATAAATGGATCCTACGAGTATGAAACCGGTAAAACTGTAATCCTAATAAATAAAATACGTCGTAAGCAGCTGAATTTGCCATGAAGGTTCCTTGGAGAGTGTAGGGGGTCGGGGGGCACTAAGACAGGATATTCCGATTTGTTTACAGGAACGGGAAAAACGAAATACGTACCCACAACGTACGTACGGAACCCTCGGTGCGCGAGTCCAACTCGCTCTTGACCGGTTTTTTTATGTATGTAATCGATTACTCCGAGGTTTCTAATCCGATTTTTGTTTTTCTTTTTTAGTTCGATGCGGTGCGGTGCGGTGCTTGCCATTTGATCCCGTAAAGATTTGATTGGTTCAGGTGTTTTTATTTAATGAGCATTTTTGCTTATTTTAATTTCTGCGTAAACGAGACGTCGTTCAAGTATCAAGTGAAAAAGAAAAAAACTTTTTACAAAAAATACACCCGCCGTCCAAACAAAACACTACACTACAAAGTACCTACCTATAAAGTACCTACCTATAAAGTACCTACCTATAAAGTACCTACCTATTAAGTACCTACCTATAAAGTACCTACCTATAAAGTACCTACTTATAAAGTACCTACCTATAAAGTACTGTAAGGGATCGCTTTTAATTGGGTGCGAGAGGTATTCTAGCTTGAAAGAAAGTTATTAGACACTTTGATTTCATTTCACATACACACCTCACCACACACACACACTACACTCATTTACAATCACTCCATTTGCTGTGTTAATAAAAAAAAAAAAAATACTGTAATCAAACAGAAAAGTCACGGTTGTATTATATAAATTGAAGCCGCAAAATCTCCGACTCCTAAGATACAGGTCTGCGTACCTAGTTTAGGAGCCCGGAAAACTGTCAATAATTTTAAAAATTGGTAGTACAACCCACTGTTTCCATATACTATGTACTGTGCTGTTGTTTTGGTTATGTACTAATAAAACTTATTATTATTATTATTTTATATTATTATTATTATTATTCTTCAATAAGTAAAATCAGAGTATTTTCAAGTATAATTATATTTTGCGTGTTTTCAACGTCAAGGCAAACAATCGAATTTCTTAGAAGAAACTAACACTTCCTTATGTCATCACATTCGAATTCTAACTTACTTTTTTCTTAACTCTTTCAAGGCTTATGTCATTGAGGTCGCACCTCCCAAAGAGGATCTCTGCATGAGCTACCCCCCGAAGAATGGAGGATAGTAAGAATAATTTTCTTGCAATCATACATTCTCAGCCTTGGAAGAGTCAAGCACCTACCTACTCCTAACCCGAAGTCCCTGCCTAAGTGGCGACTCTTCGTAGACAGGTGGACATATGCCTCTATAGAAGCAGTTTCAGTCATAGCCTGCGCTGGGCAATATTCTTTAAATTATTATGCGCCATTTGCGCAATATCTTAAAGCAGTTATGCTGAAACCCTGCTGCAGCAAAACGCCACAAAAACCTGCAACACATCGTCGGACGTAAACAAAATCGATGCGACAATTCACATCTATTCAGAAGGGATTGAATTGATTAGATTTAACCTAACTAATCTGTGTGGTTGCTCGTCGGATGAACCTAGTATGTCTACTCTGCTAAAGTTTTTAAATTTTAACTTGGAACTTACTCCAGTGATTATAATACATAAGAATTGAAATCAATTGCCTCCATAATCAGTTCAACCAATGGTGACAACTAGCCACCCTTCGCGAAGGTTATACCTCGTATGCAAAGTTGGTTTAACCGCCCATGGAGTTCTTAAATGGCATAAAATTAATCGCGAAAACTCTACCTCTAACACCACTGGAATGAGCTCACCCTAGCTAATATTATTTAAACGCGCTCTTCACAAATCTGGGAGCGCCCTCGAAGTCGTCGATCACGTGCAAGTCCTTCTTCGAATGTACATGGAACAAAGACTTCATTCAATAACTTATTCAACCTACCAACGAAAATAATGTTTGTTTACATAAAATTATAATTGACATCTATCTGCTTTGACATCCTACTTTTTCTATTACCATAAATATTCTTTATAATAAAATGGTTTCAACCTATTTACATGAATATTAACTATAGAACCTTATTCAATTCAACCTTTACAGGTTCTATATGAAACAATAAACTTTTTGATTAGTTTGACACAATATGACAAATTGTTTTTTATGTTGTCATGTCAACCTATGATTGAAATAGTACAAGTCAATCCTTCGGCTTTCGCTGCCATTAAAATAAATAAATTATATGTTAGGTACGAGATTAGCAGAAAACTTGAAAATAACTAACATTATATAAATCTAGCAAATATAATAAAGTGGAATTTCGAACAACTATAAAATCTTCAAAATAAAACGTTTTCTGACCTTATAATTGTATATAATAATTTCACTGCATTCCTTTCTAAAATATCTCCATATGTAAATTAAAGGTTGCTGAACTATCAAATCATTAGTGAAATGTTTTATATGATTTGATACGTATGATTTATCTTTAAATGTATAAATATATGTGCAATACTTCCTTGATTTTTCCATCACCCTTGTTTTCTTTATTTTATTCAGGGTATGAAGAGGAAACTTATACTCATTTTGAGTAATTAACTCACGGCTCTTAAGGAAATTATGTGTGTGTATGTATGTGTGTAAAATTCTTCTATCAAATAATAAAACGTCCCTATCACTTTTATTTTCTACGCTACGGTTTGCCTTATTGGCCGAAATAAAATTTAATAATGAACATAAAACAACGTTCGTCGACACATCGAGTTGTGTTCCGTATTGAACCATCTCCTTTTGATCGTCTTCCGCCGAGGCAGCTTCCTCAACTTCCATCGCGGCGTCCGCATACCGGTCACCCTCTCTTGAATCTACTTCGACAGCATCCGCATCATGGTTGTCAGTGGAACTGCGCCCTGGTTCGGATATCAGAATCGCCTTGCTTTCTGTAAGGAGTTCATATGTAAATATTGGAATAGATACACCAGCTTGTACACTTTCCTCTGTTCCGTCCAGTTCAGTTTCGTTCTTGACTAGGCTGCTCTCTCCACAGCTCTGTTCAACGTCGTCATCATTGTCATCCTTGTCATCATGGCCATCATTGTCATCATGGTTTTCGATTTGTGGATTTTCAATTTTCGTACTGGAATATAAGTGTATATCATTATCGACATTCACAAACTCTCGCTGTCCCCATCCATCCGACACTTCAGTAATTGTCTTTTCGACATAAATAGAGCATTCCAATAGCCGTCGTCGTTTACACGAAATACATTTACACGGAAATTCCTTCCTTATCTTGTCGCATAGCAGCGAAAAATCTATACCGTCATGGTATACTGTATTATAAAAATATCTCGCAGCGCTCTGCAGAAATGCGCCCAAAATCAACGAATAATCGGCTTCTCGCCACTAGCTTTCGATAGCGACTCGCCTGAATTCGGCTACGAACTCTTCAAAGCATACTCGGTCTATACCGGTATACATTCAGTCAAAAAAGTATCGGGAATGGATGATTTGTTTATGGTTCCAAATTCAAATTTTTGTTTTTTTGTAGTTGTTAGATTGGCACAACTGTTTTCCATTTTGGCGCGGAGTTTGAGTTGCATCTGTTATTTATATTAAATACAGTGCTGGTTTTAGTAATATCATATATAGTGTGTATTGCGAATTTCATAATGGACAAAAATATCGAACAAAGAGTTTGTCTTAAATTTTGCATCGCCAATGGAATTTCGTGTTCGGAGTCACTGAAAATGTTACAGAAGGCTTACGGTGAATCGACTTTATCAAAAACTCGTGCTTATGAGTGGTTCAAAGCGTTCAAAAGCGGTCGAGATGTAATGGAAGATTTGCCTCGCTCTGGTAGGCCGTCAACGTCTGCAACTGAAGTTAACATCGCAAAAGTGAAGGAAATAGTGACTGAAAATCCCCATTCAACTCTGAGAGTGATAGCCGCCGAACTTTCTGTATCTCACGAGTCGATCCGTACCATTTAAACTAATCATTTGGGTATGAAACATGTTGCTGCTCGGCTAGTTCCAAAAGATCTGAATTTTCTCCAAAAACTCAATCGCATGAAAGTCGCTGAGGACATGCTAGAACGAGTCAGTTCGGACCCAACATTCATGAAACGCATTGTTACTGGTGACGAGACGTGGGTTTACGAGTTTGACACGCAAACTAGTCAACAAGCTGTGTGTGTGGCACCCGTTTTCAATCGATAGAAGACATAAAGGAGAATTCGCGGCGAGAACTGAACTCAATTCCGGAAGCAGCGTTTAAAAAATGTTTTGATGAATAGATTATTCGTTGGCACAAGTGTATCGTTTCTAAAGGAGCATACTTTGAAGGTGATAAAATAAATTTGGATGAATAACAGACATTTTGTGTATTATTGATCTTTTCCCGGTACTTTCTTGACAGAGTAGTATAACATAGACATCTTTTACACATATGAAATCTTTCTTTTAACTATAAAAACCACTTAGCTCTTGTTTCCAGGCGTCCATCCATCTAGCGCCTGAAAATCGTTAGCATCTCGTCCTTTTCGAGATGAATTTATAAAATTGGGAGTTTCTTCATGCACTTTTATATTTTACGCAGTGCACACGCGTACATTACCGGGCACCTCCGCCACTTGTAAGGGATCGCTTTTAATTGGGTGCGAGAGGTATTCTTCAATAAGTAAAATCAGAGTATTTTCAAGTATAATTATATTTTGCGTGTTTTCAACGTCAAGGCAAACAATCGAATTTCTTAGAAGAAACTAACACTTCCTTATGTCATCACATTCGAATTCTAACTTACTTTTTTCTTAACTCTTTCAAGGCTTATGTCATTGAGGTCGCACCTCCCAAAGAGGATCTCTGCATGAGCTACCCCCCGAAGAATGGAGGATAGTAAGAATAATTTTCTTGCAATCATACATTCTCAGCCTTGGAAGAGTCAAGCACCTACCTACTCCTAACCCGAAGTCCCTGCCTAAGTGGCGACTCTTCGTAGACAGGTGGACATATGCCTCTATAGAAGCAGTTTCAGTCATAGCCTGCGCTGGGCAATATTCTTTAAATTATTATGCGGTACCTACCTATAAAATAACCTCAATTTCGAAAGTCTGTATTTTCGGTTTTATTTCTTTGTTTTCTAAAACCGACTTCCGAAATTAAGGTTTTTTTATACTTTTTAGTGTTTTGTTTGTAAGTCGGTTATATTTTTGTAAAAAGTTTTTATTTTTAACAAAAATATACAACACGCCGAAATGTCGTTGTATTGCAATCTGGATAAATAATCCGAACTCAAATCAATTTGCTTCTTTTATTTTTCGAATTGATGACTTGTTGTAATATTTTTTGTCCTACCAGTGGACAGAAAATATTACTAGTTATAGTTAGCTATTGCGTGCGTCGTTGGACGTTGGGTACAACAGACACACGATCAGCTTTAAAACATGTGAAGGGATTTTACATGCCAGTCCTGCACCGAGCCTAAAAGCGCGGTATGAATTATTTTCTGCCCTGACACCCAGGCCCCTCTGTTCCACAGGACACTATGGGCAAGTGCCCAGGGCCCCGTGATTGATAGTTTCTGCAAAATCTATCACTTATTGCTGACTTAAAATCAAACAAAATAATATGCTTATTTCACTCTATAGATTTCTTTTTCTATATGTTTTTAAGCACTAACTAGCAAAAATGCTAAAAGAGTTTCTATTCCGAAAATTATTACAATTACTTATCTTTTCATTTAATGTGACTTTGGAATAAATCTAGAATTTTGTTTATTTTTTTTACCTGTATTAGCAAAATAGCCATCTATCAATGTCTAATTACTATTACTATTGGGAACCCTGGGGGGCTACTCTCTAAGCCCGAAGTCCGTAGTTTCGGGCTTAGTTGCAGGCGTATTCTACTCCGCATCACCTACGGACTTACGATTAGTCCCGAACCCGAACTAAGAATGAATGAAAACACGATTCGACAGTAACTGACAAATAGTGTTGTCATTAATTCTTAATGGATAAGTGATACGGAGTAGAATACGGGTGCAACTAAGCCCGAAACTACGAACTTCGGGTTTAGAGAGTAGCACCCATAAGCATGGAATAATGTGGCCCTCATTGTTCCGTGCCCATGGCTCCCAATAGGCAAAAGACGGAGTGACACCACACGAAGTGACGCATAGAATTAAGTAATCTATCGGGAAGAGTGACGCCTACACTGAATTGTTCATTTAGCTGTTAACAACAGGATAGCAATCATAAAATTTAAATTGATAAAACCGTTGCGTGGGTAGGTAAGTACTTTCTTAGGTATACTGTGTAGGTTAGGTAGGTATACAAAACAAGGCATTATTATTCATGAGATTTAACCTATTTCAATTTCAATAACTTACGATGCCTTTCAAAATTCGTGAAATGTGTCTAACCTACCATCTTCCACAAACCCTTCAACATCAAATAATTTGACATCACAATATCATAATAAAACGCTTACATTAATTGATAATAATTATAATTCCCTATTTATGAGTCCTACAATTCCAACTGACATATTTATGATAATAAAATCTATAAAAAATAAACACAGTACTGGATAAGATAATATATCTACGTCAATTATAAAGTACTTCATATTATCCATTAGCCCAGTTCTAAGCTACTTGATTAACCTATGCATCTAAAACGGAAAATTTCCCAGTAAACTAAAAGTCTCAATCATCAAGCCTTTGTTCAAAAAGGGTAAAAAGGACGATATCTCTTGCTATAGGCCAATAGCTTTATTACCTATTTTTTCCAAAATTATTGAAAAAGTAATCTACAATAGCATTTATAACTATTTTGAAAAACATAATCTTTTTGTAAGTGAACAGAATGGACTCCGTAAAAGCAAAACTATCAATATGGCCATCTACGATCTCCTTATTGGGATTTACAAAAATATGAACAATGGGACACCAGTAACGGCTATGTACATGGACATGACCAAAGCTTTCGACTATGTGGATCATACATTACTGGTCGAAAAGCTGTATAGATACGGCATACGGGGTAATGCTCTGGACTTGATAAAATCGTATTTAAGGCAGAGGTTACAAATAACTAAAATAAATAAGCTTTGTTTTGCGACGAAAACTGAAGTGAAATATTTATCAAGCCCCAGAGATGTTACATATGGTGTGCCGCAAGGAAGTATTTTGGGTCCTTGTTTTTCCTTATTTATATAAACGATTTACCACGAGCTGTGAAAATTCTGTTAGTCCGTTTTGCTGATGATAGTATTGCTGTATTTTCTCCGACTGACATTAATACATTTGAAAATGACATAAACGATACTTTAAGTGACATTATAAATTGGTTGACATGTTATAATCTCTTAATTAATTTAGATAAAACAAAAATAGTAAGTTATTCCCAAAGAAAAACTCCTTTGACATTAAATGTAAATTATAAAATGAAAAAAAAAATAAAGGAAACAGATACCATCAAATTCTTAGGACTATGGATTGACAAAAACATACCAAGGAAAACGCAAATTGTTACGGTGTGTAAAAAACTAAATAAATTTTCCCTATGGTTTTTACAGACTATCTAAGATTGTAAATCAAGCAGCAGTCCTAACCGCCTATCATGCCTATGTATCGTCTACGCTTAGATATGGCCTTATTTATTGGGGGAATGCTACAGACAGGGAACTCGCTTTTAGGGCGCAAAAGAAATGTCTTAGAGCTGTTTGTAGTATACGTGCCCCAGAAAGCTGTATGCTATATTTTAAAAAGCTTAAAATTTTAACCTTTCCTGCTCTCTACATCTATGAGGTCGCTATTTTCGTAAAAACCAACAGGGAAAAGTTTGGTAACCTATACTCCCGTCGTCACGCCGACAAAATATCAAATATGCCCTCAAAAACAGCCCTACTTTCTAAAAGTTTCTGCGGAATGTCTTCACGAATTTAAAATAAGCTACCTAAGCAAATAAGAGAAATTGAAAACGTTAAATTATTTAAGAGAAAATTAAACGACTTCTTGGTAAATAGACCATATTATACAATCTATGAATTTTTGTCAGATAGATTCATGATGACTTAGTGCCAAACTGTTTTATGTTTTGATGCAAAATAAAGCTTAATTTAAATTGAAATGTCCATGTTTAAATTTATATAATATATATCATAAACTTAGGTCTAAGACAATAAAATTGTAAACTATTGTACGCCTAACATGGTAGAGCAGTGCAAATGCGCACAAATTAATTGAATATCAACTCTATAATAACCACTGTCTCACAATAAAGATCTTTGACTTTGACTTCCAAGTCATCGGAGCCCTGAAACGCGGCGGACATTTTGAGGAACACGGATGGGTTTTAGTCAGTAAGGCCCGTATTACAGAACTATAATCAAGACTCAAGCATTACTTAAAACTAGTCTCAGTTGGAGTTTTAATTTTAGAACTTGACTTGAGCAGAGAAACTAAAATCAATAATCACCTGAGCAATGTCAATTTAAAATGATTTTTTTTTGCGTATTACAGAACAGTGCTTGAGGCTTGACTGAGCTCTACTCAATGTGTCCTTATTTTAAAAGCACAATCAGCTCAGAATCACTGCTTGAGGCGAGATTTAATCGTTGTTTTCGCAAGTGTAGTCGAGACACCGCTTGAGCATAGATTCTCATGAAAATTGTTGTCGATTTGGAGTAAATCGAGTACCTACCTAATCAAATCGGATATATTTGCACAAGTAGATTATTATAATATTTTTTTAATAATGAGACAAATCGAACTTTAATGTTCCTCTGAGATATTTAAGAGATACGCAGGACGTTTATAATTGTGAAAACTTTAAGTAGTAGTACAGATTTTCACAAGATGTCGTGAAACATTTAATTTTACCTGAGACCTCTTTATTTTAATTTATATCTTTTTTGAGTTTCATTAGAATGCGGGTGCAACACATTCTATTTTTTTTTTCAGTATTTGGCAGCAAATGTATCGAGTCAGCCTTCTCGCAAACTTTGCTGAGGTAGTTAATACCAACAAAACAAAACCACTAGGAATCAATTTGCGAAAAATTAAAACAGCCACTGAACTTCACTCGAAATAATCCCGCTAAAAACACTCCGTTTCACAGTTTTTCTGTCCACAGAACATAATATGTACCTACTCTGAAGGGTTAAGGGTGGCTGTCAGTCTCAGTAACGTCGTGTCGTCCGCCTACTCCGGTTTTGATCGTGCGAAAATAAAAGAATTGCAATAGAAAACAAACTATTGTTCAGGGTTACCATAATGATTGCTTACTCACGTAATCAGAGATCAAAATCTCTACTCAAGCGTAGTTTCGTTTGATTTGAGTTTGAGGATAGTTCTAAAATAAACTGAATGCTTGAGGCGAGATTCTTTGCTCAAGCAGTAATCGGTTGAAAGTAGTTTAAGTAGTACTTGAGTAAGGTTCTGTAATACGGGCCTAAGAGTCTGGCGCTCTCTTCCGCTCCACGGAAGGAGTCATTTGATGATTCATTTGAGAAGTACCTCTCAAATGAATCTTCATCCTAAAAAAACGAGTGCCAAAATTATCGAACTCGCTCGCTGTGCTCGCTCTAGTTTCCTAAATACTCTTCTTTGATTATATACTTGTCTAGATTGAGTAAGAAAACAAACGACGCGCTAAAACTGTCTCCAATTGACAAATATACTAATCAAAGTCGTACAGATCAAAAGTAACAATTACATTACATAATCAATTATAATCTTATTTTAAAATTCCAAGGGTTGTAGTATTTACATTAACACTACCTATACCTTCTTATAGATCCACCTACGTAAGAAGAGGGTTATAGTATTTACCTAAATAGTTACTTCCTACCAGACCCGGATCTACGATTTTTCCGAACCGGGCAGAAACATGGGCACCCGCCTATCTTCGTCGTTTGTAATGACAAGCGTGGAAAATTAATCAATTTTGTTATGTTTCGGACGTAAAAACCCTTAACGATTACGAAGATCCATTGTACCCATCATTGGCATCAATTTTTTTTCTAGAGCATAGATAGGTAGATGGGAAACCATTGGTTCTGGAGAACATAAGGACCTTTCAATATTTTTTTAAGAACGAATCCACCAAACCCACCACCAATCCACCAAACCCACGAATCCACCCAATCGATTTTAGTTCTTCGCCTCGAAACGGGAATAAGAAAATCTAACCAATGTTTACTTAGGAATACATTTTATACTCAAGGGAGTGTAAAATTTATTGGGGAGCGAAAGGAGCCCGAAAATTTTAGTAACCGATAGCCACATTGAATAACTTTTTTTGGAACTCGTTAGGTACCGCAAAAATAAAAGAGAATAGACGCGTCCCATATTTATTTATTTATTTATTTAATACTTTACGCACACAGATGTACAGAGGCGGACTTACTGCCTGAGGCATTTTCTGCCAGTATGTGGGACGGCCAGGGCCTGAGAAATGAATTTGGCGCCCCTTGAACTTGCCGCCCGGAGCAAGTGCCCCGGTTTGCCCCCCCTAGATCCTGGGCTGCTACCTACCTTCTTAAAGATCTACCTTCCTATCCTACCTACCTGAAAGGAGAGTTGGAGTATTTAGATACTAGGTACTTACTTATTGCTGTATATAATACCTTGTTGCATTAAGTCCGCCTATGTACCACTATTGTACATGAAGTTTAAATAAATAAATAAATATTTTGCCATTGCGAATTTACGTCCGTAAACAAACTGAAATGAAACCTGCCAGAAACAATGCCATCATGTTGTTTAGGTCGTCCACTTTTGTAACATTTCTGTGCTCAAAACTATCTGAATGAACGTAGTTTGGAATCGAATAAATAGCTCGAGCTATGTAGGTATGCAGCTCGTTTGCAATGCATTGAGGAATGTTTGTGAATTAGTCAGGCGCATCGAATGAGTAGCATTCATTCTGTTTATTAAATGTTACTGCATGGGTAGGGACGGTAAATGTTTTGCTTTTAATTATGTAGCTTTTCGTTTTTTTGTGAGTGGAAACAATTTATGCGGGAATGTAATTGACTCAGGTACCTACTAAATAATGCCCTTTGCATTCCAGAGCCGCGGTGACTCTTTCGAACAAATCCGGAACTACCCTTGTCGTACCTACCTACATGTATAAATTTAAATTAGGTACATATACCTAATTTAAATTTATACTCTGGAATGCAAAGGGCATTATTTAATTAAAAGGTTCAGGTAACATAAAAAAAAGTTTTATTTAAATTAATTAACTACGACATTTTTTTTCCTTATCGGTTAAAATAAAAAAATAAATAAAAACAAAATGGTTAATAAATAACTGACTTATTGCGGCTCTGGTGACAGACTATAAGCCTCAGGCTGAAAATTGTTCCCGTGAGGAAGAATTTGTTAGTGACTTTTTCACGGAAAAATAACAGATAGGCAAATCCCTCGACGACGCAGGTGTATAAACAGTGGTAACCATTTACCATCCAATCTATGCATAATGTGTAATATGATAAAGAGTTTGCTTGTTTGTTTGGTTTAAGGTGCTATTTTCAAGAACTACTGTTTGATGATGTTGTTTAAAACACCATTCCCTACAACTATACCAAAATTCGCATTAACACGAATTCATAGTACGAATTATTTCTCCTATTTAGCTGTTTTTGTTTTTAGTTTGGTGAACTATAATTTAAGTTTAGAAAAACTGCGCTACTTGCAACAGTCACTGGTATTGATAGCAGAATACGCAGCGTTATCCAGGGATATTCTTGAAGTTCGTTCTCTTTATTAATAAGGTTAAGGGTAAGTTTCTATTGCCTTCGAGATTGTGATGCCGATCTAAAATTTTATTGCACAACAAATCGCCATTGATATTTGAATTTTGGTTTATATCGAAACAAATACGTGCCTACTCAAATTACGTGCAGCGCCCCGGGCGGCCGTACGTGTAGCCCGGCCCTAAACGGCCGCTACTGGAACCTACTCAGAAGAAGCCTGTTCAACTCTTTACCTAAGTCTGAAACACAGACTTAGGTAAAGAGTTCCACTCCTTTGCTGTGCGTATTATAAAAGACGTTTGGAAATGGCAAAGGCTTCTCGTATAAGGAAACCGTACTTGGAATGGTTTGGTGTTTCGTCCTTTGACGTTTGGAAACAAAAAGCCTGTTTCCAAAGAACCTACAGGAAGGAAAAAAAACTAAACCCATCCTCTCGGCTGTTACTTCGTCTCTTGGAGATAATATTAAAATAAAGCACGTTCGGTAGTTCGCTCCTAGAGATTTCTTAATTCGGGTCGGATTTAATGCCAAATATTGCATGTCTTAGTATACCTTTCGTATTCTAACTTATACAAAGTGTAGGTGAAAGAATAGGAAAGGCATAACATCACATGCTAAACATCCGACAGCAGTCTGCTACGGAATGTTGTATTAAATTTAGTCTGTGGAGACGCCTTCATTTGTTTTTGCAAGCGGTTATTTGAGCAGTGATTTAATAACTCTACACTTTACACTTAAGGTGGATGCTCCAGGGTTTTTTGCAATTTGCCGGTCAGTGTGAAGCTGTATGTGGACCAAATGCGATCTGCGACCGTAACGCGTATTTATCTAAAGATTTATAACCATTTTAATCATCAATATAGCCCTCTAAGTTCATGTAGTTCGAAAGAATGATTATTTCTGAAATATTCATTCTTTGATAAATACGCGTTACGGTCGCAGATCGCATTTGGTCCACATACAGCTTCACACTGACCGGCAAATTGCAAAAAACATAAAAATATTTGAATTTCGCGGGCCACCCTGGAGCATCCACCTTAAAGGAAATTAACTAAACAACCATGGACAAATAAGTACTAAACAGTTTTTAATAAAATTGCTGCATTGTGTATTGGACAAAGGTTTTGGACACAATTTGTTATTTTACCAAACATAATTTCGAAGTTTGCACGCCATGCGGTATATTTCTACTTGTTGTGAGTAGAAAATACAGTAGTAATGGCAAAATGTTATAAATATGATTTAGATACGTTACTTCATATGTATTAGGCAATTTATTAGTGAAATTCGATAAAAAATAGTGTAAATATTGAAATGTAAAATGTACCCGAAAATCGAATCTTCAGGAGATTCTGTAACCGACAGGCATTTCACATGTGTATGACATGCAAGCCGCCATGTTTTTTTGTTTTTCGTACACAGTATCGGATAATGGTCAGTAAACCAATAAGTTTTGATCGACTTAGAAAAAAAGCGAGGTTAAATTATTTAATTTTGCTCTCGGTTCTGCGAGGCGGCAGCAGCACTCGACGAGTGTATGAGTATGTATTTAATAAAAATTATTTAATTTTCATATTAATAATATTAATCCTATCCCTGTTTGAAAATTGTTCATTTTAATTTTGTTGTTCAGATGTGACCTACTGGTGGTATTCTTTATTGTGTACTTGGAATTTGTCTACTGAAATTACTTGTTTTTGTTTTTTATTTGTTGATTTTGTTAATGTTTTTGCTAAGCAACATACCCTTATGTTGTGTTTTTCCATTAGTAAATATCATCATTATTTGGATTGTGATATAAGATTTCTAAGAAATACAATAGTACTTGCTCTTTGACAAAAAATATCAAAGTATCTTTTTTATCGCTCTTTTTCGAATGTTTGCATTGTGACTCATTGTTCGTAAACTTAACAATTCTAACTGCTAAAACTTTGTCTGCAATAAGATTGTGTACCAAACTATATAATAAGAAACTGTAATTAGCCACTTGGCTTACAGAGTTCTCAGAATGAATGTGTAAACATACCCTTTTTTTTGTTCGGCGTACGAGTCGACCGGCTTATGGGCAGGTAGACTGAGCGAAGTAGGTATCTAACATTTACATACTTTACGCGAAGCGAGCCGTGCGCTCACGTAGACGGCTTGAAGCCATAATAATTAAACCACAAATTATTCTTCTATATGTTATTAACCTTTCTTAGGTATGGTTTTTGGAAGTATAACTTTCATAAGCTTCAAGAAAAATAAGAAAAACATAAAAAATTGTTGAATTTAGACTCCTCTTCCGATTTTTTTTTGATCGAGTAAAGTTTTCGGCATTATGTTTTGAACCAGAAATTGTTAAAGTACATAAATTAAACTTCAATATGTTTTTTTTTTGGCTTTGAACAATCACTATTTGTTTGTTTATTATTGTTTCAAAGTGATGGAATATTGTTTTTGTTTAGCTTGCAGTATGTAAAATATGTATGGGGGTGTCTGTTATTTTTCTTGATTATTCTAAAATAATGTGTTGGTATGCCAATGAAATAATAACATTGAAAAAAAAAGCGCTTTTATTCTATTAATGTGACGATTTTTGGGCTGGGAAAAAGTCGCTCACCTTACTTTCAACTTCGAATCAATAATAGATTCGATGAAAAAACTAAACAAAAATATCAATAATTAGATAGCTTATTTTACACCAATTGGAATGACACAGAATTTGTAGAACTGCAATGCGTAATTTCAGAGATATCGTAGTTTTAGTGAACGCGGGGAAATCGCACGATTTCGGCCGGGCGCGTAGTAACAGAACTGCGGAGTGGCGTAATAGGGGCGTAGCGGCTATTGGATCACTTCTTTGTCCGTCCGTCCGTCCATCCGTCCGTCTGTCAAGACCTTTTACCTCGGAAACGTTATCGTTACGGTTCGGGGAGGTATCGAGTTGAAATTAAAACCATATACTTAAGTCTACCTACAGTCCTTTGAAGCTGAGAAAAAATTAAACTTCTATGTTAAGGTGGATGCGCCAGGGTAGCTCGCGAAATTCAAATATTTTTTCATCAATTACTTTTTATTAAATAACCATTCTATAGGGCTTCATGAACTTAGAGGGCTATATTGATGATTAATATGGTTATAATTCTTTAGATGGATACGCATTACGGTCGCGAATCGTATTTTGTTCAACATACAGCTTCATACTGACCGACAAATTGCAAAAATCATAAAAAATATTTGAATTTCGCGGGCTTTCCTGGCACTTCAACCGTCTACGGACTCACAGGGCAAAGGGCATGGCGCCTCACATTTTGATTATACAATATTTTTCATAATTTTAAAATAAATAGCTTTGAAGTTATTCAAGAAATTAGACCAAAATGACTATTCTCCCCCTAATTTTAGGCTCAGTAGTTTCAGAGATACCGGAACTGCTGAGACTAAAATTAAAAAAAAAATGCAGATAGTAGTTCTATACTTACCTAAAGATTACAAGAAGTAAGTATGTTAAAATAACATGTTAAAATGAAATTGGTTCGGAACCCTTTGCAAGCGAGTCCGACTCTCACTTGGCCAGTTTTTATTTTATAAACCCTTCTTCTTGCACCAGCAGAGTCATCATCTGCCTAGCCTTTTCCCAACTATATTGGGGTCGGCTGCCAGTCAAACCGGATTCAGCTGAATACCAGTATTTTACGTGAAGCGGCTGCCTACCAGACCTCCACAATCCATTAAATGGGTAACACGGTATTTCTTGGCAAGACTGGAGTCAGATTTACTGGCTTCTGACAATCCATAACGACTGCCAAAGATCTACAAATGACAGCCGGGACCAACGGCTTAACGTGCTTTCCGAGGCATGGAGGAAACTCGGCATGTTAAGATGGTCACCCATCTACAGACCAACCTTGGCACCAGCAGAGTGCCTTACGAAATTTACCTTGCCCACATTAAATTTAGGTCTTGCGCCGCTTACAAGGGAATTCATTTAACGTAGGTATATAGAGTATTTTCCGTGGACCTAGATCAATGAAATTTGGCAAGTAATATCGTCTTATTGGTAGGTACTACAAATATAAGGAAAAATCTGAAAACTTTACATTAGTAAAAATATAGTCTTTATTTAAAGTAAGGAGTCTTTAAGTCAAGAGGGAATAGGTTACTTCTAGGCAAGCGTGCTACATCTTCGACCACATCATCGCTTACCATCAGGTGAGATAGTGGTAAAACGCGTGCCTATCAATAGTAAAAAAAAAATACACAGTAATCCTATAAAAAACTTTTTTACAAAAAAATAAAACCGACTTCCAAAAACAAAACACTACAAAGTATAAAATAACTTTAATTTCGGAAGTCGGTTTTTTTGGTATTTTTTTAGTTTTTCAGTGTACTGGCGTCATGTTATGTTATGAACTGGTGTAAACAATCAACAGACATGCGATTTCAGAAATCCCGATCCATTTGCTATCATTGATTGAAGAGTTCCGTTGCCTACCTTCGAAGTTCTTCATCAGATCTTTACCAAATTAAAATGAAACCAGTCCGGGAAAATACTCTTCCAAACAAAAAAGAATCATCCAAATCGGTTAAAAAATGGTGAAAACATCGCTAAACAAACATTTTTCATGGGATCCCATCATCAGATCTTGACTTATACCTTCCATCATCAGCTCAGCAACATGAGATGATGATTATCAGGCACAAATATCTGACATGCGTTAGAAATTTCATGAAAAACATTGTATGTGTTTCATGTTCCCTCGATTTTCATGGGATCACATCATCAGATACTGACTTGGTGACAATGGGACCATAGCCTAGAATATATCGCTATCGAAATATTTTTTCAAATCGGTACACACTTGGCGGAAAAATCGGTGAACAAACATAAAAAAATAAATACGTACAGCCGAACATAGAACCTCCTCCTTTTTGAAGAAGTCGGTTAAAAATACGGAACCCTCGGTGGGCCGACTCGAACTTGTACGGTTTTTATAACACCGAGGGCTCCTAACCATCGTGTATTGCAAGAGTCCCCGATGCTAGAGGCTCAGGAACGGTCGATGTAGCGACGCTTGGGAAATGCCTATATACGAGTACAGCAGTGAATCTCTGTTGGCTAAAAAAAGACACTTAAAACACCAAAATAAGGAGATGTTTCGTCTACAAATGCAGTTTTAATCGAAATCAAACTAGACAAGCGACTGGTTCTTTTCTTTATTTAGCTAACTAGCTTCTGCCAGCGGCTTCACCCACGTGATCCCTTGGGAACATACTCCCGGGATAAAAAGCTTAGTCTATGTGCTATTCCAGACTATCTATCTCTGTTACGAATTTCATCCAGATTTTTTCAGTCGTTCTGGCGCGATTGAGTAACAAACATCCATCCAAACTTTCGCATTTCTCGCTTGTCACTTGTCACCAATCAGTTTTATTAAAATAGATCCCTGGCCGTGACCGGGTCGGGCCGTGGTCCGTCAAAATGTGGTCTGACAAAACTTTCCGAACACTGCATGTGTGAACGAGTTCATAAAAAATACACGAATCGATATTAGTGTGAGCTCCGGACGGACCACGGCCCGACCACGCCCCGAGCACGGCCCGAATATGTGTAGATAAAGACTAAAAAGATTGCGGCAAGCTATGTTAACGACTACACATATAACGTGTACCAATCCGAACAAAGCTAAATGCTTTAGCTTAAGCTAAATGCATTAGCCTAAGCATTTAGCTTAGGCGAAATGCTCTAAGGCCCTATATATTTATGTGCGCAAATTGAAAAACCGGATAAAAAACCATCAAATCTACAAATCTCGACAAAATGTTAATTTTTTCGGGTGATTTTGGAGGTTGGCCTCATAGTGAAAGTTATTTATGACGATGAGTAGAATGATCCCTAAAGAGATATTGCGTTTAATTTGGTACACATAACGTAAATAAGAGGTCAGGAACTAGTTCTTTGAAGATATTTACGTCGTTATTATCAAATCTATTAAAATCCGAAGTTAAAAAGTTATAACTCAAAAATAAAATAAATTTACGTAGGTACCTACTTTACAAACTTTTTTTTTCAATTTGCGATTTTGTGGATCGTAATTTGTAACTGCTGTGTGCTTAATTTATTCATAGAATTTTTAATATTGAAATGGTACAATTTAATCAGACTGACTCACTGTAAGGAGATTAATCAAGTCTGCTGACAATTTGTTTGAGATTGAAATTAAATAAGAGGGTTTTTATGATTGCAAAGTTGATTTGAAATAACGACGAAAGTGAATGATGTACTTACTTGTTTCAAAAAAAAAACCTTTCTTAATCCTCTTATTATAACGCGATTGGGTATGTTAAAAAACACACTAAGGCCTATGTTATTAAGTTCAAAAAAGGAAAGCATAAGTTTTTATTAAGGGTAGGGAAGTATTTCAAAGTTAGTAAGTATTTTTCTTTGTTACAAAATCTTGTTTACCAGTTCCACCTGTTAGGTAAAGTTCAGCAGTTTGGCTATCCAGGAAGAGGTTAGATCGATATTTATATTCTTTTTTTTAAGGGAAATCATCAAATGACTCTTCTCGCCTCTCACTGACCAAAACCCATCCGCGTTCCTCCTAATGCTCTTTGAGTTCCAGGGGGTCTACTCTCTAAGCCCGAAGTCCGTAGTTTCGGCCTTAGTGACGTTTCCTACTCCATATCACCTAACCACTAAGAATGACTGTTGAGACTGGCCTGTTGGTCTAGTGGTTAGTGACCCTGACTGCTATGCCAGAGGTTGTGGGTTCGATTCCCACCCAGGACAAATGTTTGTGTGATGAGCGTGATCATTTGTTCTGTGTCTGGGTGTAGTTTATCTATAATATGTATGTATTTAGAAATATATAAGTATGTTTATCAGTTGTCTAGTACCCATAACACAAGCTCTGCTTAGCTTGGGACTAGATGGCGTTGTGTGATAGTTGTGTGGAATAAATATTATTATATTATAATGAATGACAACGATTTGTTCACATTTTTTTCTGTCAAATCGTGTTGTCATTCTTTCTTAGTTCGGGTTCGGGATTAATCGTAAGTCCGCAACTGATACGGAGTAGAAAACGCCTGCAGCTACAGTCCTACCAACTTATCTGTGAACTGAAAGAGGACGGCACCGTCGATTCAGTGTTGCTAATTAATATAAGGTGCCCAAAATTGAGTAAGTTTTCAAGAAGGAAATTTCACATTAGACATAATCGTTTAATAAGAATTACAGTTTTTACAAATTAAAAACAATTATACCTATATAAAAATAATAAAATACCTACGTTTTTCGTAAAAATGTTTATCTAAATACAAATCATGTTTAAAGTATTCTCCTTCTCACCTGCGAACGTGTTTACAATGCTGTCTGCCCGCGGCACTCATGAACTATAATGCCGTCAAAAACTTCTCTAACTAGGCGGGTAATTTCAGCATTTTTGTGCTCAATATTTACATCGGCAACTTTTTTTTTCATTGTGCTCCATATTAGTTCAATGGGATTGAGATCACAGTGATGAGGTGGTAAATATAGGCATTTGTGTCTATTGTTTTTTATTTATTTTTTTAATCTCATATACGGGTTCTGGCTTGTTTCTCTTAATAATTTCTAAAAGCTGAGGTTTAGTCAAATCCACTCCGTAGTTATTTTTATTTTGAGTCAACCATAATTGCATATCTTTTTTTAAGGAATTCATATTTGGGACTTTATTCACACAAATAAGGTGAATTAGGCACAAGTTTTTCAATAACCCACTTTTTAAAGTTGTTACTATTCATCTCGTCATGATAATCACCACTTTTTGTGTTTTATTTAAACACAAGTAGTACATTTGTAACAAATCCAGTATCTCCTCCCGCATGAACAATAATATATCTTTGCCCTTTCGATACAGGCTCCAATACTCCGTCTTCATCCTCTCCTTGCCAACATTTACCCGATGTATGCGAAGAGGGAATATAGGTTTCACCTAAATAAATTATGGGCCGGGGCTGGGGAGATTTATTATTTTTGTCTACTGCATGCAAGTACTTAGCTCTCCAAGCTGATATTTCATTACGCTCCATAAGAACCTTCCGATTGGATTGAGATTTTTTAAAACGAAATCCACCTTGTGAAGCAGCTTTCGCAGACTCTCTCGCTGTCCTGTGTAATTTGTTTCTGTCTTTGAGACCTCTAGAAGCTTTTTAACAGTAGGTACCTCTATTTTAGCAGAATAAAATTCTAGTACTTTCCTTCTTATAACTACCATGTCAAAATCATCAATATGCACAAATCCGCTTTTACGTTTTCTGTCCTTGCCTAGTGTCCGAATTTTTGTACCAATTTCTTCTGCCGCGAGCCCTTAACTATTATTGGAATTATTCCTTGACTCACCCCTGAAATATAAGATAATAAAATAAATGTTAGTAGAAATTTGAAATATAACAGATTAGTTGGCTCACTCACATAGCAGGTTACCTAATAGATGTTCGTTACCGTTACGCTAACCTGCAGCAAGAATAGAAACGAATATTTCATGGACTTAAATAATTAGTTAAGTATCGGGTTATTTATAACAAGAAAGTTGTTGTCGTTGCAGAAATTCATTTGTATATTTGATTAAATGGAATAATCGGAGACCCCGCCCGAGCTTCTTCTTTAAAAAAGGTCTTAACCTTTAGAATAGTGTTTCGAACATCACTTTTAATAGCTTTCGGCATATTTAACTTTAAAAATTCAGCAATATCACGACAAAACCACCAGAGAACCCGAATGTAGTAGATTCTGACAATCGAATGACATTTCAACATGACGGCCGTAGTTCCAATTTTCGCCATTTCACAGATAAGTTGGTAGGAGTGTAAGGTCAAAGTTACTTAGAGAGTAGCCCCCCTCGGTTGCTGTGTCTCTTTCGAACAAATTCCGTAACCTGGGCTAGATCGACACCTAGATAGAATATCTAACTAAACCATGTTCCTCACGGATGTAATCCAGTGTCTCATCCAAGGTGTTCTTACTTATTGCGGTCCATGTAGACGGCCGATGCAAAGCAAATTCAAACACAATTCGCGGCTGGAAACCAAACTCTCACTAAGGTCACGCTGGATTACATCCGTGTGGATTCAGATTGAGATTCAATTTATTTGCAAAAACATGTGTAGATAATATACATGGACGGTCATAATACATGCTTATTATAGGTGTTTTTTGACTCAACATGTTTGACCAGCGTGTACAAATAACAAGATACAAAGTAAAAATAGAAAAAATACAGATTAGATAAATACATCAACAATTAACATTAAAAATTAAATTAAAAATTAAATTAAAAATATTGGTAAATAGTCAAAATAAATAAATACAGGGTAATTTGTAAAATACCAGAAACCTCTTAGGCAGTGAAAGTACTCATGATTATAAGCGACTTTTACTTTGGGAAAACTCCGAAAGCTCGAGAAAAATATCAGCTGTTTCATACATTTTCATTGGCTAAATATTGCATTTTGTATGAAACAGTTGATGTTTTTTTCGAGATTTCGGAGTTTTCCCAAAGTAAAAGTTGCTTATAATCATGTGTACTTTCACTGCCTAAGAGGTTTCTGGTGTTTTACAAATAACCCTGTATAGTCATTACAGCGAGTTGTCGTTTAGAAATTCAGTGGTACTATAATAAGCTTTTTCTGTCAGTATTTTTGAAACATGCTTAAGGAATGAATAACCAAGAATGTATGTAGGTACAATAGAAACTATTTAAGCATGAAGATAAATCACTCCGTTTTGTTACCTAACGCAGAATCTTCGCGTACGCAACATAATCTGAATCAGGAATATTCATCTAGTATAATCTATTGTTTTTCTATTTTCTTAATATAAATGTGAGTCTCTAGGTGTTTGTAAATCATTGACGCATCATTGACTGAACGGATTTGGAAGCAATTTGAAATGTTTCTGTCATCTCTGACATAGACTAGAGTCAAGAGCAAACCCATTACAAATAAAAAAAAAATGCACGTAAACCATAGTATTACGAGGATTTTATTTATTTTATTAATTTCCGTTGGGATGCTTCTTTTTGTTAAAAAGCGCGAGGCCTCGTCATAATCTAATGACACCTAATGGGCCACTTAAAAATTTGTATGTCATAATTATGACAAAACATAGCGCAACCTCTATTTATGTAAACACCTATGTAAACACCTATGTTTAACAAATAAATGGATTGATTGATTGATTGATTGATTGATTGAAAAACCTAGTTTTGTTTATCTTCTATACAAATAACCCAAACTGAAGTGTTTGTTTGTAATGTCAAAATAACAGAATTTTACTAAGTGTATGTTCATTGTAGCTAAACTCCGAAACGACTGGCCCCATTTTGATCTAGCTGATATCATAAGGAAAAACCTTAGCTACATCTTTTCTAGGAAAATAATTAGAATTATTTGCAAAAATATTAAAATCCAAGAAGTTTTGGACATACCTAGTACATCTTGTGCTGTCTTTACGGGTTTGTGCAAACGAAATCCCGATTAACAGCTAATTTATTTGGTATATTTATTTTGTTCCTTTTCTTTTGCGTAGTGATAACTCAACCAATTGGAAAACACCTGTGTTGGTACGTTATCAGTTTACAGGTGAATGATTTTGCAGGTCTATGTGATACTTTTCTTTATCATACCTAATGGCTACCTATATACTTTCAAATGGAGTGGAAAACTCCGCTTTTCTGGCAGTAGGTGTCGGTTATACATCAACGGGCTGTTGACAACTTTAAATCAAACTTTGTACAGTATTACAACCGGTTTTTCAATAGATTCCAAAAACAAAAATCGGCCAAGTGCGAGTCGGACTCACACACAGAAGGTTCCGAACAAAGTGGCAAGAAATGACTTTAAATAAAGACTAGGTATATTTTTTGATGATTTAGTTACAAATTTTTAGACTTCAGACTATTAACCCTATACCTACTTGTAGTATAAGACGGTATTACTTGCTTTAAATTTTATGGTTCTAGGTCAACGGAAAATATTTATATTATATACATTTTGATTCCCTTGAATATCGAAATATACGTTTTTTGCGGCATAAACGACCTATCTTTTGTACGTTAACTTAGTCTTGACAGACAGACGGACGGACGACGAAGTGATTCTATAAGGGTTCCATTTTTTCCTGTTGAGGTATGGAACCCTAAAAAGCAGGAATCTTCTGGGTAAGCTCGCTCCATCGTCGACTTAGTCTCTGTCATCTCTGACCTAGACTAGAGTCAAGAGAAAACCAATCGCAAAAAAATACATTTCCATTCTTATCTAGGATAAACTTTCGCAAAGCGTGCGCACATCTCTCGTAAATCTATCCCTCTTAAAAAATACATTATTTTTGGCTTTTCAAACATGTTTTAGTAGATATATCGCCATCATTAGGACAATAAATAAAATACCGAACCAGCCCACTTCGGGTTCGTTCGCAATTTTCTGGAAAAGGGCCCCATTTGGCATCCGCTCCTAAAACAAATTGTTTATTTGACTAATATGAACAAATCATTTTGATACAGATCAAAGCCAATTTTTTTGAAGCCATAATCAACTTGAGGCGCGCGTGGAACTCAGCGCGCCGCCAACCCGGGCCTGTAGTGCTATTCTGTAACAACATTTTCGAGTCTCGACAGCGAAATCCGAGGTGAGTATAAACATAAGAGCTTTATGTTGTGTGCAATAAAGATAACTTTGTGAGGTTTGTCACTCAGGTGAAACTCGATATCGAAATGGTTACTTACAGAATAGACTAGCTGGTTCTGATCGGACGGCGAGCCACCCAAAAGCTCGCCGTCCGCAGGCCCGCGCCTACGGTGGCCGGAAATCGCCCTGCGACCCCCGACGCCCGTCGGACGTCTGCTTCTGTTGCGGCGGCTGGGTCGTGAGGTTTCCCTCTCTCTTACACGTTCGGCATCCTCCTTCGCTAGCATTACTGCTTCGCAGAAGAAGGTGACCGCTTCCCATGCCTCCTCGCTCCCGTCTATAGATTGAACCATCGTAAATCATACCTACACAGGGTTATTTGTAAAACACCAACCACCTTTCAGGCAGTGAAAGTATACATAAAAATATCTGCTGTTTCATACATCATTATTGGTTAAATATTGCATTTTGTATGAAACAGCTGATATTTTTTTCGAGTTTTCAGGGTTGGTCTCAAAGTAAAAGTTGGATATTTCAACTACGTCATGCATAATGAATTTTTTTTTTAATTTTTTCAGTAACTCAAATGGTCATTAACATCTTTTTAGGGTTCCAAACAAAAAACTTATAGGATTTCTCGGGTGTCTGTCTGCCTGTCCGTCTGTCACAGCCAGTTTTATCCGGATCCACTGAACCGATTCTATTGAAATATGGTGCACATTTGGAATTCTGTGACCCAAATACGGAAACAATACGTAAATCATATTTTTTTTAGATTGGGGGTCGCTTTTGGGGGTCAAACTAGAAAATTTCTAAAAAAAATATTTTGAAAAATATTGCGTGATACATCAAATTAAAGGGCTTACTGTTAGGGTTTTAGTTATATTTTTTTCATATTTTTTAAATAAATAGTTTTGAAGTTATACAAGAAATTAGACGAAAAATGACCATTATCTCCGAAACTATTGAGCCTAAAATTTTGAAAAAAATGGACCTATAGATCACAGGAAAATCTATAAGTATTCTATAGTGTTAAAAAAACATTTCAGATAGACGAAGTGGGCTGCCGTTGTATGACGATTAAAATGACACCGAGTATAATGATACCAATGACTGAACATTGACACAACAACAAAAAGCACGTCAAGCCGTTGCTCCTTTTTGTCATTTGTAGGTACATTTTATCAAAAGCTTCAAAATCTATTACCAATTTTGCCATGGGGTACCGTGTTGCCGTGTGAGTAAAACGGTACTGAGCGGTATGCGAGCTGTGTAGCTGCTTCTTAGACTGGAAGCCAACCTCAATATAGTTAGAAAAGGATCTAGACAGTTGCAGCGTGTCCAGCCAAGTTCAAAGAAAAAGGAACTGGCGACGCAGCAGCCGTGTGTAATAAATATTACACTACCATTGCGAGCTACCTTTGAACCCTACACAATTCTTAAGTGGCACATTTATGAAATCCATAGCTTATCTAAAATTCAAAATTTCATAAATGTGGCACAAACAGTTATTGCTAAGTCGAATCTTGAGCCTTAATTTATTTTTCACACCACCTGCACGAAAACCTCAAATTATAATGTCATGCAAACTCAACGTCAAGTAAGTCATTATTGCCTATGGGTTTTATTGAAATTCAATTATTGCCCGGAGGTCAATAATGTAAATTTACGTAAAGATCGACGGAAACAGTTTGCGGCCAGCCATCTCTCTTCATGCCTTGTGACCAATTTTGTGTTAATTAATTACAGTAGGTGAGTTTAGAGTATTCTCCTCAGGGATAAAGTGTCTTTGCCTTGGGCTAGCTTGAATTCCTCGCTGTATTCAGCATTCTTGTATTAATTCTCTCGCTTCGCTCGTAAGTTAAACTATAAACTCTACGACGGGAGTTGACTTTCGAATCCTTTCGGTTCGAGATTAAGACATAAGACTTAGCCATATCCCCTCGGTGCATAATCTACTATTATTTCATGATTATCTACAGAACTTGGCTTCCATTTATATAGATCTCGATTCTTTTGTCGCTGAAGTTGGCAATCAAGCATATTTTCAAAGTTGAACTTGATTCCCATTTCCACATTTAGATATGTTTATGATGGGTTGCCTTTCACGGCAACTCAATCAATAGATAAAAATTGATCTACCCTATACTCTACTTTAAACAACAACAATGTATTTCTGTTTATCAGGAGGAGCTCGTGGCTAAATAATAACAGCCGCACGGGTCAATGATCAAGGTTAAGCAACGCTTGCCGAGGTTGGTCTGTGGATGGGTGACCATCTTAACATAACGAGTTTCCTTAGTGCCTCGGAAAGCACGTTAAGCCGTTGGTCCCGGCTGTCATTTGTAGACCTTTGGCAGTCCTTACGGATTGTCAGAAGCCAGTAAATCTGACTCCAGTCTTGCCAAGAGGTACCGTGTTACCCAGTTAATGGGTTATGGAGGTCTGGTAGGCAGCCGCTTCACGTAAAACACTGGTATTCAGCTGAATCCGGTTTGACTGGAAGCCGACCCCAATATAGTTGGGAAAAGGCTAGGCAGATGAATGTATTTCTGTTTATCGATCGGTCGAAGTTTATAGATACAGAAGTATGTTTCAATTAAGTTTATTAGAGGCTAATTTAATTTAGTGAGCAGTCAGTCGTCACTCTATTTCAGTTTCACGTGGTTTCAGTAACTTGAACCACAAATTATGTCCATGTTGTAGGTATATTGTAGAGTTGGCTATTTCATGACGTGGCCGAGACAAGGTTAGGTTAGGTCTAAGGGGAACTTAAGGCACACCGACACGGAATCTTACTTGTCAATTTCGGCGGCGACCCCTTGATATCTTCTAGAGTGTGCCCATCAGGTCCAGACTGAATACGGGTTATAAATACCCAGTCACGATTTTAGGTATAGGTGTAGAAGGGCTTAGCCAAATACGCAAAAAGGGACCCGAAACTGACAGGTTTAGTTCGAATGGGATGATGGGAGGTAGCGTGAGCGAGCAAAGCTCCCGTCATTCATATTAGGTTATTTTAAACATAAAACCACGCAGACAAAAATGGCAGCTGCGTGGTTCTGTCGTTGAGATTATGTTAAAGGAGGCCAACCATATCATAAGATGGCTGATCACTTAATGAAATTGCCAATTTATCGATACGAAATTCACATTCATATCATTGTGCTTTAATAGATAGAATTCTTATTTTGAGTGAAGCTTATTAATAATATCGAGCAGATTGCGGCCGAATTTATCCGAAATTGATCAATGTAATATTATCCAGCGATTTGAAGGCGTGTCTAATTAATAATTTATTTTAATTGGTTTTCGCTAATTATAAGCGTATTGGCAGGGCTTATTGAATATTATATTATAAACCTGTTCATTGCGCATGTATAGAATCAAGGCGTTTTATAATGCAACTAGATTTTTTCCTTGGTTTTGCTCATGTATATCGCTGTATCTTATACTAAAAAACTGACCAAGGGCGAGTCGGACTCGCACACGAAGGATTCCGTACCTTAATTTTTATTATTTGTTGTTATAGCGGGAATAGAAATACACATTCTGTGAAAAATTAAACTGGCTCGTGGCTCGATAATAACAGCCGCACGGGTCAATCTTCAAGGTTAAGCAACGCTTGCCAAGGTTGGTCTGACCATCTTAACATAGCGAGTTTCCTCCGTGCCTCGGAAAGCACGTTAAGCCGTTGGTCCCGGCTGTCATTTTTAGATCTTTGGCAGTCGTTACGGATAGTCAGAAGCCAGTTAATCTGACTCCAGTCTTGCCATGAAGTACCGTGTTACCCAGTTACTGGGTTGTGGAGGTCGGGTAGGCAGCCACTAAGCGTGAAATACTGGTATTCAGTTAAATCCGGTTTGACTGGAAGCTGACCCCAATATAGTTGGGAAAAGGCTAGGCAGATGATTCTGTGAAAATTTAAACTGTCCATCTATTACGGTTCCTGAGATAAGTAAAGCCCGCTGACAGACAGACGGATAGACGGACGGACGGACCGACAGCGGAGGCTTAGTAATATGCCAAAATCATGCACTTTTTCGGGGTAAAAAGTAGGCTATGGAACTTTGAGATAGTGCATCTTTCTATTAGGGAAGGAATTTTCATAATCGGTAATTATTACCTATTTCAATAGAGGGCCTAGCATGAATGTTTTTGACGTATGACGTATAGCTAACGTAAAATTTTACTATACCTATAACGCTGCCCGCCCACGTCAGACTTTTGTAGGACCAATAATCGGGCCGACATTTCCTAACTAGGTAAAAACTAACGATTTTTTTGTTAAACGTGTACGTTATACTATTGCAATCAGTAGGTTACATTTTTCCCCTACAAAAAGTCGGTCGCCGATTATTATCGGACGTGGGCGTTCAGCCTAATACTCGTTTTGCACATAATATTTATAAGAATTGGATAGGTACTATATTCATATTTTTGTATGATACAAATTGTATGTGTCGTATAAAAATTAAACCAAGATATTGTGGGTTTGTGTTTTTTTATATTCAAAATTACGATTCCGGTTGTCATGGCGACGCTTGGGGGAGGCCTATGTCCAGCAGTGGACGTCTTTCGGCTGATATGATATTCAAAATTCATAACATTAAATAGTAAATTGACCTTTCCCTAATATACCTTAGTAGATTCCCAAACTATAATTAATTATAAATCATTACGAGAAAACGCACAGTTCGCTGTGCGGCTGTTATTCTTTAGCCACGAGCTACTCCCTTAACATTTTCTCCCTTAACCTTGGCAAGCGTTGCTTAACCTTGAAGATCGAAATCTTCAAGGTTAAGCAACGCTTGCCATGGTTGGTCTGTGGATGGGTGACCATCTTAACGTAACGAGTTTTCTCCTTGCCTCGGAAAGCACGATAAGCTGTTGGTCCCGGTTGTCATTTGTAGAACTTTGCCAGTCGTTACGGATTGTCAGAAGCCAGTAAATCTGACTCCAGTCTTGCCAAGAAATACCGTGTTATCCATTTACGCCCAAAATTAATAATGTATCTCCGATCCACCGATTCAGTCAATCTAAGATTCCAGTCAATCGATCGATCGATCTCCAATCCACATGCCAATAACAAAACTGTGCAATCGTTTGTGTTTTTTTGATACAGATTGCAAGCGATCTTTTCCCTCCCGACCGTTCCGTTTCATGTAAATTTTTTACTATGTAATACATTACATTCTGTGTTTTAGGAAAATAAACTAGTAATTAAACTACAGCAAAATATACCTTATGTATCAAAACAAAATAATTACGTGTCTAAAACTCCGTAAAAATTGCAATAGTTAAATTATATTTAAAATACTTCAACTATTTTACCAGGAATGGAACGTAAATTTGACATCTTAACAGTGACGCTCTTGAATTTGTTTATTGTTGTGGTTTCACATAGCTTGTTTGGCGGTTCTACCAAATCCAAAACATTAGTATTGATCATTCGTAAATCAGTGCAAAAGAAATTGAAAAGGGATGATGGTAAGGCGGCTAGAAATAATGCAATAGCAGAATATTTTAGTGCCAAAAAACAGTGTGTGGATGCTAAATTATTAAATATTAATTTAGAGAATGAACACTTCAAACTAAGAAACTTAAAACTTAAGTTAGAAAACGAAAATCTATTATTGGAAACAGAGAAGTTAAAATTAGAGTTAGAAAAGTTAAGGAAGCAGTGATAATATAATTTTACTTGATTGTTTCAGACAATAGCTAATCAAGAACTTTATGCAACATTGACATGTCATCTGATAATATATATTTTTAAATTGTATATCAAGTTCTTGACGAAAATTAAAATTATTCTAATTTGTTGTAAATAAAACATGTTTTTCTATAAGTAGTAATGTTGATTTATTTCCGGAATACCTACACAACTGTCTTTTATTAAAGTGCAATAAGTAATATATATTTATAGTATTTCACTTTCATCTGTTACCGGAAGTAATTATTTTTTAGATCAGCTCTTTCCCGGATGTCTTGATGTTCATGACATAAATATTCTATGGGCTCAGCTGGCGGCAGCTCCACTTCTGCAGGAATTTCCTCTAGCTTATAAGTCCTGCAAATGTTGTGCAGCACTGCAGTGGCTATTATTACAGATTGGGTCTTAAGCAATGATAACCGCATTGTTAGTGCCACAACAGGAAATCTTCGCTTCCAGATGCCAAAGGTTCTAGAACAAGAAATAATTATGTTTTTAAAACTACTACTTACTAGATGATTTTGGGTAGCCTTGGCCTTAGCCACCTACTATAAAATCTTTCTATCTGTACTATTTTAATAGTTACCTTTCTATAATATTCCTTGTTTTAATATGTGCTTCATTATAATTCTGTTCTGCTTCACTAACAGGATTTAGAAGTGGTGTCAGCAAATAGGGTCTGTTTGGATAAGCACTATCACCAAGCATCCAGTGGTTACCAAAGTTACCTGCATCACATTGGGCTGCAAATATGCATATAATTAACATCAAATAAGTAATATGGTATAATCACAAAACAATATAAGTATGTAGTATGTTCCTACCTCTAGGAATAGAGTTGTTGAAAATTGTGGCATCATGTGCTGAACCTGGCCACCGCACTACCACATTCATAAATTTTATATCAGCATCACAGATTGCTTGAACATTTAAGGAAAAGTAACCCTTACAATTTCTATATTCTTCACCAATATTATGACCTAAAATAAACCAAAGCAGAATTACTATATTAACTTTTTGTATGTAAGTATTTTATTAATACACATGTTATCAAATGATCACTCACATGGTGACTGTTGGTATATGAGTGCAATCTATTGCAGCAAGAACTCGAGGGAAGTATCCAATTTGGTAGAATTTTTCTGCACTTTGTTGGTGAACATAAATGTACTGATCATACAATGTCGAGATTGCTGAAGATATATCGCGTACTATTCTGCCTGCAGTTGATGTAGACACCCCAACAAAGTCAGCTACAGATATCAACATAGTACCTAATGCATAAAACCGTAACGATAACAGTAGGTAGTTGATGGAGTGGCGAAACGCCATGATTCCTGTAAAATAAAATGATTCCAAAATAAAGCTTATATCAGTTGTTGAAAGACGATATGCCTATTCACGTTTCAAACTAGTTTACATACCTTGTGGAAGTTACACGGATAAACGGCATCAACTGAGTTAATAGAGAATTCACTGCAGCTTTAAGACAACCTAAATCTAAAGGTGAATTCAGCATCATCAAGACTGCATAATTATAGTTCACCCTTTTGAGTCTTCGTGAAGAAGCACGTTCTCTATCATTAGCGTCGCTGTCGGTGTCCCAGTCGGACAGTAGAGCAAGGACTTCCATATCACTATCGTCACTATCACTTGAAAATGCCATAATTTGTTCTAAATTGTAACTAGTTTCAACGACTCCCAATCAATCCCAGAAATTTCGGGGATCGTATGAAACGATCTCCGAAATTTCTGGGATTGCAACCTGCGATTGTTTACACCGATCGAACTAAATGTCAAAATGGACAGATTGGTTATTGGCAAGCACAAACTGTCATTTCCGAACAGAGGCCAATCTTTAATCTGTGATCCACCCTCCCATAGATAGATTGGTTCCGAGGATAGTGAAATGTATTTGAAGATCGGTTATTGGCAAGCTTTATCCGAAAAATGGATTGGAATGTCGATCTTAGATCGCAAAAATTGGATCAGGATTGATTATTAATCTCGGGCGTTAATGGGTTGTGGAGGTCTGATAGGCAGCCGCTTCACGTAAAATACTGGTATTCAGCTGAATCCAGTTTGACTGGAAGCCGACCCCAATATAGTTGGGAAAAGGCTAGGCAGATGATGACTAGAAAACGTTAAGGATCACGATAGAAATCGATTCAAGACAGTTTTATGTCTTTATTTCTGTTTTTGATATTAAGATAGACAATAAATGTGTGTGGGTAGGTCAATGACCGTTATTGCACATTTATCTGCCTTTGCACGATGGGTCGTACAAGTTGCTGGATTGGAGGGTTGAAATGCGACAAGACGCTGTCACTGTGAGAAGGTGCTACCACGTGGGATGTACTTAAATAAAAATACTTTATCCTCTGTAGATGGTAGCGAGTACGGTCCCTGCTGAGCCAAGCCCTCTGTCTCGTGGTGGACAGATGAAGACACTGAAGGCGCTGATGTATGGAGAGGAACTCGTATGGAGATGAACTGGTTTGTTTTGGCCCGCGGGCCTCTTTTATAAGGGTCTTTTGGCGTCAGTTTCACCCCGATCGGTGGGGGTAGAACGGTACTCGCTACGGTTGTTTATTCATAAAACTACAAACTGTTTTCGGCGTGGTTTACAAAGAGACAAATAGGTACGGTTACAAAAATTTAAGAAAATAATACAAACAAGGGATTTTAACTGTTGCCGGACGTTAATAAATATTAGAGACAAATACACCATTTTGTTAATGGGCAGGCATAAAACTCACAAAACAAGGGATCTTTAACTATAGGTAATAACTTAAAAAACTACAATAAGACCCAAACGTTTTATAAAGCGGACAACTGTCCCTCACATCTGGCTGCTTTCTAAAAATATGTTGCCGACTAACGGTATTCTAATTACTTAAAAATAACACGTACCTATCTCTTAACTATAAACCTAAGACTATAATGCGGCTGTCCTGCACACTGCCATCTACGTTATACTCGTAATTCAAAACATTCGTGCTTAGGGCCCTTTTTTTTTTAAGGATGGCAAAACATCAAATGACTCCTCCCGCTCTGGGTGAAGCAGGAGGGATTGTCTTACTGACTAAAACCCATCCGTGTTCCTCCTGGTGCTCTTTGCGTTCCAAGGCTACGGTACCCCTTTCGAACAGATTCCGTAGCCCCAGCAGGCACTTGCCTTAGCGGGCCCCGTCTTTCACGCTGACATCTCTTTAAGGCGCGCTGAGATCGCAGCGCGCCGCCGACCCGGGCCTAGTTCTGATCAGACTGCGAGCCACCCACTGCTCGCCGTCCGCAGGCCCGCGCCTACGGCGGCCGGGAATCGCGTGCTTAGGGCCCTGATGCACGTCATGTGAGAAACCCCTGATTTGAATTTCTCTGACTAACCGTTTCCTTGACATTTCAAAATGTGGCTTTAAATGTTTTCAAATTGAAATGCATGCTTTGAGTTTGTACTTTGTAGATTCTAAACAAAAACAAACGAAAATGAACAATTAAAAGCATTATCTTTTATTTTTACCGCGACCCCTATATCAGCATTCTATTTTAAAACAAAGATAATTAACGTGAAGTTAAACGGTGAGTATAACGGTGAGTAACTTTAGGTTACATTTATGCTAATTAAGTGAAGTTCTGGCGTAATTTTAACCTTTTCATGAAGTTATTTTGTAGGTTAATAGCATGTAAGGCGAGTCCAATTATTTATTATTTCAGGATACTTTGCTTATTTATTTTAAACACAGGAAGATTTTGAAAAATAACTTGCCAACAGAAAAATAAAAGATAATTAATCTGAAAGTACGAAACTAGTAAATGTTGCAGAAACAAATCAAGACCGGTACAAAAAACCTGTCAAGAGCGAGTCAGACTCGCGCTCCGAGGGTTCCGTACGTTTTCGTAGATACGTGTTATACTCGTAAATAGTTCAGGAATCAACTCTCGCAGTTTTTTTCCGAGCAAGAATTTTTCGTGGAAGCTTAATATAGTAGGGCGTCAGCACCTTTGGTACAGAAGCCTACCGGCCTGATCCGCAAGTCGAACCATCCAATACTTCGCAAGTACCAAAGTTTAAGACAGTTTTACAATAAATGATTAACTTACTAGAACAATTCAGAGAATTAACGAATTTGAACCTCGGCAGATACTTTTCACTAACCACTACCGCTACCGTAACTACAACGCTGCGCAGTTTAAAATCGTGTGAGGGTCGTTCTCGAATGGAAAATATTAACATAGAAATTAAAACGCGTCATCAGTGCAACGCCATCTATCGACCATTTCGTAAACTCACTAAGTATTTGGCAGCGGAAGACGTTAAAAGAACGTATGTTACGATTAATAACGATAAGGTATTAATATTAATTCTCGCTCGATGATTGATTACGTACTTTAATTAATGACTATATTTTTTGTGATTTAATTACAAATGTACAGTTTTTAGACTTTTCCCTATACTTGTAGTATAAGACGGTATTACTTGCCAAATTTCATAGTTCTAGGTTAACGGAAAACATCCTATGAATTTTGATTTCCTTGAGAGTGTCGAAATATTCGTGTTTTGCGGTATATGGTTTAAATTCTAACTCGATCCCTCCACGTGTTCCCGAGATAAAGGGTCTTGACTGACAGACGGACGGACAATAAAGTGATCCTATAAGGGATCCGTTTTTCCTTTTGAGGTACGCTAAAATGGTCAAGGTGAAGTCGTATAGAAAGAGTTATAATTTTATAGGTGTGGCTGGCACCCATATGTCACACAGGCATGCAATTTTTGTACCTGTCTTGATTTCGTTATTATGATTTCAGGTTTTTGTCAGCGGCGACCTTAAAGTCGGTCTACACATATCGGCACCGGGACATGGCAGGGACGTGGTCTGTCGGGAGCTTAAAAGTATCCGGAGAAAAAATATCGATTCGTAAGTTTTACATGAACTCGTTCACACTTCCATATCAGGGTCGTGGTCGGGCCGTGCCTGGGACGTGTAAGACCATGCTATAATGGACCACGGCCATTATACGTCTCAGTCACAACCTTGACATGAAAGAAGAAAGACAGAAAGAAAAACTGTTTATTCACGAGAAAGTGACGCACATACAATGTATGGATCAATCTCCGGGCAGGGGCAGATATTTCCGATGTCCTTCTCCTTTTTGCAAACCGAAATCGTGACATCGATGACACTTTTATATTAACTTGTACATAATCATGAAAAACTATTGGTTAAAGTAAAAAAAAGTATAAAGCTTTTGAAAGAACAAAATCAATTTAGCATATACACGAAATAAGCAAGGTACATACATAGGGCCGGGGCCTCGCTCTAAAAGAGCAAGTTCCCAGTCGATTGCCCTGCTAGCCAGCCCCTTAGGCCGCCACTGTCTGAAGTATTTAGTATCCTGTACCTCACAATACTCTCACAAGTACGGTCGATAATTTGAATAAACATTGTTTCGGTTTCCCTTCAAGAGGTGGCCGGTATTTTCCTCGAAGTCGTAGGTTCTCAAATATTTGTAGGTCGGACCTACTACGTTTTGTTAAAAATAAAAAAGGTTAGCATTATCGTAGTTTACTCGTCTTTTCTCAGAAGTCCTTTGAGTGGTCTCAGTCGGCGTCAGACACAGACGTTCCTTGCCTTAAAAATAAACTAGCTGCTGCCTGCGACTTCGTTCGAGACATACACGCGAAAGAAAAAAGAGCAAAAACTAAATTATTTCGCTTTGTAAGATCGCTAAAATAAGATATGCAAGTCAATATCTAACATTGCTTGACCTCTCTTAGAATTCAGAAGACTGTTATTCAAGGCAATAGTTAATAAAATTATCATCTCTTCTGTTGAAAATACCTTTTAGCCCTAGTAATTTTTCCTAATAAGAAACTTCTCTTTGCGATGTTTAAGAAAGTTGCTAGTAAACAAATTATGTACCTATATTAATTTTTTTTGGGTATAAGGCTGTTAATTGCTTTATTTATCTACCTCTCGCTCAGCGCAATCAATTGTATTGGTTCATAACAAACACCTCCCTCGCTACGCATCCTTGCGCATCTTTAGTGATACCGCAGCCTTGGGTGTTAAAATGGGGTTTAAAATTTTGATAACAACAATGTACTTTTTCTCACAGCTCTTCTACTGTTCTACGACGTGTTCTATACAAGTAAAACTGTCAAGGCTTTGAGAAATTTGTGGTGAGTTATGCAAGTTTTTTTTTCTTAATCTTTCTACACTCGACTTGCGTTTATTTCTGATGGAAACGCAGCCTTATTATTAATTAACCACGCCTCATATCCGTCTCAATCTGTTCATTACGTCTAATTTCGGTTAATTGACAAGTTCCATACCATTAGATAAAACGTGAAATGGTTTAAAATTTTCATCGGCGAGGCCTATATTGGTTAGAGAATTTTAACACTGCGGTGTATATTGCAGTTTTAGATCAGCGCCATCTCTTGACCGGTAGTGGAACTAAAGTAATTTTCGTTGATGATTTCTGAAAAAGTGTGCTGTTTAAAGGCATCGTTTTATTTTTCCTGTAATTTTTACATAAACTTCTATGACAGAATAATTTCAAATTTTTGTCAATGCAAATTTCAGAGATAAGGGGGGGGGGAATGGTCATTTTTATTGGCTTGTGTTTAAACACCGCCCAAAAAAGTACCTATTTTACTACCAAAAAAGTTCTAAACGGTTACCAAAACAGATAAATGGTCACCAAATAATATTCGAGAAGTAGCGCTCGCCGGCCGCTGCCGCGGCACCGCTCGCTTCGCTCGCTCGGCTCGCGCGCGGTTGGTCACAATTCTAACCTAACCTAACCTATTTTATCCAGTTTGTAACCCCAAGCCTACATTTTATGGCAATCACAGTTGAGTTGGATAGAATTTGGTGACCATTGATCCATTTTGGTGCCTAGGCTTAGAGTCTTAAAAATATTATTTTTGGTGACCGTCTAAATTATACCCATTTTTATTTACATTTTTCGTCAAAAGTCAAAACCCATGTGGCCTAATAAAGAATGCTTGAAAATGTACTAATAGCGCTCTTTTATATGACACAGTGCTCTAGTAGCCCCACTTCGAATTTATAAAAATCCCTTTCAGTCACGGTTGCAAAAAAATTTAAGTTTTTGTTTCTTTCTTATTTGCAAAATAGTAGAACAAATGTGTTCTAACACTATTCCAAATTTCATTTGTTAGCATTAGTAGTTCTTGAGATATCCAGCTGTGACAGACGGACAGACTTAGTCAAGGGTTCCTTTTTACTATTTTGGTACGAAACTCTAAAAACAGCTCTTATTGCACTTCATTTTGAATAGTTATTGACATTGAATGTCGCCAACATGATATTGTAACTTTGTACATTTGAGAAATGGACTTGAGATTGCAAAAAGAGATGGAAAGTTTTATACATCTTATTTAATCTTCGGGTCATCGGTCCTTTATAATACCAAGCCATCTATGTGTGAAAGAAATGTGGTAATAAAACTGGCTAGACAAGACTAGGAACAAAAGAATATTAGTCAGAAGTTCTCATAAAGTTAAAGTTTTATATAAATTTGCCCATCTGGTACGCTGAACTAATTTCATTGAAGCTTAGAGCACTGAAGCGTATTTTATTACTCGAGCTGAGTGGCTTCTATTGAAAATATTAGTTTATTAGCAAAATGACCATTTAAATTCCCCAATAACTTTTCGACAAGAGATTAACATTTATTCACAAGTAGTTTCAGGGCTTTCTAAATATAATTGAGTTTATAAGGGAACTTGGAAGGTTTTTAGGTACAGTTTAACAGCCGTCCGACTTCTACCATTTAACAGTTCAGCGTTCTATATAAAATATAACGTATTATAATGTATTATATTTTCTGTCCGTTCATATTTTTAACACAGGATAAAAATAAAAATAAAAAAAAACTAATATGAAAACACAGATCGTTGATGTGGCTCGGAAAGATGTCCAGATTAAATGGGGCTGGGCCGGACATGTCTGTAGTATATCGAGCAGAGGGTTTGTAAAACACAAAATTAGTGTATTGAAATCACGAGACGGGGCCGCGGCAAGACTACGAAGGAGAAGGTGGGCTGACTTGTTTTCTTTCCTTAGGAATCGAAGTGCCGAAAAACTGGGAGTAATCGAAGCAATTTGCCCAGCAGTGGGACAGTTCAGGCTAGATATATTAATTATTATGTAGTTGGTGATGTTTCGAATTAGGTACTGCTCCAGTCACGAATTTTTTTTACTAACAGAAAGCTAGACTGTCGCTAAGATTCATTGGCTAATTCTCATCCCAGAAAACGAATGTGTTTTAGTCAATAAGTTTGATGAAAAATGACTCCTACCGCTAAACGGAAGGGGCCGTTTTGCGGTAGGAGTCATTTCAGATGATTTCCCATCCAACCATACTTAAAAAATTAAATAGTTGTACTTAATTTGCACTATTACAAACCAAAATAAGTCATCATCTGCCTAGCCTTTTCCCAACTATATTGGGGCCGGCTTCCAGTCATACCGGATTTAGCTGAATACCAGTATTTTACGAGGAGCGGCTGCCTACCAGACCTCCACAACCCATCAACTGGGTAACACGGTACTTCTTGGCAAGACTGGAGTCAGATTTACTGGCTTCTGACAATTCGTAACGACTGCTAAAGATCTACAAATGACCAACGGCTTAACGTGCTTTCCGAGGCATGGAGGAAACTCCATATATAATATTAAGATGGTCACCCATCCACATATCAATCTTGGCAAGCGTTGCTTAACCTTAAAGATCGACCTGTGCGGCTGTTATTATTTAGCCACGAGCTCCTCACAAACCCAAAAATAATATCTCACCCCTAAAAACACTTTTTCGTCAGTACGAAACTAACATTCTCTACGAATAAAAAATGATAGAAAAAAAATTACTCGTACTCTCAATGGATTAATTACTATGCTTTATTTGCAAAGTAATGAATCCACTGAGACTTCCAGTCAAAGCCAAACCTAATCAAATGCAAAACATAAACAAGTCTGGTGATACAACACAACTCCGACAGGCCTACGCCGTAGTACTTCGTAGCAGCAGTCGTAGCACCGTAGCCGCGTAGGCCAGTCGCGTTCTGGCCCGGCCCGAAAGTGTACGAAGTGTTACGAACTTTTCTTGTTTCTAATATTTTATAACGTGTGGTTATGAGAGTTATAAAAGTATGCTGTGGTAGTGTGCTAATTTGGTAATAGTTAAAGCTTCTTTGATCAGTGTTTAATTCAAACTTAAAAAATATTTTGCTCGAAAAGTTTTGTACATCTCTTGCTATGACAAAATTAAAACTTTCTTTAACTAACTAAATTACTTCATTAATAGTTCTGTGTGTGTGTAAAAGTGTATAATAAAAAAAAAAAACTTTCGAAACTTTTTCTCCACTTAATTACGAACATATTAAAAAAAAAAATTTGCTTATTATTTGTAAATCTAACATGTGATTGTGATCACCATGCCTAACATGATCCTAAACAACTACGACTACGAAGAAGAGATCCCCCTCCTCACGACCTCAGAAATTGACAAGAAATTCTGGGACTACTTCGACGGAGCCACTACAGCCAGTTCTAACATCACGGAGACAGTTCTCCGCGACCAGGGTCCTGTGCTGGTGATCTATGGGATCCTGCTGGCTGTTGGAGGAGTGGGCAATGTGGCCGTGCTAGTCAGCTTGGCCAGGTCGAGGCGGAGGAAGTCCAGGGTCGACCTGATGATGACACATCTGGCGCTCGCCGATGTGTGTGTGACTTGTGGAGTTATTCCGTTGGAGGTAAGTTTTATCTTAGAATTTGTGGATTCACACGTTGTTCAATCATATTTGTTTCTAGAAGACGACTTTTCGCGTTTTTTATTTGGTAAATTGGTTATAAGAAATGAAGAAATAAACATTTATTGCCAACACTACAGTCATAATAGTTTGCGAAAAGCAAAAATTACTTTATATATTTACACTTCATCAGGTTCAAGGTCACAGTTTACTTAGGCAAATTTTTAATCTCTTCTAACTAAAATGATGTAGATGAAAAGATTCGACCATAATTATTTTCTTACTTTTTATTATTTTCTTTATTACCAAAATTTCAACAACCTTATTAAAATGCCATTGTGTACATACTCACACCTATGTTCTTTTGACGGAAACTTCTTCCACTCCACTAAACAGTTCCTATAACAACGCTACAAAAAACCTCGAATAGTGTCAATAAAAAAACTTTTTAACAAAAAAATAAAACCAACTTCCAAAAACAAAACACTACAAAGTAAACAATAACTTCAATTTCAGAAGTCGGTGTTTTTGGTTATTTCGTTTTTGAACACCAACTTCTTATTTTTTACTTTGTAGTGTTTTGTTTTTGGAAGTCGGTTTTATTTTTTTGTTAGAAAGTTTTTTATTTTAAGTTTTTTTTTGTGAAACCACAAGCACAGCGTGCCGGCGTGATATTATGTTATGAACTGGTGTAAACAATCAACAGACATGTGATTAAGAAATTCAGATCCATTTGCTACCATTTATTGAAGAGTTCCGTTGCCTACCTCCGAAGTTCTTCATCAGATCTTCACCAAATTTAAATGGGACCAGTCCGAAAAAATATTCTTCCAAAAAAAAAGAATCATCCAAATCGGTTAACAATTGGCGAAAATATCGCTGAACAAACATTTTTCATGGGATCCCATCAACAGGTCCTGACTTATACCTTCCATCATCAGCTCAGCAACATGAGATGATGATTACCAGGCACAAATATCTGAATTGCGTTAGAAAGTTTATGAAAAACAGTGTATGTGCTTATAAAATTTGAGGGTTTCCCTCGATTTTCATGGGATCCCATCATCAGATTCTGACTTAGTACCAATGGGACCACCTCAGGAGTGTAGGCTTTTGAATAAAAAAAGAATTTTTGAAATGTGTCCAAAATTAATAAATTACAAAAAAAAAACATACATACAGCTGAACATAGAACCTCCTCCTCCTTTTTGAAGAAGTCGGTTAAAAAATAAGCTGTAACTGTCAATTTGATGTAAGGAGATTGTTTCGAGTAGAGGGAAATTATAAAGAACTAGTAGACCTGCGTAACTTTGTCTGCGTCACAATTTTCATTACTGCTCCGCTCCTATTGGTTTTAGCGTGATGATATATGTCTATAGCCTTCCTCGATACATTGGCTATCTAACATTGAAATATTTTTTCAAATCGGACCAGTAGTTCCTGAGATTAGCGCGCTCAAATAAACCAACAAACAAGCGAACCCTTCAGATTGATATATTAGTATAGAAGATATAGAAATAGGGGTGAGTGAAAACCTTAACAATACTGCCCAAAGATAAGTATTGTAGGTGCTTATAAATGAAAGTAGACACAAAGTTTAGAATACATGTTTTGTAAATGCAGCATTAGAGCTTATTTTAAAAAATATAAACTTACATTATTTGAAAAAGGGTTGCCTAAAAGCCAATTATACTGTGTACTGAGTGGTACTCAACAATCATCTAAAAATCAAGGTAAATTTACTCTACTCTATTCGAGGCTGGTTCTGTAGTAAAAGCTGTTCATAATGATGAGTGCAACAATGTAACCTGTTTTTACCTCTTAAAGGGTCAACCCTTTAAGAGGTACACACAAGGTATTGCGTTTATTTTGTTATAAGTTGTAAAAGTATGCTAACTCATTACCAGTGTGTTTCATTATGAGTACAGCTTTGAAGTGGAAGTCACTGTGGCGACTCTGTGGGTCCTGATAGCTACAGCCTAATATAATACTCGCAGGTTGTAACTATCAGGAGGGTTATGCTGGTTATACTCTCACACAAAAGGTTTCGTACCTTTTTTTTTATTTTTTGTAACGGGGGGAAATCCTCATGGATGTCCTCCGCCCTGGGGCGGGCGGAGGGGTCTGTCAGACTCTTACTGACTAAAACCACCCCGGTGCTCCATCTCTCACCAACCGGAGATCGCGAGAACTAATGCGACTTCCGTAATCCCCGGCTGGTGCCGGCCCATCTCTGCGGGCCACCTCGGGTCAGCGGGGGGAGTGAGGTGTATGACTCCCCCCACGACGTCAAAGAGGGGCGCACGGGAACACCACGCGCCGCCACCTCGGGACCGAATGAATGGAGGGCGACGGACATTCCCAAGTCCGCCGCCCCTGGACCCAGTTAGGGGGGCCGGAAGAGGGCAGCGTATGCCCTCCTCCGACGCCCGGTGCGCCTGCTGCGGGCTGGGAGAGAGGTCGAGATCTTCCTCTCCCTTTCCGCAGCTTCCTTCTGCGCGATAACTGTTTCGCAGAAGGAGACCACTGCGTCCCAGGACTCCTCGCCGTCGACCATAGCACGAACTACGGCCGACAGCGAGAGATCACTGCCTACCACAGAGATGAGGGCACGGCGTGGCTCCTCCCAAGCGGCACACTCTGCCAGCGTATGCCGCGCTGTGTCCTCTCGACAGTCGACGCAGTGGTGACACCGAGCGTCCGGCTCCCTGCCTATGCGACACAAGAACCTCCCGAAGCAGCCATGCCCCGAGAGGACCTGCGTCACACGAAATGTCAAGGAGCCGTGCCTTCTCCCAAAAAGGTTTCGTACCTACCATAACCCAAAAACATGTTTCTTCTGTGTGTGCACCTACAAATAACATACATGAAAGGTAAGTAGCGAAGAAAACAAAATACATAAAAGGTAAAGAAATTACAATAATTACACAAAAAGGTAATTGCTTGGTACATCAGTTTGTTTTATAAGAATTGTGTTATTTCCTTTATCTGAAGGTTACAAAAGTAATACAGCTTTTTCTAGGTACCCATGGTTCAAAGTTCAAACACTTATTAATTGATATTTTTTGCCTCGAGGCCAAAGAGGATAAAAACCGGTCAAGTTCGGGTCGGGTTTGCGCAAGACGAGTTCTTTACCATCGCCATTATTGTGATCCGCTATTGTGCCGTTAAATTGGGTAAAAACTCGAAAAAATACGTTTCTAGTATCCCTTTAATTACGTGACTGCCTGAAAAAGGAGTGTTTTTAATCTATACTAATATAATATAAAGCTGAAGAGTTTGTTTGTTTGCTTGAACGCGCTAATCTCAGGAACTACTGGTCCGATTTGAAAAAAATATTTCAGTGTTAGATAGCCCATTTATTGAGAAAGGCTATAGGCTATATATCATCACGCTAAGACTAATAGGAGCGGAGCAGTAATGAAAATAAAGACGCAGACGAAGTTGCGCGGGTCAACTAGTTTATTTACATTTTTATTTTTTATATTGTTACGTTATAGCGGCAACTGAAATACAATTTCAAATGTATACCTATTAGGGCGCGTTTGTTATTTGTATAGATTAACAAAGCAGCGCGACAGTCGCGCTGCTGCCGCGCGGCACTTAGCCTCTAATTTGAAAGCTGGATGGTTCATAAGATGAGATCAGATGCCCGCCCGCTGACAGACAGACAGGCGGACGGACGAAAAGACAGCTTCCCGTTGGTTACCCTTCGGGTACGGAACCCTTAAAACAAACATGTCGGAATTAATTTTCTTCTAGAAACGATATAAAGAAAGAAAGGAATAACATAAATACTTGTTTCCAACTGGATACAAGAGGCATGTTGGGAATAGAAGTGTTCTTTTCATTTGTTCTCAGAAATGATTAGTTTCACACTCGAAGATGTTAAATCGCTTCATTGATGAAATGTTTTAGTTTCCATAGTTTTATTTTACGAAAATTAATCGATAAAGAGTTTTCAAGCTTGAAAACTTTTAATACTTACATGAAAACTTACTTTCAAGTTTCAAACAACTACAAAACAGTTAAAAAACACTTTAAAATAAAACTACAGGTCTTAATTGAATGTGAAATAGATGTATGCGTTTCATTTTCTCCATCGAAAACAATACTGACCCGCGCTACTTCGTCTGCGTCACACTTTTCATAAATGCTCCGCTCATATTGGTCGTAGCGTGATATTATATAGGTTTCCTCGATAAATGGGCAATCCGACACTAACTAAATTTTATTTTAAATCTTATTTATTTGCTGCACACCTACACCCACACAGTCTATTTCTTTTTAATCCAAAGGTTGACTGGTAGAGAAATGCCTCGTTGCATTAAGTCTGCCTATGCACCACTATTGTATATGAAGTTTAAATAAATAAAAAAAAAAAACAATTCGTACCAGTAGTTTCTGAGATAAGCGCGTTCAACCAAATAAACTCTTCAGCTTTATAATATGAGTATAGATTTAACCATTTAACTACGCCCGCATGGTGAATTAAGCCCTTTCCCTTTCACAGAGAGAAGTTTTAGTGGAGCAGAATCTGTAAGTAATAAAGTTTGTTTTTTAATCTCGGAGACTAAATTGACACGTACAAAAAATGTCAAAACTGACTTAAGTGCTATTGTAATCTATGTCAGTTCTGTTAGTTATGTCAGTTAATCTAGTTAGATATTGTTGTTTTGGGCCAAATTTCATGTATTTTCACCACTCTTCCCCTTTATGGAAGCAGTCACATCTTTAGGACAAAATTGATCAAATCATTCAAGATACACTAACATCTATCTTAAATGTGGCTCTGGATGACTGAGCGTGGCTGCAAGCCACTCTACCCATTCGCTTTGGTGGGCTCGGCATCCGCAAAATTTCTGATATAAGCCTACCAGCGTTCCTGTCATCGGTCAATAGTACTTTAAATTTAACCAAAAGTATTTTAACTCCATCTTTGGTTAACAGTGAAGTGCCTTACTTGACCGAAGCAGTGAACGCCTGGAAAGTGGCTTGCCCGAATACGGCGTTGCCCGATAGCTTATTTTCCCAAAGACAATGTGACGAGCCGCTTTGCAGGTTGGTACGGAATAACCTCTTAAATACGTCCACTAATACTGCGGATCGTGCCCGCCTGTTGGCTGTGGGTGAATGGGAGTCGGGTCTTTGGCTACAGGCACTTCCGTCACCCAACATAGGTACTATGCTGAGTGTCTGCGTCTGGGTGCTCCTAGCGGAGCTCTACATCGGTGTCAATGCGGTGAAGCAGTCGACCGCCTCGGACACCATGGCCTGTCCTGCAGTTGGAGCGCTGGTCGGTTAGCACGGCACGCAGCATTTATGACATCATCCGTCGTGCTCTTGTCACCGCCGGGCCGGGGTGCCAGCTGTGTTAGAACCCAACGGCTTGGCACGCGACGATGGGAAGAGGTCAGATGGGATGACCATAATGCCTTGGAAGTTGGGTAGGCCTTTGGTGTGGGATGCAACATGTGTCGACACCCTTGCGCCATCCCATCTTTTTAGCACGGCGGGCTGCGCTGGGGCGGCCGCTGCAGGTGCAGACAACCTCAAACGGCGCAAATACATATAACAACTTAATTGGGAGTTACATATTTGAGCCGTTTGGGGTTGAAACATTAGGGCCATGGGGTCCAAGTGCGCATCGAGTCTTTCGGGATATCAGTAAACAACTTGTCGACTGTTCACGTGACCAGAGGGCTGGACTTTTCTTCGGCCAAAGAATCAGCATTGCGATTCAACGCGGCAATGCTGCCAGTGTTCTGGGAACTTTTGCCATTGACAGCGATGTGGATTATTTTTTTGATGCCCAATGATTAATTTTATTTTTTTATACGCGTTTATACATAATTTCTTGTTAATAAGTGTAGTTTTTTAGTCTGCATGTATATATTATCTAAAGTTTGCTATAATTCCTAATAAACGTTTACCATTTGAATTGGTCGATTTAGTCTCCGAGATTAAAAAAAACAGGTAAATAATCTCTGTACATGACATGTAATCAACCGAAATATTCTTGAAAACTATTCTAATAACTTATTTTTTAATCATATTACCATTTATACTGACATAGTGAAAAAGAAAATTTACTGCCCAATATATTCATGATCGCAAAACTCGACAAAATGTACCAAACAGATAATTTCCTTTTTTTTTTAATTTCTGAGTTAGTCTCTTATGGTAAAACTTAAATAATAACCTGAAACCTGAATTACGTTTATTTATTATTTTAACTATTGATAGGCACGCGCTTGACCACCATCTCACCTGATGGTAAGCGATGATGTGGTCGAAGATGGAGCACGCTTGCCTAGAAGTAATCTATTCACTCTAGACTTAAAGACTCCTAGGTTGTCGCTATCAGGAAACACAGACTCCGGCAGGGAATAATTATTATATTAAGTAACAACCTACCTACCTAACTATTAATTATTATTATTGTATTTATTCGAATCTTTACAGCAAACGGGCATAGACATAGATATCCGCTATCTAAGTTCGAGGCCAGATTTTATAGTTACAAGGCCTTCCCACGATGTCCAAGTACCTACATAATTAGACCACTTTCTTTCGTAGTTGTTAGCGTAGGAACAGTTGAAATTTCCGGAAGGGTTTTCTTTCTCCAAAAAGGTCACCATGAAAAACTTTTATTACTTGATGTGGATTTACGAGGGACAGTACATTTTCATTAAAGTTCAGGAGCTGTGCGTGTTATTCGTTAGTTATCGTAAAACAAAGAGCTGCACGAAAATATAGGTTCAGTGGTATTGCTTATGCTAAGGCTTGTCGGTTTTCTACAGATTGTACTTCGTTGAGTCATCATCATCATCATCTGCCTAGCCTTTTCCCAACTATATTGGGGTCGGCTTCCAGTCAAACCGGATTCAGCTGAATACCAGTGTTTTACGTGGAGCGACTGCCTAACAGATCTCCACAACCCATTAACTGGGTAACACGGTACATCTTGGCAAGACTGGAGTCAGATTTACTGGCTTCTGACAATCCGTAACGACTGCCAAAGATCTACAAATGACAGCCGGGACCAACGACTTAACGTGCTTTCCGAGGCACGGAAGAAACTCGGTATATTAAGATGGTCACCCATCCACAGACCAACCTTGGCAAGCGTAGCTTAACCTTAAAGATCGACTCGTGCGGCTGTTATTATTTAGCCACGAGCTCCTCGAGATTGTACTTCGTTGAGTATGCCCAAGAATTCCACGACATCATCACTGGCCCCCTTCTGCCATCGGACAACCAGACACACTGCAACTTACCATCCCAACCTTATTGCCATTCCACCAATTTGCACTCAGCGTTTCCAAAGGTCTTTTATAACGCACACAGCAAAGGACTGCAACTCTCTACCTGCGTCTGTGTTTCCGAACGTAATCAACTCTAATCTCTTCAAAGTTTGAGTGTACAGGCTTTTTCTGGGTAAGCTCACTTCAACGTCGACTTTCTCTCTGTCACCTCTGACCTAGACTAAAGTCAAGGGCAAACCCATCTCAAGTAAAAAAAACAGAGCAACGAGACTTCTTTACTACGGCTCCTGCTGGAGTCTTCAGTTTCTACACGATCAACTCGCGTATACGTGACTGTCGCTTTTAATTTTGTACAGCATATCCTAACGCGTCGTCGCCCCGACAGAGAGCGCTTTCTGTTTTCGCTGTCCTGACAAATGATTGCGACAATCGCGAGTTCACGCGATAATCGCTTTCTATTAGCCTACGACGCCAGAGACAGCATTGTCAAAATATTTAAGCTTTTAAAGTTATAGATAATTTCAACAAAAATAGTAGTTAATATAGATTTTTGCGAAAAAAGTCGCCTAATAACTGTCTACAGTCCGATCTATCGATTTTATAGTAATTTAGGCGTGAAAGCGTAACAAACTCACTGCGTTTATTATAATAATTAGGATTATGGTATCTTAAAATAAGTATCGCAACAAAACGTGTGAAAATAAAGTTAATATAGTGTAAATAGTTTGTTATTCAAATTAATTGAACGCTTCCTAGTATCACAATGGGACCTATTCAGAGTAATAATGGAGTAAAATTGGATTTTATTTGATTTTATTTGAATTATTTACTATCCTTGACAGTGATTCCACTGATCGAAAGGACTATTACTGAGTGCCGTAGGCCACTCATCGTCGGATATAGTTCATAATATCGACAATCACTAATTCGACAGCCATTTCCCAATTATATTGGGGTTGGTTGGCTTCTAGTCAACCCGGATTCAGCTGAATACCAGTATTTTACGTAGAGCGGCTGTCTATGTAAAATACTGGTATTCTGAGCTCCACAACCCATTAACTGGGTAAGACGGTTCTCCTAGGTAAGACTGCCGTAGGCTACCACTTATTCTAAAAAAAATGCGCCATTTCCGTGAGACACGGGACGAGAACTTCGGTAAAGAACTAGTATGGACAAAATACACATCATCGTAGACTTTGTCTCTGTCATCTCTGACCTAGACTTGAGTCAAGAGCACACCTATCACAAATGAACTAAAAAAAGTACAACAATCCACAATATTGCTGAAAAAAAAGTACAATGATTTTTCCTTAGAATTTTCCATTCAATGTGCCTACTGATTATGTGGGTTGCGGAGTTCCGGACCATTTATTTATATTTCTACCTTTCCCTCAGATTAAACGTACCAAAAATAAATACTTCCTTAACGTAACATTAGATTTTCTTTCTAAGAGGTCGTTTTAAAACCTTATCACGTACTGAAAGTATTTTTTTACAAAAGTGGTCAAGATTCGCTAACATTGTTTTCCTCGTTTTCGAGGTAAATTTTTCATCAAAGGTTAATTCATCAAAAGTATTTTTTTCAAGGTAATCTAAATTTCAAAGGGGAAAATAATAGGCAAATAAAGTGAAATTCTCGCCTCTTGAGTGCCATATAAAGGTTCTTTTTGAACATTCCCAAAAGAAAGTCTTCATATTTATGTTACAGAAAAATTCGAAAAAATTCGTTCAATTATCTTTCCTGTTTACTTTTATAAATAAGCTTTTTATAACTTATGCCTATCTTAATGATAATAACAGAGTTGTTTCGTCAGTCTAATACTCAGTGGTCTAGTTTTCAACAGGTTTTGTTATTCAGAAAATTATTTTTAGGTACAAGTTGGTTGGTTTCGCTCCGAATAGGAATCATATCATTTTCCGGGATGCCGCGGCCAGAATGTTACTTGCTTTCACCAATTTCCCATAATCGTGCTTTTTTTAAGGATGGTTAAACATCAAGTGATCCCCCACTCTGGGCGGTGCGCAAGGGAGTGCCATACTCTTACTGACTAAAACCCATTCGTGTTTCTCCTGGTGCCCTTTGCGTTCCAGGGCTGCGGTGACTCTTTCGAACAAATTCCGCAACCCTGGGCCCCAAGTCTGCTATTTTATATAAATTCGTCATTCCAACACGATCCATTGTCATTTTGCTAAAAGTTCGTAATCTGCTAATTCATAATGGTCGATCATTAGTCGCTCAATGGTCTTGTAATAGAATCGTGGTAGAAAGACATTTTCGTATTGCCATTATTATAAAACCCGTTGGTAGAAATTATTTGAAATTTGAACATTTAAGTTATGCCAGATTTCTTTTATATATATTTTTACCTAGTATTTATTAATTTGTCATTATGTACGAGATTACCATTCTATGCCATTTCTTTCAGTGGAGTGTCAGTGGCTGACCATTGGAAAGTCATAATGACGCTTTTTTTATACTATTGATAGGCACGCGCTTGTCCACCATCTCACCTGATGGGAAGTGAAGATGTGGTCGAAGATGGAGCATGCTTGCCTAGAAGTAACCTATTCACTCTTGACTTAAAGACTCCCAGGTTGTAGCTATCGGGAAACAGAGACTCCGACAGGGAATTCCACTCCTTAGCTGTACGCATTGTGAATGCATTATTATTATATTAGTCAACTTTATTAGCTTAACAAAATTAGCCAAAATTGTCAACAATTATGAAATCAATGATAGACTATTCTGACACTATTGTAATAGCAGACTTGAGGCCCTGGATGGCAAACTTACACGCGTGCCTGTGGTGACACGCGATAACATAATTCGGGCACTATGAAGTAAGATAATCACCCTAATCTCTTCAAAGTTAGAGTGAACAGGCTCCTTCTGGGTAAGCTTGCTCCATCGTAGACTGTCTGTGTCATTTCTGACCTAGACTAGAGTCAAGAGCAAACCCACCACAAATAAAAAGAAGTACTTCAGGTAAGATCCAGGTTATTTGCAACCAACAGCAGAAATCACAATAATTTTATTTAAATAAATATACGGGTACAGAGAAATCACAATTATTATTACTTTCATTTAAATAAACAAACGAGTACATGACAAGAGCTAACAATATTGCAATAATAAACTTCAAATGTCAAAAATGACTTAAATGCTATTGAAATCTATGTCAGTTTGCCATTTTCAATTGTCAAATTAGTCTCTGAGATTAAAAAACAGACTTTAGTTAATAGCAAACGAGTTTGATTTTTTCAGTCAAACTTTTTTGGCGGCACGTCATGACCACAGTATAACTTTTTTTATAATATGGTACAGTCTGTGACCAACATTATCTAACCCACTTGACTATTATTCGCTAATAGTCAAGAGCGTTAGTTAATGTTGGTCACAGACCCTACGTTTACCAATAAAGATTTACGAACCCAGTGCTACACAATAGCGTGGGTACCTGTACCTTGTACCTTCACATCGCCATTGTATGAAGTTTAGAACCCATTTGTATATTTACACGTGTAGTAGAGTAGCAAGTCAAGTTCTATTACTGTTAGGTGTTTGTCGAGCAGGTAACTCGTAGTACCATTGTTTGCTACGTTTGCACGTACCTATCTGGGAGCACGGTTGTGTCCCCGCCAAGACGAGCCACAGGAAGCGGGGCAGTACCTACCTAGATAGTTAACTGGTTCGACGAACATCAAGAACATTTAAGCTAGAGACACACTGGTCCTACGTACGCAACGTATGCAACGCTTTTGTATCGTATCGTATGTTGCGTTGCATACGATAAGTGTGTCTATATTGCATAGTTTTTCGTACAAAATAAATAGTCCAGATATCAATGCGTTGCATACGTTGCGTACGTTGGACCAGTTTATCTCTAGTTTTAACAGCCAAACTATACTTTGCTATACTTTTTACCGAGATGTAGAAATTTGTTGAGTTACCTTATTCGGGGTTATTTGTAAAACACTACTACCATTTGTGGAGTGAAAGAACATATGATTACAAACCAATTTTATTTTGAGACTTCATAGTCTTGAAAACTCGAAAAAATATCAGCTGTTTAATTTTTAATCTAATAAATATTGCCTACTAGCTGTCCCCCGAGGCTTCGCTCCCGACAACTGGCTACCCTATCTACACTGAAACTTTCTTAATTTTCTTCTTTCATAAGTACCGTCTCCTGACAATAATCATCATCTGCCTAGCCTTTTCCCAACTATATTAGTGTCGGCTTCCAGTCAAACCGGATTTAGCTGAATACCAGTATTTTACGTGGAGTGGCTGCCTACCAGACCTCCACAACCCATTAAGTGGGTAACACGGTACTTTATGGCAATAATAAACACAACAAAAAATTAATTAGCGAAATCGGTCCAGCTGTTCAAGCGTGGTGCCGTGACCAAGGGAAATATATTCTTTTTGTAGATATATTGCATATTAAATGAAATATTTGTTAGGAGTTTTCAGGGGTCTCATGGTAAAAATTGACGTAGTATTATATTTTTGTATATTTTTAGATAAACTGTATAGATGAAAAATATGTTTTTCATGCTTATTCCCTATTACCCTGTATGATGAATCTAAAGTCACCTTATAGCCAACAAGTCAAGTCACCTTACAACCGGGCATTTTTTCTTCGCTTTTATCGTCACTCTCGAACCACACCCACTTAGATTAAGTCAACGGTTTCACGTTACCGAATACTTTGGTAGACAAATTGAGACATAATATTGCCTTAATTTAATCCCGTACTGCTTCAAAAAAAAAAAACTATGTTTTGTAGTGTTCAGAGATTTTGTAGGGCCAATTATACAGTATAACTAGTCAAATCTGCCTAGCATTTTCTGTTCCGGCTTCCAGTCCAACAAGATGCAGTTGAATACCAGTATTTTACAAGTCGTGACTACCTTTATGGCCTCCAGAACTCAGTAATTGGGGAGACTAGTGTCTGATTTTGGATTTTGACTACCTCTAACAACTGTCAACGCTCTAAAAACAGCTGGGACCAACAACTTGCAAACAAAGAACAGTCATACTCAACTTATATTCAACTGTTCGTCTATTCAAATGTTTGTAAAAGACAATCTGGAAGAATACCTATTAGATTCTAAAATTATTTCAGTTATAGAAAGCTTCATTATCGTTGAATATGGTAGGCGCCACATAAATATGCAATAACGGTCACTGACCCACGTACATACATTTATCGACTTTCTTAATATGAAAAACAGAAATAAAGACAAAGCTGTCTAGGATCGACTTCCGTCGTGATCCTTTACGTTCTTTTGTAATGAAAATCGGTTCATTATTTATTGTTCGGGTATCTACAGAGGGATATAATGGAAAGGTCAGTGTACTTTACTGCAAGTTTATCTGAACCATTCATCATCATCATCATCATCTGCCTAGCCTTTTCCCAAATTTATTGGGGTCGGCTTCCAGTCAAACCGGATTCAGCTGAATACCAGTATTTTACGTGACGCGGCTGCCTACCAGACCTCCACAACCCATTAACTGAGTAACACGGTATTTTTTGGCAAGACTGGAGTCAGATTTACTGGCTTTTGACAATCCGTAACGACTGCCAAAGATCTACAAATGACAGCCGGGACCAACAGCTTAACGTGCTTTCCGAGGCACGGAGGAAACTCGGTACGTTAAGATGGTCACCCATCCACAGACCAACCTTGGCAAGCGTTGCTTAACCTTGAAGATCGATCTATGCGGCTTTTATTCTTAAGCCACGAGCTCCTCCTATCTGAATCATTCATAGGATATTTTTAACCCGAAATAATGCATGGGTCCTATTGAACATTCAAAGAGACCGAAGACACGGGAAAACGCTAGCTTGGTATTCAATAAAGCCTTAGGTATTGCTTAGCATTTATACCTTGAGTCAAAGAGAATCTGTGATGAGAACATTCGGCACGCGTTTGATTTTCAAAGGGTTTGACTGAGATGACACAAGGAGCCAGTTACAAGGAAAACGTAATGTAAATCATTACGTTTTCCTTGTAACTGGCTCCTTGTAAATATTTACTTTTCATTAGAGGAATAGCTTAGTACCAGCTAACCAGCCAATATAGGTTGCAAGGTAAGAAAGCTTTGGCTCGCCGTCTGATCCGAAACACTACGAGTAGACGGCTACTCTAAAAATTAATGATAATACGATTTACAAATGCAAATATCTTTGATTTGACAGTTACTGTTAAATCGTGTTGTCATTCATTATCAGTTCAGATTCGGGACTAATTGTAAGTCTGTAGGTGAAACGGAGTAGATTACGCCCGCAACTAAGCCCGGAACTACGGACTTCGGGCTTAGAGAGTAGCCCCCAGGCCCGGGTCGACGGCCTCAGAGATGTCAGCATAGTACATAGACGGGGCCCGTTAGGGCCTGGCCTGTCAGGGTTGCGGATTTTGTTCGGAAAAGTCTCCGCTTTCCTGGAATTCAAAGTCTAAATAAAATTATTTAAATAAAACGACTGTCCCATACATTTTTCTGTTCGCGTAAATCGACAAAATGTATTGAACAGTTGTTTTTTTTTTCACAATTTTTCTTTTTGGTCCCTTAGTAAAAGGTGTTCATAATGATGAGTACAATAACCTCTTAAGAGATATTGCGTTTATTCTGTTACACGTTATATATATTGTTTTTAATATGTAAATGAGAGAGAATAAAAATGTGCTCTCCATTGAAATATCCTGATTTTCCATCTCAATCTTTTGCAAGTCGAGAATAACGATGGAATGGAATGGAAAATAGAAAAATAAATCTTAAAAATACAGCCATTTATAAGCAACGTGTCATTAGACTTACACGCTCCTTTTCGTAACGTGAGAAAATAATAAATGTATTCATAATGATGGGTACAAGAATTCCAATTGGAAGGTTGGCGTTATATGGCTCTTCTCAATTTAATACTTGAAGAGAGAATCTTTAAGAAAGTTTCTTTTGATCACATAATGTTTTTTGAATTTGTATATAGCAGGTTATTTATATACTCGGACGATCATTAAAAATAATTGACACATACCTTTTTGTCTTATTATGTGTCACACTTTTGATTCTTAAAAATAAGATTAGACATTGATGCCTATTTAAAAAAAACCTTTTTTTTGTCTAGAATTATGGTTTAGCTTCTGCCAGTGGCATTATCTCAAAGGAACATATTCCCTTGATGAAAGTAGCCTATGTGCTATTCCAGATTATTATCTATATTGTTCCAAAGGAGATGTTTCAAAATGGGCCAGGTCTATGTACATTACCTCATAAAAAAGAGAAAAAATAAAATACATTTAATTCAGGATAAATACATTTAATAAATTCCGGGATAAATACATTTAATTCATTTAAATGTTAACTGTTGTGGTAGTGAATTGATGTTTATAAATTACTTTTATCGATTTTCAACATGGCGTCGCACCGATTTAGTTACAGATCATACAAAGATAACTGTCAGCTGTCATAACAATGTCACTTCAGTCACTTTCATCTCGTTTCCGGAAAATAAATATGTCAGAAACGTAGACAGAGAATAGATATAGACATGCTCTTAGAATAATAATAATTGTTAAAGTAAGACGACGCATATGCAAAATGTCTATGTGTGAGCAAGACGTAGCATAGTTTTTCTATCTCTATTTGCGTATCGGTTTTTGTTGTCTGCCATCAGTGGTCATTGGTGGCAAACAAATTGTTGTGTCAGCGTATTTTCGTTGATAGAAGCTTATTTTGTGTGATTTACTGCTTTAGTGATATTCCAGAAGGTATTATTAAGTGTGTAGTGATGGTGAATTGCAGTATTTACGGCTGTAAAAGCCGTAGTGAACGAAATCAACCAAACATAACCTTTCATCGGTAAGTAGCGTTTTTGATCTATTACAGCAAGTAAATCAAAGATTATTGTACTCAAGACTATTTTCTGTCAATAACAAGCAAAGTTTATTGATAATTAACGTCTAAAAAGACGATAAATCCTAACTTATTTTTCATATTAGCCGGCCAAAGTGTGAGGCAATTTATGTTAGGTTGTTATCTATGTCACTTCATGTCATTTGTAAATTGTCGGATAATTTCTTGACGGGGATACCAGCACTTGATTATTTTTACCCCTAAACGTATTTTTCTTTTTAGGTTTCCGAATGATCCATTTTTTTAAAATAAATGGATTGACTGTACGGGCCGAGTCCAGGCATCCAAGTCGTCACTCCCGTATTTGCTCACGACATTTCGAAGACAGTTGCTTTCGACAGAACTTAAATCGTACCTACTTAATCCACGTGCGATACCCACACTTTTCATCCAGGTAAAGTAAATATATTACTTAATTTGTTCTAGGCGTTTAGTCAACTTTGATACGTAAAAATTAATTGAGACTTGATTTTGTGTGAATATTATCAACATTATTTGAGGTGACCTTTTGATGTGTGAGTGAGTGGAATAATATTATGTACCTAATTATTAAGTCACTAAACATCAAACAATTTAAATATACTAACTCAGTACGCCAGTCTGCAGTTACAGAAAGACAAAGGTGGTCTATGTTAACCGTCAAAAGATGTGGTAAAAATTTGTGAAATTTGTGAGAAAATATTTCGTAAAAATCGAGGTCTTAATAAAACAAATATTCTTCTTGTGCTCATGCAGGAAAGTCTTAAACAACGTTGGGTTTAACATTATTTTATCACTTATTGCATTTTAACAGCCAATCTTTCTTCGACTGTCATTATGCGCTCTTAATTAAGGCTATAAGTGTGAAATATCTCAAAGTACGAATACATTAAGCAACTAAAAAGTTCTCAGAAAAAACTGATAAAGTCAGTAATTTTTATAATAAATTAGTTTTATTTAAAGGTCAGTAGTAGCCAATTAACCTTTTTAACAAATACCAGCTGTTAAAACTTTCTATTTCCTGGATCAAAATATATTTTTTTTTTACTTTTTAAAGACATCTTATTATCGGGGTTTTCTTTATTCAGTACATCGATCAAAGGAATGATTAGTTTACCCTGTAGTCCTTAGTACAATTTTATTATGTATAATTTTGACATTTAAGGTCTTAATTAAACTATACCTAATCAACATGGTTGTTTTATTGCATCTATAAAAATAGTACGTATATGCGAGATGTGAATGCATTCGGGGCTATGAGTTAGTTATGATTTATCTAATTATACTATTTACATGTTGAGGTGAAAATAATCACTCAGAAGCCCGCGAGCTTACTAAGCGCGGTCCTGACTGACGCAAAATACAACTCATTTGTTTTCGCGCTTTACGTTCATCCCGGAGGCATTCAGTTCGCGCGCGAACACAATCAAATAGTAATAAATACATACGTTACCCCTTAAAAAGTTAAAAAAGAAAACGTGTTATTAATTGATATGAATTACATTACTCGTAGTAGATGTACAACCAAAATAATAAGAACGAGATTACCCACACAATGGGGTAAAAGTCTAAGTATGGCAATATTAAATGCACGAAGTTGTAATGATGTACTTATGTCGAACTATCGCTATCCCTTACCGTTATACGCTGAGGACTTGTCTATATCTATTCTCTGTCTACGGTCAGAAATAAATGTGAAACGTCATTAATCAATCAAAATGACAGCTTACGCCATGACGGGTTTTTGTTGTGGGTTGCCATTTTAAGTGTAAGTTCTTGTGTTTTACCAGCAAAAAAAGGCATTTAAAAGAAATTGGACAGTTGAAAACTGTTTTATATGTATTTTTCTATTTTTAAGTATAGTGTACAAGGACCTGGCCCAAGCTCCATACATCTTGGAACATCTCATTTCATCCCGAGCCGTTTAGCCGTTCTGGCGAGATTGAGTAACATACATCCATTCATCCACTATACTATACTTTCGCATTTATAACATGAGTTAGGAGTAAGGATTAGGGCTAGCTGACCCGTGCGACTTCGTTTGCGTCTGCTCCACTTCTATTGGTCATAGCGTGATGTTATAGATCCTATAGCCTTCCTTTATGTATAAATGGGCTATCCAAACCTAACGTATTTTTCATTACGAACCAGTAGTTCCTAAGATTAGCGCGTTCAACCAAACAAACAAACTCTTCGACTTTTATTAGTAGGTATATATAAACAATTCTGAATGCATAGAAGATAAACCGGACAAGTGCGAGTTGGATTCGCTCACGAAGGGTTCCGTACTATAAACCTTTATTGTTATTATTTGCTATTATAGCGGCAACAGAAATGCACAATCTGTGAAATTTTCAACCATCTACCTATTACAGTTCTTGATATACAGCCCGCTGATAGACAGTCGGACGGACGGACGGACAGCGGAGGCTTAGTAATATGGTTCCGTTGGTTACCCTTTGGATACGGAACCCTAAAAATACGCACTGTCGCCGAAGCAACCCTGTACCTAAGTTTTATTTTCCCATAAAAATGTGTTTATTTTTTTTCTAGCTTTGATTTTTAAATTCTTTTTATAACTAAAAAACTATTTACTTTTCATAAAAAAATCGATTCAATGGCTGAAATAACGAATGAGTCCCTTGTGGTGCCGACTACTGTGATTGTTAAAGTTTTAATTATTAAAAACTAGCTTCTGCCTGCGGCTTCGCCCGCGTGGTCCCTAGGGAAAATATTCCTGGGATAAAACGTAGCCTATGTCCTTTCTCAGGCTCTAGACTATCTCTGTACCAAATTTCATTAGTTTTGGCGTGAAAGCGCGACAGACGGACAGACGGACAGAGTTACTTTCGTATATATAATATTAATAAGGATGTAAGGATTTATTGTGACCGGTGTAGTGGAAATTTGGACACAGATGTACAAAATTTTATTTGATGTACAATAAATGCTTCATATTTATGAAGCGCACTGCGCATTGAATACAACAATGCCTTCAGGGCGCTGTTGAAGATTCCGCCTTACGCGCGCGTCAGGGATGTTCGCTGACGAGCACACTGATGATTATATGGGTGAGGGGAAGCAGCAAAAGCATTCTGAAGGTATTTGCTGACAGGTTAGAGGAGCCTACAATGGATAGGTTTATCAAGCTACATGTCAGACATGGGACTTGATAAATCTTCCTATATGTAAGTGGGTGCTGTGTTTTTTGTACTCGTGTATGCATCTGTGTTACTACTTGTTAGTTTTTAAGTTTGTTTGGTAATACTAACACGCTATGGGCCTTCGACGCCTGAAAATAAACGATTTTATTTTTATTATTTTTTTTTATAACCGCGCGGTCGAAACGAAAGAAAAATAATGGGACCTCTATGAAGCTCCGTTTAAGAGCAACTGCGTGGCCGCGCGGTCCTTCATGTTTCAACTGCGCGGCCATAACATGTAAATTCTGTAGGTTTACATTTTCTTCGAAATCGTATCAGTAGTTAGAAAATAGAAAGGGACTTCTACGAAGTTCCGTTTTATGAGAACTGCGTGGCCGCGCGGTCCTCCTCGTTCTATGAAATTGCGACTTTCACTATTAGTGTTTTACAAATTCCTTCGTAATGTTGACGTCCTCGTTTTACTTCTACGACACTATGGCCGAGCAGTCGAAACGGACACATTAATAGGACCAAAGTTGAGTCATAGGCTACTTCTATATCGGAATAACTCACGGTTCTAGTGGCAACCATGTGGACGACAACGCGGAAAAAAGGAATGTTGAGGCCACAGATCTCAACACAGCTGCGCGCCAGCGGCAGTGAAGAAGGGGTGCAGGGATTGCCGACCGCGGACCCCCCGCATGTTTTCCCATATTTTTATTGTTTTCGTAAACCAACCGTTTTGTAATTTCATATTTGTTATTTATATTTTCATGTTACACTGTCCGCTATCACTTTCATTTATCTTACCACGACCTATCCTCGCCATCAGGAATTCATAAAAATGTTCACCCAATCTCGCATTCTACTCGAATATTTAAATGGAAAAATGGTATTGGATGATATTTTCAAATGAATCTCGCGAGAGCTTGTGACCACACGTTGTCAAAGGCAAGCCGTTTGAGTTGTTTCTATTAGTTTTCAATCACGGTGGCCGACATTTTTGCTGATGGACTCTCTCTGCTTTGATAAAAGTATTTTTTTTATATTTCTTTTAAAGCGCGATGTGAGCTTTGAAGGCTCAACAGACAGGTGCGGGCTTAATAATGTGAGAAATTGTTTAATTGATCTGTTAATTTACGTATCGATTTTCTCGTAAATATTATTCTTTCTTTCTAATTTTGTTCTTTCATTGTCCCTCCGCATCTAAAACACTAGGAAGTGGTGATGGAGATTTGGGGGACTGTCTTCATGTAAATTTTGACGTTCAAAAGCGCTGTTTTTTTTTAATTTGCTATGCCTGCCTACCCAGAGCGGAGCCTGTTCACTCTAACTTTGAAGAAATGAGGGTTGTAAATTTTCAGTCTAGTTTGAATAAACCTTTCTTTTAATTTGATTTTGCATTTGTCTCATCATTGCATAGTACCTTTTCCCAACATTATTGGGGTCGGCTTCCAGTCAAAACGGATGCAGCTACATATTTTATTTTTTGTTTATCATTATTTTAGAAACTCTGGATGTGTCGAGTCGTTAATCCATACGATAATAATAAGAAAAAACCAAATACCTACCAGTATTTAACGTGCGATTGCCTACCTGACCTCTTCAACCCAGTAACTGGGTAACACGGCACTTCTTGGTAAGTCTGGTGTCTGACTTCAGTAACGAGTGCCAAAGATTTACAAATGACAGCCAAAGGCAGTGTGGGTGACGTGGGCCACCGCCTACGGCTTCGCGGGCCAAAGGGCCTCGCAGCTTTGAATTTTTCAACTCAGAAAAATTGTAGCTAAACCAACTTATCCGTTTCCTTTTTGAGGTTTTTGAGGTCGCTTTGCTTGCTCTTGCTATTTGAACTCTTTTTATTGTTAAGGTTTACTTCAGTAAGTTTTTTCAAAATATTAGCCGCGGCAGGATAGGCAATATGATTTACTCGTACCAGCTCACTATGCTCGATCTTAAATCATAGCTTCTTTTAGTTAAGCTCTTTCTTGAATTTTCCCACATTCGCCCAATATTTACTATTTTTGCACAAAAAGTCAAAAGAAAATCAATACTACTCGTGGCGGAGTGAGTTCGCTGCATCTCACTCTCAATCGTAGAATCCAGCATCTGGAAACCAAAATAAATCACTCTATTCTTTGGTAGGACCTAAAGGACCTCGCAAAATGCCATCTTGCCCACATCTTTAGTCTTGCTCCGCCACTGATGACAGCTGTGACCAACGACCGTCGCACTTGTTTACTTGGAACTTCATTTGCGTGTTTTTTTTCGATTAAAATTCTCCGAACACCAATTTTGGTCTTCGCAAATATTGGAAATTAAATAGATGGATTCATTTATTTAGTTTTCGATATTTGCGAAAGACATTGTTGACAAATAGGTATCTATTGACTCAATATTTATCATCGATATCAATTGCTTTTTTGATTAAACAACAATAATAAACTTAAATTGTTTTTTTTTTTCGACTGATCAGAAACTGGCTTAAACTTTAATAAACCGAAACCGAAAAAAATCTGTTGAAAAATAGATTTCAAATTAAAAATTTTCACCCGATTTGGCGATTGTGGTCATCACCGTGAAATGTTACGTGAAGTGAGCTGTCAACATAAGAAGATGGATTTGCTGTATGCTTTCGGCCGGTACCGTAAAATAATAATATCATCCTATTACTTCCCGTGGGTGTCGTAAGAGGCGACTAAGGGACGACCACAGAATGGGCAGCAGCGTTCTCTGCAAAACGCAACACCATACGATTATGGCAACCTCCCCCCCCCCCCTTTGGGGGGAGGCCTATGTCCAGCAGACGTCTTTCGGCTGTTATGATGATGATGATGAAGATGGAATAACACGAGTTGTGAGATGTTTATGGAGTAGTGCACTGCTAACACCTACAAGTCATTGACCCTTTAAGGCCTCTGCTTCGGGTGGGAGCGGGGCGGGCAACGTAGACCCGTTTTTGAAACCAGCGGGCAGATCGCGCAGCACTATAGCGGCGTAGTGCTGTGTTCGTAGTTGTGTAGTCGAGATATTTGTTTTTATTCGCAAACGTAATTTCTGAACAACGGCGACAACATTTTTTTTATTCAAATTATTCTTAACGCTCGATTTACTGTGGGCAAAAGAAGAAAATTAATTGCACAATACGTAGCACGGGCGGTCACCGCTCGACTGGCGCGCCGCTCTTTCCGAGGGTCGGTCCATTTGATTATACACATTAGATCCTGCCGCGCCCGCGCCGCCGCCGCCGCCGCCCCGCTGCCCGCAAAACCCGAGGCAGAAGGCTCAATGTTAAAACTTTTAGAGATACTTCATTCAATGAGACACAATCTTCTTCTTATCGTGTGTACAGTAAGGTCTAACGACCCCACACACTCTAGTGTCATAGTTTCTAAACCGCCTCAAGGGCCTCTGACATGGTTTATTTGACGACCGCCATTTAACGGCCGGGACCATCGGCTTATACCTACGTGCCTTCCGAAGCACGGAATCACCTTTTAACAGGCAATCAGGTGATTCAAGCTTGCAATGTCTTAGCCTAATTGGAAACAACTTTACAAAGTATGCTCCCCGTGGGAATCTAACCGACGACCCGCGGGTCACAAGGCAAACACCTAAACCACTCGACCACGGAGGAAGATTGAAGACAATTCATGTTACTCGAGACGTTACTCGCAGATTAAACATAAACAGTTTTGATATAAAATAATGATGGTAGCTAAGTACAAAATAATAATTTCGTGCAGATACTCGTAGTCCTTTTAATTTATTTCGGTATTAAATTCTAAGTATTTCCAAGTTTTCGTCGTTAGAATATTATATTACCTTATTCATTGTTCTCCGATCAATGAATGCCTCGGGGTCCTTTTGAACGAAAACAGTTGGATAAAATTATGTTCTAAAAATAAAGTTTTAAATTAGTAATTCCATATTTTCAAGTACATCCCGAAATACTAAGTCTTTGCTCTTAATCTTTGGTTTTGCTACAAGATTATGAAATTATTTAAGGAAGACGTGGCATATAATCTGTATACTAAGCTTGTAAATTCAGGCGCAAATCCACCGCGGCCGATACTGTGCACGGGCACGCGGCTCATTTTAGCTGCGTGGGTTCATTTGTTTGACAACGTGGGTCTACGTTTCCACTGTAATACACATAACACACAGCTCCGTTCCACAAGACGTATCTTAAAACTGTGCTATCATACTATTTTGACATACATACTCGTGGGTTAATAATCATGTATAGTGTGTACCGCTTGCAGTATGCATGGTGTCAAAGCGTTAAGCTACGTGAACAAGCCACGCGTGTACCAATGACGTCAATTGTTGCGTAGCATATCCGTGGTTTGCAGTGGACACAATCACATACATTTTCTTATAAAGTAAAGTTTAACACACGTGCGCCGCGGTGGGTCTTACCTTTATGTTATTGAGCGCACAGTGTACTTAGCTGATAGCGGGAGATCCGTTAATATTATTTTCTTGTTTTTTTTTTTATTTTTTATGGATTTGCTCTTGACTCTAGTCTATGTCAGAGATGACAGAGACAAAGTCTTCGATGGAGCGAGCCTACCCAGAATGAGCCTGTTCACTCTAACTTTGAAGAGATTAGGCTATTGGAAACTGCAGTGTTTGTAATTGTAAGCGCGCGCGCACCCCGCGCCCCACCGCCGCTTAGTAATAAACCAGTGGTCATTATACACGGTCGTTTCTTTACTAGTCCTACCTATATAACATCTGGCGACGAACTTACCTGCGCATGAAGTTAAAATGTCTCAACTCATCGGGATTGTTAACGAATTCGATTATAAAAGTCAGGATTGGCAAATATTCCACAAGAAATTGACTAACTTCCTACAATTAAACAAAATTGATACCGGGAACTGGAATTCGGTTTTAATCGCACATTTATCGGATGAGTCGTACCGGCTGGTGAGGAACCTCGTGCATCCAAAGGAGGTAGAAACGGTACCGTGGACTGAGTTGGTTCGAGTACTCAACGGACATTTTCAACCGAAAAGATCGACTTTTGCCGACAGGGCAAAATTTTATGATGCGATCAGAATGGACGGTGAAAAAGTCGAAGATTGGGCGGCACGTTTGAGAGGACTCGCCGTGCACTGTGATTTTGGAACAGAATTGGATACGTTGCTACGCGATCGATTTATCCTAGGTCTAAAGGTAGGCCCGGAAAGAGATCGATTGTTCGAACAAGACTCGAAGTCCTTAACGCTATCTAGGGCTATAGAAATAGCTCAGGAGACAGCATGTGCTCGGGCAGCGAGAGCTTGTGTCGGTGATGGCGGTGAGCAACTTATCAAGCAGGAGATGGTGTATCGAGTTGGCGAGCGTCGCGGGCAGGACGTGTCCCGCCCGGGTCCGGCGCACGCGGCGGCCCCCTCGGCCGCGCGATGTGCAGTGTGTGGGTTAAAGGGTCATAGCGTTGAAAAGTGCCGTTTCAAAGATTATAAGTGCATGATTTGTGGTGAAAAAGGTCATCTTAAAAAGGTGTGCAGTGTTAAAAAGGTCGGAAAAGTTTCGTTGCATAACTTGGATGCGAGCAGCAGCGACGGACACGTGTGCAAGGAATGTGATTTGTATAACTTGAGGTATGTTCACTATGATCCTATTAAAGTGAATATCACTATAGACAATAAGTTATATTCTATGGAACTAGATTGTGGAGCTGGGCGTAGTGTGATTTCAGAAAGTTTTTATAAAGAAAATTTCCAATCTTACAGGTTATTGAAATCAGATGTAGTTTTTTGTCTTTATACTAAACATAAAGTAACGCCCCTCGGTTATTTCGACTGTAAAGTGTGTTACAATGGTATTAAGAAACAAATTTCTTTTTATGTAATTACTCAAGGTGGTCCACCATTGTTGGGTCGTGACTTCATGGCACAGTACAACATGAGTTTAGTTTCTATGTCGAGTAACAACAGCTTATCAGTTAGAACGGAATGCCAAGAGGTGCAGAATTTGAATGAGTTTCCTGATATTTGGCGCGATGAATTGGGCCGTTTTAATAAATGTGAAGTCCACCTACATTTAAAAGAAAACGCAGTGCCAAAATTTTTTAAACCGCGTCAGATACCGTTTGCTCTTAAAGACAAAGTCATGGAAGAGTTAGATAGGCTCGTTAGGGTAGGTATATTGATACCAGTACAATTTTCTGATTTTGCCACGCCCATTGTACCAGTTCTGAAAGAGAATGGTAAAGTGAAAATAGCTGGAGATTTTTCTTGCACCTTAAATAAGGTATTAAAAATCGATAAATACCCATTGCCTCATATCGATGAAGTTTTTGCTAAGCTAGGGGGTGGGGAACATTACTCGAAGCTAGATTTAAGCAACGCTTATAACCAATTATGTTTATCTGAATCCTCACAAGACCTAACAACCATCAATACACCGAAAGGCCTTTTCAAATATACGCGCCTAGTGTACGGCCTCGCTAATGCCCCAGCTATTTTCCAGCGTGCCATAGAATCTCTGGTTGCAGGTATTGAAGGCGTGTCGTGTTGGTACGATGACATTTGTCTCACGGCCCCGAACAGAACTCTTCATTTAGAAAGACTTCGTATGTTATTATGTAGGATTCAGGACGCCGGTTTAAGGCTACAAAAAGAAAAATGCTCATTTTTCCAAGACAGCGTCACATATCTAGGGTTTAAAATAGATAAAAATGGCCTTAAAACATGCCCGAGTAAGGTAGAAGCGATTTTAAGGGCCCCTGTCCCTACAAATGTACTAGAATTAAAACGATTCCTAGGCGTAATCAATTATTATAGAAATTTCATTCCTAATGCGTCTTCAATGTTAAGTCCGCTAAATGAACTGTTAAAAGACAATATTGAATGGCACTGGGACAAGGAACAGCAGTCTGCGTTCGATTCCGTGCGTCGCGAACTAGCTTCGGACCGCGTGTTGGCACATTTCGATCCGCGAGCGCGGCTGGTGTTGACCGTGGACGCGGGTCCCACTGGTCTCGGCGCGGTACTTGCACATTTGTTCAGCGACGGTACGGAGAGGCCGATCGCGTTTGGTTCGCGTTCCTTATCACCAGCTGAAAAGAATTACAGTCAGATTATGAAAGAAGCGTGCGCTTTGGTGTTTGGCATTAAACGTTTCCACCAGTACTTGTATGGGTGCCAGGAACCTTTCGTATTGAGAACAGATCACAGGCCGCTTCTCTCAATCTTTGGTAAAAAGGACGGCATATCCGTGACCACCGCCCTTCGACTGCAAAGGTATGCAATTATGCTATCCGCTTACAACTACGAAGTACAGTATATTAGTAATAAAAATAATATTGTGGCAGATTATTTTTCCCGCGCGCCGTTATCCATCGAATCGAGCGGATCAGCTGATCGCAAGGATTGCGATGACCTCCCAATCGCTCTGTTGTTCATGAATGCAACTCAAGAGCCGGTCTCGTTCGAACGAATACAGCGCGCTACGGCCGATGACAAAATTATTAAAACCGTGATTAATTATATGCAGCAGGGTTGGCCGCGCAAGATTAGTTGCAGGCAAATACTACCATTTTTTATGTGTAAAACGGATTTGCAGGTTATCGGGGGTTGCGTATTCCGTGGCCATAGAATCGTCATTCCTTCAATATTTCGCGAGCGTATGTTAGAAGAATTACATAATGCGCATTTCGGTATCGTTAAAACAAAGAGTGCGGCGCGAAGCCGAATGTGGTGGCCGGGCATCGACGGTGACATCGAGCGGATGGTGGGGAGCTGCGGCGTGTGCGCGGCCCAGCGCAGCGCGCCGCCCCGCGCGCCCCCCTCGCCCTGGCCGCGCCCGCCGGCTCCCTGGCATCGTATCCATATAGATTACATGTCTATAGGGCAAACGGTCTATCTGATTGTTATTGACGCATTTAGTAAATGGCTAGAATGCATTCATATGAATTACGGCACCTCTACTAGTGCGCTAATATTAAAATTAAAACAATTATTTTCTGTTTTCGGTATCCCGAACGAAATTGTATCCGACAATGATATTAAGATATGTTCCACAGAATTTCAACAGTTTTGTAAAAATAATGGGATAAATTACTTAAATTCACCAATTTATCATCCGGCTAGTAACGGCCAAGCTGAAAATTCAGTCCGCACTTGCAAAAAAATGTTGAAATGTATTATCGAACAAAACAATAATAATAGTTTTAACCCTCGCATAGTTCAAGACAAATTATTTGGCTATTTGTTCGAATACCGAAATAATATTCATTGTACTACAGGCGCAACACCGTCGAGCTTAATGTTCGGACGTAATGTTAGAACCAGATTAGACATAGTTTTACCAACCAGTCACGTTAATAGTAATTTAGAAATAGAAAATAAGGAACTCTGTAAATCTAGGAAATTCAAGATGGGTGAAGTAGTGTGGGCTAGATGGTTCGCTGCTAGAAAGGCAAGTTGGATGAAGGGAATTATTACGAATATTATTGGTAACAGAATGTTTCATATTAAATTTAAAAATTGTAGTTCTTCATGTATAAGACATTTAGACCAGATTATAAAGTGCACAGACATTACTAGCACTGATGATATTGTGAGTGATGTTGATTTTGCTGAAAGTGCATCCTCGTCGGTCCCGGATCAGCTCGCGTCAGCAACACAATCAACATCGCAGCCGAACTCCGAGTCAGCACCGTCCTCGCCCGCGCACACGGCTGCAGGGCCGGCGCCGGCACCGTTGCCCACCGATTCTTTGCAACCACCGTTATCAGATAATGTGCGGGGGGAGGGAGAGGATGGTGATGAATGGGAGGAGGCTAGTCATGAGGTCACAGCTGTACCAGCCGGACAGCCGACCGAGTGTAATAAACCTGACAGCCCCCATGTTGTTTCAACTGATACAGACAATGTAATAGCGGAGGGTGCGACCACTAGTGATCGGCGATTTGGTCGATCAATGCGCCCAAGAAAAGCCATAGACTTTAAGAAATATTTTTAGTAATAGTATCTTAACTAATAAGTTGTTTGTTTTGTATAACAGGATTTCGAAATAAGGTGGGAGGAGTGCAGTGTTTGTAATTGTAAGCGCGCGCGCACCCCGCGCCCCACCGCCGCTTAGTAATAAACCAGTGGTCATTATACACGGTCGTTTCTTTACTAGTCCTACCTATATAACAGAAACACAGACGCAGGCAGAAAGTTCCACTCCTTTGCTGTGCGCATTATTACGTTTGGAAACGCTTAGTGCAAATTGGTGGAATAGCTACAAAGTAGGGATGATAAGATGCAGTGTGTCTGGATGTCCGATGGTAGAAGGGGGCCGGTGGGATGAGGTCGTGGAGTTCTTGGGTTCTTCACACTCACCGAAGCTCACCAAAGTACAATCTGTAGAAGACCGACAAGCAGGCAACCTTACGGCGATGAACCAAGCTATGTAGCTTGGCATCCACCAGTTTTACGTCGCCGATGAGCCTCTTAGCTCTGCGTTCCACTTCTGCGTATTTAAAAAACAGTGCAAGTACGAGTCGGACTCTTAGGATATAGGAACCTAAACGGAAAAAATAAAGTTGTTTGTCTTGGGATTTAATTTAATTTACTAACCCTATGGACTCCGGTCTGAAATAAAAACATTAAATTCATAGAAAGCAGAGGCTTAGCGTCATCAACATAAATCGTACCTCTTAACGAAAATTTACGACAATATACTTTGCTATACATGCTGTTAACTTGTTTCGTTCGTCGGATACTTGATAGAGCGCGATCATGTTTAAGGGTTGTGTTCTTTAGCTGCTATAGAGTAAAGATATAATATCTAAATACACTGTTTTTTTTAAAAACCCCGACCTCGAAAAACGTCTAAAAAGTTGTGAAAAAAAAAATATCTAACCGACTGATTCAGTCAGTGGCACCACTAGCTGCATCAACAGCTTGAAAAATGCATTTTTTCTTAAATGCTTTGGAGTTTTTTGCGGTCGGATCTAAAAAAAGTATTTTTTTTTACTATTTTTTCGTAACGGTAAAGCAGATACAGCAGAACCCTTAAGTATGACCACACTTCTGGGACATTATGTACCTATAATTTCTGCCACCGGTCTAAATACGCAGCGGGTGGGTGACCACAGGAACTCTTCAACCATACAAAATAGTTGGTACTGTCATGCACCTTCTTGGTTGCGTTGGCTAGTCGTAAAGCTTAGAATAGAATAGAATGCATTTATTTGTCAGAATATTGTACAAAGCCGTTATGTGCATTATTATACATATATATATTATATATGTATTACATCCATAATATTCTGCCGTTTCCGGCGTACAAATATAATTGGTACTCGTACAATTATGGATCATCATTATATTATTAGGTACATACAATTATTAATAACAAGAATTACAAAATAAATTGAATAAAAGTTGGGAAACAGATTATATAAGTCAAAATTCAATTAAGTCAAGGAGATTAGATATAGTTTATAGGCAATTTTGTGAATTATTATTTACGTAATTTTTCGTTCATAAAATCTCCATTCGAATAATAATTGCTTAAAAGAAAGTCAAATAATTTGCTTTGTGAGGATTAATAAAAAAGATACAATAGAATTTAAAACGAAGTAAAAATATATTTGTTTTATTTATTTATTTTAAATAGAACGGCCGAAGCCAATTACACTATTTAACATCTAATTTATTTAACTCTGTCATGCTTTCTTCTCACAAAAAATCAAACATTCTGATAGTATCACCTTCCATCCATCCGCAAACATTTCAAGACTTGTGCTTGAGTCCAGGAGAGCGTTAATAGCGGCTATTGTCCGAGGAACATCTGTGACTTGGAGTGCGCAATAGTACGGCTACTTGGAACAGCCAGTAACCGGTGTTTTCTGCCACGACAGTAATTGTCTGGGACAAATAGATTGCAGACTTCATTGTGCAGATCAGGATCATCGATAATCCCTCTAATAATTATAAATATAACAGTCATCTGATCCCGCGACCGTCTTACTTCTAGAGAGTTGTTTTAGAATGACAGAATTGCATTAGCTTTGATTGGAGCAAGATTGGAGATCTTGATATAATTATCCCTTGAATCCAATTGGTGTTTGATTTTATACTCAGTTTCCAGAGATGCTGCAGGGGTAGTAACCTGAAGCATCACAGTACCATCGGTTTGGGCTCATTGAATACGTTTTAAGTGAAATTATGTAGTACATTACAAGTTGTTTTTAATTAGTTTTTGTTTAAACTTATTCTCATTATTTTAACTGTGAAGAGAGTTTCTTTTGAAATAAACTCGACTATGTTCAATGCTCTACAAGATAGCTAAAAGCACTAGATAAGCTTTTATGTATTAATAAGCTAGGTATGTAGGTAGTTATTTGTTGAGAAAGCTTTGGCTTGGCACGGCATAATGCAACGTTAATGTCTGAAAGGGTTTCATTAGTCTTGGCTTCTTTAAATAGTTTCTTTGGTGAAAGGAGTTCTGAATAAATAATTAATAATAATAATAATAATTTATTCACCAATCATTTACATAAATTTTCAAAATTCACATTTATGTGAATTTTGTAAATTTATGTATTGTATATTTATTTACTTTAAATCGTTAAAGGCTTTTTAAACATTGTAGATAATTTTAAATACCCTGACTCGTAAACTAGGTGTATGTGCCTGTGACTTAGGAGTCAGTGATCCTCTGTGGCAACAAAGCCTTAAAACATAATAAGCTTTCATTTTAAGGTTTCACAATTAATATATGGTGTAAAAGAAAAAGAAAGTCTAATAGTAATTACAATTATACAATTAATTTAAAATAATAGTGGATAATAATTTAATTTGATTATATGCGTATGATGAAATATGTTCGTGTTTGAGGTGTGTCCGTGTAGGGGGTGTTTTGTTCGTATCACTGTAATTTACCCAGCAGAAGGTTCTCAGTGTAATCAAAATTAACCGTTTGAAGGTAATCTTGGAGTTTATTTTTCGTTCGGATTTTGAGTACGAATAAATTTTTAACTCTTTGTTTAGGGAGTTATACAGTTTAACGCTAGTAACATAGAACTGACGTTTGGAAAAAGCTGTTCTATGTCGTTCCGAAGGGAAAACGTTATCTTTATGTCTGCCAGTCGGCTCCGTAGAGAGGCGTGCAGCATGTTTGCGAAGAGTCGTCAGCAACACATAAAGCTGCCTGACTGTGAGAACTTTACAGTCAGCATAAAGCTGCCCAGTGCGATACCGTCGCGGTCGAAAGAGCATTACCTTCAGGACCGCTCTCTGCGCTCTTTCTAAGCGGATGAAGACGTTTTTAGTGGCACCTCCCCATACTGGTAAACAGTACGATAAGACGGACTGACACAATGAAAAATATACTAATTTAAGAGTATCACAGTCAGCAGAGCTTCGAAGCTTTTTAAAAACATAGATCAGCTTTCGTATTCGAGAAGTGACTTTGTCTATTTGTGGGTGCCAGTTTAGATGCTGATCGATGAGTACTCCTAGGTACCTTACACAAAATGATTTAGTAAGGAATAGGCAACTACATTGCATAACAGACTTACAGGTGTGCGCTTGCAGAGTGAGAGAGTTAGGTGTTTTCTAATGGAAAAAGGAATGTGCACCGTTTTTTCAAGATTTAAAGTAAGCAAATTATTGGCTAACCAGTTCATCACGCTGGAAAGCACAGGCTCGGCGTTATGATATGTCTGCAACCAGTCAGAGCCCTCTATTATGAGAGCTGTATCGTCGGCATACGTATAAATCTGACAACTCTCAAGAGGCAGCTTGCACAGGTCATTTATATAAATGAGAAAGAGAGTGGGCCCCAATGTACTGCCTTGTGGAACACCGTACGTGATGGGGAGGTCTTCACTTTCGTGCGGACCGATTTTCACCTTTTGGGTACGATCATTGAGGTAGTCTGCAAAGATTTTTAAAGGGAGACCTCGAATTCCTATGATTTCCATTTTTTTCAATAAGGCTGGGACAGAAACAGTGTCAAATGCCTTCGACAGATCAAGGAAAATTCCCAAGCACTTGCGTTTCCTGTCGAGTGCTTTAACTACATGATCGGATAAAGCTATAACTGCGTCTTCGGAATTCACTCCGCTTCTGAAACCATATTGATTATCAGCCAGGATACCATTCGCCTTGAGAAAATTGATAAGACTCTTATTCAATATGCGTTCCAAGATCTTTGACTTAGCCGTTAATATCGAAATTGGACGACAGTTACCTACATCATCTTTGCGCCCAGACTTATAAATGGGGTGAACCACTGCTTTTTTAAAAGCCTTGGGGAATACACCAGCACCAATAGATATATTACAGACATGAGTAATAATCGGAACCAAAACACATCGTGAGGCTTTTATAATTTGAGAGGGTATACAGTCTCCTCCAGTTGCACAATCAGACCTGAGACCCAAAATTATGGAATCAACTTCTTCCTCAGTTACTTCAAGGAGAGCCATTGAACTGCATAATTTGGAGTTAGGCACAAAGTTGGGTCCCATGACGGGTTGTTTTATTTTAGACGCTAAGTTACTGCCGACCTTCGCAAAAAAGTTGTTGACGGGATTTAGCGAAGCTTTTGGGTTATCACTTAACTGCAGCAGGTCAAAAGAGGGAGGGCCACGTGTTTGTAGATCCGATACTTCTTAATAACATCCCATGTCCCCTTAATATTGTGTTTTGCCTTGCTAAACTGTTCTTTTTCGTACAAGCATTTAAGTTTCTTTAAGAGGGAATTACAGAAGTTTCGATACCGGTTATATGTAATTTTTAATAATTGATTATCTTTAGACTTTTTGAGTTTGGCATGCATGCGATCACGGTGACGTATACAGCGGAGTAAGCCTGGCGTAATCCAGGGCTTCAGGTTACGCTTACTCCTAGCCACGGCATATTCGTGTGTGTGCTTTTTCATGATAGAAGACATAATTTTTACTAAGGTATCAGCAGCTTGGTTAGGATCCCAGATTGCTGACACTGAAGACCAGTCATAGTTTTTTATTTCCTCTATGGCGGAATTGTAATCAACTTTTGACCGAGTACGTATTACATCCATGTTAGCAATTCCGCTTTGAAGAAATAGTAGCAGCGGTTCGTGATCTGTAATGGACGTTTCTATAACAAAAAAGTAGCATTTTTATTTGTTTTTACTAGGATATGGTCCAAACAGTTAGCGAGCCGTGTCGGAAACACATGGGCCGGCAAAAGTCCATTTGAGGCTGCACAAGTTAGATATTTATGTGAGAGACTATCATTATTATGAGGCTTTGAGAACGTTATCAAGATTATCAACGAAATTGTTAATATTTTTAAAAGAAGGAGAGCGATAAATAGCTACGAGTACTATTGATAATGTCCTCTATGCAACAAATAAGACAATTTGCATCAGCGAAATGTGGTTCCTTTACTTTCAGCCTTAAGGGAAAATTTAACGTAGATTGCGAACCCGTCATTTTGATTACATATGTTCTTAGTTGAATAAGACGTATAGCCATCCAGAGTCGGCAAGTGAGAAAGTTTGCTTAACCAACATTCCGAGAGTATGAGCACGTCACACTGGAAGACCAACAACCGCATGAGCACCGGAACTTCATTAAAATTCTTTTACATACTTCGTATGTTTAGATGTAATATATTTAATCCTTTTGTTGGGTTTCCTATGACCCGCAAGCATCTCTCAGGTTGACACTTAAGCGATTGAGATACTCGTATATTAAGCGAGTCCAATTCAATATTTATAAAATCCAGATTAGCTATTTGTTATGAGTACAAACAAAAAAAATATATCAGAAGCGTTGATAATAGGTACTGTAGACAGAAAAAGACGAAAAGTAGGCTACAAAAATATGAGGCACGAGATGATAAATCGTAAATTAGAATAAAATCAAGTGATACGTTTGGAGGTTCATGAGTCGCAGTTTGCATGAGTAAGTGTGAGTGTTATGGGTTAATATAGCTATGTGTATGAAACGTGTGTGATACGCATTACAAAAAATACCAAAAATTAAGGTTGAAGAAGTAAGTTTTCGAAAATTTGAGTAAAAAGTTATGGACATGCTAACTTTTACTTTGCACAATAAACAATGGAAATAATAAAAACAGTTATTAAGGTTACATAGTCAAAACCGAGGTTCCAACTTTAGTAGGCACTTTCAGACTCAATATGTATATGTTTGGCACCCACTTCTTTTCGAATTAATACTTTGCCATTTGATATCCAACAGAAATCGCATTTATTGTTCTTAGCGAAGTTTCGTGCCGTATAAAAGTCTGCCTCGTGGAAGGAGGCAGGAATTCTGCAACATAAACAGGCTGACGTTTCCCCGGAATAGCAATTATCTCCGTGTTCAGTTTGCTTTCTGAGCTTTGGTTCTTGTTATAGTTTTTTACCGCAGAAAGTAAACTTGTCTTCATATTGACAGTAGCAAATTCGGCAACAATGCCCCTATTCTTGCCCTTTTTTCCGGGAATGCGATATACGTCTCGTATGTCTTTGGATCTAATTTCAACATTCACGGCTTCGCTTATTCTAGTGACTACAGACGTCAAGTCCGACAGGGTCTCTTTGTCATTGGCTGGTATATTCCTAATTTCTACGCTGGAGGTACGCGACATAAACTCGAAGTCTTTAATTTTGTGTTCCAGCCCAAGAATGCATTCGTGGATATTGTTCTTCTCTTTCTCGAACTCACCTAATTTCTTCTTCATATCTTCGTAATCCTGATTCATGAACTTCATTGATTTGACAATTTCAGTATTGAATCTTTGATGCTCTGGTTTTGCAATTTTAGTTCAGCTACATCCGCGACAAGTTTCATGGTCAGCTTTCCATGAAAGTATCGTAGACTTCAACTCTTCAAATTGGGTCAAGTCGCAGCACGTCTCTTCTACTCGCATGCGCTTCCTGGTGTTTACATTTTTAGAGGTGCCTTCACCAAGCCCAAGTAAATCAGGTTCAGACTGTACTTCAACAAGTAGATTAGAAGTACTGGGTGGCGGTGTGCGAGTTGTTCGAGGCATAATATGATAAAAAAAAATATGTTTGCCCCGATATTGGGGAGACGACAATTAACTGACAACCCTTTTATTTGACAGGCGTCGAATTTCAATGTCACAGCTAGTGAATGACAGCAATCATTTGAGCTTGACAGAAGGATCTGAATCTTTATGTGGGTACTCGAAAAACTTGTCACTTTTATGATTGAAAGATATTAAAAAATGCAGTACTTGCGGCTGTATTTTCTCCCAAAAGCGTGTGCACTTCTCGCAGATAACAATAAGAGGACTTCCCACGGTGATGGTGTACATAGTGAAGTAAAGTGCAAGGGTTTTCGTAACGAGATTCACACCTTTTCGATAAAAATAACTCAGACCGTAACGTAAGTAGTGTCGATGCTGCCAGTGTTGCCACTTACAATGATCTCCTCTGTGGGGTTCCGTACCCTAAGGGTAACTAACGTAACCCTATTACTAAGCCTCCGCTGTCCGTCCGTCCATTCGTCCGTCCGTCTGACAGCGGCCGCCTGTGTATCTCAAGATTCGTAATAAAGGTAGGTAGACAGTTGAAACAAAAAACAAAATTTTTTTTCTTTCCAACGACGATACAGATTATTCGTATAACAGTATTGTATCTCTTTACCATCATCTGCCTATCCCAACTATATTGGGGTCGGCTTCCAGTCAAGCCGGATTCAGCTGAATACCAGTTTTTTACGAGGAGCGCTGCGTACCAGACCTCCACAACCCATTAACTGGGTAACACTGGGTAGTCAGATTTACTGGCTTCTGACTATCCGTAACGACTGCCAAAGTTCTACAAATGACAGCCGGGACCAACGGCTTAACGTACTTTCCAGGGCACGGAGGAAACTCGTCACCCATCCACAGACTAACCTTGGCAAGCATTGCTTAACCTTGATGATAGACCTGTGCGGCTGTATCGTATCTATCTATACTAATATATAAAGCTGAATAGTTTGTTTGTTTGTTTCAACGCGCTAATCTCAAGAACTAGTGTTATTGTGTATTCAGTTTTAGATAGCCCATTTATCGAGGAAGGCTTTAGACTATATATCATCACGCCAAGACCAAAAGGAGCGAAGCAGACGAAGTTGCGCGAGTCAACTAGTATGGCTAATAATAGGTTTTCCTTTGTAACTGAGATCCTATTTAGGTACGAACGGACTAACAAGATTCAATAAAAATAATAATAACAAAATTACTTATTTAAGTTACTTACGTTAAGTTTACAATTTTTGAGAGAGAGAGACTAAAAGATTGGTTGTCATTTGCCTTCGCATTAGTTCTTATTATTTGTGTTCTGAATTTTTTTTATATAGTGAAATACGAGTATCAACTTGAGAGAAGTTTTTGTTGTAAATTCGAGCGACGCGTGTCATCACAACAAAAATTAAATTAAAATAATTTAAAGAGGGCTCCCATAAAAGAAACATCTTTTTCTGTTTATGGAACGGAACCCTTCGTGTGAGACCCGACTAGCACTTGGCCGGTTTTTATGGCATATTCGTTCAACCTCTGAAATTTACGAGATATTTTGAAAAAAAAACTTAAATTTTCATTGATAGTATCATTACAAGGTGGATCGATGATCTGGTGAAGGTCATGGGTAGCCAATGGATGCGGGATGCACAGGACCGGTCGTTGTGGCGACGCCTGGGGGAGGCCTATGTCCAGCAGTGGACGTCTTTCGGCTGATACGATGAGTACTTCAATACACATAGTTCGGAAAACATTTTTGAAATATATTGAATGTTTAGAGTACCTACTTCTCTTCCACGGCCCGATTTAACCCGCCTTTACTTTCCACTCTGTTCAATAATTGCTATTTGTAAAATTAAAACTACAAAGCATTATCTCTTTGTTGGCTTTTAAACGTCAGGTTAAAGAATAGCCGAAAGTGAAAGGTGGTAGGCGAACAGGTATTACAAATTAATTATCATTTATTCAAAATAGCCATAACCAATTATCATAACCTAAACATGAACAGCACAAGACAGCTCACACAAACGCCTACTCGTCCTTTTATTCTGTTTAACAACATCTGAGAACCAATGAATCCTCATGGAACCGTTATTCAGTTTTCCATAATAAACTAGGTTTCATCATAGGATTCACTCGCGTATAAGTAAGTTGGATGTTATCCTATGGGATCTTTAGCCCATCTGCAAGGTTTAATCTATTTCTGTTCCGAAATTCTCCAAAATTAGTTTAGATTTTTAAGCGCCAAAATGTGTTATAGAAACAACGTCTCAATTATAAGTTTTAGAAACATTTTTTATTGTGTGAATGGGAAATCATCAAATGGCTCCCAGCGGAGCGGAAGGGATGGCAGACTCTTAGTAACTTAAACCCATCCGTGTACCTTCTAATCCCCTTTGCGTATCAGGCGTTTTCGTTTTTTTTTTTAAGGATAGGAAATCATCACATGACTCATCCTGCTCTGGGTACAGCAGGAGGGAGTGTCAGACTCTTACTGACTAAAACCTATCCGTGTTCCTCCTAGTGCCCTTTGAGTTCCAGGGTACGGTGCCTCTTTCGCGTGAAAGAAGTCCGAAACCCCAGCAGGCACTGGCCCTAGCGGGCCCCGTCTTTTGAGCTGACAGCTTTTTGAGGCGCGCGTGGAATACAGCGCGCCGTCGACCCGGGCCTGGTTCTCTCGAACAAATTTTTCACTCGGGATAGATTTTTCAACAAACAGGATATATTTCTTTCACTGACAATAAATGTAGATATTTGACATATTTTTTATACATTAGCATTTGTACCGCTATAAAATTCCCGTGGTACATTTACAAAACAACAACATAGGGTGCAGTTGAAAACCAGCGTCAGGCAGCGCCTAGTTCTCTGGCATTTTGCTGAACTGGACCTATTTGGCGCAGCCGCCAGCCTGGGGCACACGATCACACGATGTTATTGTTTTTATAATTAATTATCATTTCCTTTTATTGTTACAAACATTGTGTGATTCCGTGTGTGCCAAATAAATTAGTTTTCTTACTTTCTTTTCTTAAAAACTTCACGTGGGTGAAGCGACTCACTGAAGCAAATAAAAAACCTAAATAGACCTTTCATAAATAAGTTTATCATTCCTAATCTTACGATAAATAGGTCCGTCTATTTAACGATATCGCCTCTCACAAGGTTGACGGATGACCTGGTGAAGGTCGCAGGTAATTAACCGATGAATGTGAGATGCATATAACTGGATGTTGTGGTTATACTTTGGGGAGGCAGTGGACATCTTTTGGCTGATATTATGATGATAATTTAACAAGGCACAGAGGGATCTTTTTAGGGTTCCGTACCCAAAGGCTATCCAACGGAACCCTATTACTAAGCCTCCGCTGTCCATCCGTCCGTCCGTCCGTCCGTCCGTCCATCCGTCCGTCTGTCTGTCAGTGGGCTGTATCTCAAAAACCGTAATAGAGATTGTGTGTTTCTAATGCCGCTATAATAAAAATTAAAGTTTATGGTACGGAACTCTTCGTGTGCGAGTCCGATTCGCACTTGGCCGGTTTTTACAATTGATAGGCACACATTTGACCACTATCTCACCTGATGGTAAGCAATAATGCGGTTGAAGTTAGAGCGCGCTTGCCTAGAAGTAACCTATTCTCTCTTGACTTAAAGACTCCCAGGTTGTAGCTCTCAGGAAACACAGACTCCTGGCAGGGCATTCCACTCCTTAGCTATACGCAAAATGAATGTGTTCCCATAACGTTTTGTGCGTGTGGGTGGGATGTCCACACTGATCTTGTTTAGAATTCTCCCCAACCACAAACTAACCTCACAAAATGCCACTTAACTTGACAGTTCGATACAACTTCGTTGTGCCAGTTACAAGATAGGTACTTGGTTTCCGGGTATGATGGAGTAAAAATAAACATTCTTGCTATAAATCACATGTCGATATGTAACGACGTTAAGAGATGGATGGGTGTTCTCCCTCAGTTTCGTCTCGGTATGTTTGCAGAGAAAATATCGAATTAAAGTACCGTGGAATGAGAACAGAGGAAATTGTAGGAGTTACATTACGTAAGTATCTTTTGCCAGCTGTGTCAGTGCTTATTAACGTTGACTCGCGGGTGCGGTCACGAAATATCAAACATATGGCGTAATATTTAAGTACGAAACGCACGCGCGGTCTAAGTAGCGGGCAAGCTAGAGAATGGCGCGCGCGGTGCGCTCGCGGCTATATCAAACATGTGAGATGTTTGTGTGTGTTCACATCGAACTAGCGGCGGACCGCGCGGTGTTCTCGCGACGTCGGGTAAGTCAACCAGTTTGAATTTTTCACTCGCGCAAATGCCTGGCGGCCGATGTGAACACGAGCTCGCCACGTCTAGCCCGCCTGTACCCTTACTGCGCCCGCGCGTTCCTACGTGAACATGTACTTAGTTGCGCGTGTGTTGGTATTGCTTATTGCTCTCTTTTGGTGACGGAGTTAACTTTAGGGATGCAAGATTATTAGGATGATAAAGAGGATGTAAATCTTTTATTAGTAGTATTTTTGCATTCTAATCAAATTTAAATTATATCTTAGTGAAATTCTGCAAACGATTTCGGTAAAAAAAAAATCTGCAATGAAAATAAACCAAATCTGGCCTTGTGCGAGTTGGACTCGTGTGCAAAGGGTTTCGAACGAATTTCATTTTTGTACTCAAAATTTAACACAATCGGTCCTGTAGATTTGGAGAGCATTGGCAATGACAAGCGGACTGACAGATAGACAGACACCCGAGTGACCGTTCCGTTTCTTACGGATGTAAACCCTAACAAACTAAACTAACGTTTCCCAGGGAGAAAAACCAGCAAGAAACTCCACGGTTAAAAAAAACGGTTAAACACACGGTTAAAGTTTTATTGAGTACCTACTCAATAAAACTAATTTCAAGCAACTGCAGGTGGCTACAGATCAAAGGCCGTGGGTACTGTAATTACTGCAGATTGGATGCAAATACAAATAAGCAAGAGCATGCCAGAAACAGCTGCGATATTACCATAAAACATGTTTGACAAGTGAACGCAGATGGAATAGATTTGCAATTGACAATCTTCGACTTTGGTCCTTATAGGTTTGGACGCAAAATTCGCTTTTGAAAATGATTTTAACCATTTTAAAGTTGTTTTTTTTGCCCTTAGTTATAAAACTGTTTTCAGGCTGAACATATTTTTGTATCCGGACGCTTGGGATCCCGAAACATCAAATTATTCCTTCCGGAAGGGATTGTCAGACTCATACTGACTAAGACCCATCCGTGTTCTTCCTAATAGCCTATGCGTACCAGGGCCACGGTGAATCTTTCGAAGAAATCTACAACCCTAATAGGTAACGCTTGGGATCCAATCATACAAATATAAACTCATGGCACCGGCTCCGATTCTTACAGAATCCTTTCGTTTCATTTACAATACTTGTACGCCTGTGCTGAGTACTACTTTCTGGAGAACATCACCAACACGGCTAATATAAGTCCTTCTAAAGGTCAAATAGCGTCTCGGGGGTTTCAGGAATCAAACCCCCGAAACGCCATTTGCCTTGTATGTAGAATAAGTAGGTACCTGTTATAGAAATCTTTTTTACTAGCTAACAGACAGGGTGTAGCCACAATCTTACCTGATGGAATGCGATGATGTGGTCGACGTTGAAGCACGCTTGCCTAGAAGTAAACTGTTCACTTTTGACTTAAATACCTTAGTAAAAAGATCTTATTAAGTCTGAATAAAATGGTCTAACACTTAGTTCTGTTTAAGACCAATTAGATTTATATTAGTGTGTTGTGTATGAACTACAGCAGTGTCATGTTTTGTGTATTGTTAGTTATTTGTTAAGAAATATTTTACTTGCTTATTACGAGGAGCTCGTGGCTAGATAATAACAGCCGGACGGGTCGATCTTCAAGGTTAAGCAACGCTTGCCAAGGTTGGTCTGTGGATGATTGACCATCTAAACATACCGAGTTTCCTGCGTGCCTCGGAAAGCACGTTAAGCCGTTGGCCCCGGCTGTCACTTGTAGATCTTTGGCAGTCGTTGCGGATTGTCAGAAGCCAGTTAATCTGAAAAAATAAAATACCTGTTAATTTTATGCCCGGCGAATACATTTTTTGTATAGGGAATTTGTGCAATTAGATCTTTTCTAATGAATAAAAAAACCCGAGTGCGAGTCCGGCTCTCACACGAAGGGTTCCGTACCATATACCTTAATTTTTATTATTTGTTGTTATAGCAGCAATAGAAATACACAATATGTAAAAATTCAAGTGTCTACCTATTACGGCTCTTGAGATACAGCCCGCTGACAGACAGACGGACGGATGGACGGACGGACGGCCGAACGGATGGACAACGGAGGCTTAGTAATAGGGTTCCGTTGGTACTACCCTAAAAAGTACTAGGTATTTGATGAAAGTGGGCACATAACACTACTTTGTAATTGCACTCTCTCAGCTCTAATCCTATAAATCTTGTTTTCGGCTCGGTTGTGTATGGCGGCCGCCTCGGCTGCAATGTATCAAACGACATTTTTCAGCACACTTTCGTTTCAACACGAAGGCGTGTGCACACGTATAAAGGGGAAATGTCTCGTAACTGTAACCCCCCGTATCCACTCGTAATTTGATCCTATATGATTGCTATTTGATCCAGTCATCCCTTGGATACAACACTCATACAAGTTTATAGGTCTCTCGAGAAAACCCGGAAAACTAGCACATTTATTTAGAAAATCTTTACCAACACATCTGCTTGTTATTCTGTTCATACCTCAGCGTCAACTGAGAGGATTGGTTTCCTAATATAACATTCCATGGGTCAGGTTTACGAGAAACATAAACACAGACATTTATGTTTTGGAATAATCTCAGTATTGCATGTCGGGATTTAGATGTAGATCATTTTTGGAAGGCAAAAAATTGCTCCGGTTCACAACGACATGTTATATTTGGACAAGGGTTTTTTTAGTAAAAAAAAAAACATTCCATACGCAAAAAAGGTTTTTGTAAATTCAGTCGTCAAATGATAAAAAAAAACCGGCCAAGTGCGAGTCTAACTCGCACACGAAGGGTTCCGTTCCATAAACCTAAATGTTTATTATTTGTTGTTATAGCGGCAATAGAATACAAAATCTGTGAAAATTTCTACTGTCTACCTATTGCGGTTCTTGATATACAGCCCGCTGACAGACAGGCGTACGGACAGTGGAGTTTTAGTAATAGGTTTCCGTTGGTTATCCTTTGGGCTCGGAACCCTAAAACGTAACTACACAAAACGAAGAAACCGATTTCCGACATTGAGGAAATAACTTAAGGTCGGATATCGGTAAGTAATAAAAAAAAAAAACGGAATCATTATTGGATCACTTTGTTGTCGATCCGTCGGTCCGTCTATGTGTTAAGTCCGTTTATCTCAGGAACGCGTAAAGGTATTGACTTAAAATTAAAACCACATACTCAGGTCTACAGTCCCTTTTTATTTTTTCTTTATTCATTTAAAATCGCAAAGCGTATGTCAGTCCCATCGTACCCTAAACACAAATTCAACCTCAAGGCCCTAAACAAATTATTTCTTTCAGACTCATACCGGACACAGTCCATCAATATGTGGTGTAAGTCTTCAACAACTCCACACTCCACATAGTTAGGAGAGTTCGTTTTCCTCATCATGAACGCAAACTTATTACATGGAATGTGTCCAGATCTGAATCTATGAGCGGTAACAACTAATTTTCGGCTTAAATTACTATTTGCAAACCAGGGCACACGAAAAGGCTGACCCTGCATGGTTTTATACCAAATTCCTTTGTCTAAAGAGCGCTTGTCAAAATATTCCTTCCAGTCATCATAACACTTAATTTTAAATTTAGGTAAAACTTCTGAATAATCCAAAATTATGCGAATTCCTCCTCCATTTTTAGCTGCATATTTTATTTTATTTTTGCATAGTCCTTTAAAGCTGTGAAATAAACGGCCGTTTATGCCGCATAAAAACGTATATTTCGACACTATCAAGGGAATATAAATTTATATGGTATTTCCCGTTGACCTAGAACTATGAAATTAGGCTTCGTTGTCTTATACCTACAATAAATAAATACCTACAAGTATAGGGAAAAATCTGACCAAATTACTTGTTCCTCAGCTCACGGGCTGCCTCGACCCTTCACACCTACGCAATTCTAAATTACACTTTAGGGGTAGGGCAGACGTGACTACGTGGAATCGGGTTGTCAGCGATTCGTTTCTGTCACTAACTTTTGTAGTACAACATATTGACTTTTCAAGACAATATTTTAATTTAAAGATCGGATTAATACTTTCACGATTGACCTACGCTCGTACACTGGACACTGATTTTCATGAATGAAATAGGTCGAAATGATTCCAAAACCGAATTGGGGCACCCCGACTTCACATAATCTTTTGGCTGTTACCTCTAGAGTGTATATAAAAATCCGGAAGCGCAAAGGGAGGGCAACCGATGCCCGCTGTAACTAAGCATAGGCACCCGTGGGAGCCGTAGCGACTGATGCTGGTCGCCGGGGGCGACCATTAAGCCGAAGCTGTGGAGGTGAACATGGATGCCTATCCATTGTTACGCAAGGGCTAAGGGGTGGTACTTCCCGTAGAGCCGGAGACGTTGTAGAAGCACTTTTTTTATCATCATACTAATTATATTAAAATTTGTTCGATATTTTAACTATATTATATTAAAGTATTTAAGTTTTCGATGTTGTAATTTGTACCCTTCGATATTTAGGACGTTCGATACTTTGTACTTCGATATTTAGGACATTCGATAATCTGTATTTCGATATTTAGATCTTTCGATGAAACTTTTGTGCAGATATTAGATATATTGGACGTAGGTTATCTAACCATTCGATAATGTAAACTTTCGTTATTTTAAATTTCGGTTTTATGGTCGTTCGATATTTCTATTTTCGCTGTTTTAAATATCGACATTTTAACCGTAGGTATTTTAATCTTCGATATTCAAATACGTACCCATTACGTACGGAACCCTATGTGGGCGAGTTCGACTTGCACTTGTCTGGTATTTTTTTAGATCAAGGTATAGTGTACCACATTTGGACAAAAGTAGCTTTCTAGATTTTCTTTTGTGTTGCTGTCGCCGACGGGAACCAATCACTTTTCCGATTTTTTTTTGATCGAATTTCATTTTACTGAAAACTACGATCAACGACATCTTATTTGCTATATGCATTATTTGAGATATTTTTAGATCATCTAAGTATTGTCTTAGGTATTATTTTACCGAACTACATTTTGCCGATTTACATTTTAATTTTTTGCTATTGGCCAAAGCTTCTTTTGAAATTTTTTATTTGCCAATTTTCACCACACCGTAAGAACTTTTTATGGAATATTTATCACAAATATATAGCAAATATAGGTTGCTTGGTAGCATTTTAAATTGTAAATTAAAATAATGTCATTAAAAGTCAATATGTTGTGCTACAAAATTTTGTGACAGAAAGGAATCGCTGCAAAACCGACAAGACTGCGTGAGCAGTCTTGTCTGCCCTACCCCTAGAGTGTAATTCAAGCCCACGCAGGCGCGGTGGGATGGGGCGGCCCGCGAGCAGAGGAGCAGGTGTTTTGAAGGCAAGCCAAAGCTGTGGTGGTGAGCGTTAAAACCATTTGCGACAATAAGCTCGCGTGGTGCCGCCCAAACCCAGGAGCGCCGGAGCCGTGACAGAAACAATGCTTGCTGCAAGCCTGCTTTCACGCTGCATGCCTGCTTGCATACTTCTAACTGGGACCACTTAAAACCACTTTTGTTAACCATCACCACCAACACCACCACAACCATACCACTATTACACCCCTTAAATTAAAACAGTTGCATAGTGAATGTTCGGAAACATAATACTTCGAACAAATGTTATTTCGGCCGAGTGTAACTTCGATAAAAAAAAAATCGACCAATTGCAACATCGGAGTGATGAAAAAAACCGAAGTGATAATAGGTCAATTGATACAGTGGCAGACGTGACTTCGATAAAGTAAAAAAAAACGAAACGATAATAGCTGAAAAGTTTAGGTGAAATGAAGTTGGGTCAAATGTTTTTCGAACTTATGATAGGTAACTGTCGCCGACCATAAACGACCCTCTGACACACAAAGCTCCCAAGAACTTTTATGGATAAAAAGCTGACCCGCACTACTTCGTATGAGTCACATTTTTCATGAATGCTCCTCTTCTATAAGTCGTAGCGTGATGTTATATAGTTTCATCAATAAATGGGCCAACACTAAAAGATTTTTTTTTACATTCGAACCGGTAGTTCCTGAGATTAGCACGTTTAACCAACCAAACAAACAAACTCTTCAACTTTACAATTAGTAAGTATAGCTAGATTTATGAAAACAAATACTAATTACGCACAAAATCCATAGGGGCGTTCATGGCTAAAAAAGGACTTGTTGTTTTTAAACAAATGACAGCCGCGCAAAAAGTTTAGTCAATGGCCATATTGCATGTTATGTTGTTAGAAGTTATTTTGTGACTCCGATTAATCGCTTCGATGTCGCTTTTAAAAATACCGGCCAAGTGCGAGTCAGACTCTCACGTGAATGGTTCGGTACAATGAACCTAAAAAAATACGTTGCCTCAATGGGAGCCCTCTTAAATTTTTTATTTAATTTTTATAATGTTTGTAATAGCTGCATACGTTCTGAAAAAAATTATAAACAAATTCATTCTGAAAAATTCAACTATCTACCAGTTACGGTGCTTGAGATTCAGCCCGCTGATAGGCAGACAGCGGAGGCTTAGTTTTAGGGTTCCGTTGGTTACCCTTTGGGTACGGAATCCTAAAAAATGCAATTAAAAATTAATCGAAGAATAAAACAGTTAAGTAACTAAAAGAATACATCATCTGTCTAACCTTTTCCCAACAATTTTGGGGTCGGCTTTTGTCTAATTGAATGCAGTTAAGTTTTGTTCCAATTCAAAATGTAATCACTGCCTAAGAATTTTGTCTTCAAAAACAACACAACAAGAAGTTTTAGCAAGAGTACTAGTACCTTTGTCGACTTGGTTAAGCCCGCTCCACATTCACGCGAGAATCTCGCGAGAACGCGACAAAATCACGAGAAACGTCAATGTGGATCGGCTCCACATTCACGTTCTCGAGTTGTCGCGAGAGTGTGGAGCGCGCTTTAGACTCGTACGAACGTCAGGCAGATTAGATTCACACTTGTTTCACTGTCAATTGATATCCTGCACTTATGACCGTTTCGATACATACAGCATAGTACATCAAACAAATATTTCATTAGTTATATTTTGAGAAGATTTTTTTAAATCAATCAAAATTATTTATTTCTCCTGACAATACAATCTTGTTCTAGGTGTTTTACATAATATTTCTCAAATTAAAAATGTGAGAAGCTGATGTCTGAGTTAGGCATAAAATACCTGTTTGTACAGGTATTTTGTACTCGTACACTACATTCGTCAATCACCAGTATTAACACTGTTTAGATTTAAATTGTGAGCGAGGAACAAACCAATCTGGCCCGTTATTGTCGTCGCGCTCGATAGATGTTGCGTTGTTTGCGCGGACGCGATTCCTAAATCGCGCTGTTTCGTTACACAACGCAGTACTTTGAGCTCACCTATATTTTATTCTTAATCATTTAGTTACATCACGACATTTTTTGGCAAATCGGTTCGGACCTCATCTAGTTTGCTAGATCGATTTAAATTATTATTACTACATAAAAATAAATTATACATATAAATATTATAACTGAAACAATTAGCTTTTAAACAGAAAATCACAAAAAGGTGACATTAAAAAGGAATAATACTTAAGGTTGAAATAAAATAAACAGAAGGTAATTTGAAGAAACACAATTATTTAATTATCAAAAAGAAATTTACATTTCGCACATGAGAACAAAAAGTTAAATATGAAATCTAATAGTTCTCTTTCGACACTCGGAGTTACAATACAAAACTAACTTTAATATTAGTTATTTACATAATTTTAAGGTGTATGGGTACTCTCAAAATCTTAGTTGCGTGAAGATGGGTACCCTGCTTGACGATATAAAGTGCGATCGCATTGTCACAGTGCACATAAATTAGCCAGTAGTACAACTACTGTATACAAACGCTTTTTTGTATTTGTTTTTATTTTATTATCTTATTGTGCGTATTGATGTTACGTAAAGTTTTAGTAATTATCTTTTGTGGTTATTTATATCGATATTTTAAAGTTTGGTCTTAAAATAACAGATGGTAATTGAAAAAAACTATTTTATAGTCTACTTTGTTGATAATTATTTTCTTATCAACAAACTAGATTCTATAAGAATTTTTAATAATTTTAATTAATTTATTTTTATTTTATATCTACTGCTATTTAATAAACAAACAAGTCATGGAGTGCAATAATCATAATCAATATTTTGAAGACCAAACTTTAGCATAAGCATAATTTTCATAAAAAAAAAAACATTTTCTCAAAGAGAAAAGAAGATTCAAGTTTAATCCCAATATCCCAATCTTACTATCATAAACTAACTAACAGAACACTATATTACGACAAACACATCCCCTGTAAATAACAGCGTAATGTTTAATATTTGGTATGATCTTCATTATTGTCAATGCAGTTAAGCAGACGTCTGTTTTCTGATTGTGTAGTAACCCTTCGGCATGTAGTGCACGGCGAACAGTTGCTGCGCAATGACGTATCAAATTGCTCTGCGAATATTCTAGTTGGAATGAAGCCATTTGATTCATATTCTTCCATCATGAAACGTCGCTGCGTCGGGTTAATAAGCGATGGTATTCCACTTCTTCCACGACTCTTCAGACTACCTTCTTCCTCAAACCTCTTTACCTAACGCCTCACAGTAGCTCTCTAAAAATTAAAATTATATTACGCACTTGCCACCAGCGATTTTTAAAAAATCACACACCAAGTATCGTCTCAGTTATAATAATAAATAACTTATTAACCGATCTTATTTAGAATTTGAGAAATATTAAGCCCATTTTTAACCGACTTCAAAAAAAGGAGGAGGTTCTCTATTTGTTTGTATTTTTATTTATGTTTGTTACCTCATAACTCCGTCATTTATGAACTGATTTTGAAAAATCTTTGTTTATCTGAAAGGGTATACTTCTCGATTGGTCTCATTGTCACCAAGTCAGAATCTGATGATGTGATCCCATGAAAATCGAGGGAAACCCTCAAATTTTATAGGTACGAGTACATATGTACAATGTTTTTCATAAACTTACTAACGCAATTCAAATATTTGTGCATGGTAATCATCATCTCATGCTGCTGAGCTGATGATGGAAGGTATAAGTCAGGATCTGATGATGGGATCCCATGAAAAATGTTTGTTCAGCGATATTTTCGCCAATTATTAACCGATTTGGATGATTCTTTCTATGTTTGGAAGAATATTTTCCCGGACTGGTCCCATTTTAATTTGGTGAAGATCTGATAAAGAACTTCGGAGTTAGGCAACGGAACTCTTCAGTAAATGATAGCAAATGGATCGGGATTTCTGAAATCGCACGTCTGTTGATTCTTTGCACCAAATTCAACATCACATCGGTAGTCGGTGTCAAAAAACCAAAAAAGACCAAAAAGATCGACTTGAGAAATCATTTTGACATACAAAAGAACAGCATTTTTAGGGTTCCGTACTCGAATGCTAACCGACGATACCCTATTACTAACCCTCTGCTGTCCGTCCGTCCGTCTATCCGTCTGCCTGTCAGCGGGCTGTATCTCAAGAATCGTAACCGTAGCTCTCTACCTATTGGTAGAGAGCTGAAATTTTCACAGATTGTGTATTTCTAATGCCGCTATAACAACAAATAATAAAAATTAAGGTTTATGGTACGGAACCCTACGTGTGCGAGTTCCAACTCGTACTTGGCCGGTTTTTAAGTATAACGCAACATTTCACATTTTCAAAACGTATATTTGTTTTAATAATACGAAAGAAATATCTAAATCCATTCTAGCTAGAGCCAACTCGCTTCCTCCCTATCCGTTTTAGTCCTGCTTCCTCCGTTGAACATAGAACTCTGTGTCACTTGGGCTTACGTACGGTTTTCACTTGCGCTTACGCACACATACAAGGACTGCATAGAATACCTAAAGCCAGAAGCTCGGTGCCCTCTTAAATAAGAAGGTTGTAAAAATAAACAACTTACTTTACTTTTTGGAGTCTTATAATTTTGAATTTAGTACTCTTTTTTCACATAAAATGTGCCAAAAGACATAACTGTTAACCACAGATAAAATCTCTCATTGAAAAAAATCCCTCTTTTTTATTTGAGATGGGTTCGCTCTTCACTCTAGTCTAAGTCTGAGATGACAGAGAAAAGTCTACGATGGAGCGAGCTGATCTAGAAGGAGCCTGTTCACTCTGACTGTAAAGAGAAGAGGGTTCGGAAACACAGACGCAGGCAGAGAAGTCCACTCCTTTGCTGTGCGCATTATAAAAGTAAGTATTAAGGAAAACACAGTCCAATTATTAATCAATCGTATTAAAATGCAGTACATACCTAAATCCACAAGTTTTTGTTACAAATACTAACTCAACAAACTAAGTTTCGTTTGAACAGGCGACAAAACCTTTGATACCGGTCGATCGGCTACCCATTTGTTTTCAAGTCTTTTGTCGAATAATCGAATAAGTTTTTCAATTTGGCTCGGATTTCCCGGTATTGGAATTCGGACCTTTAAGGTTTAAGGCGTCTTTCTGATACGAAGCGAAAGTACGAAATTAATAATAATAAATTTGTTGTTTGTTTGTTTTGTTAATTTGTTCGACAAAATCTGAAGTTTCTGTCGGCGCGACAACGCCGCGATCGTTTTCAATACAAATGAGCGCGTCGATCGCATATTCGCACGATGATTGCTGGATTAGAATTTAATAGAATATAATTTATATTTAAGGGAGTTCCTCTTCGAAGACGTTTGTGTCTGCTCATGTTCACAAAGCCCTGTTTATCTGACGTTGCCGTATTCAAGTCAGATTCCGACTTACTCAGATTATCTGTTTGTGTCTTCGGTGGTGTACGTTGAGTCATTTTTTATAGTTTTATTCAAAAAGGAAAACGACAGTTTAATTGTTAGATATTGGTGCCCTCACGCATTTAAAGTCGTAGCTAGTCCAGGCAAATAGTGTGACGGCACTTCTCCTTTAAATCAACTGGTTATATAGGTATCGCCGACTAGTGTCTCCACAGCGATGGTGCGGGCGTAGCAGTCAAAAACGATATACACTGCCTTTGAATATCACTAATACAGGCCCAGACAATAACGGCACGCACTTACACTAACTGTTAGTTAACTTTGAGTGTGTTAGTAAGCACTGAGAAAAACAAACAACACAAAAAATAACAGTGGAGCACTGCTGCGACAACCCACGAGTATTTGCACATCAGCGACCCACAAAGACACAGTCCAGGCGACTTGCAATCATGCTCAACATATTAAGATGTTGGTGCTGCCCCATACCCTGCGCACCAAGGAAGTTCACCTTTACACATTTTTGTGTAAAAGATCCACATGCACGTCTGGGAACATCCTCGACAAACTACTCAAGCTGGCAGCCCCACCAGCATTCTAAACGCGTTATTATACTGAACGTGGCGAGTACAGTTGCGTACATCTAGTCGACAGGCTGATCGTTTATAACGAAGTACAGAATTGGGACGACACCTTTCCGACCTTGGGCAGTGGGGCTTTTTTAAAATTGGTGAAGTAAATATCTGAATTGCGTTAGTAAGTTTATGAAAAACATTGTATCTACCAATAAAATTTGAGGGTTTCCCTCGATTTTGATGGGATCCCATCATCAGATTCTGACTTGGTGACAATGGGACCAATTGAGAAGTATACCCTTTCAGATAAAACAAAATTTTTTCAAATCGGTTATGAGGTAACAAACATAATTATATAAAAAATACAACCGAATAGAGAACCTCCTCCTTTTTTTGAAGTCGTTCAAAAATTGGCTTAATATTTTTAAATTTCAAATGAGATCGGCTTATGCGTAAGTTATTTATAAATATTATAACTGAGACGATACTTGTTGTGTGACTCTGGGCGGAGCAAAAAGGAGCGTAGAGCCAAACACTACTGTCTTAGTCAGTAGTGTCAGACTCTACACTCCCTTTCTCATTCATCTGTGTTCCTCCTAATGCCCGCCGCAGTCCAGGGTGCTTACTCTCGAATATAATTCCGATAGATCGACATTGGAACTGTCAGTCAAAGGAATTGGCTGGACTCATTAGTCTAGCCAATCCCTGACGTTTAACTCAACCAACTAACGTTTGACCAAAGTCGATCTATTGGAATTATATTCCAGAGTAAGCACCCAGGGCCGTAGCGTCTCATGCGAACAAATTCCGCTAATAGGCAGAGGGACTTACCACAGGGTTTCCTATAAGTAACTAGTAAGCGCCCATAGGTTTTCGGCATGCAGGTTCCTTGGAGAGTGTAGGGGAGCAGTCTGAAGAGATTTCCCAAATTTCCTACAATAATAAAAAAAACGGGCTATGCGCGTACGAAGTCGCGAAAAGCTAGTATACCATGTCTGTCTGTCTTTACCTATTAATAAAGAACTTAAAATAAAGTCTTTTACTTCAGGTTTTTTATCGACAAAGATATAAATAGTTGATTAACTATTCAGTTGAGTTGAGCTTGTCAATAAAATGTAATTACACCGATCAACGCGTGGGGGGACCATTGAGTAGGCTGATAATTACAAATTATTATAAAGACATAAACACTGAGGCAAATGTGACTAAATGTAATTTTACTGAAGCGGCGATTAGATATTTATTTATTTATATATAGGATCGCCAACAGAGGCTACACAATCATATACACTATAATACTGACAAGGACAAATACAAGAGTGCGCCTCCAATTATAGGCGATCACAGCATGCACTTATTATTTAGTTACCAATAATTACATAGCTTAAAACCTTGAAACAAGTTAAACTATAATAAAAGTTATAAACCTCCAGCAGGTCAATGGGGATGTTGACTCAGAAAATCTTAAGTGGATTTTCCAAGGTTCAAGGTTTGACTTGGCTAGTTTTCACCACCAAATCAAATTTATAGAAGAGTAAGATATAAAAAAACCGGCCAAGTGTGCGATTCGGACTCACACACGAAGGTTTCCGTACCATAAACCTTAAATTTGTTATTATAACGGCAATAGAGTTACACAGTCTGTGAAAATTTCAACTGTCTGCCTATTACGGTTCTTGAGATTCAGCCTGCTGATAGACGGACGGACGGATGGATAGCGGAGGCTTAGTAATAGTGTTCCGTTGGTTACCCTTTGGGTACGGAAGCCTAAAAACAAAACCTTACGTAAGTACGTAAAGATGATAAGTAAAGCCAAACATAAGGTAACATGTACATATGTAAATACTAGCCAAATCGAATCTTGAACCTTCATTAACCTTATTTCAGGATCATCTAAAGAACTTGGCACCCATTTAGAACTCAATCCTTTTTTCGCTGAAGTCGACAATCACGACCTGATCCCACCATCGCTCTTTTACCACCAGAATACCAGACGTACTGCAGGGTACCATCCGTACTTGGTCGATATCCTGACTAGTCGTACCCAGCGCTTCTCTTCCACATTTATTATACGCACAGCTAAAGTGTGGAACTCTCTGCCAGCATCTGTGTTCCGGTCCACATATAACCCGTCTGCCTTCAAAACAAGAGTGAACAGGCATCTTCTGGGCACTCTCGCTTCATCATAGACCTCATCTTTATTAATGGGACAAGCCCGCCACACATTCCCAACCACTGCAACTCCTGAAAGCCAGAATCAACAGAGGCGACCACCAGAAAAATGCCGAGCCAATGAAACCCGACGAGACCCGGAGAAACGATTCAACCGTCTTGGATCCTGCAACAAAATAATCAGAAAAGTACAGCGGAGGAGTAGGAAAAAAATATATATAATTTCCACTTCCCTCCGTATCAAGCAGGAGACAGAATAGAACTAGGCCAATAGGCACCAAGGGACAAATACAACTGGGTTAAGCCCAGTTGCCAAGCACCACGGATTATATCTTACCGCTTAAACTAATGGGTCCTAAATTGTGAGCTACGTTTGATTCCAGTAATAGGTATGGCAAAATCGCTTGAACGCACGGAAATTTGTTCTGGTTTCAACAAGGTCCGTATAGTAAACTACCCCAGATGTAACCTTAATACTGTCTAACATAATATTGCGTTCAGTTTGCCAAAGACTACACTCCCATAAGATGTGATGTGTGGATTGTTCGTATTCATGGTCAGCTGTAGAACATTGACATAAAGGCGAGGCCACAAGCTTAAAGGAAAATAATTTACTCTTAAAGTTGCCATGACCTGTGAGAATTTGGGCAACACAGTGATCCACCTCCAGCCATGTCCAGCCGCTCACGAACAGATGGAAAAAACTGGTGGAGGTGAGGGTCTTTGATGGAATTTTCCCTAAACCTCATCTATCGCTTTCCATCAGGCGTGATTGTGGTCAAGAGCTAGCCCATTCCTAAATAATAAAAAAAAAGACGTGTGGCACTCGGAGACTGCCGCGGTAAAGCTATTGCATAGCATTTTTTATCAACTTATGCAATTATAATTATATATTTATTTTATTTATGCAGTATTTTTTTTTTTCTTTGTTTTTTTTTTCTTTGATATTAATTCAAGTTACACTTTGAGCTAAAAAAAAGTAAAAAGTAAAACTAAAAAGTATCACCGCTGTGCCGGTCGGAGTGGGGGGTGTTAGGTTTTTTTCGTTACGGAATTTCTGGATTCGGTCTCCACGCTCAAGGCCCGCGATACAAGCTATGCAATAGCTTAACAAAACACGGATATTATTAACATTGTCATTTTGCTCCCATTTTCACATTTATGTTCTTGCTGGGATTATAATAACAAGATTCTCAAATAACTCTTGAAATATTAAACCTTTTGTTTAAAGGACTAAATCAAAAGGTTGAAAAGGGCTCTTTACACAATACAGAACTAATCCTAGAAGTAACATAGGTTTATGAAATTACATAGGTTTTAATTAAATGAAATTAAATGAACAAGATTCACAGAAACTCACGAGGGATTTCATAGGATTTAAAAGGCTTATTGAAATCGTACTGAAAGCTCCATTTGAAATATAACGACACGTATTTACATGGAATACGAGATAGGAATAACATGCTATATCAAAGTTCTCTTCAATTTCCAGATGTACTATTTTGAAATGTGAGCGTTAGTATTCCGTCAGTAAAAAAAAACGATATTTGATCATTCTAGCTTGTCTATTGTGTCAAGCTTAAGGAGTATGTAGTTTTGATAGTATTTTTATAGCTGTTCTTTTATTTCTAAGTTTTCTTATGACAAACCCCCTCTACTTAAATCGTATCAGTCACCTTGGTAGGTCGTTTGCCCGTCGGTTGCCTTCAATTCATTGACATACTTACCTACGTTTATTGTACCTAAATCTATGGGGCACGAACGATGGTATGCATGTTACCATCATATATAAATGAGTTACAGCCGGAAATCTGTAATGCTATAAATACAAAAAACTGCTGAAGAGATACTTTCTAGATTGCAAGACGATCTAGATGTGTCTCTTTAAATGAATAGTTATACCTATGCATATACCTTCCTAACTTAATTTAAAAATATGGTGTAACACCAAGCTGCCGTGACTGGCCATACCACTGCTTAACCCGCGATGGTTTGTGTTGGTATGTTTATAAATTAAAATTGTAAAAAAAAAAATGTTCTTAGTCAATAAACGAAAAAATTAAGCTAATTCTAATTGATTGAGTCGAGAAAAGAAAATGACTTAGGATATAAAAGTAATTTTTATACAACTTTGTTAGGGGATTCACAGGAAATTCTCGTATAAATGTTTAAAATGTCGCAATATCATTTAAGCGACAATGTCAAAAACTTGTATCCCAAGAGCCAGCGACGGTCAGACCTTCGTTATTTTATAAAAGCTGAAAGGTCCTGAAGGTTGCCTGTTTGTCGGTCTTCTACAGATTGTACTTCGGTGAATGTGCCCAAGAACTCCACGACCTCATCCCACCGGCCCCCTTCTACCATCGGACATCCAGACGCACTGCATCTTACCATCCCTACCTTGTAGCTATTCCACCAATTCGCACTAGCGTTTCTAAACGTATTTTATAATGCGCGCAGCGAAGGAGTGGAACTCTTTGCTTACTTCTGTGTTTCCAAAAGTATACAACCCTAACTTCTTCAAAGTTAGAGTGAACAAGCTCGCTCCATCGTAGACTTTGTTTCTGTCATCTCTGACATAGAATAGAGTCTAGAGCAAACCCATTATAAATAAAAAAGGACCTGGATGAGTGTCACTGATGCCACTGTGAACGTGGCCACCTACTGGGACCAAAATATTTAACTTAATCACCAACGACTCGAAAAGAAGACATCAACAGAAGAATGTTAATTTTTTAACTGACTTCAAAAAAGGAGGAGGTTCTCAAATCAGTTGTATTTTTTTTTGTTATCTCATAAATCCGTCATTTATGAACCGATTTGAAAAATTATTTTATCTGAAAGGGTATACTTCTCAATTGGTCCCATTGTCACCAAGTCAGAATTTGATGATGGGATCCCATGAAGATCGAGGGCAACTTTTAAATTTTATAAGCACATATAATGTTTTTCATAAATTTTCTAACGCAATTCAGACATTTGTGCCTGGTAATCATCATCTCATGTTACTGAGCTGATGATGGAAGGTACAAATTAGGATCTGATGATGAGATCCCATGAAAAATGTTTGTTCAGCGATATTTTCGCTAATTGTCAGCCGATTTGGATGATTATTTTTTTATTTGGAAGAGTATTTTATGGACACCAAATTTAAATGAGACCATCATTTAAATTTGGTGAAGATCTGACGAAGAATTTCGGAGGTTGGCAACGGAACTCTTCAATAAATGATAGCAATTGGATCGGGATTGCTGAAATCGCATTTTTTTTTGTGTTTACACCAGTTCTTAACATAACTTCACGCCGATACACTGTTAATAGGTACGCAGGTAGGTACCACTAAAAAGTGAAAAATAAAAAAAACTTTTTTACAAAAATACAACCAACTTCCAAAAACAAAACACTATAAGGTATAAAATAACTTCAGAAGAAAGAAAAGAACTTTAATTTCGAAAGTCGGTGTCAAAAAACAAAATAATAATTAAAACACCGACTTCCGAAAATAAAGTTCTTTTCTATCTTCCGAAGTTATTTTGTTACGATGATGATCACACAATGTTATACGACAAATACCTCTAAGAGCTTTTACATGGTACGAGTATGAAACTCGTAAGTCTCGTAATCCTTATTCTTGGAAATGTTGAAACCGGTTTAATGAAACTTTCTAGGTATGTATAAGATAACTAGTTCTGAAAAGGTAGTCTACTGCGAAATACCATAATGTTTCTGTAATCTATATTTACAGCAGTAGTGAACAACAGCGGTAAAGTTTTACTGCCGTAAAAACTCGTGTTTGCAAAGAAAAAATCGCAGTGGCTTGGCTTAGGTAGGGTCGTGCGTCATCACTTCTACGGTCCTGTGATAAAGTAATGCAAACTTAATTTACTAATATTTATAACGATATAAATACCTAACATTCTAATTAGGAGAACTCATAAAATAATAATAATGACAAAGCCTAAAAAACTATGAGAGGACTTTAAGTAGTTTTACATTTTACGCTTGCCAGATAATGTACTGTTCTCTGAGAATTTTGACCAAAAACAAGAACAAATAACACATAATATGCTTTTCTACTGAAAAAAAAAATGTAATTAGTCCGTCAGTTAGATTATCAAAAAATATCTGGCCCGTTTTTAGGGTTCCGTACCCAAAGGGTAACCAACGGAACCCTATTACTAAGCCTCCGCTGTCCGTCCGTCCGTCCGTCCGTCCATCTGTCTGTCAGCGGGCTGTATCTCAAGAACCAGAGGTATAGGTAGAGAGTTGAAATTTTCACAGATTGTGTATTTCTATTGCCGCTATAACAAAAAAAAGTTAAGGTTTATGGTACGGAACCCTTCGTGTGCGAGTCCAACTCGCACTTGGCCGGTTTTTTCTTTTGTTACGTAAACTAAAATTGATGCAGATACGACGCTTTTAAAATTCTCAATACGTCACGCCATGATTAGATTACATTAGATTTATTTATTTGTTTAAACATTGTATACATACAAGAGTATACAAGATAAATCCACTCATGTTTAACCTTTTTCATACCAATCTTGTGAATTTATCCCCACATAATTAACCCCTCGATTAACTTGCTCCTAAAAGAATTCCCCTGTTTCAGTCCCTTGAAACACTGAAATACCCACGTTACCTGTGTTCTAATGACAGGGATAATGGTCGATAGGTATGATAACTGAATAAACTTCAGTCATCCCATTAATATTACCCCGGCTAACTTTTTGCTCTTTACCAAAGGTCATTTTGGTACCCATTAAGGAAAGCCTCAACCATAAATTCCACATGTTTTTGTTGGGATCTTTATTGGTATAAATTATGGTCATTTTATTTATGAGTTTCGTAAGGTTCCTCTTCTAGTAATTTAAGGTTGACAGTTTCGTATTTAGGAAAATAAATAGTAGGACTGAATTTAATTTCTAAATTACCCTACAATTTTGTTAGAAAAGCTTTCTCTTGTAATTTTCTTGAAAACGAGACAACAAATTAGATATAATTGCCTTCGTGGTTGAGTGGTTTAGGCGTTTGCCTTGTGACCTGGTGGTCGTGGGTTCGATTATCACGGGAAAGAAAACTTTGTAAAGTTGTTTTCCAGTTTGGTTAGGAAATTGCAGGTTTTAATCACCCGCTTGTCTGATTAAGAATATGATTTCATGCTTCAGAAGGCACGTATAAGCCGGTGGTCCCAGCCGGCAAATAGCGGTCGTCAAATAAACCATGTCAGAGTCCCTTGAGGCGGTTTAGAAACTCAAACACTAGGGTTTGTAGGGTCGTTTTAGACCTTACTGCCCACACAATAAGAAGAAGATTTAACTGAATAAGTTTACTCAAACGCAATTTTTATGTATTCATAGCTTTCTTTTTTTTATTAGTAATGGGTTTGCTCTTGACTCTAGTCTATGTCCGGGATGACAGAGACAAAGTCTACGATGGAGCGAGCCTACCCAGAAGGAGCCTGTTCACTCTAATTTTGAAGAGATTAGGGTTGTAATATTTCTGTCTCTATATCTACAATTATAATTGAGGTGCGCGGTCGAGGGCGCTTTTTCTTCGTTTTCCTTCATTCTTTTTTGTAGAGTGTTCATCAGAACCTATTTTGCAACCTGAAACAGATTAAAGACAATACCTCTTAGAAGGTTATTGTACTCATCATTATGAACCACTTTTAACGAAGCTGAAATCGCGAAAAAAAAAAGTGACAGAACAGCTGATTGATTTTTCGCGATAGGGAGAGATCAGTGTATTGGTGATTCTCTATAATGTGTCTTAGAACACTCACTGGAACGAGCTCTTTCATTTAAGCTTCTGCCTACTTGGATTGGAAGAGTTGACCCCCGAGCTAGGTGTGAAAATTCAAGTTAAATCTAATTAGAGGGAGTTAGATTTGATAAATTATATTTATTTTGCAAATAGGGTACAAGTAACGCTTTTACACGTCATTTATTTTTTGACATATTACTCTAGATGAGGCCGGCATTTCGTAGCTGACTACCCTGAGAAGAAACACCGAAACAAACTCAGAGGTCAGTCTCTTTTGAAGTCCATACAATCGCCAATAACATGAAAACCATGTAGATTAACGTCTGAGGTGGCCTTTTAAGGAAAGCACTACACAGGTTTGAGTGGGCCTGTCCAGACAGTGCAAGCATTTGTCAGTTATCGTGCAGCTCAACTCAGAACTTTGAAGAGCTCAACGAGCCGACGAACAATACCAAAGTAAGGACATTCGGGTAGGCCGCATAGTATACTCAAACCGCCAGACTGTCATGAAAACTATCCTTAAAAATAAGGACCTACATAGTCCTCACACTTACAATACATCATTTTTTAAGAACCATGCAGAATAAATTTAACTGAATAATTTAATGTGATTGATTATGTTCGGTTCACTACAATCCTATACTAAATTAACTTAACGTCAGTTATTCATTAGTGTCCAGTTTAGTTAAATTAACTTAGTTTGGTTGACTTTAATTAACTTGTCTCGTTGGTAATGTTTAGGAGTTTTAATGTTTATATTATGAAAGCCATTTATTAATCTTTAACAAACATTTTGGTACATGATACATATATAATAGTCAATTAAATTTTATAAACAAATAATTAATTATATTTATTCATGTATTTTGATATTTATGTACATATAATTAAAATAAGTAAATGTTATTTCATTGAATATAAATAGTTTTGGTTGAAAAAATCCGTTTATTAATACATTACAAAATATGTTTTGTTTATTAAGGACCTCTCTTTGATTTTTCTGTCTTCGACCTTAGAAACCCAATTTTCACCAGCCATCTTTATTTCGTCTAGCCATCTTTCAACGGGTCTGCCTCTTCAGTGTTTGTATTGATTACATCTAATTGACCCTTTTGTGTAATGTCTGTCCCTTTTACTACATCAGTAGCTTCTACTGGAGGCACGTTTAGGTCCCAAGAGATCCCTGGGGATGAAAAATGATCCTATATCCTTGTCAAAGTCCGACGGACAGACAAACATTACAATAAGCTGGGTTTTCCATCCAGCTCCTTATCTTTCTTTTGGGAGTCTAAAGGCTACTTTAGCAGAATCAGAAAGCACATCACGCTACCCGTCACTGTCAAATTTTCCCAATCAACCTTGAACCTAATGCGTTGGCGATAAAGATGAAAATGAAATCTGACAGATTGTTGTGTGGTTTTAATATTATGATTCTGCTAAAGTGGCCTTTTTAGACCCGCTGTAGTTTGCTTCCAGAATAAGCATGCGTTGCAATATTATATTGTAACGCATACTAACAATTATGAGTCGGATTCGCGTGCAAAGGGTTCCGAATTAATAATATATATATATTTTTTAATTTATCAAAAAAAAATCACAGACTTCTTATAGGTAAAAACTAATTTGGTGGAAACTGTGTTTCCCGATAGCTACAACCTGGGAGTCTTTAAATCAAGAGTGAATAGGTTACTTCTAGGCAAGCGTGCTCCATCTTTGACCACATCATCGCTTACCATCAGGTGAGATGGTGGTCAAGCGCGTGCCTATTAATAGTAAAAAAAATAAAAAAAAATCTCTGTATTTGTTTTAAAATAACTTCTTTATCAAAAAAATAAAAAAAATAAACTGCTACTGTTAAGACCCTGACAATGAGCCCTTTGATTTCGTGCATTTCCATCGGATAACTATTCAATTTAATTGCTAAATTACAAAATCGTCTATCAACCCGTCCACCTGTCTGTGCAGACCATTATAGTCCGCTGAGAAACGGGCTTGGTGGAATTAAATTGTGCAATTCTGACGCACACTCTGCGAAAAGTAACGATAGAAAACCGACAGGCTGGCGACTCGGCGTCGATGTTCAAGGCTTTGGAGTTTTGACTCCGAACTTTGACCAGTTCTTCGTTGTTGATGATGAGATTATTGGTTTCTCAATCGGTTCAAGCGCATCAAGTTGATGTCTGACAAATCCGTTCCAGAGATGAGAGCAGTACTTCATAAGTACGCGCTTGATAAAGATATGCGTTAAATCTTGAAAAATATTTTAAAATGAACTCACTCTTGAATCATCGTCATCATCTGCCTAGCCTTTTCCCAACTACATAATATTAGGGTTGGCTTCCAGTCGAACCGGATTCAGCATACGAGTGAATACGAGTATTTTACGTGGAGTGGCTGCTTAATAGACCAAAACCCATTAATTGGGTAACAGGTACTCCTTGGTAAGATGATGTCAGATTTTCTGGCTTCTGAGTATCCGTACCAACGGCCAAAGATCTAATAATGACAGCCGTGACTAACGGCTTAACTTGCTTTCCGAGGCAGGAAGAAGTCTCGGTATGTTAAGATGGTAAACCATCCACAGACCAACCTCGGCAAGCATTGCTTAACTTTGAAGATCGACTCATGCGGTTGTTATTGTTTAACCACGAGCTCTTCACTCTTGAATAAAAGTGTCAAATAACAAAAGAAGAAGAACTATCACCATGTGAGTTTTACATTCATTATTCAGCATTGCAAAATTGCAGCACTTCTCTTAATAATACTACAGTTAAGTTTATTTTCGCTGACGAAAACTAAATTAAAGTTCTGTGGATAAACATCAGGGTTGTCTTAAAGTTCTGTGTGTTAAATTAGGCGAAACTTAGGTACCTAAGCTAGCTTACTTAAATGTTTGTTTAGTTCAGTCTTATTCGCTATCCGAGTAAGTTTATCAAATATTGAACGCGTTTATAAGAAGTTACGATTTATTGATAAATGTTACTTTAGAAAAACATTATGCTTTCGTTTTAACTGCTAACGGCTCTTAAGAATGTTTTATGTTGTTTGCATACTTTTTTTATGAATGGGAAATCATCAAATATCTCAGACTAAAACCATAATCATGTATTCTTCTTAATGCCCTTTCGATCCGGGGCCGCGGTGACTCATCATCATCATCATCCGAAAGATGTCCACTACTGGATATAGACCTCCCCCAAGCGTCGCCACAACGACCGGCCCGCGACCTTCACCAGGTTACCGGTCCTCCTTGTGGGACGCCACTCCAGAACTTTTTGCCGTGACTCTTTCAAACAAATTAAATCAAATCAAAAGTCGTTTATTCAAATAAGGCTGAGAGCCAGCACTTTCTGAACGTCAAGTTTTACAAAAGACAGTCCCCCAAAACGCCCGCCCGTCACCACTTCCTAGTGTTTTAGCTGTGGAGAAGAAGTGGCCTACAAACTCCCCAGCAACACATCTATCTGATACGTTTTGAGAACCTGAATTTATACAACAAGTATGCAACGTAATCAATATTTAAAACGAAAAACATGTGGATGAGGAAACAAATTCCTCAACCACATTTTACATAGCTTTTTTAATGCTATGCATAAGTAGATGACCGAAAAGGAGGGCCGGGCACACCATAGGGCATCGTAAATAGTACTAGGCATGCCTTTTAAGTTCTGTCGTTTCCACACTTCCCGGCAATTTTGAATTTGGAACTGTTCTATATTCGAATGTGTTTTAAATTTTGAATCTCAAAACAGTTGAAAGTATTGGGATTAATGCTATTGTTTAGTCATAGCGTCGATTGGAATTAATGCTAAACTTTAAAGCGGTTTATCTTTGTAAATTTTTACTCATTTGACAAAGTAAAAACTACGTGTCCAATATATTTTAACAAATAGATCTCATGACGGACAAATTAAAGCATAAATCTGACTCCAGTCTTGCCAAGAAGTACCGTGTTACCCAGTTAATGGGTTGTGGAGGTCTGGTAGGCAGCCGCTCCACGTAAAACACTGGTATTCAACTGAATCCGGTTTGACTGGAAGCCGACCCCAATATAGTTGGGAAAAGGCTAGGCAGATGATGATGGATCTCATGACGGACCTTGTTAGGGTGACTGTCTACTGGAGCGGAGAGTGAATATTAACCAATGATATTGCATAAAATCTCAGTGACTGACGCGAAGTGGAGTTTTTATGCAATTCTATTGGTTAAAATTTCTCCGCTCCTGTGGACAGTCAGCCTTAGCCTAATGATCGAGAGCATGACTGCTGAGCGTTGATTCTAGGTTCAAATTCAGTGCATCATAACTGGTAAAATGTAAATGCGTTTTCCAATTAGGGAATTCAGAATAAGCCCCGGGGTTTGTGCCCGGTCAGTAAGCCTCACCGTCCATTACATGGAACTCATAATTCAACGAGGGAAACGTTCATAGGTACCATGATTGATACAATGTAGCTTAATACAATAGTAGCTAGAGAACGTGCAGCGTTACTAATACCAACCAACATGATTGGTATTAATTAGTATTGGACTATCAAAGCCAATTCATATTTATAAAACATACCTACATACAGAGGAACGTTACCGCAAAACGTCTATACTTAAACTAGTTGATGACCGCTGCTTCGCCCGCGTGGTTGTGGCCAAAATTAATCAGCTACTAGACGGCTTATTTTTTTCCGACACCTCCAACAAATATAGTTATATTTTAGCTAATGTATACAAAAAATTGACAAATTATATACCAAAACCTTCCTCGAGAACCGCTCTATCCATTGGTGAAAACCGGTTTAGGACTTTTTTGAGTTTATCGCGAACTGACAGGCAAATGCGGCGGAGGACTTGGTTTTATATAATATGTAGTGATAGTGAAAGCGATATTTTATAGCTGAAGAATTTGTTTATTTAAACGCTCTAAACTCTGGAAATACCAGTCGGATTTGGGAAATTCTTTTTTTATGTGATAACCACATTTACAAGACTAAAGGCTATATAACATCACGACCAATAGGAGCAGAGCATTAATACATTCAAAAAGGTGACGCAGACGAAGTTGCGCAGGTCAGCTAGTTTTGAAATACTAATTGTTTTATTTAAACTTTTCCCCAGCCTAGGAATTTCTTCTGTTTCGTGGGTGCGTTCACAAACATACATGTCACGCTCACAAACAACCAGATCCGGAAAAACTATCGATAGGCCATACAAATATTTGTTCCGTGTGGGAATCGAACCCGCGACACGCAGCGCAGCAGCCTATCCCTTAACCACTGCGACAACCGTAACGTGCCGTCAAAATTCTAAGTTAAATACATGTGCAGTGAACCTCAGTTGTCCGGTAACGTGAATTTTGATACTGAAGAAGAAAGTGTCGGAGTCACTTACCATCTCCCTACGACGTACCATATCGCGACCTCATGGGAAATGTCATAAGGTATTTTTATCCAAGGATTATGTCTGGATCTTCAAGGTTAAGCAACGCTTGCCAAGGTTGGGCTATGGATGGGTGGCCATCTTAATATGACGAGTTTCCTCATTTGTAGATGTTTAGCAGTCGTTACGGATAGTCAGAAGCCAGACTATCCGTATCTGACTCCAGTCTTGCCATGAAGTACCGTGGTACTGGTAGGCAGCCGCTCCTCGTAAAATACTGGTATTCAGCTAAATCCGGCTTGACTGGAAGCCGACCTCAATATAGTTGGGAAAAGGCTAGGCAGATTATTGGAAATGTCATAAGGTATTTTTATCCAAGGATTATATTCCCTTGCATTAATTTTTAAATTTCACAGAAGCTAGTGCGGAAATAAATGACTTCTATTTGGTTCACTGTCATACAAAACGCTTCAGTATTATTTCGTATTAATTTATTGGATTAAACTAGTTCTGCGTAACATTGTACATAACTGTAATATTGGTTCATAGATTGAATACCAGAGTCTAATATCCAGCTTATTGCTTCGATTTCTGCAATGTTATTGGTATTTAGCGGCATATAATTTTAACGTTGTATTGTAGCAATAAGCTGGCTGTTAAAGTCAAAATATAGTCAAAAGTGGCCTTGGCCCATGGCCCTTTTAGGGTTCTTGACCCAAAGGGTAACCAACGGAACCCTATTACTAAACCTCTGCTGTCCATCCGTCATTCCGTCCGTCTGTCTGTAAGCGGGTTGTATCTCATAAACCGTTATAGGTAGAGAGTTGAAATTTTCACAGATTGTGTTTTTCTATTGCCGCTTTAACAACAAATAATAAAATAAAGGTTTATGGTATGGAACCCTTCGTGCGGGAGTTCGACTCGCACTTGGCCGGTTTTTTGAATTGAATTGGAAATCATCTTAATGACTCCTCCCTCCCGCTCTCCGCTGCGGGAGGGAGTGACAGACTCCTGCTGACTAAAACTCACTCGAGTCAAATGTCAAATGTCCTTTGCATCTCTGATAGACATGAACATAAATAGGATGATTGGAATTTGAGTGTGTTGCTTCAAATGGATTGTACGAGAGTTATTTTCAACGATTTTGGCGCTGATAAAAATAAAAACCAAAAGAAAAAAAAAATACAAAAAAAAAAAAAAAAATTGCAAAATTGCATTGTTTTCAAGTACGTAATCAAAGCCTTGTTTATGTAAGAGAAGCTTCAAGACAACTTTACGACGCTACGATCCAAAGTCATTGGTATTGTTTGAGAAGTTTGTTATTCGACTGATTTCTTTAGTTGTTAATGAGCTTAGAAAAGGAGGTTTTCAGTTCGGTTGTATTTTATTTTGATGTTTGTTTTTTTTCCATAACTCTGTTATATTTTATGAACCGATTTGAAAAATTGAAAAATTCTTGGTTTATCTGAAAGGGTATATACTACTCGATTAGTCCTATTGTCACCAAATCTCTGATGATGGGATCTCATGAAAATCAAGGGAAACTCATACAATGGCACATACAATATTTTTCATAAACTTTCTAACGCTATTCAGATATTTGTGCCTGGTAATCATCATATCATATTGCTGAGCTGATGATGGAAGGTATAAATTAGGATCTGATGATGAGATACCATGAAAAATGATCGTTGAGCGATATTTTCGCCAATTGTCCGATTTGGATGATTCTATTTATTTATTTAACAGTTTATGTACACACATTACATAGAAAGTTAAAAAAAAGGAAACAGAAAAATAGGTAGGGCTGTTTTTGGTTTGAAAGAGTATTACCTGGACTGGTCCAATTTTAATTTGGTGAAGATCTGACGAAGAACAAGACAACGGAAGTCTTCAATATATGATAGCACATGGATCGGGATTGCTGAAATCGCATTTATTTTTTTTGTTTACACCAGTTCTTAACATAACATCACGGGCCGGTACGCTGTTAATGGGTACGCAGGTAGGGAACCACTACTACTGCGGACTTTGTTCCAAAAGGGCAGCGTACCCTGGAACGCAAAGGGCACTAGGAGGAACACGGATGGGTTTTAGTTAGTAAAAGTCTGACACTTTCTTCTGCTTTACCCAAAGCGGGAGGAACCATTTGATGATTTCCCATCCTTAAAAAAAGTAGGCACCAATAAAAAGGGAAAATTTAAAAAAGAGTTACAAAATTCAAAGTCGGTATTTTTGGTTACTTTTTCGTTTTTTGACACCGACTTCCGAAATTAAAGTTCTTTTCTTTCTTCCGAAGTCATTTTATACTTTGTAGTGTTTTGTTTGTAGTCGGTTGTATTAAAAAAAAAAAAAAAATTGTTGCGTGAAGATTACAGACAGACTGAGCATTTCATCCATTTTCCATTTACTAGATACACGAAGAAGTACATAATAATTCAACAAAGTAATTTCACTCTAATACATTTCTCGGAGGCGATCAGACAAATTGTCTTGGGAAATATCTCCCCTGAGATAGATCATAAAAAATGCAAAAGGCTTTGCTTTAAGCCTTTTTTTAGGGTTCCGTAACCAACAGATGACCAACGGCCGCTTTCTATCCGTCCGTCCATCCGTCCGTGCGTTCATCCGTTTGTTTGTCCATCAGCGGGTTGTATCTTATGAACAGTAATAGGTAGACAGTTGAAATTTTCACAGTGTACAATATTTATGTAGCAGCTATAGGAAAAAATAATAAAAATTAAAAATAAAAGCGGACTCCCAACTCCCATACAATAAACATGTTTTTTTGGCTTATGGTACGGAATCCTTCGCGTACAAGTTCGACCTGCACTTATTCCGTTTTTCTTTACTTCGTTTTTTTAAGCCTTCGTACTTATTTTTATTTCTGAATAGTTATCTTCGACCTTTTAGGCTGTCTTAAAAGAAATCAGAACCTAAAAGAAGAGACCTGTTTTACTTTATGACAACTTCAAAGAACAACACTCTATGTTTTTTTTTATTAAAGAAGCGTTATTTAAAGCAGGCGCATTTTCAGTGAGGTGAGCCTCACTGAAGAAAACTAGTTTCAGCTGCGGATTAAAAAGGCCACTTTAGTATGAATTGTATTGTTATTTATTGATTTTGTTTACATATCACAAGACATAGTATAAAACATAGTGCCACTTTGTGCATATTTTAAAGATCTAATCTTTAAAATATGCAACGGGTTTTGATGCGGGATTTTTTAATATATAGAGTGTTTCTCGAGGAAGGTTTTAGTATATAATTTACACCCGTGCAAAGCCGGGGCGGGTCGCTAATACATTATATTTTTAATATTTGAATAAAAAATATATAAATCGGGAACAGGGTCCAAGCTACCGGCGGTCAGGGCTCCAGAGAGAGGAACTTCCTGACAGTGGGAGCCGTGTCCAGAAGTACCAATTTCTGAATCCCTTGATCTAGTTGCCCAACGAGAGCCTCCTAAGTTGTTGGTCGAGGCTCGTGGCTATTAAGTCATTAGCCTACACAACTATCGGTACAATGATTGTGGAGTCCAATTCCCACATGTCATCAACCTCGCGAGCCAAGTCAATATTTATTAGTAGAATCATTAATAAGATCATAATATTCCCTGCATACAATTTATAACACGAAAATTATTTGTCTCATAGTTTTGTAGAAATTTGTGATAGAAAACTGGCCTAAGAATGATTTATTTATTTATTTATGGAGGATCGTCAACATTGCATACACAGTATCTTTAGATAAAAAGCATGATTAAAGACCAAATATTCTAGTGCTGCAACACTCACAGACAACCACAACATTACTATACAATTATTTCAAGAAAAAGGTGTAAACTATAAATAGGAATTAAGTTACAATATAAAACAATCTAAAATATGACAAAAATTAATGAAATAGTATGAACATGTCAGACTGAGGATACATTAAAAATGTCAGAGCTATTGAGCAAAACAAAACAAACAGAGAACATTAAATTAACACACACAGGTAACGCATTGAGTTAAATAAAAAACCACCACCAATTCGCACTAAGCGTTTTCAAACGTCTTTTATAATGCGCACAGCAAAGGAGTGGAACTCTCTGCCTACGTCTGTGTTTCCAAATGCTTACAACCCTAATTTCTTCAAAGTTAGAGTAAACAGGCTCCTTCTGGGTAAGCTCGCTCCATCGTAGACTTTGTCTCTGTCATCTCTGACCTAGACTAGAGTAAAGAGCAAAACATATAAAAAAATACATTTTGTTTCATATTTTGTGTTATTGAATTTATGTTATTAAATTAAATTAAATAAAACAATATTAAATAACATAGAGCAGGGGGCTAAGAATGCCACTTTACGAGAATCATAATATCAATCACGCGACAATCTGTCAAATTTCAATTTCATCATAACTTCTTCTTCTGCCTAGCCTTTTCCCAACTATATTGGGGTCGGCTTCCAGTCAAACCAGATTCAGCTGAATACCAGTGTTTTACGTGGAGCGGCTGCCTACCAGACCTCCACAACCCATTAACTGGGTAACACTGTACTTTTTTTTTTTGACAAGACTGGAGTCAGATTTACTGGCTTCTGACAACCCGTAACGACTGCCAAAGATCTACAAAGGACAGCCGGGACCAACGGCTTAACGTGCTTTCCGAGGCACGGAGGAAACTCGTTATGTTAAGATGGTCACCCATCCACAGACCAACCTTGGCAAGCGTTGCTTAACCTTAAAGATCGATCCGTGCGGCTGTTATTATTTAGCCACGAGCTCCTCAATTTCATCATAACGAATTAGGTTAATTGGGAAAATTTCTTCAAATTCTGCTAAAGTGGCCTTTTAAGATCTGCTTATCTGGCAGGCTGGCTCACTTGTTAGATATTGATTTCAAACTGCTTACTACCATTTACCAGTTTGAATTGCCGTCGACGTGTGGTTCGAAATATGATAAAAAACCACTGCCGACCTTTTTCGATTATATTTAAGCCATTTTTAGGGTTCCGTACCAAAAGGGTAACCAACGGAACCCTATTACTAAGCCTCTGCTGTCCGTCCGTCCGTCCGTCGTTTTGTCTGTCAGCGGGCTGTATCTTAAGAACCGTAATAGGTAGACAGTTGAAATTTTCACGGATTGTGAATTTCTATTAAGTAGGTCATTACAACAACAAATAACAACAAACCGCCAAACCAATAAACAAACACCGCTACCACCAAACAACAAATAATACCGCAACAAACAACAAATACTTAATAAAAATTAAGGTTTATGGTACGGAAACCTTCATGTGCCGTAGGGACATACACTTAAGAGGATTTCCCGAAATACTACACACGGAGAATTTCAAATACAGCATTGTGTTTGTTTTCTTCGTTTTTATAGTAAAAATTGTTCATAGTGATAAGTACAATGACCTCTGAAGAGGTATACGTTTTCTGTTTCATATTAATATGTAGATTCTCAGAAGGTCTGTTGCTCTGTAACGTAATAATGTAAAGTTTAATAAAACGCGGAACCCGTAAATTCCATGTTGGTTTAGGCAAAGAATGCGAGCGTAAAACTATGTAATATCAAAAGGAGTTTGAGAGTTATAAAGGTATATTATAGTGACCCTTGACAGCGTCCTATATAAATATATTGTGATTTCTCACATATATTTTTTATATTGGATAACTGGCGTTACAAGGAACCCTGGACGGAAACCGCTGCGCGGAGCTCCGTCGTCGTGGTTCATTAAAAGCTCCGCTTTTCAGGATTTAACAGGAAATTAAAATCGCCTTAGAGGAGCTCGTGCCTAAGTAATAACAGCTGCACGGGTCGATTGTCAAGGTTAAGCAACGCTTGCCGAGATCGATAGCTGACCGTCTTAATATATCGAGACTCACACTATCAAAAGCACGTGAAGCCATTGGTCTCGTCTGTCATTTGTAGATCTTTAGCAGTCGTTACGAATAGTCAGAATTGCCAGAACTTTGAATAGGTATCAGTATTTTAAATGGACAGATCAGAGACCAGCTAGGTAAAGGTCGTATCTAAAATTTCTATCAGAAAGTGTAAATGATAAAAAAAAAAGAAAATAACATTTTCCTGTCGCGAGGTTTGATTAATTAAATACATGTAAGTACTTACGCAAACCTCGCGACAAGCTTTTATGATCAATTTTAAAGGAAAATTTTATTTTCGTCTTTTTAGAGCATTTAAATAATTTAAAGATTTTCCATTTTATTTATTTTTTACTTATTTCGAGTTATTTTCTACAAGCCCTTTCATTTGATATCCATATTGTAGAAGTGCATAAAAAATAGCTATTCCACCATCTTGAATATTCCGCCATATTGGATTTAGAATGACTACACATTATTTTTCAAGTAAATTTGAATAAGTCCTTTCATTTGATATCCATATTGTAGAAATACATTAAAAACGTAGACAGAGAATAGATATAGACATGCTCTTAGAATAATAATAATTGTTAAAGTAAGACGACGCATATGCAAAATGTCTATGTGTGAGCAAGACGCAGCATAGTTTTTCTATCTCTATTTGCGTATCGGTTTTTGTTGTCTGCCATCAGTAGTCATTGGTGGCAAACAAATTGTGCTGTCAGCGTATTTTCGTTGATAGAAGCTTATTTTGTGTGATTTACTGCTTTAGTGATATTCCAGAAGGTATTATTAAGTGTGTAGTGATGGTGAATTGCAGTATTTACGGCTGTAAAAGCCGTAGTGAACGAAATCAACCAAACATAACCTTTCATCGGTAAATAGCATTTTTTATCTATTACAGCAAGTAAATCAAAGATTATTGTACTCAAGACTATTTTCTGTCCATAACAAGCAAAGTTTATTGATAATTAACGTCTAAAAAGACGATAAATCCTAACTTGTTTTTCATATTAGCCGGCCAAAGTGTGAGGCAATTTATGTTAGGTTGTTATCTATGTCACTTCATGTCATTTGTAAATTGTCGGATAATAACTTGACGGGGATACCAGCACTTGATTATTTTTACCCCTAAACGTATTTTTCTTTTTAGGTTTCCGAATGATCCATTTTTTTAAATAAATAGATTGACTGTACGGGCCGAGTTAGCTGGCATCCAAGTCGTCACTCCCGTATTTGCTCACGACATTTCGAAGACAGTTGCTTTCGACAGAACTTAAATCGTACCTACTTAAATCCACGTGCGATACCCACACTTTTCATCCAGGTAAAGTAAATATATTACTTAATTTGTTATTAAGTAACTAAACATCAAAAAATTTAAATATACTAACTCATCTTCTTGATTACATTAGCAGTTAAGGCATTCAGTTCGCGCGCGAACACAATCAAATAGTAATAAATACATACGTTACCCCTTAAAAAGTTATAAAAAAAAAACGTGTTATTAATTGATATGAATTACATTACTCGTAGTAGACGTACAACCAAAATAATAAGAACGAGATTACCCACACAATGGGGGTAAAAGTCTAAGTATGGCAATATTAAATGCACGAAGTTGTAATGATATACTTATGTCGAACTATCGCTATCCCTTACCGTTATACGCTGAGGACTTGTCTATATCTATTCTCTGTCTACGATTAAAAATAACTATTCCGCCATCTTGCATAGTTTGCCATATTGCATTTAGAATGACGTCACACAGCTTTTCATGTATTGTCATCCAAACTAAAAGTGTATTCTAAATTAAAGCTCAATCGGTTGGAGATATCTGCTTCAAAATTTAGTAGCAAGATTCCACCCGAACAAACATACATACATACATACATTGCAAGCTTTTAATAACTGGCTACTACGTCAGAAGTTTTAGGCACGTAATCAAAATACATAAAATTGTTCCGTTACTGAGTGACTGACAGTCAACGCACAGCCGACACTACAGGTCGTAGAAAGGTGACATTTGGCACGTAGGTTCCTTGGGAAGTGTAGGGTAGCACTAGACTCCCTAAATTCCGACGGGAACGGGAAAAGCTGGCAAAAGCTAGTGATTTACCTATATAGGATAGCTTTCGCAATTTCAGGTTTGGTCCTACAGTAAAAGTTGTTTGTTATCATGAGTACAATCACGTGTTTAAGTATCGGTCACTAATTACCAGTCACCCTATACATTTCAAACTTGAACGGAAAAAGCGCTGCCAGTCGCCAGTGGCACGTAGGTTCCTTGGGAAGTGTAGGGTAGCACTAGACTCCCTAAATTCCGACGGGAACGGGAAAAGCTGGCAAAAGCTAGTGATTTACCTATATAGGATAGCTTTCGCAATTTCAGGTTTGGCCCTACAGTAAAAGTTGTTTGTTATCATGAGTACAATCACGTGTTTAAGTATCGGTCACTAATTACCAGTCACCCTATACATTTCAAACTTGAACGGAAAAAGCGCTGCCAGTCGCCAGTGGTTACTTATTGTTTTATTAATTTATTTAAGTGTGCCGAAAAATTATGACTTAACAAACAAATAAATAACATTTAGAGGGTGTATGCGGAACAGAGAGTAAAGTCCCGCACACCTCAATTTAAAAGGAGGATACTCCAACCAGGCGGCTGTTGTGCCTGGCGGGCTACTGACCGATAGTTGACATTCGGGTTGATGTAAATGTTCAAATAGGACGGTAAACTCTGCTTGCGTAATGCAGGATTTCGACGTAGTAGTTCGCTGCTAGTTGGATAGATGGCGTCGCGGTTCTTTTTGTTGCGACGTAGATTTGCTCCGTTGGTTTTTCTTGTGGCGGTATTGATGCCGCTACAAACATACATAACAACAGCAACAAAATTTGGTTGACAAATATCAACCAAAGTTTACTTTTAATGACAGTCGAAGAATAAATACTTGAGCGAAAGGCGACGCCGTTAGCCCTTTTACGCACTAGCGGTTGGCCGCGGGGGCGGCTAATCGCGCGGTTGTCCGCTTTTCCAGTTTTAATATGCAACCGCTAGTGATTGTACGTACTTAAAATAATAATAAATAAGCTTTATTTATTTGCGTACAAATGTGAACATACAATAAACTAAATTTCCACTTAATTTACACTTTGTATGAGCTCCCTATGGGTAAAAACCTCCTCCAAAGATAGCCACTTTTCATTATTTTAGCTATGTTTAGCCAATCTTGGCCTGTTGTTGCCTTTATCTCGTCAGACCATTTGGCGTTTGACCGGCCTCTCGCTCTCGTGCCGGGCGGCCCTTTCCACTTTACACTCCATAGTGTCCACCTGTCGTCTCTGTACCTGGCCACGTGACCTGCCCACTGCCATTTTCTCTGAAGAGAAAAAGTTCAGTTATCAGTTATTTTGGTCCCGTTACGAATATCAACGCATTTAACCTTATCTTTCAACTAGATGCCTAAGCAACTTCTCTCCATTTTTTGTGAGTTGTTTGCATCTTTTTTCGAGTTGTGGTATCGAGCGTCCAGGTTTGGCATCCGTATGTAAAGCAGGGAAGGATGTCTGAACCCATGACGATGCATTTTACCGCCATCGGAAGGTGTGGTTGATTGTCTCCTTGTACGCACTTAACCGCCATCAAATGACAATAACATTAATATGAAAGGCGCGGTTGGCCACCCCCGCGGCTGACTGCTATTGCGTGGAAGCGCTTATGGTGCCGAGAGTCTGTCTACTTCCATCAAATAGGGTATTTCACTTAAAAAATCTAATTAGTCCGTCTGATAGATTTTCCGAAAATATTGGACATGTATTTATTCTTTTTTCACATAAACAAAAAATAAAGCGGATACAGCGAGTTGAAGACACGCGTGACGTCATTTGCCTGGATATATATTTTTTTTTTTTTACTATTGATAGGCACGCGTTTGACCACTATCTCACCTGATGGTAAGCGAGGATGTGGTCGAAGATGGAGCACGTTTGCCTAGAAATAACCTATTCACTCTTGATTTAAAGACTCCTAGGTTGTAGCTATCAGGAAACACAAACGGATATAATATCCGTTTATTATAATAATATTAAAAAGGTACTAAATGATTCAGCAAAAATAAATTAGATTTCACGTATTTATTTAGGTGACCTTTAAAAATAATGCTGTAGTCCCAGATTCCCAGAGTACATTGAAATCAAGTAAAAAAGTTTATTTTTCATTAAAAAAGGCAGCTGGTATTATACCTACTTAACTTTTAGATTAATTGTAATTAGTTAGGAACCTTTGTCGATGGATGCGACACAGGACTGGTTGTTGCGGTGACACTTGGGGGAGGCCTATGTTCAGCAATGGACGTCTTTTGGCTGATATGATGATAATGATAGTGAAGAACCTTTTTTCAATTTCATCGGCCAATGAAGCTGAGAGAGGTCTATTACATAGATAGATATAATTTTTTGAAGATCAGCCGCACGGGTCGATCTTCAAGGTTAAGCAACGCTTGCCAAGGTTGGTCTGTGGATGGGTAACCATCTTAACATACCTACCCAGTTTCCTCCGTGCCTCGGAAAGCACGTTAAGCCGTAGGTCCCGGCTGTGATTTGTACATCTTTGGCAGTCGTTACGGATTGTCAGAAGCCAGTAAATCTGACTCCAGTCTTGCCATGAAGTACCGTGTTACCCAGTTAATGGGTTGTGGAGGTCTGGTAGGCAGCCGCTTCTCGTAAAATACTGGTATTAAGCTAAATCCAGCTTGACTGGAAGCCGACCCCAATATAGTTGGGAAAAGGCTAGGCAGATGATATAATTTTTTGAGGGTTCCGTAGTAAAACAACGAGGAATCCTTATAATTTCAGCAAGTAACGCTTACAACCCTAATCTCTTCAAAGTTAGAGTGAACAGGCTCCTTTTGTATAAGCTCACTCCATCGTAGACTTTTTCTCTGTCATCTCTGACATAGACTAGAGTCAAGAGCAAACCCATCACTAATAAAAAAAGTCCGTTTGTCCGTCTGCGATTTAACTTAGAGACTAAACTAGTTAGTGAAGCTAATTCACCAAAATGTGGAAAAAAAACGTAGTGATTGAATAAAATAACACCAAGGAAACATTTACCTTTTGACATAATTATATTTAGTTGCACTTTACAAAAAAAAAATTACTAAATTGTGAGCTACTTTTGATTCTAGTAATAGGTATGGCAAAATCGCTTGAACATACGGAAATTTGTTCTGGTTTCTACAAGGTCCGTGTAGTAAACTACTTCAGATATAACCTGAATACTATCTATACTAATATATAAAGCTGAAGAGTTTGTTTGTTTGTTTGTTTGTTTGCTTGAACGCGCTAATCTCAGGAACTACTGGTCCGATTTGAAAAATTCTTTCAGTGTTAGATAGCGCATTTGTCGAGGAAGGCTATAGAACAATAGGAGCGGAGCAGTAATAAAAATTGTGACGCAGACGAAGTTGCGCGGGTTAACTAGTCTAACATAATATTGCGTTCAGTTTGCCAAAGATTACACTACCATAAGGTGTGGAACTTACAGACAAAAGTGAAGACCAAGTGATACATATGTCCTCGTTTTAATTTAACATTGTTACCTATTTATTTCTTAATACTTAAGCGTTAACATTTGGCCTCCTGGAACCTGGTATAAAGTCCACCAGTACATTGTTAGTTATTCTGTCTGAACTTAAGCATAAACATATTAGCAAAACATGAACTAAGATAATAAGCAGTAATATTATCTTAAGAAACTTTAATCAAGTTGAACTGACCTTTTGTTAATGAGGTCGTATATATAATCTAATATTAGGTCTTTACCTATGAAATTGCCATCTGCAGTACTGGCCATTTCAAATCAAAATAAGTTGTGTTTGGCTAAGAATTCTAATTTCAAATTAATTTTATTTAAAAAACATGTTTATTTTTATCCAAAAGTTGTCATTTGTTTATTGATTAGTGTTACATTTTCATCGCATTTCAATCTTTTTCGTCATCATGGATACGTTAAAAATTCGAGTAATTATGGAATTTGAATACCGTCGTGGCAGCAACGCGGCACAAGCGGCACGCAACATCAACGACGTTTACGGAGCTAACACTACAAACCAACGCACCACCTGTTATTGGTTTGCTCGCTTCCGTTCTGGAAATTTCGACCTGAAAAATGAACCTCGCGGTCGTCCGAAGACTTTGGTCGACAATGACGAATTAAAGGCGATTGTGGAAGCTGATGATACACAATCTACGGCTGAATTAGCAGCAGCTTTCGACGTTAGCGTCAAAACAATATTGGTCCATTTGCGTCAAATTGGCAAGGTAAAAAAGCTTGACAAATGGGTGCCCCACGAACTCAATGATCGCCAGCGCGAAGTACGCGTCGAGACGTGCCTTGCACTGCTCAACAGACACACAAATGAAGGAATTTTGAACCGCATTGTTACCTGCAATGAAAAATGGATTCTGTTTGATAACCGCAAGCGCTCAGCAAGTTGGTTGGATCCTGGTTCAGCACCTAAACAATGCCCTAAACGAAAACTTACCCCTGGAAAAGTGATGGTCACTGTTTAGTGGTCTAGCGCCGGTGTGATTCATCACAGCTTCTTACCAAACGGGGTGAGCATTACTGCAGATGTGTACTGTGAAGAACTGAACACAATGATGGAGAAACACTGATTATTTACTGGAGACTACACATGGTGCCAAAAGCTCTAATTTAGAAGTAGCTCAAGAATTTGTAAATTTTTTCACCAATATACCAACTAAAACTACGGAATATTTAAATTCTTCACCTGAGGTCTCATATAATTTATTAAAAGCTAACGTTCCAGGTTGTACGGTTGAATTCCAGTTCAAACATATCAACCCTGTGACAGTCATAAAAGCTTTCCGGCAAATCAAAATCAAATTGACCGAAGACATATGGGGAATGTCTATTAAAGTGTGCACGTCTATAATTGAAACTATAGCACCATACTTGGCTTTAATATTTAATTTATGTGTGGACCAAGGAGTCTTTCCGGATATAATGAAATATAGTAAGGTTATACCACTATTTAAGTCGGGCGACAGCAAAGACACCAATAATTATAGACCTGTATCTGTTTTGCCGGTTTTTAGCAAAGTGTTTGAAAAAGTAATGCTCAATCAGATGCTCAATCATTTTAACATCAATAAAATTTTACACGATCAACAGTATGGTTTTACCAGGGGTCGTTGTACGACTGACGCTGGTGCTACGTTGTTGAAACACATATACTCAGCGTGGGAAGAGGCACAAGATGCCATAGGAATCTTTTGTGACCTCTCCAAGGCATTTGATTGTGTAAATCACGAAACCTTGCTCCTAAAGCTAGGACATTACGGACTAGGTAAACTTGCACTCAGTCTAATAAAATCTTACTTAAATGATAGACAGCAGCAAGTTCAAATAAATGGTGTCAATTCACGGGGTTTAAAAGTCAAAATGGGGGTACCACAAGGCTCTATTTTGGGTCCTTTCCTCTTTCTAGTATATATTAATGATCTACCCCATCTTTTAAAAAATCAACCTCATATGGTATTATTTGCTGACGATACGTCCTTAATTTTTAAGATAGATAGACGTTCCATAAATCTTGACGACGTAAATAACGCCCTACAGCAGGTCCAAAATTGGTTTACTGCTAATAATTTAGTATTAAATGGGAAAAAAACTAAATGCATCAGATTTGCCTTACCGAACGTTAAAGGAAATGATTGCGACATAGTATTGAACAAGGAGAAACTTGAATTCGTCGAAAACACGGTTTTCCTGGGGATTACGCTTGACTCAAGGCTACAATGGGGTCCTCATTTAACATCTCTTGCGGGACGGCTAAGTTCAGCAGCATACGCTGTCAGAAAAATCCGTCAATTTACCGATATAGATACCGCGAGGCTGGTCTATTTTAGTTACTTTCATAGTATCATGTCTTACGGTATCTTATTATGGGGACGTGCTGCAGACATCGAGTCTATATTTATTCTGCAGAAAAGAGCCATCAGAGCCATTTACAATCTCCGTCGGCGTGATTCCCTAAGAGAACTGTTTAAGGATATCAACATCATGACGGTACCTTGTCAATACATTTACGAAAATATTATGTATGTTCGGAAAAATCTTCATCTCTTTAGCAAGATTAGTGACAGGCATAATTTTAATACTAGAAATAGGAACAAATTAGATCAACCCCGATTCAGATTGGCCAAAGTACACACTTCTTTTATGGGGTACTGTATTAAATTTTATAATAAAATACCAGTTGATATTCTCGAACTGAATGAGAGAAAATTTAAAGCATGCATAAAACGCACACTATGTAGACAAGCGTATTATAAACTGGAAGATTATATCCTCGATAAAAACGCTTGGCTAAATGCTGGTCCTGCTCCACAGTCACAGCTGCTTAGGTCCACTTTTTAGGTTTTTATGTTTTTATATTTGGAAGAGATGCTCGCTCCTTTTAGAGGTTCTTACATTATTTCGTTTATTTATTCTTATATACATACAAATTATATTATTATATTAATTACTTATTTATTATTTTTGATGTAAGAACTTAATCGTTCTCTTTATTAATTTATTTTTCATTATTTGGTCATTGACAACCATAGTTTTGTGTAAAGTAGAAGCATATTTTTCAAATTTTGTAAATGTGAGTACCATGAAACCATTTACATTTTATGTGAGTAGTTATAGTTTTACTTGTTGGACATGAACGAGCATGGTGGTTGAGAGCATGTCATGCTCACTCAAATGTCTCGCTGATGGCGGCGCGTGGGTTTGATCATTCGGTTCCCTTCGAAATGGTTGAGCTGAAGGGTGCCGATTCACGCGTCATGTTCGTGAACAGGCGCCGTCGGTTGAGACTGGTCATCTCTTAACTGCCATTGGCTTATTTTAATCTTTATATTTAAAATTCTTATAATAAGCCCTTTTTTTTTTTCCTTTGCATTGTCCTCACATGCAGAAGCAACAAGTATATGTAACTTGGAATGTTGTAAAACAGAACATGATTTAAAAGAGTGTCCGTGGAGTTTCTTGCACGTTCTTCTCCATAGAGATCTACGCTTTGGAACGTGCAAATAGCTTCCATGTTTTTGACTGACCGACCTTGACGTTTCAAAAGTGCCTGTGAATGGTTTATTTGAAATAAAATGCTTTGAATTTGAATTTGAATTTGAATTTGGAGAAGCTGGCACATCTCCAACCAGCATTGGTCAATCGCTCGTCTCCGCTGCTCCTGCACGACAACGCGCGACCTCATACTGCACAGCAGACGGTCTCCAAGTTGCAAGAACTGGGGTTGGAAGCTCTCCGTCATCCGCCCTACTCACCAGACCTTGCGCCTACAGACTACTACTTTTTCCAGAATTTGGATAACTTCTTGGCGGGAAAAAAATTCAGTACCCGAGAGGCAGTACAAAATGCCTTTGAAGAATTTGTTGCCTTGCGTCCAGCTGATTTCTTTAAGAAGGGCATCAATAAACTGCCACTGCGTTGGAAAAGATGCATTGGTTGCATGGGTGATTACTTCGATTAATACAAATAAAAGATACATGAAAAAAATTCGTTTAAATTTCTACATACAAAACGGCAATTTCATAGGTAAAGACCTATTATTATAAATCTGGAGAACGCAGTAATCTCAAGAACTATTGGTTCGAATTGAAACGATTGTGACGCAGACGAATTTGCGCAGGTCAGTTAGTTAATACTGGCTGCCTTCAAAGCAAGAGTAAACAGGCATCTTCTGGGCATAGTCGCCCCATCACAAACCTCATCCATCGCTACACGCGTCCATCAAGTGTGATTGTGATCAAGAGTAAGTCCAATACACAATAAAAAAATAAAAAAATTGTTACTGTTTTTTTTTTTTTATTTGTAATGGTTTTGCTTGCTCTTGACTCTAGTCTATGTCAGAGATGACAGAGACAAAGTCTACGATGGAGCGAGCCTACCCAGAAGGAGCCTGTTCACTCTAACTTTGAAGAGATTAGGGTTGTAAGCGTTTGGAAACACAGACGCAGTTTTTTAACCGACATAAAAAAACAGGTTCTCAATTCGATATACGAGTACTTTTTATGTTTGTTACATATCATAACTCCGTCCTCCGTTTACGAACCGATATAAAAAAACTGTTTTATCTAAAAGGATTAAAATTCCCTATTGGTCCCATTGTCACCAAGTCAGAATTTGATGATGGAATCCCATGAAAATCGAGGGAAACCCTCTAGAGGCACATACAATGTGAACATAGCGACATTTTCGCCAATTGTCAGCCGATTTGGATGATTCTTTTTTTGTTTGGAAAAGTATTTTTTTTTTTTTTATTATGGATAGGCTCGCGTTTGTTAGTTATTCTGTCTGAACTTAAGCATAAACATATTAGCAAAACATGAACTAAGATCATAAGCAGTAATATTATCTTAAGAAACTTTAATCAAGTTGAACTGACCTTTTGTTAATGAGGTCGTGTAATCTAATATTATAAATCTGGAGAACGCAGTAATCTCAAGAACTATTGGTTCGAATTGAAACGATTGTGACGCAGACGAATTTGCGCAGGTCAGTTAGTTAATACTGGCTGCCTTCAAAGCAAGAGTAAACAGGCATCTTCTGGGCATAGTCGCCCCCTCACAAACCTCATCCATCGCTACACGCGTCCATCAAGTGTGATTGTGATCAAGAGTAAGTCCAATACACAATAAAAAAATTAAAAATTTGGTACTGTTTTTTTTTTTTTATTTGTAATGGGTTTGCTCTAGACTCTAGTCTATGTCAGAGATGACAGAGACAAAGTCTACGATGGAGCGAGCCTACCCAGAAGAAGCCTGTTCACTCTAACTTTGAAGAGATTAGGGTTGTAAGCTTTTGGAAACACAGACGCAGTTTTTTAACCGACATAAAAAAACAGGTTCTCAATTCGATATACGAGTACTTTTTATGTTTGTTACATATCATAACTCCGTCCTCCGTTTACGAACCGTTAAAAAAAACTGTTTTATCTAAAAGGATTAAAATTCCCTATTGGTCCCATTGTCACCAAGTCAGAATTTGATGATGGAATCCCATGAAAATCGAGGGAAACCCTCAATATAGGCACATACAATGCGAACATAGCGACATTTTCGCCAATTGTCAGCCGATTTGGATGATTCTTTTTTTGTTTGGAAAAGTATTTTTTTGTTTTTTTTTTACTATAGATAGGCTCGCGTTTGACCACTATCTCACCTGATGGTAAGTGATGATATGGTCGAAGATGGAGCACGTTTGCCTAGAAATAACCTATTCACTCTTGACTTAAAGACACAGCTATCAGTTGTAGCTATCAGGAAACGCAGACACCGGCAGGTAATTCCACTCCTTAGCTGTACGCATTATGAATGTGTTACCAAAACGTTTTGTGCGTATGGGTGGGATATCCACCGTGTACCGGTGGCGCATCGCCGTTCGATCGATGATGGAACGGGCTTGGCGGAATTAAATTATGCAATTCCGTCGCACATTCCCCAAAATGCAACCGGACGCGGACCGGGTCCGGATTTTCCTGGACTTTTCCCATTTCAATTAAGTGAAGATCTGATGATGAACTTCGAAGGTAGATAACGGAACTCTTCAGTAAATGTTAGCAAATAGATCGGGATTGCTGAAATCGCATGTCTTTTTACCGGTACCTACTCTGTTAATGAGTACGTATCACTAAAAACTGAAAAATTAAAAACTTTTTTGGAAGTCGGTGTTTTTGGTTATTTTTCTGTTTTTTGACAACGACTTCCGAAATTAAAGTTATTTTATACTTTGTAGTGCTTTGTTTGAAAGTCGATTCAATTTCTTGTAAAAAAGTTTTTTTTTATCATCAACAGACAGATAGCACTATTGTGTTGAAAGTAATAAGTTTATCGTAAAACGATTCAGACGCGTTGTCATGGCATACTTGTTAATAAGACCGCAAGGTTGTCTGGACTGGTCTGTAGTGTTCTCTGATTTAAGTTTCTAGATTGTTCCTAGTTTCTGCCGCTAGACTTTCTGGAAAGGCCTACAGATATATAAGACCTTATCGGATTAGTTGTTTGACCAACAATAGTAGCTGGATAAAGATCCGAGGAATGTGAACTAAAGGACATTGTTAAAAATTGACCGAACTTCGGCTAATGCCCGATTTCTGAGGTTTTAATCGGTTGTTTATCTGTCCGTTTACGCTATTTGTCTATAATAATATAATATAAATTCAATTATTCAGGTAATTATGACCCATTGCACAAAAATCATAAAATCAATCAATTAAATAAGAAACTAATAAATGAAATAGCACAAATCAAATAAAAAAAACAAAACAAAAAAAAAATCCACAAATTAAATTAAAACCAATAAATTAAAATTCCATCAATTAATTAAATTTGAAAATGCCAATTAATTAAATTTAATAAGTTAATGTGCTCCATGTGTGTGTGTTTGATTGTGATGTAGTAGTGGTTGTGGTACGTGTAAAACCAGCCTAAGACGAGCTTACATCTAAGTTGAGTTTTGACCGACAAACCTGAGTAGTTACTCCCTTTTCAAGCCTTTTGTCAGCTCAAAGCATTTCTAACGATATTTTCCACCTATTCAAATATTATGAAACTTAATTTAAATACTAAATGCTTAGTCAGTAAATTGAGTTAGCGTTTCATATTTGAACACCCTTAAAAGTGCTCCTTTGAGCTGAAAAGCCCACCTGTTTAAATAGTTTGAAAATTAGATATTATGTTAGTTTAAAAATCTCTTTAGTTTTGGATCTTATTTCATTTTGTAGTGATCTTTTTCGGAGGGTTAGCTTGGTTTCTATTATTGAAAGAATGTATTTGGATCAGTAATTCCAGTGTGCCCTTTTTAGAATAATTTGGGTAAACAAACGAACCATGTTACCTCTTTATAATAATAGTTTAGATAAATATCTCCTTTATAATGGTAGTAGTAAGAGTCTGACACTCTCTTCCACTCTGCCCAGAGCGGGAGGTGTCATTAGAGCATTTCCCATTCATTAAAAAAGGTATAATAAAACTAAATGATCTCAATGGTAACCTAGTTCAAGTACTGCTGACCCAGTTTAAAAATCAGTCAAGTGCGAGTCGGACTCGCACATGAAGGGTTCCGTGCCATAAGCCATAATTTTTAATTTGTTGTTATAGCGGCAATAGAAATACACTATCTGTGAAAATTTCAACTGTCTACCTTAAACGGTTCTTGAGATATAGCCCGCTGACAGACAGACGGTCGGACGGACAGCTGAGGCTCAGTAATAGGGTTCCGTTGGATATCCTTTGCGTACGGAACCCTAAAAAGTAAAAGCTTATAAATCTTCGTCAACTACTGAAGTTAATTTGAATTTGGGTGTCGGCGACAGGCTTGCATCCAACTGTGAAACTTCGTTGATAAGGCCAAATCTTGAAATAACACCTGTAGCGGTCTAAACGCAGTACCTTTTAGGCCGCGTACACCAACTCAGCGGCGCGGGCAGCGGCGCCGGTAGGCGGAGACCCGTTCACGAAGCCAGCGGGCAGATCGCGCGGCGCTAGAGTGGCGCGCGTAGTGTTGTGTTATGACAAGTTGCCTATCCATGACTACGTCACTGCAGACGCGCGGGCACCGCTCGACTCGCGCGCGCTGCTTGTATGCCGCCGCCACACCGCTGCTTTTGTGAACAGAGGGCCTACCATGACGTGTTAAAGCGTCAATCTTCCGGGCGAGAAAGAGGGCTGGAGCTATACACCTTTTATAGCTCCATCCCTCTTTCTCGCCCGGAAGATTCACACTTTAGCATGTCATGGTAGGCCCTCAGTTCCGTATAAATCTAAGCATTTGAACGCGCCGCTGGTCACGCCGCCGGTCGCGCCGCCGCCGCCACCGCCGCAACCGCGCCGCTGTGTTCGTCTCCGTGGACTTAAGGTGTTATTGAAAAGAAAATCAACAGTTTACTACATTTCGTCGAGTTATGCGCACATTAATGTATGGGGCAGTCGATTTTTTTTTTTGCGATTTTAGTGTTGGTCCTATAGTGAAAGTTGTTCAGTATGATGAGTGCAATGACCCCTTAAGAGTATTTTGTTTATTCTGTTACACGTTGTATAGTGAAATCATTATCATCATCTGACTAGCCTTTTCCCAACTATATTGGGGTCGGCTTCCAGTCAAGCCAGATATAGCTGAATATCAATATTTTACGTGGAGCTGCTGCTTACCAGACCTCCACAACCCATTAACTGGGAAACACGGAGTCAGATTAACTGGCTTCTGACTATCCGTAACGACTGCCAAAGATCTACAAATTACAGCCGGGACCAACGGCTTAACATGCTTTCCGAGGCACGGAGGAAACTCGGTATGTTAAGATGGTCACCCATCCACAGACCAACCTTGGCAAGCGTTGCTTAACCTTGAAGATCGACCCATGTGGCTGTTATTATCTAGCCACGAGCTCCTCCGTTGTATAGTGACAACATTATAGAATATTCACTGCTTTGCAACGATTTGATCTAAAAGATGTAAAAACTAAATTCTGTTTATTGCAGTCACATCCAAAGAATGATGTATAAAATGCTCAGCCTAATTTTAATAAATAACTTTTGAGTTGAATCCGTTGTCCTATGCAATATTTTTCAACTAGAAAACCCATAACGGACGATTCATACAAAACATTGAAAAAGGTCTTAAGAAAGTAGATCTTTTTTACTTCCCAAACACTGGGAAAAGTTTTCAAAGATTTTGCCTTATTTGCCGGAAGAATATTCCTACTTAATAGATTAAATTCCAATAAAGCAGACAAAGCTTCGCATCAAATTCCTATTACCTAATTGAAATTCTACATGAATATTCTACTGTAAGAGAAATCGCATTATTCCGCTGTTTTAATTTACATGGCATGGAATTTAAGTGCTTGCAGTATCTAGCTGCTAGAAATCATGTCATAACTCGTGCTCCTACGCTCAAGACAAACTGTCGATCTGTTCTGTAAACAGCTTATCGTGAAAACTTAGCGTGAGCTCAAAGTGAAATGTCAATATACCTTGAATGGAAGGATTGATAGATCAATTAGCGTGCCTGTCCATTACAGCGGTTCGAGGTAGCGGAACGGAGAAACGGAAATTTACACCACTTCATAACATAACATCACACCGTCACGCTGTGTTTGTGGTTTACCACCAAGTTTTTTTTTTTTATGATGGGATATCATCAAATGACCCGCTCTGGGTGAAGCAAGAGGGAGTGTCAGACTCTTACTGACTAAAACTCATCCGTGTTCCTCCTGGTGCCCTTTGCGTTCCAAGGCTACGGTACCTCTTTCGAACAGATTCCGCAGCCCCAGCAGGCACCTGCCCTAGCGTGCCCCGTCTTCCACGCTGACATCTCTTTGAGGCGCGCCGCCGATCCGGGTCTAGTTCTGATCAGACGGCGAGCCACACACTACTCGCCGTCCGCAGGCCCGCGCCTACGGCGGCCGGGAATCGTCCTGCGACTCCCGACGCCTGGAGCGTCTTCTTCTGTACGACTAAAAAGTGAAAATTAAAAAAAAAATATTACAAAAAAATACAACCGACTTCCAAAAAGAAAAAACTACAAAGTATAAAATAACTTTTCGGAAGTCGGTATCAAAAAACGAAATAACCAAAAACACCGACTTCCGAAATTGAAAATACCGACTTGTTTTTGGAAGTCATTGTATTTTTTTGTTAAAATATTTTTATATATCAAAATTTTAGTCTCAGTAGTTTCGGAGATAAGGGGGAGAATGGTTATTTTTTGTCTAATTTCTTGAATAACTTCATAACTTATTATATTTAATTAATTAAAACCCTCACAGTAAGCTTATTTGATATGTCACAAGATTTTTTTTCAAAGTATATTTTTTTAATGTTCTAGTTTGACTCCCAAAACTGACCCCCATACTTAAATTATAATAATTTACGTAACGGATCCATGTTTGGGTAACAGAAGTCCATATGTGTACCAATTTTCAACAGAATCGGTCTAGTGGTCCGGAGAAAACTGGTTGTGACAGACGGACAGACAGACCGAGATACCCGAGTGATCCTTTAAGGGTTCCGTTTTTGTTCGAAACCTTAAAAAGATGCCTGGCCTCTTTAGGGCTGCTGTTTCTTTCGATTTTATCCTAAAGTGCATTTTTATACAGCTGGAAAGCCTTAGAAACTGCGTGTACTCTATGTAGGCAATATAGCCTCAGAAATTTACATATAAATAGTTGACTCACGCAACTTCGTCTGCTCCGCTCCTTTTGGTTTTAGCGTGATGATCGTGAAATTGGACCAGTAGTCCTGAGATTAGCGCGTTCAAGGAAACAAACAAACAAATTCTTCAGCTTTATATATTAGTATAGATATAAATAAGGCAATTCGTAACGCGTGACCCGTGTTTTGAAATACATAAGTTCTGCATCTTAGGCCAGAGTCTTGTCCTGGAAGCTTTGTTATCTTCATTTGTCAAGTATTTACAACTAAATTGGTCAGAATTAATAATTATTTAATTGATTATTATTATTACTTTAATTAATTATTATTAATTATTTCGTTTATTAATTTTTATTTACATACAAAGTATATTTTTAAATATATCTCTAAAAAACCATAAAAAAATACATTTAAAAATATAAAAAGTAGTAGTCCGCCGGTGTCGGGAGCAGAGTCCAAGCTACCGGTGGATAGGGCTCCAGAGAAAGGAACCTCCTAACAATACGAGCCGTATCGAGGAGTACTGCCTTCTGTATCAGGCCCTTTACCCAACCGCGTAACGCCAGCTTCGACAGATGTTCGTCGAAGCTTTTGGCCATCAGGCCATTGGCCGTAATGACTATCGGCACAATGATAGCTGAGTCCACATTCCACATGTCAACAACCTCGTGCGCTAAGTCGAGATACTTGATTTGTTTCTCTTTCTCGGCCTTCACGAGGTTCTCGTCATGCGGGATGGTAACATCAATTATCATTGTGCGGCGCACTAATCGGTCTATCACCACTATATCAGGCTTATTGGCAACAATAGTCCTATCAGTGATGATAGACCGATCCCAGTACAACGTGACATGGTCATTTTCGAGAACTGGGTCGGGCACATACTTGTAATACGGTACCTCAGAATCCACAAGTTTGTATTTCAGAGCAAGTTGCTGATGGATAATCCTGGCCACTTGGTTGTGCCTGTGCAAGTACTCGCCGTTAGCCAGACGGGAACAACCAGAGATAATATGTCTGATGGACTCACCCGGACGGTGGCATGCCCGACACACGTCTACCGTCCCATCCTTCATAATATGCCTCCGGTAGTTATTCGTCAAGATAACTTCATCCATAATCGCACAGACAAAACCTTCAGTTTCCCCGAAGAGATCACTGAAACGAAGCCAGGCCACAGACGCTGAAAAATCTACATCAGACCCATGAAGAGCCCGATAGAAGCGCCCGCGAAGCTCCTTGCCTTTCCATACCTCCTTGCGGTCATCCGTGGTAAGTATCATAGGTTTGCGCCAGTTCTCCTTAGCCATGGACAACGGGGTGAGACCCTTGTCCACTGCGACCACATCTCGGTGCATACCCACATCAGCTGTGAGGAAATATTCTCTGAGACTGCACATCTCGCGGTTGTGGAGAGTCTTGGCGTTTAAAAAGCCTCGACCTCCACACTTCCGCGGAATGTACAGTCTCATCACCGACGATCGCGGGTGATGGTTATTAATTATTATTATTATAATTATTTCAAACCAAAGTCCTCCGCCGCGTCGCGTCTGTCTGGCTGTTTGCAATAAACTGAAAAACTAATGCACCGATTTTCATGCTGTTTTTACTAATAGATAAAGTGGTTCTCGAGGAAAGTTTTAGTACATAATTTGTCAAAAAAAAGGTAAGGATCTTTAAGAAAATTGTAGAGCCGATGAAATCGCGGGTGAAGTGCTAGGCCAAGTATATGTTGTTCTTTCAGGCTGTTCATTTTTTTACAAAATACCCCACCGTTGCTCGCCTACAAATCATAATTACCAATTTAGGTAAACAATCCAGATGACTACTTTAATCCCTACTTTAATTTGATTTGGCAATTATTTAATCTAAAAAAGGGATTTATCGTAATCACGGGCTAGGTAATTACATGTCGAAGCTACGTTTGGAAGTTTACTAAAGCACAAATTGTTTTTAGTTCTCGCGTTTCTATTATTTGCTACTCAAATTGCCGCTAAACTTAAATTCAACTAATTGGATTTGGAATTTAGAGACTGTTTTCACCTAGATTTGAAATTAGAAGTCGAGATAATTATTATTTCAATCCATTGCTACCAATTCAAGTTTCAAAATTAGCGTTCTGTATTTTAATATATCATTATCAGTATTAAAAAGTGCGATCTAAAACCCGTCAGCTGACAATTAACGCTCCATAAAAGTGATAGTTAAAAAAATTGTGCAAACAATTATTTATACATATTTTTCGTTTATATAATAAACAACTTACAGATTATAATGTTGGTATTTAATACGTATTCATAGCGATCCTTTGAACAGAGGAAAGCTGAGGTCATAATATGCCACCTACCTATTATTTTATTTATTCATTTATGTACACACAATATACTTAAAAAACGATAATTTTATACATTGAGAAGAGCACAAAGGTACTGCTTATTTCATAAGAAATTTCTTCCAGCAGACCTGCGACAGGAGAGTGGGATAAGATACGTAGACACAGTGTGTAAAGAGACAAAGAAGGAAACTTTAAATAGACTTAGCTAACTTAACTTAAGCATACAACTATTAATAAATATAAATCAAAATACAATAAACATACTTACTAATATACACAAATACATTTACCTAAATACATAATTATAATAAAATTATTTATAGTTTTTGTTTTAAATTAGAATGTGTTGACCACATTTTTTAAAATTCAAGTGTACCTAATTAGTTATAATACTGTAATTTTATGTTTAAATTCAGATACGAGATCTTGTTTATAAATACATGAGTATGACTACCAGCAAAATAAGAAAACATACAACAAAGAATTTATCTTGACAAAATTTAATAAAAAAAAAATATAATAGCTATTTAAAGTTGTAATTAAGTATAAAACCATTTTTAATCAATTAAAACACACGCCGTAATCTTATCACACACCTTGTAACTCGCGCACTAGTGAGTTCAGGTTGATACTTGTTCATTATGAGTTGACAACTAGCATAAATTGTTCGAGTGACATTTTTTGTGCATTACGAGTTATCAATAGGAAGATTTGGCGACTAATAAAAAAAAAATATGTAAAATCTTTGCAAAAAAATGTGGGTTACGAGTTGGCAACGTATGACCATCATTATCTTCTAAATTATTCGTTTATATGATATAATGTAATGGACATTTTTAATCTATATTAAATTGTCAAGATAATATACACTTATTTAGATAAGGATTAACGCTGTATTGCTTAAAATCTCTTAGTAAATAAGCTATTATTTCTCGTAAAACGTAAACCTACTAACTTTTTGAAAAAATATTAACTAATATTTTTCAAAAATCCAATGATGCTGTTCAAATTCAAATTCAAATTCAAAGCATTTTATTTCAAATAAACCATTCACAGGCACTTTTGAAACGTCAAGGTCGGTCAGTCAAAAACATGGAAGCTATTTGCACGTTCCAAAGCGTAGATCTCTATGGAGAAGAACGTGCAAGAAACTCCACGGACACTCTTTTAAATCATGTTCTGTTTTACAAAATTCCAAGTTACATATACTTGTTGCTTCTGCATGTGAGGACAATGCAAAGGAAAAAAAAAAGGGCTTATTATAAGAATTTTAAATATAAAGATTAAAATAAGCCAATGGGCGGTTAAGAGATGAACAATCTCAACCGACGGCGCCTGTTCACGAACATGACGCGTGTATCGGCACCCTTCAAGCTCAACCATTTCGAAGGGAACCGAATGATCAAACCCACGCGCCGCCATCAGCGAGACATTTGAGTGAGCATGACATGCTCTCAACCACCATGCTCGTTCATGTCCAACAAGTAAAACTATAACTACTCACATAAAATGTAAATGGTTTCATGGTACTCACATTTACAAAATTTGAAAAATATGCTTCTACTTTACACAAAACTATGGTTGTCAATGACCAAATAATGAAAAATAAATTAATAAAGAAATAAATTAAAAAACGATTAAGTTCTTACATCAAAAAGAATAAATAAGTAATTAATATAATAATATAATTTTTATGTATATAAGTTAGGTTAGGTTTCGGGTTTCGCCAACCACGCACACTTTAAAAAGCCATCCTGTATACTTCGTTTAAGTACTAGTACCTAAAATACACGGTGGCTGAATTGAGCAATAATTGACCTTAGTAAACAACATTTCTTAGTAAACATTTCTGAATGAATACGGCAAATAGCGCAATTATAAATATAAACAGAACCGTACAAGATAATCTACTTAGTTGCTATTACGAGCAAATTACAATATTTGGAGAGGAACATGATGTAAATTAACATTTTGCTGTGGAAATCTTACTTAGTAAAACTTTTCGGTTTAACGTTTAGTTTGTCTAGTTATTCAGGAGAATTCGAGTCCATTCCATTCATACAACCAGGTATAAATATTTTCCTTTGGTTCTGCGCTTTCATTTATTTCCTCAATTAATTTATTACTGTGTACAAGGTTTTAATCCTCTTCAGGAGTATAATTTTAGACAAAGTTGTAATTTACAACATAATAATTCACATGAAACGAAAACCTTCCGTTGCTTTCAAAACAAAAACAGCTTAATTATATTATTTATAATTACACGAAAATATCAAATATCAAAAAATATCAACCTACTAAAATGTTTCTGCCCTTGTTATCTACCCACTTAAAATAATGTTAAAATGTTTCATAAGCTGCTAACACTTTTGAACAAACATCGGTCGAACTTGGAGAGAATTATAATTGTGTGCCAAAACTTATCACATTAATTCGGAGTACGGCAGCATGGCAAGGCAGCCTTGTTGTCTTATTATTTGTCAGTTGTATATATCGTGGTAGAAACTCTATAACTCATCATCTACCTAGTCTTTTCCTAACTAGGTATATTAGGTTCAGCTTCCAGTAAACCGGATTCAGCTGAATACCACTGTTTTACGTGGAGCGGCTGCCTACCAGACCTCCACAACCCATTAACTGGGTAACACGGTACATCTTGGCAAGTATGGAGTCAGATTGACTGGCTTCTGACAATCCGTGACAACTGCCAAAGATCTACAAATGAAAGCCGGGACCAACGGCTTAACGTGCTTTCCGAGGTACGGAGGAAACTTGTTATGTTAAGATGGTCACCCATCCACAGACCAACCTTGGCAAGCGTTGCTTAACCTTCAAGATCGACCCGTGCGGCTGTTATTATTTAGCCACGAGCTCCTCTGGTAGAAACTCTATAACTAACTATACAAAATGTAACAGAATATACGCAATACCTCTTAAGAGGTCATTGCACTCATCAAAATGATAAACTTTTACTAAAGGGCCAACCCCGAAAACGCGAAAATAAATCAGTTGTTTGGCAAATTTTGTCGAGTTAAGCCCACACAAATGTATGGGGCACTCAATTTTTTTTTGCGGTTTCAGTGTTGGTCTCATAGTGAAAGTTGTTCGTAACGATCGTTACAATGACACCTTGAGAGGTATTGCGTGTATTTTGTTACATATTTTATATCTTAATACTAATACTATAAATGCGAATGTAAGTCTATCTGTCTAAATATTGCCTCTTCACGTCTTCACAGATTTAAGGACACAGCGCACGATCTACTCGGAAAGGGATCATCACCGTATCAACTCGAGCTGTACAGTTATCTTTGTATGAAACGTCTTACTGCAACGCGTATTAATCGGAATCGCCTCGCCTCGGGACAAGCGCGGCCACGACTAGCCGTAAGCGAGGCGACGCCTAACCGTAAGCACAGTTACGCCTAGCCGTAAGCGAGGTGACGCCTAGCCGTAAGCGCGGTTACGCTTAGCCGTAAGCGAGTCTACGCACCGGAGCTGCTGATCCGCTTTGGTTACGTGCGTACGTAACGTTGACGCCTGTTTGACAATGGCTTTTTTTAAAGAAGCCTGATGGAAAGTGACGGATGAGATCTATAATGGGGCGAGCATGTCCAAAAGATACCTGTTTACTCTTGCTTTGAAGGCAAACGGGTAATATGTGGAAGGGAACACAGACGTTGCCAGAGTCTTTCTATTAATTAACAAATAAAACTTGGCACAATGGTAAACCATTACTTTGACGTTTGATTTCTGATTTTCACTCGGGCGAAGCCGATGACAGAAACTGTCAATATTCATAACATTTCCTTGAAATATGTTATCATGTTAAAGCTTTTATTTCATGGAATCCATTGTTCTCTAACTCCACGTGATGAGCATGAATTTCGCTTCTGGGAAAACCACTTTACAGGCATTTATGTGAAAAAGAATTTCGGCATGAAATATCATTTTTTTTTTTACGAATGGGCTTGTTCTTTTGTGTTTAGTATCGGTTGGCGGCTTTTCGATATGTTTTACTAGTATTGAATTTCATTTTATATTTCAAATTATTATCTTTGAACCAAAACATAGACGTACCTATTTTACTCATCAGTTTTTTTTTAAACTAGCGCGAGTACGAGTTTGTACGTGTATATTCGTTCACGTAGGTATTCCGGGAAATCCATTCTTAGTGCTCGCCTATATTCCTCAAGGAACCTAAATGTCTTTCAGCTTTCTACGACCAGTAATCTCGGCTGTGCGTTGTTTGTCAGTGACTCAGTCACTCAGTCAGTCACCAGTGACGGAAGAGTTTACCTACCCTACCTACCCTGCTGAAATCAGCAGGTGGTGGTGACGCCCTGGATGGTAAACGCATACAAAAAAATCATTCAAATCGGTCCTGCCGTTTAGGAGGAGTTCAGTGACATACACACGTACAGTAGTAGAATCTATACTAATATATAAAGCTGAATAGTTTTTTTGTTTGACAAGAAAAAGAAAGAATAGACGTTTATTTCCCCAAAAGCGACGCACAAAACACAAAATAATAAGGGAATAAATAAAAACTTAGCCCCTCTTCGGGATCGATCTTCAAGGTTCAGCAACGTCTTCCGGCGGCAAAGTGTTAGTGTTGATATCAAGCGCCCACAGTGATCCAGAGTGGCCGATTCAATAACACTACACCCACAGTGAATACACATTGAAAACGACCAATCTATCAGCTTTATTTTGGTTTGAATCGCACTTTGGCAAGGATATTGGTCACAGGTTTGATTGTCAGTTGGAGTAAATATTTGTAAGGGTTGCTTTTCATGGGTTTGGGAAAACAAACGCACGAAAATAAACTCGAAACGGTACAAGTGGTAAAATTAACATGGCTTGCTTGTTTTTTCACGTCTAATGTTTTTTTGGTGCCTGCGCAATATGCTTTTATTGCCCATTCACTTCTGTATGTTAATCATACACTCCCTATTCATTCATAATATCCCTTTCACAATCTGTATTCCAGCTGTTAATCCCGGTTACAAAACGTGCACCAAACCAACGGAGTGTTTGAAATTATTCAGCAGTAGGTAACAAACCCAATTTACAACTTTGCAAATAAATCTTGCTACGGCGTAGCAGTATGGCTACGCTTGCTACGGCGTAGCATATTCGTAGTACCATCCTAGCGTGACCACGCTAGATTTGAATTTATGTCATTGGCATACGGTTAAAATTTCAATGACAGAAATGTTTTCGTAAATAGCAACTACATACCTTGTAATTTGTCCAAGCTTTTTTTGTTGTTTTATGATTGTTTTGTAATTTGTTGTTTACATGTTTGTTTCTTTATTTAGAAAATAATTGAATAAATTATGCACATACATGCCCATTAATACAATTATAAACTAGTTAAAAACTGGTGATTTTGATACAATGTCAAACTTTATAAGCAGAAAAATTTATATTTATGAATGAAATGCCAAACTTACCAATTATATAATGTAATATGTCAAAAAAAAAGAAATGCAATACAAGTCAATAGGTACATGTCAAAATTTATAATTAAAAAATTTGTTAACTGAATAGAAAGAGTTGTCTAAAAGCCTGGCAAATAGAGCCTTTTTGAACTTACTGGTGGGCAACACTTTGATGCATGGGTGCAAAAGGTTAAAGATTTTGACTGCCATGCAATTGGAATTCCTGCTATACAAAATGTAGTCTCTGGCTAGGTGCAAGTAATTTATTTGGACTTCTGCTTTTCACTCTTTTAGAAATTTGTTCATACAATGGGAACATGTGCGGATAACTTTTAACAAACATACAAATTTCAAAAATATATAGGGCAAGGAAGTGGAAGAACTTTTAGGGCTTTAAATTATGGCTCACAATGCTCTAAATCTTCTGCTCCATACACAGTCCTGACATATTTTTTTTTGTGCAATGAATGCTTTGTTCATATCCACTGAATTTCCCCATATCATGAGGCCGTAACGCAGAACTGATGCAACATAGCCATGATAAGCATGGAGGGCTGTTTCTTCACAGACGACAGTACACATTAGATCAGTAGACATTGGATCGATGAAGTGGGTTGCCGTTGCAAGACGATTAATATAGCACCGTGTATAAGCGGCAAGGAACTCCACAGTTAAATAATTGATTAATTAATATATCACCGCGTATAAGCGGCAAGGAACTCCACAGTTAAAGAATTGATTGATTAATATAGCACCGTGTATAAGCGGCAAGGAACTCCACAGTTAAAGACTTGATTGATTTTTAACCGACTTAAAAAAAAAGGAGGAGGTTCTCAATTCGGTTTTTTTTTTACAATGGTATTACAGTAGGACTTACTATTAAGACGCTGTAATCGGAGCCAGCAGGCCTATTGAAGCTCTCCTCCACCGGTGTCCCATCATATTCAGTACATCGACGAATATGCGATTCACCAAAGAAGCTGCCAATCTTTTGTTTTTGATGCTTACCAGCTTATGAAGATTTGTAAATATTGATGGCCGTGTATGTAGCAATTGCCGTACTTTATTATCAATAGTGTAACTGTACTACTGTAGCTATAATTTATCGAGTTTATTACTTTAGACTTACTTGGTTTTTAACTTTTTTATGGAAGTAGGCCCAGTCATTTTATATTTTCTAATGTTGTGACACACGATGAAACATACGTATATGAATCGAGGACACTTAAAAATACATATCCAGAAAAAAAACTATTATGAGATGCTTTCAACTATCTCGGCAACACGCGTGGTACCTAAGTTTAATTTCAATCCAAACAATAATAAAAAAGAATTAAATAAAAATGTTTATTGCGCCAACTTTTAATGATGTAATATTTCAACTGCTTATTACTTCAAGACTTCTTCTTCGATATACTTCCACCAATTTTCAAGAAAGATTTCACATCGCTCAATCAAAATCGCACGTGACCTTCCATTTTCCACAATGATGTGAACGGTGATTTTGGAAATCTGAAGTCACATACTCGTACAAAACTGGAGTTGCAATTTTGTGTTTCTGTTACAGTCAAATCTGCACGTTCGGACATTAAGCAGTAAATGTATGATAAATATACTGAGACTTGCTCTAGAATGCGAACTTTGTCGCATCCAGCTCTCGTATGATATAATCTTTCTGTCACATCCAGCAATATTGCTTTTTACTCTACGTTTAGACTTTATGTCATCCAACAATCTTTGAGACAGTACTTTTGGGTCTTTTACAATCCTGTCTTCCTATGATCTAGTTTAAATGTATTTCTTTCATTTTTAATGTATTTTTTAAATGTATTTGGACTGGCCTGTTGGTCTAGTGGTTAGTGACCCTGACTGCTATGCCACAGGTTGTGGGTTCGATTCCCACCCAGGACAAATGTTTGTGTGATGAGCATGATCATTTGTTCTGTGTCTGGGTGTAATTTATCTATAATATGTATGTATTTAGAAATATATAAGTATGTTTATCAGTTGTCTAGTACCCATAACACAAGCTCTGCTTAGCTTGGGACTAGATGGCGGTGTGTGATAGTTGTGTGGAATATTATATTATTATTATTATATTATTTCGTCATGTCCTCTTTTATTGCTAGCATCGTTAGGCTTTTGTCCAATTTTTTGTTGATTATGGACCATAGGGCGTTTGCTCTGTGAAAGAATCTAAAAGCAACCACAAAAATGTTGACCGAAATAGGATTGAAATATTTTTCACTTTCATAATATTATTGTATAAAATTTTATTCGACGGCATCCTGATCTAACTTGCAATATTACGGGCTAATCCCAATTTTAGGCCAATCTAGTTTGTCCTAGACCAAACCAGTTTATCCTAAGCGTGTCAGGAAATACTAGATTAGCCAAGGACAATGAGTTTAGCCTAGGCCGAACTAAATTTATTCGGACCCACAGCTTTAATGGTTTCCGGTAGACGTTATCTGACCAGACCCACGTATGTCTTGCGTTCCAGGGCAAAGGTAACTTTTGTACCAATTTCGAAACTCTGGCAAGAACTGGCTCTAGCAGGCCCCATCCAATATGCTGATATCTCTTTGAGGTGTGCGTGGAACACAACGTGCTATCTACCCGGGCTTGCGACCTATGACACCGAGAGCTTCGCTTTCTGCTGCAGCGGCTGGGGAGGTTTCCTTCACGCGTTCCATCGAATAATTTGGTTGCATGATTGCTTTGCAGAAGGAGTTAACTGTCTCTGGGCTCCTCGCTCCGGACCATGGATTGAATCAGGGCTGGACGCAAATTGCAAATTGTTTCGTGTTTCTTATACGGTCAGACAGTTTAAAACTAATGTTGCGTTCCTACGCCAGTTGGAGCTTGGATTTCTGGATGTTAGTCAAACACCAAACTTAGTCAAAAACCATCTTCACTTATGGTGCCATAAGTTAAGATGCAGAGAATTCACATATCTATAAGGTTCGTTTTAAGGGTGATGAGTAGGCCTTTGCAGTTGATGACTAATATTATTATACTAGTTTCTGCCCGCGACTTAGTCTGCATAGACTTTAGAGTTGGCGCGCAACTTTTTTGTCTCATATTATCATCCTCGGAAATACATCTTTATGATTCTGTTATCCTGATATTTTGTGAGTCTTTGCTGTTCTTACTTTTAGCCCCAAAATTACTTCGACATGTTTGTAGTCTTCTGGTACTTATGAATCTTTAGCGCTTACGATACCTGGCGAAAATATACTTTGACATGTTTCTGGTCTCTTGGTACTCTTGAATCCTAACTGCTCACAGATCCAGCCCCGGAAATACTTCGACATGTTTCTGTTCTCCTGGTATATAATGAATCTCTACCGCTCATAATTCCATCACCGAAAATGCTTATGAATCTTCAGCACTTTTCCTTTTCAAGGATATAATTATATTGCCGACTATCGACACTGCGTGATTAGAGGTCTGGCTCGTTCTTTGCTCAAAGAATGCATTCCCATTGAACGTGGCAATGCTGCAGTCTTCTGGGCACGTTTTCAGATGACGGGGATGTGGAGGAATTCTTCGACGCCTAAGTTCATTTTGGTTTTGTATATTCTTATGTATATAGTTAGGTTTAGTAGTGTTCTGATTTTGATAATAAATACCTTATTCATTGTATATTCGAATTACGAGATTTATAAATGGAAAGCGTAGACCAGTAAACCAACAACGTGATCCAATGAAATCACTATAGCAAATATTTCCAGATAATCTCATTTCAATCTCGTTCATATAAAGCAGTGGTTCCCAACCTTCATTTAACCTGGGACCACTTTGATTTCTTTCTTTTTTTCTATTGATAGGCACGCGTTTGACCACTATCTCACCTGATGGTAAGCGATGATGTGGTCGAAAATATGTTAGCACGGATCAGAAATCAAGAACTAAATTAAACTTTTTTTAATATAAAATTAAACTTATAACATGCAAAAACTTAAAGTTTTAGGATAGCTATTCCTTGATATCAAAATAACCAGTATAATGAGAAAAAAATCTGATAGGAAATTAAATTCAAAGAGAGTTTTTAAGCAATGTGCACATTCGCATCGCAATTAAAATCTGTAAGTTGAAAAAAACAGCTCTATTCCTACATTTTGAGAAATGCGGATGCTCCTTAAAAATTGTACAACTGGCACTGTGTTTGCTTCACTGTTTTTAAAGTAAAAAGTTTGAAATTTTAAACCTTCTTCAGCTACATTTTCGCGGACCAACAGTGAGCAGTGGTCCGCGGACCAAAGGTTGGGAACCAAACAGAACTTTGAAAATTGGATCCTGTTAACAACCAGTCTCAATTACATACTGAATTAGATTTCCCGATCAGGTAAAGTTTTATTAGATTTTTCTTTACGAAATTGAACCTTCAGTACAAGTGTGGGTTTCAAATTGCCTGTTAAATATAAATAGGTTGGCTCAATGCCACTCTCAAGATAAAAAAGGTCGTAAGTGTTGGGAACAACGTTGTTGGCTGTTTATGGATTATGATTTTTGTTGTTATATAATCTAGTTTTATTGAGTCTTTTGGGAAAAAGCATCGTAAGCATTGATTGTAAAGAAAAATTTGCATGATCCTATTAAAGAATTTATCCTGAGATATATTTTTTTACAAGTCCGCCACACATTTATAACCACTGCAGCTCCTGAAAGCCAAAATCAACAGTAGCGACCACCAGAAAAACGCCGAGCCAATGAAGCCCGACGAGTCCTGGAGAAACGATTCAACAGTCTTGAATCCTGCAACGAAATTAATCAGAAAAGTACCGCGGAAGAGTAGGAAAAAATTAATTTCCGCTCCCTCCCTCACTCCTTTATCAAGCAGGAGACAGAATAGAGCTAGGCCAATAGGTACCAAAGAACATATACAACTGGGTTAAGCCCAGTTGCCAAGCACCACGGATTATATGTTAACAAAACTTTGTGACAATTTATTATTCATATAAGTTCGCTCTTTTCCATACAGATATATGCTTTGGAACGTGCAAATAGCTTCATATTTTTGGACCGACCGATCTTGAAAATTCAAAAGTGCCTTTAAATGGTTAATCCGTGTTTCTCCTAGAGCCCTTTGCGTTCCAGGGCCGCGGTGACTCTTTCGAACAAATACCGCAACCCTGGCATGCACTGGCCCTAGTGGACCTCTTCTTCTATTCTGACATCTCTTTGAGGCGCGCGTGGAACACAACGCGCTGTGACCCGGGCCTGGTTTTGATCGGATAGCGAGCCACCTTATGGCCGCCGTCCGCAGGCCCGCGCCTTCAGTGGCCGGGAATCGCCCTGTGACTCCCGATGCGTGGGGCGTCTTCTTCTGTTGCGGCGGCTGGGGCGTGAGGTATCCCACCCTCTCACACGTTCGGCTTCCGCCTTTGCTGGCATTACTGCTTCGCAGAAGGAGGTGTCTAGGTTTCCATGCCATAGCAAGCTTGCTTCGAAGTAACCGATTCACTCTTTATTTGAAAACCTTACATTATAGCTACCAGAAAACAGATTCCGGCAGAGAATTTCACTCTTTAGCTAGGCGCTCGTGGCTAGATAATAACAGCCGCACAGGTCGATCTTCAAGGTTAAGCAACGCTTGCCAGGGTTGGTCTGTGGATGGGTGACCATCTTAACATACCGAGTTTCGTCCGTGCCTCGGAAAGCACGTTAAGCCGTTGGTCTCGGCTGTCATTTGTAGATCTTTGGCAGTCGTTACGGATAGTCAGAAGTCAGTAAATCTGACTCCAGTCTTGCCAAGAAATACCGTGTTACCCAGTTAACGGGTTGCGGAGGTCTGGTAGGCAGCCGCTCCACGTAAAACACTGGTATTCAGCTGAATCCGGTTTGATTGGAAGCCGACCCCAATGTAGTTGGGAAAAGGCTAGGCAGATGAGCTAGGTGCTCAATGAAAGTATTCCCAAACGTTTTAGGCGTATGTGTGTGTGTCCAATATGTACCGTTTTTTTATGGATGAGAAATCATCAATTGACGCCTTCCGCTCTGGGCGGAGTAAAAGGCCCTCCCTTTCTAAATCTTACAGACTAAAACCCATCCGTGTTCCTCCTAACGCCCTTTATGTTCCAGGGCCACGGAAACTCTGCAGCATGTACCGGTAATAATTCAATTGGCCTGTTTATCGTTCACTGTTAAATGCATATGAACATGCTTTGGGCTGTTTTATGTCATCATCTGCCTAGCTTTTTCCCAACTATATTGGGGTCGGCTTCCAGTCAAACCGGATTTAACTGAATATCAGTATTTTACGCGGAACGGCTGCCTACCAGACCGCCACAACCCATTAACTGGGTAACACAGTACTTCATGGCAAGACTGGAGTCAGATTAACTGGCTTCTCCGTAACGACTGCCAAAGATCTACAAATGACAGCTGGGACCAACGGCTTAACGTTCTTTCCGAGGCACGGAGGAAACTCGGTATGTTAAGATGGTCACCCATCCACAGACCAACCTTGGCAAGCGTTGCTTAACCTTGAAGATCGACCCGTGCGGCTATTATTATTTAGCCACGAGCTCCTCAATGTCACTATCTTAAATGCGGCTAAAAAGATAGACAGTATTTACCATTTCAGATCAGTTAAGACAAACTCATTATTTCGTCTATTTACAAATAGTCTCTATATTTCTTGATGTTGTTTCGCAAATCCGATTCGAAAGCTTTGCACTGTTTACAAATCGAGCGTTTCCTTCCATTTCCATTTTCTTAAAGCTATTCAGTTGTTTAGCCTTATCCGAGAAATACTACGATAAACGAGTGTTCTTCTTTCACGTCTCGGGGTCGATAAGAGTATAAACGGCCACATGCCACCACTATATTCCACCGTACCTACAACCAATATTAAGGATATTGGTTGAATGCATGATAACATTACTAATAAATTATATAATAATATTTATTAATGTTATAAATGCGAAAGTAACTCTGAACCAAATTAGTCAAAATACGGCATAAAAACCCTTCTGATTCGCCATACTTCACGAAAATAATATCTAACTCGCTTATAGTACCGTTTACACACACATAGACATGATTGAAAGTATGATTTGAAGTATGGCGAATCAGAAGGGTTTTTATGCCGTATTTTGACTAAAATCGATAAAGTGGAATATCCGATTGTCGCACCATTATTTCTGCGACTTAATATTGTTTCAATTACACTCGAAACAAAATAAAACTGAAAATGTTGACTTCAGCGCCATCTCGCGGGAAAATGGCAATGAGCAACCCGTAACATTCACCTTAAAAAAAAATTAGTACACAGATAGTCTAGAGCCTAAGAAAGGACTTAGGCTACTTTTTATCCCGGGAATATGTTTCCTAGAGACCAAGCGGGCGAAACCGCTGGCAGAAGCTAGTTGTTCATAAATCTACAATAATATTATAAAGAGAAAAGTTTTTTTTTGTTAGTGCCGAATAGGCCTCGAAACTAGTGAACCGATTTTAATCATTTATTTACTAATACAAACCTAAATTATCAGGAAGTAACATTAAAAAAATAGACATGAAAAATACTTACTATGCCTAATGCAGGTGATTTATGTAGATTCTGCTTAATTAAAATGTTTTATTTCCTCAGTAAATCCATTCATTCGAAAAATTTTCAAATTCGAGTTTTCCGTTTCCCTTTCTTTTACGCTTTTCAATGGTTTTCTTCCTGAATTATTTAACTGTAAACAAAACAGTGCAAATGAATCGACGCCATGTTTTAATTTAACTATTTAAATTAATAGTTCTGGAGTTTGATGATGTGTGTTTTTGAGAGGATTGATTGCGATAGTTCTATTTGAGTAGTAGACCACAAAATCGGTACTGTGGTATTTCAGCAGAAGTTCTGCTAGTACCTTGCATATAACTAGAAAGTTACCCTATGCAAATGTACTAGACCGGTTTGAAATTATCCTATTGCCTTGATCCAGATTTTAGTCTGCCACTGTTCTAAATTTCACGTAAACCCGTTCAGCCACTGAAGCGTGATTGATCAACAAACATGCCAACATCCTAAGAAACACCAGTGGGTCTAAAAAGGCCAATTTAATAGAATCAGCACTTAAAGTTACCCAAAACTGTCAAATTTTCCCAATCAACATTTTACCTAATGCTTTAGCAATAAAGATTTATATTGTGAAGCTTAAGTTAGAACTTTAAGGACCTTAACGATTTCAAAGCGCTAAAACTGCCAGAGTCAAATTATTGTGAGAACTATGTAAGTTAACATTGAGCAGGCTTTTCAGGAAAGCTCTACACAGAAGTTTGTGGTATGGGAAACACAATGTTTCCTGCGTAGTTGCGTAACATAAATAATATTTGTTTTATGTTCTCATTCAACATGATTCTGAACACGTTTCAATTACTCGTATTTCCACGTTTACCCGGAACTACGGCAAAACAAAATGGTAGTTTTGCTTCCTACACTCAATGTAGAAAAGCACAAAGGTCTGTGTAACTTTGTGTCTTCCGTTTTTATTACGGAGAAGACTTGTCGTTGGTTTGTGATCTCTTTGTATTGTATAAATATTGAGGCAAGAAAAATAGGAAAAGTCAAAGTCAAAATGAAAATAACCCATCCGTGTTTCTCCTAGAGCCCTTTGCGTTCCAGAGCCGCGGTGACTCTTTCGAACGAATACCACAACCCTGGCAGGCACTGGCCCTAGTGGACCCGTTCTTGTATGTTGACATCTCTTTGAGGCGCGCGTGGAATACAAAGCGCTGTCGACCCGGTCCTTATCCTTCTGGGTAGGCTCGCTCCATCGTAGACTTTGTCTCTGTCATCTCTGACATAGACTAGAGTCAAGAGCAAACACATTGCAAATAAAAAAATTAAAAAAACAATAAAATAAGACAGTCAAAGATAAGAAGAGACAGAAATCGCACATATCCTTGTTTGTTTGTCGTCTGAAATATGAGAGAAATACGTTTTTTTTTTAATTCGTTCGTTTTTTTTTTATTTTTGTTTGCTCGGGTGGAATCTTGCTACTCAATTTTGAAGCAAATATCTTCAACTGATTGAGCTGAAATTTTGTATACACTTTAATTTGGACTACAATACAAGATAAGCTGTGTGACGTCATTCTAAATCTAATGAAGCGGACCATTCAAGATGGCAAAATAGTTATTTTTAATGCATTTCTACAATATGGGTATCAAATGAAAGGGCTTGTTTAGAGTAACTCAAAATAACTAAAAAGTAAAAAATAAATTATAAGGAAAAAAAAAACTTAAAAAAATGCTTTTATTTAAATGCTCTCAAAAGAAGAAAATAAAATTTTCTTTTCAAATTGATCATAAAAGCTTGTCGCGAGGTTTGCGTAAGTACCTATAAGTATTTAATTATCCAAACCTCGCGACAAGCATTTTTTATTTTATTCTTTCAGCTATAAATACAGGGGTAAACAGTAAGCTAATTCACAACAAGCCATTTACAAGCCTCCACAGTTAACAAAAGAGTAAGTAATTGATGTACAGTTGTAAAATTAATTAACTATTACTACTACTGCTAAGTTTAACATAAAAATTAAGTACCTGCGAAATGAACTATGAGAAAATATTAGAGCCCATATGGTGTTTGGATAAAACTCTACTAATGGTCGCTAAGCTGCTTGTAAACAAATCTATTGAAAGCTGAGGGCTTAGTGCAAGTTAATTTTAACGCACTCGATCGCGTTAACGTAAACGTTTGCTTATGTCAAATTGTATAGAAAAAAAAGGTTTTCCTTTATTTTCATCAGACGGCGCTTATTCAGTTTCAATACAAATTGACGTTTACGCTGACGCGATCGAGAACGTTAAACAACTCGCATTAAGGCCACTGGTCATCTTAAACAATTTTGTTGAACACTTTTGCTAGCGAATCATGAAAAAGTTGCCACGGTGAACTGTGTGAGCGTAAAGAGTATGGAGAAGATATCTTAAACGAAAATGTTGGGGAGGAACGTTCAGAGACAGCTTTGAAAGAAGTTGTGGTTGTTGTTGTTATTAATGTTGATTTAATGTGCGTATTATGGATTTTATAGTCTGAACTAGTTGACCCACGCAACATCGTTTGCGTCACAATTTTCATTACTGTTCCGCTCCTATTCGTCTTAGCGTGACGATATACAGCCTAAAACCTACCTCGATAAATGGGCTATCTAACACTGAAAGAATTTTTCAAATCGGACCAGTAGTTTCTGAGATTAGTTCAAGCAAACTAACAAACAAACTCTTCAGCTTTATATATTAGTATATAGATTAAACGCTTTGATTGAAATCTCTGTGCATGTAATGTAATTAAAGGTCCCATGGTGGTCTATGGAACTTATAATTACATTACGGACAAAGGAATAAAGCAAACCCTACTCATTTTCTCAAACCCCGCCTTAAGTAGGATTATGGAGGTTAAATCTAAATCAACATGTCCTTTTCTATACAATACAACCATGTTGGGTCGACAAGACAAGATTGGCCAACATATCGAGCGACGCGCGACGGTGAAAATATCAAATGTCGTAAAAGACATACATAATATTGTTCGATTTTCAACTGTCGGCACTGGAATGAGAGCTTTAAATACTTTATCGTTTTGGTATAAAGAATCAAGTTCTATAAAATAAATTGTTAGTAGGCTAGTAGCAAAGTTTTATCAGTAAAGGATCAAGTGTGGTCTCTAGTGGTTTTATTGAGAAAAAGATACGAGTATATCTCTTCGTTTAATGACTATTACTCGTATGAATGGGTGGTTATATTGTTACGATTTTTTTTTTGTAATGGTTTGCTCTAGACTCTAGTCTATGTCAGAGATGACAGAGACAAAGTCTACGATGGAGCGAGCCTACACAGAAGGAGCCTGTTTACTCTAACTTTGAAGAGATTAGGGCTGTAAGCTTTTGAAAAGACAGACGCAGGCAGAGAGTAAAGTAAATTATTACTAGTAAAGTTTTATTCCTACAAATAGCTATCGCCCGCGGTTTTGCCTGCGAGGAATTAATGCTTCCCCCATTATGGACTGGTCTATAACGGTAATTTTCAATAACCGATCTATATTTTCTTCCAGCTGCTAAAGATAAACAAAGCTATCATTATCTTTACTTGCATTTCAATAACCTACTGATGAATAGCATTATCTACCCAAGTTGACTATCTGTCATCGGGAGATCGAACGGGGACGGGTCGGGGGGACGGAATGACTCCTAAATATAAAACCGCCCATACGTCGTTCTTACCTGCGTTTCAATAAAAGTTTCAATTTCTCTTGGTTACTCTCTGATAGACGGGGCTAACTCTAGAAACGTCATTTTGATTATCCGTCAACATCGGCCAATAAAACGACTATGCATTTGAATATTAATAGCAGTAGCAATGTGTTTTCTTTTAATAATGGAAGATAGATGATGACAGCGATATGGATTTATTTCAAATGATAAATAGATTGTGTCCGCGGCGAGACCCCATCGGCGCTCCAGGGTGCAAGTAGTGATAAAGAAGAACTATGTAGCTTAATTTTATTGTAAGGTTAATAAGTATGTATTAGTTCTCATATGAACCAAAGACAAAACTTATAAATAACACAATTTTACTTAAGGTGGATGCTCCAGGGTAGCCCGCGAAATTCAAATATTTTTATGTTTTTTGCAATTTGCCGGTCAGTGTGAAGCTGTATGTGGACCAAATGCGATCCGCGACCGTAACGCGTATTTATCTAAAGAATAATAACCATTTTAATCATCAATATAGCCCTCTAAGTTCATGTAGTTCGAAAGAATGAATATTTCAGAAATAATTACTGAGCGGAAGGCCTCCCACAAGGTGGACCGATGACCTGGGTAAAGTTGCGGGTAGCCGATGGATGCGAGACGCGCAGAATCGGTTGTTGTGGCGATCTACGCGGGAAGGCCTATTTCCAGCAGTGGTCGTCTTTCGGCTGATATAATGATGACGATGATTGGTTACTGAAAAGGATGCCGAAATAAATCCGAAAATTAAATGTGGTGCTACGAAGATCATTAAAGACGGAAGTCATTCGATACCCATGTAACTTAACAAAAATGTTGAAACACGTATTTATATTTCCCAAAAAAGTGTTATAACTTGGCTCGGACTATCGATATACAAAATCCTCGCATTTTCCCCACATCTTGCCAATCCCCAATAACCAACTAATCAACCCCTAATCAACTTGAGATACCCCGCAGTTTGGGAAATTCCCCACACGTTGGCAACGTTGGATGAGAGAAAGGGAAAAGCTATCTTTTGTTGGTCTGACACAGATGGCACTTATCTGCAATTGTGAAACGCAGAATACGGATAGAAATATTCCATTTTGTTTCGGGGACAGCTATCTATCCGCAAACTTAGATAGGTTTGTGTTAGTCCGTCTTCTTCTTTATTCTAATAGATTTTCAAAAAATATTGCACACGTATTTTTTCTTTTTTCACGTAAACAAAAAATAAAGAAGATACAGCGAATTGAAGACACGCGCGACGTCATCTGGCTTGGTAAATTTGGTACATTTTTACCAAGCCAGATGACGTCATATCGAAGTATACCCATGGTAAGTAACATTCATGATATATGATGCAAGTAAAAGTCATTGTTACAAGTACGTATTTTTGTATTTTTTTATAAGTTTCTGTAAAACCAGTCAGAATAATATTTTCAGTATAATGTTACAGTTAAAATAGCATCACAGTCTATGAAATATGAAAGGTAATTTATGAATTAATAGTAGGCAAGTAAAGATAAAAATTACAAAGCATTGTTTTCAGTAGAACGTAATTTATGCTAGTAGAAAATATTATAGCAATAAACATTTTAGTTTTTTGTCGAAGATTTTAGTATCTCATTCGATTGTTTCGTCATTTTAAGTTATTTTTTTTTCAAGTTAGTATTTTAGCAGTAGATTTAATGTTTTGAGTTAGGCCAATTCTTCTTTTTTTGTCGGAGTTTTTGACGTGACAACGTCTTATAAATTGGTTTGCCGGGTGACACTTCAAGAAACTGCGTTACGCTCCGCTCACGTTATGCGCTCACAATGAGAGCGAGTGAGAGGCACGCGTCCCTTCCACTCGGGCATGGTTAGCCCGCCTAAGAGCGAGAGAGACAGACATAAAAAGTGAAAGGCACGCGTCCCTTCCACTCGAGCACAGTTACTATTATTTCATCCTTCTTCCTACTATACGAATGAATATTCACATTAAAATTATTTTACCACTCAAAGTCGTTGTCACGTAAAACTTTCGCCCGTATACCGACTTTACAGGCAACCAATTTTTATATATATCTATCACTTCAATTTTATATTTCCGAGCAACCATATTCGTCGCGAGTATGCGTGGGTACCTTTGCTTTACTGTCTCTCTGTGTCACTATTTATATTTATTATATTGTGTACTTATTAGTTACGTTTTTGAATAGTTTGTATGAGGATAAGACGCTTTATCGCTCTTCATACTGGATCTGAGGTGACACTGCATAATTTGAAAACTGTGATTTTTATTACTATCCTATAGTTTGCACCCGTGCGAAGCCGGATCGTTAGATTTGTGGATAAATTCAACCTTATGTAAATGTATAATAATATTCCACACAACTATCACACAACGCCATCTAGTCCCAAGCTAAGCAGAGCTTGTGTTATGGGTACTAGACAACTGATAAACATACTTATATATTTCTAAATACATACATATTATAGATAAACTGCACCCAGACACAATATTGTTTGAATATTTTTCCTTTTAAGTAATTTATTACAAAGCAAGTGAAATTAATAAACATTTCAAAGCATTTCTTTAGACATGAACAGAAAAGGACTTTCCTAGAACTGAACAATTTGTAGAAAATTATGTATTTACTCGTGCGTTCAATCTTCAGTATGGACTTTCGTTGAAATATTTGATTTTTATTATCGAAGTAATTCTACATGTTTCTGTCTCGTTATTTTATTAGTCCGTCTTCGATCGTTTAGGAATAATGTAATCGTTGAAAAACATCTAACTATATAAATAAAAACCGGTCAAGTGCGAGGCACACTTGCACACTGACAGTTCCGTAGCAAAAACCTTAATTTTTATTATTTGTTGTTATAGTGGCAATAGAAATACACAATCTGTGAAAATTTCAACTGTCTATATATTATGGTTCTTGAGATGACTCTGACTCTGTTCTTGAGAGTCGGACGGACGGGCGGACAGACAGCGGAGGCATAATAATATGGTTCCTTTGGTAACCCTTTTTCAAATATACTCTCAGACTCTACTGTCCATTCGGAAAGGTAGATTCTTATGGAGAAGAATGGACAAGAAACTCCATAGTTACTCTTTTCAAATAAATCTTTTACAATATTTGGTAAGTATACAAAAATTTTGTAATATGTGAGGACCATGCATCTAGGGTATGCAGAGGTAGACTTATCAATTTTCTAAATAAGTGGGTACATGATACTCACACATTTACAAGTATTGGAATCACTAATTAACAGTGTGTGAGTTAACAGAAAAATACAAACACAAAAAGAAACAGAACATCTACAATATAATTTTGGTAAACAACTAAGATTAATAAAATTTAAACTTAAAATGTAAGCTAATTCTGAAGTCCATGTAGACAAAGTCGCTGGCCGCCCGATAAAGACCAGGTTCGGGTTAACTGCGCGTTTTGTTCCACGTGCGCCTCTTTTTTTTAACCGACCTCTTCAAAAAGGAGGAGGTTCTGTGTTCGGCTGTATGTTTATTTTGTTAAAAAATAAAAATAAAAAACATTTTTTCAAAATAATAAAACCGACTTCCAAAAACAAAACACTACAAAGTATAAAATAACTTTAATATCGGAAGTCGGTGTCAAATAACCCAAAAAAAATACCAAAAACACCGACTTTCGAAATTAAAGTTATTTAATACTTCGTAGTGTTTTTTAGTTTCTATTTATTTAAGGAATTCTTATACATAAAGTACATGTCAATGCCTTCGCAACCTAACTTAAACTTACCCAGGTACATCCACTTCCCATGTACGCCTCAAACAGATGTCAACATAATAGACGGGTCTGCTAGGGCCAGTGCCTGCCAGAGTTGCGAACTTGTTCGTACGAGTTACCGCGGCCCTGGGATGCAAAGGGCATTGAAAGAACACGGGTGGGTTTTAGTCAGTAAGAGTCTGACCCTCCCTTCCTCTCCGCTGAAAGCGGAAGGACGAGCCAAAAGAACTGGCACTCATCATCTGCCTAGCCTTTTCCCAACTATATTGGGGTCAGCATCCAGTCAAGCCACAGTATTTTACGAAGAGTAGCTGCCTACCAGACCTCCACAACCCATTATCTGGGTAACACGGTACTTCATGGCAAGATTGGAGTCAGATTAACTGGCTTCTGATTATCCGTAACGACTGCCAAAGATCTACAAATGACAGCCGGGACCAACAGCTCAACGTGCTTTCCGAGGCACGGAGGAAACTCGGTATGTTTAGATGGTCACCCATCCACAGACCAACCTTGGCAAGCGTTGCTTAACTACGTTGTTATTGTTTAACGTTGTTATTATCTAGCCACGAGCTCCAAAAATGCACTACCTACCTTTAACTCGAAGCGTATTTTCGAACCCATAGTAAATATTATAATTTTGTCCTCAGATCGGTTGGAAGTACACAAACGCCTGGTTGGTCGGCAACCTGATGTGCAAGCTGCTACTGGTGCTACGAGCCTTCGGACTGTACTTATCTTCTAACGTGCTTGTTTGCATATCCGTTGATAGGTGAGTGACTTTCAAAATATGTAGATGTGCAATATCCGGTGCCCAGACTTAGACGCTCCAGGGTTGCAGAATTTGTTTGAAAGAGTGACCGCGGCCCTGGGTAGTAAAGGGCACTAGGAGGAACACGGATGGTTTTTAGTCAGTAAAAGTCTGACACTCCCTTCTGCTCCTCCCAGAGCGGAAGGGCTCATTTCATGATTTCCCATCCTATAAAAAGACCTAGACGCTCACCGAGTTGCAGAAGTTTCGGTTGTACGTTGTTTTAATAGAAGATAGTTTCATATAATTTCGTTTGACATAAATTTTTTCTCGTATTATCATTTTATAGAATAATCAATACGCAGAATACTTACTTTGAATAAATTTAAATCATAGATTTTTGTTACAAATAAACTTTGTTTCGATATTCATGATATCAAAGAATTACAAATCAAGTATTCTTTATCCGCATAATGAGTAGTTAACATAAAACTTGAAAGTTTCTAAACGTTTGACAAAATGCAAACTCTCCTATAAAATTACAACATCGCAGTCACAAATAAAATGCGGGTAAATTCTACTCAAGTAAAACTTTTCATTCGGGCCCGCTCGACGGAACTCCGCGAAGCGGCAATGGCGGCAAATGGCGATGGGAATAAAAGACAAAACTTTCAAGCATAACCATTAATGCAACAAGCATACAGCTAGCATGCAGGAAGCATACAGCAAGCATGCAGCAAGCAAACGACATGTAGCATGTAAGTAAGCAAGCATACAGCACATAAACGAGCATGCAATATGCATAATGCAAGCAAGCATGCAGTATGCAAGCGACCATGCAATATGCAAGCAAGCATGCAGTATGCAGGCGAGCATGCAACATGAATGCAGCATACATGCAGAAATCATGCGGCATGCAACATGCAGCATGCAACAAGCATGCGGCATGCAACATGCAGCATGCAACAAGCATGCGGCATGCAACATGCAGCAAGCATGCGGCTTCCGACATGCAGCATGCAAGCAAGCAAGCATGCAGCACGCAAATGAGCAGGCAACATGCAGAATGCAAGGAAGCAACACAGTATGCAGGCAAGCATGCAACATGCAGCAGGCATGGTTTCTGTCACGGCTCCGGCGCTGCGGGGCTCCGGCGATCCCACGCGACCTTATCGTCGCAGATGGTTATAACGCCTGCTCCTCAGCTCGCGGGCCGCCTCGCCCCTCCGCGCATACGCGGGCTTAAATTACACTCTAGGGGTAGGGCAGACAAGACTACGTGTGGTCGGTTATACAGCGATTCATTTCTGTCAAAAAAATTTTTAGCACACATGTTGATTTTTTAAGATAGTATTTTATTTTGGGTAAATGCTATTTTATAAAAATGGCAATATGTGTAGTTAAATTATTCCGAATACAATTCTGCTATCTTAAAATTATGCCATGGACATATTATATTATCCTGCTCGTCTTTTACATCATTCTCACATGTTTGTATAATTTCAACTTGATGTAAACAAAACTTTGTTAAAATTTATTAATTTTAAAAGAGTGTCCGTGGAGTTTCTTACACGTTCTTCTTAAATGTCAAGGTCGGTCAGTCAAAAACATGGAAGCTATTTGCACGTTCCAAAGCGTAGATCTCTATAGAGAAGAACGTGCAAAAAACTCCACGGACACAACGGAACCCTGTTACTAAGTTCTCACTGTCCGTCCGTCCGGACTTCCGTCCGTCTCTCTCTTAGCGGGCTGTATCTCAAAAACCGAAATAGACGCTTGAAATTTTCACAAACGTTGTATTTTTATTGCCGCTATAACAACAAATAATAAAAAAAAACAAAATATTAGAAATGAAAATGGGCTTCCATGTAAGGAAAATTAACTCAATTAACGTCGATCAGAGCAAATAATTCGTGTAGTTTTGAAAATTGGAACAGTTGTTTTTTGAGGTGTTTAGATGAACGTGTACTAAAAATTCCCGAGGGTGAGAGGAAGTGAGTCGGCGGTGGGGGAGGGGAGCAAAGGTACCTCTTTTCAGTTTCCAAAACCACCAACCATTAAAAATATCTCCTTGCTCACTTCTACGTTAATTATCTACATTAAATTTTCTAAACAATATGTTATTTACATTTACGTAACTGTACGATCAATACTTTAGGAGATTTTTTTTCATAAATCATACAAAAACTAATGGTAATTACCCAGAAGCCGACAGAGTTGAGATCTATCGTACTTTTTTGACATCTAAAGTAGAGCAAGAACATCTATTAAATATATGACCTTGAAAAGTTGTTTTACATCCATTCTTACAAGTATGCCGGTCGTGTTTGGGCTCATTAGAATCGTTCCGATGGGTATTATGCATAATTGATAACAAGGGTCTGATGACGAAGAGCAGAAACCTGGAAAGTGGTCAAACGTGTTCGTCGCCACTTCTTACCCAGAGTCCGACAGGATTGAGACCTATCGTATTTTTTTCGTCATTTGAAATAGAGAAAGAATATGTTTTTTTTTTTCGATTTTGGTGGCTAACACATAGATATTATAATGTGAGCTTAAGTATTTCTTTAGACAAAGTATAGAAAAGTAATTCTTTAAGCACTCATACAAGTATGCCTGTGAATCGCACTGTTGAGTACCATTCACTAGAGTTGGTAACAAGGGTCTGATCATGGAAATCATAGAGGTGAGTAGTGGCTCTCTTAGCTGACTACTCTTGTACCCATCGTGTTTGGGTTCATTGAAATCCTTTTAATGAGTAATATTCATTGCATCTTGTAACTACGATCTGATGATGGAAACCATAAAGGTGAGTAGTGGTTTACTTAGTTGACTGCTCTTATACCCATCGTATTTGAGGTGAAATGAATTGTACAGATGGGTTCTATCCATTGCAGCTAATAACAATAATCTGATGATGGAAACCATAAAGGTGATAAGTGGCTCTTTTAGTTGACTATCCATTATGAACCCAAACACGATATCCTATGCTTGTCGTCTTTGGGCTCATATGAATTGTACGGGGTGGTAATATTCATTGCAGCTGATAACGACGACCAGCTGAAGGAAATTATGAAGATGAGTAGTGATTTTTTTTGTTCACTACTCCTATAGCCATCCTATGGCTCACGACCCACCCTCGGGGATTTTTGGCATATTCATCTGGACACCTCATAGAACAACTGTCCAAGTTTTGAAACTACACTAATTATTCACTCTGATTTTCTTAATTTTCCTGCACTAATGGTATTTGAAAATATTTCCCCACAAAGCCACCGAATCCTTGATGCGAGTGTCCAAATCCCTTTGTGGCGGTTTAATTCCATTACATTTTGTGCGTTATTGTTCGCTGTTAATCCCAACAAAGCGCCATTGAAAACTTCATTAAAACTATAAATTGATCAATCAATCAATTAATTACGAATGTATGCGAGGATTGCCCCGAGCTCCGAGGGTTTTTTTTAACGATAGGAAATCATCAAATGACTCTTCCCGCTCTGGGTGGAACATAAGGGAGTGTCAGACTTCTAGAGACTAAATCCCATCCGTGTTCCTCCTAGTGCCCTTTGCGTTCTAGGGCCGTGGTGACTGTTTCGAATAAATTCCGCAACCCTGGTAGGTCCCGTCTACTGCGCGGCAGCAGCTCTGCAGCCGCACTGCCGGCAAAGAAAGTGCCCCGTTTTTTTGTAATTTGTTCGTTAGAGTGACCGCAGCCTTGGAACGCAAAGGGCACTAGGAAGAACACGGATGGGTTTTAGTCAGTAAGAGTCTGACACTCCCTTCTGCTCCGCCCAGAGCGGGAGGAGTCATTTAATGATTTCTCATCCTAAAAAAGACCTAGACGTTACCGAGTTGCAGAAGTTTTAACCAACAGACAAATCCATACTAGAGCATGTTTTCTCAGATTTTTTATATTAATAATCTAGACTCTATTGAATTATTATCCGTGCGGAATCGGACCTATCCGAAGTGTAGGACAGATGTACCAATAGTATCAAATAAAAGCACTTTCAAAGTTCGTTGGGTCTAGAAGAGAATGCCAAATAACGTTAAGTTTGCCTCGTGTGGCTCTAAAGTAGGTACAGTCGACAAAAGAGACTAGTGAAAAGGCTACTTTTCAGTGACGTACTCTTTTTTAATCTGCAACTGCAAATCCCGAGCTTACATGAGTGTGAATGTAAATTCGCGTACTTAAATACCGGCTAAGTGCGAGTCGGACTCTCACACGAAAAGTTCCGTACCATAAACCGAAAAAAACAAGTTTCTTGCATGGGAGCTCTCTTTAATTTTCAATTTAATTTTTATTTGTTTTTATATCGGCAATAGACATATGTATAGCCAGACGGACGGACGACCGCACGGACCGCGGGATTTTAGTAAAATGGTTCCGATGGTTGGAACCCTAAAAAACGACCAAGTGAGGGTCAGACTCGCGTGCAAAGGGTTCCTTACAAAAAATATTTATTTAACTTGAGACTTAGAAAAAGTACCTACCGGTACATATAATAGGATACAGAGTCCGACAGATTGAGACTGAGATAAGAACACGACAACACTCGACATTTTATAATATTTTGCAAACAACGGACGTTCCTCTATTTTGATTGCATCTTTTCGATATTTTTTGAGGTATTCTTTTATTCTCTTATAGGATCACTCAGCTGTCTGTTTTGACGTCTGTCATATTATGTATGTTTAATTATATATGTTAGTATGTATATTAATTTTTGCCTATAGATGACATGAAAACCCATAAAAAGTCTATGGTTTGAAAGTAACATGTTACAAAACTGAGATTCGTTCGGAACCCTTTGCATGAGAGTCCGAATCGTGCTTGGCCGGTTTTTAGAGTTCTGTACCCAAAGTATAACCAACGGAACCTTATTACTAAGCTTCCGCTGTTCGTCCGTTCGTCCTTCCGTCCGTCTGTCTCTCAGTGGGCCGTATCTCAAGAACAGAAATAGATAGTCAGTTAAAATTTTCACAGTCAACAACACCGTAACATTTTTATTGCCACTATAACGACAAGTAAAAAAAAGTTAATTTAAATTAGAAATCCAAGTGGGCTCCCAAATAAGCAACGCGAATTTTTTCAGTATATGGTACGGAAATCTTCCGCGTGCGAGTCCGACCCGCACTTGGTTCGGTTTTTTAATTTTAAAATGCCGAGAACTTCATGAAAATCTTTAAAAAAATGCAAAATAATAATTTCCCACAAAGCTACGGAATCCTCGATGCGCGTTTCCAAATCCCTTTGTGGCGGTTTTAATTCCACTACATTTTCTGCATTATTGTCCGCTTTTAATCCCGACAAAGCCCCATTGAATTATCATCATTATCTTTATTACTTTTAACTGATCCCTTACACAGGCTCGATCAGCAGTAGAAAATCGATTTACTACGAATGTATGCGAGGATTGCCCCGTGCCCCGAGGGATATCGGTAAGTCTCAACACATTTCAAAATGCAAGGAGATAACTTTAAAATGGGTTGTGTTATGAATAAATCGTAACTTTTAATACGTTTTCTTGCCATAAAGCAATTGAGTTCGCACTGACAGTAATTTTGCATCTCGCGCGGTTTGCAAGCTTGCATATTCAAACAAACAAACAAACATTCAACAAACTCAAATTTACATTTTATTATTAGTAAGAAATAATCACCTTATAGGAAATCTGGCAATCAAAATCTTGTTACATTGAAAATAGGTATCAATTTTGTGTGTGTTTAATTGAAATCGCCGAGTACCTACAGCAGTAAGAGCTTGTTTCATTAAAGGATCAGAAATAGTATATAATTACTAACTTCGAATGCGCATATCCCGTTTTTGCCCGTTCCCGTTGGAATTTCAGGAAATCTAATCGTAGTACTGCCCCACACTCCCCAAGGAAACTTCATACTAAATTTCAGCTTTTTACTATAAATAGTTTCAGCTGTGAGTTGTGTGTCAGTTACTCAGTCAGTCCATCACTCAATCAGTTATTAACGGAAGCATTTTATACATATTGATTGATTGATGATGGCATTTCATAACATCTCCGCTCCACTTTAGTGGACTGGGATTTGCAAACGAGTTTAAAAAATCGTACAGAACCGGGAGCGAGGCAGCGGAGCGGGGAAGCAAGCGAGGTAGCGGAAAATCCCGGCCACCCACTCAAAGCACTCGTCGCGTGAACCCGCTAACTAGCTCTTCTCGGTCCACAACTCCGCTCCGAACCCGCCTATAAGGCCACTCCGCTTCGTATTGGTGTTAATGGTCACTATGGACAGGAAGCCTTTAAGCATACTCTCCCGCTAATCCGCCACTAGGAAATTCGACAAGTTCTATCTGCCGTTTTTGCAAGTCTAGTATAGTATGTATCAAGCTATAGGTGTGTATTAAACACAAGGTGTTGTTTTGCATCCTCGTCAAATTTCAGGAGGTTGTCAAAAAGACATAAATTATCAATTGAAAGTACGGTAGCGGGCAATAACTAATAAGCGCAGCTTTTTTTGTTGTTGAAATTTAACAGTATTTCAGAATTTAACCCTTAATTCAATACAAAGAAAACAGAATCACCCGACTACGCACACAGCGGCAATGCAGCTGAGTGCGTGATTTTCGACGTCTTACCTACGCAATGTTAGTGCGCGCGCGACAGTGCAGTGCAATGACCGGTACATAATTTTACCCAATTTTTTTTTTTTTTTTTATTCATTTTTGAGCATCATTGGAATACGGAAATCTTATTAAAGGCAGTAATACTAGTTCGCCAAAGAAAAGCTCACTGACCTGTTATCAGATGATTAATAAATGTTAGCTTTGCTTTATCCTTCAACCTAAAGTTTCCGTAGTGATTTTGTTTTATTTGTGGATTAAATTGGTTGATTCAAAATTTTCCTTCCTACTTAACGGGCTTCGGACCGGCAATATTACTTACCTTAGTTGGTGTACTGATCTACTAAGTCTAAAAATGTTTTCTAAGTTTGACAGGAATGTGAAGACGTGTTAGTTAAGTGTAAGTACGTGGTGATACTTTCGACTCTTAGGTATTTTTGACGTATTAAAAAATTGAAATCAACTTATATACACTAATAAAATTGATTAAGCTAACAACGTATTTAAAAAATGTACAAATAAATAAATTACCTACTTAGTTACCCGGAGTTATTGTTCAAACTGGCCAGCACGACGTAGCTGGTTTTCCTTCTGCTTGCGTAAAACATTTGTTTTTAAAATGTCGAATCTTTGCGCTTTAATTCTGTTTTACTTGTCACTTCCTCCGTGTAAACTAACCTTTAACGTCTCCCCACAAATAAAAGTCTCGAGGCGTCAGGTCCGAAGAACACGGAGGCCATAACATTTTGGTGTCAGTTACAGGCTTTTTTATGAGTTTAAGTAATATAACAGGGTTATAATTATCTCAGTTATTACTAAAGACGATATAGAGGAGTTAACAAACAAGTTTTAGCCCCATTCGTAGCACTAAAGCTTTAATGGATGACATAATACAGCTTTGAGAGTTATAATGGCGCTAGTTGCAGCAAGTATTCTTAATACGTTATAGCTTTAACCTTTTTGTGACACCCAAGTCTTTATAAAGGTGTTCGCCGACATCTCTTAACACTTATTGTTGTATAGTTATTGCAATGAACTCTTTTATACGAGGGCTGGTCAATAAGTCCGTGACTTTTTAAATGAAACACAAATTTTTAGATAAACAGTTATTTTATTTTTCAACGTACTCTCCTTTGAGCTCTATACACTTAGCCCAACGTTTCTCCAATTTTTTTATCCCTTCCGAAAAATATGATTTGTCGAGGTCTTTAAAATAGGCATTTGTTTGTGAGATGACTTCGTCGTTGGAGGCAAATCTCTTTCCACCGAGCCATTTCTTTAAGTTTGGGAACAAGAAGTAGTCACACGGGGCTAGATCGAAAATAGGCCGGATGAGGGAGCAATTCGTAGCCCAATTCATGGATTTTTGCCATAGAAACTGCACATGTGTGCACCCGTGCATTGTCCTGATGGAAAAGGACTTTTTTCTTGGCCAAGTGCGGTCGCTTTTCTTTCAATGCCTCATCGAATCGACCCAATAAGTTGCTGTAATATTTGCCATTGATTGTTTTTCCTTTTTGAAGGTAGTCAATGTGGATAATACCGCGTGCATCCCAAAAAACAGTCGCCATGACTTTATTGGCTGACAAACCCACCTTTGCCTTCTTTGGCGCCGATTCACCCCGAGAAACCCACTATTTTGACTGCTGTTTGGTCTCCGGTGTGTTGTGGTGGATCCACGTTTCGTCCACGGTTACGAAACGGCGCAAAAACTCGTTCATATTGCGATTGAACAACGCCAAACATTCCTGCGAAATTGTCACACGCTTGCGTTTGTGGTCGATTGTGAGCAAACGCGGCACCCATCTTGCGGAAAGCTTTCTCATACCCAAATGATCGTTTAAAATTGAAACCACTGAGCCATGCGAGATGCCTATGGCTTCCACAATCTCTCTCACTTTTAATCGCCGATCGGCTAAAACCATATCGTGGATTTTTTCAACTGTTTCGGATGTGGAGATCTCAACTGGGCGTCCAGATCGTTCGGCATCTTCCGTGCTGGTACGGCCACATCTGAATTCAGTAAACCACTTTTTACCATAGAAATGGATGGTGAGGTTGATTTTTAAAAAATAAACCTCATATGGTATTATTTGCTGACGATACGTCCTTAATTTTTAAGATAGATAGACGTTCCATAAATCTTGACGACGTAAATAACGCCCTACAGCAGGTCCAAAATTGGTTTACTGCTAATAATTTAGTATTAAATGGGAAAAAAACTAAATGCATCAGATTTGCCTTACCGAACGTTAAAAGAAATGATTGCGACATAGTATTGAACAGGGAGAAACTTGAATTCGTCGAAAACACGGTTTTCCTGGGGATTACGCTTGACTCAAGGCTACAATGGGGTCCTCATTTAACATCTCTTGCGGGACGGCTAAGTTCAGCAGCATACGCTGTCAGAAAAATCCGTCAATTTACCGATATAGATACCGCGAGGCTGGTCTATTTTAGTTACATTCATAGTATCATGTCTTACGGTATCTTATTATGGGGACGTGCTGCAGACATCGAGTCTATATTTATCCTGCAGAAAAGAGCCATCAGAGCCATTTACAATCTCCGTCGGCGTGATTCCCTAAGAGAACTGTTTAAGGATATCAACATCATGACGGTACCTTGTCAATACATTTACGAAAATATTATGTATGTTCGGAAAAATCTTCATCTCTTTAGCAAGATTAGTGACAGGCATAATTTTAATACTAGAAATAGGAACAAATTAGATCAACCCCGATTCAGATTGGCCAAAGTACACACTTCTTTTATGGGGTACTGTATTAAATTTTATAATAAAATACCAGTTGATATTCTCGAACTGAATGAGAGAAAATTTAAAGCATGCATAAAACGCACACTATGTAGACAAGCGTATTATAAATTGGAAGATTATATCCTCGATAAAAAACGCTTGGCTAAATGCTGGTCCTGCTCCACAGTCACAGCTGCTTAGGTCCACTTTTTAGGTTTTTATATTTGGAAGAGATGCTCGCTCCTTTGTTTTTTTTAGAGGTTCTTACATTATTTCGTTTATTTATTCTTATATACATACAAATTATATTATTATATTAATTACTTATTTATTCTTTTTGATGTAAGAACTTAATCGTTCTCTTTATTAATTTATTTTTCATTATTTGGTCATTGACAACCATAGTTTTGTGTAAAGTAGAAGCATATTTTTCAAATTTTGTAAATGTGAGTACCATGAAACCATTTACATTTTATGTGAGTAGTTATAGTTTTACTTGTTGGACATGAACGAGCATGGTGGTTGAGAGCATGTCATGCTCACTCAAATGTCTCGCTGATGGCGGCGCGTGGGTTTGATCATTCGGTTCCCTTCGAAATGGTTGAGCTGAAGGGTGCCGATACACGCGTCATGTTCGTGAACAGGCGCCGTCGGTTGAGACTGGTCATCTCTTAACTGCCATTGGCTTATTTTAATCTTTATATTTAAAATTCTTATAATAAGCCCTTTTTTTTCCTTTGCATTGTCCTCACATGCAGAAGCAACAAGTATATGTAACTTGAAATTTTGTAAAACCAGAACATGATTTAAAAGAGTGTCCGTGGAGTTTCTTGCACGTTCTTCTCCATAGAGATCTACGCTTTGGAATGTGCAAATAGCTTCCATGTTTTTGACTGACCGACCTTGACGTTTCAAAAGTGCCTGTGAATGGTTTATTTGAAATAAAATGCTTTGAATTTGAATTTTGAATTTGAATTTGCAGAGTCCACATAATATTTATCAAGCTTAGCCTTGGTTTGCGTAATGGATTTTTCCGCAAAAAAATAATGCTCCTCTCGGGTATCAAAGGGACTCACGGACCCACTAGCGTCTAATTCCGTCAACACCCTGGTGGGTCCCTGTGGATCCACCCGACCCTACGGATTTAAAACTAAATTTTAGTAATTTTTACGGTTAATTTTCTTTTCTCAACGATTGAACTCTATGGTATATAATATTTTTCATATGGGAACACTGTCGGAAAAAAAAAATACGCTTGACAAGTAAAGATATGTCACAAAATACATTTGTCAAATCAAACAAACATTCGTTCAACTTGTGCGCGAGAATTTTCGATTTTTACGTGTTTTTCTGTAGAAAGTGAGCCAAGTATTGATAGAAATTCATAATTTCCTTTATTTTCGTTAAATTTCAACTAATATTCAACGTGAAAAGTGTAAATTATCTGGTGAAAATTACGAAACAAAACTAGTTACCGGATTTCTTCCCGTACGTAAGTAATTTGATATTTCAGAATTATAGTGGCATATTGTAACGATATACAGTTAAAAATGAGTTCGTGAATACATGGCTAGTAATCTAGAAACATTTCTTATTGGAATCTTATTGGAATATTCTTGATGTTTGTTTACAAAAATACAAATTACGTAAATCAAAATGTCTGCACCGCGTACTATGAAGTTTGAGATTAAATATTGCGGCAGTCGATTTTTGATCTCGTAAAATAACATCATCACTAGATTACTTGTCTTTTTATGACCTTAATTCCAAAATTTTGTGTAAATTGATCCAACATTTGTGTCAGAAATCAACATAATAAAACAACAAAATAGCTTTCAGCAAGAACTCTCGTATCTATCCAAAATGTTTATATTTCGGTTTGTTATAAGAATATTGTTTACATTCTAATACATAGTGACATAATTAAAGAACCCATAACAGTTTCAAGTGTGTGAATAGCTGTTTTGTGAGCGGAGATATAAGGTATTTTGTGCTGCGGGTCATTACGCTTGCGATAAGCGGGCGCCCGCGATACGCGACGGAGTATGACGTAAACATGACATTGTGCAATTCGAGTAGCGAGAGGTTAATGAGCACACGAAATTCACTTTTTTCCATTTTCTTCTCAGTCAACGCGGTAGTCTGATATTAACGGCTGTCAAAAACAAACTAAATGTCACAGCTTGTTCAATTTTTGACAGGAGTCATCTGACAGATGACTGTTCCATTTCAATTAAGAGGCGGAAAAATCGAAAAGTCACGGACTTTTTGACCCGCCCTCGTACCACTTAAGGTGCTACATTGACTGTTATCGCATACATAGGCTATAAAATAGAGTTTATCGAGAGTTTAGTAACACGAGATACTAAAGGTGTCAAACAACTTCTCTATTTAGGTTTAACCTGTAATAAAGGGTTTAACTAATAAGCTTATTGTGTTAGGCAGTACTCTTTTAAAGACGTTCTAAAGGTATTGGTGTCAAACAACGCAAATATGGGTCGTTTTTTAACACTAACCTCACTTTTGTAAAGTTCGTCATTGTTTTGGTAACCTAAAAATTAATATTATTTCGAGTTATTCAACATTTGACTACAATAAACAAAATTTCTTACATTATTTGAAGCATTCCATGAATGCCACTTAATTTTACATACCACTGCTCAGGAAGCAGGAATGAATAATAATGTTTAACTTGAGGTATCTATTTTATTATCACAATTTTTCTTTTAAATCTTTAATAAATCCTAGGCGCGTTAAAATTGAGATGAGAAACATGGTATACATTTACCGTGAAATCATAAGGGCAGCTGTTTTCACTTCACATACTTAAATAACATAATATTCCTTAATATTAATCTGCTGTGTTGAATAATGGATGACATATAATGGAAGTGCCATTACGAACAGATGTAATTTTAGTAAGGTTACAGGCTTTTTCATCTTGACGTGCGCTTTTTACCACCTGTAGTGCTCACTAACGCGGTAATACCGGTTAAAGTAGTAGTTGACGATAAATACGTTTATTTATCGTCAACTACTACTTTGTGCAGCTTTTAGATCTTTTTGACACCTTACTATAGGATTTATACAACCTGTAGCGTTTAGCAACTCTATTTAACAACGGTAATACAGATTAAAGTAGTAGTTGACGATGAATAAGCGCTCTTGTGCAGCTTTAATATCTTTGTGATACCGTACTATAGGCTTTCTGTAACTTTTACCTGTAAAACTGTGGGCCTTTTTCGTAGTTATAAGTGAGTTAGAGCATGCTCTAACTCAGTGGCACAGGTATGCGTTAACACTTTTATACTCAAGTGGAACTGATATACGAGTCTTACATAGGTTTTTTTAACGCTTTAGTGTTAGTTGGGGCAGGCCACAGGTCCTCCGCGACCGATCCAGTGGTCACCAAAACTTTCGGTTTTCAGTAGGCGAAACACTGTGGTGTGGTGCACTCCAAAGTGTTGACCAGTTTCCCGCGTGCTTGCCCGTGGGTCTCGCTGGAAGTATTCCAGGATGTCTTCCTGCAAGGCGACAGGCAGGCCTACGCTGCGCGAGCTAGATCATGCCGGGGAACTTCAAACTGCCGATGATTCCGCAGTCGGACTATCTCTACCAGCTCGACATTTCAATAATTGTCCGTCATCTTGCACTTTGTACCTACGTCTCAACTATGTACCGAGAAGCGGAATTCGCAAAGCGCACGCGCGCTTCGGCGACATCAAATACACTGTTATTTCCGGGGCCGCGGGGGCGGGGCTAGGAGCTTGCGCGGGAGAGTACCCGCACCGTGATTGGGGTGGAATTGATTACCTACGAATTAATCGAATGATCGTTTGCGTATGCGTTGTGTATGTATTTTTTGCGTTTGTTTGTGTGTGGAAGCGCGGTTGTAGGGCTAGTTACAGACGGGCCGCGTTTAAATACGGCTGGTTACTTACGGATTTCCGTAAATAAGAAAAAAAAATACCTACCCATTTTTTTGTTGATTTGGGTCGAGAATCATTTAAGCATAATTACGTCCTTAAATTTGACTAGGATGCAAATCAACATCTTGTAGACTCAAGAAAATGAACTGTCATGCAACATGGCTGCAAATCAATGTGAAATGGCGACCAAGTTACCAAGAAAATCAATTTTGGCAAAAAATGAGCCAAATTCGATCGCTTTTAATAGAACTTTAATTTACAAGTAGTCAACACTGTCTGTGGTTACAGTACTCTGTGTCTATGATACGTCTCCGTGTTCGGTCATTTTGTAGTCTATGTTTTCCGGGCTAACTAAGTTTTCTTGCTTTAAGAATAAGTGTAGTTAGTGTTTTATATTAATAAATACTGCAAATCGAAAATAGTGTGATATCATTAAGAAGCCCCGAATCGAACAGAAACCCGTGTAATTTTTGTAATACCTACCAGCTTTTGACCGCGAATTAGTACGCGTATATGTATGTAAGTGTTTGCTCTTGACGTCTCGGTCAGAGGTGACAGAGACAAAGTCGATAATGGTGTGAGCTTACCATAAAGTAGCTTGTTCACTCTAACTTTGAAGAGATTGGGGTTGAATACGTTCGGAAACACAGATGCAGGACGCATTAGTAGGACCTATAGTAGCACCTACTTACCTACTTCTATTTCTATAAGCACTTAGGTATTGGTAGGTTTAGTAGGCAGGTTTTCATGCAGCTTTCAGACCCGGTTGTCAATGGAGTAAAACGACACATTTTCTAAACTTACGAGTAGTTCTAAGAATTTTCTCAAAAGAGTCTTCAATAAATTTTCTCACGACCTTTGGCCACGGAATTCGTAGAAAAGATGTCACCTTTCAAACGACACAAGCCACTGAAGTCGATCCTCAAGTATTTTATATTTTCTGGCTCCAATTTTTCAGTACAGCTCCAATAAAATTATTTCGGTATTGCTCTATACAGGATGTCCCAAGACTTTGTCACATGGAGGGAAAGTACCTAAAATTTTGCAGATATCAAAAGTTGCTGAAGGAAGACTTAATTTCTATTTTAAAAACTTTTTACTAAAAAAAAAATATATGGGCTCCCTTCGTCAGATCATGACTTATACCTTCCATCATCAGCTCAGCAACATGAGATGATTATTATCAGGCACAAATCTGAATTTCGTTAGAAATTTCATGAAAAATATAGTATGTGCCCATAAAATTTGAGGGTTTCCCTCGATTTTCATGGGATCCCATCATCAGATTCTTGGTGACTTGGTGACAATGATACCTCCTCAGGAGTATAGGCTTTTGAATAACAAAATATTTTATAAAATCGTTCTACAATTGGCGGAGAAATCGGTGAACATACATAAAAAAAAAATACATACAGCCGAACATAGAACCTCCTCCTTTTTGAAGAAGTCGGTTAAAAAGTATACGAACTGCAATCAAAGAATTTTAAATAATCGCCTGTCTGAACGTGGAACCCAATAAATGTAAAAAAACCGTAATTTTACAATACCGATCAAAAGGCTCAATCATAACAAAATTTATTTCTTTGAAACAACATAGCATCAATAAATCAATCAATCATATGTATATTAAATTATTCCGGTACTGAATGATTGAGTTACAAAGCAACGTGAAAACGCTCAGCGGAAACCATTGGTCGCAGAAAGCTGAAATTTGGCATAGTAAGTTCCTTGCAGAGTGTTAGGGAAATTCCTATGGGAATGGGAAAATACGAAAAAGCGCGTACGAAGTCGCGGGCAAAAACTAAACTAAAATAAACGGAAGCCCATGAAATTTAACATTTAATGTTAAAAACCATTACTCGACAATGTTTTGGGACGTCCTGTATAGTCAGCTAGTAAGCTGACTATACAGGACGGACGTGTACTCGTATGTAGTAACATACGAGTACATAAGCCTGTTTATTTTGGCACTGCTATTTTTAGGTCGTCCCACCACTCGTTTTACGGATCTATTTTAAATGAATGTAATTTCATTTGTACTGTTGGTACCGGTACATACTAGTAAATATTACCTAAAATAGCCTTTACTTTGTTAGGGTTCAGTCTCAAAAGGGTAACCGGTGGAACCGTGGTACTAAGCCTCCGCTATCCGGCTGTCTGTCTGTCTGTATCTCAAGAACCGTACGACCGTGGACACGAACTCAGCGGGCAAGGAGCGGCGCGGCGGCGGCGCGGGCAGTTACATTATGCAGCTATGCATTTGACGCGACCAGCGCCGCAGCGGCGCGTTCAAATGCAGAGATGTATAATGTAACTGCTCCTTGCCCGCTGAGTTCGTGTCCGCGGCCTCAGAGGTATTCAGTTGAAATTTTTACAGAGTCTGTTTTTCTATAGCCGCTATAAAATAAATCAAAATTGAAAGGCACTTCCCATAGAAGAAGTGTTTTTTTTCGGTGTATGGTACGGAACCCTTCGTGTGAGAGTCCAACTCGTACTTGGCTAGTTTTTCGAGACAAACCGTGACTTGATTTTAAATAAATGAAGCTTCAGATATCAAGCTGCCTATCCTTCCCCACCTATGTTTGAGTCAGCATCCAGTCTAACCGAATACCAGTATTTCACAAACAGTGACTGCCTATTGGCCCTCCACAACCCAATCACTGGGTTCCCTACGTGCGCGCGCCTGCGGATAGTGAGCATTGGTTGATTCGCCATCTGATCAGAACCGGAGGCTACTCTCTCAGCCCGAAGTCCGTAGTGTCGTGCTTAGTGTGGGCATATTCTACTCTATATCACCTAACAACTAAGAATTAATGACAACACAATTTGAAAGTTACTGTCAAATCGTGTTTTCATTCATTCTTAGTTCGGGTTTACGACTAATCGTAAGTCTGTAGGTAATACGGAGTAGAATACGCCCTCAACTAAGCCCGAAACTACGGACTTTGGGCTTATAGAGTAGCCCCCCTGGCCCGGGACGACGCACGGTGCGCTGTGTTCCACGCGCGCCTACAAGCAATAACAGCCGCACGGGTCGATCTTCAAGGTTAAACAACGCTTGCCAAGGTTGGTCTGGGGATGGGTGACCATCTTAAAATACCGAGTTTCCTCCGTGCCTCGGAAAGCACGTTAAGCCGTTGGTCCCGGCTGTCACTTTTGTAGATCTTTGGTAATCGTTACGTATAGTCAGAAGCCAGATAATCTGACTCCAGTCTTGCTATGAAGTACCGTGTTACCCAGTTAATGGGTTGTGGAGGTCTGGTAGGCAGCCGCTCCACGTAAAATACTGGTATTCAGCTGAATCCGGTTTGACTGGAAGCCAACTCCAATATAGTTGGGAATAGACTAGGCAGATGATTATACTTTCCTTTCCAATACTAAGTTTGGGCCAATTAAAAGTCAAATACTAAGTGAAGCCGCAGGCAGGTGCTCGTTATATCCTAAGAAAAACAGTACCTACCAAATGGTGTCAGTATATGCTTTCTGCCCACTCTCATGGAAAAAAGGTCGAATTACTTATAATCTCACTCCCACGCTTTGCCTGATCGCTATCAAATCCAAACTGCCTGAGGAAAATTATTTTGCATACGCTCTCAATGGAGAAATAACACTTTGTTTTCGAATACAGCGATATTATCTGGTATAAATAGAATTGAACTCAAATTCAACTAAATGTTATAAATTGGAATTTCGTAATACCGAATTGGTACAGATTATGTCAGCAAATACAGCCGAAACATGCCGCCGAAGTGAAAGCTTGGATGAAGATCACGAAGTGAGCTGTGATTTCATCTTGATTAAGTGAATTTACATCTCAATTCACCTAAGCCATCACTTCGAAATGCTTACAGAATCGCACTGATGAACTTTTTATTTACAATATTTAGAGCAGGGTTTAAAATATCTATTGTAAACTTTCTAACAAATATTGAATAGATTTTTCTGTCGCAAAGCCTTTCACAATAAGAAAACACAATATTCGTTTGCTTTATTTTTGTTTTCCTTTCCTACAGTAGTATTTGCTTCTAAAATGGTATTCTTACCATCAGATTTTGTCACCACCATTTGTTCCATGTTTCTTTTGTTCGGGACATGGTTGGGATGTTCTTAACTTTGTTCACATGCACGTGGAATCAACTTTAGTGCTACGATTAAAAACCTTACTCGACAGTGGCGCCAACTGGTGAGTAAAAAACGGTAGCCTTCATTGGCACGTTAGTTCTGTGATAGTGAATACTTTTTCTTTCTTCCATCATCATCGTCATCTGCCTAGCCTTTTCCCAACTTTATTGGGATCGGTTTCCAGTCAAACCGGATTCAGCTGAATACCAGTATTTTACGTGAAGCGGCTGCCTACTAGACCTCCACTACCCATTAAATGAGTAACACGGTATTTTTTGGCAAGCCTGGAGTCAGATTTACTGGCTTCTGACTATCCGTAATGACTGCCAAAGTTCTACAAATGACAGCCGGGACCAAAAGCTTAACGTGCTTTCCGAGGCACGAAGGAAACTCACTATGTTAAGATGGTCACCCATCCACAGACCAACCTTGGCAAGCGTTGCTTAACCTCAAAGATCGACCTATGCGGCTGTTATTCTTTAGCCACAAGCTCCTCAATACTTTCTCTTTCTTGCAAACTTCACAAAATATCCCTATACCTAGATATGCAGTATAGAAATGTTGTTCGTTGGGCCGGAACTCCAATCATACGCATATGAAACGGTACTGCGACTTCAGAGTAGTGTGATTGAGACCACAGCCCACAATGGATACGGAAATGTTCTCCTATATCGTAGGTACCTACGCTGCGGAGTTATTTGTGGATTTACATATCTAGGTCATACGGTGTTTTAGACCTAGACACGCGGTAGCGTGTTAAGCCGAGTTCAAGCCAAAAGTAACTGGCGACGCAGCAGCCGTGTTACACGAATCACATGAAGCTGCTTTTAACCCCAATAACTTAACACACTTCCAGATGACTTAGATTCTGATGATTAAAGATCTGTCTTTGGCGTCTAAATAGGTAATTAACTTGTGGAACGATCTTTAACAAAGGGTACATAAAAATACCACAAAGGCAGTATTTGGGTATTTAGTAAGTGATATAAAACAACTACCTAAGTAGTAAGATATTGGAACAAAAACACAGTTGCAAAACTAAACGATGTTTACGGTATCTTTATTATAAAAATAAAACCCTAACGTACAAACTTAGATATAAAAAATATTCATCAATACTGAAAAAATGTATCTTTAAATCCAAAATAAATTCAAACATCAATTACATAAATAACAGTCAAAATAAATGCAGAGCAACGTGGAAAACTTTATTGTCTCAAGAAGATACATACAATGGTAAAACACATGAGTTGTAACAAACTTAACATGTACAATAATTTTGTTGACCGCTAGTACCCAAAGTAAGATTTAACTTGTGGTATGGGTACTAGGGCTCTCGTACTTAAAAGCAGCAAATAGGTGACGTTAGAGTGTAGTGTATCGTATATGTTGCATTACGGTAAGAAAATCTTAGATATTATAACTGTTTGTTTATATATATATTGTGTATGTGAGTGTGTGTGTGCATGTATGTATGTGTATGTAATTGTGTGTGTGTGTGTGTGTGTGTGTGTGTGGTGTGTTTGTGTGTGTGTGTGTGTGTGACGGATTAATTTAAGTTATAGCAAACTTAACTTAGTTTAATCAGTTTTTCTGTTTCCTCATACGATTTAGACAAAAGCCAAAGAGTTACTTTTTTCTTGCATTTCAATCTAGTTACTGAGTAGATGTTGCATTGTTCGTTAGCAGTGTTATACAGATGACAGCTTATAACAGTGTAGTTGCGCGCTGCTAATGCACTTCTAAATCTTTGGGCTTGACAGATCCTAGGTGGACGGCGCCTGTTTGTGACTGGAATGGTATATTTCAGACTAGCATGCCTTCTGCAGATAGTTGCAAGCACAAAGAGCTGTCTGACAGTAAGCAGTTTACACTCGTGATATAACTGGGCAGTCGAGTATCTGAAAGGCTTAAATGTCATAACCTTAAGGACTGCCCTCTGTGCTCGCTCCAAGGGCAGAAAAGATGATTTCACAGCTCCACCCCAGACTGATATACAGTATGTCAAAATAGATTGACATAGTGAATAATATACTAGTTTTAGGGTGTCAAAGTCAGCTGAATTACGCAATTTTTTAAAAATATATATCATCTTGCGGACACGGGATGTAATATTATTCACTTGGTGTTTCCATGACATAAAACTATCAATAAATACTCCCAGATACTTTGTGTGGTCTGATCTTAGTATAGATGGGCAGACACAGGTGTGGGTAGAAGCGAAAGTCGTACAAGTGTGCGCTCTTATATTAAAAGTTTCTAAGGTTGGTTGAGTTACAGCCGTCTTTGAAAACGTGATGTAAGTAGTTTTGTTGAGGTTCAGAGTTAGGAGATTATTTGAAAGCCACTGCATTACAAGACTAAGAGCGCTCTCTGCACGAGCAAATACTTCAGTCCAGTTATTGCCACTGACAAGTATTGCAGTATCGTCTGCGTAGGTAAAGATAGAGGAAGATGGAAGGGATAGGGTGCACAGGGAGTTTATATAGAGTAGGAAAAGGGTTGGCCCAAGGATCGATCCCTGAGGGACGCCAAAAGAAAGGGGAGCGTTGTCACTAACAAAGTTATCTATCTTTACACACTGAGTCCTATTAGAAAGGTAATCCTTAAAAATTCGAAGTGCATATCCGCGGATGCCCATTCCTTCCATCTTCAGTAGGAGATGAGGAACAGAGACAGTGTCAAATGCTTTGGTGAGATCAAGAAAAATTGACAGGCATTTTTGTCCACTATCGAGAGTATTTACTATTTGATCAACCAGAGAAGCTACTGCGTCTTCAGTCGATATTCCTACTCTGAATCCAAATTGATTCGGCGCTAGAATACTGTTCTTCTGTAAAAAGTTTCTTAAACGGGTATCTAGCAACTTTTCTAGAATTTTGGACAGCGCAGGTAGAACAGATATGGGCCTGTAATTATTGACACTGTCTCTGTCTCCACTTTTATATATGGGATGCACAACAGCTCTTTTAAAGTATTTTGGAAAAATCCCCTCTGCCATTGAAATATTGCAAATGTGGGTTATTATTGGCACCAGGGTTTTTGAGCACCTTTGCAATAAATGAGCAGGGATTGCGTCCCACCCAACAGCGGCATCTCTACGCAGGCTTTTAATAACTACATCAACCTCAGACTCGTCCGTTGGCAACAGAACAAAAGAATTAGCATTGATGTTATCACTCGGCAATTGATAATTTTGTATATTAGGGTCAATTTGTACTGCTAAGTCGCTACCGATGCGGGAAAAGTACTCATTAACTAGGTTAACGGATTTTAGATTATCTCTGTCTATATTTAAAAGCTCAACCGGCGATTGTTTAATGGATTCCGTGCAGGTAATATTTTTAACTATTTTCCAAGTAGACCGTGGGTTTTTTCGTGCTTTACGTAATTCATTATTCTCGAAGTTATGTTTTAATCTTTTTAGTAACTTATTACAAAAGTTGCGGTATCTGAGAAAAGTTATTTTGAGGTTGTAGTTATCAGGATTTATTTTAAGCTGTTTACTCATGGAGTCACGATTTCGTATACATCTGAGCAATCCTATAGTGATCCAGGGTTTGAAAATGACAAGTTTAGACGGTGGGCGAATTATTCTAGAGTGCATTTGTATTATTGATCCAATACTTGTAATCAAAATCTCAGATGCAGCGTTAGGATCAGATGTATTTAATAATTGCGTGAAATCAGTCTTTGCAACATCCGCATAAACAGAGTCATAATCTACTTTGACAAAGTGGGACTTGCGTTTATTCGGTTTAAGTGTCGTTTCCATGCTGAATAGTACTGGTAAGTGGTCCGTGATACTAGATTCAATAATTAAAGTGGTGGTTCTGAGACTAGACTTCAATAAAACGTGGTCCAGACAGCTTTTGTCACGGGTAGGTAGATTGTGCGTTGGTAATAGTCCATGCAGTGCCGCTAGATTAAGATAGTCGTTCGCCATACTGTTTAACTGTGCCGGGATGATGTTAATATTAATATCTCCTAATAAAACCACATTCTTATAGCTACTTAGTGAAGTAAGTGTATTTTCCAAGCTATCCAAAAAATTGTCAATATTACGGTTACAGGGTGGGCGATACAGTGCAACTATGACTAGATTTAAAGATTCAATTTTGCAAATTAAGCAGTTTGCGTCTTGTACGTGCGACTCAGTGACGATATGTGTAATTGAAGTCTTTACAAAAACAATAACACCGTCGTTCTGATTTATATTTTTTACCGTGTGATAACCAACATAACCACTTAGAGTGGGGTGGGTGGGCGCCTTACTTAGCCAGCACTCGGAAAGAACTATAATTTCAGGGATTATAGATAAATTACTTAAAAGAACAGTAAATTCATCAAAATTGTGGTTGACGCTACGTATATTGATATGCAATATGTTCACAGATTTTATATTTAGGAGCTCACTACATCGTTCTGGTTTACATATGCATGACTGTGTTGTACTTATAGAATCTAGTTCATTTGTTATTGTGTTTATATCGAACATTTATAAGGATAAAAGAAGACAATTAGAGATACAGCAACGATAGTTTTGTGCACACATTGCATGTGCCTGTTTAAGAAGCAATAGCAACCATTTCCGAAAACTACTTTTGCTATGAATTTCAAATAAGGTTTCTTGTATACTGTATACTGACTTATTTGATTAATCTTTCATTTTCATCTGGAACATTTCCTGATGCCCTTAAATTATCAGTTGTTAAACCTCTGTACAAAAAAAAACGATAAAAATGATGTCAAAAATTATCGCCCGATAACCCTTATACCTATATTATCTAAATTATTTGAAAAATGTATGCACAAGAGACTTACCGACTACTGTAGCAAGTACAACATCATAACAAAAGAACAGTATGGATTTCAAAAACACAAGTCAACAACTCTAGCAATTGCTAATCTTTTAGGACATGTTCATAATTTCCTAAATAAAAATTATTTAACGACCGGACTATTCTTCGACCTGTCACAAGCCTTCGACTTTGTGGCACATGGTATTTTGTTGGAAAAATTAGAAAAAAGTGGCATAAGAGGTTTAGCACTGCAGTGGATCGCGTCCTATTTCAGCAACCGAAAACAATACGTTGTTATTAATAAAGTAAATGAAAATTTATTAACCTCGTATTCATCAGACCATAGAGTTAATAATTGCGGAGTCCCCCAAGGGAGTGTATTAGGACCCTTATTGTTTCTATTATACATAAACGACTTACCACTATTGACTAATCATAAATGTGTATTATTTGCAGATGATATTTCAATTATTGTGACAACTGACAAAAAATATAAAACTAAATCTGATCATGAAATGGACATTAATAATACTATTGACGACATTTTAAAATGGTTACAGACTAATAAATTAAAAATTAATTTGGATAAATCTAATTATATGCAGTTTAATAAATCTAAACATAGTAAATACAATTTTAAACTTAATATTGACAGGCTAAAAGAAGCTCAACAAATTAAGTTCTTAGGAGTACTCATAGATCAAGATCTGAATTGGAAAGTACATCTAGATAATTTGTGCAGTAGGATTAATAAGTTTGTTTATGCTCTCAGACAAATAAAGAATGTAACAAACAAAAAAACCGCTATTACAACTTATCACGCCTATATAGAATCCATCTTACGGTACGGACTCATTTTTTGGGGTAATAGCACGGATAGACGCAGAGCATTTATTGCGCAAAAGAAATGCGTCAGAGCAATTTGTGGTATCCGTCCTGACGAGTCATGTAAAGGGTTCTTTAAAAAGCTAGGTATTTTACCACTTCCATCACTTTACATTTATGAAATCTGTAATTATGTTTATAATAATAAGGGATTGTTCAAAAAAGCCTATCAAATGAACTCTCGGAATAGAGATCCATGTAGACTTGTATTGCAAGATACTCCTAAATCAGCCAAGTATGCGAAAAGTTTCCTGGTCATGTGTATACGCATTTATAATAAAATTCCAAAAGAAATAAAATTGATATGTAATATTAAATCTTATAAAAACAAATTATTGAAATGGCTGAAAGAACATATGTTTTATGACATTAAAGATTTTTTTTAACAATAGAATATAAAATTTTGGACATTTACGTGGATAATTTTGACAACTATTGTATTATTGTATTGAATTCTTGACATTAAACAATAATATTTTGCATGCAATTGATACATATTCTGTATAGCTAAACATGTGGACCTAAGATTAATACCTGACTGTAACAACTTTATACCATGTTTAAAGCAAATAAAGACTTATCTTATCTTATCTTATCTAAAAAATATGTTTTTTTTTTTGTAAATAATATTAGTTAAAACCAGTAATAATAACAAACACAAAACAAGCTTAACAATAATACAAGTCGGTTGGTCGGTCGGTTGTTAATAATACAAGTTCTAAAATCAAAATAAATAATGTGAAAATAGAACAATACCTTTCCAAAAAAATTTTCGAATCTTTCCTTAGTCTTTGTCGGTGAAGTCGACGATCACGCATATTCTACTCATAATATTGAACTTAGCTCCTATTTTCACATTATGTTTTTTATTCATCTTAACCTAACATAATATTATAAATGCAAAAGTGAGTTACTTTGATTCTATGTTTCGCTGTTAGATCTAAATCGCTGAACTTTTGATGAATTTTGATGCAGATGATCCTGAAGATGATTATAGGTAATTTTTTTTTGCGAATATCTTTAATAGCACGAGAAACGACTTGTTACACCGGCCCTAAATAAATCGGGATAAGAAAAAGAGAATGATGATAATAATGATTTTCAAGTGCTTCTTATCCTTGTTATGTTATATCCAAATAGTAATGGTTTAATTAAAAGAGGAGCTTGTGGCTAAATAATAACAGCAACACGGGTCGAAACTCAGAGTGAATCTACGCTTGCGGACATCGGAACGCTTCCTTAATATGCTATCCGAGGCATAAAGGAATCGATATTCCTCTATGCCTCGGATATTAAGGAAGCGTTTCCACCAGAGATGTTCGAGAATTCGTAGCGAGGGATGTATTTGTTAGCCCAAGCCATTGGTCCCGACAGATTGCTTTTTGTACTACAGATAGGCATATGTTTGACCACTATCCCTATTCACTCTTGACTAAAGACTCCCAGGTTGTAGTTATCAGGAAACACAGACTCTGGCGGGGAGTAATAAATTAAGCATGTCCTGTTTATTTATTTATTTATTAAATACTTTATTGTACACCGATAATAATAATATAAAAAGAAAACTACAAACTAAAACACGTAAGTACAATGGGCGGCCTTATCGCATTCCGCGATCTCTTCCAGGCAACCTGGAATGGAGAGTAATTGCCTGGACATAAAATAGGGTTGTACATAAAACCTGTTATTATATTTAGATAAATTGAACAATTTCTTCTCGACTTCAGCTTGCCATATTTCTGTATACCTACTACACAACCTTACCAAATAGTATCTACAGCAATATTACAACAACAATTAGCTGTAGATTCTTGCCAACGACACACATAGATAACACACAGTTTAAGGTGACGGGTTCCAACCCGTCACCACAAACTGTGTGTGTTCTAAAGTTAAAGTCAAAGATAAATCTTTGCAGATAAATATGGTTACAAGAGTTCTTATAATGGTAGCATAATAGTATGTAGCTTAACATATTCAATTACAACATAGTGACATGCCAATATTTGTTATAGAATTTCACCAATGAAACTGAACGCGATCAGCATAACAAAACACATTAGCGAGCTGTCAGTGTCGTTATTTTCTGTGGAATATTGACGTTGACAGATCTTAAACGAAGTTCAATGTACAAGGAGGCTAAATGGCCCCTATAGGAGAATCATAATATTAATAACCAACAATCTGTTTTTCATTATCAACTTTATCGGCAATGCGTTAAGTTCAAGGTTGATTGGTGAAATTTAACCGTGACGGGTAGCGTGATTTGCTTTCTGATTCCGCTCAAGTGGCGTTTTTAGACCCGCTGATCGCTTTCAGTTTCATTCGTGAAATCCGCCCTTAAAATAAATAAAATAAAATAGCCTTTATTTACTTTGACCTTTGCACAATTTTTAATATAAAAAACATAAAACTATACTAACTATATTTATATTTTTTTTTCTGTATGTATATAACATAACATTTAATATCAGTTATCAGGTCTGGTCAGGCTGTCTTGCGACATAGGCTTCCTCAATTTCCCTCCACATTTGCCTGTCCAGTGCTGTCCTTCTCCAACCCTTGGGCAGATCGTCTTCACATCTTTTTTCTGCCTTCCTCTATGGCTTTTTCCGTCCCGCGGGTACCATTCTGTTACTTTTTGTTTCATTTTCCTGTTATTGATCTCATCATGTGACCAGTCCATTTCCTTTTCAAGGTTCGTGTTTTTACTTTAACATCTATACTTTGGTGATGCTCCTAATTGTTTTACCTTTCCACTTGTCTTTCAACTTTAGTCCAGACATACTTCTTTCCACTACTCTTTGGTATACACCAAGTTTGTGCTCAATTTTCTGTGTTAGTGGCCAGATCTGGCAGCAGCAGAACTCCGCTCTTAGATAGATTTAAACTTAAGGAATTATTTTATAGTATAGAAGAGATACTTAATTAACCACCTGTGTAAAGCCCTCTTCAAGTGAACCATAGGCAGTTCTTTACTCTAACTGGTTCAACCTTTCAAGGAACCTTTCAAGGATTGTAAACCTCTCAAGGAATTTATTTTATATCATAGATCTGCGATTAAGTGTCTGCGTTCCCAACCAAGACCAAGAATCTCACATTATTTTGTCTTTATCGCTTTCGTTTTTCGCATATTATTGACACGGCGATACGACAACCATTTAAATTTGAAATATCGAAGACATTCCAAATTCCAAGTCTGCATACAAAAATTCAGTCAAATACACGCAGTGGCTGTAAAAGAGGCTGCTAAAACGATTTTATAGACAAAATGAACCTTTTGTAAGGGTTTATAAGAGTTGTTTAATAAGTAGTTATTGATGAACATTGAAAAATCTGCTACTTTTGCTACCAGTTTGTACATTCAATAGTTCATAAAATATCGTTTTTTATATACGGTCTGTGAACATTCCGATTATTTGATAACGTTTAAATAAGAAGTAAGTTGAAGCACCAATATTATTTTATTTTCTTAATAAAAGAATATTGGTGCTTCAATTTACTTCTAATTACATAATATGAATTTTTGTTGCTTGCATTTTCATTAATTACTTTCATATTATCGTCATATATATATACGGTATCTTCACTACTGCGATAAGAAGTTAATTTTGGATAAAGAAAACCCGGCCAATTGCGAGTCGGACTCGCACACGAAGGATTCCATAAACCTTATTTTTTTTTATTTGTTGTTATAGCGGCAATAGACACACAATCTGTGAAAATTTTAACTGTCTATCTATTACAGTTCTTGAGATACAGCTCTCTGACAGACAGACGGACGGACGGACGGACGGCTTAGTAATAGGGTTCCGTCCATAAAAATGACAACCCCACCGTACATATTTTGCTTTAATTTGCGACACACAATTTGTATCATACAAAAATACGAATATAGTATTCAATTCAAACAACTATTATGTGCGTAGCGAGAGTAAAATTTTACGTCACGTTACTATACGTCGAAAACATTCGTACAGGCCCTCAGTACACAATACAGTGTTGTGAATACGCATGTCAATCACTGTCACGTACCAACCAATGTGTTCCACGTACATTGTCATATTTCATACTTCAAAATTCGGAGCTTTGGAAGTTGATACTCAACCATCAGTAATGAATGTTGTTGTGGGGTACTATGTGTTTATGTATGTAAAGGCAGTTACTTCATGTAAATCACTGGTTTCGGCGGTTTCTGTTTAGGCTGAAAACTGGTCCCAATTAGTTATGTAATGAAGTATCTACATAAATAAGCTTCACTGTTGATAGTGTCTTGAACGCTCATCTGCCTAGCCTTTTCCCAAGTATATTGGGATCTGCTTCCAGTCAAACCGAATTTAGCTGAATACCAGTATTTTACGCGGAGCGGCTGCCTACCAGACCTCCACAACCCAGTAACTGGGTAACACGGTACTTCATGGCAAGACTGGATTCAGATTAACTGGCTTCTGGCAATCCGTAACGACTGCTAAAGATCTACAAATGACAGCCGGGACCAACGGCTTAGCGTGCTTTCCGAGGCATGGAGGAAACTCGGTATGTTAAGATGGTCACTCATCCACAGACCAACCTTGGCAAGCGTTGCTTAACCTTGAAGATCGACCCGTGCGGCTGTTATAATCTAGCCATGAGCTTCTCAGTGTCTTGAACGCTAATACTAATTTAATCCATGGTCCGGAGCGAGGAGGCATGGGAAGCGGTCGCCTCTTTCTACGAAGCAGTAATGCTAGCGAAGGAGGAGGCCTACCGCGTAAAAGAGAGGGAGAACCTACGCCCCAGCCGCCGCAACAGAAGAAATCGCCCCGGGCGTCGGGAGTCGGAGGGTGATTACCTTCCATCGAAGGCGCGGGCCTGCGGATGGCGAGCGTTGGGTGGCTTGCTGTTCGATCAGGACCAGAACCGAGTCGACGGCGCGTTATATTCCACGCGCGCCTCAAAGAGATGTCAGCATACTAAACGAGGCCCGCTAAGGCCAGTGCCTGCCAGGGTTACGGAATTTGTTAGAATGCGTCACCGCGGCCTGCGGTGACGTAATAAAGATAGCAGGTCAGCGTGGAAGACGGGGCCCGCCGGGCAGGTGCCGGCTGGGGCTGCGGAATCTGTTCGAAAGAGGTACCGTAGCCTTGGAACGCAAAGGGCACCAGGAGGAACACGGATGGGTTTTAGTCAGTAAGAGTCTGACACTCCCTCTTGCTTCACACAGAGCGGGAGGAGTCATTTGATGATTTCGCATCCTGAAAAAAAAAGGATGAAAACAACAAACGATAGGAAAAAATTAAGGCAATTGGAGGAGACCTACCCATACCTGAAAGGGGCCAGGACAAAAATTATTTATTTAATCTACTTCAAACTATATTTATTTTGGATGTTATAAAGGTTTTTATAATCAAACATAGGCATGGCCATAATACATTAAATATTAGCAGGAGTATAACGCGTGTAACTTAATGTAGAAAATAATTTCACAACACAAACAAACAAAAACACAAAACAAACAAACAAATCCTAAATTAGTTTTGGTTTGTGTAGGTACAAGTTGTCTATAGATCACCAGATATTCAATACGTTCAGTATTTTTGTTGTAACTAAGAACTATTTATTTTGTAACATCTCGTGGCCTAGAGGAATGTTTCCTGACCGAATTTTCGGGCCTTATCGTGACAGCCCAAATTGTGTAAGATAAAATGGTTTTGGGAACACAACACTGTACAAACTTTGATAAGGATTTTAGGCATTTTTTCTCAAATGTACTCAAATAAATGAAAACATTTTGATAAAATAAATTTGGTATTGTGTTATATGTTTATTATGCCATTATGTTTTTATTTTTACGGGTTCCTGGAGACCCGGTCCTTTGATAGACGTACGAGGGGCCAAAGCCAACTCGCAGAGGCCCAGTTAGACATTTCAAATGGAATGGGACACCAACCGACGATTATCCATGTATGCACTGTGAAAGTATACCCAAGGACAATCCCCGGTTGGAGCAGGACTATTGTATATACCATTATTATTAATATTTGTTGTTATTTTAACCAGTCGGCTTCGTGTCGTTCTTTTTAACGTTTTAAATTGTAGGCTTTGCTTGACCGCCTTAACAGCAATTCAACGACAATAAAGCTTTATTATAATTTCTCTTTTATCCATAGTAGTTGAAAAGTCACCAGCAAAGACTACAATAACACGCACGCCTGCACGTACAATGGCGGATCTTGGGCACAGAGAGCAATTTATTGAAAGGTTTCAGCCAATCGTAGCTGGTTATTAATACGTTTCATTTCAAAGGAGGGTGTGAAAGTGTGCTTTTTGTTTGAAGTGCTCCCCTTTTTCTCTTTGACCTTTTATCTAATTATCTAGGGTAAGGCTTCCTTTCGAGGCGATCGGCGGCGGGGATCTCTCGCGTCCGGCCCTGGTTCAAGCCATGGTCCGGAGCGACGAGACATGGGAAGCGGTCACCTCCTTCTGCGAAGCAGTAATGCTAACAAAGGAGGAAGCCGAACGCGTGAGAGAGAGGGAAACCTCACGCCCCAGCCGCCGAAACAGAAGAAGACGCCCCGGGCGTCGGGAGTCGCAGGACGATTCTCGGCCACCGTAGGCGTGGGTCTGCGGACGGCGAGCATTGGGTGGCTCGCCGTCTGATCAGAACCAGGCCCGGGTCGGCGGCGCGCTGCGATCCCAACGCGCCTCAAGGACGTGTCAGCATGGAAGACGGGGCCCACTAGGGCCAGTGCCTGCTGGGGCTGCGGACTTCGTTCGAAAGAGGCACCGTACCCTGGAACGCAAAGGGCACTAGGAGAAACACGGATGGGTTTTAGTCAGTAAGAGTCTGACACTCCCTCCTGCTGTACCCAGAGCGGGAGAAGTCATTTGATGATTTCCCATCCTAAAAAAAAAAAAAAAAAAAAAAAAAAAAAAAAAAAAAAAAAAAAAAAAAAAAAAGGCTTCCTTGTCCTGAGAGAGGGAGGCCAAAGAAAACTTAAGTAATAATAATAAAATGTAGTTATGTGTACCCAAAGGTTCATCATCATCTGCCTAGCCTTTTTCCCAACTATATTGGGGTCGGCTTCCAGTCAAACCAGATTTAGCTGAATACCAGTATTTTACGCGGAGCGGCTGCCTACCAGACCTCCACAACCCAGTAACTGGGTAACACGGTACTTCATGGCAAGACTGGAGTCAGACTTTACAGGCTTCTGACAATCCGTAACGACTGCCAGCGATCTAGAAATGACAGCCGGGACCAACGGCAACGGCTTAACGTGCTTTCCGAGGCACGGAGGAAACTCGGTATGTTAAGATGGTCACCCTTCTACAGACCAACCTTGGCAACCGTTGCTTAACCTTAAAGATCGACCCGTGCGGCTGTTATTATTTAGCCACGAGCTCTTCAAATGACGATATCATCTGCAAATCGCAAGTGTGACGCGGACGCGGCACTTAAATTAAACGGTGAGTACATCTTACGGTTGATTTTAATGCCGCGTTCTTCTTTTCAGCGTCTTAAACACATCTTATAATGCGTTTGAGAACAGTTTCGGGGAAATTACGTCCCCTCGACGCAGTGGAATATGTTTAATTCGCTAGTTCTGTGTTTGAACGGCCATTGTCGCCAAAGACACACTTACGGAAAACAGACCAAGGTCCTATTGCGTCACAAACTTAACTTACAGTTGGTACACTAAGGAATAACAAATATTTCAGACGTAATTATGTATTATTATTGATTAAAAAATTACCATACAACACAACACATACAATACACAAGAAACAGCAATATTCTGCAGCAACTTGCGTCTAAACTGCTATGTGGCTGGAATACTAGGAACTAAATAATATGGTCATTCACCAGCAGCATTCATGTATAATGTAACAGTTCGGATTCGACCATTCAATTCATGATTGCAATCGTGGCGCTTCGTACAACACGTGCGTCTGTAATGAAGCTATTTGTAACATAGTAGCAGTGCAGTGCAGAGAACCTATCAGTGTAGTAATGCATTAGCATACAGCTTCTTGTCTGTCAGAGTTGCGGAATTCGGTAGGTACAGTCAACAGCAAAAGTAGATGATCAAAATCAGAAATTCAATACTAATGAACGGAGTTCGTGTCAGAACTGTGTGGCGTCGAAGTGATTCAAAAGTATGTGATTGTAAATTATACCAAACATTTACTACTAGTACAGCTGCCATATATTCGTGATCAGTTTTGACTCCAAAAGTTATTAACTCAATTCGCATCAGAACTAAGGAGTGAAAAAAATTTACAAAACTAGTGAACAGTTAAAATCAATTATTAAATGATGAAACTGAGGCCACGTTATCATTAGGCATATAATTCATCCATCCTTATTTTTTAATTAACCCAGTAATTTAATTTGTTATGTTTTACGGAAAATCTGCTATATTGGATAAAAATTTGTAAATTGAATATATGCCAAATTTCATCCAATTGAACCCCTAAAAAAGCATATGTTCATTAACAACACTAACAACATTTTTACAAAAAAAAAAACAAGCGACTTCCAAAAAAAACACTACAAAGTGAAAAATAATAGAGTTATTTTTCACTTAGAAGTCGGTGTCTTTGGATCTGTGTTTTAGTTTTTTGCCACCGATTTCCATAATTAAAGTTATTTTTCACTTTGAAGTGTTTTTTTAGGAAGTCGGTTGTATTTTTTTGTAAAAAGTTTTTATTTTTCACTTTCTAGTGGGTCAGTTTGTAATTTATCTAAGTTACAATAGCCCAATGTCAACTGCTCATCACCTTTTACAACATATTGCTTTTCCCGATGCAGGGACGTTAATTGTTGAGGAGTTCTCCTAGTAAGAACCAGGAGAACTGGAGCTCCATGGTGAAGGCATCTTCATCACTATGCATTTTGATGAGCATAAATTACTTAGCAACCATATTAAAGTAATCGAATCGCATCCGTCTTCATGCAATGATATAATTCTATGTCGTTCATGCTCTGTTATATGGTGTGTCATATTTTTAATCTATTAGTTCTTGGCTATAATAAATCAATGCAATAGACAACAGACGCACTCAACGCTAACAGTGCGACAAAAGCGCAACAAGTCAATATAAGTAGGTAATGCCCTGAAGATAAAACTATGAATCTACCTTCCGGTTTTAATAATATATTGTAGCCGACTGGGCAAAAACAATCATTGAGTGATGATTTTGTATCGCATCAGCTACTTTTGAACATTGACAAAAAATCACAAACATACAAAGATAATAATATTTATTGAATTATCGTTTTGTATCACATCAGCTACTTTTAAACATTAGACAGAAGTTACAAAAAAAAATACAATTAAAATAGTAAAGTTTTTCTATTATATGATTTTAACCGACTTCTGAAAAAGGAGGAGGTAATCAATTCGGATGTTTATATATATATTTTGTTTTACATATGTTCAGGCATAACTACTTCATACTTCTTTTTTTGTTTGAAAGGGTATACTCTCGATGTGGTCCCATTGTCACCAAGTCAGAATCTGATGAAGGGATCCCATGGAAATCGAGGAAAACCCTCAAATTTTATAGGCGCACCTATAGTGATTTCGGTATTTTTTATAGTAACTCGTGCATTCGCTCTCGAAAAGCACCATTTGCTGAAGTGGAACTGATGATGAAGACCACAGATGGGCATCGGAACTACTCAATTATACCTAAGTATTTCACTGGTTGCGATTCGATTGCTTTAATATGGTTGCTAAGTAATTTATGCTCGTCAAAATGCATAGTGATGATGATGCCTTCACCATGGAGCTCCAGTTCTCCTGGTTCTTACTAGGAAAACTCCTCAACAATTAACGTCCCTGCATCGGGAAAAGCTATATGTTGTAAAAGGTGATGAGCAGTTAACATTGGGCTATTGTAACTTAGATAAATTACAAACTGACCCACTAGAAAGTAAAAAATAAAAACTTTTTACAAAAAAATACAACCCACTTCCCAAAAAAACACTTCAAAGTGAAAATTAACTTTAATTTTGGAAATCGGTGGCAAAAAACTAAAACACAGATCCAAAGACACCGACTTCTAAGTGAAAAAAAACTCTATTATTTTTCACTTTATAGTGTTTTTTTTGGAAGTCGCTTGTTTTTCTTGTAAAAAAGTTTTTTTTAATGAACATAATATGTTCATTAGGAGTTCAATTGGAAGAAATTTGGCATATATTCAATATGCAAATTTTTATCCAATTCAGCAGATTTTCCGTAAAACATAACAAATTAAATTACTGGGTTAATTAAAAAATAAGGATGGATGAATTATATGCCTCATGATAACGTGGCCTCAGTTTCATCATTAAATTTTTGATTTTAACTGTTCACTAGTTTTGTAAATTTTTTTCACTCCTTAGTTCTGATGCGAATTGAGTTAATAACTTTGGAGTCAAAACTGATCACGAATATATGGCAGCTGTACTAGTAGTAAATGTTTGGTATAATTTACAATCACATACTTTTGAATTACTTCAACGCCACACAGTTCTGACGCGAACTCCGTTCATTAGTATTGAATTTCTGATTTTGATCATCTACTTTTGCTGTTGACTGTACATCTACGCACCACAGATCAAATGAGAGTCTTAGTGCGGAAATAAGAGTCCTTAATCTATCCAGGATAGGTAGATGACTAAAACAATCTAATTAGTCTTTTTTTAAATCTTTATTGATTTTAAGGGATTTTTAAACTACAAGAATATAGCATTCCAGCTGCATCCGAACTTGTTGAAGCTGGAATAATATGAAAGGCACCACATTTTTTACATTAAATTGGCTAGCTAAGGCACTTGTCTCACCGCCAGCGAGGTAGCGAGTAGATATCGACCATTTGATCTCAGAAAAGGGGCAAAGGTATAGATTTCGTGTGAGTAAAAGAGACACAAAACATTAATGGCTGTTCACGCTGCCGGCGAGCGGCTCTTACCTCTAGTTGATCGCAGCGACAAGGGATTTTTAAACTACAAGAATATAGCATTCCAGCTGCATCCGAACTTGTTGAAGCTGGAATAATATGAAAGGCATCCACATTTTTTACATTAAATTGGCTAGCTAAGGCACTTGTCTCACCGCCAGCGAGGTAGCGAGTAGATATCGACCATTTGATCTCAGAAAAGGGGCAAAGGTATAGATTTCGTGTGAGTAAAAGAGACACAAAACATTAATGGCTGTTCACGCTGCCGGCGAGCGGCTCTTACCTCTAGTTGATCGCAGCGACAAGAGCTATTAATGATTGTACTTGTTCAGCGACACTTGCTCGGCGGTGCTCGTTTGGTGGTCAGAACGGCCAAACTGCGGTAATTTCTACCTATAGTACCGTCCGGAGCGAGTATTGCGAGTAAAAGCCCGTCGCACTAAAGCACTCGATGAAAGCCGAGCGTCAAAACTATCGACACTTTTCACTCGCTACTCGCTGATCGCCAATTGTTTCGAGTTTGAAGCTTTACTCGCTACTCGCTGATCGCCCGCGGTGAGATAACTGCCTTATTATTCTCTTTTTTTGAAAAAAGTGTTGTATGTCGTAAATTTTCCCACAAATGTCACAATTAGGTGAGTCAACTTTTCCCATCAGGAATGCAAAACTTCTAGTAGGAATGTGTCCGGAACGCAATCGACATGAGGTCACTATTTGATATCTACTCATTTGAGTACTGGTAAACCACGGGACATGAAGAGGTTCGCATTGTATACTGTTGTACCATATTCCCTTAGATTTAGATCTTTCATCAAAGTATTTTTTAATTTTGTTTAAACATTTTTTGTAAATAGTTAGCATTTCCAAAGTTAGGTAAAATATTAAATTCAAGCCCTTCGGTTATAGCTTGAAAATCGGAAATTAAATGGGGGTCACAAAAACATATAGCTTAGGTTAAAATTCAATTAGGAAACAGTTTTTGTTCATAAGTGTCCCGATATTAGTCTTTTTAGTGCATTGCTTATAAATATACTTTTTTGCAGTCGGGTTATTGATTTTTATAATTTGCGACTTGTTTCTTTTTGCGAGCTTACAAACATTCAAGACGTTATTTTTGGAAATTAATAAACTGGTTTTAATGAAGTTTGATCCGCATACGCAAAATAGCTAGAACTAAAAATTTGAATTGTTTTCACCAACACGCACAAAACGTTTTGGGGACACATTCATAGTGCGTACAGCTAAGGAGTGGAATTCCCTGCCGGAATCTGTGTTTCCTGATAGCTACAACCTGGGAGTCTTTGAGTCAAGAGTGAATAGGTTACTTCTAGACAGGTGTGCTACATCTTCGACCACATCATCGCTTAACAACAAGTGAGATAGTGGCCAAACGCGTGCCTATCAATAGTAAAAAAAAAGTTTGCTAAAAATTTTTCGAGAAAGAGTTTAGAGGGAAAGAGAGAGTAATTTTTCACTTATGGATACTTAAAATTACTCTTTCCCTTCTAAATTTGTTTGAATATTTCTATGTAATATTATTTTTTTGAGTGTCAAGCCATCCAATATAGTGAGGAATGAATATCTCGAATGAATATTGTGAGGAGTAAGTAAACGGAGAAAGTAAGGCGAGCACCAAACATATACCCAGATATACCCCCCGGCCTACGCAAGCTACGAGTTCGTAATATATCTGGGGATATCGAATTCGGCACGAACCGGTTCGTTCATGTGTGCCGGGATTTTCCATTCATTTCATTTCTTTTATTTCTGGCCATTTTCGTGGTACAGGAAATTGTATGCCTAATATTGCCTAAGGTCCGACCTTTTGTTTAAATCATTATGGTCAGCATGCCATTAAAATCTCTTTTTAACCGACTTCAAAAAAACCGGCCAAGTGCGAGTCGGACTCGCATACGAAGGGTTCCGTACCATAAACCTTATTTTTTATTATTTATTGTAATAGCGGCATTAGAAATACAGAATCTATGAAAATTTCAGCTGTCTACGTATTACGGTTCTTGAGATATAGACGGACGGACGGACGGACAGCGGAGGCTTAGTAATAGGGTTCTATTGGCTACCCTTTGAGTACGGAACCCTAAAAAGCATATCGTTTTTTTTTAATGTTTGCTACCTCTTAACTCCGTCATTTATGAACCGATTTGAACAATTCTTATTTACTACCAAAAATTATCGACTTCTGAAATTGAAGTTAGTTTTTACTTTGTGGTGTTTTTTTATTTGGAAGTCGGTTGTATTATTTTGTAAAAAAAAAAATATTTCGATAATTCCGAAGTCGAACTTAATACTAGCGTATTTCTGTGATATTGCTCCGCTAGTCTATGTCACAGGAACCGAGTACCTACTTATCTGATTGAAAAAGCAACTGTTATCACCCAGGGAAAATTTTCGTCATCGATCTTGAAGGTTAAGCAACGCTTGCCAAGGTTGGTCCGTGGATGGGTGACCATCTTAACAGACTGAGTATCCTCCGTGCCTCAAAAAGCACGTTAAGCCGTTGGTCCCGGCTGTCATTTGTAGATCTTTGGCAGTCGTTACAGATAGTCAGAAGCAAGTTAATCTGACTCCAGTCATGCCTTGAAGTACCGTGTTACCCAGTTAATGGGTTGTGGAGGTCTGATAGGCAGCCGCTCCGCGTAAAATACTGGTATTCAGCTAAATCCGTTTTGACTGGAAGCCGATCCCAACATAGTTGGGAAAAGGCTAGGCAGATCATGATTAGATTTACTTATATTTTACATTTCAATTATTACAATAGAACAGACACTTCATAATTTCAAAAACTGCAATTTACTTTGGTATTATTCCCCGGCGCCATTATTTTAAATTTCAATTTGACGTTTTGAATTGGCAAAACATCGCTTGATCTAAAACAAACAGAATAAAGCGATTGAAAGCGCTGTGTGAAATGAGCAACATCGACACTAACACCCGTATTCACAAACAATACTTTTCTCAGTAAAGTAGCAACGCTATGCGAAGTAAGGCATTTCCCACTGCGTTGCATATGGCAAGCCTTTCAATTCATAAACAATATTCAAACGATCCTTGTCTAAGCAAATGCACAGCGTTGAATAGAGCTCTGTGACTGGTTCGTTTGTGTTGCGTAGTTCACTTCCCTGCTTGACTTCTGCTTGACGTTCATTTCTAGGTCTTGATTTATCAGATTATCAAATTCTTCTTCACTACTATAACCCATTGTAAAAGGACTCTATTAAAATGCAAAATTATCACACACTAAAATCCAACCCCGAAAAATATTTGCGTTGCTTAAAACAGCTAGCGGGCTACCTTAGCTGTGCGTTCATTATTAGGGACGCATAGTACTAGCCGCCACTTAAGTAATGTCTATTAATAAGTTCTACCTAACTCAAGTCATCCGTTCGATGCTACGCGAACATCTCAGATGCGCTACAAAAAAGGGGCAGTCCCAACAGCATTCTGAAAACATTATTATACTGGATTCGCAGGACTTCCAGCGATCTTTTGGTAAAATCAACCCACAGACTCCCCGTGTACATACCCTGACAATAGGCTTTAAAGAGGGTTATTTTAGCCTGGTCAGGACGACGGTAAAACTCGGTGGTCCGCGTAGCTGATGTTATTAATGGTAACACAACCCACGCGACACCTGACACGCATGCTACCGAGCCTGTCCATGAGATCATTCACATATAGGTTAAAGAGTCTAGGAGACATCAGACCCCCCCTGTCTCACACCCCACTCTAACCTATATGGATCAGAGAAGGTTGTGGACCATTTCACAACATTTGTTTGGTTTACAACCCCAGCCGGTATATTCCTGTCCCCCAGCTTTCTCCAAAGCACATCGTTTTAAAAATACGTGTACAATATTTTTTGAAAATCTATCATCTGCCTAGCCTTTTCCCAACTATATTGGGGTCGGCTTCCAGTCAAACTGGATTCAGCTGAATACCAGTATTTTACGTGGAGCGGCTGCCTACCAGACCTCCACAACCCATTAACTGGGTAACACGGTACTTCTTGGCAAGACTGGAGTCAGATTTACTGGCTTCTGAAAATCCGTAACGACTGCCAAAGATCTACAAATGACAGCCGGGTCCAACGGCTTAACGTGCTTTCCGAGACACGGAGGAAACTCGGCATATTAAGATGGTCACTCATCCACAGACCAACCTTGGCAAGCGTTGCTTAACCTTAAAGATCGACCCGTGCGGCTGTTATTATTTAGCCACGAGCTCCTTTTTGTAAAATCTATCAGACGGACTAATTATTAGATTTTTTTGTAAAATACCCTATTGAAATTTGGCATAGTAGTGGTGTAGTTGTATATTTATTCTTATTCACGTGTATTTCTAAGCTATACCATTTTATTTTACCCTTTTGTAACTTTATGATCATTTTCAAAAAATTGCTGTGAAAAAAATGTTTCTGTCGGAGATTTGTGCATAGCGTTAAATATTGCCTAAATATTGCGTTAATATTGTTAATATTGCTGTTGTAATCAACAGTTACTTAGTAAAGATTTTTTGTCCAGAGTCGAATCGTCAAAAATATTTTAATTAACTAAAGTTGTGGAGGTCAGATAGGCGGTCGTCGCATTGAAGATATTGGTCACCGTTTTTTTTTGTTTTTTTTTTTACGTGGGGAAATCCTCATGGATGTCCTCCGCCCTGGGGAGGACGGAGGGGTCTCTTACTGACTAAAACCACTCCGGTGTTCCATCTCTCACCGACGCTGGGGATCGCGAGAACTTAATTGGTTTTCCGCGATCCCCAACTAGCCGGCCCGCCTCTGCGGGCCACCTCGGGTCAGCGGGGACAGTGAGGTGTTTGACTCCCCCTGCGACATCAAAGAGGGGCGCACGGTAACACTTCGCGCCGCCACCTCGGGTCCGTATGAATGGGGGGCGACGGCCATCCCCAGGACCGCCGCGCCTGGACAAGATATCGGTACCCGATATGTCCCCTAGCTGGGGCAGAGGGCGTCCACAGTAGACTTCCATCGCGAACGGTCATACCGATGCTCGTCGCTTCTGCCAACACGGTGCGTCGCCAGATTTGATGGGGACGGCCGCATTTCCTTTCCCCTTGAGGATTCCAGTCCATCGCCTGTTTGGGAATGTGATCAGGATCCCTACGGGGCGTGTGACCAATTCACCTCCACTTACTACGCTTGATCTGGCGGTCGATCGGGCTGCCGAGGCATTTCTCTGAGCTCTACGTTAGAGAGCTTGGTTTGATTTGGCTGATTGTTCATAGATTATTTCTCTCAACTTATAACAAAACATTCACCCTTCAACGTAAATGACATAACAGAATGTACATTTGCAGGTTCTTCGCAGTGATATACCCGCTCCGACTACCAGTGGCGCGCCGGCGCAGCAAGCAGATGCTTTTCTGCGCGTGGGCATTCGCGCTGGCTTGCAGTTTACCGCAGGTAAGTTCGTAGACTGACAGGTTGACTGGTTGATAATGCCTCATCATATCAGCCGAAAGATGTCCACTGCTGGACATAGGCCTCCCCCAAGCGTCGCCACAACGACCGGTCCTGTGCGTCTCGCATCCATCGGCTATCGGCGGCCTTCACCAGATAATGCCTATGACATTAAAATCCACCTCAGTACATTATTGCGCGTAAAGTGTTGAATAAATAAGAATATAATTTATTGAGCCATTGTTACTAAAAAAATCTTATTGCTACTTAATACTAAGTTGGTAATTGTAACAAGTTGAGTTGAACATAAAATTACACCGTGGTCCCCGAACTAGACAGCGCCTGTATCTCGAGGACCGGAGTTGCGTTAACATTATTTAGATGTTACCACAGAAATATAAAATCTATGGGTGTTACAGTTTTATTATCAATGTGAATTGGTACAGTTATACAGTTAAATAGTACTAGTTTGTAATTATCAGAAAAAAGAACAAAAAGAATTTGTGTGTCAAAATCGGGTACTAAGTTTTTTTTTTTTTTACTATTGATAGGCACGCGTTTGACCACTATCTCACCTGATGGTAAGCGAGGATGTGGTCGAAGATGGAGCACGCTTGCCTAGAAATAACCTATTCACTCTTGATTTAAAGACTCCCAGGTTGTAGCTATCAGGAAACACAGACTCCGGCAGGGAATTCCACTCCTTATCTGTACGCACTATGAATGTGTTCCCAAAACGTTTTGTGCGTGTGGGTGGGATGTCCACCATGTACCGGTGGCGCATCGCCGTTCGTCTGGTGGTCCGATGATGGAACGGGCTTGGCGGAATTAACTTATGCAATTACGCATGCAATTCTGAGTTGGCATAAGCAGCCATATATTACGGTGCAGAGTGAAATTGTCACAGTTAAGTCGTATTTAGTCGTATTTTAAGTAGCCAATTTAATATTGGTTACTTAAAAATGTCCTCCCTTTATTTGAGTGTTTTGTCGCTGAGTGTCGGACTCTCACACAAAGGGTTCCGAACCATAAACCGAAAAACACACGTTTCTTGTATGGGAGCCCTCTTTAATTTTTAATTTAATTTAATTTTTATTATTGGTAGTTACATCGACAATAGAAATATACATTCCGTGAAAATTTCAACTGTTTCTTGAAATACAGTCCGTTCCGTTCCGTTGGTTACTATTTGGGTACGGAACCCTAAAAATTAAAAATTCCAGCACGCCACTTCCAGAACCCATGGTATCTGTTAATGCGCCGTAACACACTGTATTTTTACCCGACTGTCCACAATAGGAGAGTAACATTTTTCGTGTGTTTTTTTAAGTCGCGGATACTTATCGACATTTACCAGTTTTTACCTAGTACGGAGACGGTTTAAGCGTTTGGGGTGAGAGGATGTTTGTTTGTTTGTGCAAATAAATGTTGCCAGTTATCTCCAAAACTACGAGTGCGATTTTGATACAGTTTTCAGTGGTGGTTTGGGTTTGATAAACTCACAAGGGGGCGCTGCAGTAAACATTTGTTTGTGCAAAACCAAAACTACTGGTCCGATTTTAATGTGGTTTTCAGTACTTAATGTAAATAAACTATATCGATATGAAGTAAAATGTACATAATGCTCTCTAAATATAATATTTATTATGGGTTGGAAAATACGACCATATGCTTCAAGTTAAAGGTGCCAGTTCCTTTGAGGAGCTCGTGACTAGATAATAACAGCCGCACGGGTCGATCTTCAAGGTTAAGCAACGCTTGCCAAGGTTGGTCTGTGGATGGGTGACAGACGAATTTAATTTTTTTTTCTTTAAGTCGGGACTTTTTAAATTATAGATACGTTGACTTTTTAATTTTACGTTTTTACCGTTGTGGGATTTTTCAAAAATTTAATTTAGCTGTTTTATTTTAAGATGAGCCTTATGGCATATCATTGTGATGGCGCAAATTGAAAATAGATCATAGGAGAAAACTTGAATAAATAATAAGAGTTTGATGTCTTCTTCTTCCACCTGGCGTTAATTGCCAGGCTCCGCCTTCCGACTGAGCTTCCTCCACATTGCCCGATCTTCCACATCCCTTTCAGTGAGTCCATTGGCTCTCATGTCGGACTTGACGACATCCAGCCAGCGCTTGCGAGGGCGACCACGGGACCTAGCCCCAAGGACAGCCATATTCATGCATTTCCGACCAACGTTTAATGTCATTGAATTAAAAGATACAATATATACTCCAACAATTAATAAACGTCCTGATCAGCACATGTAAAATAAAGCCAGAAAACACGCGCCGTAAATGAAATGTTGGGAACTTTATTACAATTCGTAGACTTGCGTAAATATTTATGAATAAACGACCGAAGTTGATTTATTTCCGTAGTTTTACTGTAGCAAGTACTGTTTAAAAGTTGCTGTTATTTACATTCTTTTTCCGTATTTGTATTTTATGAAGCACATTTCCGATATTTAAAAAACAAATTATCTAGGCTGCCAAATTATGTTGTTGTCTTCCAGTTCAAATTTATGCAACTGAATATCTATACATATGTACATACAAGCAACTGCTTATGGCGATTATGACATGGCACGGACTTCGTAGCGGCGGCGGCGCGGGAGCGGTGCGGGCAACGCAGACCCTTTCTCGAAATCAGCGGGCAGATTGCGCGGCACTATAGTGGCATAGTGTTGTGTTCGTGGTTGTGTCGTCGAGATATTTGTTTTTATTCGCGAACGAAATGTCTGAACAACGGCGACAACATTTTTTTGATTCAAATTTATTTCTGACGTTCGATTTACTGGGGCAAAAGAAGAAAATAAATTGCACAACATTGCAATGCAGACGCGTGGGCGGTTACCGCTTGACTGGAGTGCACCGCTCGTTGTCCGCGAACCACGCGGCTGTTTTCGAGGGCTGGTCCATTTGATTTTATATTAGATCCTGCCGCTCTCGCACCGCCGCCGCCACCGCCCCGCTGCCCGCAAGATTCGAGGCAGACGCCCTAGGCATCAACGGATTCATGAGAGGCCAATGCGATATGAGATCCACTTCACCAGCTACTGCGGTTCGCAGTGCCGTGTGTTAATTGCCTATGTAACTGGAAAACGAGATAATAACTGGTACCACTGATGCCAGATTAAATACTGAATATACAATGTGACACAGATTACACATTGTATATTTGGCAGTTGTACGGGTATTCAGAATCCAATATAAACGCAATACATCTTTAGAGGTCATTGTATCGTGAAAGTTGTTTATAATGATGACATTATGAACAATTTTCACGATAGGACCAAAACTGAACTCGCGAAAAAAAATCGACTGCCCCATGGATTTTTGTAGGCATAACTCGACAAAAGTACTGAACAGCTGATTTTTTTTCGCGTTTGGTGACAGCCGAGATCAACAGCTTACCGTACTTTTTGAAGCACGAAGAGGTCTCAGTATTTGGGGATATACGTGTTCTTTTTTTAGTATAAATAGGCGCGCGTTTGACCACAACCTCCCCTATGCTAAGCGATGATGTGGTCAAGGATGGAGCACGTGTTCCTAGAAGTAACCTATTCACTCTTAACTTAAAGACTATCAATTTGTTGTATATCGACGCTTGAAAGGGAATCCAAACAGGAGCGTGATTTAAAGTTCAAATTTATAAAAAAAAAAAACTTATTTGTAGATTCGAAATTTCGAAACAATTTGGTGAAGTTTATGATTTCTTTTTTTATAAAGTTGCTATCACTCTCTTTTAAAGTTTACTCAATGTCGCTTAGTGAGGATTGCCTTTCAAGCATCGATATGTATTGTGAATGCATCTACTAAACTCATCCTAACTACTGCGACTACTAAAATTTTGCCAAAACAAAAAATAGACAAAAGTCAATAAGAATCACTTCGCTTTCATCACCTTGAATTTAGATATTTTACAAGACACACTGAAAAATTCAATCATAACTCAGTCACTTCTGAGAACTTGTCCTCAGATTTCTAAAAGGTTATTTAATCTGTATCCTGCTGTCAAATCCGACATCTTAGATTGTCACGAATATAACGCTTCGCATACGTGGAAGATTGTTCTAATTCCCACTACAACAAATATTGCTTTTCCAAGAAAATTTTAATAAGCTTCTCTCGACAAAGCTTTGACAACATACGGCAAATATTACAACCCTAAACTTTTCAAAGTTAGAGTGAACAGGCTACCTACTTCTGTGTAAGCTCGCTCCATCGTAGACTTTGTCTCTGTCATCTCTGACCTACACTAGAGTCAAGAGCAAACCCTTCTCAAATAAAAAGAAGACATGGCCTGCCCAGTCCCACTTCAGTCTGTATGTCTTTAAGCTACGCCGGTGACATGTTTTTGTTCTGGAGGAACGGTAGGTTAAGAATTAATATGTTTGTCCACTGAAAAACAAGTAATTAGTCTGTAAATTAAATTAACAAAACATATTTGACCCATTTTGTGAGAGGAGCTCGTGGCTAGGTAGTAACAGCCGCACGGGTCGATCTTCAAGGTTAAGCAACACTTGCCAAGGTTGGTCTGTGGATGGGTGACCATCTTAACATACCGAGATTCCTCCGTGCCTCGGAAAGCACGTTAAGCCGTTGGTCCCGACTGTCATTTGTAGATCTTTGGCAGTCATTACGGATAGTCAGATGCCAGTAAATCTGACTCCAGTCTTGCCATGAAGTACCCTGTTACCCAGTTAATGGGTTGTGGAGGTCTGGTAGGCAGCCGCTCCTCGTAAAATACTGGTATTCAGCTAAATCCGGCTTGACTGGAAGCCGACCCCAATATAGTTGGGAAAATGCTAGGCAGATGGTGATTTGACCCGTTTTGTTTATTTTGTTAGGTAAACCAAAATTCACGAAGTTACGACGCTTTTAAAATTCTCAATACTACACACCGTGGTATAATTTTTAGTGCGTTCTGACGTCACGATGCCTCAATCCCGAGTTCTAATGCGTATCAGCTTTGTCAATATTCATTGATTGTATACTTCGTGTAAATCTATGTGTATTTATCCGTGGTGGTCAGCCTCTTATATAAGGTGTAACTATTCATACACGAAATATTTTAAGACAATCATCTAACGGTTATAACAAAGCCATTTCAACGAAAAAAAAAAAAAATTTATGTAAGTGTTTTTGTTTTTACGAAATTTACATTTTCTTGAGACATCTTGCAACCTTTACTCCCTATTCTATGAATGAGACGCACCGCGCCGACGACCCGTCATGCGCGGGCATGATTTTGAATTATTATTTTTTTATAAAATATACTTAGATAAAAAAAAATCCTTTGAAATGGCTTCGTTATAACCGTTAAATGATTGTCCGATATTAATGTACTACCTACCTACTACCTTAACCTACTACCATTCTACCATTATATTGATTTAGAAAAATAAAAATACGCGTCCATTATATCAATACTCTAACTGACGGACTAAATTAGATATGCAATTTATTGATAGTGGAACCTAGCTTATTACTAAAAATAAAAAATAAACCTTTAATTCAGAAAACCTTGGTTAACAGATTGCACGTACTTGGCAATAAAGCCAGATTGTCGGCCATTTATCAAGTACAAATGTGACATAACCCTTCGTAAACTACTTACTACGAGTATAACATATTTCTATGACCAAACCTATTCGTAAGACGATACGCATATCGTGTCATGTATCAAGATCGTAAGGTTTTATTGATATTACGATATAGAATGGAGAAATTTTACACGACTTGTAATATTATCGTAACATCGTGTCCTTTCTATGGCGGTCGTTAAGTCAAATGGATAACCTTACCAAAGGCAATAATATAATATCTGCATAATATGCTTTGTCTGCGCCAGATAAAAAAACAGTAACAAATGTTTACTTTTATAACATAACATAATCAGCCTATAATGTTCCCACTGCTGGGACACAGGCCTCCTCTCGATGAGAGGGAGTGCGGGTTGGAATGTTGAATGTTTACTTTGTCACCACTTATTTAATTCTGTTCTATTCCACTGAAGTGCAAAGTACTCTTTTCCATTCCACCACCACTTGATGTCTTCTTTAAACCTTGTAACTTCAACTTTCTTACCTTTTTTTCCTACTGACCACTATCTCACCTGAGGGCAAGCGATGATGCGGTCGAAGATGGAGCACGCTTGCCTATAAGTAACCTATTCACTTTTGACTTAAATGCTCCCAGGTTGTAGCTATCAGGAAACACAGACTCCGGTAGGGAATTCCACTCCTTAGCTGTACGCACACCATGAATGTGTTCCCAAAACGTTTTATGCGCGTGGGTGGGATGTCCACCATGTACCGTTGGCGCATCGCCTTTTTAGAATACGTGCCATACCTACCCCAATTTCGACAAAGAAAAACCAAATAGCTGCACTGGCTATGCCAGCTCCCATACATGTTGCGGAATTTGTTCGAAAGAGTCACCGCGGCCCTGAAACGCAAACAGCGATAGGATGAACACGAACGGGTTTTAGTCAGGAAGAGGCTGATACAACTCTTCCGCTCTGCCCAGAGCGGAAGGAGCCATTTGATGATTTCTCATCCTTGAAAGAAAAAAAAAGCTCCTATACATAAATATGCGATCCCCTTCAAGTCTCTACAACCAGCGGTTTAGGATGTGCGTTGTCAATCAGTCAGTCAGGGACTTTGATTACTTCGGTACGAAATATTACTTATGACTATGGATCCTCAAAATTACTTGAACGTAACATTTTAGTTCTTTAAAGGGTTTTACCACAAGAAGATTATTTTAGAACGATTTTTGTAAAATGAATGCTTAAGCATTGCACTTTGTTATTTTGTAAAAAAGTGCAATGCTGCAAGGTATTATTCTGTGTATTACACCTCGTGCACATAAGCTGTGGGCAAGCCTACTTACACTTAGAGTATGTATGTAACAGAGCAGCCGGAGCTGTCAATCCAAGTAAACAAGATGGAATGACAGCTCAATTCGTGATCACTTCACCTAACCCTTTACTTCGACATGTTCACAGAATCGACCGGCTGCTGTTGCCAAAGCCCGTAGTTTCTAGAATACCCCAATTCTATAGAAGAAAAAGTTCCTAGAATACTACAATTTTATAGAAGACATAAATATCTATAAAAAAATCTGCACAGATATTTACTTGCTTTTCCTTTTTTTTTATGAATGGGAAATCATCAAATGACTCTTTCCGCTCTGGGCGGAGCGGAAGGGAGTGTCAGACTCTTACTGACTAAAACCCATCCGTGTTCCTCCTTCTGCCCTTTGCGTCCCAGGGTATGGTGTCTCTTTCGAACAGATTCCGCACCCCGGCAGGCACTGGCCCTAGCGGACCCCGTGGAATGGAATAGTGTTGAATTTGGTATCATGATATTAATCCTTATCCACTTAAATTGTTTGATAATTAAGGTTGATTATGTACATGTAACTTACATTTTAAATTATTCAAATTGGACTTTTCGTTTAAGAGTTAGGACGGGTATAAAAATACTCTAAGTAAGAAAATTTTTGCGGTTTGAGCGAATTGCCCTACTTTGAGTCCAAGAAGTAATTCACACATAACCCTATTAACCTGTAGTTACTTGGTTGCAATAGCCGTCGCGACGCAACAACAATTTAATAGTTTTCTTGTAAAAAATCGGTGGCTGCCATGTTTTTTGGTCGAGGGGGGCCATAGGATAATAAACACTACGTTTTTTTTCAAAAAAAGGCGTTTAGGGTAGGGTAAGGTATGGCATGTGGGATACCATTAAGCGTCCATTTCCGTTGACGCCCAATGGCCCACACGTGTGCCAACGACAACAGAGGGGAGATGTAGTTCGTGGAGTACCAACTAAACACGCGCGAACGAAGTCGCGGACGAAGTGCTAGTAGTTAAGTAAAAGTGTTAATTTGTAATGCCTTGTAGCTCTAACACAGCCGTACTCAACCTTTTTTCTTTCTGGGCCGCATTACGTTTCTACTATTTTCAGGAGGGGCCGTAAAAACCCACAGTAAAATAAAATTTTACACATTTTAATAGTCTTATTAAATAATCTTTAATACTTAGTCTTATTATATCTAATAGTTGTGACAAAAAGACTGTATTCATATGATATTGAGTGAATCAGTACAGTACAGATACATACACATTGATACACAGACTAAAATCGTAAATACAGTATCAATAACGTGCTAGGCTACAGGGCCACGTGGGGAAGCTTGACGGGTCACATGCGGCCCGCGGGCCGCAGGTTGAGTTTAACTGCTCTATTACCTTTCAGGTTCCGAAGGTTACCCTTTGAGTACGGAGCCTTAAAATGTGGGTATAATATACCTACCTACATCTCTACCTACCCATTGGGAAACACAAATTGTCATGGCTATGTTAAATTATTCTGTTACCATTTCAAATGCGACTCTCATTCATAAACATATAATTAAACACTAGTTTACAAAGCTCTTCCTCAACACAATCGTTAACTTTGTACAAAGCTATCTCATGACATATTAATACCAAAACATATAGAACTTTTTCGTTACTGGTGACTGATTGAGTGACAGACAGACAACGCACAGAGTTAGTAGTTAGGCTACTGCTCGTAGCAAGCTGAAATTTGGTATGTAGGTTCCTTGGGAGGAGAGACCAAGTTGTAGGGGAGCAGTCAGAGAGGATTTCCCAAAATTCTTAAGGGAACGAAAACGGGATATGTGTGTACAAAGTCGCGTGCAAAAAGTGGTCAATATAAATAAAATCTTCCGACTACCGAGTGACTGACAGACATCGCACAGCCGAAACTACTACAGAAAGCTGAAATTCGTGGTCGTAGCCAAATTGTAGGACTGAGGTAAAGTTAAGTTTCAGGGACCTTAGGTCACCCCGACACAGATAGGTTAGGTTCGAATGGGTTGACGGGAGTAGCTTCCCGTTACTACCGAGTGAGCAAAGCGAACGAACTAAACTCCCATCTTCTCCCATTCATGTTGGGTTCCATAATATTGTCTAAACAATACGTTAAACTTTTACAGTAGACAGACTAATGACTAACAGCAACGCATTTGCAGAGTGTGACAATTTCAAATCTACCTACACTTTATGAATACACTAATACTGCCTATGTAAAAAATTGTTCGCTATTTTAACCAGTAGGTATTTTTAAAGTAGATATTATGAACTGAGATGTATTAAAATCATTACAGATAGAAATAGTACCATTGTCGAATTTAGGTTTGAGATGTGGCCGTTTCTTTTTTCTTTGTTAGTGTGCGTTTGTGTCTGTGCTGAATAAATGTTTTTTAATCATTAATTTTGTTCATTTCATGAAGTAGCCAACCATTTCTTGACATGCCGACCACTTCACGAAATGGCCAATTTTACTAAAGATTCAAGATTCAAAGCATTTATTTCAAATAAAACATTTACAGGCAAATGTCAAGGTCGGTCAGTCAAAAACATGGAATTTATTTGTACGTTCCTAAGCGCAGATCTCTATGGAGAAGAACGTGTAAGAAACTCCACGGACACTCTTTTAAATCATGTTATGTTTACAAAATTCTTAGTTACAGATCCTTGTTGCTTCTGCACGTGAGGACAATGCAAAGGGAAAAAAAACTAATTACAAAAAAAAATGCACATGAATTTAAAATAAGCTAATGGCAGTTAAGAGATGACCAGTCTCACCTGACGGCGCCCGTTCACGAACATGACGCGTGAGTCGGCACCATTCAGATCAACCATTTTGAAGGCAACCGAATGATCCAACCCACACGCCACCATCAGCGAGACATTTGAGTGACCATGACATGCTCTCAACCACCATGCTCGTTCATGTCCAACAAGTAAAACTATAACTAATCACAGAATAATATGTAAATGGCTTCATGTTACTCACATTTACAAAATTTGAAAAATTTGCTTCTACATTACACAAAACTAAGGTTGTCAATGACCAAATAATGATAACTAAATTTAAAAAAAAAAAACGATTTAGTTTTTAAATATATAAGACATAAATTTGCGTATCAACTTTCACCTCTTAACTTTAAAGGTCATCCTTTAACGTTACTTTGCTACTTTGGTAACTCGTGTCGGGAAAATTTGTATTATACTAAACTTTGTAAAACGTTCTCGAACCGCGAGTTTGAACCATATATTAGGTTCAGTTCGTACTATTGAGTTTTACACGTGTGTAAGTAATGCACATAAAGAGGTATAGCCAGCTACAATAATCGATGAACACAGTGGTGTATCTAGTCTCAAAGGGCATCAAATATTTTTGGGGGTATTGTTTTTATAAACAAAATGGGCCCTACTAGCTAAGAACTCTCTAGGCGGGCCACGAAAACGATGGCGAAAATGTATAGCTTTGCGTCCACAAGTCATGGCCCTTGTAGTCCGATTTTTGATACGGCTGATGAGGAGCTAGCTATGCCCCCAACGGCGAGCATTGGGTGGCTCGCCGTTTGATCAGAACCAGCTAGTCTATTCTGTAAATAACCATTTCGATATCGAGCTTCACCTGAGTGACAAACCTCACAAAATGAGTTTTATTACACACAACATAAAGGTCATACGTTTGACGTAATTTGATACTCACCTCGGATTCCGCTGTCGAGATACGAAAATGTTCTTACAGAATAGGTGTACAGGCCCGGGTCGACGGCGCGCTGTGATCCACGCGCGCCTCAAAGAGCTGTCAGCATAGAAGACGGGGCCCGCTAGGGCCAGTGCCTGCTGGGGCTGCGGAATTTGTTTGAAAGAGATACCATAGCCCTGGAACGCAAAAGGACTAGGAGGAACACGGATGGGTTTTAGTCAGTAAGATTCTGACACTCCCTCCTGCTTCACCCAGAGCAAGAGGAGTCATTTGATGATTTCCCATCCTTAAAAGAAAAAGCTATGCCCCTGGATGAGCATCTACAAGTTACAAAAAACGTCAATGCCTTGAAAGATCAGTCATTTGGGGTTGCTAATAACTTTGGGCTCAAAATCAAATCGAACATGGCGCTAACAAAATTTGATAACTTTTCGTCATGGACGAAATTTTCATGATGGTCATAGTACGAGTAACATGCCAGCGTGTTCAGTTAATTTACCGTCCGACCGGAAAAGAATTTTCAGCCGAAACCGAAACCGACCCTTCGTTTCTGATCTCAGTTTTGGCCGAAAGTGAAACAGAATTTACTACGGGGCACTGAAATCGCGAAAAAAACTTTGATTGCCCTATACATTTATTTATGTGCGCGTAACTCAATAAAATGTACTGAACAGCTGATTTTTGGCCAAAACTGAAACTGTGGCCGAAACTGTGGTTGAAACCGCACCTTCAGTCAGCCTTTAGTTAATTATTTTCATATCGTTCACTTCTTCGTGTTATCGTGTGTGCAGTAAGGCCTAACGACCCCACATACCCTAGTGTCAGAGTTTCGAAACCACCTCAAGGGCCTCTGACATGGTTTATTTGACGATCGCCATTTGGCGGCCGAGATCACCGGCTTATACGTGCTTTCCAAACCACGGAATCATCTTTTTATTAGACAATCAGGTGATTCAAGCCTGCAATGTAGTAGCCAACTGGAAACAACTTTAAAAAAATGCAAAGTATGCTTCCCCTGGGAATCGAACCCACGAACACCGGGTCACAAGGCAAACGCCTAAACCACTCAGCCACGGATGCAGTTCATCGTTCACTTATAAATGACCTTGATCTGTTCAACGTTTTTATCCAAAGCTATTCAGCGAATCGGATGATTACGTTGTTGAAGACCTTTGCAACTTTGTATTTGCTTATCGACTTTAGTAACTAACTGTATCTATTTAATATTTCGGAGCTGAGGTCACTAAGCACATTTATTTGAAGTTATAAGGTCGTGGGTCGTTTCCCTTTTAAGGCAGTAACTGGGCAAGACTATTTTTTGCCCGCAACTTCAGGTTAAAGAAATTTTGTTTTTAGTTCACTTAATATGAGAAACTTTACAAAATATCTTAATAAAAATCGTCGTTCAATCTACCGAGTACATACTGTAATTAACCTTTTTTTGTAAGGATGGGAAATTATCAAATGACTCCTCCCGCTCTGGGTGAAGCAAGAGGGAGTGTCAGACTTTTACTGACTAAAACCCATCCGTGTTCCTCTTAGTGCTCTTTGCGTTCCAGGGTACGGTGCCTCTTTCGAACAATATCCTCATCCCCAGCAGGAACTGGCCCTAGCGGGCCCCGTCTTCTATGCTAACAGCTCTTTGAGGCGCGCGTGGAACACAGCGCGCCGTCGACCCGGGCCTGGTTCTGATCAGACAGTGAGCCACCCAATGCTCGCCATCCGCAGGCCCGAAGTAATTAATTACCTAGATTGTTGGTTAGCCAAATGCAACTTTAAATTATTTTAAAAAAATGATTACTGATACAGAATCCCTTATTTCTTTCAGTAAATTATTATATAGCTGTGCCTGAATAGTTCTTCTTCCATACAAAGTCCTAAATGGAGGTCGTTCTATACTATCCCTATTCCTAGTGTAGGTAGTGGTGAGAATGATGCTTGACTGTATTTTTTTAATCGACTTCAAAAAAAGGAGAGCAACCCTCCAATTTTATAGGCACATACAATGTTTTTCATGAACTATCTAACGCAATTCAAATATTTGTGCCTGGTAATCATCATCTCATGTTGCTGAGCTGATGATGAGAGGTATAAATTAGGATCTGATGATGAGATCCCATGAAAAATGTTTGTTCAGCAATACTTTAACCAATTGTCAGCCGATTTGCATGATTATTTTTTGTTTGAAAGAGTATTTTCTTGGACTGGTCCCGTTTCAATTTTGTGAAGATCTGATGAAGAACTTCGGAGGTAGGCAACGGAACTCTTCAATAAATGATAGCAAAGGGATCGGGATTGCTGAAATCGCATGTTTTTTTAGTGTTTACACCAGTTCTTAAATAATATTGCGCCGGTATACTGTTAATGGGTACGCAGTTACCTAGGTACTACTAAAAAGTGAAAAATAAAAAGCGTTTTTTACAAAAAATACAACCGACTTCCAAAAACAAAACACTACAAGGTACACAGTTTTTTGTTATATGTGTGGTAAGTAAGCTTTTGAAGGTTCCAGCTTTCTACGACTACAAGTTTTGGATGTGCGTTGTCTGTCAATTACTTATGATACTTTTTTTTTTTTTTTTTTACTATTGATAGGCACGCGTTTGACCACTATCTCACCTGATGGTAAGCGAGGATGTGGTCGAAGATGGAGCACGCTTGCCTAGAAATAACCTATTCACTCTTGATTTAAAGACTCCCAGGTTGTAGCTATCAGGAAACACAGACTCCGGCAGGGAATTCCACTCCTTAGCTGTACGCACTATGAATGTGTTCCCAAAACGTTTTGTGCGTATGGGTGGGATGTCCACCATGTACCGGTGGCGCATCGCCGTTCGTCTTGTGGTCCGATGATGGAACGGGCTTGACTGGACACTTATTAGTAACGGAAGAATTTTATATATTACTATTATATTTAAGTATTTTCTTTTCACTAATTATTCATGACGATTTATGTCATCTCACTTGTTCACATACGAAAACTTCATCCACGAAAACACAGCTATGAGTAACTAACTGCATTGTTCAGCAGACGATTTGTGTGTTACCTGTATATCTTAGCGTATCTTTTCTCGGGTAAACAATTAATAATCTGTCTATAGCTCAAGTTTCTCCTTTTAAGTTTTTGTATTTCGTCGCCTTAGGGTGCCTGTCCATTACAACAAAGCGAAGAAACAACAAACAAAAAGGAATTTGCATAAAATCTCCACCACGTGAGTCACTGACATCTTTGAGGCACGGAACCAACATTTGTATGGCCTACACATAGTTTTTCCGGGTCTGGCTGTGTGTGTATGTGACATTGTATGTTTGTAAACCCACTCACGATACAGGAGAAATTCCTAGTGTGGGAAAAGTTTTTTTTTTTTAAAGAAAAAAAATATCTTTACTGACATAATTGGTTAATATTTCTCCAACAGGCACCCTTAGGGTGAATTTCACCAACCAAACTGATCGCGATCAGCGTATAAACCACGTTCACGAGCTGTTAGTGTCGTTACTTTCTGTGGAATGTTGACACTGACAGCTTTTGATTGCAGTTCAGATATATTGATCGCGATCAGTTTGAATTGGTGAAAATAGGGTCAGTTTACTTGAACAGTTCAGGGTAGGGTCAGTTTAATCTCAGGAACTTCTGGTCCGATTTGAAAATTATCGAGGAAGGCTATAAGTTACATATCATCACGCTAAGACTAATAGGAGCGGAGCAGTAATGAAAATTGTTACGCAGACGAAGTTGCACGGGTCAACTAGTATGAAATAAAAAAATATGTTGCTTATGTGAATTTATCGATTTATGGTACGGAACCCTTTGTGTGCGAGAAATTAAACGATGTCTCTTAATAGCACACTTTTTCAGAAATCATCTACAAATATTACATTTAAAACTTTCTGATGAATGTAGGCCTCGCCGATGAACATTTAAAATCATTTCACGTTTTATATGATGGCACGGAACCCTCAGTGCGCGAGTTCGACTCGCTCTTGACCGGGTTTTTATACCACGTTCTGACCACACCTTAGTTCTTCCTTAAAATTCAGAACATTATATGTAGATAATGCACGTAGAGCGCTTTCCCAAGTGTGTATACACTCCTTTATCTACCTACATCAAAAGCGTTTTTTTTTATACCCACATGTAATTTTGCCCTAAGATTTATTCGTTCATATATTGTGTGCAGACACATTAATCTTCCGTTGGGCCACAGAGGGTTAATATTATTTTATATGAGTAAGAATGGGTTTTTTATTTACCGTGGCTATGCCATAAACATAAATACTGTGGACCTGTTTTTTAATATTCTTGACAGTTTAGTTAATATTATTTCACCATGTGTAAATAGCGGGTCTTTATTTTAATCTGGCTAAGCTATAACCAATTAACCATACTCGTAAATGTTGTGACCCATTTTTTTTCAATCTACGTCTCAGTTTACCTGTGAGGAATAGAAATTGCGGTATGCCAGTTTTATTAAATGAAATCATGAATTTTTCTCATGATTAGAGTTATCAGGATGATTGCAAAATCGGCTGTTATTTCAAAAATTCTTATGGCCTAACATTAAAAATCCAACGATACAGTAGCTTCACTAGCTGACCCGCGCAACTTCGTCAGTGTCATATTTTCACGAATGCTCCGCTCTTATTGGTCGTAGCGTGATATTACATGTATAGCCTAAAACACACAGCACCGTTTTTCCAAGTGGGTAAGAAACCAGTACATAAAAAAGGAGGACACACAAAAAAATGCCTCGTGCCTCGGTTGATACATGGAAGTAGGTAGTATTTATTCATCCTTTTTATTCATCAAGACCCTGGTGGTCTATACAGCCTTCCTTAATAAATGGGCTATTCAAACTAAAATATTTTTTCAATAAGAACCAGCACATAGCAGGGTGCTTACTCTCAAATATAATTCCGATAGATCGTTGGAATTGTCAGTCAAACGTCAGGAATTGGCTGGACTCACTGAGTCTAGCCAATCCCTGACGTTTAACTGAACCAACTGACGTTTGACCAATGTCGATCTATCGGAATTATATTCCCTGGTCTTGAGCAAAAATTCTGAAACGCGCTTTCAACCAAACAAACTCTTCAGGTTTATAATATAAGTATAGATCGGATCCATGCGTACTTTAAATATTCAACTTGAATAGAGTACAGAATAGAATTATAGTACGCAATATGTAAGTAATTTTTCGCTTTTGTTTTTTTTTTTTTATTTGTATTAGGTTTGCTTTTGACTCTAGTCTATGTCAGAGATGACAGAAACGAAGTCTACGATGGAGTGAGCCTACCCAGAAGGAGCCTGTTCACTCTAACTTTGAAGGGATTAGGGTTGTAAGCTTTTGGAAACACAGACGCAGGCAGAGAGTTCCACTTCTTTGCTGTGCGCATTATAAAAGACGTTTGAAAATGCTTAGTGCGAATTGGTGGAATAGCCACAAGGTAGGGATGGTAAGATGCAGTGCGTCTGGATGTCCAATAGTAGAAGGGGGCCGGTGGGATGAGGTCGTGGAGTTCTTGGGCACACTCACCGAAGTACAATCTGTAGAAGACCGACAAGCAGGCAACCTTACGGCGATGAGCCAAGCTATGTAGCTTGGCATCCACCAGTTTTACGTCGCCGATGAGCCTCTTAGCTCTACGTTCCACCGAGTCAAGCGCGGCAAGCTGATACTTAGCTGAGCCATCCCAAAGGTGGCTACAATACTCCATGCAGGATCGGACTTGTGCTTTGTAAAGGGTTAAAAGCTGTCCAGGCCTAAAGTATCGCTTCACCCTATTTAGGATGCCCAGCATTTTGGCCGCAGTTTGGGCTTTGTACTCGATGGTGGCTCCTACAAACGAGCTCCCTTTGTACTCAGAGTTCAATTCGTAATGCTAAGAAATTCTAATAAAAGACGTTTGGCACGTGGACTTAATCGTGCCAGTTGTATCTGAGGGTACTCGTATTATAAGAAACCCTATCTGGCCAGGGAATAGAATAGAATAGAATACTCTTTATTGCTCTTTGTTTAATGTTATTTGTTTCTTTTTTATGTAAAAAAAAAGAAAAAATTTGTTTGTGTAGTCGACACTGAAAGGGCAAATTAGCTTTCTTTAACATTCTTTGTGCCCTCAGTCAATTCCATGTATTGGTCTTTATGATTAAAAGCTTTCAATATGTAAATGTCAAGAAAATATAAAACCAAGAAAATAAGTTTCAATTTAAAATAACCTGCGTATGAAACTAAAATCCCAAGAGAAATCTCTAAAAGGGCTTCTTTTGACATTCACCAGGGTCTTGATGAATAAAATGGATGAATAAATACTACCTACTTACAATATGGGTATCAAATGAAAGGGCTTGTTGAGAGTAACTCGAAATAAGTAAAAAATAAATTAAAACCAAAAAACCTTTTTTAAAAAAGCTTTTTTTTAAATGCTCTAAAAAGAAGAAAATAAAATTTACCTTTAAAATCTATATATACTAAAATATAAATCTGAAGATTTTGTTTGTTTGTTTACTTAAACGCGCTTATCTTAGGAATTCCTGGTCCGATTTGAAAAGTTCTTTCAGTGTTGGATAGCTCATTTATCGAGGAAGGCTATAGGCTATATATCATCACGCTAAGACTAATAGTAGCGGAGCAGTAATGAAAATTGTGACGACGAAGTTGCGTAGGTCAACTAGTTGATCATAAAAACTTGTCGCGAGGTTTGCGTAAGTACCTATATATAAGTATTTAATTCTTACCCATTTGGGAAAACGGTGCTGTGTGTGTTATCTTTTATTGCTCCTACCCGAGGAAGTTTAGTTTCGGTTTAAGGTACGGAACCTTTCGTGTGCGATTCCTGTTCGCACTTAACCGGTTATTTAGATTGAATTAAAGATTCATAGGATTATTATTACTAGCCCGTACTGTCCCGCTGCTGTTCAAAGGCTAACAAAGGTGTATAAATAAATATAACTATATCGTCATCTATCTGCCTAGCCTTTTCCCAACTATATTGGGGTCGGCTTTCATTCAAACTGGATTTAGCTGAATACCAGTATTTTATGCGGAGCGGCTGCCTACCAGCCCTTTACAACCCATTAACTGGGTACTTCATGGCAAGACTGAAGTCAGATTAACTGGCTTCTGACTATCCGTAACGACTGCCAAAATCTACAAATGACAGCCGGGACCAACGGCTTAACATGCTTTCCGAGGCACGGAGGAAACTTGGTATGTTATGATGGTCACCCAACCACAGACCAACCTTGACAAGCCGTGCGGCTGTTATTATCTAGCCACGAACTCATAAAAAAATAAATAAATCTAACTATATGATTAGTTTCAATTAACAGATTCTAAATTCAAATTCTCTATAGAAAAGAATAACGAGTTTGCTAAATTAGTATTTACTTATATTTTTCATAATATTCACCTAATATTTTTTTAGTAATTACCTAATATTTCTTTCATATAAAATTCGCCCACCTTTTTGTTTTTTTTTTTACTATTGATAGGCACGCGCTTGACCACCATCTCACCTGATGGTAAGCGATGATGTGGTCGAAGATGGAGCACGCTTGCCTAGAAGTAGCCTATTCACTCTTGACTTAAAGACTCCCAGGTTGTAGTTAAACCTAAAATTCTTATTCAACGCAATTTTGGTGGTGTGTCAGAAGTCAAAAACGTTTATTTCAATTAGGCCATTAAACGGCACTTTCAAACGTCAACGTATGAATGTTGACAGTCTTTGCGAGAATGCCAGCAATATAGATTGGTCTCCTCTGTTTGCCTCCTCGTCAGTCGATGAGCAAGTCATAATTTTTACAACTAAACTCATCGAGCTTTATGATACTCACGCTCCTGTTCGAGCGGTAAAAGTGAGACATTTGTCAGCGCCGTGGCTGACTGATGTCATCAAAAAGTTGACGAACGAAAAGGTGACGGCAAAGTCTTAATTTAAACGACGGCCTACTGATGTAAATAGGGACAAATATGCCTCAATCCGCAATAGCTGTAATAAAGCTAATCGCCAACACATTCTTAACTCTGGCCAAAATGGGGATGCATACAAAGTTTGAAATTTTCTAGGATCATTGGGGTCGATAAGGGTCGATAAGAGTCAATACCGAAAGATTTAAACATCGATGCTAGGAATAACCATTTTACAACTTCGTCGAATTTCGATAGGACAATAAAACTGAATACATTGGATCATCTCTCATTTATTCCGACTCCTAGCTATCCTCCATTTGTTTTAGTCAATTCTTCGCTTGTGATGTTAAGAAGAGCTATAGATTACCTCTAATGCAGGTGGAAGCGACTGTATCAGCCATAAAATGTTACTCCCAATGCTGGACGTAATCTTTCTCGTCATTTGCCACATCCTCAACTTATCTGCGTCTAGTGTTATCTTTCCATGTTTGTGGAAAGACGCCCAAATTATTCCATAGTAAAAAAATCCAATCCTTCTCTGAATTTCGTCCAGTATCCGTTTTACCATTCCTGTCCAAAATTCTTGAACGGTTAATCCATAATCAAATTAGTTTTTTCCTATCTAAAAATAATCTCCTCAATCCCTTCCAGTCCGGCTTCCGTCCTGGTCATAGCACCACTACATCCCTTCTGAACTTTACTGAAGATATTAGGTCAGCCACGGAAAACAGTAATTCAACGGTCGTGGCATTGCTCAATTTCAGTAATGCTTTTAATACTGTTGATTTTGATGTTTTGCTTGGCATTCTACGCTCTCTTAATGTATTTCCATCGGTGATTGACTGCTTTCGTAGTTACTTGTTTGGTTGCTGGCAACGTATATGCATCGGCGAGACATTTTCCTCATGGTGTAGTACTTCTGCCGGGGTACCAACGAGTGGCGTATTATCCCCTTTACTTTTCGATTTTTTTTTATATAGGTACTCAATTTCCAATGAACTAACTTCTTCCTACCATTTTTATGCAGACGATCTAAAAATTTACTCGCGAGTTTCTCTTGGGAACCTGACCGAGGCCATCTTCACCATTAACCGTGATCTGGCTCGTGTTTGCCAGTGGAGCATGCGGTATGGACTAATGGTCAACCCCATAAAGACGCAGGTTATCGTTGTGGGCAGTTCCAGGATGGTTTCAAGGATCGACTGGGCAACTCTTCCCCAAGTTGTTTTTGACAACACAGTTATTCCTTACTCCGAGAAAGTTAAGAACTTGGGCATAATCTTTGACAGACACTTCCCAGCTACAAGAAGTTAGCCGCAAGCTATTTGCATCTGCAGCACCGCTGAGGAGACTGCGTAATTTTCTTCCGAGTTCCACCAAGATTGCGCTTGCACAGTCACTTCTTCTTCCCATCCTTGATTATGCTGATGCCAGCTATCTTGACATTACTCAAGAACAACTCGACAAACTTGAGCGGCTTCAAAATGTTTGTATAAGGTTCATATTCGGTTTAAATATGACCATGTTTCCGAATTCTGTGCGAAGCTCAAGTGGTTGCCAATCCGCCTTCGCCGGAATGCTCATATTCTTTCCCTTTTAAACAATGTGCTCTTATTACCCCTTCCACCCCTCTTTATCTCAAAAAACGTTTTGGGTTTCTCTGTGATTCCCACGTTACATTTCTGAGGTCATCAGATAATTTACGACTTAAAATGCCAATGCAATCCACAAATTTCTTTGATAAATCCTTTACAGTCCAGGCTGCTCGTTTGTGGAATGCATTGCCGGTCCCATTAAGACGCTCTCAATCGTTACCGGTGTTCAAAAGAGTCGTGATGGAAGCCTTACCTGTCGCTGTGATATGTTTGTCAGCGAGGCAGTGGAGCGGAGAAACGGGGAAACTTTAACCCATTGAATTTTAACCGTTTCCGTTTCCGTGTCCGTCCGTCCGTCAGTCCGTCTGTCTGTCAGCGGGCTGTATCTCAAGAACCGTAATAAGTAGACAGTTGAAATTTTCACAGATTGTGTATTTCTATTGCCGCTATAACAACAAATAATAAAAATTAAGGTTTATGGTACAGAACCCTTCGTATGCGAGTCAGACTCGCATTTGGCTGGATTTTCATTACTAAAGAACGTAAAGGATCAAGTCGAAGTCTTTTTGATACTAAGAAAATCAATAAGCGTAAAATCTCCGCTCCTCGTGGGTCACTGACATTTTGACTGACATGATTGGTTAATATTTCTCCATTTCTCCCCTCCGCTGACGCGCTCTGCGCAAAAGAACAGGCAGCCTTAGACCCGTGTACTCAGAGAAGATAAAACGGCCCACGGTTGCAACTTACTCGAAGTTAAAAAGATTACTCTGATTGATTACCGTTAAAATATATTCTCCTCAAGAGTACCTAGTCTTTATACACTAGAAACGTACATACGTTACCTATTAATACACTTATTATGCTATCGAAGTGTGGGGGTAGTGGATAGGTAGTTCATTCATAAACTATTTCCTCTTTCCATCGTACCTTTGCAGAATATTATGACGACACAACATCAATATTATAGCCCACTCTGCATCTCATTTTAATTAAATCTTTCATTGATACGAGTACTAAATATATGTGACCCACCCCGGCTTCGCACGGAAGTTAATAATACACTAAAACCTTCCTCAAGAAGTACTCTATCTATTAAAAAAAACGCATCAAAATCCGTTGCGCAGTTTTAAAGATCTAAACATACATAGGGACAGACAGACAGCGGAAGCGACTTTGTTTTATACTATGTAGTGATTTGTCTCTGTCATCTCTGACCTGGACTAGAGTCAAGAGCAAACACATCACTAATAAAAAAAATTGTGCCAGGTATAAAAACTCAATGCCTACCTCCTGGTAGGCATTGAGGTTTTATACCTGGCAAATGACGTTTCAAATTCATATAATCGAATCCTTTCGATTATATGAATTTGAAACGTCATTTTAGTATGAAATTAATGTGTCATTGGATTTCCCAATTAACATTTTTCGACCTTTATCAATCGTTATGTTAGTCAATAGCCAAAAGATCTGAGAGGCTACTCTCGAAGTGAGGGAAAGCGGTACAGAGAATAAAGTCCCGCAAACCTCCATTGAAAAGGAAGGATCCACCGAGCAGACGGTTGTTGTGTCTGGCGGGCAACTGCCCGGTAGTTGATATTCAGGCTGATGTATATGATCAAAGAATTATGTTTACGCTGACGCTACCTTCTTCTCGGCCGGCCTTGAGCGCCGTCTATCTTAGGGCACTAATTGTGTGGAGTTGCGAAGCGACTTGGGGGAAGCCTTTGCACAGCAGTAGGACAGTAACAAAAGGCGAAATAAATAAAATAAAAAACAGGTAAAGTGCGACCAGAGCTGTGTTAGCCGTACGGGTCGATCTTAAAGGTTAAGCAACGCTTGCCAAGGTTGGTCCGTGGATGGGTGACCATCTTAACATACAGAGTTTCCTCCGTGCCTCGGAAAGCACGTTCCGCCTGTCATTTGTAGAATTTTTCAGTTGTTACGGATTGTCAGTAGCCAGTAAATGATTTATTTTTTTAAATTTCGCACCATATGCTGAGATAGGGACCTTTTTGGCCTCGTGCAGACTAAATAAATATTAATTAAGTCATAGACTACTGTTAGTTTTAATGAATTTTATATTTGTCTGTTTGGATCAAGTCCGATATAAACATTTTTCTTTTTTTTTAGTTGGACTCTCACATGAAGCGTTCCATACCATGAACCGAAAAAAACACGTTTCTTGTATAGAGAAACATAATGCACAACAACGACCTAGTGTTGTGTTATGAGAAATTAGTGTCTTTGTTCGCAAACAAAACGTCTAAACAGCAACATCTTTTTGATACTTTTGAAACGCATTTTGAAACGTCAATCGTAAACCTTGGATAATGCAGACACGCGGGCACCGCTAGACTGGTGCGCATCGCTCGTACACCGCTCCCCGCGCCCGCCGACTTCGTGTCCGTAGCCTACGCGTTTCTATGTCACGAACAGCTATCGAATCCTAGTCGTTTATCTTGCTACCTGTATTATTAGTCTGTGCTGTATCTAAGAATAGCAATACATAAGTCAGAACTGGAGCTATGTGGGCGTGGCTTTAGTGATCAGTCAGCTCATTTGTTTATACTCTGAAGACGGACTGTTTTATTGGCCAGACAAGGCGACCCATATTTAGAGCGACCTTGGTAGTTTTTAATCTGACTGTGCAATGGAAAGGCGGGTAGTGTGGTTATCACTTTGTTACTTTTTAGGGTAGACAAAGGGTAGACAAAAAATTACTAAGCTTCTGCTGTCCGTCCGTCTGTCTCTCAGCAGGCTTTATCTCAAGATCCGTTTTAGGTAAACAGTTGAAATGGTCACAGAGTGTGTATTTCTATTGCCGCTATAACATTAAATAGTAAAAATTAAAATAAATTAAAGGAGGCTTTTATACAAGAAACTTTTTTTTTTCGGTTTATGGTATGGAACGCTTCATGTGAGAGTCCAACAAAAAAAAAAGAAAAATGTTTATATGGGACTCGAACAAAACAGACAAATGTAATATTCATTAAAGCTAACAGTAGTCTATGACTTAATTAATATTTAATTTAGTCTGCACGAAGCCAAAAAGGTCCCTATCTCAGCATACGCTACGAAATTTAAAAAATAAATAACACAGCTCTGTTCGCACTTGACCTGTTTGTTTATTTATATAAGCCTCTACTGTCCTACTGCAGTGCAAAGGCTTCCCTCAAGTCGCTTCGCAACTCCAAACAATCAGTGCCCTAAGACAGACGGCGCTCAAGGCCGGCCGAGAAGAAGGTAGCGTTAGCGTAAACATAATTCTTTTACTGAAACTGAATAAGCGCCGTCTGGTGACAATAACGAAAAATCTATTATTTTTTCATACTATTTGATTTAAGCGAACGGTTCTGTTAAGGCCGCCGCGCACGGAGAGGTTAAGCACGTGTGTTAGGCTTCGCTTTGCAAGAAAATGTATGTGATTGTGTCCACTGCAACCCACGGACACGCTACGCATGAATTTGTACATTCAAGTTATTGGTACATGCGTGGCTTGCTCGAATATGGCACTCACATAGCTCAACGCCATGCACGTCGTGCATTCGGTACACACTATACACAAATATATATATAAACTATGTACAACTGTATCGCAGTACAGTTCGCCGCGGTCAGCCACGCTATAGTTGTACATTGTTGTGGGTGTGTAGCGTGTACTACAGGAACATGTAATGTGAACAGGGACAGACAGACAGCAGAAGCGACTTTGTTTTATACTACGTAGTGATGATAGAATGCTTTCATACGCTTGAACAACCATGTTCTCAAATTAAATTGCAAAACTGCAACCCAACGTAATAATATTGTGCTCAGAAGCCACTCAAGAAAATCGTTGAGTGGGCGAAAAATTGTTTCGCATCTTTGTTATTATTCCTCGCAGGTACGGAGCAATATCCCTAGTAAACTAGGGAAATTGCTGAATTAATGAAAGACTTAAATCATGGGCTGGTGGCTGAAATAACAATTGATCGGTATACGAAGTTAATCATCCTGTGCTAAGATGGGATTTAACCTCCTGAGCTTCCAATGCTCCACCGTTGTATCGCAAATGGAACCTTTTGGTTCCACCGGCGGACATAGAAGTTAAATGATCTTTAAATTATCCCTCAGAAAGCACGTGCCTCGTACAATTATCTATTATTATAATGTAGTTTGGTTAGGTATGATGACTGAAGTTATGAGTGTTTTTTAAGACGGTTTTAGTGAACTAAACGCTACTGCAATCAGGAAAATTTTATGCATAAGAGTCACTGATTTTTTATTCTACCAGGTTTTAAAACTCATTATTGAGAGAGCTTACACTTCTATGATATAACATGAATACACTTTTACTACGGAATCGACTTTGAAATATGAAAAAAGCAGCTGTTCGTTCCACACATTCTTATGTTCTGATAATGATTTTCAAATGTACCTAACTCAAAATGTTCAGAATAAAATAAAAAGTCGCTCTGCAATTCATAACAGAAATAACGCAAAACCAGAACACTTAATATTTTAACAATGGAACAAACCCTGAAATCACGAAAAACAACGTTTCAGTTTAATACACTTTGTCGAGTCAAAAGAGTATGTGTGTAGGCACAACGACTGTATATTGAGCGAAAGTAAATAAACAACTGGCCAAGTGCGATTTGGACTCGCAAACGAAGGGTTCCGTACCATAAACCATAATTTTTATTATTTGTTGTTATAGTCGCAATAGAAATACACAATCTGTGAAAATTTTAGCTGTCTACCTATTACGGTTCTTGAGATACAGGCCCTCTGACAGACAGACGGACGGACGAACAGCGGAGGCTTAGTAATAGGGTTCCGTTTGTTACCCTTTGGGTACGGAACCCTTAAAAAGAGTGGAAAAAGGCTAAACGTATAATGACTGGAAGGCTTTACACTTCATATGTTTTACGTCTTTTTTTTTCAAGAAATCCTTTCATGAAGTGTTCCATTCACTCGTCCGTAAAGCCTGTAGTTGAAAGATGGCTTGGGGCGTCGGAATCAGGTACCTATTTATCATCATCTGCCTTGCCTTTTCCAACTATATTGGGGTGAGCTTCCATTCAAACCGGATTTAGCTGAATACCACTATTTTACGCGGAGCGGCTGCCTACCAGACCTCCACAACCCATTAACTGGGTAACACGGTACTTCATTGCAAGACTGGAGTCAGATTAACTGGCTTCGATCTCTCAAAAATCTATAAATGACAGCCGGGATCAACAGCTTAACGTGCTTTCCGAGGCAAGGAGGAAACTCGCTATGTTAAGATGGTCACCCATCCACAGACCAACCTTGGCAAGCGTTGCTTAACCTTGAAGATCGACCCGTAATCACGTACTTATTTTTAATTCTAGCAAAAAGAGTAGACAGAACGAACTCGGCGGGCAGCCAAAATCAATGCATTTACACTTGCATTGATTTTGACCGCCCAGTCGTGTGGCGGTTAAAGTTACTGTTGAAAAAAGCCAAGTTCATCATCGAGCGGCAGGACGCTTGCAAGCGGTAGACTGCTATCGGCTCTGTAAGCAATGGTTTGACCAAGCTGCTTTTGGCAAAGGAGATAGTACAGGGATTTTTATTGGTGACGTTCAAATCACTATCACTACTTAAATCTAACGATATATAATAATACTAGTCGACGCGCGCAACTTCGTGTGCGTCACAATTTTCATTACTACTCCGCTCCTCTTGGTCTTAGCGTGATGATATATAGCCTATAGCCATCCTCGATAAATGGGCTATCTAACACTGAAAGAATTTTTGAAATCGGACAGTAGTTCCTGAGATTAGCGCGTTCAAGCAAACAAACCCTTCAGTTTTATTTATTAGTATAGATTATAAATGCAAAAGTTTGGATGGATGTTTGTTACTCAATCACGCCAGAACGGCTGAACGGATCTGGATGAAATTTGAAACAAAGATAGGTTATAGTTTGGAATAGCACATAAGCTTTTTATCTCGAGAGTATGTTCTCTAGGAATCATACGGGCGAAGCTGCTGGCAGAACCTACTCTAATAACAGTGTTTTTTATCGAACTCCTCCGAAATGGCTTAACCAATTCCAATAAAAGTTTGTGTGTATATTTGGTAGGTATGAGAATAGGTGGTAGGTTTCTTTTTGGTAAAACAACGCTTGCCCGGTCAGCTAGTCTTAATATATAAAAATCTCGTGTCACAATGTTGGTTATCGAACTACTCCGAAACGGCTAGACTGTTTTTTTTTTTTGTTTATGTTTGATAGGTCTGAGAATGAGTCATAGGCTATTTTTTAATTTATGTCAAAACAACGTTTTCCGGATCAGCTAGTAATATTATAAAACAAAGTTTGTCACGGCGAGTCGCGTCTGTTTATAACTTCAAACGTGTTTGTAAACTCAAACAATACCGAACGGATTTTCATACGGGTGCACCAATAGACAGACAGAGTGATTCATGAAGCCTGTAGTTGAAATATGGCTTGGGGCGTCAAATTAATGTACCTATCTGGATTTATAGTTCTAGCACGCAGGCTAGTGTTGTTTCTACCAGTGGCAGCGGCTTCGTCCTACTTTAGTATGTTGCCTTGGGATACTACCCAATATTCACGCGCATAAAACTGCTCGTAGAAGCCAGTTGTTCATAAAGGCATATCTGTAGGTACACGTCATTGGTTACGGTTAAACTTGTGGTTTTATTTGGTGATCTCGCGGTCTCAAGTGTGACAGTTCTTTGAGCGTAGGGGTCGAGCAAAAAAAGTCATTGGGTTTATCCATTAAATCCGGAGTTTGGAATTTGATGGTGTGACACCCCTGTGACTTGCAAAGCAGGTGCAACCGTTGGTCCTGCGCCAGATCTTTCTTCGGTTGTGTTGGTTTACCATACCATCAGCTTACGATAGTGATCGAAGAGTTGACGGCAAGCTTCCATTGAGGATGGCTGCCATGGCGGACATCTGTCAGAAAAAAACTAGTCTACAGCAAAAAAGCAAATATTTTATTGTTAGTTGTATGACGGTACGAGGTACAAATAAAAATTAAATATTTGTTCCTCGAAATCTCTTTTGAAGTCAACAGCAACGACAGACCTGTTACCTAGAACTAAAACATCATCAAACATTTATCGTGTTTTTCGCGAAATGTTTGTGTACAAAGTAGTTTTGAAATGAACATTCACAAAATCGATTTTCGGGATTTATCATCAAATACTCGTGCTCGAGCTCGTGGCTGAAGAATAACAGCCGCATGGGTCGATCTTCAAGATTGAGCATCGCTTGCCAAGGTTTATCCATGCATGGGTGACCATCTTAACAGTTTTCTCCATGCCACGGAAAGCACGTTAAGCCGGCTGTCATTTGTAGATCTTTGACAATTATTGTTACGGGCCAGTATATCTGACTCCTGTACCCCTATTCTGTAACAACATTTTCGTGTCTCGACAGCGTAATCCGAGGTGAGTATCATATTACGTCAAACGTAAGACCTTTATGTTGTGTGCAATAAAGCTCACTTTGTGAGGTTTGTCACTCAGGTGAAGCTCGATATCGACATTGTTACTTAAAGAATAGACTAGCAGTTCTTGCCAAGATCTATCGTGCTACCTAGATGGGTTGTGGAGGTCTTGCATGCAGCCACTCCACGCAATGTAGTATTCGGCTGGATCCGGTTTGACTGGAAGCCGACCCTATTGTTGGGAAAAACGAGGTTGATAACCCCGAAAACCAACATCTGCGTTGACAGATGATGATTTTCGTGGTTTATCACCTTGTACCTGTGTTTTCAAAACACAGGGTTCACATTTTTGGAACGAAGTTCCTTATCGCGCGTTGTGAAAGGGGGCTAGACGGAAAAAAATCTTACGAAAAGTTGTCACGACACTTTTTGCTATAGTAAGCTATTGTAAGCTGTGCGAATGGAATGGAATGGAATGGAATGGAATGGAATGGAATGGAATGGAATGGAATGGAATGGAATGGAATGGAATGGAATAGAATTTCTCATCTCAATAGGGACTGATTGAGATGAGAAACAGTGGGTCATTAGTTGCCAACGATACGATACCATCTTAGGGAAAAGGATAAAGTCGTAAAACACAGTTGTGTTTCTAGTTTCATTACAATTCGCGCGTTGAGAAAGGGGGCTAGACGGAAAAAATTAAGACCAAAAGTTGTAACGACACATTAAGACCAAAAGTTGTAACGACAATTTTTTTTCACACAATTTCAACAACCCAATTTTATAATATATCAAGCTACTAGCCTACTTGATATATAAAGCTGAAGAGTTGGTTTGTTTGCTTGAATGCGCTAATCTCAGGAACTATTAGTCTTAGTTAGACCATTTATTGAGGAAGGCTATAGGTTATAAATCATCACGCTAAGATCAATAGGAGTGGAGCAGACGAAGTTGTGCGGGTTAACTAGTATCCTATAAAATTTGTTATTTTTTCTTAATTGAGCTTTGCTTTAAAAATACCGGTTTTCCAAAAAAATCATTTGCAAAGTTCAATGCAACTTTTAATAGTAAAACAAGGTTACATTGTGGAAGACACATTCATCAGTTTTTACGTCCCACTCAAGTACTTTATGTAGTTGGACAATTAAGTAATACTAAAACTGTTCCGAGTTCCGTACCCAAAGGGTAACCAACGGGACCCTATTACTAAGCCTCCACTGTCTGTCCGTCCGTCCATCTGTCTATCAGCGGGCTGTATCTCAAGAACCCTCATAGGTAGACAGACGAAATTTTCACAGATTGTGTATTTCTATTGCCGCTATAACAACAAACAATAAAAATTAAGGTTTATGGTACGGAACCCTTCGTGTGCGAGTCCGACTCGTGCTTGGCCAGTTTTTTTTTGTGTATAAAAATCTTTCATCAGTTTTTCCATTTTTGGATTAATTATATTTCACGCCTTTAAGTTTTCCTGAGAACTAAGAATATTAATCAAAAATTATGAGCGTCGAGACGTGAACTTAGTTTCAAATTTTGTTGAGTGAGGATCTATATTGGGATCTCATTTCGTTTAGTCAGTAAGAGTCTGACACTCCCTTCTGTTCCCCCCAGTGCGGGAGGAGTCATTACATGATTTCAAATCTTTAAAAAGAAAATACTGTCAAGTGCGAGTCGGACTTGCGTGCAAAGGGTTCCGAACATTTTTTTTAACATATCATTTTAACACTATAGACTTCTTATAATATCTATAGGTAAAGATCTGTCTGTATATCTCAATTTTTTTTTTTTTCAAATTTTTAGGCTCAGCAGTTTCGGAGATAAGGGGGAATGGTAATTTTTCGTCTAATTTCTTGAATAACTTTAAAACCATTAATTTTAAAATTATAAAATAAATATAAATAAAATTCTTACATTAAAAATCCTTTCATTTGATGTGTCACTCAATATTGTTTAAACGACTTTTTTATTTTATTTTCGAGTTCGACCCTCAAAACAAAATTAATAATTTACGTAACACATCCGTGTTTGGGTCACAAAAGTACATGTGTACAAAATTTCAACAGAATCGGTCCAGTAGATCCGGAAAAAATGGCTGTGACAGACGGGCAGACAGACAGACACCCGAGTGATCCAATAAGGGTTCCGTTTTTTTAAAACTTAAAACATACTTACACTACCCCATTCCACGCATTTTGTTACTGAGAAAGTAAGTACTGTCTGGGAGCTATAGGATCTTGCTCTGTATAGGCTGTAACCATAATTTAATTATTGCATTTCCAAGTATTTTCAGTCAGGATTCTTGTTATTCAGGTTTTCAGACGTAATCAATGTTCTGAAAATTATTTTTTTAATCTATAAAATCGTTTGTCCTGACTGAATGAAAGGACATTGTAAAAAATGGCCTATGAACCAACACGCATGAAATATTTACTATAATTACTAGTTCTTTTAATAATATACATTACTTATATTTTAATAGAACGGACACTTCTTAATTTCGAAAACATTTTAAAAAGTATTCACTTTCGTCCTTAGCTTCCGTCATAATCCTCGGTGATAGTTCTATTATTTTTTGGTTCAATTTGAGGTTTTTAATAGGCAAAGGTATTATAGATCATACAGCCAAGTCTTTGTAACAGCACTTTTAATAGGAGTTTGACACAGACAAGCGTCAGTACTCTCAACACTTGATATACGATAATGATTTTTAGTTACAAACAGTCCGCTATGATGTCGCGGAACCATAATAAGCCTTATCAAAAAATTCGATTGAAAGCGCTGTTTGAAACGACAATAATATCGACACTGATAGTTGACGAATTGACAGATGACAACATTTGACATTTGGTAGTAATGTCACTTGACGCGTATGCTATACCTACTTTATAATCACACGAAAATGAAAAAGTAAATCCTTAATAAAACCCTTGCATGTCCTTAAGACTCCCGACTCGTAGAGTTCAATGTCAAGAAGCGCGCATCTGTCGTACTTACATTCAGTAATAAATGCTAAGTTATTGCTACATACCGAATGTTTTTATTGACGAAATTATAACCTCAAAATCCGAAAGTATTTTGATTTTTTCAGAATTCTCAAAAGTGTCCGTTGTTTTAATTTAGGTTTAATCGAATATATACATTATCTAAAACCCAAAGAGTAAATACACCTCCCTGTTGGATCTTAGGCGAGCTATGTTTGTACGGCGAGCAATGTCCTTTGGATTATATCTAGGTTTATTTTATAATATAAACATCCACTAAAAAGATTTTTATAAAATTTATGATTAAGGGCGGGACATGAGAGGTATTCAACTTTGTATGAAAGCGAACTTGAAGAATTGTTCACTAATAGAACGACGAAATGAGAAAGATTTATAATTGGCATCCGCGCATAGCCGAGTTCAGTCGCCAGTTTTGTATTAGTAAATCTACTTTTATTTACAAGTAAACTCTATGTCTTCTTATTTTAATCTAAAATAAATTAAAAGTATTAAAAAACAAGGCATGTACAAATAAATAAACAAAAATAGAAAAATTTCTTAGCTCGGACATAAAAAAAATCGTTTATATCGCTGTTAATGACAATTGCCCAAAAGGCTGACGGCAAAAATAAAAGATAACGATGCTACACAGAATTGATCTGTAATCACTGTAGCGAGTATATTAAATTAATTTATCTTGAAAATCATTGTAAGCACTACCTATTTATTTAAAATTTTGTTTAAATCCAAACATTGTATGCCTGAAAACACCCCTAATGTAAGCATTATTATTAAAATACATGATCAATCTATTTTGCATTAATAGAAAATTATGCGTACAATACGATAATCTGATCGACATAAATTACATTTTCAGTTCAGGTGAGCGTGACTTTAAATTATTTATATTATTATTACTATAAGCTCGAAGTCCGTAGTTTCGGGTTTCGTTGCGGGCGTATTGTACTCCGTATCCTACGGACTTACGATTAGTCCCGAACCCGAACTACGAATGAATGACAACACGATTTGACAGTAACTATCCAACCGTGTTGTCATTCATTCTGAAGCTCTGAGGGTCAATTCTGCTCATTTAAAAACGTTCTTATTCAATTCACATTCGCATCTCAATGCCAAAATGTCAAAATCGGTATTCTGCTAAACTTAAAGGTCAATCAAAGTTGAAGTTTTATGCGATAATATTGCGAATTGAATTTGACAATAAAATTTACTGAAACGGTATTCTGCTATTTTTTTACCTGAAAAGCGTTTGACAATGAGACATGTAACGGTATTCTACTAAATATAACAACGTCAAAACCATTTAATTATTTTGAGATCAAAATTTTAGCTTTTGCAGATTCAAATTTGTAAATTTTTCTCTATTTAATCCTTAAAAATATCATAAAATCAAAGATTGATTGTAAAGTTACAGTAAATTGTTTTGCGTTTGTGTGACGAAATATGTATTATTTCGCAAAACTATTTACAAACTTGTGGGTTCAGCCTATCAAGGTATTTTTTATTCTCCTGCCTCCTAAGTCACAGGTATTCCTAGTTTAGGAGTCAGGGTTTCAACTTTTGTGCGCCTTTAATTTTATAGAGAACTGTAACTAGATGTTAAGCAATTGTAAGGTTTTGTATCAATAAAGTATTATTATTATTATTATTCATCGGAGTCCTTGCAGACGGTGAATCGAAATTATCACAATTATCATTAATTATCGTCTACATGTATTGAACCAACACAAAAACATATTTATTTTCGTAAATGAAAACAAACTTGTCTGTCATGCGACTGGAATGTGATTATACTGCAATACGAATGTAAATTGAACGAATTTTAAAGTTAGCAGAATACCATTTTCAGTGTTTTAAAAAGCGGCTTCCAATAACAAAACACTACAAAGTAAAAAATGACTTTAGTTTCGGAAGTCGGTGTTCTAAAACGAAACAATCAAAAACACCGACTTCCGAAGTCGGTTTTATTTTTATGTAAAAAAGTATATTTTTTATTTTTCACTTTTTAGTGGTACGCAGGAACCTCAAACACAGCGTGCCGGCGTGATGTTATGTTATGAACTCGTGTGATCAATCAACAGACATGCGATTTCAGAAATCCCGATCCATTTGCTTTCATTTATTGAAGAGTTCCATTGCCTACCTCCGAAGTTCTTCATCAAATCTTCACCAAATTTTTCTTCCAAACAAAAAAAAAAATCATTCAAATCGGTTAACATTTGGCAAAAATATCGCTGAACAAAAATTTTTCATGGGATCCCATCATCAGATCCTGACTTATACCTTCCATCATCAGCTCAGCAACATGAGATGATGATTACTAGCCACAAATATCTAAATTGCGATACAAAGTTTATGAAAAACATGGTATGTGCTTACAAAATTTGAGGGTTTCCCTCGATTTTCATGGGATCCCTTCATCAGATTCTTACTTGGTGACAATGGGACTACCTCAGGAGTATAGGCTTTCGAATAAAAAGTAATTTTTAAAATCGGTGAACATACATACATAAAAAACAATACATACAGCCGAACATAGAACCTTAAGAAGTCGGTTAAAAATCAAATCACATTCGCATGTCATGATTTTTGCATGACACGTTGAATAGCCGAATTGGCACTCTGATTTCCTAGGATAGCGGTGCCATCATATAGCGGCCGTAATACAGCGGTGTATGACGTCACTAGAAAGTTTTCTATGTAAACCGTGCCATTGTGGCACGGTTTCCAGAGGGTGGTGATTGACTTCGTAACGTCCGTTTGTTTACATAGATATTTAAAAGAGTGTCCGTGGAGTTTCTTGCACGTTCTTCTCCATAGAGATCTACGCTTTGGAACGTGCTTCCATGTTTTTGACAGACCGACCTTGACGTTTCAAAAGTGCCTGTGAATGGTTTATTTGAAATAAAATGCTTTGAATTTGAAATTTGAAAACGTTCCAGTGACGTCATTCAGCGCTGTATTACGGCATTGCTAACCTAGGAAACAAGAATTTAGTGTATAGGTGATTCGGAGTAGAATACGTCCGCAACTAAGCCCGAAACTACGGTCTTCGGGCATATTAGAATCAGAATATTAACCAAGCAACTATGTGTCAAATTTTATTTTCATCTCAGTGAAGAGTGAGTCGGACTCGCGCAGAAAGTGAAATGTTTTAAATTTTCTTCGGCGAGGCCGATTTATTCGTCAGAGAGTTTTAACACTGCGGTTGCAGTTTTAGATCAGCGCCATCTCTTGACCGATAGTGGAACTAATGTAATTTTGTTTATAATTTCTGAAAAGGTGTGCGGTGTACAGACATTGTTTTATTTCTTCTTTAATCTTTACAAAAACTTCAACCACTTTATATTTATAAAGTATGTAATATTAAGACTGAAACTGTTAAAAGTAAAATTAAGGCCACTGGATTTTCAATAATTAAGTATTCATGAAAACAAGCGCATGTAATCGCGAAGCGAGAGAAAAGTGAAATAATTATTTGTTGTTTTAATGAAGCTATTCATACACAATTAGCAATCAGTGCGTACTTCTGCAAATGTTAATTTATTTAATAAGATTAACTTCATACTACACACTAACTGGTAACTTATATACTTCGATTATAAGTTACCAGTTGACCCGCGAAACTTCGTCTGCCTCTGTCCTATTGTTCTTAGCGTGATGATATATAACCTATAGCCTACTTCGATAAATGGGCTATTTAACACTGAATTTTCATTTTAAATCGTACCAGTATTTCCTGAGATTAGCGCGTTCAAGCAAACAAACAAACTCTTCAGCTTTATATATTACTATAAGATAGATAATAGATATTAATAGATTGAATGGTACAGAGAGTCATCTGCCTAGAATTTTACCAATTACATAATATATTGGGGTTGGCTTTCAGATATAACGCTTTCAGCTCAAACTGATATTGAGCGTGGAGCGACCTGGCTACCTGACCTCCACAACTCAGTACTTCTTGTCAAAACAGGCGTCAAATTTGCCGGCTTCTGATTATCTGTTACAATAAGGGCTACCGTTTTTTTACTCACCAGTTGGCGCCACAGTCGAGTGTGGTTCCTAATCATAGTATTCATCATCATTTGGCTAGCCTTTTCCCAACTATATTGGGGTCGGCTTCCAGTCAAACCGGATTTAGCTGAAAACCAGTGTTGTACGCGGAGCGGCTGCCTACCAGACCTCCACATCCCAGTAACTGGGTAACACGGTACTTTATGGCAAGACTGGAGTCAGATTTACTGGCTTCTGACTATCCGTAACGACTGCCAAAGATCTACCAATGACAGCCGGGACCAACGGCTTAACGTGCTTTCCGAGGCACGGAGGAAACTCGCTATGTTAAGATGGTCACCCATCCACAGACCAACCTTGGCAAGCGTTGCTTAACCTTTAAGATCGACCCGTGCGGTTGTTATTATCTAGACACGAGCTTCTTAATCATAGCATTAAAGTTTGTTAATACGCGCATGTGAACAAAGTTAGAAAGAAAATAATTTATGATGTCGTTAACTTGCGATTTAATACAACAAAGATAGTGTCGCAGTGTTTGTGGACTCATAGTTATGGAAAACAAAGAAGCAAATCTACATATTTACGACAGCAAAAAGTTCAATGTAGTGGTTGGAAGAACCGTAACTTAATCAGCCATTGTCAGGCCGTTATAAAGAAATCAAAACAAAATAAGTAAATAAATTCGCGGCAATAGCCAATCAACAATCAAATTTAACATGTTGAAAACCTTACGCTACACTAGCGCCTCTAGCGGCGAATTGAAATTCAATAGCACTCATTTCCTTACTTACATTAATTATGACATTTCTTTTTCCACAGAGTATAGTCTTCCGCGTCAAACGTCATCCACAAGTCGCCGGCTTTGAGCAGTGCGTGTCTTTTGGCGCCTTCAACTCGGAACAACAAGAAGTAGTCTACAACATCTTCTGTCTCTGCGCAATGTACTTCTTGCCGCTGATCGTGATCACTGTGTGTTACGTGTGTATCTTCTGCGAGATACACAGAAGCAGTAAAGAATTGGATGGTAAGAGAAATACATATTCATGTATCTACATTTATTTTGCGTTCCACGTTTTTAGTGTAAAAATATATAAGATAACTTCTGTAAGTATGCAATATTCTCTGTCTTTGCACGACGTTCTTGCTTTTGATCATTGTCACTATCTATTATTTGTGTATCTTCTGCGAGATATACAGAATCAGTAAGGAGTTCGATGGTTAGAGACATTACTTTAGCAAGTGTATTTCTTCCTACTGAAGGCCTAGCACGAATATTTTGACTTTTAAAAAAACTACAACCCCATAGTATTTTGGTTTTTCATGCGACATACACAATTTATATTTTTCAAAAATATGTATACAGTATCTAATTCAAATCAATATTATGTGCCAAATGAGTGTTGTAGCCATAGTAAAATTTTATCTTACGTTACTATACGTCAAAAATATTCGTGCTAGGCCCTCTGATCAACTTCACTGTGTTATTTGTGTATCTTCTGCGTGTTACACAGAAGCCGTACTTTAGTAAGTGTACAATACTTTTTGACTCTAGGCGATGCAGGTCAGACTGCAGATCACGTTATTTAAGACGAAAAAAAATCCGAAATTTCATAATTAACTATTTCTTTTTTTTCGCAAGTAACAAAAGTTTTTTATCACTATTACTTATTTTTCATTATTACAAATACATATTTGTACTGTTGAAAAAAACAAGTACCATTTCCATATTCCTAATTGTAAAGCTTTGAATTGGAACAATAAAAAAATCTATTTGTATTTCACTTCATTGGTATCGCTAATTTGATAAAGTAAATTAAATTTTGATGAAAACCAATCAATTTCAGCAATTTATATTATTACAAGGTTTCTAGGTTTCGGTGTCATTTTTACCCGTACCTTACGGGTGGTAAAAATAAAGTATAGGCGATTTTTTTTTTATCCGTACGTATCCATTGGTTATAATAAAGATTTTCAACCAATTATAGGTACTAATAAATAATAAACAAACAAATCCAACCTAAAATTGTTAAAAAATACAAACAAACAACAAATAGCAAACAAAAAAAAAATCTGTTAAAAAATAGAGTCGAAGAGAGAAAGAGCTTTAACAAATGTAATTTAACTTTAGCTTTTGCTTTAATAAATATTATTTGAAAACCGAACATTAACGAAATGTTGGTGCCCATAGTTTTTAACTAATGGGTAACAAACTACGGTTTAAAACTCTTACTAACCCATGCTGTGGGCAATATAAAATAAAACAAAGAGTATTGATACACGTTCCAATATTTGATCAAACAATCAAGAATGTCTGTGGATTTTTTTTATCAAAAATGAGTCCTGAAATGGCCTGAAATACGAAGTTTCGTTTTTTTTTTATATATTAATGAATGAGTTTGCTCTTGACCACAATCACGCCTGATGGAAAGCGATAGATGAGGTCTATGATGGAGCGAGCGTGCCCAGAAGATGCCTGTTCACTCTTGCTTTGAAGGCAGATGGGTTATAGGTGGACGGGAACACATACGCTGACAGAGAGTTCCACACTTAGCTGTGCGCATAATAAATGGAGTAGAAGCGCTGGGTACGACTAGGCGGGATATCGACCAAGTACGGATGGTACCCTGCAGTACGTCTGGTATTTCGGTAGTAAAAGGGCGATGGTGGGATTAGGTCATGCGGTCACGCGAGGAGCTCGTGGCTAAATAATAACAGCCGCACGGGTCGATCTTTACGGTTAAGCGACGCGTGCCGAGGTTGGTGTATGTATGGATCTGAGCATACCGAGTTTCCTCCGTGCCTCTGAAAGCATGTTAAGCCGTTGGTCCCGGCTGTCATTTGTAGATCTTTGACAGTCGTTACGGATTGTCAGAAGCCAGTAAACCTGACTCCAGTCTTGCCAAGAAGTACCGTGTTACCCAGTTAATGGGTTGTGGAGGTCTGGTAGGCAGCCGCTCCACCTCCGCCACCTGCGGTGCCCTATGCGGACTACACCAATGACGACGATGACGATGCTCCGGAGGTGACTGAGGTAGACCTGAGAGTGGCGGTTAATAGGCTGAAGGCTAAAAATACCGCCCCAGGACCCGACGGCTTCCCCACCGTGTGTTCCCACGTTGCCGTCGTGGTGGGGCTTGTGTGTCTCAGTGATCTTGGATCTCTGCCGGTAGAGTTGCTCATGCCGGAAAGGACCAAGTGAGAGACCAGACAAAGAGGGACACACACACACGCGAGAGGCACACCGTTCGGAGACTTGAACAGTTTTCGGGTTTTCGAACGGTGTGCGTTTCAAAGGACGGAATCTTGCTCACTGGTCTCTGGTACGCGTCTGCTCATCAGACGTGACTATGAGGCCAGTGAGCAAGCAAGAGAGGAGGAAGAGAAGGGAGGAGATAGGGACCGCACCCTGAAAAGGAACAAAAATCATGAACAAGACAAACGGTAAAAGACTACCCCAGGGCGGTACCACCTGCTCAGCAGTTGGAGAATCCGCCACGTCTCCTCTGGAGGCGTCATGCCCCTCGTATTCTGGGGGGGGCAACCTTTGTCATCCACTTGCCAATGGCAACAAGAGCCGAGGAGGCTCCCAATCTGAAGTGTCCTTTGAGGACTTAATAAATTTTAATTTTAATACGCCTAACAAGGTGTCGGGCGAACGCAGCACGGAGGCTCCCTCCAAATTGTGGAGAAGGGGCTTGCCTGAGCGTCAGAGAGATGCGGGGTCAAACTCCGACTCTGCGTCTGGTGACAGCTCGGAGAGCCCTAGACACGAGGGAAGAGGGGCTACTGCGGAGAACGCAAAGTTTTTTCGCAAGCGGCCCAGACCGGAGGACGACCGGGGGTCGTCCTCCAACGGAGAGATGGCCCCGGCCCGGAAAATTTCCACCAGAAGGCGGGGTAAGGGCCGAGAAGGAGGCAGGGGGAGGGGGCTCGCCTCCCAGGAGGTTGCCCAGCGTGCTGTAAGCCTTGCTGAGGAGGGGGAGTGCCACCCTGGAGCGAGCGGTCCGAGGCGAGACCTCTCGGCATCTTCGGGCGGTGTACCGGACACCGGTGACGGCTCCAATGAAGGGCGTAAGGCCAGGTTTGTGCAGGTCGTGGAGGCTGCCGTCCGCGATGTGGCTTTGAAGAGGTCACAAGCCTCTAGAAACAAGGCCATGAGCGCGGCAGCGGCCTCCATTTTGGCGGCAGCGGAGGCCAACTTTCGTGAGGCCTCGTCGGACGAAATGTCCAAGTTGCGGGAGGAGGTCGCCCGCCTAGCGGCCGCCACGGAGCTTCTCCAAGAGGAGAATGAGAAGCTCCGAGCAGACCTGGCCGGGCTCCGAGGAGCTGGCTCAAAGGAGGCGCCACAAAGGGGGCGCAAGCACGGGCAAAGCCCGTCCGTACCTGGGGAGAACCAGGTTTTGAACCAGGTACTGAACCTGGTGCGGCAGGAGCTGGCTCCCATCCGGGAACGATTCTCCGTCCTGGAGGGTATCGTCCTGCGCCCCCCCCTAGCGGCAAGCCAGACGGTCTCAGACCAGAGAAAGTCGGCTTCGTACGCAGCCGCTGTAGCTGACAATTCGGGGCGGTCCAGCCAAGCCCACCGAGGGGCCGGTCCAGCACCCGCGAAAGCAAAGAAAGGTGGGGCGGCTGCACAGGCGGCGAAGGCTCCAATGCCAGCGGTGCAACCGTTGCCCTCACCTCCAAACTCTCCTGCGGCCGAAGCCGGATGGCAAGTGGTCGGGGAGAAGAAGAAGGCAGGCAAGGCAGCCAGGGCAGCCAAGAAAAGGCAGAGGAGGCGGCAGCGCAAAGCGCGAAGCGTCGAGGCTAAGCTTCGCGCCCCAAAAACCGCAGCTGTAGTGATGAAGCTACAGCCAGACGCGGAGAAGAGGGGCGTGACGTATAGCCAAGTGATCTTGAAGGCAAAGGAAACGGTGAACCTTCAGGAGCTCGGCATTACTGGGGGCATCCGGCTCAGGGTGACTATGACTGGGGCCCGGATGCTGGAGATCCCCGGTGCTGCCTGTGGCCCGACCGCTGACGCTCTGGCCGAAAGGCTCAGAGCGTCCTTAAATGCGGACGAGGTCCGAGTGTCCAGGCCCACTAAGTGCGTTGACATACGCATTCTAGGCCTGGACGACTCCGTCACGGAGGAGGAGGTGGTGGCCGCCATCGTCAGGACTGGGGGGTGCTCTGCCGAGCAGGTGAAGGCAGGCACCATACGTCCTGACCACACGGGCATGCGAACCGTCGTGGTGAGCTGCCCCGTAACGGCGGCCAAGAAAATATCGGAGGGCCGAAGACTCCTGGTGGGCTGGGTATCTGCGCAGGTCAAACTGCTGGAACCCAGACCTCTGAGGTGCTACCGCTGCCAAGTGGGCAACCACGTGGGAGTCCAGTGCACCTCGGAGGTGGACCGCAGCGATCTTTGTTTCCGCTGTGGTCAGCCCGGACACAAGGCCGGCTCGTGTAACGCCACGCCACACTGCGTTGTATGTGCGGCAGCTGGCAAGCCGGCCGATCACTGGGCTGGGGGCAAAGCCTGCGCTCCACCCGCCAAGCCCGAGGCCAGAAAGAAGCCCTCCACCACCGCCGTCCCTGCCGCTGCCGCCGCCACTGCTGTAGCCGCTGCCGCCACCAATACTGCCGTTACTGCCACCGCCGTCACTTCGGTTGCCGCGAGTGAGTCCCCACAAGGGACTCAGAAGGAGGCAGAAATGGAGTGTCAATAACGGCTCCATTACGCCTCCTCCAGGCGAACATCAACCACTGCGCCGCCGCTCAAGACCTGTTAGTCCAGAGCATGGCACAGTGGTTGATTAACATCGCCGTGGTTGCTGAGCCCTACTTTGTCCCGCTCAGAGGTGACTGGGTGGAGGACCTAAACGGCTCAGTGGCCCTAATTTCGTCTGCTGCTACCGGTACCCCATCCCTCGAAAGCGTTAGAAGAGGACAAGGGTGCGTAGCAGCACGGTTCGGGGAGATTGTCGTGGTAGGAGTGTACTTCTCCCCGAATCGAACTCTCGCCGAGTTCCAAAACTCCCTTACGGAGTTGGGCGTCATCGTCACCGGGTGTCGTACCCTCCCCGTACTCGTTCTCGGGGACTTCAATGCTAAGCACTTGGCTTGGGGTTCCCGATATACGGATACGCGGGGCAGGATGGTGGAGGACTGGGCTCTGGAGACAGGCCTGGTCGTCCTAAACCGGGGTTCTGTCCCCACGTGTGTGCGGATGCAGGGGGAGTCCGTGGTGGACATTTCGTTCGCCAGCCCTGCTCTGTCACCGCGTGTCATTGACTGGCGCGTATTAGAGGAGGTGGAGACCTATTCCGATCACCGGTATATCCGGTTTGACGTCTCCACCCAGACCTCAACCTCGCCAGTCCGGCAGACCCCAAGCGGTCCACGGTGGGCGCTGAAGCAGCTGGACCGGGAGCTCCTCTTGGAAGCTTCGATCGTGCAGGCCTGGGTGTCACATCCGGACAGGCCTGCTGAAATCAACGACGAAGCAGAGTGGTTCCGGGAGGCCATGTCCGATATCTGTGACGTGGCAATGCCCCGGGTTAAGCCAGGATGCGCCCGCCGCCAGGTGTACTGGTGGTCGCAAGAGCTGGCGACGCTGCGTCAGGCATGCGTTGTCGCACGGCGCCGGTACACTAGGCACCGCAGGCTCCGCATCCGCCCTCCGGATGCGCAAGTCAGAGAGGCGGAGCTGTACGAGGAGTACAAAGTGGCGAAAGCCACCCTCCGAGCGGGAATCCTGCAGGCCAAAGATCTGGCTCGCAAGGAGATGCTGGAGTCTCTGAACGGGGATCCGTGGGGAAGACCCTACAAAATGGTGCGGAATAAGCTCCGCACCTGGGCCCCCCCGTTGACGCAGAGTCTCCGGCCCCAGCTGGTGGAGGACGTGGTGAGCGTTCTGTTCCCCTCGCGAGGGGAGCATACTCACCCGCCTATGGCTCCGCCACCTGCGGTGCCCTATGCGGACTACACCGATGACGACGATGACGATGCTCCGGAGGTGACTGAGGTAGACCTAAGAGTGGCGGTTAATAGGTTGAAGGCCAAAAATACCGCCCCAGGACCCGACGGCTTACCTGGAAAAGCCTGGGTCCTGGCCTTGGAGGCTCTCGGGCCTCGACTAAGAGGGTTCCTAAGCGCATGCTTGGAGAGGGGCCAGTTCCCACTTCGTTGGAAGACGGGGAAACTGGTCCTCATTAAGAAGCCGGGGCGCCCTGCGGACTCTCCGTCCGCATACCGGCCCATCGTGCTGCTCGATGAGGTGGGCAAGCTCTTTGAAAGAGTAATTGCAAACCGCCTCGTCGAGCACCTAGTGAGGGTGGGGCCGGATCTGGCGGAGAACCAGTTCGGTTTCCGCACGGGCCGCTCGACGGTGGACGCCATCATGCGCGTGAGAGCCCTTTCGACGGGGGACGCAGTTTCCCGGGGCGGGGTCGTCTTGGCGGTGTCTCTGGACATTGCCAATGCCTTTAACACCCTGCCCTGGAGTTGCGTTAGGGAGGCACTTCGGTATCACCGGGTGCCGACCTACCTCCGTCGCGTAGTCGAGGCTTACTTGACGGACAGAGCCGTCATCTACCCTGGTCACCTGGGGGAGTGGAACCGGCGAGAGATGTCGTGTGGTGTTCCACAGGGTTCCGTTGTGGGGCCGCTCCTGTGGGACATCGGCTACGACTGGGTGCTGCGCGCCGACCTCCCTTGCGGCGTCAGTGTTGTCTGCTATGCTGACGACACGCTAGTCCTGGCGCAGGGACGGTCGCACCAGGCGGCGGCTGACGCTATGACACGCGGGGTTGCGATAGTCGTTGAGAGGATCCGGCAGTTGGGTCTCGAGGTGGCCCTTCACAAATCCGAAGCCATGTGCTTCCATGGTTCTCGGAACAGGCCACCATCTGGATCTCAAATAACGGTAGGAGGGGTTCACATCAATGTCGGGTCGACGATGACGTACCTGGGTCTCGTCCTTGACAGCCGGTGGAACTTCGTCGAACATTTCCGACGTTTGGCTCCCAGACTTGGGCGAGCCGGGGCTGCCTTCAAGCGGCTTCTGCCCAATCTAGGGGGTCCAAATACCTCCTGCCGGAGGCTTTACGCGGGGGTTGTGCGGTCCATGGCCCTTTATGGGGCGCCAGTGTGGGCGCCTACTTTGAGGAAGCGACCTGCCCGTTACCTTAACGCGTCTCAGAGGGTCATGGCTATCCGGTTGGCCCGGGGATACCGTACGGTCTCTGGCGAGGCGGCAAGCCTCCTTGCTGGACTTCCGCCATGGGATCTGGAGGCGAGAGCCCTCGCGCACATTTACGAGTGGCGCGTGGAGGCGCAACGCCGGGGCGAGACTCCTCTCCCGCGGCAAATGGCAGCAAGGCGGACGGAGCTCCGGCAGGATCTCATTGCGGTATGGAGACAGCGACTGTCGCAACCCAGCGCTGGGCACGCCACAATCCAGGCGATAAGTCCCCTCTTTGAGGAGTGGCTGGAGCGGCGCCACGGCGTCCTCACCTTCCGCCTGACGCAGGTACTCACCGGACACGGTTGTTTCGGGAGATACCTGTTTCGGATTCGGCGAGAGGACACGCCCGGGTGTCATCACTGTGAGGGTCACCCAGAGGACACGGTGGAGCATACGGTGGAGGTCTGTCCTGCTTGGGCGGAGCACCGCCGGGTCCTCGTCGAGGCGATCGGCAGCGGCGACCTCTCGCGACCGGCCTTGGTTCAATCTATGGTCCGGAGCGAGGAGGCATGGGAAGCGGTCACCTCCTTCTGCGAAGCAGTAATGCTAGCAAAGGAGGAGGCCGAACGGGTGAGAGAGAGGAAAACCTCACGTCCCAGTCGCCGCAACAGAAGGAGACGCCCCAGGCGTCGGGAGTCACAGGGCGATTTCCGGCCGCCGTAGGCGCGGGCCTGCGGTCGGCGAGCAGTGGGTGGCTCGCCGTCTGATCGGAACTAGGCCCGGGTCGGCGGCGCGCTGCGATCCCAGCGCGCCTCATAGAGATGTCAGCGTGGAGGACGGGGCCCGCTAGGGCAGGTGCCTGCTGGGGCTGCGGAATCTGTTCGAAAGGGGTGCCGTAGCCTTGGAACACAAAGGGCACCAGGAGGAACATGGATGGGTTTTAGTCAGTAAGAGTCTGACACTCCCTCTTGCTTTACCCAGAGTGGGAGGAGTCATTTGATGATTTCCCATCCTTAAAAAAAAAAAAAAAAAAGGACCCGACGGCTTACCTGGAAAAGCCTGGGTCCTGGCCTTAGAGGCTCTCGGGCCTCGACTAAGAGGGTTCCTAAGCGCATGCTTGGAAAGGGGCCAGTTCCCACTTCGTTGGAAGACGGGGAAACTGGTCCTCATTAAGAAGCCGGGGCGCCCTGCGGACTCTCCGTCCGCATACCGGCCCATCGTGCTGCTCGATGAGGTGGGCAAGCTCTTTGAAAGAGTTTGCAAACCGCCTCGTCGAGCACCTAGTGAGGGTGGGGCCGGATCTGGCGGAGAACCAGTTCGGTTTCCGCACGGGCCGCTCGACGGTGGACGCCATCATGCGCGTGTAAGCCCTTTCGACGGGGGACGTGGTTTCCCGGGGCGAGGTCGTCTTGGCGGTGTCTCTGGATATTGCCAATGCACCTGCCCTGGAGTTGCATTAGGGAGGCACTTCGGTATCACCGGGTGCCGACCTACCTCTGTCGCGTTGTCGAGGCTTACTTGACGGACAGAGCCTTCATCTACCCCGGTCACCTGGGAGAGTGGAACCGTCGAGAGATGTCGTGTGGTGTTCCACAGGGTTCCGTTGTGGGGCCGCTCCTGTGGGACATCGGCTACGACTGGGTGCTGCGCGCCGACCTCAACGCTAGTCCTGGCGCAGGGACGGTCGCACCAGGCGGCGGCTGACGCTATGACACGCGGGGTTGCGATAGTCGTTGAGAGGATCCGGCAATTGGGTCTCGAGGTGGCCCTTCACAAATCCGAAGCCATGTGCTTCCATGGTTCTCGGAACAGGCCACCATCGGGATCTCAAATAACGGTAGGAGGGGTTCACATCAGTGTCGGGTCGACGATGACGTACCTGGGTCTCGTCCTTGACAGCCGGTGGAACTTCGTCGAGCATTTCCGACGTTTGGCTCCCAGACTTGGGCGAGCCGGGGCTGCCTTCAAGCGGCTTCTGCCCAATCTAGGGGGTCCAAATACCTCCTGCCGATGGCTTTACGCGGGGGTTGTGCGGTCCATGGCCCTTTATGGGGCGCCAGTGTAGGCGCCTACTTTGAGGAAGCGACCTGCCCGTTACCTCAACGCGTCTCAGAGGGTCATGGCTATCCGGCTGGCCCGGGGATACCGTACGGTCTCTGGTGAGGCGGCGAGCATCCTTGCCGGACTTCCGCCATGGGATCTGGAGGCGAGAGCCCTCGCGCACATTTACGAGTAGTGCGTGGAGGCGCAACGCCGGGGCAAGACTCCTCTGCCGCGGCAAATCGCAGCAAGGCGGACGGAGCTCCGGCAGGATCTCATTGCGGTATGGAGTCAGCGACTGTCGCAACCCAGCGCTGGGCACGCCACAATCCAGGCGATAAGTCCCCTCTTTGAGGAGTGGCTGGAGCGGCGCCACGGCGTCCTCACCTTCCGCCTGACGCAGGCACTCACCGGACACGGTTGTTTCGGGAGATACCTGTTTCGGATTCGGCGGGAGGACACGCCCGGGTGTCAACACTGTGAGGGTCACCCGGAGGACACGGTGGAGCATACGGTGGAGGTCTGTCCTGCTTGGGCGGAGCACCGCCGGGTCCTCGTCGAGGCGATCGGCGGCGGCGACCTCTCGCGACCGGCCTTGGTTCAATCTATGGTCCGGAGCGAGGAGGCATGGGAAGCGGTCACCTCCTTCTGCGAAGCAGTAATGCTAGCAAAGGAGGAGGCCGAACGTATGAGAGAGAGGGAAACCTCACGTCCCAGTCGCCGCAACAGAAGGAGACGCCCCAGGCGTCGGGAGTCGCAGGGCGGTTTGTAACCGCCGTAGGCGCGGGCCTGCGGTCGGCGAGCAGTGGGTGGCTCGCCGTCTGATCAGAACCAGGCCCAGGTCGGCGGCGAGCTGTGATCCCCGCGCGCCTCAAAGATATGTCAGCACGGAAGACGGGGCGCGCTAGGGCAGGTGCCTGCTGGGGCTGCGGAATCTGTTCAAAAGAGGTACCGTAGCTCTGGAACGCAAAGGGCACTAGGAGGAACACGGATGCGTTGTAGTCAGTAAGAGTCTGATACTCCCACCTGCTCCACCCAGAGCGGGAGTCATTTGATGATTTCCCATCCTTAAAAAAAAAAAAAAAGGCAGCCGCTCCACGTAAAATACTGGTATTCAGCTAAATCCGGTTTGACTGGAAGCCGACCCTAATTTACGAGTAGTTGGGATTCATCAAATAGTTTGAACGTCTATGGCCCGCATTAGATACCTACAATTTGTTCAACAAAGCAATTATCGTTCAGCCTTATAATTTAAAACAGTATTATTTGTGAAACATTACACATTTATATACATAACTTCCGTTTAATATCCAACTCTGGACCGAAGAGGCATTAAAATTAATTACGAAGTTTGCCGACAAAACCACAATTCGTGGGCCGCCAAGCGTAAATAAAATTATGATATCATGCCTCTATTCATCTCATTCTCTCACAGACGTACAAGTATCATAAAATTTTATCTTCTTCTCTGTCGCCAAAAAAACAAAAGCTTACCTCGAAAAAATGTAAAAATGTTTAGCAAGTTTATCTGTTTTTAATTTAATTTGAAATGGTTCATAAAACATGATGTAGACTGAAGAGCGTTTAGCAAGTTTATCTGTTTTTAATTTAATTTGAAATGGTTCGTAAAACATGATGTAGATTGAAAAGCGTATAAAAGCTAATATAATTTCCTTATTTTCTACAACCTACCGTTTTTTTTGGGAATTGACTTTATATTTTTATTTATACCATGGAAAGCACGTAAAAATTGGCGGTAAAATTGGCGGCGGTAGTATTCAGGCAAAAATATTTTTGCCTGAATACTAAATAATACATGAGCAACTCAAATACCAGCGCCACATTATGTAGTAGAGTATTACAAGCTACTTAACGTACAACAAGTTCTTATGGCCGAAATTACGGCCATTCTATCATCGTTTAGATACTATCTATGTTATAGTCAAATACCTTTTACACAGTATCTTTTTGTGAAACAAAAAACTTCGGTGACGGTTATCAGAGTTATATATTTGTGAAGGTTTTGTTTTACTTTCGAAATGAAAAGATTTTTGTGTAACTCCGACTGATTTATTTTGATAGCAGTTCTGAAAACTATACCAAACAGAGGTTATTGGATTTGTTTCGTAAATATTTATGTGGAAAACTTTTTTCGATATTTCAGGATTGAGCATTGCCAGTATTTTTTCTAGGAACGAATGAATGAATGATATATTTATTTTCAAGAGTATAGGTAGCGGGGTAACGTTTTATGAAGGCCATTTTGTGATTAAGAACTGTTCTTTTTTGTTTTTCCTGTAAAATAACTCAGTATTTTCTCCCCCAGAAAAACGCGAACATAGAAGCACTGTGGGCCACGTTCGACTCCGTAGATCCGACAGACGCGTGCTAGAACGAGCACGGCGTCGTACGTTACGCATGACCGTCACTATAGTCGCCGTGTTCGCGCTGTGCTGGCTGCCGTACGCCACCATCACCATGTGGTTAGTATGTGGGAACACTCGCTGGTGTAATGTCACACGTCGCACGCTACGCATGACCGTCACTATAGTCGCCGTGTTCGCGCTGTGCTGGCTGCCGTACGCTACCATCACCATGTGGTTAGTATGTGGGAACACTCGCTGGTGTAATGTCACACGTCGCACGCTACGCATGACCGTCACTATAGTCGCCGTGTTCGCGCTGTGCTGGCTGCCGTACGCCACCATCACCATGTGGTTAGTATGTGGGAAAACCTCGCTGGTGTAATGTCACACGTCACATGCTACGCATGACCGTCACTATAGTCGCCGTGTTCGCGCTGTGCTGGCTGCCGTACGCCACAATCACCATGTGGTTAGTATGTGGGAACACTCGCTGGTGTAATGTCACACGTCGCACGCTACGCATGACCATCACTATAGTCGCCGTGTTCGCGCTGTGCTGGCTGCCGTACGCCACCATCACCATGTGGTCAGTATGTGTGAACACTCGCCAGTGTGACGTCACACGTCCCACGCTACGCATATCCATCACTATAGTCGCCGTGTTCGCGCTGTGCTGGCTGCCGTACGCTACCATCACCATGTGGTCAGTATGTGTGAACACTCGCTGGTGTGACGTCACACGTCGCACGCTACGTATGACCGTCAATATAGTCGCCGTGTTCGCGCAGTGCTAGTTGCCGTACGCCACCATCACCATGTGGTCAGTATGTGTGAACACTTGCTAGTGTGACGTCACTTATGTCATTCCTTACTTAATATTATAAATGCGAAAGTAATTCTGTCTGTCTATCGCGCTTTTGAAAATTAAATTTGGTACACAGATAGTCTAGAGCCTGAGAAAGGATATAGGCTACTTTTTATACCGGTTTTATGTTCCCTAGGGAGCACGCGAGCGAAGCCGCTGGCAGAAGCTAGTAATACAATAAATCATAAGGAGATAGAAGATGCCTTCGCCTCAAATTAAAAGACAGTTGAAACAATTCAAGCTCTTTCCAGGTACATGGTGGATCGTGAATCAGCAGCCCGCGTGTCTCCAAGAGTGCAAGACCTGCTGTTCGTGATGGCTGTCTCCAACTCTTGCATGAACCCCCTGGTGTATGGCTCCTATACGCTGGACATCAAGGGTCTACTGCGAAGGTTGCTGAAGAAGACCTGTTGTCACTCTTCAGCTGCTTCTGATACGATAGGTAAGATTTGATGATTTCAAGCAAGATGTGTTATAGCATTAGCATGATCCTAGGAAGTCTCATACTAGGAAGAAAAAACCAGCCAATTGCGTGTCGGGCCATGCGCAGTGTAGGGTTCCGTAGTTGCACGTCATAATTGTAACATTTTATAGGTTGGTCGACTATTACCCGTTAACTTGTAAAGCCTACTTAGCTGTGATGGTTTTTACTTTATATTCGGTATAATAAAATATATGCTACTATCATAAATTTTTAAACAACCGATAAGCTGGCAGAGGTGGCTACTTATCCTCTAATAAAAAAATGCAATTTAAAACTTAATATTTCGCAAATAAATCCGTACGAAATTTAAACAAGCATGTTATTTAGTGGTAATTATATATTTTTCCTACTTCTCCGCTGTACTTTTTTATTAATTTCGTTGCGAGATACAAGACAGTTGAATCGTTTCTTCGGGACTCGTTGGGCTTCTTGGCTCGGCGTTTTTCTGGTAGTCGCCAATGTTGATTTTGGCAAGCAGGAGTTGCAGTTGTTGAGAATGTATGACGAGCTTGTCCAATTAAAAAAAAAGGGTATTTTTTTTTGCCGATCTTGTTTGTTGCCTCTTCGGCTGAAGCCCGGTTTCTGAAGAACTTCATCGATCGTTTATCTGCCCGTTAGCCACTAACCAGCCAATGGCATTATGATAAATAGCGTGAAGTCAGAAAAGATAACAGGCTTGTAAATTCTTCATAATAAAAAAAATTGTGCCCACAAGAGTTTATAAAAAGAAAACAACTTATTAAAATGAAGCATTTCAAGTTCAAACCATATTGGAATTCTGATTAAATAATAAACGTTAATCTAATTTTATATCAAAGCAATACTATTAAACAAGAATCTGTTTGTTTACGATAAACAAAAAAGCTTCAGGGCGAATTAATTAAAATGGTAGAATTGCACGATTTTCGAAAGAAAATCTCACAGTAGGTATACAAAGTCAAAGGCGTTGTTATATTTAACATAATGTAATAAAAACGAGACGCCTTTTATCCCCAAAAAGTTAGGCAAATGAATATTGCACCAATGTGTTCATCAATGTGAAGGCGTAGTACATTTTTATTTAAGTCGGCAACTTTAGTGCAATGACATTTTTTAGGGTTCCATACCCAAAGGGTAACCAACGGAATCCTATTACTAAGCCTCTGCTGTCCGTCCATGTGTCTGCCAGCGGGCTGTATCTCAAGCACCGTAATAGATAGACAGTTGACATTTTCGTAGATTGTGTATTTCTATTGCCGCTATTACAAAAAAAAACAATAAAAAATAAGGTTTATGGTACGGAACCCTTCGTGTGCGAGTCCGACTCGGACTTGGCCAGGCGTTTATGATATTTTGCAAGTGCACATTGAAACGTCGTTGAATATACACGAACATTTGAAAAACGTTGCTAACATACAACAAAATTTACAACATCCTAGTGAATTGAACGTTTAGCCTCATCTACAGATCTAATAAAAGATGTTTACACTCGCACTACTCAATCATGTAGCGGTATCTATGCCACCACTAACGAACTACAAAACAGAGCTGACGCCATGCAAATTCTACATCGCAATCTCCTTTTGGCTCACCAATGCCCCACCGTTGTATCGCAAATGGAATCTTTTGGTTCCACCGGCGCACGTAGAAGTTAAGTTCTCTGCACACACAACACCCGTCACCCGTGTGATACAACATACAACACCCGTCTGGTCGAAACTTCTGCCTTTGTACGGTCCCGACCCCGTAGGGTAACCAACGGAACCTTATTACTAAGCCTCCGTGTCCATCCGTTCGTCCGTCTGTCTGCCAGCGAGCTGTATCTCAAGAAGTGTAATGGAAGATGGTTGAAATGTTCACAGAGTGATATTAAAAACATACCCCGTACACGAATCGTGTTTTTTTTTCGGTTTATGGTACCTACGGAACCCTTCGTGTGAAAGTCCTACTCGCACTGGCCGGTTTTGTTTCATTGTAGGTTTGCGGACACCCTGTTCCGCATACCTCTATAAGCAAAATAGAAATTAGTCAAAACTAAAATAATACAACCCAGTTTCATTCACAGAACACTTCGCTCACTGTATACAATTTTCATTCAATTTGCAGAATTTCGTGATAACTAAATTTCAAACAACAATTTCTCGGAACTAATGAGTTCAATTGAAATAAACGTATTCGGATAGAATCCATGTACATAACCATTCAGGTTTGTTTAGATAGTAAACATTGTATGTACTCGTACATGTTTCCAGGTATATATCTAAAACTACGGAACGTTGTGGTAGTCTGTGTATTGTGGGCTATTAGAACAAGTTTAGTTAGTTTAGAATGTTTATTGACAAGTATGCTAATAAGGGAGCTGTGGGGAGGTAACGAAGAAACCAAAAGTAAAGATAGATTTTCGAAAATGTTGCGTACGAGGATTTTGTACGTGCGCGCTGCTTTGAAGGCATGAATGCCGCTCGGTTCACGTCGCTCGCACTCCCCTGCCCCGCGTTCATCTTCAGCCCCCCGCACCATAACAAGCTCCTCGTACGTACATACGTTTATTTGTAAACAAAAAGGTACAAATATATGTGATAATATGTAAAATAGGCAGATATAGAGATGCCTACGGTTAACAGGAGCATTCACACACAACACCAAATCAAATCAAAGCATACGTTTCAAATAAGCCATTTACAAGGTTAAATTGTCAAGGTCGGTCAGTCAAAAACATGAAACTATTTCTTTTATTATTTTTGATGGGTTTGTTCTTGATTCTAGTCTAGGTCAGAGATAACAGAAACAAAGTCTACGATGGAGCGAACTTACCCAGAAGGAGCCTGTTTACTTTAACTTTGAAGAGATTAGGGTTGTAAGCTTTTGGAAATACAGACGCAGGCAGAGAGTTTGACTCCTTTGCTGTGCGCATTATAAAAGACGTTTGGAACCGCTTAGTGCGAATTGGTGGAATAGCTACAAGGTAGGGACGGTAAGATGCAGTGCATCTGGATGTCCAGAAAAAGAAGTTTAAAAAATTCTTTCATCATTGTTTACTAGAACCGACAAGCTTTTTATTTAGCAAATGGGCGACCCGCCCCAGCTTCGCACGGGTGCAAAATTTTATTCAGTTCATAACTAACAAAGTAAACATCTAATTACCTAACAGAATCAGTAATAAGTATGGTTTCAGGCCGAAATAAAAAGTGCAATAGACAACCGTCAGCGACGTCTGCTCTCAGGTCCACCAGTTCGGGACGCTATAATAATAATTCTTTATTTTCGGACAACAATGATCCAGCGTGTTAGTAAACAATATTATAACCTACTAGTGGACCCGCGCTACTTCGTCTGCGTCACAATTTTCTTTACTGCTCCGCTCCTATTGGTATTAGCGTGATGATATATCTTGTTGATTTGTATATTTATTATATATTTATATTGTATGTATGGTTTATATTTGTATATTGTTCATTATTGTATTTGAATCGCTTTAAATTTTCTTTATTGCACCTACGACTATTCTCTGCTTTACCCAAAGGTTGGCTGGTAGAGAATGCCTATGGCATTAAGTCCGCCTCCATACATTTTTGTGCTGAAAGTGTTTAAATAAATAAATAAATATATATTCTATAGCCTTCCTCGATAAATGAGCTATCTAACACTGAAAGAATTTTTCACATCGGACCAGTAATTCCTGAGATTTACGCGTTTAATCAAACAAAAAACAAACAATCAAACAAACTCTTCAGCTTTATATATTAGTATAAATATATAAATTACTAGTGTTAGTAGCCAAAATAAAACAGACAAGAAGACAGAATAGAATAAATAGTAATGTGAAAGGGACATCCCTAAACTAATGTTGAGTGATTGTCCTTCTCACAAAACAATCACTCAACATTAGTTTAGGGATGTCCTTTTACATTTTTTTTTCTATTTATTTCTTTATTTAACTACGCGGAGTCACACGGTGCTCATAATAATAACTGATGGTTATTTCAGCCAATTCACACCGAACCTTGACACACACATTATATACCTAAACCTTCCTCATATATCACTCTATCTATTGGTGAACCCGCATAAAAATCCATTCAGTAATTTTTGAGTTTTGCGAACAGACAGACAGATGCGGCGGAAAACTTCTTTTTATATACAATATAGTGATAGTGATAAATAAATTGCATGCACGCTCCCTGTTGTTACGGATCGTAATTGTTTTGCAACAAGTCTGTAATACCCCTCATACGTAAGCTTGTTTATAAGCATTTTAGGCCCGAACTTCACTAAAGCGGAGATGTGTGGAGATGTCCGAAGCGGAGACGAGAAGAGATGTTTTTCAGCTAGGGTGTATCCATTGAAACTGTGCGGAGATGCGTGCTGGCTAGATTGTAGCGGAGAAGCGTGCTGGCTAGGGTGGATATGTGCGCTGACTACACTGTACGCCGCACATAGCTGGTCTCCGCTGCGCGCTATCGTCAGCTTGCGAGGCAAAGCTCACATCTCCGCCTTGTGCCACGGCCCAGCTCATTCTCTGCGAGGAACAGGTCAAATCTCCGCTTCCAGCGCGCCATACAAATATGATGCATCTACCGCTCAGTGAGTTACTTAAGCCTGAGTGGAGACGAGATTTTTTTTACTATTGGTAGGCACTAGATGTTTTAATTAACGAAATTCTATTGGTTTCTGAAAACATGACTGTCTCCACTCTGCTCGTCTCGTCTCCGCTTTGGTAGAGTCCGGGCTTTAGATCAACTCGAACTTAGCTCGTTGAGAGTGTTCCGGGATACGTGTTATTTGCCAAACTGAATAGTCTAGAATTTATGTGTATTTGTGTTTCCATCGCGTTCTAACCTAATCTCTTCAAAATTGTAGTGAACAGGCTTCTTCTCGGTAAGCTCTCTCCATCGTTGACTTTGTCTTTGTCACCTCTCACCTAGACTAGGAGAACAAACCCATCTCAAGAAAAAAAAAAGTTTGTGTACCAAGTTTATTGATCATAGGGCTATTTTCCTGACAAAATCAAATATTGCTGTACATATTTTGTGTCACAAAACAAAAAAAAATACATTATTGAATTTTCACGTGTCGTCACACACTCTAAAAATGTAAATCTTTATTTATTTATTTAACTTACATACACTATCTTTACAGGATGACCCCAATACAAAAGTGGTTTGCAAACACACTTCCAATTACTTGAAAAATCAACTTACGGTTAATACTTGAAAAATGTAGACTTTAAAAAATAGAAAACAACACTAAACTGTACTAATATCATAATCTGAAACCAGACTACATAAGGTTTACTAATGATAAGCATAAAATATATTGTCATAATTTACATTGGCATAACAAAATTCAGCATAGCGATCATTACACATAATATTATTAGGCATAAATGTTTTGCTATAATGCATGTTGCCATATATACTGCTGGCATAATAATAATGAAACATAATTTTATAAAGCATGTTATAAACGCATAAACAAACATGTTCGCGGCTCATGGGTGGCCCGAGGGCACCCTCACCACACCTTAGCCTATTCCAATAGAGTAATTATGCCTTTAAAATTTATGCAACTCCTCCAACTTATGTCAAAACATATTAGACTAAATGATAGTAATGCTAACCTTTGCATTATGCCAAAGTATTATTAGTAGTAGTGGCAGTAAGTAGTATTATTATGCTAATAAAAGTTATGCGAAAACGTTATGTCAAACTATATTATGCTTTAAAATTTTATGCCAAGAGGGTATTACCGACTACATAATTATATGTAATAATAGTATGTAATAATTATCAAACTATTTTTTTTTAATGCTAAATCTAACCTTAAATATTATTATTTAAATATTAATATTAATATTTAAATATAACTAACAAAATTCAACAAAACTCTAGCAAATTCACTCAGATTTCACGACAATATGTCAACCCTCTCATGCACTGCGTTTAGTACACAATCATATTGTGTGGGTGAGGGGTGTTTTTGACAGCAGGCACGGCCAGCAGAGGCGGTCACCGCCGCCTGCACAAGTACCGGTCTGGCACGCACAGCTTCAAGTGACACAGCACACCCGGGTTATGCGCTACTCCACGCAAGAGCTTTAGTGCATACGCTGCGAGTGTAAATTCCCTGCGCATTCCTATTTCGTTGTAGCCCAACATACCCAGTGTAGGTTACATTAAAGTAAAAGAAGTAAATTTATCTGGAAAATCTAACTGACGGACCAACATTAGAACACTACTTTTCCATCCTGGAAAAAGCCCTATTGAGAACATTTATGTAGGTAGTCTATCAATCAAAATAATCATAAATCAATAACTAACTATCTTTAAATTGTATACAATTTTTAACATTATGGAGGGAATTTGTTTATAGAGGGTCTTACGTTTTTTTTTTTGTTATTGTATGTTAATTAATGTTATTGAATTTATACCGTTAGCTAACTAAAATAAATAAGCGAAAAACGCGTCAGGCATCTCAATTAAATTGAAAAGAATAAAAAAAAAATATTCGACGGTAAAGCTCAGCAAAGCTCAAGAATTGAATGAACGTGTAGGATTGACTATCTGCTACGACGCGTAGCAAGCGGAACAATCTCGTAGCGCCGCACACAATGCAATATTGCTACGGCGTAGCAATATTGCTACGGCGTAGCAATATTGCATTTGTTGAACCCGAGATTGTACAGTCATACAAAGAAGCTAGCGAGGAATCGATTCCTCTAATTTTGTAAAAATACACATAATTATATATTTCGTTATTAAACCATTCATCTCATCTGCCTAGCCTTTTCCCAACTGTATTGGAGTGGGCTTCCAGTCAAGCCGGATTTAGCTGAATACCAGTATTTTTTCGTTATTACACCATTCCATATATTTTAATAAATTATAACATGCTTTATGGACCGGTAAAGAAAAAAACCGGCCAAGTGCGAGTCGGACTCGCACACGAAGGGTTCCGTACCAGGAACCTTAGTTTTATTATTTGTTGTTATAGCGGCAACAGATATACATCATCTGTGAAAATTTCAACTGTCTACCTATTACGGTTCTTGAGATACAGCCCGCTGACAGACAGACGGACGGATGGATGGACAGCGAAGGCTTAGTAATAGAGTTCCGTTGAATACCCTTTGGGTACGAAACCCTCAAAAATCTTGGAAAAAAAAATTATTACATTCGTACGTACCTAAGAGATTTTTTTTTTAATCCTATAACTTTTAGTTTTTTACCAAATTCGGGCTCGAGACTCATTTGAGTGCTTTTCGTTATTCCTCACTGTTTCGGTGATGGCCATCCGCTCTTTTTTTGAAAAATCACCTGGAGAAGTTGCGTCTATGAATGCACACAAAACGTACATATTTACATTCAAGAACAAATGATAAATAAATACCTATGCTAATTTTTATCATTGCTGTACTTTTAATGTGAGCTAGCGTTATTAAATATTTATTATTATTCTTCCCAGGTATCGACGGCTCAGGATCGAGTTCGATAAAGAACAGAAATATGAACTTGGAGACACCGCTTATGAAGTCTGTTAAGGTAAGTTATTTCTCAGTTAATGTTATGATTAATTTAAAGGGCACTCCAGAACAAGGGTAGTTCTAGTAGAACTTTTTTTTACTAATGATAAGCGATGATGTGGTCGAAGATGGAGCACGCTTGCCTAGAAGTAACCTATTCACTCTTTTTTACTTAAAGACTCCCATGTTGAAGCTATCAGGAAACACAGACTCCGGCAGGGAATTCCACTTCTTAGCTGTACGCACTATGAATGTGTTCCCAAAACGTTTTGTGCGTGTGGGTGGGATGTCCACCATGTACCGGTGGCGCATCGCCGTTTGTCTTGTGGTACGATGACGGAACGGGCTTGACGGAATTAAATTATGCAATTCCGTCGCACATTCCCCAAAATGCAACCGGTAGAATACCGACAGGCTAGTAACTCGTCGCCCTTTAAAGGGGTTGGTAGGGATGTAGAAGTTCGTACAGAATTCCCAAAGGGTAACCAACGGTACCCTATTACTATGACTCCGCTGTCCGTCTGTCTGTCACAAGAACCCTTATAGGTAGCCAGTTGAAATATTCACAGAATGGTCTCTTGCAAAAAAATAATATAAATGTTTTTGTCGGTTTATGGAACGGAACTCTTATGGTGAGAGTTCGACTCACATTTGGCAGATTTTTCTCATCAATCAAGTCTCAACGGTTGAATAGGTTTGTGTGAGAAACGCATGAAGAACATGGTTTAAGTTATATGATATTATTATCTCGTTGACTATGTGGTATATACCACTTACACGCGTTCAAAGTTGCTGAAAAATGTAGTCAGAAAATAAAGGTTATATCAAACACTAACTTCTGCCAGCGGCTTCGCCCGCGTGGTCCCTAGGGAACATATTCCCGGGATAAACATTAGCCTATGTCCTTTTTCAAGCTCCAGACTATCTGTGTACCAAATTTCATTTAAATCGGTTTAGTAGTTTTGACGTGAAAGCGCGACAGACAGACAGAGTTACTTTCGCATTTATAATATTAGTAAGGATTTTCACACCATTACAATCCAAATGATTGGAAAAGTATATATTTTAATTATTTTTTGGTCATGTTTGAAGCAATAAACGCTTCTTCTTTCTTTCTTTCTAAAAGTTTCTTGTTCGATAACATTCCAATTTGTTTTTTTTTTTGGTTAAAATTGTGTTAATAAATTAGTTCAAAGAAATAAAACAACCAAATATTTGGTCGAAAAACTTCGACCAAATTTTTGGTTATTTACTAATAGCCATTTGTTTGTCCATTGATCAAGCTAAATATTGTTACTTAAACAAATTAAGTCCCCAATTTTTACCAATGGGTAACTACGTATCAAAAAGTTGCCCTAATTTACTGGATTAATAAAAAACATTAATATTTATAAAATACACGCAGATGTTGCCCGCCGTCGAGCACAAAGTACCTACAGACAGTTACATGCCTACCTTCATAACAATAGTATAACACACCGAACATTATGTCTACTTACATAACAATACGTCTTCCTCTCTCGCATAGAAATGACGTGTGACGTTCGATATCAGACATATTGTATGTGGAAGATATCTTATAACAGAAGATCTCCTACAGAAAGAAACGGTAATTATGATTGACACAAAGAAAATATTTCCTGTTTCTCTTCTATAACAGCAACAAAACATTTACAAAAATACACATATTAAAAAAAAAACTTGAGAGATGTCAAGGGACACCCGGATGGAACGAAGTTCCTACGCCGCATGGCTTACAACTATAGCAAAAATTGTCGTTACAACTTTTGGTCTTAATGTGTCGTTACAACTTTCGGTCTTAATTTTTTCCATCTAGCCCCCTTTCGCAACGCGCTAATTGTAATAAAATAAGGAATTTCGTTCCAAAAACATGACTGTGTTTTACGACTTTATCCTTTTCCCTAAGATAGTATCGTATCGTTGGCAACTAATGACCCACTGTTTGGCATCTCAATGGTCAGTCCCTACCATATCGGAATTAAAGACATGGAGTCTTGCAGGATCGGATTTGTGTATTCTATTTCATTCCACCTTGAGAGGCGTCAAGAGACACCCGGATGGAACGAAGTTCCTACGCTGCATGGCTTACAACTATAGCAAAAAATGTCGTTACAACTTTTGGTCTTAATTTTTTCCGTCTAGCCCCCTTTTGCAACGCGCGATAAGGACTTCGTTCCAAAAACTAGTTATTTCTGAACTGTATTGGGGTCGACTTACAGTCTAACCCAGTAACTCAAACAGCGACCCGCGGCCGCGTATGGCCTGCCAAGCTTTACCGTGTGGCCCAGTAGCCTAGAACATTATTGATGCTATACTTAGTCAGTGTATCTGTTACTGTAAAAGCTCGAACTTCGGTAAATCCTAAGATTTAAGAGTAAGTCTTAGGATTTACCGACATGAGTTGGTAAATGTAAGGATTTTTGAAAATGAGACTATTTTTTCGGGCTTTTACCATTAGAATTTAGTACATGCTAGGTTTTACCACTCATCATCATCTGCCTATCCTTTTCCCAACTATATTGGGGTCTGCTTTCAGTCAAACTGGATTCAGCTGAATACCAGTGCTTTACGTGGAGCGGCTGCCTGCCAGACCTCCGAAACAACATAAACTTTTAGGAACTATTCATTTTAAAACACCATTAAAATACTTCCCAAATAGTTAAAAATAACACAAGTAAAATTATCTTCTCACAAACATAACGCTTACATTAGCTAATATATCTGAATCAGGATCGATTGAGGCAAGCGGAGACGGTGCGGGAAGCGGGGGTTGCAGACTGCCCACGAGTACAAGACGATGGGCCGAACAGTTATGACATGGTCTTTTCCAACATTTACCGTGCCTTTAATGTAAATCCTAAGATATACTAAGTTCCGCCTGACGCAGGTACTCACTGGACACGGTTGTTCCGGGAGATACCTGTTTCGGATTCGGCGGGAGGATACGCCCGGTGTCATCATCTGCGAGGATCGCCCGGAGGACACGGTGGAGCATACGGTGGAGGTATGCCCTGCTTGGGCGGAGGACCGCTGGATCCTCGTTGAGGCGATCGGCGGCGGCGACCTCTCGCGGCCGGCCCTGGTTCAATCTATGGTCCGGAGCGAGGAGGCATGGGAAGCGAGCACCTCCTTCTGCGAAGCAGTAATGCTAGCAAAGGAGGAGGCCGAACGTTTAAGAGAGAGGGAAACCTCACGACCCAGCCGCCGCAACAGAAGAAGACGTCCCGGGCGTCGGGGGCGACCCCCTGACGCGAGGGTGATTTCCGGCCACCATAGGCGCGGGCCTGCGGACGTCGAGCTTTGGGTGGCTCGCCGTCCGATCAGAACCAGGCCCGGGTTGGCAGCGCGCTGTGTTCCACGCGCGCCTCAAGGAGTTGTCAGCAAGGGAGACGGGGCCCGCTAAGGCCAGTGCCTGCCGGGGTGCGGAATCCGTTTGAAAGAGACGCCGCGTCCCTGGAACGCAAAGGGCACTGGGAGAAACACGGATGGGTTTTAGTCAGTAAGAGTCTGACACTTCCTTCCGCTCCGCCCAGAGCGGAAGGAGTTATTTGATGATTTCCCATCCTTAAAAAAGTGAATGGTGGTAAAAGTTCGAATCGCAAAACTGTTCGGACTTTTATCATTAAGTGTTGGTAAATCTTAGGTTTTACTGGAAAATCTTAGGATTTACCGTAGTTCGAGCTTTTACAGTAACATATCTATGTGTATTATCTATACTATACTGATTTGACTTTCCGCATTGCCACGTCCTTGTACCCTGATCAACTTAAAATTGGAATAATAAGACCTATCAATAAGAATGGTTCGTACACAGATCTAAACAATTACAGGCCTATAACTATTTTACGAGTATCATGTATTGATAAAATAATTGAGAGGTATCTCGGATTAGAAATAAAGAAATTCTTGAGATCAAATAATGTTATTAATGATAAACATTTTGGCTTCCAAAAACAAAACAAAATTACTTCACAATTATTATCTAAGTTCAGTAATGAGGTCAACGGGTGCATGAACAATCGTGAACACGTACTTGTTGTCCTCATAGATTCCAACAAAGCTTTTGATTGTTTGGAATATACGCCACTATTTAATAAACTACAGCAAAATGGTATACGGGGTCCATTCTTAGAATGGTTTAAAAATTACCCACTATCAACAAGGAAAAGTTGGCCTATGCCAAATGAAAACGGACCATTTGATGCAAATTCAAAAGTCCCATTCATGTAGATACTGTTAACTATTGTTGGTTTTTCTACGAAAACAAAACCGGTAGGTATGTATTTAAGACAATTTTCTATTTTTTATGGAAATACTCTAAGAAACTATGAAAACAAAGTTAGAAATACAATCGTAAGTCATTAACTTTACAAGCGCACATTGATAATGTATTTTAATTTTCTTCATCCCTTTGATTCATGTGTTGCCTTCATCTGATTATTTTGTTTGTAATTTTACCACACTATTCAGTGGTACATAAAAAAAACACGTGTCTACCACTAAATTATATTATTATTATTATTAATTACATCGATATATTGCCAATAATCTCTGGAAATCCCGTATCACTTTTCTGGAAATTATTCTTATCTCTCATTGTCTTCTCTCATTGATATAATTATCAAATTCTTCTTCAATACTATAATCGATTGTAAAAGGACGCTTTTAAAATGGAAAATTATCACAAACAGTAAAATTCAACCCAAAAAATATTTCTCGTAACATAAATAGACCACAGTGAATCGAGAGACACTAGCTATGCGTTGATTAAAACAGATAGCTTAGCTTAGCTGTGCGTTCATTCTAAGGGGCGCATAGTGCTAGCCACCACTCAAATATTGTCTAAGAATATGTTTCAGGGTCACTGTGCTCACGCGCGCTCTATGGGACCACATAGTAACGATTGTGAATACAGGTGTTAGTTTGTGTCAAAGTTGAGGAGCTCGTGGCTAGATAATAACAGCCGCACGGGTCGATCTTCAAAGTTAAAGCAACGCTTGCCAAGGTTGGTCTGTGGATGGGTGACCATCTTAACATAGCGAGTTTCCTCCATGCCTCGGAAAGCACGTTAAGCCGTTGGTCCCGGCTGTCATTTATAGATCTTTGGCAGTTGTTACGGATAGTCAGAAGCCAGTTAATCTGACTCCAGTCTTGTAATGAAGTACCGTGTTGCCCAGTTAATGGGTTGTGGAGGTCTGGTAGGCAGCTGCTCCGCGCGGATTTAGCTGAATACCAGTATTTTAATACTGGTATTCAGCTAAATCCGGTTAGACTGGAGTCAGATTAACTGAATCTGACTCCAGTCTTGCCATGAAATACAATACATAATAAATACACACAACATAAAGGTCATCATCTCGGATTCCGCTGTCGAGACATGAAAATGTTATTACAAAATTGCCCCACCGGACTGAACATACAAGGTGTCCTTTCCATGTTTGCTCTTTGGCCACAGAATTCCAAAAAAAGTCACTCTGATAATATTGTAAGTGAAAAAATCCTTGAAAGGCAGGAAAGTCTCATTAGAATCCGAAGATTCTAATGAGACTTTCCTGCCTTTCAAGGCGGACCGCCCAGACCTTCAGCAAAAAATCTAGATTTAATTTAAACGAATCTTAAAACTTTCTGGCTAGGAAGTTTCAGCGCCTTTCGTAATTGTACAGACGTTCAAGGATAAACACTACTTGGCATTTTATTCGTTCTACTTGCTTATACTTAGGGTGAGAGTTAACGAGCGTCATTTTTTAAGTTGTGAGTAGCGTAAAATGAGCCGCGGAAACCATGTTACATTCGGTTTCATACAGAAACCCAGTTTGTGCCACACGGTGACGCAAAATGAGTAGGACATTAATATGAAACCGAATTCCGCCGGCTCATTTTACGCAACTCACAAGTCACAAAATTACGATCAAACGAGTTACGTCCAAAAGAGTGTTATTTTTTTGAGTTGTGAGCCGTGTAAAATGTGTCGTGGAATTTACGCTGCATTCGGTTTCATACAAAAATCCTGTTTGTGCCACACGGTGGCGCAAAATGAGTCCATCTGCTTACACACGCGCATTACCTATACCAACCGAATTGCAATCAGGGTTGAGTCGTCCATATAAAGTATGGAACTGTCCACACATCAGTCTTTCCCTACTTGGTAGAGTTACCCAGCTTCTTTTTCTCTCTTTGACATCTTCTTGTAATGCTTCGAAAATACAATACTATATTTTAATGGATCCCTTGCATGACACAAACGTTGAATAGTATAGTCTGTTTTTTAATCTCGGAGACTAAATTGACAAGTGAAAATGGCAAACTGACATAGATTTCAATAGCATTTAAGTCAGTTTTGACATTTGCAGTTGTCAATTTAGTCTCCGAGATTAAAAAACAGACATTAACTGAAGTTACGTCTAACCGGAATTCAGTTGAACGTAAATTGCGCAACTGAAAACACGCGGCTCATCACATAATTACGCTCGTTTGGTTTCCCCTTTATAGAAGTCTTGATTATATCAACTACAAGGCCGCAGATATCAACAATTCACGTGGCGAGGTATTTTCAAAAACATATTGCTTTTTCTTATGCTGTTTGCCGCTGGATAATCGGATTACGAATTACGTTTTCACTGATAAAAGTTTGGATACTGTACACAGTTTTCCCAGATCTCTCTAAATCACCTCACAGTTTTCAATTCTCAATATACTACTCTGTCAAGAAAGTACCGGGAAAAGATCAATAATACACAAAATGTCTGTTATTCATCCAAATTTATTTTATCACCTTCAAAGTATGCTCCTTTAGAAACGATACACTTGCGCCAACGAATAATCCATTCATCAAAACATTTTTTAAACGCTGCTCCCGGAATTGAGTTCAGTTCTCGCCGCGAATTCTCCTTTATGTCTTCTATCGATTGAAAACGGGTGCCACACACACAGCTTGTTGACTAGTTTGCATGTCAAACTCGTAAACCCACGTCTCGTCACCAGTAACAATGCGTTTCATGAATGTTGGGTCCGAACTGACTCGTTCTAGCATGTCCTCAGCGACTTTCATGCCATTGAGTTTTTGGAGAAAATTCAGATCTTTTGGGACTAGCCGAGCAGCAACATGTTTCATACCCAAATGATTAGTTAAAATGGTACGGATCGACTCGTGAGATACAGGAAGTTCGGCGGCTATCTCTCTCAGAGTTGAATGGGGATTTTCAGTCACTATTTCCTTCACTTTTGCGATGTTAACTTCAGTTGCAGACGTTGACGGCCTACCAGAGCGAGGCAAATCTTCCATCACATCTCGACCGCTTTTGAACGCTTTGAACCACTCATAAGCACGAGTTTTTGATAAAGTCGATTCACCGTAAGCCTTCTGTAACATTTTCAGTGACTCCGAACACGAAATTCCATTGGCGATGCAAAATTTAAGACAAACTCTTTGTTCGATATTTTTGTCCATTATGAAATTCGCAAGACTATATATGATATTACTAAAACCAGCACTGTATTTAATATAAATAACAGATGCAACTCAAACTCCGCGCCAAAATGGAAAACAGTTGTGCCAATCTAACAACTACAAAAAAACAAAGATTTGAATTTGGAACCATACACAAATCATCCATTCCCGATACTTTTTTGACTGAATGTATAACAGGTTTCGTTCACACAAAAAGATCTTGCCAAAAAACTTAAAATAGCAAGTTACGAAACTTAAGTTTCACAACAGTATTCTGCTTTTATTATGAAATAAACACACTCGTATAAATTCAGCAATCCAATCTAACAAACACTCTCGAGTCAGGATTGCTGTGAACGAGTAAACTTTTTAATCGAAATCGAGTTTCGAGAAGTGTGATCCGATGTTTTAAAACTTCTAATATAGACTTTAACGCCCTCAAGCTGAAAGTCAAAGTTAGGCTGTGATTAAATGTCAGTGTAAATTTTTACTTTAAGGTGGAAGCGCCAGGGAAAGCAGCCCGCGAAAATCAAATATTTTTATGTTTTTTTTTTGCAATTTGCCGGTCAGTGTGAAGCTATATGTTTAACAAAATACGATTAACGGCCGGAACGCGTATTTATCTAATGAATTATAACAATTATAATCATCAATATAGCCCTCTAAGTTCATTAAGCCCTATTGAATGGTTATTTCATGAAAAAGTCATTTAATAGGGCTTAAATAACTTAGAGGGGTAATATTTTAATTTCGCGGGCTACCCTGGCGTTTCCACCTTAAGCAAAGTTTAAAAGTAAGTCAAAGTCAAATAATTAATTTCAATCAGACCATCTTCTTCTTTTTAATTTCGTATCGATTGATTCAACTTTTCTCATTTTGACTGACCAGTTGACCCGCGCAACTTCGTCTGCGTCACAATTTTCATTACTGTTCTGCTCCTATTGATCTTAGCGTGATGATAATCATATATAGCCTATAGCCTTCCTCGATAAATGGGCTATGTAACACTGAAATAATTTTTCAAATCGGACCAATAGTTCCTGCGATCAGTGCGTTCAAGCAAACAAACAAACTTCAGCTTTATATCTATACTAATATATAAAGCTGAAGAGTTTGTTTGTTTGTTTGTTTGTTTGTTTGTTTACTTGAACGCGCTAATCCCAGGAACTACTGGTCCGATTTGAAAAATTCTTTCAGTGTTAGATAGCTCATTTATCGAGGAAGGCTATAGGCTATATATCACCACGCTAAAATGAATAGGAGCGGAGCAGTAATGAAAATTGTGACGCAAACGAAGTTGCGCGAGTCAAGTAGTATTATATAAAGCTGTAGAGTTTGTTTGTTTGTTTACTTGAACGCGTATATTCTTTCAGTGTTAGATAGCCCATTTATCGAGAAAGGCTAAATATCATCACGCTAAGATCAATAGGAGCGGAGCAGTAATGAAATTGTGACGCAGACGAAGTCGCGCGGGTCAACTAGTTAGTAATATAGACGGTACACCCCGATAGTGTGGGCTTACTTGTCCCATAGATAAGGGCTTACTAAACTTGAGCTTAGAATTAGTTACCCTATTCTATATTTCGTCCCTGACCCAGACGATGACCCATCCCCAGACCGACCTTGACAAGCGTTGCTTTATCTTGAAGACTGACCCGTGCGGCTGTCATTCTCTAGCAACGAGGTCCTTAACACCACCAATTCACTGTAATTATTCATTACTACGAATTCAGTAACTTGATGTGTGTATTTGATTTTTTTTATGAAATAACTTGAGAACTAAACTGAAAATAAATAAAGAATATATTACCATCAAAACTTGTCATTCAACAAAACTGTTTACATGAAATAAATCAAAAACCTTTGCAAAAGCTCACAGAATTTCTCGGTTCGAAAGCTTTTGAAACGATATTATTAAACGTTCTTATAATATTTTATGATAATTACGCTTGATTTCTTAGTCTCTCGTCTTTCCAATCTTAGGGCGTTGACTGGCAAAGTTTACTAGAATTTTAATAAAGCAATTTTTTATCTTTTTTAAATTTGTGATGGGTTTGCTTTTGACTCTAGTCTAGGTCAAAGATGACAGAGACAAAGTCTACGATTGAGCGAGCTTACCCAGAAAGAGCCTGTTCACTCTAACTTTGAAGATATTAGGGTTGTAGGCGTTTGGAAACATAGACGCAGGCAGAGAGTTCCACGCCTTTGCTGTGCCCATTTTAAAAGACATTTGGAAACGCTTAGTGCGAATTGGTGGAATAGCAACAACCTAAATAGTTGGAGACCTGGCAACCCTAACCGCGGTTCGTGAACATGTCCCGAGGCGAAGCAATTACGTTACGATTCCAATCGCAGTAGGGAGTTTCAAATATCTTATATGTATAGGGTCACAGTATACAACCTTCTTATTCAGTTTGTGAAATATCTTTTAAATTGATCCAATATTGGACGAGGAAGCCTAACCTCGAATTATGACTTTTTCCATACAAATTCTATCCTCCCGCACCACCACCACAGCGTTAGAAGGCAGAGGCCTTCCATTGACCCACTTTGTGAGGGCAAGGTGGATCAATGACCTGGTGTAGGCACCTGGAATTCGCTGGTTGCTAGACGCGCTGGACCGATCGATCTGACGAATGTTGGGGGAGGTTTATGTCCGGGTTGTCCAACAGTGGGCGTTTTTCGGCTAAAGTAAGGGATCGTCCATTAATCACGTGATGTATTTACAGCAAATTGTATAGTCCCTCCTCCCCCATCGTGATATGTGTGAGGCTTTAAGCCAAAGCCCTCACCCTCCTTACCCAAAATCATGTGTATTTTTTTCGTAGAACGTATCTTAAAAAATCACAATATTATACAAATTTAAATCCAGGAATAATCCATAACATTTAATTCTGGAAAATTTGCATTAATCAAAAAAAGAAATACACGTGATACGAGTATCTCTCTACACAAACCCTCCCCCCTATTGAGCCTCACGAGATTAATGGACGACCCATAATGGTAATTGAAAATCTAACAAAAATAATAACCTTACCAAGGGGCACAACGGTGCACAGTAGCTGAGATGTGAAGAATAAATAGCAGCAGCAGTGGCCATGAGAAATCATCAAACGCTCCCTCCCTTCCGCTGTGGGCGGAAGGGAGTAAACTCTTACTGGCTGTAAGTGACCCGTGTTCCTCCTAATACCCTTTACGTTCCAGGCTTAGGGCCGCAGTAACTCTTTCGAACACTTCCACAATGACCACATACTATAGAGTTGCCATTTCTTTGACGTTGACTAGCAATTCGCCCGCGACTTTGTTTGCGCGGGTTTAGTTAGTACTCCACGAACTTCATCTCCCCGTGTAAATTACTTAATAGACTAAACGTTCGACGACGGCAGTTCGCGCAAACTGCAACATTTTTCCTACTTAGAGTATTTTATACCCATCATAACTTTTAAACGAAAGGTCCGATTCGAGTAATTTAAGGTTTAGGTATATAATATAATAATAATAATACCTAGCGACCCTTTTCGGGGGGCCCATTTATTGAGTGTGCAAGTCACCCCCTGCCATTTTAAAGCCGTTTTAATTGTCAATGGTCAGGCAGGGGCCAATAGTTACTCCATAGTAAACGATGATTAGTCCACACTAAACCAGCCAAACCCATAGCGTTTCATCCTTTGTTTCCATATTCTGCAATAGTCCAGCTCCAACCGGGGATTGTCCTTGGGTATACTTTCACAGTGCATACAGGGATAATCGTCGGTTGGTGTCCCATTCCATTTGAAATGTCTAAAGAGGCCTCTGCGAGTTGGCTTCGGACCCTCGTACGCCTACCAAAGGACCGGGTCTCTAGGAAGAGGGACCCGAGAAAGTAAAAAACATAATAATAATAATAAAGCCCGTTTATTTCCAATCTACAATTGTTATTAACATATTTTTTTTTTAAATATATATTACAAATATAACGACGTGCAATGATTACTTTTAAATATAAGTTTAAGTATATATAAATTTGTTTTTCTTTTTCTTTTACTCGCTATCGTTACTTTCTTCAGTACCATTGATCGGAACCCCTTCACGGGTAAAGGCCTCCTCCAGCGTCTTCCAGAGCTCTCTATCCATAGCCTTCTCCCTCCATTCACTTCCCGCTACCTCTTCTATTATTTACTTGTATATAACCAACCTTAATTATTAAATTATTTAAATAGATAAGGATTAATATCATGAAACTAAAATCACCACTATTCCATTTGTCTGGCCTGTTGGTCTAGTGGTTAGTGACCCTGACTGCTATGCCAGAGGTTGTGGGTTCGATTCCCACCCAGGACAAATGTTTGTGTGATGAGCATGATCATTTGTTCTGTGTCTGGGTGTAGTTTATCTATAATATGTATATATTTAGAAATATATAAGTATGTTTATCAGTTGTCTAGTACCCATAACACAAGCTCTGCTTAGCTTGGGACTAGATGGCGTTGTGTGATAGTTGTGTGGAATATTATTATTATTATTATTTCACCCGGGTTTTGATTGAATAATTTGAACAAAAAGCGGTCGTTGTGACTTAACCATAACAGTTAGAAATATATCCTTGCAACTTTTTGTAGATATTGATGTTTTCTATAAAACTGTAGTACATCACTTTGCTCTATTGTTAATAGTTTCCGCAGCGTACGCGATATAAAGATCTTTTTTGGTATTTTTTTCACACCTTGGGTTACATTATCGAAGTTTTCATACGGATCCCTAACTTTTTTGAAAATATTCTATAGCTTATGTTTATCAGGGATAATTTAGGATTCTAACGGAAAAAAAATGTTTCAAATCCGTCCAGAAGTTTCGGAGCCTATTCAATTCAAACAAACAAACAAATCTTTCCTCCTTATAACATTAGTGTATTTGAAAAAGGAACTCAGAACCGGTTAAAATTAATAGGGAAAGAAAAAAATCTTTTAAAACCGCTTAAAAATCTTCTTGAAACACATCCTAATAATGTTTGTAAAATTCCTAAGTGACTGACAGATTACGCACAGCCGTAACCGTAACCACTGGTCGTACAAAGCTGAAAATTGGCATGTAGGTTCCTTGGGGAGTGTAGAGGAGCATTCAAAAAATATTTCCCGAATTCCTACGGGAACAGGAAAATAACGGGATATGCGCGTACGAATTCGCGGGCAAAAGCTAGTTTTTATATAAGCTTCGAACGATATCCGATCAGTAGATATGTCACTATACGAGACATTAATGAAATCGTTCTGTGGAAAGCGTTTAATCGGATTCCTTTGTCTTGGTTTAATCGTTACGGGACATGACTTAAATGGCTTTTCTGGCCCATGAAGCATTGACCTACCTGTTTGTCGTTTATTTGTTACTACGTCTCGTTATGAGAAATCAATGCTTACCTGAGCCATGTAGTAGGTATTCCATTACTGTAGTCTAATGTTTTCGGTGAAACTACAAAGCGCCTTCTGTCGACGCGTTCGTTTTTGCTGAACAAATGACGACGCCTTCTATACTTGATGCCACTTTTATTCTGCTTTACATTCCTGAGAACGGAGGAGCTCGTGGCTAGATAATACCAGCCGCACGGATCGATCTTCAAGGTTAAGCAACGCTTGCCAAGGTTGGTCTGTGGATGGGTGACCATCTTAACATACCGAGTTTCCTCCGTGCCTCGGAAAGCACGTTAAGCCGTTGGTCCTGGCTGTAGTATTAGTTGTATTTGTAGATCTTTGGCAGTCGTTACGGATTGTCAGAAGCCAGTAAATCTGACTCCAGTCTTGCCATGAAGTACCGTGTTACCCAGTTAATGGGTTGTGGAGGTCTGGAAGGCTGCCGCTCCTCGTAAAATACTGGTATTCAGCTAAATCCGGCTTGACTGGAAGCCGACCCCAATATAGTTGGGAAAAGGCTAGGCAGATGATGATTCCTGAGTACATGAACAAACCTGCTCTAGGCAGGTACAGTACACAAAAGTGTCAGTTTTGATTCGCGATTAATTCATACAACAACAAAAATAACCCGGCCAAGTGCGATTCGGACTCGCCCATCGAGGGTTCCGTACAAATTTGTAGGTACATATTACTTTCAATAACGACTATTCTTTATGGTTTAATTACATATGTGTAGTTTTCAGACTTTTTCTCTACTTGTAGTATAAGACGGTATTAATTGACAAATTTGAACGGCCATATCTTTTTTTACGTTAACCTAGAACTTTGTTTTTTTCACAGCTTCAAGGAACCGTAGACTTGTGTATATGGTTTTAATTTCAACTCGATACCTCCACGCGTTCCCGAGAAAAAGGGTCTTGACAGACAGACGGACGGACAACAAAGTGATTTTATAAGGCCTCCGTTTTTCCTTTTTGAGATACGGAACCCTAAAAATCAGCTGTTCAGTACATTTTGTCAAGTTATGAGCAAATAAATTTATGCAATCGTATTTTTTTTTTCGCGATTTAAGTGTTGTGCCCTCCGCTACGATGCCTCGCACCGCTGTAATGGATAGGCACCCTTAAAATGATTCATAATGATGAGTGCAATGACCCCTTAAGGTGGATTGCGTTTGTTTTGTTACCCGTTCTATATGCAAGTAGGTACTTCCCTATTGTCGGCGTACCGACGATGATGGTGCGGTGATATTAACAACGTATAATAAATCTATATCTATACTTAATATATAAAGCTGAAGAGTTTGTTTGTTTGCGCTCTAATCACGGGAACTACTGGTTCGATTTGAAAAAATATTTCAGAGTTAGATAGCCATAATACAACATTACGCGACATAGGAGCGGAGCAGTAATGTTAATTGTGACGCAGACGAAGTTGCGCGGGTCAACTATAATAGTATTTACATATCGACTCAGCAGAACAACACTCGTCTATCAATATTTAATTTTAAGATAATATTATGATAATAAGCCCTTCCAAAATGTTATTAATATTATTGTTACTATTAGATCACAGAAATGTAATGAAACTTCTTCTACCTACCTGGCGTTAATCCGGCTATTGCCAGGGTCCGCCTTCCTACTTAGCTTCCTCCACTTTGCCCGATCTTGAACATCCTTCTCAGTTAGGCCATTGGCTCTCATGTCGGACTTAACGACGTCCAACCAGCGCTTGCGAGGGCGACCACGGGACCTAGCCCCAAGAACAGCCATATTCATGCATCCCCGACCAACGTACTCCATAGGGCGGCGCATGATGTGGCCATACCATCGCAGACGACACTCTTGCAGTTTTTCCCCCACGTCACGGACACCAAGACTACCTCTGATGAAAGAGTTGCGTATGCGATCGGATCGCGTTACGCCACTCATCCACCTCAGCATCTTCATCTCCGTGACGCGAAGCTCCTGGGTGTGTCTGCTTAGTGCTGGCCAACATTCACCGCCGTACAGAAGGACAGGCCGTATGATGCATTTATATATCTGCCCCTTGAGCTTCGGAGGCATTTTGCGGTCGCATACAACGCCCGTTACCTCGCGCCCCTTCGCCCAAGCCGCGCCTATACGTGCGTGGACATCGTCGTCCACGTTGCCAGACTCCAAATGTTGACTTTGCGCTCAAGATGGGCTTTATTCTGATTAACGAGGGAGATGTCATCGGCATACATCATTAGCCATGGGGGCTTATCTTGGATGTTTGCCGTAACTACATCGAGCACTACGTTAAACAAGAACGGGCTAAGAGCCGAGCCTGGTGAACGCCAACAGATATTGGGAAGCCATTCGATTCGCCAACAGCGGTCTGGACAGAGGACACGGAATCGCGGTACATGTCTCTGATAATGTCAATATAGGCCTCGGGAACGCCCTTGAAGCGCAGTGCCCACCAGATGGACTGCCGAGGTATACAGTCGAAGGCCTTCTGCAGGTCTAAAAAGGCCATATGCAAAGCTCTCCTTCTCTCTCTGTAAGCCTCAGCCAGATTCCGTAAGGCGAGTACTGCGTCCATGGTGCTGTTACCCGCCCGGAAGCCATATTGACACTCAGAGACAGTACACTCGCTACGGAGCCGGGTGTCAATGATGCGCTCGAAGAGCTTCATGGTGTGGCACATGATCTTGATACCGCGGTAGCTACTACAATCCTGTACGCTACCTTTGCCTTTGTATACAGGGATAATCAGGCTAAATCGCCACTGGTTCGGCATTTCCTTGGTGGTCAGGATGCGGTTAAAAAGATCCGTCAGAAGGTCCACGCCATGTGGGCCCATCGCCTTCCACACTTCGATTGGCATATTGTCAGGCCCGACCGCTTTCCTGTTCTTCATGTGGCGAAGAGCAATGCGGGTTTCGTCGGGGGAAATAGGGGAAATAAGTCCAAGGTTAGGAGGCGGTTCGGGAGGAAGGTTATGGGGATGCTGTTTGTTAGACAGCTCCGCGAAGTATGTACACCATCTCTCCTTAACAGAGGGGGCATCGTAGAGCAGCTTACCCTGGGCGTCCCTTACACAGAGACATTTGCTAATGTCCCGTGTAGCTTTCTCCCGGGCACGCGCCAGCTTAAAAATAAGCTTTTGCCCCTCCGCAGTTTCCAGCTTGTTGTACAAGGGCGCCAGACTTTTGCTGCGGGCTCTGGCTACGGCTTTTTTGCAAGCGCGCTTAGCCGCTCCATATGCCTCTCTGTCATCCGGAGAGTTGGACCCTTGCCACTGTTTAAATAAAACCTTCTTCTTCCGAGTCGCCTCCTGCACCCCGTCATCCCACCACCACGTCTCCTTTTCTATGGTGCGGCCACCACGAGAAGTGCCAAGGACGCGCTTACCCGCATCGGTGATTGCTGAATGGATCCTACTCCAGATCTCTTGAGCGGACTCATGCGGAGCACTGATCTCGAGATGCTCGACCTCCGCGATGAAGTCCGACTGCCTAGGACCATCAAGCAACCACCACTTAGTGCGGGGTTTGCGTTTATCGGTCACTTTCTTTTTCGGTACAACGGCAAAGTCCAGGACAAGGAGGCGGTGTTGAGCCGTTAGGCTTTCACCTGGGATGACTTTGCAGTTGGTAACCTTGCCAATGTGGCACCGTCGCACCAGCAGGTAATCTATTTGGGTTGAGTAGGCACCACTACGATACGTAATAAGATGCTGGGGCTTCTTCTGAAAGAACGTGTTCGCGATGGCTAGGTCAGACAAAGCGCAGGTGCTGAGTATACTGACTCCCTCTGCATTTAGCTGGCCATATCCAAAACCACCGTGAACACGTCCGTACTCTCCAGCAAACTGACCTACGTGACCGTTGAGATCCCCCCCAACCAAAACACCTTCGGAATTCGGAATAGCGCGTAGTACGTCCTCGAACTCATTCCAGAAGGCCTCCTTTTCAGACTCACAGCAACCAGTTTGAGGAGCATAGGCGCTGATTAGGTTCGTTACCGACCCTTCGATCAGCACCCTAACTCGCATCAACCGGTCACTGCATCGGTCTACTTCAAGGAGTCCATCCTGAAGGTCCTTAGACAGCACCACGGCCACTCCGCACCTGCCCGTTGGTGATCCGGTGTACACTAGCCGGTACCCCTGTCCGATGTCACGTGACTTATTTCCCTTCCAGCGCGTCTCCTGAAGGAAGGCGCACTGGACCCGACGCTTCGCAAGTACGTCCGCGAGTTCTCGGCAACGTCCGATTAGGGAGCCAATGTTCCAGGTGGCAAACCGGAACTTCTTCTTGGGTACTATCCTCTTTAGCCGTGCCCGTACTCGACACGGTAGCCCTAGCCCACTTATCGCAGGTTTAGGGCGATGTGCCTGCGCGTCGTTATGCGGCGACGCCCTAGCCCGAGTACCCGTTTTCAACTTCTTGTCCATTTTAATATTTGACTGAAGTTGGTTTTACGTGGGGCGACCAGCCGTCTGACCCCCACAACCCTACGAGAGGGAAACCAGGTTCGCCAGAGCCTCGTCCGTTGGACAGCAGAAATGTAATGAAACTAAATAATATTAAACGATTCAAGAGGAAAAACCAGCCAAGTGCGAGTCGACTCGCACACCAAGAGCAAGGCTATAGGCTATATAACATCACGCTAAGACCAATAGGAGCGAAGCGGGTCAACTAGTGATACAATAAAGTTGTAGCTCCCTACTCCAGAATACTTTATAATAGGGAATATGCATGAAAAACATATTTATCATCTATACAGTTTATCTAAAAATACACAAAAATATAATACTAACAGTGAAAATATAATCATAATTATTCGAAAAACGAAGGAGATATAATTATTTTAAACAAATATGTCTGTCCCTCTCGCGAAAACGCTGTTTTTTAAGGCAGCTGTATAGCTGTGTTTTACGTCATAGACAATGACGTAAAAGTTTTCATCGGACTTCTCTTTCTAATTGTAATCTTTGAAGCTTTATAACTTCATAGCTGATGAAGGTAGTTAAAAATAATTTCACGATTGTTTACTAGAGCTAATAAGTATTTCATTAGGCTGTACATAGCCCTAATCCGAAGTAGGGCTGATTATGTAAGTTTTCTTTTCGATAACAGTGCAAAAACACACACAAGTAAATTGGACAAGGTACAAAACCAAGCAATGAGGATAATTGGTGGTTTTATACGAACCACTCCCATCCATGTCATGGAGTGTGAATTGTCTATCCCTAATCTAGCACTAAGAAGAAAATATCTAGCAATTAAATACTGTTTAAAATCGCATTCTTTTGATAATAATTTAATATTAGATCTTTTAAATAGTTTAAGGAGCCACATTTCTAATACTTATTGGCGGAATAAGAAAATACCGTTACTAGTAACGGTATATAACAGTACTAAAGACGAAGTTGTGTCATCTAGTTATCCCTTAGAAATGTTCAGCTTAGATACTTGGGTTTCAAATATAAACGTAGGAGACAGTATTAGAGATACCTTAGATAATATGAAACTATGTAAGAAATCATATGATAATAACATCCTGAAAAACATAATAATGGAAGAATTACATACAAAATATTTTGGATGGTTAAAACTATATACGGATGGTTCTAAAATAGGAAATGTTCTTGGTGCTGCCTTTTACGATCCGAGGCACAATATTAAAGGTTTATTTAAAATGTGTAACAGTAATATATATTATGTATTATGACGGCGGAGCTCGTTGCAATATCGAAGGCTCTTACATATTTACAAAATGCGGAAATCGATAACAATAGGATTGTCATTTTTGTAGACAGCAGAAGTGCTCTGCAGCATATAGTTCGATGCGCCTCTGGCCACAGAGGTGTCTCGATAACATATGCTATATTAAGCCAAATATGGTATTTCACATGCAATAATATTGATGTGATATTGCAATGGGTTCCGTCACATGTGGGTCTACGGGGGAACGAGGAGGTTGACCAATTAGCAAAAACTTCTGTTGTGGACGGTATTGAGCTGAATATTACTCCGAGCTACTTTGAACTTCTGCCAAAATACAAAATTGAATGCTCTAATAATTGGAAAGAATATTTTAATAAAATGTCATTAGAAAAGGGAATTTGGTACAAGACATTGCAATGTGAACCTCCTCGTATTCCTTGGTTTGCCAATGTTAAGCTTAATAGAAAGTTTGTAATAATAGCGCATAGATTACGGTCGCGACACGTTCCACTCAACAAGTTTCGGCACTTAATGGGGAAAAGTGACAGTCCCAACTGTGCACAATGTGATGTGATGGAGGATGTCCATCACTTGTTGGTGGAATGCGTCAGGACCCGAGCTGCTAGAGAGGTGCTGATGAATACCTTTAAAATTAATTTGATAGATGTTGGTTTTGTTCAAAGTATATTATCAGAGCCTGTTTCGAATGCAGCTATTTTACTTTACAAAATAGTATATAAGGTTTTTAAGTCGGAATAGCGTTAAAAATCTTGTATTAGGTTATGATCGGGCTGGCGTGGTCGTATTGTAACCAAAAGCCCCTAAATTTATAGTAGATTAAAAAAAAAAAAAAAAAAAAAAGTATTTCATTCTGCAAATAAAAAAAAATCATGCATATTCCCTATTGATGGAGAATCGGATTCAGATCACATATCCTGGTATTCGTGTTCTTCTAATTTTACAAACAGATGTAGGTATTGTTGGGGAGTACGTTGCGTCACCTCATCCTCACTGAACTGTAAGTGGTAACGGGCGGAGTAGATTAGAGGCACTTTAAAAGTGGCGCCAGTGACGGAAAAGTTAAAAGGGAATCGCGTATGACCTTGTGAAGAGGAGGGATGAAACGCATATAACTAGAAGAGTTATGAATAGAAGTGATAGAGTGACGACTGATAGAACAGAATGGAAGAATAAAACGTGTTGCGCCGACCCCAAGTAACATGGGATAAGGGCAGGAAGATGATGTTTTAATGAAAGCGTTGGCGTTCAGAAAGTGCTGCCAGTCAGCCTAAACTGAATAAATAACATTTGAGTTTTGATCTTGTCATTTTATTTATTTAAACTTCATGTGCAAAAGTGGTACTTACATAGGCGGACTTAATGCAACGAATCATTCTTTACTAGTCAACCTTTGGGTTAAAAAGAAAAACACTGTGGTAGGTGTACAGCAAATAAATAAAATTTAAAATAGAATTTCGTTGCAGAAAAAATATACAAAAAGTTATTTATACAATATCTACTAATAAAATACATATGTAATGCTAATAATATAATAAACTAATTAATAAATGTGATGTTTTATAATAATCTTTTTGATTAATATCTAACTCGCTTATAGTACCGTTTACACACACATAGACATGATTGAAAGTATGATTTGAAGTATGGCGAATCAGAAGGGTTATTATGCCGTATTTTGACTAATTTTGATAAAGTGGAATATCCGATTGTTGCATCATTATTTCTGCGACTTAATATTGTTCCAATTACACTCGAAACAAAATAAAACTGAAAATGTTGACTTCAGCGCCATCTCGCGGGAAAATGGCAATGAGCAACCCGTAACATTCACCTTAAGAGAACTTAACTATAATAATAATGAGGACGACCAAACTAAAAATGACAGTCTTATGTTCCTACTCAAAACATACTGTCTTATACCTACAGTTATTTTGTCATTATTGCAATGTCTATAAAACTACCGTTGATAAACTCTGAGTCTCTGAGATATTTAACTCTTTTGCACGTCAACCTATTACACATACATGGAATAGGCCGGTACTTCCTAGCTGCCTCCCCTGTGAAGAAACACCGAAACAAACTCAGAGGTCAAAGTCTCTCATAGGGTTCATACATTACATATTAATGTAATGTCTAAGGTTTTCTGGACAGATTCTAGTGAACCTATTCAGTCACTACAAGCATTTTCCGATTCTCTGTTACTCGCGCTCCTGCTACCCGCACTAGCTACCGCGCCGCTATTTTCGAGGGCCGGTCCATTTGATCCTGCCGCTCCCGCGCCGCCGTCGCCGCCTCCCCGCTGCCCGCAAAACTCGAGGCAGAGGCCTTAGGAGCTCAACAAACAGCTTACACCGGTACTGGCGCGGGGTAGCTGCGGTCGCGGAGGGGACGTTCAAGCTACGAGCGCGCACCGGCCGGCGATGGCGACCCACGATCTATATAATCCACGACACTGCGACATCGTCCATCTTACTGAGCGCACACTCATTTCATCTTAAAACTTAAAATTCGATATTGTTTTAATCGTTTGTTTACTTATTTATATAATACACACCACTATTTGTTGAAGTTTCTCTGCTACCTGTCTTAGTACGAGTACCATCTGTAGGATATAACCTAATCCTTTCTAGGTACATAGTGGAGAATATACACTCATATTATGTATGTTACTCCTATGAACAACTCTTAAACCTGACCTAACTCTTCCATTTGTCCACAGAACAACAAAGTCCGCACCCGCCTGGGAGTGCGCTTCGCCGAGACCTCCCTGACTGCCGTGCCCTCTCGCCTCGAGGTCCCGAAGGTGGTACGAGGTCCTGCCTGACACCCGCCCCCCCGCCTCCGCTGCGCCGAGCACGAGCGCTGCCGGGTGCTGCACCAGTATTACAGTGATAAGATCGCTACTGTTTAGTGCTAATGAGAATATATACTTGGGTTTCTGTAGAAAGTGGTGCTGTTATATATCGTCGTAAATGACAGCATATGCAAAATGGCTATTTTTCTGGATTAAAAATAATAACTATTCGTCCATCAATAAGAGCAAACCCATCCCAAATAATTGAATAGTGTTTTAATTTTCAATAATAATTTATTTGTATTAAAAAATTGTAACAATTTGTACAGAATTATTATTGAAATGTTGATTTTGCAAAAAGAATAAAAATGAGCAACTGCGCCTGAGCTAGGCCGAGCCTGTATTTCAGGACGCAGTTAACTTTCCAGAAGTTGACGTCCTGTAGTAACAGTAGTTAGATTTTACGATTACACATTATATCAATCTAAAAAACTAACTCAAATAAAAAAATAAGATTTAAAAAAATATTGGTTACGTATTCTTTGCCTTTTCAAATCAATGAAATACAGAGATAAAGCGCATCAAAGTGCGCGCGAAATTGCAACGCAATGTAGCGTCTTCGATTTTCGTTTACGTGGCAAAAGAAACATACCGTGCCCAATGTTTTTTGTTTATCTAATTAAGAATATACCCTATTCTTTGGCAATCGTTCAGGAGTTGAAAGTACTTATAAATACGGACAACTTCTTTCCTGTACGTCCTAAACAAAATTGTAATAGGTTCCCTAAATCCCTACCTTTGTAGAGTTACACAAATGTTAAAATACCGAACAGCAAATTATTTTGTATACTTTGAAGTTGATCTCATAATCATTTTCATTTGCCAATCTACATCTGTTATGACAGTCTGGATTTCTTAGGAAACTCAAGTTAGCCGAGCTTCTATCGTAGCCCGTCGAGCTTTAGACAGAGACAACAGTATAAATGACAGAAACTTCAATATAAACCCAAGTTTTACTCTAATATTTGATGTGATATGATTTCGGTTAGGATGTCCCAGGAAACAGAGACTCCAACTTATGTAATGGCACCGACGAAGCTTTAAATGTGTAATATTAAGTTAATGTACGTACACTCATCAGTCACGTCACGTGCACGTCGCGTTCACACCGCGTAACGTTTCTTATACGGTCAGACAGTTGAACATTAAGTTTGCTGCGCTCCAACGCCCGTTGGCAGACATTGAGCTCGAACTACTGGATGTACTCGTAAGTCTATTCTATTTTTTTATATATAGCACGCAAAGATGTCTACTATTCTGCCAATGTCCAAAGTGGATTGGAGAAGCAAGTGTGCAACATTTTACTGCTAGAGAACTTCGATTCTAAGTCTAAGTGATTCGATGTAAGTCAAAGACCAAACTTGTGCACCATAAGAGAATAATAAAATTGCGTTTAAAGACGATGGGTAACCCTTAAAAAGGTCTTTCATAGAACAAGATGTACTGGTCGATCCAGGTGTATTTCGTGTGTATTTATTGACATGACCTGTGTACTAATCAGTGACTGGCGTGTGTTCGTATTTCATAAGCCTATGGTACTTGTCTCACCGCCGGCGAGGAAGCGAGTAGCTATGAACTAGTTGCTCGCTGAGGAAAGGGACAAGACAAATAGATCTCATGTGAGTAAAAGAGAAACAAACATTCATAGTCAATAGCTAGCTGTTCACACTGCCAGCGAGCGGCTTTTACCTGTAGTCCATCGCAGCGACAAGAAATATTAAAGATTGTACTCGCTCAGCGACACTCGCTCGGCGATGCTCACTTGGCGGTCAGAACTCACCAAACAGCGGTAATTTCTACCTATAGTGCGGGCCGGAGCGAGAATTGCGAGTAAAAGGCCGTCGCACAAAAGCACTCGCTGAAAGCCGAGCGTCAAAACTATCGAAACTTTTCACTTGCTACTCGCTGCTCGCCAACTCGTTTCGAGTTTGAAGCTTTACTCGCTACTCGCTGATCGCCGGCGGTGAGACAAGAAGTACATGACATGTGTACGTTGTGCCAGTTAGTGAATGAAACTAAAAAGGGATAGTGCTGTATAGCTCCGTCTCTTTCTCCCACAACAGAATCATGATGGCATTGACACGTCATCGTATGGTCTCTAAAGCATTGTACATTTATGATACAACGAAAGTATATCTGCAGCCTAAATTGACTGTATTATATAGATTTTTTATACAAAGTGTAACGCATGAAAAGGTTAAGAAGAAAAAACTGAAACTGAAGAAAAAAACGTGTTTTTTGATCCTACATGGATTGTTAGTATTAAATATTTTAACGTTGTTTTTGCATTATGTATTTATTTTTGTGTATTCTTTTTTGGATGACTCAAAATACACTGACGGACTAAAAAATAAACTGTTTATTTGTAACAATTGTGAAACGTCATCATCAACTTCAAAAAGTATCAAATGAGTTGCGTATATAGCCACTTACAAACCGTTGTCCGAATATGCAATTTTACCGAATATATTAATGCGTCGATCGCATAAACGCACTATTATCGCTTTCCATAATGACGATACCTTTTTTTAACGATGTGAAACCATCAAATGACTCCTCCCGCTCAGGGCGAAGCAGAAGGGAGTGTCAGACTCTTACTGACTAAAACCCATCCGTGTTCCTCCTAGTGCCCTTTGCGTTCCAGGGCCGCGGTGACACTTTCGAACAAATTCCAAAAACCTGGCAGGATAATGACGATGCTTTGGGTCTCGAATAGGGAGATTGTAATAACTCGGTGCAATGAGGCGTTCCTTAATTGCTATAATTTCTCATTACTCCAGTGTTTGTGTACGATTATGGTGTGTAATTGCAGAACACAGCTCTACGCTTGTTTGTTCAAATATTTGACTGCGTATGTTATTTTGCAATTATGTGTAATTCCTACTAGAATTAACTCGAGAGTGTTGCATGATTATAAAGGGTTTCAGAGACATTCGCGATGCGAATATTGTTTCGCAAAATGATTTGGCAGAGTCGCATCGCGCCCGTCCACGGAAGTCTTTATGGTCATGCACATCTTCTGTGCTGCAAGTTGTATGTTTTATAATTAACTCAGCGAAAATATGTTTCATCGGTTTTGTTTAGTGTTTATCCAAGTTCAAGCTTTCAATTTAACTGTATAGATATACATCAAATTGAAAGCTTATTCAATTGTAAAATGAGTTAAAATCACTTCAATTGTATTTAAATATGTTCGTCAAAATAATAAATATATTTTATATAATAACCCCAATTCAATTGACGAATGGATTCATAAATTACAATTTTAGAGAACTTAACGGGAGCGTAACTGAACGATCAATTAAAAGGTAATTTTAAAGAAAAAGACTGAATAATGATGGTTTTCAAGAGATAGATAATGAATAAATTACTTGTAAATATAACATTAAATGTCAATAGGATTAAGAGTCGATTCACAGTACACTGTCTATCTATAGGAACCAAAAAAAACCTGTAACATAATAAGCCCGAAATGGCGAAAACCAATTCAGCTGTGCGGTACATTTTCTTGAGTATTATGCGGACATAAATGTATGGGGCAGACGATTTTTTTTCGCGATTTCAGTGTTGGTTCCAAACTTAAAATTGTTCATAGTAATGGGATATCGCGTTTTTTCTGTTCCTCTTAAGAGATATCGCGTTTATTCTGTTCTCCTTAAGAGATATAGCGTTTATTCTATTCCCCTTAAGAGATATCGCGTTTATTCTGTTACACGTTGTATCATGATGATGATTATTTCAAGAGACTGTTTTGGTAATTTATTTGTTCTTGAGTGAATGCTTTAATCGGGGAATTCATTCACGGATTAGACCATGGCCCATGATCGGCGGACCTTATCGCTATACTGATTGATATTTCATATTAGGTACCAGCCGTAATTTTTTCAGGCACTCATCATCATCTGCCTAGCCTTTTCCCAACTATAATGGGGTCGGCTTCCAGTCAAACCGGATTCAGCTGAATACCAGTGTTTTACGTGGAGCGGCCGCCTACCAGACCTCCACAACCCATTAACTGGGTAACACGGTACCTACTACTTGGCAAGACTGGAGTCAGATTTACTGGCTTCTGACTATCCGTAACGACTGCCAAAGATCTACAAATGACAGCCGGGACCAACGGCTTAACGTGCTTTCCGAGGCACGGAAGAAACTCGGTATGTTAAGATGGTCACCCATCCACAGACCAACCTTGGCAAGCGTAGCTTAACCTTAAAGATCAAGCCGTGCGGCTGTTATTATTTAGCCAATAATTGTTTCAGGCACTATGTATCATTAAAAGAAGATTTAATAATGAATAAAAATTCTTCTTTCAAATAAAAAATCTGCATCTAAATCGGCTCACCCGTTTAAGAGCTACGGTGCCACAGACTGACACAGACAGGCAGACAGACACATTGCTGAAAAACTTCAAACCCCTCCTGTTGCGTTGAGGTTTAGCAAAGATGATGATTGTATAAGAAATAATTTAAAAAAATGCTGTCCCAGCGTGAAATGGAGTCGCACGCAACCATCTTCATAATCATCATTTTCGTACCATCGCAATTTGTATTTACTTTCTAAAGAGAAGTAACTTTTTAGTTGAAAATATTTTGTCCCATACGTGATTTATGGCACGGCAATTGCGAATGTAATTTATTTATCGCAAAAAATTAAATTAAAAATTAAGTCACCGTAAAATTAATTAACCTAGCCTTTTTCCAACTACATTGCGGTCGGCTCCCAGTCAAACCGGATTCAGCTGAATACCAGTGTTTTACGTGGAGCGGCTGCCTATCAGACCTCCACAACCTCTTAACTGGGTAACACGGTACATCTTGGCAAGACTGTAGTCAGATTTACTGGCTTCTGACAATCCGTAGCGACTACCAAAGATCTATAAATGACAGCCCGGACCAACGGCTTAACGTGCTTTCCGAGGCACGGAGAAAACTCGTTATGTTAAGATGGTCACCCATCCACAGACCAACCTTGGCAAGCGTTGCTTAACCTTCAAGATCGACCCGTGCGGCTGTTATTATTTAGCCACAAGCTCCTCACAAATTAAAATTATGTATTTCTGAGGAAATACGTGGTCCGACAAACATGGCCCGCGGGCGTGTCCATTTAGTGAATGCCTCCGCTTTTCTGATGTTGCAACATCAAATGTTTATTTTTGAGGTTTAGTGAGTTACCGGTAGAAGCCTGAAATTCTTGTATTGTATCTGGGGTTCTAGATGCCTATAATACCGTACCGTATATTCGTATATCTGTTTATACCGGTAATTCATAATTCCTCCATATTATGGAAATCATGTGATCCGACACATTTCTAAAAAGTTTACTAATGAAAAATCGAAATTTAAATTTAAGCTAAATGTTTGTAATTAATAAATGTTTTTATTATTATTTTAAGGCAAAAAAAAATGTTTAATGAATAGTTTTTTTAACCGAAATGTTTCGTTTGAACTTTTTTAAAGATTTTTCATATTAAATGTCGGGATTTTGCTTTGAAGCAAGTCTAATACATGTTGAATGTTGTGCATCTTCTTACTCAATCTCAGAGGAAATGTGAAAATAAAACTTGACGTCAAATCTAATATTTTTTTATTTAACTATAATCATTTTTACCTACCTACTTCCAGATGAAGATTTCGTCCGCCCTAGAATACGCATGCAACAGTATCCTATCCAAATTATAATATTCTAAAAGCCACAGTAAGTTTGTAAAAATTCAAAAAGGGGGATTAATCTTACCTTTGTCAACTTCGAAAAGGCTTTTAACACGGCCTTCTGGACGTTGGGGTGCCGCCAAAAGTGGTTTGCCTGTTGGCGAGTATCTCTTTTTTTTTTAAGGATGGGAAATCATCGAATGACTCCTCCCGCTCTGGTTGAAGCAAGAGCGAGTGTCAGACTCTTACTGACTAAAACCCATCCGTGTTCCTCCTGGTGCCCTTTGCGTTCCAGGGCTATGGCACCTCTTTCGAACAGATTCCGCAGCCGCAGCAGGGTTGGATTGTCTACAAAAAAACATTCTCGCAAGGTGACTCACGACGGCCTCATCTGGGACGATATCGCAGTGCATGCAGGTGTTCGCCAAGGTTGCTTCCTTTTGCTTTTTCTTCTCATAGTCGTTGTCGAAAAATTATGCTTCGCTCCGTGGGATAGAGTGAAGATTATTCAACGTCTTGGAAGATCTAGACTACGCCGATGACTTATGCCTGCTAAGTCATACATACGTCGACATGTAAGATAAATTGAACGGCCTGGGCCTGGAGGCAGTGAAAACCGGTCTTAAAATTAACACCAGGAGTACCCAAGACATACGCACGGGGGTGCAGAATTTACACCGTTTCTTATCGGCACAGAGACAGTGGAACGCGTCCACAAATTGACTTACCTCGAGAGCGTCGTGTCGGAGACTGGAGGAACGGAAGAGAACATCACTTCACGGATTGCCAAAGCCCGAGCTACCTTCGCGCAGCTGAATTGTCTGACAATCGCCGTAACTGACCCGAAGAGTCAAACGTCCAATGTCAAATCAGTGCTACTCTACGGTTGAGAAAAATGGAAGGTAACCCAGGACATCTCACGCCAAATCCAGGTCTTCGTCAACCGATGCCTTCGCCGTGTCTTCGGGATTTATTAGCCCAAGACGATCTCTAACGTGTGAGAAATGCCACGACAGCCCGATCGACCGCCAGATCAAGCGTCATAAATGACGGTGGATTGGTCACACGCTTCGAAGGGATCCCGATCATATAAACAGGCCATGGATTGGAATCATAGAGAAAATGGAAGCGTGGCCGACCCCACCTAACCTGGCGACGCACCGTGTTGGCAGAAGCAACGAGCATCGGAATGACGTGGAGTGAAGTTAAGCGTGAAGCTCAAGACTACTCGCGATGGAGAAGTACTGTTGGCGCCCTCTGCGCCAGTTAAGGGGACCTTAAGTCAAATAAGTCAACTGTCCTAGTTTAGCCGAAGGTCTTGTAGTGAGGTTCCCTAGACCGTAATGTCAATCTTAATTTAACTTTAAGTTAACTTTTGTTAAAAGCCTATTTTTTTACTTACAAAACTTCAGAAGATTATAATATTACTATAACAAATTTCCTCCAAGAAGCGACGAAATTTTATCTCCAAGCTCGAAAAGTCAACAAAACCTACTTTTCATACTTTGAACCTTTTAGCGGAACTCCCAGCACGTCTATTAAAGTTAAAGCTCTTGAAGTGGCGTCGTTACAAACTAATCAGAACGTACGCGTACGTTTGCGATTCTTCGAAATCTTTTCAACGTCTCGAGCGCAGTATAAGTTTGCTTGAAACGTCGATCGCAGGAAGTAGTTTTAAAGAGGAGGTTTCTGGTGAAATTACCGGCGGGAAGTGTTAAAATATAGCATGGTAATTTTTTTTTTTAATATCACGGATTTATTGGAAGAAAACTATTGAATTTGGATAGGATTATTGTACATAAAATGTTTTTTTCACAATACATCATCGATCACTAATAAAGAACTAGATACACAATCCCAAGTAAAAGTTCTCTTAAAACTGTCACCAAATTGTGTTTAGGTAAAGCTAGTTTTTTTTTTAAATTATTAATAGGCACGCGCTTGACCACCATCTCACCTGATGGTAAGCGAGGATGTGGTCGAAGATGGAGCACGCTTGCCTAGAAGTAACCTATTCACTCTTGACTTAAAGACTCCCAGGTTGTAGCTATCGAGAAACACAGACTCCGGCAGGGATTTCCACTCCTTGGCTGTATGCATTATGAATGTGTTCCCAAAACGTTTTGTGCGTGTGGGTGGGATGTCCACCATATACCGGCGGCGCATCGCCGTTCGTCTTGTGGTCCGATGATGGAAAGGGCTTGGCGGAATTAAATTATGCAATTCCATCGCACATTCCCCAAAATGCTACCGTAGAAAACCGACAAGCCAGCAACTCGTTGGCGATGCTCAAGACTTTGGAGCTTCGTCGCGACGAGCCTCTCATTGCCAATGATTGGCTCGTTTCTCAATTGACTCAAGGGCATCAAGCTGGTATCTGGCAGATCCGTCCCAAAGATGAGAGCAGTATTCCATACACGACCGAACTTGCGCTTGATAGAGTTTGAGCAGTTGTTCCGGCGTGAAGTACCGTCTCACCTTTGCTAGGATCCCCAACTTCCTTGCAGCCACTTGAGCTTTTGCCTCTATGAAAGGGCCAAAATTGAGAGTAGATGTTAATGTAACCCCAAGAAGTTCAAGTTGGTCGGTTATCGGCACTGTTGCACGTCGGAAAGATGGAGCTGGGTGGAATTGGCTCCTTTTGGCGGAAAATAGACACGCTTGGGTCTTAGCAGCATTGAACTTGACCAGATTGGCATCACCGCATTCAGAGACAGCCTGTAAGGACACATACAAGCGCTCAACCATAGCCTCCCGGAGAGACCGGATCTGCGACCTACCAGCTCGTGCGTCGGACACGTATCTCTCAGCAACAGTGCTGTCGTCTGCATACCCAAAGGTACCGGATTTAAGCAGATCATTAATATGCAGCAAGAACAGTGTTGCCAAAAGCACCGACCCCTGAGGAACCCCGGCATTAATATCCAGCAGTCCAGACGAGCAGCCAACTATGATCACTCGGATAGACCGATCCCTCAGGAAATCTGCAATCCAATCACACAAACTCGCAGGCAGACCGAAGGAAGGAAGCTTACTAATAAGGCTATCGTGCCAGACCCTGTGGAAGGCCTTCGAGATGTCAAGGGAGACCGCTAGTGCCTCCCCGTGCTTCTCTATGGCTTCACTCTAGATGTGAATGGCATACGCTAGAAGATCCCCAGTTGACCGATTTCGGCGGAACCCGTATTGTCGGTCACTAAGGATATCATTCGCTTCTAGGTACGCCAGGAGCTTATGATTCAGCACGCGTTCCATAGTCTTACAGAGTACGGACGTTACCGAGATGGGTCTATAATTCGACGGGTCAGCACGACTACCCTTCTTGGGCACGTGTTGCACGTTAGCTTGATTCCAAGCCTTCGGCACTTTTCCAGTCTCAAACGAAAGGCGAAATAGGCGTGTCAAGATTGGAGACAACTCAGGCGCACAAGTTTTCAGAACAATGGCCGGTATCCCGTCCCGGGGCCAATAGTCTTGTTTACGTCTAGGTTACGCAGTACCCTACGGACGTCCTTCTGATGAATGCGAATGTTCGACATGCTCGACTCGCATCCACCAGGATCTAGACGCGAAGATTCCGCAAACAAAGAAGCAAACAAGTTCGCTTTCTCCTCAGCGGAGTGGGCAAGCATCCCGTCAGGTCTCAGCCGTAGTGGTAGTGAGGGGCGGCAGAAGTTCGATTCGACCGACTTAGCCAGAGACCAAAAAGCCTTACTACCTGCTGGGTATGAAGCAAGTTTGTTCCCTATTCGGCTGATGTGGTCAAACCGTTCCCGCCGCAACACCTTCTTGCAGGACTTAGCAGCCCGGTTGCAGGTTCTCTTCTTCCGAGTCACATCATTTGCTTTGCGCGTGCGAGCGTCGACCCATGCCAGGTAAACCGCGTGCTTAAGCGCATCAGCGCGATTGCACTCGGCACCAAACCATGGACGAGCTTCGCCAGACATAGTTATGTCAGAGAACAGAATGTAGTACTCCATTCCCCTCCGCAACACATCCGTCACGGCGTCCGCGCACGACGAAGCATCAGTCGAAGAAAAGCAAGTAGGCTGCCAAGGATAACATGCGAAGAAAGATCGCATGCCATCCCAATCTGCTGACTTGTACCGCCATACCCGCCGTGTGCCTCTTGGGCTAGGATCGGGCGGGGAGTAAACGGATACAGACTTCACCAGACAGTGGTCGGAACTACCCAGTGGTGAAGAAATCGCGACCAAATAGCGGTCTGGATCTGTTGTCAGCAAAAGGTCCAAGCAATCGGTAGTGTGCGAATCAACATCCGGCACCCTCGTTCCCCCCGGACCTGCTGGGTCAGATTCAGCGCTAGGGCTAGCTTTCTCGTTTCTCGTCCAGCATGGTCTGTGCGCTGGTATGGGAAGAGCCAATCCTGATGGTGGATGGGTTTGAGGAGCTCGTGGCTTAATACTAACAGCCGCACGGGTCGATCTTTAAGGTTAAGCAACGCTTGCCAAGGTTGGTCTGTGGATGGGTGACCATCTTAATATACCGAGTTTCCTCCGTGCCTCGGAGAGCACGTTAAGCCGTTGGTCCCGGCTGTCATTTGTAGATCTTTGGCAGTCGTTACGGATTGTCAGAAGCCAGTAAATCTGACTCCAGTCTTGCCAAGAAGTACCGTGTTACCCAGTTAATGGGTTGTGGAGGTCTGGTAGGCAGCCGCTCCCGGTAAAACACTGGTATTCAGCTGAATCCGGTTTGACTGGAAGCCGACCCCAATATAGTTGGGAAAAGGCTAGGCAGATCAATCCTGATGGTGGACGTTGAAGTCCCCCAGTAACACCAATTGGGCAGAAGGGTAACGTTGCTGAGCCGCATCCGCCGCCTCACTCAGGTGCTGTGTGAGCTCAGTTGTCTCCAAATCACCGCTGTGTGAACGGTAGACACAAGCGTGGACAATTTTATCCAGGCCTGTGTCCACTAAAACCCACAGCGTTGAGAACCTGGAGTCCTCAAGATTACGGAGACGCCGATAACAGATGTCGTCACGGTCGTACATACATACGCCCGCACGTGGTTTGAAATGGTGCTCCAGGGTAAACCCTGGGTACGAAAGGTAAGACACGTCCGACGGACATCTGATCTGCGTCTCGGAAAGGAACAAGAGTGCTGGTTTCTCAGTCTCCAGGTGGTGATGGACTGCGGCGAGATTTGAGTGCAGACCTCGAATATTGCTGAGGTGCACTTTGTGGGGGAGGATGTGTTGCCGCTGTACAGCTTTCTTCTTTTGTTCCTTGCCATAAATTTGAGTGAAGGAAGGAGAGGAGAAGGAAGTGAAATGAGGTTCCAAGCTGCTACCCTCAGGCACGCTCTGACAGGACGACATCATTGGGGGACTAGTCTGGAGACTGCGGGGACGCCCGAGCCTTCCCGGGAATGTCCATCGGGTCCTCCCCCGTCTGGTCGCCAGCCAGCACAATGGCGCACCCCGGGATTTTTCGACAGTTGGCGGGGCAGCCTTTCATGTGTGGCTAGCACACTACTTGGGCCCCCAACTACCTGCGGTCGGCCAGCGGCGCACCATGTCGCGGATCCCGCTACCCTCCGCGACTAGTCTCCCCATATCAACGCGAGCCTGGTCGGTCTGCCTGCATTGGAACAACTATTTCGACCCAACTCCTCTGTACACACACTCATACACTGGGCATCGTACCGGAACACGGCTAGGCCGCTTGGCGGTACGTCTTTGCCCAGTGGGTGGTCACAAGCCATCGGCCGAAGCCTACCAACAGTAAGTGTCACCTGATTAGCACCACCCGGGGACCACGTGTAGGGTCTATCATTGGGTATTCTCGGGTGGGGTGTGGGTGACTCGGCCCCCAAAAAGTTGAAATAAACTTACTTTAAATGTAAATTCAACCTTATTTGCAATGCTTCAAGTTTATTTCACAATCCTTTACACAAAAAGCAATATTTATTTACGACCGATATCCATTGATCAACATTTATCAAAACAAGTTCAACCTTACACGCATGTCTTAAAGTTCGAATTCATCCCCAACAAATGGAACAGAATCAACGCGCATAACTCGAACAATTTAAGTGGGCATGCAATAGTATGATTAAGTAAGAGTCTTTACAATTGAGATGCTTTATAACTCCTGCTGTTTAAAACAACTTAATTAAAAAATGTTTTTACATGATTTATTGACAAAATATTCGGTGTCCACCCACACGTACCAGTTTAAAATAATATTTTTTCAACGAATTGTAATAGTACCTAGACTAGAGTTAAGGGCAAACCCATCACAAACAAAATATATATCTCTCATCTCTCTCTGACTTCAATCGGTCCCTCACTGCTGAGGGTCGTGACTCCGTTTGATTCCGTCAACCAGTTGTCTCCATCGGTCGTTGCTGACAGGTATTTTCAACTCCTCCGTTATTTGGTCTGACCATCCCCTAGGACTTCGACCCCTAGGCCTTTTTCCCTCGATTTTGCCGGTCACTATAAGGCGTTCCATATTTTCGGTATCCCTGCGTGCAACGTGGCCAAAATACCGCAGTATTCGTTGTAGGCAGATTGTGGAAAAAATATAAATGTGGTAAATGGGCAGCAGCATTCTCCATAGAAATCAACACCATACACTGCGATCGCCAACTCGCCTGCCAAGCGTGGCGATTATGGCAAACCCCTCTTCCTTTTAGGGGAGACCTATGTCCTGCAGTGGACGTTTTCTTCGGCTGATATGATGATGATGATGTGGTAAATGGAACGTGTGTGGGAGTAAGGGACAGAGTGCTGTGCGTGAGTGAAAGAGCGATAGACGAGGAACGAAGAAGGGTTTGACAAAGACGCCATATTGAATGTGAAAAGAAAAATAAAATAATAGTAATTATTGAAGACTACTATTTTATTGAAGAACCCTATACATATATACGAAGAAAGGCAAAAGAGAGACCTATTTGACACGTATGAAAGTCATGAATACAAATGTGTGAGATCAACAAGGACTTAGTCTTAGATAGCCTTCTCTTAATATGTAGGATATTTGTGTGTATGAGTTTCGTATTTACTTACATAAGTTCTTACCTACTTACCATAGATATTGAGCCGAAATTCCCGTTCTGAACACATTTTACGTGTCAGTTTTGGGCCATTCAAAACTTCGTTTAAACTGACATGAATAATCGCCCAAATAAAGCGCCCGGTCGCAACGAATTCTGCAATCAATACCTTTAGAACGTAACATCAAGCCTATAATCACAAAAGGGTTAAACAGACATATAAGTGCCTGTTGTATATCCACGAACCCATATTTCGACTTAAAGTTTAAATCCCATGTAACAGGGGTCACCCTATTGCCATCAAATGGGACCAAATCAAGAATTCGGGCTACAGGAATAAATCCAGATGATAATATCTGGCTCGTGGCTAAAGAATATCAGCCGCGCAGATCGTTCTTCAAGGTTAAGCAACGCTTGCCAAGGTTGGTCTGTGGATGGGTGACCATCTTAACATACCGAGTTTCCTCCGTGCCTCGGAAAGCACGTTAAGCTGTTGGTCCCGGCTGTCATTTGTAGAACTTTAGCAGTCGTTATGGATTGTCAGAAGCCAGTAAATCTGACTCTAATCTTGCCAAGAAATACCGTGTTACCCATTTCATGGGTTGTGGAGGTCTGGTAGGCAGCCGCTTCACGTAAAATACTGGTATTCAGCTAAATCCGGTTTGACTGGAAGCCGACCTCAATATAGTTGGGAAAAGGCTAGGCAGATGATGATAATATCTGGCTGGCCTAGAATTCAAACCAAGGAGGTCATGTCCAGTGTACTTTATGGTCGCTAGACCGAAGGTTTCCTTTAGATCTGATCAAAATCAATACATATAAAATTCTTCCGTTACTGAGTGAGCGAGTGACTGACAGACAACGCATAGCCGAAACTACTGGTCTTAGGAAGCTGAAATTGAGTATGTAAGTTCCTTGGGGAGTTTAAGGGAACACTAAGTAAGGATTAGGAATTGTAATAAAATAATATTGTGTGCATTTCCTTATTTTGAACAATTGTCAAGTAGACAAAATAATTATATTCATAGTTTAAATAAACACATGCACTTTTTAGTAAGTCACTATAGTGACAAGTTTATGTTTTTTGACACAAACATTTTTGTGGAAAATTTAAAATCGACTAGGGATACAGTGTATTTGCCAATTAGTTTTAGACACACAATAGCAAGGCTATTAGCTTATTTTATTAACTCAGACATAAGTAGTATGTCGCAGTCTTGTATAATTAAATCCACAATGTTTAGTAATTTTACTAAGAATCAGGTGGAGAGCCTTAGTAACGGTAGCTCTAGTGCTACAAATACTTATAAAAATTGTACGGAGTGTCCATGTATCTCTATGGATACTCATTTAAACTAGTTCATAAGACAACAGAGGATACCAGCGACAGAATAGTTATGCCTACCATTAACAAGGTATCTTCTTGCTCTTTAGTAAATAGTTGTCAAAAAGGGAGTCAGCAGCATGCCTTGAAATTATTTCATCAAAACATTCAAGGTGTCTCTTCCAAATTATTAGAAATTGAAATGTTTTTAGAAAAAACAATGTTTGACATTGTATGTTTTAGTGAGCACTGGTTGAAGGATTACCAGATGCTAATTAGTTATGAAAATTATAATGTGGGCAGTTGTTTTAACCGCAAATCTATGTTACGTGGTGGTTCCCTCATCTTATTAAAAAAAAACTTAAAATTTAAGCAACGTAATGACATCGTTAACTTATCAGTGGAACATTGCATCGAACTGTCCTGTGTTGAGCTAGATAAGCATATCATAGTGTGCGTGTACAGACCCCCAAACCCTCAAAACTTTGCTTTATTTGAGTCAACAATGGAAGATATCCTTGCGAAACTTGCAGCAGGTAACAAGCCCGCGATTATTTGTGGGGATTTTAATATTAATATTTTAGAAATTAATTCAAATAGCAGCAGATTTATAAGCCTTTTTAAATCGTTTAATTTGTCTAATGTGTTTACAGAACCGACTAGGGTAACACCAACTTCTTCAACCTGTATTGATAATGTATTCTGCGATTGTGAATATTTAGATAAAGCCATAGTTAATTACCTTCCCTCTGATCATAGTGGTCAATTGGTTACATTTCAGTTTAAAGCAGCCTTGGAAAAAATTCATATACAATATAGGCCAATTACAACTGGCAAACTAGCTAAATTCAATGGTACCTTACAAAATAAGTTAAATTTTGTAGGCCATAACATTGAAGATGCTAATAAATTTTATGATAATTTCTTTTCAGTGGTTCTTAAGGAATTCAATGCAACTTTTGAAAAGAAGTCTAAGGATACTTTCCCTAAGTATGTATTTAGTGACTGGGCGACTAAAGGCATTAGGATAAGTAGGGAAAGACTATATGAGCTATATGGCCTTAAGCCTGTCATAAACACTGATTCTTTTAATAAGTTTGTAAACAAATATTCTAAAGTGTTCAGAAATACTTGCAAGGTAGCTAAAGCCCTATATATTAGCAAGAAGATCAAATCGTCAGAAAATAAAATAAAGACAGTTTGGAAAGTTATTAATAATGAAACTAATAGAAATAAAAAACGAAACACTGATTATTTACTGGAGACTACACATGGTGCCAAAAGCTCTAATTTAGAAGTAGCTCAAGAATTTGTAAATTTTTTCACCAATATACCAACTAAAACTACGGAATATTTAAATTCTTCACCTGAGGTCTCATATAATTTATTAAAAGCTAACGTTCCAGGTTGTACGGTTGAATTCCAGTTCAAACATATCAACCCTGTGACAGTCATAAAAGCTTTCCGGCAAATCAAAATCAAATTGACCGAAGACATATGGGGAATGTCTATTAAAGTGTGCACGTCCATAATTGAAACTATAGCACCATACTTGGCTTTAATATTTAATTTATGTGTGGACCAAGGAGTCTTTCCGGATATAATGAAATATAGTAAGGTTATACCACTATTTAAGTCGGGCGACAGCAAAGACACCAATAATTATAGACCTGTATCTGTTTTGCCGGTTTTTAGCAAAGTGTTTGAAAAAGTAATGCTCAATCAGATGCTCAATCATTTTAACATCAATAAAATTTTACACGATCAACAGTATGGTTTTACCAGGGGTCGTTGTACGACTGACGCTGGTGCCACGTTGTTAAAACACATATACTCAGCGTGGGAAGAGGCACAAGATGCCATAGGAATCTTTTGTGACCTCTCCAAGGCATTTGATTGTGTAAATCACGAAACCTTGCTCCTAAAGCTAGGACATTACGGACTAGGTAAACTTGCACTCAGTCTAATAAAATCTTACTTAAATGATAGACAGCAGCAAGTTCAAATAAATGGTGTCAATTCACGGGGTTTAAAAGTCAAAATGGGGGTACCACAAGGCTCTATTTTGGGTCCTTTCCTCTTTCTAGTATATATTAATGATCTACCCCATCTTTTAAAAAATCAACCTCATATGGTATTATTTGCTGACGATACGTCCTTAATTTTTAAGATAGATAGACGTTCCATAAATCTTGACGACGTAAATAACGCCCTACAGCAGGTCCAAAATTGGTTTACTGCTAATAATTTAGTATTAAATGGGAAAAAAACTAAATGCATCAGATTTGCCTTACCGAACGTTAAAAGAAATGATTGCGACATAGTATTGAACAAGGAGAAACTTGAATTCGTCGAAAGCACGGTTTTCCTGGGGATTGCGCTTGACTCAAGGCTACAATGGGGTCCTCATTTAACATCTCTTGCGGGACGGCTAAGTTCAGCAGCATACGCTGTCAGAAAAATCCGTCAATTTACCGATATAGATACCGCGAGGCTGGTCTATTTTAGTTACTTTCATAGTATCATGTCTTACGGTATCTTATTATGGGGACGTGCTGCAGACATCGAGTCTATATTTATCCTGCAGAAAAGAGCCATCAGAGCCATTTACAATCTCCGTCGGCGTGATTCCCTAAGAGAACTGTTTAAGGATATCAACATCATGACGGTACCTTGTCAATACATTTACGAAAATATTATGTATGTTCGGAAAAATCTTCATCTCTTTAGCAAGATTAGTGACAGGCATAATTTTAATACTAGAAATAGGAACAAATTAGATCAACCCCGATTCAGATTGGCCAAAGTACACACTTCTTTTATGGGGTACTGTATTAAATTTTATAATAAAATACCAGTTGATATTCTCGAACTGAATGAGAGAAAATTTAAAGCATGCATAAAACGCACACTATGTAGACAAGCGTATTATAAACTGGAAGATTATATCCTCGATAAAAACGCTTGGCTAAATGCTGGTCCTGCTCCACAGTCACAGCTGATTAGGTCCACTTTTTAGGTTTTTATGTTTTTATATTTGGAAGAGATGCTCGCTCCTTTTAGAGGTTCTTACATTATTTCGTTTATTTATTCTTATATACATACAAATTATATTATTATATTAAATACTTATTTATTATTTTTGATGTAAGAACTTAATCGTTCTCTTTATTAATTTATTTTTCATTATTTGGTCATTGACAACCATAGTTTTGTGTAAAGTAGAAGCATATTTTTCAAATTTTGTAAATGTGAGTACCATGAAACCATTTACATTTTATGTGAGTAGTTATAGTTTTACTTGTTGGACATGAACGAGCATGGTGGTTGAGAGCATGTCATGCTCACTCAAATGTCTCGCTGATGGCGGCGCGTGGGTTTGATCATTCGGTTCCCTTCGAAATGGTTGAGCTGAAAGGTGCCGATTCACGCGTCATGTTCGTGAACAGGCGCCGTCGGTTGAGACTGGTCATCTCTTAACTGCCATTGGCTTATTTTAATCTTTAAATTTAAAATTCTTATAATAAGCCCTTTTTTTTTTTTCCTTTGCATTGTCCTCACATGCAGAAGCAACAAGTATATGTAACTTGGAATGTTGTAAAACAGAACATGATTTAAAAGAGTGTCCGTGGAGTTTCTTGCACGTTCTTCTCCATAGAGATCTACGCTTTGGAACGTGCAAATAGCTTCCATGTTTTTGACTGACCGACCTTGACGTTTCAAAAGTGCCTGTGAATGGTTTATTTGAAATAAAATGCTTTGAATTTGAATTTGAATTTGAATTTGAATTTGATTCCCCGAAATTCTTACGGGAACGGGAAAAAATGGAAAATATATCGACGTTTCTGTGGAAGGTTACTTGAAACCCGTCTGCCTTCAAATCAAGAGTGCATGCTTCTGGGCACGCTCGCTCCATCATAGACCTCATCTATCGCTTTCCATCAGGCGTGATTGTGGTCAAGAGCTAGCCCATTTCTAAATAAATAAAAAAAAACCGCACAGCCCAATATCACACCGACACAGTCATCACTTTGTCTGCACTAGATTCAGTTTTTTTTTTTTTTTATTAAAATAATTATTTGGCATCTTTAGGCTAAGGTAGGTCTATAGGCCATGTTGTCTGAAAAAAAAAATAGTAGGTAATTTGGTCTTTGTAAATCTCGGGACCCTTGGCGCCTGTACCTTTGGTAGGCGTACAGGGGGCCGAAGTCAACTAAACAAACAAACAAACCCAAATAAACATTTTTCTATCTTTCTTTCTTTCAAAAAAGAAAAGCAGGTTGATACTATCAACTTGCTGTTCTTTTTTTCTTTCTTTAAGGATTGTGGACGTCAGAATGGCTTAGGCTCATTTTTTTTATTATATTTTAGGTTCGCATTTTATCGCGATCTAGTAGAAACCGACGATGTGATCAATTCTCCTTATTTTTGAGGAACGTTCAACTAAAATATAGTGATGGAGATGTTTTCGAAAGATTGTGGCTGCGATGTGAATGCAAACGATCCATTCTATGTACGGAAATCGCCCCTCAGGTCCATCTAAAGATGGGTGCAGATCGGTGCTAAAGGCCGTAATGTACCTTTCCCATCTCTTTGCTCGCCCGTGCACCAGATTCGTAAGACACTCTCGGTTGTTGGGATCTTTGATTCTACTAAATTATTGTTTAATCCATATACAGAATCATTTCTTAGTTTCAAGACACTAACACAATATAGCCAACAATCGTCGCTCGAGTGGCCCGTGCGCTCGTAACGACTTGTCGCGGCGTACTGACTAAACCGCGTAACACTCAAAGTGATTCGCCAATAACTTTAATTTCGGAAGTCGGTATTCAAAAACGAAAATAACAAAAAAACCGAATTCCGATATTAAAGTTCCTTTCTTTCTTCCGAAGTTATTTTGTACCTTGTAGTGTTTTGTTTTTGGAAGTCGGTTGTATTTTTTGTAAAAAAGTTTTTTATTTTTCACTTTTTAGTGGTAAAACCTGCGTAACCATTAACAGCGCAATGTTATGTTAAGAACTGGTGTAAACACTAAAAACACATGCGATTTCAGCAATCCCGATCCCTTTGCTATCATTTATTGAAGAGATCCGTTGCCTACCTCCGAAGTTCTTGGTCAGATCTTCACCAAATTGAAACGGGACCAGTCCAGGAAAATACTCTTTCAAACAAAAGAAGAATCATCCAAATCGGCTGACAATTGGCGAAAGTATCGCTGAACAAACAATTTATACCTTTCATGATCAGCTCAGCAATATAAGATGATGATTACCAGGCACAAATATCTGAATTGCGTTAGAAAGTTTGTGAAAAACATTGCATGTGCCTATAAAATTTGAGGGTTGCCCTCAATTTTCGGACATATCTCCAAAATAAAGTTTATATTTAAAATAGAAATAAATTCAAAATTATAATAGTTTCTTTAAATAATCAGTCTAAAACCTCCAAAAAACGGTTACTCACATTTGCAGCACATTTATGTGACTCTGGATAAATTTTACACCACCTGCCAGCTCATCATCTGAACTGACACTTTTAACACATTACTGAGCACTAGTGGATCACTATGTCGCAGCTAGACGAGATTGTGTCAGCACAGAAAAGCCTTGAGGACAGCTTCATCAGGAAGATGGGAGAACTAGAGGCTCAAATTCAGAGTGCGGGACCTGCCAAGGATACTGTGGCAAGGATTGCTGATGAGTTCCGTACCTTCAGGGAGCTAATCTTTAGCATGCTTAGCTTGCTCCGGAGACAGATTGGCGAATGTGCTAAACAAATCGACGGGTTAGAGTCCAGACATCGGCGGAAGGCACTAATCTTCCAGGGCATTGCAGAGGTTGATGGTGAGGTTAGCAGCGCAGTCGTTCTAGACTTAATAAACAAAAAGCTGGCTACTCAACCTTTGGCTGCATCTTCCATAAAAGCCTGCCACAGACTCGGTGTGGGCAATAAGGATCATCATAGGCCCATATTGGTGAGATTTTCTTCTTACAACGACAAAGCTGCGGTCTGGAGAGCTAAGGCGGGCTTAAAGGGTTCCTCTATATCAGTCAAGGAGTTCTTGACAAGGACCCGGCAGACCATCTTCGGGAAGGCGCGGCTTCACTTCGGGATGAGATCTTGTTGGACTCAGGACGGTGTTATTGTGGTCAAGGCGCCGGATGGGAGTAAGCAGAAGATAACTTCGCTCGATGAACTCAGTCCACTACTGGCGAAGTATCCGAAAGTCCAAGGAAGCCTGCAAAACAAGACGCGTTGATTTGTGGTATTTATTTGCAATATTTGCTAATCAACAATCTCAACATAATAGTCTGGTTTTTACTTACCGTTGCAGTATTCAGTAGGTACATGGGTGGTACTAATAGATGTTCAATGTTAGCAGAGCTTTTCTTTTCTGTTTGTTATTGTTTTGCTGTCGAACTTTGTCAAATTTAGTAATGTGTATCACGTAGTTTGCGCTTCGTATTTTTGTGTTTACATTACTATTTTAGTGTATGTACCCTTAATTTCCGTTTTGTGTTCGCGTTTTTATTTCATTTACTGTCAATGTCAATGTCAAATCAACTTACCTATAAGTCATCTGACGTTTAGAGTAATTTCGGATATGTTTTCGTTGGGTTCCAAAGTGCGTTCTGAATTCTGCTCGAATATTTATATCGGTATTTTGCAAATCAACCTTCGAACACATTCATTTTTAGTTTCTTTTTTCGGGCATGCCCTGTGATGTTAATTTCGAGTTTAACACGTTGCTGTTGATTTTTATTTTTTTTATTCTAATTTTAATTAGTGGCTCTTGTTTTTGTTTAGGGTTATTTTTATGATGATGTTAGCTGGCGGGTGGTGCAGAAATACAAACGCCTTACAACCCTTCGTATAGTATTTTGATATTTATCTTATTTATTGATATTTAATAGTATGTCTTCTGATAATGAAGCATTTTTTTCTGCCAACGATTCTAGTGCCTCTTCTTGTGGTAGTAGTTTCAAGTCTTTAACGGACAACCTTAGCGATTTGTTGCATCAAAAATTCCACTCAAATTCTGGCAAACTGTTTAACGTTTGCCACATAAATGCTCAAAGCATTCCCAGCCACCATACCGAACTCTACGACACGTTCCACAACAACGACGTTCATGCCGTCCTGGTTTCCGAGACTTGGCTCAAACCAGAACTCTTATCCACCACCTACTCTCTCCCTGGGTTCGTTCTTCTTCGAAACGATCGGATCGGTAGGAGAGGGGGTGGTGTAGCTATATATCTTCGCGGTGATTTTCCTTTTAAAGTTCTCGCTACTACTTCTTCTAATCATTCTGCTGAGTTTCTTTTCCTAGAGGTTTGTGTCAAGGGAGCTAAAGCTGTTCTAGGTGTCGTCTATTGCCCTCCTACCCTCGATTATTTCACCGAATTCGAATCGGTACTTGAATCTTTAGGTTCGGAGTATGAACACCATATCATCATGGGGGATTTTAACACCAACCTCCTTGTCCAGAGCTCTCTTAGATCCCGTACACTCCTGCATCTTGTTGAGTCAGCCGGTCTTCACGTACTGCCTCTCCTACCCACTCATCATAATAAAGTAGGTGATGATACTTGGCTTGACTTGATCTTTGTTTCTAATCCTTCCCTTGTTTCCTCACACGGCCAACTTGATGCTGCTGGTTTTTCCCGTCATGACCTTATTTACTTGTCCTATGTCCTCAAACCTCCTAAACCCAAACCCACGTTCCAGTACAGGCGTGCCTTTGCACGTATGAATAGTGAGAAGCTCCAAAAAGATGCAACCAGTATTGACTGGACACCCTTGCAGGAAGCTGCTACAGTTGATGACAAAGTTTGCGTCTTCAACAATATTGTCACCAGTCTGTATGATGTACATGCTCCTGTCAGGAAAGTCAAGTTGAAGCGTCCACCTGCACCATGGATGAATAGGGGAATTCGCATGGCAATGAGCCGGAGGGACCGCGCGTTTCGGAAATTTAAAAAGGACCGTTCTGAGGAAAACTGGAACTTATTCAAGACTGCCAGGAATCGGTGTAACCAGATGATACGCAACGCTAAACGCCGCCATATTCTTAGTAACATCACTTCTTCTTCTTCTGCCGATATCTGGAAATTCCTTAAAACTCTAGGCATTGGCAAATCGCGGCATTCAGACCTTCCTAACACAATTGGCTTGGACGATCTAAACCGCTATTTCTCCACTGTCCCTATGTTGGATAGTCTAACCCAAGGTCAAACTATTGACTACCTTGCTGGTCTGACGCGTCCCAATATTGCCCCCTTTGTTTTCACCCCAGTTGATCCGGGAGAGATCAAAAGGATCATCCTATCCATTAAATCCAAAGCCGTGGGGTGCGATAACATCAGTCGTCATATGATCGTTTCGGCTTTGGATCAACTTCTTCCTGCCATTTCTCACATTGTTAACTTTTCTCTTTACTCTGCTACGTTTCCTTCCCTGTGGCGTAAAGCTCATGTCAGGCCCCTGCCTAAGATTCCCAATCCCACTCTTCCCAATCACTTTCGTCCTATTTCCATCCTGCCCTTTCTGTCCAAAGTGCTCGAGGCCTGTGTTCATAAACAGTTTACAAGTCATATTTACTGTAACTCCCTCATAAGCCCATTTCAATCTGGTTTCAGGCCTGGGCACAGTACCGTGACAGCTCTCCTTAAAGTGACTGACGATATTAGGCGGGGAATGGAAGACACTAAAGTTACTGTTTTAGTGTTGATTGACTTCTCCAACGCGTTTAATACCGTCAGTCACGAAGTCCTCTTATCTATCCTGACATATCTAATGGTCTCTCCCGAGGTACTGAAATGGTTTTCCTCTTATCTTCGGGGGCGTCAGCAGTCAGTTCTTGCTGGAGACTCTTCGTCTGGGTGGTGTGACCTCGCAGCTGGCGTCCCTCAAGGCGGTATTTTATCTCCTCTTTTGTTCTCAATTTTTATTAATCTTATAACTACTCTGCTTCAGTGTGCGTATCATCTCTATGCTGACGACTTACAGCTATATTGCCAGGTGGGTGTTGACAACTTATCGAATGCGATCGAGGAGCTCAACCAGGATTTGGGTGTGATTAAGAACTGGTCAGACCGATTCGGGGTGGCAGTTAACCCTTTAAAATGTCAGGCTATAATAATTGGGAGTCCTCATAGCTTGAGAAAACTGACTGGCTTAACTGTACCGCCCGTAATCTTTGACAATACAGTCATTCCGTTTGGCTCCGAGGTTAAAGATCTTGGTTTGCTTGTCGACACCGGTCTTGACTGGCGTAAGCAAGTCTCGAGTGTCAGTCGAAAAGTTACCGGAACGTTGCGGTCACTGTATCGACTGAAAAATCTTCTCCCAGCTCACATAAAGGCAATGCTTGTACAGTCCCTAATTTTCCCAATAATTGACTATGGTGATGTGTGCTACTACGACCTGAATGCAGATCTCCTCAATAAACTTGACCGTCTTCTAAATAACTGCATTCGATTCGTCTTCAATCTTCGTAAGTATGATCACATATCCGCGCATCGATCACTATTAAAATGGTTACCCATTCGCCAGCGCAGAGCGCTGAGGGCCTTGACTAGTCTGTTTTCTTTTCTTAACAATCCTTCTTGTCCCTCTTATCTAACTTCTCAAATTCAATTCCTTTGCTCCGCCCACACTAAAAATCTTCGTTCTACCAATAATCTCCTTCTACGATGCCCTTCACACCGCTCTGGGTTTATCCACTCCTCTTTCTTTGTCCAGGCGATCTTCCTTTGGAATGCGCTCCCTCTGAACATCAGGACGGCAAAAAGTCGGTTGTCGTTTAAGGTGAAGGCTCGTGAGCATATTCACAAGATGTTGGAAGAATCACTACATCGTTAATTCGTTGGTTTCGTGTTTTCTTAATAACGTTGTTAGTTTTGTTTATTAGTATGTATGTATCTATGTATTAATTATAGATTGTATTTATTTTTCTTCTCTCTATTTGTCTTTTCTTTATGTTGCACCTGCCATGCTGTCTCTGCACCACCCTAAGGTCGACTGGTAGAAAATGCCTACGGCATTAAGTCCGCCTTTGTACAGTGTTTCACTTGTGCATAAAGTTTTAATAAATAAATAAATAAATTTTCGTGGGATCCCATCATCAGATTCTGACATGGTGACAATGGGACCAATTGAGAAGTATACCCTTTCAGATGAAACCATTTTTTTTTTAAATCGGTTCATAAATGACGGAGTTATGAGGTAACAAACATAAAAAAAAAACAACAGATGATGGTTACCAGGCACAAATATCTGAATTGCGTTAGAAAGTTCATGAAAAACATTGTATGTGCCTATAAAATTTGAGGGTTGCCCTCGATTTTCGTGGGATTCCATCATCAGATTCTGACATGGTGACAATGTCGAGAAGTATACCCTTTCAAATGATTTTTTTTTTTCAAATCCGTTCATAAATGACGGATTTATGAGGTAACAAACATAAAAAAAAAAAATACAACCGAATTGAGAACCTTCTCCTTTTTTTGAAGTCGGTTGAAAAACCGACAGCGTGTAGAGCTCTCGAAACGAGCGGCTCGTTGCTCGTGAGTTCATGCTCGTTTTCACGTACTGGCATCACGAATGCTCGTTTTTAATATGTTACATAACGCCCCGTTAGACCGGTCAGTACTTTTTTTTGCCTGCGTGGAAAATCCAGACTCTGATTAAAAACCACCCGGGTGTTCCGTCTCGTTACCACCATCCCTCCGGAACTTTCTATGTGGACAGAATGAGAGCGTTGTGGTACCGGCCGTCAGGTCAGAAGCTCACACCGGGGCTAGACTGGTCAGTATCCACTACCTTAAGAATTCTCTGTATCCACTAAGATAAAGATACATTGCAGAAATATTTCTCAACCTCGCTCGTCCATCATTCCTTTACTGATGGAATTTATTACCTCCCCTGTATACCGACATGATATTATCGAATAACGTTATACGCCATTATTCTCATGAATAATATCACCTTGATACAGAAGACTGAAAAAGTTGTCGGTTAGTAACGGAAGAATCTATCTATACTAATATATAAAGCTGAAGAGTTTGTTTGTTTGTTTGCTTGAACACGCTAATCTCAGAAACTACTGGTCCAATATGAAAAATTATTTCAGTGTTAGATAGCCCATTAATCGAGGAAGGCTACAGGCTATATATCATTACGCTGAGACCAAGAGGAGCGGCAGACGAAGTACACAATCTGTGTAAATATCATCGGTCTACCTATTACGGTTCTTGAGATACAGCCCTTTGACAGACACACGGACGGACGGACGGACGGACGGAAAGCGCATCAGCTAGCGCTGAAAACCGGCGCCTTGGATTCGTGCCCTCGTGCATGGACCCCGGCATAATGCAGAGCGCAAGCTGTTTCGCGCTGTAGTGATGCATACGAGTATTCCTGTCAAGGATATATATATATATATAATATTTATCATCATCATTATTATTATTTCATGTTTTTGACTTCTCGGGTCTCTAGAGATCCGGTCCTTTGGTAAGCGTACGAGGGGCCGAAGCCAACTCGCAGAGGAATCTTTAGATATTTCAAATGGGACACTAACCGACGATTATCCCTGTATGCACTGTGAAAGTATAGCCGAGGACAATCCCCGGTTGGAGCAGGACTATTGCAGAATATGGAAACAAAAGATGAAACGCTATGGGTTTGGCTGGTTTAGTGGACTAATAATCGTTTACTATGGAAGAACTATTGGCCCCTGTCTGACCATTGATAATTAAAACGGCTTTAAAATAGCAGGGGGTGACTTGCACACTCAATAAATGAGCCCCCCGAAAAGGGTCGCTAGCACCAAGTAACGTAGCGCCAAGGGGGCAACATATCCTGAGGTGCTAGAGGAGTGGAGAGGTATACCACGGCTATCAGGACAATCCCGGAAGTACGGTCAAGATCCCTACCAGCACCTTACTGGATTATACGTCCTTCTCCCGAGCACGTTTGCTCTTGCGAATCTCCACTCAGACCGGCCGATTAAGGCAAGAAAGAGGTGGGAGCTCTGTTCCTCGTCAGTGTTCACTGCGGTCAGCCAATAAAGGCAAGCCGGAAATGAGGAACAAGAATTCTCCCTGGAGATCAGGTCCGTGGGCCAACAGTTCGCTACAAAACTGCCTTGCGGATTCATCATCATTATTATTATGATCTGCATGGATTGAAATAAATGAATTTTTAATTTAATTATTTCGGCCGAAAGACGTCCGACTACTGGACATAGGCCTCCCCCAAGATGGGGGGGGGTGTTGCCATAATCGCCACGCTTGGCAGGGGGGTTGGCGATCGCAGCAGTGTAAGGTGTTGAGTTCTACAGAGAACGCTGCTGCCCATTCTCTGGTGAGTCTCTTAGTGGCCTCTTACGACACCCACGGAAAGTGATGGGATGGTATTATTCTTTTACGGCACCCTGCGGCACCGACCGACACTATACGCACACAAACTGCTTAAGGTTGTGTATACTTTTATAACCCCCTGTTTCTGTATTTAGGCTTTTAATACAAAAATTTCTATGCGTCATTTTTTGCTTGAATAAACAGTTTTTTTTTTTCTTTTCTTTTACCCACAGTGACCTACTGAAAGGAGACGAAGATCCCAATATAAATCAAAATTCTAAACTAAGATCACGTCTCAACATTCACAACTTTTGATTAATAATGCTTGCTCTTATGAAATCGAAGTAAAGGCGTGAAATATCATGCCTAAGAAATCCAAAAATAGAAAAACTGATGGAAGAGTACTCACAGTAAAGTGCGAGTCGGACTAGCGTGTAAAGGGTTCCGAACGAATTTAATTTTTGTTACACTTCTTATAGATTTTCCGGTAAAAAAAGTTTATGTCGAAACTTTTTTTACTCTCTCAATAGTTTGGGAGATAAGAAGAGGGGAATAGTAATTTTTAGTCTAATTTCTTGCATAGACCCAAAATTATATCTTTAAATCGTCAAGAAAAAATGTCTTTTAAACCTTTTGATATATCACACGATACAGTTTGAAAACGTTTTTTTTTTAGTTATCTAGTTTCTAGGTAGTCCTTCAAAAGTAACCCCAAAACTCAAAATTTATTTATTTACGCGACGCGTTCGCTACAAAATTTCACATGTGTAGCAAATTTCAACAAAACGGTTCAATAGATTCGGAGAGTATCGACTCGAAAAACCTCAGATGGACAGAAAGACACCTGAGTGGTTCTACATGGTGTTCGGAACCCTAAAAAAACACATACATTATTGGTATAGGTATATATCAACATATCACATAACTGTCCAATTACATAAAGTACTTGAGTGGGACGTAAAAAGTGATGGAAGTGTCTTCCACCATTCAACCTTGTTTTATTATTAATCGTTACGCTGAGTTTAATAAATGAATAACTTATTCCTGCGACATCGTACTCGCATATTCCGTTTTTCTCATTCCCGTAGGAATTCCGAGAAATCCGCTCTTTTTTGTAGTGCTCCCCTACACGCCCCAAGGAACTCTTTTTTTAAGGATGGGAAATCATCAAATGACTCCTTCCGCTCTGGGCAGAGCAGAGTGTCTGACTTTTATTGACTAAAACTCATCCGAGTTCCTTCTAATTCCCTTTGCGTTCCAAGGCAGCAGTGACTCTTTCGAACAAATTCTGCTATCCCATGGAATTTACATAAGGGTCACACTTCAGGCGATAAGTCCCCTCTTTGAGAAGTGGCTGGAGTGGCGCCACGGCGTCCTGGCGGAGCACCGCCGAGTCCTCGTCGAGGCGATCGGCGGTGGCGACCTCTCGCTAGCGGGTCTTGTTCAATCTATGGTCCGGAGCGAGGAGGCATGGGAAGCGGTCACCTCCTTCTGCGAAGCAGTAATGCTAGCAAAGGAGGAGGCCGAACATGTGAGAGAGAGAGAGGGAAACCTTACGCCCCAGCTGCCGCAACAGAAAAAGACGCCCCAGGCATCGGGAGACACAGGACAATTCCAAGCCACCGTAGGCGCGGGCTTGCGGACGGCGAGCATTGGGTGGCTCGCCATCTGATCAGAACCAGGCCCGGGTCTACGGCACGCTGTGATTCCCGCGCGCCTCAAAGAGTTGTCAGCATAGAAGACGAGGCCCGCTAAAGCAAGTGCCTGCTGGGGCTGCGAGATCGGTTCGTATGAGGTACCGTAGCCCCGGAACGCAAAGGGCACTAAGAGGAACACGGATAAGTTTTAGTCAGTAAGAGTCTGACAATCCCTCTTGCTTTACCTGGAGAGGGAGGAGTCATTTGATGATTTCACATCCCATAAAAAAGGAAACCTACATTCCTACCAAATTTTAGCTTTCTACAACCAGTAGAGTCGGCCATGCGTTGTCTGTCAGTAACTCTGAATGAGTTACTGACAGACAACGCATAGCCGACCGAGTTAGATCGTTATGTTAAGATGGTCACCCATCCACAGACTAACCTCGAAAGTATTATTATTATAGAACAATAGAATAGAATAGAATAGAATACTTAGAATAGAATAGAATAGAATGCGAATATTGTACAAAGCTGTTATGTGCATTATTATGTATTACGTCCATAAAATAAAATAAATATAAAAAAGTTGGGAAACAGATAATATATGTCAAAATTCAATAATGTCAATTATTATTTAGATAATTCTTCGTTCGTAAAATCTTCAGTCGAATAATAACATTTGCTTAAAAGAAAGTCAAATACTTTACGTTTAAATATTCCGACACTTAGAGTTTTGAAGCCATCAGGTAATTTGTTGTAGACAGTTATGGACATGCAGTATACACTATTAGAAAACAATTTAATTCTACGCCTTGGAACATTAAGCATATGCACTTTCCGGCTGGGTCTGGATACAACATCATTAGACAATTCAAATTCATGTCTGTTTTGGTGAACAAAGATACAAATCTCAAAAATGCATAGTGCTGGAAGTGGTAGTATTTTAAGTTTTGTGAACAATGGAACACAACTGTTCGGTGGGTGCGCTTCACAAATTGAGCATGCGGATTTTTTCTGAGCTCGAAACACTCTTTGAAGTTCAACCGAATTACCCCATATTATAATACCATAGCGCAAGATTGATGAGACATAGCCTCAACACTAGTCACACGTTTTAGTCTATACAAAACAAAAACAAATCTATCTATATATTTACATAGATCATCAATATGAGATTTCCAGTTACAGTTTTTATCAATTATTATCCCCAAGAATTTTGCGTAATCGACCTCTTCTATTGTCTCATTTCCATATTGAATATTAAGCCGTGGACGCGTACTATTGTATGTCTGGAATTGTATCTTTTTTGTTTTATTAATGTTGATAAGAAGATTATTTTGTTCAAGCCATGTGATAAGTTTATTTAATGTCATATTTATTTTGTTTCGGTACTCAACAATGTCATCATTTTGGTTTATATTACTAAGGGTCGTATCGTCAGCGTATAGTATGAAATTGTGGGGTGTTACACTAGGCAAGTCATTAACATAGATCAAAAATAATGGCGGTCCCAGTATGGTCCCTTGGGGGACACCACACTTGTTTTCACGATACTGAGACCTATAAGCGAGCTTTTCATATCTTATTTGTCCCAAAATCTCAACACATTGCTGTCGATGTGTAAGGTACGAGTAGCTTCGAGCTATTTCAATGTGTTTCCCTTTATACCATATCGATATAATTTATAAATTAATAAAGAATGGGTCACGAAATCAAATGCACATGTCTAGAAAAATAGAGACAATTGGTAGTTTACCATTAAGGCTTTTCGTTATTAATTTTAATAGAGCAAAACAAGCTGTTGTGGTCGATTTATTTTTCCTGAAACCAAATTGATCATCACTTAGAATTTTTTATTTGGATAAAAAACCGGAGAGTCTTTCCTGCATGGTCTTTTCAAAGATCTTTGACAATATTGGTATGAGTGTTATGGGGCGGTAATTATTCATTTCACTTCTGTCACCATTCTTGTGAATTGGTTTAACGATTGAGAATTTCAATCGTGAAGGGAATAAACCTTGCATAAATGACAAACTAATAATGTGGCTAACATGAGTTGCTAAAAATGGGGAGCATAATTTAAGAATGTTTGTGTTAAAGTCACCGTAGCCTGTTGAGCTGGTTGATATTAAAGAGTTTATTATTATAATAATTGACCCGCGTCTGCGTCACAATTTTCATTACTGCTCCTGTCCTATTGGTCTTAGCGTGATGATATATATAGCCTATAGCCTTCCTCGATAAATGGGCTATCTAACACTGAAAGAATTTTTCAAATCAGACCAGTAGTTCTTGCGATTAGCGCGTTCAAGTAAACAAACAAACTCTTCAGCTTTATATATTAGTATTTCTATACTAATATATAAAGCTGAAGAGTTTGTTTGTTGTTGATGACACCGAGGTATATCTGTACCTCGGTGTCATTAGTTGGGGTCTAATACATAGTATTAGGATGGTAAGTCATCGGTGGTGTGTAGTCCATGGATGGGTAAATGGTGTCATTCGTCATATAGTGGCACAATAGACGCACATAAATATTACTTTTGACTTTAATTTTGTTCAAAACATAATCTATATTTAATTTTTGGTAGGATAGTTATTTAGGTCACTACAATATCAATAAAAAAAATAAAAAAAAATTCAGCTATCTTGTCTGGTTGAGTGTAAATATGATTGTCTAATTGAATTCTTATTTATGTCATGGGTATTTTGTTTTTCGCTGGTATTAATTTTTATTACCTTCCAGGCAGCCTTACATTTGTTACTGGATTGAGTCAAATAACGCGTGTTCTCGCCTTTTTATTCCTGAAACATGCACCTTTTTAGAATACTCGTAGCAGTATATTTCCAGTAGGTATTTTTATAACGTTTTTTCGAGGAGCTCGTGGCTAAATAATAACAGCCGCACGGGTCGATCTTGAAGGTTAAGCAACGCTTGCCAAGGTTGGTCTGTGGATGGGTGACCATCTTAACAAACCGAGTTTCCTCCGTGCCTTGGAAAGTACGCTAAGCCGTTGGTCCCGGCTGTAATTTGTAGATCTTTGGCAGTCGTTACGGATTGTCAAAAGCCCGTAAATCTAACTCCAGTCTTGCCAAGATGTACCGTGTTACCCAGTTAATGGGTTGTGGAGGTTTGGTAGGCAGCCGCTCCGCGTAAAACACTGGTATTCAGCTGAATCCGGTTTGACTTGAAGCCGACCCCAATGTAATTGGGAAAAAGGCTTTGATGATTTTTATGACGTGTTTTATTTGCTGTTGAGAGACGATATTTTAGATAAAGACGTAGTTTGTTTATACGACATCTTTTTATGCCTTTCGTCATTCAATTACATTTTAAGGGCTTAATAGTTATCTTAAACTTGATTTTGGGGAAACATAAAATAAAAGTAAAATGTCATGGAAATAATTAAATGAAATGTGTAAGTGATAACAGTCAAATAAAACGAACTTGTTCACTATTAACAACGGGTTTGTATTAACACCTTCACAAGATTGGGTCATGGGTTTAACAGCTGTGTAAGTTAACCGAACACAATACGTAACTGCACGAGAGCACTGCGACGCGTGCCGTCTCACGTCATCGATCAACGATCACTCAATACGTCACCCGCGCGCGCTACTATGGCAAGCGTCGAGCCGCCCCCCCGTTCCTCGCCGCGAGCGCTCTATTGGCTCTCGAACATCACGCGAGCGGCGTATGCGTGTGTGCGTCGCATGGCCCTCACACAGCTATCGAGCTACGGCACATCGAGGAGTTTTTGGCGCGCTGTTCGAATATAGAACATTTTTGATAAGATCGCGCGTTACAAATGTCAGTATCTTCAGTCTGGTTATAAGATTGTGTACTTGATTATTTAAAAAGCCTTTTACTACAGTGATCGGCTGTTTGATGAAAGTAAACCCACTCATACCTTTAACATTATCTGGTATTATTGTATTCTGTTCAATTCATTCATTTATTTAACCTTTTGCAGGAGCTTGAATTGGTAAACATGAATTTAGGTTAAAAGCGTCTTTATGCGTTGGTGGACTCACTTGGTTATTCCAGACTGACCTCGTATAGAATATCAAGTTATTGAGTTTTTCTAAATATCATCGGCTAAATAACCTAAACTACTTACTTTTCAAAAAATAAGAAAGAAAATAATTTATTAAAATTATAATTACTAAACGACTGTAATATGTAAATAATAGTTGGTATATATTTTAAGAATACCTACCTATTATTATACCATTTTTATAAATATTAATATTACTACACTTTACGGTCTTAAATTGGAGTTAGCATAGCATGAGTTAGCAACACCAATACACATATACCTAGTTGTAATTTTAGATCTACATATTTTGTATTACAACTAGGTATGTGTGTTTTGTCGTTATGCGGGCCATACATGTTTAATTTGATCAAACAGGCTAGTGCAAACAGTTTTATCAAATTGGCATGAATATCAGTGAGAAAATTTGATCAAAATATTTGAACCAGTCTGTTTGATCAAATTATTGGAACGTGTATGGCCCGCATTAAGGTCATGGCACATTATACCGGTACTGCAATTGCGCAGCCACAGCACGGCGTCGCGTCGTCGCCGCAAATTTAGGCTACGGCTAGCCGCCAGCGCGCTAACTACGCATTGACCGTGAGGTGCAAGCTTGTTATCACCGCAAACACAATTGTTATACTTATGGCATTTGTGATTGATCACGCCTAGGACTAGCGTAGTCGGCGCGCATTAAGTACATGGACGGCGCGCTGTAAACTTGTGGGTCTACTCGCTTGCAGCGCGCAGGCTGCGAGTTGAGTTGCATGGTAGTAGCAAGTTTTTTTTTTAATGTTAAAACCACTCGCAGTTCACCTCTGTAAAGGTGGTTGCTGCTTAACCGGACTAGCCTGTGGTGGCCTTAAATGACTCTAAGGCCACCAGCCAAGGCAACAAAACTTAAATCCTAGAACTCAGCGCTGACTTCCCCTTTGTTGGCTTTTTCATATTGACATTATGGAATATATTATACGACACATGACCCAATGCTTTAATAATTTGAATAACTATTTAAATGCTGGGTTAGAGCGGTGCAGGTACGCTGTGCCAAGACCTTTAGGCTCGCGTTTGAACACTATCTCATCTAGTAATAAGCGATGATTTGGTTGACGATGGAGTACGCACCTTCATCATCATCTGCCTAGTCTTTTCCCAACTATATTGGAGTCGGCTTCCAGTAAAACCGGATTTAGCTGAATACTAGAATTTTACGCGGAGTGGCTGCCTACCAGACCTCCACAACCCAGTAACTGGATAACACGGTACTTCATGGCAAGACTGGAATCAGATTAACTGGCTTCTGACTATGCGTAACGACTGCCAAAGATCTACAAATGACAGCCGTGACCAACGGCTTAACGTGCTACCTGAGGCACGGGGAAAACTCGGTATGTTAAGATGGTCACCCATCCACAGACCAACATTGGCAAGCGTTGCTTAACCTTGAAGATCGACCCATGCGGCTGTTATTATCTAGCCACGAGCTCCTTAAACTCAGACGATGAAGAACGCATGCCTGGAAGAATACATTGACTCTTGACTTAAATACCCCCGAGTTATTGCTACCTATACAGGCACACGAGAGTCAACAAGGGTTCCGTTTTTTATACAAAATTATAAAACATAGAAAAAGACCTAGGAGCGCAGGATAAAACGCCAAAGTAATATAAAATAATACATCAATCTCGCTGTATATCAGCATATCTAGTCAAAAGTGAATAGGTTGCTTCTAGGCAGGCGTGCTCCATCTTCGACCACATCATCGCTTACCATCAGGTGAGATGGTGGTCAAGCGCGTGCCTATTATTAGTAAAAAAAAAAAAAAAAAAATATCTTTGTCCGATACGAAACTAATTTAAATCGCTTTGAGGACTAGATTCATTGGCAGATCCATGAGAGGGGGGGGGGGCTAAGAGGAAGTGTCCTTTGTGATTTTAACAACCAATTGCAATCAACGTTCAATGTTTTGTTTTGATTCTAGAAATCCAATAAATTCAAACAAAGGCTATAATTTATTTTAAAAAAATTAGATATCATGAAGAAAATTGTAGAGCAAAAAAAATTCGCGGGCAAATGCTGATAAATTAATAAATGGATAAATTATCGTCATGATAACTTCGCCCATAATGAATAGCTTGATTTCTTAAAAAAAAGAACACCGAAATACAGCTAGTCTACGGCCGCTTATTGATCTTCATCGGGCCAATTTAGCCCGGAAAAAACGTCCATTACAGAATTAATATTAGTGTAAATATAAATTTTATATTGAACCAACAATATTCGTCTCATTATAATAATGACGTGACAGTGTCGCTATTGATCATAAACCGACACACGTAAATTGTTGCCGGATAAAATGTCCCAAACACGAAAAATATTGTTACAAAATAACAGACTAGAAAAAGATGTAGAAAGAATAGCATTTTCTTTAAATTTTTCTCTTAATCTTTTTTTGACTTCAAAATATTATTTACGGAAAAGTTATATACAACCAAGTGGACTCAAATATCGTATATTTGCATTTTGTTTATTGATTTTCACAATTTCGTTGTATTTATTTAGGCTTCTTACCATAAACAAAACAAAAGTTAACAAGGCGCAGTTTAAATACGACCTTTATTCACCCTCCTTTCTCATCAATTGCATCACTTATTCAATCGGATTCACGATGATATTTATTATGGATATCATACATAAGGACAACATAGTCTTATTTATTTTGAAGTTACAAACTATACATAGAAACATTGATTTCAGCAAAAATATCCGGGATTACATTATTTGGAACTTTATCTCGACAAGTACAATGATCTGTATTCATATTTGTTTGACTTACACAAACTATGATCCTACATATCCATTTGATATCGGTTATATTCGAGACCAAGTTTGCGAACTACTGTGTATTGGATTTGATAATAACTTTGTAATATCCATCCGATTTGCAATACTGTTACGGAAATATCTTGAACAGTGGATCAAAGATGTGCTTTTGTTGACAAGAGAGCCCGACCGAGACGATCAATGTCATCAACTATTTGAGATATACAAAAATATTATGGAAGCCTACAATTTGTATAAGAAAATTTTCCAGGTGTTGGTAAGTTTCAGATGTTTTTCCTTCATCATCATCATCATCATATCAGCCGAAAGACGTCCACTGCTGGACATAGGCCTCCCCCAAGATGGGGGATTTACCATAATCGCCACGCTTGGCAGGCGCTTGGCAGCTTGGCAGGCGGGTTGGCGATCGCAGTGCATCTTGTTGAGTTTTACAGAGAACGCTGCTGCCCATTCTCTGGTAAGTCACTTAGTCGCATATTACGACACCCACGGGACGCTGAAAGATAGACAGACGGACGGATGGACGGACGGACAACGGAGGCTCAGTAATAGGGTCCGTTGGTTACCCTTTGGCTACTGAACTCTAAAAAACCATGGAAATGTTACATAATATATTCGTGTACCCTTGTTCAGTTCTTACTTGGATAGCTTCCGTTGTTCATCAGCAGCATACACACTGTCTCAGCTTCCTCAACAGTGATATAGAACTTCTCACAGTATATACTAAGAAAGATCACAAGTATTATATCTTTTGTAAGAAATAAAATAAATCCTAGGGTCAAGAGCAACATCTGTAAAATAAAACTAAATGTTTAAAAAAGTAAAATGTTCAATAAATTAGATCGATGTAAAACAGAAGATTCATTGAAAAAATATGTTTATCATACTCACTTCATTTCCCAATTCCGGAAAAACGTTGATATCGTATATTACAAAATTGAAATAACACAAAGCACGTTGAAATGTACAGAATATGCGATGTAGAATCTTAAAAAAAAATTTAGTTTTTTAGTAGTCTTTACAAGGCGTAACTGACAAAAGGCAACTCCTGAAAAGGAAATTTCTGAATTTAAAACAGTGATACAGTGACTAATTTTCTAAAATTACTTTGTTTTACACCCTGTAAACTTGTTAATAGAAATTATTACATTCACATGATGATCGTATCAGCCGAAAGACGTCCACTGCTGGACATCCTCCCCTAAGCGTCGCCACAACGCCCAGTCCTGCGCGTCCCGCATACATCGGCTACACGCGACCTTCACCAGGTCATCGGTACATTAGTTATTTTCTTCGAAATAAGAAATAGCATCAGGTTTCAAGCGACAAGTTCGCTCATAACGTTTCTATTAGTATCTCTAACCTATGCTTCAAACTCATACCTATTCCAAGCGACACTAACACCCGTATACACAAACAATACTTTTCTCAGTAAAGTCGTTATTTGTGATGTGTTTGCTCTTGACTCTAGTTTAGGTCAGAGATGACCGAGACGAAGTCTAAGTTGGAGCGACCTTAGCCAGAAAGAGCCTGTTAACTCTAATTTTGAAGAGATTAGGGTTGTAAGCGTTCGGAAATACAGACGCAGGCAGATAATTCCATTCCTTTGATGTGCGCATTTTAAAAGACGTTCGGAAAAGCTTAGTGCGAATTGGTGGAATAGCAGTAAGTTAAGGATGGAAAGTTGCAGTGCGACTGGACGATGTCCGATGGTAGAAGGGAGCCGATGGGATGAGGTCGTGGAGTTCCTGGGCACACTCACCGATGTACAATCTGTAGAAAACCGACAAGCAGGCAACCTTGCGGCGATGAGCCAAGCTGTGTAGCTTGGCATCTTCCAGTTTTACGTCGTCGACGAGCCTCTTAGCTCTACGTTCTACCGAGTCGAGTGCAGCAAGCTGGTATTTAGCTGAGCCATCTCAAAGGAGGCTACAATACTCCATGCTGGATCGGACTTGTGCCTTGTATAGGGTTAAAAGCTGTCCAGGCCTGAATTATCGCTTCACTCTATTTAGGATGCCCAGATTTTTGGCCACAGTTTGAAAGAATTCAAAGCTTACAAGTATTTAAAATGGTACTCAACGTATAGCTTTCTTGTATACTGGGCCAAACAAAAATACCCGATAAAAATATAATTATTACGATTGACTAGACTAGCATGAATTGATTTAATAGTAAATCAATTATTATTATCAAACAGGACGGAATGGAAGAAGAAAACCTGTTGCGTTATAGAAAATTCAAGTTATAAAAAATAAGCTATGTAAAATAATCCTTATTTTAAATAACGTTACCTTTATATAATACCAACAAATCTTACAGAATGTCACGTTCAAAAAGGTCTACAGAGCTATGGTCGGCGCCAGATAAGCGTGCAATAAAGTATATTGATTTTTCCCCAATATCCCTTCGTAGATTTTCGAACAATAAATTATGAACCGTTTTTCATTTCTAGATAAAAAACTTTTTACAAAAAAATATAACCGACTTCCAAACAAAACACTACAAAGAATAAAATTACCTTAATTTCGGAAGTCGGTGTTAAAAAAACAAAGAAGCAAAACCAAAAACAAAGTTTATTTTATTCTTTGTAGTGTTTTGTATGGAAGTCGGTTATATTAATTGCAATTTTTTTTTTTTTTCACTTTTAAGTGGTGATATACTTGGACGACATCTTCGTCAACACAGAAATTGAAATAAACAATAATGCTCACGAAATAAAAACTACTGAGCTAAATTGAAAAAAAATCACACAAATCGGATCAGAAACCTCGGAGTAATCGGTCTACATACATTAAAAAATATAAACCACACCCGCCGAATCAAGAACCTCCTCCTTTTTTGGAAGTCGGTTAAAAATATAAAGGATCACGATAGAAGTCGATTCAGGAAAGCTTTATGTCATTATTTTTGTTTTTGATATTTAGAAAGTCAATAAATGTATGTGGGTTAATGACCGTTATTGCACGGGTATCTGATGTCTACCATATTTAAAATTTTGCCATTTTTAATACTAAAAAAAAGGTTAATGGGTGGTAAAGGTGACGCAGGTTTGGTGAATTTTTAAATCGATATTCTAAACTTTGACAACAGTTAAAGATCTATCATATTATCGATTTATGAGAGTTATCACAACAAAAACGCGGCACAAAATCTGAACAATATGTCGTTTTTCTTTTTGTTTTTTTTAGGATGCTTACTTCAAAAGGAAAAAACGGAGCCGTCTGTCTGTCAAGACCCTTTATCTCGGAAGCGCTTGAAGGTATCGAGTTGAAATTAAAACCATGTCCTTAAGTCTACAGCTCCTTGAAACTGAAAAAATCAGACTTCTAAGTTAACGTAAAATATAAATGCGGTCATTTATGCCGCAAAAACGTATATTTCGACACTCTCAAGGGAATATATTTAGGGTACTTTCCGTTGACGTAGAACTATGAAATTTGGCAAATAAAACTACTTGCTTAGGGAAAAGTCTTAAAACTGTACATTTGTAATTAAATCATAAAAAATATGGCCTTTATTTAAAGTAATTTGTAGCTACAAATTTGTACGGAACCCTTGGCCCGACTTGCACTTGGCCGGTTTTATTTAATCGAGGAATGGGCTTGCTCTTGACCACAATCACGCCTGGTGGTAAGCGATTTGACTTTGATTCTAGCGAGAGATGATGTTGCCCGCTGAAGAAAAATAATGATAAATTTGTCTTCAGCGGGCGACATCTCTCTTTACTAATCGCTCTCTGTGCTATTGCGCGTCGATATTGTTCGTTATTAATTATAAATTGTCGCTTTACCACGCACCGCAATAACACGGGCTGGCAAAAGTGGAAAGAACACAGAGTGGGTGTACTCTGTGACTCACAAATGCCAATAAAAACCAAAGGCAAGGTCTAAAAAAACCGCAGTACACCCAGCCATTGGTGCAGAGTGCTGACCAATTACAAAAGCGCAGATGAACAAGGTGCACGTCAGCGAAATGCGAATGCTCAGATGGTCTGCAGGCATCTCACTTCTAGATAAAGTGCTGAACGTGTACATCAGAGGCAGCTTCAAAGTAAGACCAATATTGGGCAAGCTGCAAGAGATGAGCTTGTGGTGGTTCGGTCAAGTCATGCGTCGACCTGACGACCACATGACCAAAAAAGTGCTGCAACTGGAGACGGGACCCAGAGGCCAAGGCAGACCCCGACCTACATACAAAAATACGAAAATATTTATTTCATCTCAAAACATTGTGAGCATACTTGAATTGTGGCAGTCCCGGTAAGTTACAATAGTACTTGTGTTGGGACTGTCACGTTCTTCCCTTAGTTGGTGGCTCTACAATGTAAAATGAAATGAAACAATGTAATGAAACGAAGGCCAGAGAAAGGAAGGAAGCTTTACCCTCTTTTGCAGAAATGTCTTTGAAATGTGTATAACAACAGAACTGTTGGACTGTTTATTTTATCATGATAATATAGCTTTGCATTTTGTATTTAAGTTTCGAAGGTTTACTCAGTAGGGATTTTTGAAAAATAAGTTACAATCCCCACTGGTGGGGATTTGTTGGTGGGAATTTATGGAATAAACCGTTTTGAAAATGTGTGATATGTCTTTAAGATTAATCTACACATAGCCGGGACGTGGCCGTGATGGGCACGGGCCGTGCGCTGTCAGGAGCTTATAAAAATATCGTTGCATACATTTTAAATGAACTCGTTCACACTCGTCCTTGTCCGGAGCTTCCGTGACTGGGAATACGTCATCAGGGCTCTCCGGGCTTACACTAAAGCAATTGCTACAAAAACAAACTGATGAATGAGCGGCACGTGCACAACCTGGCCACGGTCCAGTAGCTTCTCTGACGGGACACGGATGCACGGTCACTACCCTGACACGGTCCTGACACTGCCCGGCCAAGTCCCGGCTATGTGTGGATCAATCGTAGACTTTGTCTCTGTCATCTCTGACATAGACAAGAGTCAAGAGCTAACCGATTACAAATTTAAAAAAAACCTTTACAAAACACAATAATAATAAAAATATTAAGCGAAACAGAAGAAAGATCACTTGTGCCTCTCTTATTATTTAGCCTCGAAATCCTCTTTTAAAAATTACTTACTTTCACGCATTTTACTTACTTGCGTCAAACAATTTTTAGTATCGACCGCGTGTTTATTTTGTCCCGCGTAATAATAGATATAACGATAACACATTTTTAATCTAACGAAAAATATTTGACTCATTGTGATAATTGCATAGACAATATTATATAGACAATATTGCATAGATAATTATTCATTTAGTGATCACAAAGCGACACACGTAGGACACCTGACAAAATGCCGCGAATACAAGAATTGTTATTAAACAATAAATTAGACAAAGATATTGAAAAAATTGCGTTTTCTTTAAATTTTTCTCTGAATCTTTTTTTGACTTCAAAATACTATTTACGAAAGAGTCACATTGAACCAAATGGAATTAAATATCGTGTATTTGCTTTCTGTTTATTAATTTTCGCTATTTCGTTGTATCTATGTAAGGTTTTTACCGTAAATAACTTAAAAGTAAAGAAGACGCAATTTAAATTTGATCTCTATTCGCCATCTTTTATCATCCATTGCATCATGTTTATAGTTGGATTCACGACGGTATTCATTCTGGATATCGTGCATAAGGACAACATCGTGTTACTTATTTTGAAGATACAAACTATACACAGAAGCATGGATTACAGGAAAAGTATCCGGAGTTATATGATGTGGAACTGGATCTCAACTACAACAATGATCGCTATTCATATTCTTTTTAGTAATTTGAACTTTGATCCTACATACTCTTTTGACATCGGCTACATTCGTGATGAAATTTGTGAATTTTTGTGTATCGGCTTCGATGACAATATTATAATTTCCATCCGATTAATAATACTATTGAGGAAACATCTTGAAAACTGGATTGAAGAAGTCTTCATGATAAGAAACGAAAATGTCAACGATGACCAATGCCTTCAACTGCTTCGGATATTTAAACATATTCTGGAAGCTTACAATCTGTACAAGAAAATTTTTCAGGTACTGGTAAGTTCGAAACATTATCACATTGCAACTGCTAATCATCATCATGCATCCCACCCACACGCACAAAATGTTTTGGGAACACTAACATAGTGCGTACATCTAAGGAGTGGAATTCCCTGCCGGAGTCTGTGTTTCGTGATAGCTACAACCTGGGAGTCTTTAAGTCAAGAGTGAATAGGTTACTTCTAGGTAAGCGTGCTCCATCTTCGACTACATCATCACTTACCATCAGGTGAGATAGTGGTCAAACGCGTGCCTGTCAACAGTAAAAAAAAGAAAAGAAATGAAACTCCTACTTACAAAGTAAACATCAATTATGCTACGGCTACACTACCGTAATATGGAAAAAATTATGACCATTATTGAAACCAAATCTACTGAAACAACACCAAATATGGCCATAATTATTGTATATTACGTAGTGTGGTCATAGCATAAGAGGGTAAACTAATAATAACTGTTTTTTAGATTCTATTTCGTGCATTATGCACCTTTCAACGCTGTCTGTGTTATCAAAATTTTGTAATTTATGATATGACCATATCTGATGAATTGGAAAACGAAGTAAGTGCATTTTTTTCTGTATTTTAGTTGCTATTAAATATTTGTGAATATAAGTCATCTGGGACTGTTCATAACAAATATGTCCAGACATTTTTTTTTTTGTAATTTTGAATTGTGTTTCTTTTACTTTTATACATAACGCGCACGTCGACATTGTTTTGTGAAATTGTAAAATTTCAACTCGAATGCTGTTGTGAATTTAAAATTTATAGTTTGTTAAACATGTATAAAATCAGACTCATCTTTATTTGTGTGGTTTTTTTTTCATATTATTATGTATAATTTCACATAAGTTTGATTTTCCAGGTTTTGATCTGGGGCCTTGGGCGTATTTTATTTATTTCCAAAGATGTAATGCTCGTAATATTACAAAGTATATACTGTGAGAAGTTCTATATAACTGTTGAGGAAGCTAAGATTGCGTGTATACTGCTTATGAAGAACAGAAACTATTCAAGTAAGAATGCATTCAAACTGACTCTGATTTTAGTGCATCATCTGTGTTTGCTGATAGCTACAACCTGGGAGCCCTTAAGTTAAGAGTGAATAGGTTACTTTTAGCCAAGCGTGCTTAATCTTCGACCGTATCGTCGCTTGCTATCAGGTGAGATAGTGGTCAAACGTATGCCTATCATTGTTAAAAAAAAACTAGTATTTTTTTATAGTGAGGCGAAGGGTTGTACGTAGTTTTATAGAAGACAGTTTGACAGATTTTCGTTTCATATTTTTTTTTCATAATATCGTTTCATAGAATAATCAATACGCAGAATACTTACTATGAATAAATTTAGATCATAGAGTTTTGTTACAAATTAACTTTGTTTTGATATTCATCATATCATAGAATATCAAACCAAATATTCTTTATCCTCATATTGAGTAGTTAGCATAAAACTTGTTACTTACCAAGAAAAATATTTTATCATATGAAATTTTTAAACTTTTACAAAATGCAATAAAATAATCCTATAAAATTACAATATCGCGTTCACAAAAACAATGCGGGTAAATTCTAGTCAAGTAAAACTTTTTATTCGGACCCGGACGACGGAACCCCACGAAGCAGCAATGGTGGCAAATGGCGATGGGAATAAAGACCAAAATATGCAAACAAGCATACACGATGAATGCAGAAAGTAAACAGCAAGCATGCAGCAAGCATACAGCAAGCATACAGCAAACATGCAGCAATCATGCAGCACGTAAACGAGCATGCAAAATGCAAGCAAGGATGCAACATGCAGGCGAGCATGCAACATGCAGAATGCAAGCAAGCATGCAGCAGGCATGGTTTCTGTCACGGCTTCAGATCCCTCGCGAACTTATCGTCGCATATGGTTATAACACCTGCTCCTCAGCTCGCGGGCCGCCTCACCCCTCCGCGCCTTCGCGGGTTTAAATTACACTCCAGGGGTAGGGCAGACAAGACTACGTGGGGTCGGTTTTACAGTGGTTTGTGTCTGTCACAATTTTTTTTGCACATATGTTGATTTTTCAAGATCATATTTGAATTTTAATTTAAGGTTAAAATGCTATTTTATAGAAATGGCAATATACTTAGTAAAATTATTCCGAATAAAAATCTGCCATCTTAAAAGTATGTCAGGGACATACCTATTACAAAACAATAATATTTAATTATAATTGCATTTTCACTGAAATATAAAATTAAATTAAAAATATACCGGACAAACAATATATAAAAAATAATTCTGCTGTTTGATAAGTTTGTTAAATAATGAAATGTGGTCATGAAATTCATTGTATTTCTGTGAAATAGGTTCCATTAAAGTGAATAGTCTTTGAAACAATAATATGTGACAAAAAATTACAAGGACCAAATATTATATGAAACATTTTCTGCGAAACGAAATTCTATTAAATTTCTGTCTGCGAAACAAGGGTACACTGAGTCGAAGACAAGCTGAACTAAGTTCACCCAAAACATTAGCATTGTCCATAGTCTCCAGTAGTTTCAGATTCGTATTCATAATGCAGTGTAGTCTTTTAAAAACCAAAGGTATATTGGTATCTAATAATTAAATGTTTTCGTTAAATTCGTCTAAATACTACTGCTGTCGGTAAAGAAAAAATAAATATCAGGATCCCCAGAACATTAGAGTATACAGAGTAATTTTTAAAACACCAACAACCTCTTAGGTATTGAAATTACACATGATAATAAACAACTTAACTCCGTTAAAATAACAGGCTAACTAGAAGGAGATGCTAAAGGAGTAAAACTTAGTTAGATAATGGACACATAAAAGAGCTACCGAGCTATCTCATGATCACGTCACTGGTGGTTGTCAGTGAAAAAGACTGCGTCCTAAAATTTGAATGAAAATAAAAGGAGAAAAAATACGATGTTGACTTTGTAACTGGGCTGGTCATGATAAAGACAGCGGGAATCGAACCCGCGACACCGTTTCTCGGGTTCGATTCCCGCTCGGAACAAATATTTCTTTCGTCTACAGATAGTTGTTCCCGGTGTGGCTGTTTGTGTTTAAGTCGCCTCTTTGCTTCAACAACGTGGTAAGTCCGACAACTCATTTTTTATTTTTTTATTTTAAAGTAATTGAAACCATCTTGACCGATTTTATCTTTCTAAAAACCGTAAAAAGAAAATTGACGGACTTATCACATTATTGAAGCAAAATCGCTGTGCCCGATTTAATCTATCCAAAAAACGTCATAAAAAATAATTAATCGTTAGACTTATCACGTTATTGAAGCAAAAAAGGTGTTTTTTTACGTTGGAGAAATTCCTAGCATGGGTTTTTTAGCAAGGTTATTTTAAAAAAAGAAAAAAAATTGTAAGTAAAAATACCCCAGATTTATTGCATCATGCTATTGCTTTTCACTGGTGGCCCGGTGATAATGGCTGCGACTTACGAGTTGTAGTCGTACGTTCGAACCCGGCCAGGCGTTTCACTTTGTGTAAAATATTTCATCACCACTGCTATCAAAACGATAAAGCTCTCAAATCGTGAGGAAACCGGCTTGTCCTAGAACCAAAAATACGAAGACATGTGACATCTACCGACCCGCACTGGGCTGGCGTGGTGGATTACGGCCCACTCGCTCTCATCGAGAGGAGGCCTGTGTCCCAGCAGTGGGAACATTATAGGATTATACTATGCTATGCTATTGCTTTTACAGAGTGTCATGGAAGTCTTTGCAAGAACGTAATTCTGGCTAACCGATCATTCAGTAAGATGACCGCGTGCGGCTTGTTTTATGTCGACGCTGCGCTACCGTTGTACTTGATGGGAGTTACCGTTCATTATATTATTCTACACTTACAATTCTATTTTCTCTAAATAAATAACGTAAGGATAAAAACAGTGCTTTTTCATTATAAAACTTAAATTAAATAAAACTTTATTTTAGACGTAGTCCATATATTTAGTTAGTATTGGTGTTAGTAAAAATGGGGTTTACTTAAGTAGGTTAGTATTGTTAGTTTATATAACATTTATTTATTTAAGTATACCTATCACTGTCCCCACCCAGTGGCCCTGAAAGGGACAGTCCGGTCTGGCAGCTATCATTTTCATTATGCTGTTGTCACTACCGTGTAAGCGCTGTAGTAAGGAGGCCGCTTTCTTTCGCATGATGGCATGGAAACCATCTGTGCGAGCCTCCGCGAACATTCCTGAAGCACGACAACGCCATGTTAATATTGTCTTACAATTTCCTGATCGAAATCAGCAAATGATTTTGTTCGTAGAAAAAATTTGGGGCACAGCACGGTGGCGTTCAAAGACCAGCTAAATGAAAAGTGGCACTATCTAGGGTTCCGTATCCAAAGGGTAACCATCGAAACCCTATTACTAAGCCTCCGCTGTCCGTCCGTCCAACCGTCTGTCTGTCTGTCTGTCAGAGGACTGTATCTCAAGAACCGTTATAGGTAGACAGTATAAATTTCCTCAGATTGTGTATTTCTATTGCCGCTATAATAACAAATAATAAAAATTAAGGTTTGTGGAGGAGCTCGTGGCTAAAGAATAACAGCCACACAGATCGATCTTCAAGGTTAAGCAACGCTTGCCAAGGTTGGTCTGTGGATGGGTGACCATCTTAATATACCGAGTTTCCTCCATGCCTCGGAAAGCACGTTAAGCCGTTGATCCCGGCTGTTATTTGCAGATCTTTGGCAGTCGTAACGGATTGTCAGAAGCCAGTAAATCTGACTCCAGTCTTGCCAAGAAGTACCGTGTTACCCAGTTAATGGGTTGTGGACGTCTGGTAGGCAGCCGCTCCACGTAAAACACTAGTATTCAGCTGAATCCGGTTTGACTGGAAGCCGTGGGAAAAGGCTAGGCAGATGATGATGAGGATGTATATTAGTAAAGATTAAATTAGATAAAACAATCAAGGGAGCTACCATACAAGAAACGTGTTTTTTGTCGGTTTATGTTACGAAATCCTTCATTTTAGGGCTATATAAGTATACCTAAGCATAAGATATGTTTACTCAGTACCTAGTTAGTGATAACAAAAACGACTGTCAATCCATCAATAGCTGAAGGCTCCTTCCAGAACAACTACGTTATTGTCATTAATTAAAACCGCAAGGTTTGTGTTTTAAAACCGTTTCTGCATCAGAAGGTTAGACTGGCCTGCTAGCTCGCCTGACTTAAACCCAATAGAGCACGTGTGGGATGCTCTTAAGCGAGCTTTTTGGAACCGTCACCACGTTCCCAGACAGTGCCAGAGCTCAGGGAAGCCGTTATTCAAGAATGGGACAGGTTACCCCAAGAAATGCTCGATAACTTGATCCTCAGCATGCCCAGGAGGATCTCCGCATGTGTTCGAGCCAGGGGAGGAGTTATATTATTTTTCGCGACGAAGCGTTTAGCAATGTATAACTCGCTCAGATAAAGCCCATGTATAGTTATAAGCTTATGTACTTAATACTTAGGAGCTTATGTACTCACATAGTCATAGTTTAGAAGGCTATATAATTGATTAAAAGCATATATTTTCGTCGTTTTTCCCCAGACACATAAAAGATGTTCTGGGGAAACTTATTTTCACTAAACTCCTCAGTCTCCTCATCCTGGTAACCCCCAAAAAGGTATGGTTTTGATGGTTGATAAAAATCAACGTTAACGAAGGTACACAGGTAATGAACATTTCACACATACCTACACAGGACAGTTACTCAAAGGTAATAGGGTGGATAGCAAAAAGCCACTATTTACAGACACCTTCAGTTACTAAACATACAGAAAATCTAGGTATAAAGGCTTTAAATAATAGGCACTGGAAACCTGGCACTGAGCCCTATCCAGATATGTACACATCTTTATGATCAGGCAAGGCATAAAGCCGCAAAATAGGAAATGTAAAATCACAGATTTTTATCTCCTTCCGGGTTCCTGACCTATAGTACCTCCACCCTTAGAGGGGTGGCCTCAAAAGTTGTGTATCTGGATAGAGGGATGATGCACCTACCCTAATACAGATAGTTTGATAGCCCATACAGGCACAGGGCACAGTTTTTCGGGAAATCAACCCTTAATAGTAGGCAAGTTCACACTTGTAAACAGTTTCGATAGTTAAATACAACAAGCCCACTAGTGGGCAGGGTTGAAGGGTTGGTTTTCATCCCATTCGACGGGGAATTTCGGGGGATTTACACAGAGGTGCATCAACCCCTATCCAGACCTAGAATAGACCTAGATATAACCAGGAATGTAATAGAACTGTAGAAAAAATTAACAGTTAAAATAAACTAAATCAGTTAGTGGTTTTTGGGCCTCGTTACAGTAAAGTAAGCTCGTACCTTAGTAAATGGACGAAAAATAGCAATTCGTAGTCACCGGCAGAAGAAATATAGAATCTATAAATAGAATCACAGTACTCGCGAATTTGCCCTTAAACCATTAGCTGTAGTGTTGTCAAATTCCTGCATATTATTTAACCCTGGTAAGCATTCATCCCTCACCCCAATCTACCCCGAAGACAGCAAACTAAGTAATTGGCAAAATAGAAGAACGTTGTACGAGTGGTACGGGGAACCTCAGATCCCGGTACAGGACATCAGCGCGGCTGGACGCAGTCGGGTGGTCACAGTTCACATCGGAGGAGTAGAAGAAGGACAGACCTACCCCGTCACACCCCCGTTCCAGTCGATCACGCCCGTTCGGTACAATTATATTCAATATAAACTTTTTATTAATAAATTGTTGTTTAAGTTTGATTAAACAGTCTTTGTCTTTCTATCAAATTCCTGTTACAATTAAACTCTGATTAAGTACTCAATTTTTGTTACTAAAAAAAGAATTTATTTTTTTAACTTCAAACAAGGTTTTTCTATTTAAAGAAAACACAACAAAGATTTTTTCTTGATAAAGTTAAATTAAAAACGTATATCAGCTTATGCTAGAGTTCACAAACATTTTTGATGTGTGTAGAATGCTTAAATAATAAATACAATGTTTATAATTATCTTTCTGATTGAGAGAACTCATAATAATATTGACGAAGACTAAACTAAGAAACAGGCTTTCAAGTAGTGTTTTCGGATTGTTATTGTGTATTCATCATCTGCCTAGCCTTTTCCCAACTAGGTTGGGGTCGGCTTCCAGTCAAACCGGATTTAGCTGAATACCAGTATTTTACGCGGAGCGGCTGCCTACCAGACCTCCACAACCCATTAACTGGGTAACACGGTACTTCATGGCGAGAATGGAGTCAGATTAACTGACTTCTGACTATCCGTAACGACTGCCAAAGATCTACAAATGACAGCCTGGACCAACGGCTTAACGTGCTTTCCGAGGCACGGAGGAAACTCGGTACGTTAAGATGTTCACCCATCCACAGACCAACCTTGGCAAGCGTTGCTTAACCTTGAAGATCAACCCGTGCGGCTGTTATTATCTAGCCACGAGCTCCTCAATTGTATTGTATTGCTCTATTTCGGTTTGTTTCTGTTCTATGTTAACTTCATATTTCGTGTCCCAGGCTATCTCTATCCATTCCAGGTTGCCTAGAAGAGATCACGGAATATGATGAGGCCGTCAATTGTACGATTCAGGGTTCCGTACCACAAAAGGAAAAAAACGGAACCCTTATAGGATCACTTTGTTGTCCGTCCGTCTGACTGTCAAAACCCTTAATCTCGTAACGAAATTAGAACCATATACTCAGCTCTACGATCCCTTGAAGCTGTGAGAAAATCAAACTTGTAAGTTAAGGTAATAAAACGATACGGCCATTTATGCAGCAAAAAACGTATATCTCGACACTCTCGAGAGAATCAAAATTCATAGGGTATTTTTCCCTTTGACCTAGAACTATGAAATTAGGCAAGTAATACCGTCATAGACTACAAGTACAGGGAAAATTCTGAAAACTATACATTTGTAATTAAATCATAAAAAAACTTGTCATTATTTAAAGTTATATTGAAAGTTCGTACAAATTTGTAAGGAACCCTCGGCCAAGTGCGAGTTGGACTCGCCCAGTCCAACTCGCACTTGGCCGGTTTATTTTTATTTTAGGTTATCTATTATGGAAATGTAAAACATTTGGTGTACAATAAAGTATAAATAAATAAAAATGGTTGATAAACCCATGGGTAAGTTTATGTAGCCCTATCGCATGTTAAAGAATTTTTCTAGTGTTTAACAACAAGGGTTTTTCGTAAAAGCGTTATCATTAAAACGTTTCTCATTACAAAAAATACAAGGGCTGGACGGCATTTTAGAACACGTGATGCAATAGGTACTGGTTGCATCAAGTCTTGTAATTTTGCCGTCCAGCATTGCATAACTGTCTTCCAAATTCTAAGAGCGGTCAAGTAATGCAAGAAATTGACAAAAAATGGAGATATTGTTTGTATTTGTTATCTTAGTTACTTAGCAACATAATTTTTAATTCCGAAATACACGCGAATGAAATCGCGGGCCAACAGCTTGTAAAAAATAAATAAATTTTACCTATGAAAGGGTTGGTCAAATAATATAGGTACAGAATTCACTGAGATATTTCCAAATAATAGGCAACCTCTCAAAAAAAAATCCTAGGGGTTTTGGTTAAAAAGCTATCCACCGATTCAATTAATATTTTATTTTTTGGCTACCTATGCGAGTTGCGACTTTAAATTTTGTGAATATCGTTTTACGAAATAAATCTCTTGGAAAAATATCATAAAACTGATCTAAGGTTTTTATTCGAATATTTGGAGCATAGATATTATATTTCTATTATTTGGAGCTAGAAAACAGACCCCAAAATTTTTGCCACCAATTCGTTGTAAAAGTTCTTTTTTTCCGATGGTTTTACTCGCTGAAACTGTGTACCATGAAAAGAAAAAGATACATCTTTAGTGGAGCGTTAGGTATGTCAAAAAAAAAGAATTTTGATGATCGTACTTCTTCTTCTTCTCGAGTCGATGGTGACCCGTAAATATTTTTTGGCCTGTAGGTGGCCACGTTCACAGCGGCATCAGTGGCGTTCATCAGGTCTTCAATGGTGCAGGTATAAGGGCACTTGGGACATTCCAATAAGTGGGCCATATTTTGAACGCTTAATTATCGTACTGAAAGATCTATTCTATTATAATCTCACATTACAAACTTCGATGAAGAGAGCTTAAAGCAAATGATTTAATCTTCTTCTTCTTCTTCCACCTGGCGTTAATCCCGGCTATTGCCAGGGTCCGCCTTCCTACTTAGCTTCCTCCACTTTGCCCGGTCTTCAACATCCTTCTCAGTCAGGCCATTGGCTCTCATGTCAGACTTGACGACGTCCAGCCAGCGCTTGCGAGGGCGACCACGGGGCCTAGCCCCAAGAACAGCCATATTCATGCATCTCCGACCAACGTACTCCATAGGGCGGCGCATGATGTGGCCATACCATCGCAGACGACACTCTTGCAGTTTTTCCCCCACGTCACGGACACCAAGACTACCTCGGATGTAAGAGTTGCGCATGCGATCGGATCGCGTTACGCCACTCATCCACCTCAGCATCTTCATCTCCGTGACGCGAAACTCCTGGGTGTGTCTGCTTAGTGCTGGCCAACACTCGCCCCCGTACAGTAGGACAGGCCGAATGATGCATTTATATATCTGCCCCTTGAGCTTCGGAGGCATTTTGCGGTCGCATACAACGCCCGTCACCTCGCGCCACTTCGCCCAAGCCGCGCCAATACGTGCTTGGACATCGTCGTCCACGTTGCCAGACTCGTGCAGCACGGATCCAAGGTACCTGAACGTATCGGACTTTCTGATCAGGTCCGAACCTATTCGGATGGTGTTTGTATCCGTGCTGCCACAGGACATGTACTCAGTCTTCGCCACATTTAGTCTCAGACCACCGTTTTCAAGCAAATGATTTAATACTTTAATATATTCTAGAGGAAAACTGATTTTCTAAACAAAGAAACAATTTCATCTCTTTAAATAATATTAATTATAATTTGCTTTAATTAGCTTTTGTTGTCCAACAGTTGGGCAAAGTTCCCCCCGGCCAATCTGTCAGGAATGCGTCTACATCATGGCCCCAGCGTACTTTAGGCCTACGTCGTTAAATGACATATAATCATCTGCCTAGCCTTTTCCCAACTACATTGGGGTCAGCTTCCAGTCAAACCGGATTCAACTGAATACCAGCGTTTTACGTGGAGCGGCTGATTACCAGACCTCCGCAACCCATTAACTGGGTAACACGGTACATCTTGGCAAGACTGGAGTCAGATTTACTGGCTTCTGACAATCCGTAACGACAGCCAAAGATCTACAAATGACCGCGCTCACTTCCCTTCCCGCTTGTGCGCTGTGAGGTGTTTATTATATCACTCCGTTCTGTAAATTCGGAATTTGCATTGTGTATCTATTCTAAGGCTTGTGAACTGTTCCTAGCTGTGCCATAGTGTATTAAGTGCGTGTTTTGTAAGTTTTTAAAGCTGTCTGTCTATTCTTTTATTGCTAATTAGTCAATTTCTCCAGCCTTCGGTAAGTGCATTTTTTTTTTCTGTGTGTGAGTACCGCGAAATAACTTAATCGATCGATATTTATTTGTTTAATTCTTTAATTTCATTCATTCGCGTTCTAATACGTTTATTTATCGTATTCTCCGTCAATGATGATGTCAACAAATGATGACCCACCAGATCGCGGCGGAGAAATATTTCGTAGAAATACTAAAACCCAAAGGTCGCCCGTGGCGACCTCCGCTAATTCGAAACGTTTATTCAGCGAAATGTCTCCATCATACATTTCGCCCGATGATAGGTCCAAACGGCTTCATCAAACATTCGAAACCGTGGAAAAATCCTCGCCGATTTTAAATATCAGTGATGTGAGCAATACCGACTATTGTGACTTAGTTTCCGGGGCGTCGTCATACCTGTCTAAAATTAACGACCTAGTGAATGATCAGGGCTCTCGAATTAATGTTGCAAATAAATCAGCTATCATGGATATGACACAGCGTGTCACGGCCATTGTTTCTATGCTGGCCATAAAATCATCATGCAACGAGACGAATTTAGCCAATACGGAACGCGAATTAGATAAAATCAAGTCGAATAACGCTGTCAATCCCGATCCTGTCAATAACAACTGTAAAATTTCATATGCGGACTCGTTGAAACTACGTTTGCCAAAAGTAGCTCCAGCAGTTATGCAGTCCCGACCACCGTTACCCTGTGTGGTCGCATACCCTACCGCGGACCGGTCAGCTGTCTATAACACTTCGTCCGTGACAAAACAAGCGCTCATGAAGGCAATTAAGCCCAGTGACGACGGTTTTCAAATTGTAGGCGTGAAAAAAACCGCGAAATCTGGAGTCGTACTACGCGTTGCTAATGAAATTCAACTTAGAAAGTTAGAATCTGTGGATGCTATCAAGGCCGCTGGTTTACGACTAGAAAAGCCAAAGGGTAGACGCCCTAGAGTGTTAGTGAAGGATGTTCCATCATCAATGGATGATGGCGCTTTTCTAAACGCGCTTTACCGCCAAAATATTAAGGATGAGATGCAAATTAAAGAGGATGACTTTATAAAGTCTACCAAAATTATTCGTAGGCGCTCCTTAGATAACGGTCGGAAATGGATTGGCATTGAAATAGAACCCGCGGTACGTAAACACTTAGTGACTACCAAGGATAAGTTATTTATTGATTGGGCTACCTGCCGTTTTATTGATGATGTAGAAGTAGTTCGGTGCTTGCATTGCCAACAGTTCGGTCACGTTAAGAAACACTGCACTAGTAAGAAACTGACCTGTGCCAATTGTTCGGAGGCACACGAAACAAATGATTGCCCGCATAAGGACGACTTAAATTTTAAACCGACTTGCGTGGCGTGCAAACGCTTTAAAAAACCGTGTGATCATCGCTGCGGATCTCAAGAGTGTACTACCTACAAACTGAAACTCGAACAATTAATCCTAAACACTAACTACTAATAATGGATATTTTAACCATAGGACAATTAAATCTCCATAACGATAGGGTGGCGACATCTGAGCTGGATAAATTGATTGTGGATTATAATCTTGACATAGTGCTTATTCAGGAACAATACCAAAACGCGCGCTTACGTCACAGGGTGGTTCAGCTGGACTGCAGGGCGCGGGCCGGAATTTATGTAGCGCGTTCTTCGGGCTTTACTGTTACATCTATAAGTAATCTCATGACGCCTCATTGCGCCGTGGCGGAAGTATCATCGCCTACCTTTAAGGTTTACGTTGTGAGCTGCTACTTTCAATACTCAGACCCAGTTACTCCACATATACATAATCTCCGTCACGTCTTGCGGTCGCTCGCGGGCTGCAAAGTTATAGTAGGTGCTGATGTAAATGCATCTTCTTCCCTGTGGTATGGCAAAGTTCGATCCACTGATTCTGAACGACGTTGTGCGGTTGAAGATTTTATTGCTGAGATGAATTTATCAATTCATAACACCCCAGACGCACCACCTACTTTTTGTAGCCAAATGGGCAAATCTTGTATTGACGTCACACTTTCTAGTGCAGACGTACGCTTGGATAGGTGGCGTGTCCTTCCTGATGCGTCTTGTAGTGATCATCGCCTGATCGTGTACGAGTTTGTTCCTATGTTTACTCAAGGTTCGTCACACTTAATTGGAAATGTTAGATATAAAAGTAAGGGCGCAAATTGGGAATTCTTCGGCTCACTTTTTTTCTGGTCATGTCAAAGACTTCACTCGCGACGGACTGTCAGCTGAGGAAAGTGCTGAGATAATGTCGGACGCCTTCACTTACTGTGCTGACATTGCTATTGGTCGCGCATCCATGACCAATATTCGTAGATGTGTTTGGTGGAGTGACTACCTTGTTGAACAACGTAGAAGCTTTCGTAGAGCTCGTAGACAGCTTAACAAGCTAAAAAAACGTAAGGTTACCGGGGACCTCCTTAATCTTGCTTTAAGTACTTTTAGAGTTGCCAAGTCACGCTACAGAGCATCTGTTGAAAAATCTAAGGGTAATTTATTGCGGAAAATTGTTGATAAACTTGATAAGGAGGGTCCGTGGTCTCCTTTGTACCACGAGTTCAAAGCTAATAGATCTGGCGACCTTGCGTACGTTCAAAACATTAAAGTAAACAATAAACATACAACCGGCATTGAAGAAACAACTGATGCTCTGCTTGAATCCCTTATACCAGACGATTCATCAGTAAATGATAATGAATACCACCAACAGATCAGAGCGTGGGCCAAGGTGCCACCTGAATCACCGGAGTCAGATCTTCCATCCACTGACGAATTCATAAACGTTGTGAAGAAACTACCTCTTAACAAATCATCCGGTGAAGATAAAATATCTAATAGAATGATTATAGAAGCGTGTAAGACAGCCGGAGACGCGATCTTATCAGTATATAACCGATGCATTGCGGAAGGTATTTTTCCTCGAATATGGCGACAGGGCTTTATACGCATTATTCCGAAGAGTGGCGATAAGCCCCCGGATGACCCTAAGTCCTATTGGCCCATAACCCTACTTCCATCTTTGGGAAAACTCTTAGAGCGACTAATCGTTCCGCGCTTACTACCGAATGGACCTAAATTTCATAATAATCAATTTGGTTTCAATTATTAACTTATCGGAACATAAATATGTGGTTGGAATCTTTCTCGACATTTCTGGCGCTTTTGATAACGCATGGTGGCCGATGTTACTACTTAAAATGAAAAACCGTGGTTGTTACAAAAACATCTATAATCTGATTCTTTCTTACTTTCTAAACGGTTCCGTGAAACTCAAACTAGGACATCATTCCATTACTAAGTCTCTAACCATGGGATGTCCTCAGGGCTCAGTTATCGGTCCATATGTTTGGAATATTGGCTACGATGATTTCCTCGCGCTTCCGCTCCCATGCGGCTGCTCATTAACCGGTTACGCGGACGATGGCTTGCTTCTCATTCAGGCAAGTACTCGTGCTGGCCTTGAGAATTTGGCTGACACATGCCTACGATTAATATCTCAGTGGGGCGATCGAAACCGTCTGACCTTTGCACCGCATAAAACCTATCAACTTATTTTAAAAGGAAACCTTAAATCCTGGCCTAGTATTAAATTCAATAACGTAAGTACCCGTTAAAAGAAAAGGATCCGTGTGCTATCTCGGTATGCTATTAGAAAATAACTTTTCATTTATTGATCATATAAAAACAGTAGGTGAGAAAGCAAAAAAGAACTTCTACGCCTTGACGAGAATATCCAAAGCTACTTGGGGTCTATCTTTTCAAACCTTAAAAACTATTTATGGGGCTACCTACTTGGGTTGTATGTGCTACGGGGCACCTGTCTGGGCCGATAGGGCCACCATAGGTGCGGTACGACGTAAATTGCTTCAAAGCCAGCGTTTGGCTTTGATATTTTTATGCAAGGCGTATAGGACGGTTAGTACTGAAGCCTTACCAGTGCTGGCGGGTGTTCTCCCAGTCGATCTAGAAGTGCAGCGGCGTGCTGCAATGTACTACTACGCTAGAAAGATTACGGACCCAGAGTTCTTACCGCAACGCGGCCGTGCTAAGATCTCTAGATTACTAAAACCCCAGACTGATGTCTGGGAGGAACTTTTATCCGATTGGCAATGTAGGTGGGAAAATTCCATCAAAGGCCGTCACCTCCACCAATTTTTTCCATCTGTTCGTGAGCGGCTGGACAGAACATGGCTGGAGGTGGATCACTGTGTTGCCCAATTTCTCACAGGTCATGGCAATTTTAAGAGTAAATTATTTTCCTTTAAGCTTGTGGCCTCGCCTTTATGTCAATGTTCTACAGCTGACCATGAATACGAACAATCCGCACATCACATCTTATGGGAGTGTAGTCTTTGGCAAACTGAACGCAATATTAAGTTAGATAGTATTAAGGTTACATCTGGGGTAGTTTACTATACGGACCTTGTTGAAACCAGAACAAATTTCCGTGCGTTCAAGCGATTTTGCCATACCTATTACTGGAATCAAAAGTAGCTCACAATTTAGGACCCATTAGTTTAAGTGGTAAAATATAATCCGTGGTGCTTGGCAACTGGGCTTAACCCAGTTGTATTTGTCCCTTGGTGCCTATTGGCCTAGTTCTATTCTGTCTCCTGCTTGATACGGAGGGAAGTGGAAATTATATATATTTTTTTTCCTACTCCTCCGCTGTACTTTTCTGATTAATTTCGTTGCAGGATCCAAGACAGTTGAATCGTTTCTCCGGGAATCGTCGGGTTTCATTGGCTCGGCGTTTTTCTGGTGGTCGCCACTGTTGATTCTGGCTTTCAGGAGTTGCAGTGGTTGGGAATGTGTGGCGGGCTTGTCCCAAAAAAAAAAAAAAAAAAAGCCGGGACCCACGGCTTAACGTGCTTTTCGAGGCACGGAAGCAACTCGTTATGTTAAGATGGTCACCCATCCACAGACCAACCTTGGCAAGCGTTGCTTAACCTTCACGATCGACCCGTGCGGCTGTTATTATTTAGCCACGAGCTCCTCATACAAATGACATATAATGTTAATTTCTAAAAGTCTTTTAAAATGCACATAGCAATTGAGTGGAACTTTCTACCTGCGTCTGTGTTTTCGAACGCATTCAACCCTAATCTCTTAAAAGTTAGAGTGAACAGACTTCTTCTGGGTAAGCTCGCTTCATCGTTGACTTTGTCTCTGTCACCTCTGACCTAGACTAGAGTCAAGAGCAAACCAATTTCAAATAAAAAAAAATGTATATTCTACAATATTAATTTACATTATTGGTACATTGAGCGATACGTACTCGTAGAACACACGTGGGTCTTTAAAATAAAAAATCAAATCGTTTTACTTCGCTGAATAAAAATTGCGTTTTGTACCAGAAATTTTCACGTAGTACCTATGTAAATGAAAACTGTTATCATTTTATCGCGAAAAATGAAACACAAGTCAAAATTTAGTAAGTTTATTTCACCGAAAGCCAGTTTTATATTTTTTGGGGGAAAAAATTAAAAGCCTTTGGTTACAAACCGCGAATGCTGAGCGTAAGGCCTTGGGTTCTATCCCCGGGTCTGGCAAAGCGTTATTGCATTTATCATCAAGAATTTCTCAGGAACAGCCCGGAGCTTGGAAGACGGTGGTGTGATACCCCCGTGCCTTGGAAAGCACGTGTCACCGTCGGTCCGCGTCATGTCGGATTGCCATTCGATCAGAATACTAAGGTGGGTACTGACCGGTGTTACAGGCCGTTATGTATCATTCGCAGCGATCATGTTACGTTACGCCGTGTCCAAACATCTGTGTAACATGTTCGTTTCGAACACTCTCAGTCAAAATGATTTGTCGCGGCGTATTAACTGAACTGCGTAAATTTAGAAAATTTACCAAAAAAAAAAAAAAAAAAACCGACAGCGGGTGGAGCACTGGAAACAAGCAATACATATATATAATAATGTGTACTTGTATAGTCTTCGTAGAGGTTGGCCACGGTAAACACAATTCGGCAGTCCCACTTTTGACGCCCTATAAAAAAAAAAAAAAAAAACACCCTAGGGTGGATACTCGGAACGTATGTCCAGGAATCCACCCTGAGCCAGAGTGGATAGATGGAATCTGTGTCGTATCAATATTGTTTTTCCACCCTAGGTACAGTGGAGCACATATCAACCGATTACAATAATACTCCCAATTTACGAGCAAGTGTGATGATCGTATATAGTAAAACTTGGTTTAGTGGGACCTGGATAAGTGAGACACCTCTATAGCTGGAACTCATACTTAGGTCCCGACATCGGCACTGAATAACCTCTGTTAGTTGGACAAAACAAACCTCTATATCTGGGATAGTTGACCTGCGCAACTTCGTCTGCGTCACAATTTTCATTACTATTCCGCTCCTATTGGTCTTAGCGTGATGATATATAGCCTATAACCTTCCTCGATAAATGGGCTATCTAACACTGAAATATTTTTTCAAATCGGACCAGTACTTCCTGAGATTAGCGCGTTAAAGTAAACAAAGAAACAAACAAACTCTTCAGCTTTATATATTAGTATAGACTAGTTGACCCGCGCAACTTCGTCTGCGTCACAATTTTCATTACTGCTCCACTCCTATTGGTCTTAGCGTGATGATATATAGCCTATAGCCTTCCTCGATAAATGGGCTATCTAACAATGAAATAATTTTTCAAATCGGACCAGTACTTCCCGAGATTAGCGCGTTCAAGTAAACAAACAAACAAACTCTTCAGCTTTATATATTAGTATAGATATAAATTATTTCTTCGATTTTATCGCCATAACTACCTGTATAATTGAGACGAATGTATTTTACTGAAACTATTATGTTATGTACCGTTTTGTTTACGCCTAACAGACCTCCACAACCCATTAACTGGGTAACACGGTAGGTACTTCTTGGCAAGACTGGAGTCAGATTAACTAGGGTGGATTCTATAGGGTGTTAAAATGGAAATGTCAACACAATTCTGTTGGAAGGATTAATTATCATTATAAGGCCCTTTTTGAAACTCAAAATAAAGAAGTTCTTATTTTCAAGGCCAAAAATAAAAAGAGAAAAGAATTTTTTATTTCTCCTTGGATTCTAATTAAAATTACTTTAAAAAAGCAGTACTTAAAACTGTCTTACGTATGACCTTAATGTTCATCATTATTTCTTTGATAAATATCTAATCTATAGTTAGAAAAACTTCAATATTAAAACTAGTTCTGTAGTTAGATATTTGAGTATGAAAACAAATAGTTTTAATAATATTGTGAATGAAAGTCACTTTAAAGTCTGTGAGCAGAAGACGTTATTGACCTGGAAGCACTATAAAATGCATACCTACATTTTTATGGTTCCGTACTTAATGGGTGGGTGGTACCCATCGGTCTATACTTTAAACATGTCGAAGTGAAGTGATCACGAAGTGAACTGTCATTCCATTTTGATTACATGACATCGACATGTTTACAGAATCGCACTGCATGGGTTGTATTTTATGAACCCTGTTAGGTGAAAAATTGAAAATTTCCAGAGACTGTGTATTCCTATTGCCGCTTTACTAAAAAATAATACAAAATGTAGTTAGATTAAAAACTAAAGAGGCCAAACAAGGACCTTTTCTAGTTATTCTTCTTTTCAATTTTATGTACCCTATAGTGGTAAGGAACCTTTCATGTGCGAGTCCGACTCGCAATTAGACAGTTTTTGAGAAAGTAACATCCTCTCACAGTTAATTTTGGTCGCACTAAATCGGCACAAAACGTTTGAATAAATAGAAGAAATAAAACACGTTTTATAAAATGTTGGAGCGAGTTTAATATTTGAACAATTTATAAGTACATAAAAGTAAATTGACAACACAAAATAAAACAAACAATTTACTAAATATTTACTCAATCTGGATTAGAGATCAACCCCAGCTAGTTTTTATTTCATTTATTATTTATCTTTATTTACAAATTATCCTTTTATTATCCCTATGCTTGTGTCAATACAAATATCTAAGTAAAGCCTAAAAAAAAAGACGTTTGGCACTCGGAGACTGCCGCGGTAAAGCTATTGCATAGCATTTTTTATCAACTTATACAATTATAATTATATATTTATTTTATTTCTGCAGTATTTTTTTTTTCAGGATCGGATTTGTGTATTCCATTCCATTCCATTCCATTTTTTTTTCTTTGATATTAATTCAAGTTACACTGAGCGTAGTGACCGATAAAAAAAATAAAAAGTATCACCGCTGTGCCGGTCGGAGTGGGGGGTGTTAGGTTTTTTTCGTTACGGAATTTCTGGATTCGGTCTCCACGCTCAGGGCCCGCGAAAGAAGCTATGCAATAGCTTAAAAGATAAGTAGGGAACTTAATTGTTTTATTGTACTTAACAGAATAGAATGTGTTTTAATTTAGATTTTGTAATTGAGAACAATTACCTGCCATAATGCCACAGGTTGACAGGTTTTCAAACAAAAGTAGACTTTAACAAATACAATTTACAAATTAAAAAATGGGGGTTGGTCACAAAAAGGAGATGTTTCAAAATGGGCCAGGTCTATGTACATTACCTCATAAAAAAGAGAAAAATCCATAGAATTCGGGAAATATACATTTAATCCATTTAAATTTTAACTGTTGTGGTAGTTAATTAATGTTAATAAATTACTTTTATCGATTTTCAACATGGCGTCGCACCGATTTAGTTACAGATCATAGAAAGATAACTGTCAGCTGTCATAACAATGTCACTTCAGTCACTTTCGTCTCGTTGCCGGAAAATAAATATGTCAGAAATAAATGTCAAACGACATTAATTAATCAATGACATCTTACCGCCATGACGGGTTTTTGTCGTGTGTTGCAATTTCAAGTGTAATTTCTTGTGTTTTACAAGCAAACAAAGGCATTTGAAAGAAATTGGACAGTTGAAAACTGTTTTATATGTATTTCTCTATTTTTAAGTATAGTGTACAAGGACCTGGCCCAGGTTTCTTACATTTTGGAACATCTCCTTTAATGATCGTACCATTGTAACTTGTTCAGCAAAACCAGATAGAGACTCTGTCGGCGCGACAACCCGATCGGTTTAACTACACAAATGAACGCGACGATCGCATACTTAGGCGGCGATCGCTTCATCCTAGGACGACCCTTTAGACAGCGGAATCCACGTTCTTAAAAATACTGTGTGTATTATGTATTTATGTCTCCTTTTTATAAAACAGTATCAAGTTTCTTACATTTGCCACTTTTAAAGCCTAAAAAAATCTTAACTTACAAAAAAACGCCAACACTCACAGCAGTCGCGGTCATAAAATGTGCGAGAGGGACAGAGTAGTTGTGCCGTCTTGCTCACGTTTTATGACTAAGCCTTTCACAATCGTTGGCATACAACAGACCCAAAAATACCCTTATTCTACCTACGAGTAAACTTAACGTAAACGGGACCTTCGGGCCGTATCAGCATGTCTGCTAGAAGCGCTGGCCGGTATCCTTTGACTTTTGGCGACAATTTGAAGTTGCGACATATCGCACTGAGCACGCATTTCATCTCGAGCATTGCGAACCTCTGACCTGTGGACAAGGGAATTTTGTTTTAGATAATACGCAATGGATATCTGGCCTTTGAACAATTTCTTATTCACAAAGTAGGAAATCACTTCCTACACACACGAACGAAATTAATATCAGAATTTTTTGACACTCTGCGTGACCCAAAGGCTGGCTTCTACCTTAGACAAAGGATAACCATTACTAATACATTCAGTCAAAAAAGTATCGGGAATGGATGATTTGTTTATGGTTCCAAATTCAATTTTTTGTTTTTTTGTAGTTGTTAGATTGGCACAACTGTTTTCCATTTTGGCGCGAAGTTTGAGTTGCATCTGTTATTTATATTAAATACAGTGCTGGTTTTAGTAATATATATAGTGTGTATTGCGAATTTCATAATGGACAAAAATATCGAATAAAGAGTTTGTCTTAAATTTTGCATCGCCAATGGAATTTCGTGTTCGGAGTCACTGAAAATGTTACAGAAGGCTTACGGTGAATCGACTTTATCAAAAACTCGTGCTTATGAGTGGTTGAAAGCGTTCAAAAGCGGTCGAGATGTGATGGAAGATTTGCCTCGCTCTGGTAGGCCGTCAACGTCTGCAACTGAAGTTAACATCGCAAAAGTGAAGGAAATAGTGACTGCAAATCCCCATTCAACTCTGAGAGAGATAGCCGCCGAACTTTCTGTATCTCACGAGTCGATACGTACCATTTTAACTAATCATTTGGGTATGAAACATGTTGCTGCTCGGCTAGTCCCAAAAGATCTGAATTTTCTCCAAAAACTCAATCGCATGAAAGTCGCTGAGGACATGCTAGAACGAGTCAGTTCGGACCCAACATTCATGAAACGCATTGTTACTGGTGACGAGACGTGGGTTTACGAGTATGACATGCAAACTAGTCAACAAGCTTCGGAGTGGCGCCTTCCAACTGAACCGAAACCGAAAAAACCACGCCAAAGTCGATCAAAAGTCAAAGTCATGTTGACTGTTTTCTTTGACTATCGCGGTGTTGTGCACTCTGAATTCTTACCGGAAGGTCTAACGGTAAATAAAGAATATTATTTGAGCGTTATGCGGCGTTTAAGAGAGCAAATTCGACGAAAAAGGCCAGATTTGTGGAAAGAAAATTCTTGGATTTTGCACCACGACAATGCGACTTCGCACAAGGCTATCATTGTGAACGAATTTTTAACTAAACACTCAACAAATATCATCCAGCAACCACCATATTCACCAGATATGGCTCTTGCTGACTTTTTTCTTTTTCCTAAACTCAAATTACCACTTCGTGGCACCCGTTTTCAATCGATAGAAGACATAAAGGAGAATTCGCGGCGAGAACTGAACTCAATTCCGGAAGCAGCGTTTAAAAAATGTTTTGATGAATGGATTATTCGTTGGCGCAAGTGTATCGTTTCTAAAGGAGCATACTTTGAAGGTGATAAAATAAATTTGGATGAATAACAGACATTTTGTGTATTATTGATCTTTTCCCGGTACTTTCTTGACAGAGTAGTACAACGTGGCAATGTCGCCAATCGTTTAAACACACTTCCAGTCGACAGGAATTTGGACGAATCTCTCGGTGTGGCGGTGGCGCCGGCGGCAGCACGACCAGCAGCTGCTCCATATAAATCGATGCATTAGAATGTGCCGTTGGTCGTATCCGCGGCCTAAAACAAGACGAACGGCGATGCGCCACCGGTACATGGTGGACATCCCACCCACACGCACAAAACGTTTTGGGAAAACATTAATTGAGCGTACAGCTAAGGAGTGGAATTCCCTGACAAAGTATATGTTTTCTGATAGCTAAGAGTTTTTAAGTCACGAGTGACTTCTAGGCAAGCGTGCTCCATCTTCAACCACATCATCGCTTACTATCAGGTGAGATAGTAGTGAAACGTATGCCTAAAAAAGTAAAAAAAAATATTTAAAACGTTTGAGAATCTGTCCGTTAGCAGCACTGAAACGTAAAGGTGTCTTCAGCAAACTTATTAAAATTAAGAAAGTTTGTAGTCTAGGCAAATACGGTCCAGTGGTAACCGGTCCTCTCGAAGTTGTTTTAATTGCAAAAACTTCATAAAGGATGGACTTTTTACCCTAGAATGTGTAACTTTCACGACTACATATGGCTAGGCTGTAGTGTAATATTAGTTTAATAATATTTAACTTGGGCGTACTTCATTATATAATTTATAATGCCATAAAGTACGCTAATATATTTGCTACACTTTGATAATGAAATTTAATAACTGAAATTTGAGATAGAATGAAGAGAGTTCTTGGCTTTGCAATTTTAATTGCAAAGTTTTGGGAGACAACAAACAACGCTTCGTTAAAACGTTAGCTTATAAAAAAAATATTTAATAGTAAAATGTACTTTCTAATGTTTTTTTTTTTTGTACGTATTATAAAAAGTACATCATAGATTATTTATAATCTGGTGCTGTATTTACGCTAAAAACTGAATACCCTATTGGAATTGGCTTAGCAATTTGGTATGTTAAAATAGAAGCAGAGTTTCAGTAGACTGTGTTTAAATGAACAAAAACTGCAGAATTATGGCAATGGTACAGACGCCAGCACATCAAGCTAACAGAATTTCAACTTTATCGCTAAAGCTTTAGGTTCAAGGTTGATTGGGGACAGTTTCGGGTAGTTTTATTTGTAAGTCTACAATGACTAGCTTTATTTGTTTGCTGCATTAAAAAAACAGTAAAAATTTATTTTAATGTAATTAAAATTATCATCATAAACTTCACACCTTTTTTTTGTTTTCGGGGGAAACCTTCAAAAGGCGCCTGGACTTTTGGGGTAAAGATCAGGGAGTGTGGGATTTTTACCTCACTAAACCACCCCGGCATCAGCACAAAGAAGGAGCCCCGTTACATCTTAAAAGACCACTCCGGAACCCCCTCTGTGCAACGCCTGTTAGGGTACATCCCTGGGGATAAACTTCACACTTTGTTGAACTAAACACGTGGTACAAAGCATAATATGACTTACTAGTTGACTCGCGCAACTTCATCTGCTCCGCTCCTTTTTGTCTTAGCGTGACGATATATTATAGCCGTTAGCCTTCCTTGACAAATGAAATCTAACACTGAAAGAATTTTTCAAATCGGACCAGTAGTGCTTGAGATTAGCGCGTTCAAGCAAATAAACAAACAAACAAACTCTTCAGCTTTATATATTAGAATATAGATTCTGCGGACATTTCACGACCAAAAATGTTTTTTTAAACGGTCTGACTAAAATAACTAAGAGATTCGATATAATATATAGTTTGTTTAAAAACCTCATAAAAACTAGCCTACGCCGCAGTGATATTATTTAACTGAAAACTATGTAGGTTTCAGTATTTTCAACCATTCAATAAAAAAACATCATTCTGACAGACGAAAAATATATTCGACCGCTACATTTTTTGGTTTTCTTTTATTTTTAATATTTACATATTTAGTTTTAATATTTTAATTTCAATGTAAGCTGTGCGTATCGAACTTGATAGAAAAAAAAATATACTGATGAATTCGGCAAAAACACGTCTACAAAATCCGCCCAAATGTGAGTCGAACTCTAACACGAAGGGTTCCGTACCATAAACCGATAAAAAAACGTTTCTTGTATGGGAGCACTTTTTGATTTTGAAATACACGCTCAGTGAACATTTCAACTGTCTACCTATTACGATTCCAGAGATAAAGCCCGCTGACAGAGAGACGGACGGACGGACAGCGGAGGCTTAGTAATAGGGTTCCGTTAGCTACCCTTTAGGTACGGCATCCTAAAAATCAATATGTCAACGTAGCTCCAAACATAAGAACCTTTTCCAATAAAAGTAAACGAATATAATCTCAGTACTACAATTGAGCTATTGTGAATGAAACTATTGTATTCTCACAATGGTAAGAAAAGCCTTTTGTGGATTTTAATTGTTACCTCCATGAAGTATTATTAGATTCTCAAGCAAGTTTGCAAGTACTTTTGGTAAAATAAAAGAATTTTATTATTTTACTAGTTATCTGCGTCACAATTTTCATTACAGCTCCGCTCCTATTGGTCTTAGCGTAATGTTATATAGCCTATAGCCTTACTCGATAAGTGGGCTATCTAACACTGAAAGAATTTTTCAAATGGGACCAGTAGTTCCTGAGATTAGCGCGTTCAAGTAAACAAACTCTTCAGCTTTATATATTCAGCTGAATTTAATAGATTACGGAACGGGGTATGCGCGTACAAATTCGCGGGCAAAAGCTACTAGAGTATATAATCATCTTCCTGCCCTTATCCCATGTTACTTGGGGTCGGCGCAACACGTTTTATTCTTCCATTCTGTTCTATCAGTCGTCACTCTATCACTAACTCCCGTTTCTTTCATATCGCTCCTCACACAATCCATCCATCTTTTCTTTGGCCTTCCTCTCCATCTCCATCCATCCACATTTATGTTCATAACTCTTCTAGTTATATGCGTTTCATCCCTCCTCTTCACATGACCATACCAAGACAAGCGATTCCCTTTCAAATTTTCCGTCACTGGCGCCACTTTTAAAGTGCCTCTAATGTACTCATTTCTCACTTTATCCACTCTCGTTACTCCACACATCCATCTCAACATTCTCATCTCCGCTACATGCAATCTATTTTCATCCGTCTTTTTCGCAGCCCAACATTCTGATCTATACATTACGACAGGTCTTATCACGGACTTATATATATTCCCTTTTAATTTTTACTAGAGTATATAATAATACTCTATTTTAGTTAGAATAGAGTAAAGCATAGTCGTAGTTGTGAAAGTTGTTTACACAATCTATGTGAACTAAAAGTCCATCCTTCATGAAGATATGAAGTTTTTCTATTAAAACTTGGTCAAATTCGTAGGGGCCGGTTATTACTGGACCGTATTTGTCTAGTCGAAAGACCTTCTTAATTTTTCTCGAAACACCTTCACGTTTTAGTGCTGCTTATGGCTGGTTTACACGTAATAAGTTGTTAAGTAGATAACCAAATTGTAACTTAATTTTCAGGTACTAAATACATGTCGGCACAATTTAGAAGCAAATTGAAAGATAACGATTACAAAGAGCACGACTGGTGCCATCTTTAAAAAAAACGCGCGGTTTCAATTTGTTCGGAATTGTTCGTCATCGGCTTTTAATGACAAAACAAAACGGACGTGTTATCACGTCGGTTTCAGCGGGTGCTGAAAATCACGTAGGTACTACATCTGTTCGAATTATTTTCTTTTATGAAAACGTGCCAACTAATCACGATTTAATGTTTTAAACAAATAAATACAACAGAATCTACTCAAGGATTAATTCATTTAAACAAGCTATCTTACAGAAAAAAGAGATAATTTCAGACTGTAAAGACAATTTGATTACATTTGAAGTGTCTTTTCTTTTATTTTTATAACATAAAGGCGCTTTGTGTGTCTATCTGCTACAAAAACTGCATTAATCACACTCGTGCAGTTTTTATCAGTTTTCAGAAAATGTATTCCAGAAGGTTTATTTTACATGATTCGGCAGACTTGTCGTTAGCTTACAACTTAATAGTTCATTAGTTTTAAACATAAATAATAACGTGTTTTGTCTAATTGTAAGGCCCGGACTCCACCAAAGCGGAAAGTGCGAAGATGTTCGAAGCGGAGATGAGAAGAGATGTTTTTCAGCTAGGGTTTATCCAGCAAAACTGTGCGGAGATGCGTACTGGCTAGACTGTAGTGGAGTTGTGTGCTGGCTAGGGTGGAGATGTGCGCTGACTACACTGCACGCCGCATACATCCAGTCTCCGCTGCCCGCCATCGGCAGCTTGCGAGGCAAAGCTCATATCTCCGCTTTGTACCGCGGCCTAGCTCAATCATAGCGAGGAAAATCTCCGCTTCCATCGCGTCTTACAAATATGACACATCTCCCTTCAGTGGTATCTACTTAAGCTGAGTGGATATGAGATGTGTGATTAACGAAATTCTATTGGTTTTGAAAACATATCGCCGCCACGCTCGTCTCGTCTCCGCTGTAAAGGCCGGGCCGTAAACCGTTTTTTGCAAGGGGCGGGTTAGTTGGTAGTTGTTTTTTTAAAAAACTTTCTTTAAGTTGTAAGCGCCAGGGTAGCCCGCGAAATTCGAATATTTTTATGTTTTTTACAATTTGCCGGTCAGTGTGAAGCTGTATGTTGTTCGCGGCCGTAACGCGTATTTAACTAAAGAATTATAACCATTTTAATCATCAATATAGCCCTTTAAGTTCATGAAGCCCTATAGAATGACTTTTTCATGAAATAACCATGAATATCAACCATCGGGCTGATCATCGGGCATTCGGGCTGATGTATATATGTTCACATCGCACGGTAAACTCTGCTTGCGCAACGCAGGATTTTGACGTAGTAGTTCACTGCTAGTTGGATAGATGGCGTCGCGTTCTTTTTGTTGCGATGTTGATTTGCTCCTTTGGTTTTTACCGGTGCAGCAGTGGCTACACAAATATAGTTGGAAAAAGGCAAAGCATAATGAGTGAAAGATTTCATATGAAAAATAACTTTTATCGAGGTAATGTAGCAAATAGACGTCTACCTACGCAAAAAAACTAAATGATAAGTATCTACAATTATTCTGACACAAGATCAGGCAAACTTTATTTCTGTTACAAGCTCATGAAGAATATTATCTGAAAAACTTGTAATTGGCCTATGTAACACGCACGAAGTTACCCTTATAAAACTTTTAATACATTAAAAATAACCCGGCCTATATAGAATAACAAACTTACCTATACAATTTCTGGGTCCAGCACTGAATGGTACGAATGCGTACGGGTGCATGGGCGCACCGCTTAGGAACCGGTCCGGTTTGAAAGCGTCCGGCTCGGGGAACAGGTCCGGTCGCCGGTGCAGATCGTAGATATGGATCGACACTTCCGAGCCTTTCTTTACGGGGAGTTCGTCTGAAGAAAAAGAATTAGTTTAGGTAACCAAGTCTACATAGTTCAAGTGGTAATATAGACAAAATCTCAGGGGGCAGACTAGTGTCTTGTGTGTATGGGTCGGCCATATAAACCCCGTTCTATGGTTTATTATGCCCGTCGGGGTAGAAGTGTTCCTTGGCTTTCAAAAGTATATTTATAAATTATTTTTGGAAATTGAATTGAAACTGGATAAGCGCCGTCTGGTGACAATATCGGAAAACCTTCTTATTCGATACAAATTGGATGGGAAATTATCAAATGACTCCTCCCGCTCTGGGTGAAGCAGAAGGGAGTGTCAGACTCTTACAGACTAAAACCCATCCGTGTTCCTCCTAATACATGTAAGGGCCGCGGTGACTCTTTCGAACAAATCTCGCAAACAAATTGACATATGTACTTAAGGTGGAAGCGCCAGGGTAGCCCGCGAAATTCAAATATTTTATGTTTTTTTGCAATTTGCCGGTCAGTGTGAAGTGTTTGTTGAACAAAATACGATTCGCGACCGTAACGCGTATTTGTCTAAAGAATAATGACTTTTTCATGAAATAACCTTTCAATAGGGCTTCATGAACTTAGAGGGCTATACTGATGATTAAAATGGTTACAATTCTTTAGACAAATACGCGTTACGGTCGCGAATCGTATTTTGTTCAACAAACACTTCACACTGACCGGCAAATTGCAAAAAAAACATAAAATATTTGAATTTCACGGGCTACCCTGGCGCTACAACCTTAAGTGCTCGTTTATGTTAACGCAATCGAGTTCGTTTCAGGAACACATTCATAGTGCGTAAGGAGTGGAATTCTCTGCCAGAGTATGTTTCCTGATAGCTACAACCTGGGAGTCTTTAAGTCAAGAGTGAATAGGTATCTTCTAGTCAAGCGTGCTTCATGCCCTCTGGCTAGGTGGTCAGACGCAGCTAGGACAGAGTTGTCGAGAATCGAAATGAAAAGCCTGTGATTGGACTGATTGGAGAGGCCTATGTCCAGCAGTCGCCGGCAGTGTGCTGATGATGATTAAGATGAATTTTAGGTCAACAGTGATTTGAATTATTTGTGACTAGCACTTCGTCCGCCGTGCAATTTTCTTAAGGATCCCTAAATTTTTTCTAATCAAATTATATACTAAAACCTTCCTCAAAAACCACTCTATCCATTGGTGGAAACAGCATGAAAGTCGTTGCAGTAGTTAGGGGGATTGAGTATGGAGTGAACTGTCATTCATTCTTGATTATAAGGACTGACTGCTCACTTCATGTTCACTTCAACCAAGCTTAGACGTTAAGATATTACCAGAATCGCACTGCAGGTCAAGATAACACTAATAGTTATAGAGCACAAGGTTGGAAATCCCTTGACACTTCTGTAGGTACTGAAGAAGTTTGCATTTCTCAAGCACTTTCCGAGAACTTTTACGGAAAATGATGAATAGCGACTTGAGCTGATTTTCCTATTAAGTGGAAACTTTTATATGACCTTCAAATAGTTTTAATAATATTTTTAAAATAAAATACGTAAAAAAATATTAAAATAATAATGAATAGTTGATTCTAATTCATAAAAATAAAAATGCTGGTTTTACTTTGGCCAGAGGCTAAGCATTGCCACACAGTCTCTTGGGCTCATTATCAGCTGACAGCGTTGAGAACGAATTTTTGATGATGTAGTACTTTAATTTATTTTAATTGTTAATGATTCATCATCTCATCATCTGCCTAGCCTTTTCCCAACTATATTGGGGTCGGATTCCAGTCAAACCGTATTTAGCTGAATACCAGTAGGCTGCCTACCAGACCTCCACAACCCATTAACTGGGTAACACGGTACTTCTTGGCAAGACTGGAGTCAGATTTACTGGCTTCTTACTATCCGTAAGACTGCCAAAGATCTACAAATAACAGCCGGGACCAACGGCTTACCGTGCTTTCCGAGGCACGGAGGAAACTTGGTATATTAAGATGGTCACCCATCGACAGACCAACCTTAAAGATCGACCCGTGCGGCTGTTATTATTTAGCCACGAGCTCCTCCTTAATTGTTAATGATTGTTCCTATATTATTAAAGCCATTTTGTGAACGAATTAAGAAAAAGTCAAACTTTACTTCAATGATTCTAAATTGAAAATATTTTTAATTAACAAAATGGTAGGATGTTGTCAGACCTAATTATTTATACCCAAAGCTTAAACACAAAATAAATGATTTACAATTAAAGTTTGGACAGTTTGACCATATATTAATCACTCCCAGAAGTTAATCGGAGTTGTTATTATTGGTTGGACCGCAATTTCGGTAAGTTATGATACCTACATTTATTGCTGAGGGACCGATGAACATTTTGGAAAATTTAAACATGGCCATTATTTTGAAACAAAATAATGGCCATGTTCAAATTTTATTCTCGTTCCCGGAATTTTGGGAAATCTTCTCTTATGGCCCCTTTTTTTTTAAGATGGGAAATCATCAAATGACTCCTCCCGCTCTGGGTACAGCAGGAGGGAGTGTCAGACTCTTACTGACTAAAACCCATCCGTGTTTCTCCTAGTGCCCTTTGCGTTCCAAGGTACGGTGCCTCTTTCGAACGAAGTCCGCAGCCCCAGCAGGCACTGGCCCTAGTGGGCCCCGTCTTCCATGCTGACATGTCCTTGAGACGTGTTGGGATCGCAGCGCGGCGCCGACCCGGGCCTGGTTCTGATCAGACGGCGAGCCACCCAATGCTCGCCGTCCGCAGTCCCACGCCTACGGTGGCCGAGAATCGTCCTGCGACTCCCGACGCCCGGGGCGTCTTCTTCTGTTGCGGCGGCTGGGGCGTGAGGTTTCGTTCTCTCTTACACGGCCTCCTCCTTTGCTAGCATTACTGCTTCGCAGAAGGAGGTGACCGCTTCCCATGTCTCCTCACTCCGGACCATAGATTGAACCAGGGCCCGTCGCGAGAGGTCGCCGCCGCCGATCGCCACTAAAAGTGGACTAGTTTCGAAAGAAAGGAAATAGGTTTTTTTGGCATATTTATTGTGTATCACACAGCAAAGGAACAAACAATAACATTCCTTGTTGCATTAACAACTACAACTGTACATAAAGTATAATAAATAAAAAAATAAAAGAATCATGTGCTCCATGCCTTCGCTAAATAATATCTATAGTCTGTTTTTTAATCTTAGAGACTAAATTGTCAAGTGAAAATGGCAAACTGACATAGATTTCAATAGCATTTAAGTAAATTTTGACATTTGAAGTTGTCAATTTAGTCTCTGAGATTATAAAACAGACATTAGTACACAATATGCCAAGCCTTAGTTGCCACAACGCCGATTTTCATCGAACCTTGGCTTAGCGCAGCTTTGATGAAAAGAGCTGTACTCGTTTGGTAAAAAAAACAGACTATAGCGGAAATTATATTAATTACATGAACGAGGAATGCGAGGGACGCTTACCCCACCACACCGTGTACTGCGCATTGTTCAAAGATTTCACTAGGTACGCATCCTCGAACTACTCAGCTACATACCTACACAGTAAGTTTCTCGCAACATTTTTCATGGAAACCATAACCTAAACATTTTCAAAGCGACGCTACACATCTCCGCACCGTCTAGCTACCTCGTACATCTTTGATGGAATAGTACCTTAAGGCCGTTGGTTGTCGATTACGCGCGACATCACGACTAAATTAATAGTGATTTATTTTAAATCGGCTGATCACTTCGTCCGTCTATCTGTCAGCGGGCTGTATCTCAAAAACCGTAGTAGGAGCATTGAAAGGAATGGAGGGACGCCGAGCAGTGGGGCAGTAGGGGCTAGTAATAATAATAATATAAAGTGCTAGTCGGACTCACAGACGAAGGGATCCGTACCATACAATTTTTATTATTTGTTGTTATAGGGGCAATAGAAAAACACAATTTGTGAAAATTTCAACTGTCTATCTATTACGGTTCTTGAGGTACAGCCCGCTGACAGACAGACGGGCGGACGTACGGATGGACGAACAGCGATGGCTTAGTAATAGGGTTCCGTTGGTTACCCCATGGGTATGGAACCCTAAAAATTAAAGGGGGCTCCCATATAAGAAACAAGTTTTTTTTCGGTTTAAGGAACCCTTCGTGTGAGAGCCTGACTTAATATAGAGTAGACTCAGTAAAAATACTCTCCAGACACTTTTAATTTTGAGAGTCTTATCTTTTCATAATTACTGTTTATTCAGTAGGTACGTACTCTGCCAAAAATGTAGAGTTATCAAACATGCTTTGGTACCTATAAATACTTAGGCACCAAAATGTAATATATGAAGAGGAATATTTAGTACGTATTTAGTAGTTTATTTTTTACTTTTGATATTAATGAGAAAAAAATATATATCGATCTGTGTTTGTGACTTTTCAACTCCTTGAGTAGCTTTGGAAATTCGCAAATACTTTATTTATTTTATTTATTTATTTATTTACATACATACAAATATCCTTACAGGCTAGACCCAATGCGATATTGTAGCACACTTAAAACTTAAATAGTTCCCTGTTTTTTATAACAAATTGTATGAGTAGCTATTCTTGTAAATTCACCCAAAGTGCAACAGAATATGTCTATGTCATCAGCAATGAGGTTAAGAGTGCGGAGCGCGCTCGTTAGCGGCGCCTCGCGCAGCAAGTTAGTACGCGCGCGCGGTTCTGCCAGCAACCGTGGTTGTCGACGACGCCCCACATACCCGTCTGGCACGACTAGTTCCACCTTTTGCAATATATCCGCATTGTGTATCTTCCCTCTTATTATTTTAAAGATATAAGTCACTAGTGTGAGTTGCCTCCTGACCCTCAGTTCATTATATCCGACCATACCCAAGACAAATAGAGTTGGATACATCAATGGATAAAATGGATATACGCCAAATTCCCTCATATATAAGTACCTAATAAATTTATTTTGTACCCGCTCCAACATGAGACTATATTTAGTTTCATGTGGAGCCCAGATAACTGCGTTACATTCTAGTTGGCTTCTTACTAAAGCATTGTATAACGCCGTTATAGCTTTCATGTTTGTGAAGCCTTTAACCATTCTAAGCACAAATCCTAGGTTTCTATATGCTTTTTTACATATCTTAACTATATGATCACGAAAGGTGAGCCCAGTGACGAAACTAACTCCCAAGTCCCTCACTTCAGTAACCCTATCCATCGGCACTCCGTCCACCGTATAAGTATGCGTGATGGGTGTGCGTGCGCGCGAAAAACTTATGGTCACACACTTAGATGTGTTAAACTGCAGGAGATTACTCTTGCTCCAAGCTACCACTCTGTCTATATCTCTCTGCAGTCTCTCACAGTCAGTCACGTTTGTGATGGGGAGATAAAGCTTGAGGTCGTCGGCAAACAGCAAACACTTAGCCTCTTGCACAACGTTTGGTAGGTCATTAATCATTATGAGAAATTCCAGAGGCCCTAAATTAGTACCTTGGCTTACCCCAGATCTAGTATAGTATGCATTCGATTGAAATCCTGCATAGTCAACATACTGTTGCCTGTCACTCATATAACTAGCAAAAAACCTAAGTAAATGCGGGGTGAAACCGATCCCTGCTAACTTTTTCAGCAACACATCATTATCCACTAAATCAAAAGCCTTTTTAAAGTCGAAATAAGCAGCATCGGCTTGTCCCCCACCGTCTACTATCGGCACCACACCCGCCATGTAGCCGAGTAAATTACTGGTAGTATTCCTACTCGGCCGAAATCCATGCTGCGCGTCTGTGAGTTGTGAGCTAACTTGCTGAAAAATGCACCTATGAATTGCTGATTCCAATACTTTAGCCATTGTCGACAACACTGCAACCGGTCTGTATTCTTCAACTTTAGTTCCCGAACCTCCCTTCGGTACCGGTATGACCCGGGTAATCTTCCACATCTCGGGAAACTCAGCCGATTTGAGGCAAAGATTGTAGATGTGCAACAGCGGTTTCGCTAATCCCATTCGACAGTCCCTAAAAATGTACGGCGGAATACCATCAGGCCCTGACGATTTTTTCGGTTTAATATTCTGCAGGGCGCGTACCACGTCATCCAATTCCAATCTATTAAGATGAACCCGCCCTGCTCCGTTCTGACTACCCGCTTCCACTATCGCCACATCCACATCTAGTCTCGGTTTGTCAACACTGTACACTGAGTAAAAGTATTCAGCAAATTCTTGAACCGCTTGTTCACATGTCAATGCCTCTCCGTTCTTTAAAATCTTTTGACTACTAGTGTTACTTCTTTTAGAATTTACATAAGACCAAAAAGACTTAGGGTCGCTCGACATTTGGTTTTGTAAACGTTGGCAATATTGTTCCTGTGCTACTAAAATTTTCCCTTTTACTTGGGACCTACACTGAGCAAACATTTCGTAATCATTCCTTAAACCACTCCTTTTATACTTTCTATGAAGAGACGCTTTGAGTTTTATGTCGCGAATTATCTCACCCGTATACCACTCGGGATAAATGTACCTCGAGCGTATACGACTTCGCTTTTTCTTGGGAACACAGTCATCTAAAATTGAATAAATCGTCTCATAGAAATACTTTAAACTCATATCTAAATTTAAGTTAAATAAAGGAGCCCAGTCGACGGCTGCGATCTTTGAATATAATAGAAAAAAATCGGCTTTATTAAAATTCCAACTGACCTTTGTGCGCGCTTCCGATGTTGATGTGCTCAAATTTGGCTCTAAGTGGGTATTAGCACGTAAACACGGGCTCACGGACACCTGCAGCGGCGGGTGATAAGCGTCCACCGGCACGAGCGGCGACTCCGCCGCGCGCACACTCACACACTCCTCCTCCTCAAAAGTACTCAATACTAAGTCCAAACATCGATCATTGCAATTACTTATTCCGTTGCACTGGGCGAACCCACAATATGTTTTAAGAAATTCATAATATGAATTGATGCTTATAGTACCCGAATGTAAATTAAAATCTCCTATCACTAACACTTCACGATAATTATTACAATATTGTTCAATGATTCTAAATAACAACTCATATTCCTTCTCATTACTATTAGGTGGGATATAAACAACACATACAAAACATAAAAACCTATTACGTAAGTAAACAGTGGCACTAACTAGTTCAAAAACATGGTCATTAATGTCTACGTCGCCCGGTACAGGTACTCGCCGCAGCTCGATTCGCGGTGTGGCCACGAGACACGCGCCGCCTTGTTTTCGTCCATCCGCTCGGTCACATCGCAGTATAGTGAACCCAGGAGGGATTAATTCCGTGTCACAAATTGATTCATTTAGGCCAGTTTCCGTGATAGCATATAAATCAAAGTTATGACTTGATATTCCTACATAAAACTCCTCTAATTTAGTTCTCAGACCTCTAACGTTCTGATAATATATGTCTATAGTAGATCTATTCCGAGGTTTTTGATTTTTGGAATGGTCTACGAAACCAAACCCATTCACAGAACTCCACATTTATTGGCCAATTCTCTGGTTGACATAATATGTCATATTTACTCTCCGGTACTCCAATCATGAAGGACGCATAATCCCTCTCCGTTTTAGGTTTGATTCGTTCTACTTTAACAGGTGTTTCCAATCCACAAATGTTTCTTACATATATTTCTAAGTTTTCTTCTTTAGTCTCCTTCTGAAGACGCCAGACGTGTAAATATTTATTTTTTTCTGTTCCTTGAATTTCATTTACAGAAGTACTTCCTCCTCTTTTCACATCTTTATTGGGATATCGGTTTTTCTTCCTATTTACGACTGTCCAATTTTCTTCTCTATTTAAACTTTTCCTCTCTTCTTCTGCTACCTCAACTAAGCTAGTACTCCTTTCACTCACTTTACTTATTGATAGTGGTGTTTTGTTTTTCGATACTGAACTTGCGGATTTCGTGGCCACACATTCTTTGATTGGTGTAAGATTAGTGGAATTGCCAGTTACCCTCTTGTTTTGATTTTCCTTAAGAATGTCGACAAATGTTTTGGATGATGACATTATTTGGCCCTTAGGTGCTTCAAATCTCTCTGTACTATCCAGCTTAAAACTTTCCTTAGTAAGACGGGCTCGTAAGAGTTCATTTGACTTTAATAAATCTTTGACTATTGTTTCTAAGGTATCTACTTTTTTTGCCTTTTCTTGAACTACCTCCATTATTTTTCGCAAATCTTGCAATTCAGTCTCTGTCTTGATAAATCTGTCTTGGAGCAATATATTCTGCTTAATTTGTTCATCCAGTCGTGCTATAATTTCCAAGCGAAACTCCCGTAGTCCCTCCAGTGGTTCATTATCGTGTTCGATTTCGGATTCCTTCGGGTTGCGACGACTACCGCGCCGAGTGTTGACATAGCAGTCGCTCGCACCGGCCACAGAAGTTTCATCCACAGTGACCGCGCTTCCACGAACCGGCGTGTCGGAATTCCCTCGCTTTGGAATAGTGCTTACACATTCTGGACACACCCATTTTTTCTTATATTCCTGAGTAAACGCCTCGTACTTCTGCTTCGTCACAGCCAGACACTTGAGATGGTACAGTTTTTTACATTTTCCTTGAGAACACTCCATATACAACTTCTCAGTATTAATATCGGCATCACAGCCGTTACATTTCGTACCCATTTAGGGAGAACAAAGACGTAGTGAATTAACACAGCAATATACACGTCCGAACGCTGTCGCTGTCGAACGCGATACTGATTGATGGATTCTTTTTTTCCCATTAATATAGCATCAAAAATTAAAAATTGACCAGATGTCGAATAACGGCATTTTAGTTATACACCTTGGCAGCTTTAATAAAATGTACCCCTATTATATGCATGACACCAAAAAATCCTAACTCCTTATCGGTACTACACAAATACCACTTCTTACGAACCTACCACGTATGTTTCACGACCTCAATTTCAGTAAAAACAATATAAGCCCATCCCTCGTCAACACCTCGAAGTGATTATAACCCTATTGGTGCTGAAATCCCACAAAAATACGCTCTTGTAAATATATTGCTCTGTAAGCTTTTTACCGACTCCAGTAAGTTAATAATCTCAAAATGGCGTTATGTTTTTTTTACTAATGATAGGCACGCGTTATCATGTTATCTAAGACCAGCTTTATGTGGCCCTCTCGTATGTAAATACTGTACTCAATTTATCATGTTTTTGCTCATGAAGACGGATTTACGTAGCTAATGAAAATATTACGTTTCATCTTACACGTCTTTTCTTTGATAAAATATTTGATGTTTAATAAAACAAAATGTCAATTTCTTAGGTATGTGATATTTTTTTTGAGGTAAAGGAAAATTAGGTTAGGGATGATTCTGTTACGAGTAGGTTCGTAATATATTAATGGAAATATATTAGTGTTCTTGGTTGAAAAGGGAAGATTATTAGAAAATAAAACTAATTAATTCGTGTGATCCAAAGGTTATGCCTCTCCTGCCAGTACTGCGAAATGATTCAAAAGAGTAACCGCGACCGTAGAACGCAATTGGAACACGAATTAATTTTAATCAGTAACAGTCTGACACTCCCTCACACCCCGTCTAAAGTGGAAGGAATCATATAGCGATTTCCCCTCCATAAAAAGGGGCGCTGACTACGACTTTTCAGTAGTAAATCGAGGATTTGAAACTAATCAGGCTCAAATTTGTGTCTAATTACCGTCTTGAGAGTGGCGATGAAATAATCGTCACTGCTCTCAAGACAGTGAAGGGAAGCATCCTGAGTTAACTGGCTCATCCGAGAATCTAGAACCTAAAATTCGGAGAAATGTGACATCATGAGGCTCAAACAAAGATGAGGCCTGGATCCCACCTGTTGGAACCAAATAGATTGTATTTGAAACCACATGATTGAACAAGCTGGCCAAGCTAGGCATATGATTGGACAATCTAGACTCAAAACTAAGGCCTGGGTTGGGTCAATGATTGGACAAGCTAACCATTAATCTGAATGATGTAACCTTCTGACAGAAGGGAAATAGAAGAACTAAATACGAATCAGTAAATAGTATTCAAGTTAAACGTTTATAAATGCATGTTTGTGACAAATATTTTTCATATCTTTCTTCTCTTTTTTAACTCACCCGTGCGGATGGCATTCGAATAAAGTTCAATAATTCATCTGCGATAATTCACAAACTAAGAACTATTGGAACAAGTCGCAAATTAGAAAAATCTAAAAACCCGACTGCAAGAAAGTCAACCGGGACACTTTTATGAACAGAAACTGTTCCCTTATTGAATTAAAAATTTTGTAACCTCCATTTAATTTCCTTTATTTTGATAACCTTCTCGATGGGTTTGGTTAAAAAAAATATAAAAAACGACTAACAATTTAGCGCCCAAAATCCGCCAGACAATTTTTTTAAACACCTATCTAAGGACATTTGGGTTTTTTAAATTAATCTAACGACACCTTAACAGTCGAAATCCATTCAGCCGTTTGGAAAACACGAGGTCATAATGAAAATTAACAAACAAACAAATAAACATACATACAAGATATGTGCGAAAAACATAACCCTGCCTTAGCAGTTGGGTAAAAATACAATTTAAAAAGAGGGCTTACAAAATGTTCACATTGTTACGATTGCGTAACGTTTGAGATTTTGTATAACAATAAGAATTGAGGAAAAAACCGTATAACCGTATAACGTTCAATTATGTTGGATTGAGAAGGATTATCTAAATATCATATTTGCCGATCAAGTTTCTCGTTCGTGTCTTATTGGTCACGTTTCGTTAAAATATCTTCGACATTTTCGATCTAATATTAAGTTAGATGGGTAAACTTTCGTATCCTTTCGCAAAGACATCACGTGGACACAACGTGGACCCGAAAATGGGTTAAGGGCGGATTTATCCGTTTGTAAAGCTGATCGAGTGTACTAGAGGAAAGTGACCAAATATGGTCACGTTTCCTCTATAACATTTTGTTTTTTACGCATAATTTGCACATATGTTATAATAAATACTTTTTGTACTTATTATTAAGAAACATATATATCATAAATATATATATATACCCTTAAGTTTATCACAATTTTAGGTTTGAATAATAAGTTCGAGGTAACAAAAATTTCTAAAACTAAAAAACGATAAAGGTGAAAATGAAATAGGTACCCCACATATGGAATAATACAATCACTATCAAAAATTAACCTTAACTTACTTATAAGATATTCTTTGAAAACACAATTTATTTACAAAAATCGCAAATCCAGGTATCAAACTCTGGCCCGGCGCAATCAATATGTGCCCAGAGCCCACACATGAGGCACTTGATCCATGTTTCCCCATGAGTATAAGTTTAAGGCATCAGCTTCATAGTCCATATTTGGATACTGTAATCTGTCCATATTTGAATTTTCCAATGATTTCAAACATTCAAATTTTTATAATTATGAAAGTAATACCATCTAATACCGCTAAAACATACACAAAATCATCTAAACGGTCTCTAAAAGGTATAAAAACAATACTGTGTGCACTGTCTGTACGAAAAATACGTATTTTTACATACTTTACAAAGTTCTGCGGAAGCGGTAAAACAAAACACTGTCACAACGGCGAAAGGGCTCGCTCGACTGAAACGCTACCACTTGTACGTGTGAAATGGAGTAGAAAGAGACAGAATAGCGCTGATTGATGCGTGTGTGAGTTTGCATTTGAGAGAAATGAGGGTATTATACTCTGTCATTTCTAAAAATACTTATCTACATATTTAAGTCATCATGATCGGAGATAAGTTCCTTTATTTTGTTAGTTTTAAGTTCTTCATTTGTTTTATTTGTGGAGGAGAAATAAACGATTATTATTATTTATTTATTTATTTAACACTTTACGCACACAGATGTACAGAGGCGGACTTAATGCCTGAGGCATTTTCTACCAGTCAACCTTTGGGTGATGCAGAGAATAATACTAGTAGGTGCAAATTGTGAAAAAAAAAACAGAAACGCGATTAATATTTAAATTAATACAAAGATATATATATATATATATATAAACATATATATAAACTATAAATAAAATAAAATACTATAATATATACTCAAATTAATAAACTAATCTACTAAGGAATAAGTGAACCGGCTATGAACAATGATTGATGTAGGACTGAAAATTCGATGGACCTCGTGAGAGAGGATTTTGTGGCTAAATAATAACAGTCGCCAAGTCCGATCTTTCGGGTTAAGCTACGGTTGCTGGGGTGGGTTTGGGGATGGCTGACCAATTGACCATCTATCTATAACGTCCTGAGACTCCTCCGAGTCTTGGAAAGCAAGTATAAGTTCTTCTAATCTCACCTAACATGAAGTCTTCAGTGATCTCCCTGGCGATGAAAGGTACGCTAGGGTACAGCCTCAGGGTCTCCTTGATGACAGCCTCCAGGTACTTCATATCAGCAAGGTCTGACATCGTCGGGGTTTGGTCAGAATCACCCAAGATCTTCTGGCATTCTTCGTAGATACGATCCTGTTGGGAGAAATGAATATATAGGTTAGAAATTTTTAGAGTAATATATTCTGCAGTAGAGTAGGTAAATCAAAAGTTTAAAAAAGTTATATGTTTTTGAGGTATCATTGCTGTGCCATATACCACTCTACGCTGCTAACCTCGACGTTATGCAAGAATATTTTCAGGCCAAATTATAAAACTTGGGTGGCACAACTTTGAGAAGAAGGCGACCAGACAAATTCCCATGATTTGGGCAGCATTTGGGAAGCTGCATGATATCTTAGAATCGTCGATTCGTTAAGACCAGGGTTTTTAACCAGTGCGTCCTACCCGTAATGACTTACGGAGCCGAAACGTGGACACTCACGATAGGCCTGGTACACAAATTCAAGGTTGCTCAGCGTGCAATGGAGAGAGCAATGCTTAGGGTTTCTCAGGTGGACAGAATTCGCAACGAATTCATTCGCCAAAGAACTAAAGTCACCGGAAGGTGATTGTAGTGGTAGTGGGCCGGCCATGTCCGCAGACGAACAGACGGTCGATGGAGTAGACATGTGTTAGATTGGAGATCGCGTATGGGCAAACGTAGTGTGGGACGCCCTGCGGCACGATGGATCGATGATTTGAAGAAGGTGGCTGGCAGCAGTTGGATGCGGACTGCTCAAGACCGGAATGGTTGGCGCTCTTTGGAGGAGGCTTAAGTTCAGAAGTGGACGACAATTGGCTGAAATGAAGACGATGATGACACCACTCAATGAGAATCTATGCACCGTACGCGAGCCCAGTTTAGACAGCGCGAGTTGGCGTGCGAGTCAGCCCACTAAGTAGCTGCAGTGCAGTAACTTGCATTGTATGGACGTATAGTTACTTACTGCCACGTGCGACGTGACAAGTAGCTCGCATTCGACATTTTTAGTCATCACTCGTCAGCTCGCCTGACAGTAACTCGCACATGGCAGTAGCTCGGACATCACTCACACCGTTTGGACACAATCGGCAGTAGGTCGCTAGAGTCAGCCAGGCCGTTGCGAGCTTTTTTGTGTGCTAGGCCTCGCAAGATTCTGGACGGCAACAATCATCGTAAAAATAGCTAAGGCAAGCTACTGGCATACGAGATTATGTCTACTGTCTAGTCAGTAAATATTTTATTAAGGCCAGCTTACTTGAGTTATGAAAATGTCAATAAGCGCGGACCCCATCGGCCTAATCTTTTACTCGCGCTTTACTTTAAGAATATAAGCGCGCGTTTATCTGGGTCCCTATCTACGATTCACGACTGTCTCATAACAGGCTTAAGCGCTCCAGGAACCACTAATAACAAGCCTTTAAGTTCGGATTACTACGTGAGATTTGTCAAGATCTACCCCAGATACAGTAACAGGCACCATTGTGTTAAAGAACACGATAAATTCCTCGAAAACGTCTAAGTTTTCCTTTGCGTATCGCTAAAATGTACGACGGTAATAAAAGTGAGACGGGCACATTCCACAAGATTAGATTAGCAAAACCCTTGAAAACAGCTCAAAGTTAAAAAAAACTTGCAGAAGGAAAATCCTGGAAAGTTTGCCGCTTTTTCAGGAATATTTTTAATCTTTTGCTTTCTTGCAAGGTTAGATTAACAGATAGTGGACTACTTACTCAGGGGCGTTAGAGTAAAACGACCCTTTTGAAAATTCCACGTTCTTGTAGAAAAACGGAACCCCTTTACTCCTATATCTATGTCCCCTGTCTGTCCGTCTGTCACAGTTAATTTCCTCTGAATGTACAGGACCGATTTAATATAAAGGTAATATTAACTTCGGGGAAAAGGCACTTTAAAAGTGGCGCCAGTGACGGAAAAGTTAAAAGGGAATCGCTTGTCTTGGTATGGTCATGTGAAGAGGAGGGATGAAACGCATATAACTAGAAGAGTTATGAACATAAATGTGGATGGATGGAGAGGGAGAGGAAGGCCAAAGAAAAGATGGATGGATTGTGTGAGGAGCGATATGAAAGAAAAGGGAGTTAGTGATAGAGTGACGACTGATAGAACAGAATGGAAGAATAAAACGTGTTGCGCCGACCCCAAGTAACATGGGATAAGGGCAGGAAGATGATGATGATGATTAACTTCGGGGAAAAAAATGTTGAAACAGTAGGTCTCTGATTTACCTTTGATACATAATTTCAAAATAAATACCGAAGTTATTTCTTTTCTCCAACACATATAACAAAATTATGAGCTCGTGGCTAAATAATAACAGCCGCATGGGTCGATCTTTAAGGTTAAGCTACGTTTGCCAAGGTTGGTCTGTGGATGGGTGACCATCTTAATATACCAAGTTTCCTCAGTGCCTCGGAAAGCACGTTAAGCAGTTGGTCCCGGCTGTCATTTGTAGATCTTTGGCAGTAGTTACGGATTGTCAGAAGCCAGTAAATCTGACTCCAGTCTTGCCAAGAAGTACAGTGTTACCCATTTAATGGGTTGTGGAGGTCTGGTAGGCAGCCGCTCCACGTAAAACACTGGTATTCAGCTGAATCCGGTTTGACTGGAAGCCGACCCCAATATAGCTGGGAAAAGGCTAGGCAGATGATGATGACATAATTTTAAAATAAATAAGAAGTTATTTCTTTTCTCCAATACATATAACAAAATTACTTCAAATTTATGATTATTTTGGCACTCTTTGCACGCGAATCCGACTCGCACGTAGCCGGTATTTTCTTAGACCTTTCAATACATTGAACGAATTTCATTAGGTAAAGAAGATTGGGTAATCAGCCCCCATAGGTACATATTCCCGAAGGATTGGCCAATCAGTGGAGGTTTACGGAACATCAAATAAGGAAAAGACAACGAAAACTGTTGTGTCATTTATTTTATATCCAGAAATGACTACCTACTCATTTGATTGTTTCGGGTTGAAAGAAGTAAAGAAAATAGTATGTTTGTCTATAGGTACAATCTTCTTCGTAATAATCATATGGACATCGACGGTCACGAGGTCCATAAGTTTCGGTGTGGATGAGCTGAAGCAGGTTGACAAGTTCCGTTATCTGGGGAGCACGTTGACATCAAAGTGTGGTATTGATGCAGAGATCAACAGCAGGATTGGCGCTGCAGCTGCAGCGTTTGGTAAGCTGGATACCAAGGTCTTCAGGTCACATGTCTTAAAATTAGCTACTATTATACATGGCGGCTGTGCTGCTTAACATTTTATATTTAGCTGAAACCTGAACCGTGTACCGCCGGCACATCCGCATGCTGGACCGCTTCCACCTTCGATGCCTTAGGAGAATTCTGAAATTCCGATGGTCTGATCGCATGCGGCGAAGTGCTGCGCAGGGCTAATGTTATTTGCATTGAGTCTTATCCCAAGCGGCATCAACTTCGGTGGTGCGGACATGTGTCATGGATGACGGACCAGGGAGTGGCGAAGCGCATCTCTTATTGCGACTTGAAGAACTTGAGGAGGGTAAAGGGCAAGCATGGTGGACAGTTCCTCAGGTATAAAGATGTGCTTAAGCGTCATTTTACCAAGTGCGACCTGAAGCCGTCCCGGTGGCAGCAGCAAACCGCCCAAAGACTTGGGTGGAAGACTTAAACCAAAGTTCATAATTGTGAATTACGTCGCCGTCTTGAGCTTGAAGACAGGCGTGACCAGTTGAAAGCCCGACCACCTGCATTAATTAACTATAATTTCATAGATGGGGTGCTCACGTGCCCGCAAGTTGCACGGATTTTCACAAAGAAAGTTGGTTATATAAGCCACATGCGAGCTCATGAACGACAACTACTGCGGAGTTGAAACAATCGCCTTGGCCGAAATCGGTCGGATCACGTCATCATTTACTTTCATTACGTTCGGTTTTATAATGGTAAATAGTATAAAACATTTTAAAGCTAAAGAGTTTGTTTGTTTAGTTGAACGATCTTATCTTAAGAACTATCTTTTGGTTGCCCATTTATATTTGTCTGTCCGGCTGACGGTCGGATTTTCTGTTTATTCCGGTTTATCTCCAAAATTGTGGAATGAGTGTAACGAGCGTAACATATATAGGCTAATTTTGAAAGAGAGTCAATGTTTGGTGCAATGAAATAAAGCCCATAGAATTGCGACGAAATCATACTTCAGTATGAATTGACGCGATCGAAGTTGAAGTAAAAATTAGAACATGGTGAAAACAATACGGATTGCTTATCTAAGATCCAATTCTACAAATTTTTAATCAACATCGTTCACCGCCAAAAAAAAAAGCCTCAATTTCCATACACTTTTGACAGCATGACATGCGAATGCGATCGTTGCTTACAAATTACTAGAATAGACAATATAGTCACCGGCAATGCTAAAGGGATGATTCATCAGGTCACAATGAAAACATTTCACCGAGCCTTAAATATTACAAAAACGTAATCTCTCACACGCGGGGTTCCGTTCAACAAACCGAAAAATACACGCTTCTTGTGTGGAAGCCCCTTTAATTTTTAATTTTATATATTTTTAGTCATCATCATCTGCCTAGCCTTTTCCCAACTATATTGGGGTCGGCTTCCAGTCGACTAGTAACTGAGTAACACGGTACTTCATGGCAAGACTGGAGTCAGATTTACTGGCTTCTGACTATCCGTAACGACCGCCAAAGATCTACAAATAACCGCTGGGACCAACAGCTTAACGTGTTTTCCGAGGCACGGAGGAAACTCGGTATGTTAAGATGGTCACCCATCCACAGACCAACCTTGGCAAGCGTTGCTTAACCTTAAATATCAACCCGTGCGGCTGTTATTATCTAGCCACGAGCTCCTCAATTTTATATTAAAGCGGCAATAGAAATACACATTCTGTGAAAATTTGAACTGTCTATCGATTACGGTTCTCGAGATACAGCCCGCTGACAAACATACATACGGGCGGATGGACGGACGGACAGCGAAGGCTTAGTTATAGGGTTGCGTTGGTTACCCTTTGGGTATGGAACCCTAAGAAGCAGGCAAAATGTATGCATGATATTAAAAGCATAAAGCATATATAAATAAATAAATAAAAGTTTATTTATAAATACCTCGCCATCTCGCTTATCCACGTCATGAACACAAGGCGGCGTACGCCAACAGACGAAGTGTCACATGTATATAATTACGACATGTTAAGTCCCGTAATGCGAGCTTCCCCGGGTCGGGAACCTCTAACTTATCTAGCAATCAATTTTCATTGCGGGGAAGTCACTCCTCATTAGTTCCGGGTTGAAGAATTTGTCTTATCGTTCTAGGAATTGGAACTGACGGAAACTGATCGTTTGCAAGATTTCGTTACATTTATTGATGAGTTCTCAGTGTACAGTATCAGTTACCTCCTAAAATATGTTTACACAGGATGTTCAAGAATGACGTGGTCGTTTTTAAGGATTATATTGGATAGGTGATATACATTAAGGAAACAATAGCCAAACAAAAATAAAACGGCAAAGTTCGAGTCGGACTCGCACACGAAGGATTCCGTACCGTAAACCTTAATTTTTATTATTTGTTGTTGTAGCGGCAAAAGAAATAAATTGTCGAAACTGTCTACCTAATATGGTCCTTGAGATACAGCCCGCTGACAGACAGGAGGCTTAGTAATAGGGTTCCGTTGGTTACCCTTTGGGTACGAAACCCTAAAAAGTGTTTTTTTTTCTCAAAAATCGGCCATAAAAGCCTTGAAACAAATGATTTTTTAAGCAGTTGGTGGCGTTTACTTTAGTGCAACCACCAATTTGATGTCACCAACAGCATCAGACTGCTTGAAAAGTGATTAGTTTAGTAGAAGAAGTCATTCTTTTTGTTTTTCTGTTGCTTCTTTGTATACCTACTACCCAATATCACCCTGAAATATGACCACGCACTTTTCTGGAAGATTCCGTATAATTTAGCAGTTGCTAAGTCTTACTACATAATTTTTCCCACACATAAAAATGCCACGAAAACCGTACTGTCGACACTTACCAAACAAACCAAGTGTGTCTGTCTATGAGTTTCACCACTTACTCATAAAACCGGCCAAGTGCGAGTCGAGCCACGCACAGTACAGGGTTCCGTAGTTGCCCCTTTAGAGGTATGCGGAACAGAGAGTATAGTCCCATACACCTCAATTGAAAAGGAGGAGCCTCCGACCAGGCGGCTGTAGTGGCTGGTGGGCTACTGCCCGATAGTTGATATTCGGGCTGATGTATATGTTCAAATCGCACGGTAAACTTTGCTTGCGCGATGCAGGATTTCGACGAAGTAGTTCGCTACTAGTTGGATAGATGGCGTCGCGGTTCTTATTGTTGCGATGTAGATTTGCTCTGTTGGTTTTTCTTGTAGCAGTATTGATGCCGCTACACCCCCATAACCATGACAAGGACAATCATCTCATGTTACATTAATAAAAGACAATGTTCTGAATGGTAATGCCAAATAGTAAATGGAAGTGAAATTACCTGTACTTCCTCATGGTCAGCTATCAACATCAGTCCAAGAACTATGGCCATGGCTGTGGTGTCGTGTCCCTGAAAACGACAATAATCATCATCATCATCATCTGCCTAGCCTTTTCCCAACTATATTGGGGTCGGCTTCCAGTCAAACCGAATTTAGCTGAAAACCAGTATTTTACGCGGAGCGGCTGCCTACCAGACCTCTACAACCCAGTAACTGGGTAGCACGGTACTTCATGGCAAGACTGGAGTCAGATTTACTGACTTCTGACCATCCGTAACGACTGCCAAAGATCTACAAATGACAGCCGAGACCAACGGCCTAAAAACGGCCATAATTCCTATTACTTTTCCCTGCTACTGACTAAAACGCCCGCCCTTCACCACTTCTTAATATTTTAGCTAAGAAGAGTTGACGGGTGGACGTTTTAGGCGACATTAAAATTGGCACTCAAAAGTGAATTGAATTTCCGAAAAGTGAATTTATAAAACCTTTCCAAATAATGGCACTCACTCTGGGTATCCGACAGGTCTACCAAACTTCATAACGTCAAATTGTGGTGTGCAACAGACTGAGTAGTGATAAGAAGAAAACTTATGTACTTACCTCAAACATAAACGTATTAACTTCTTCTCTAATCCCTTCCAGATCTATTTCTCCTTTATTCTCCGCCTCTAACAACAGGTCCAGCATAGCATATCTCTTCTTCCCCCCAACAGACACATCATCTTCAGTAAACTCACTCTGTCCAGGCTTCCAATTCTTCTTCCTCTCCATGATGACGTCATCAGCAAAGGAATGGACCTTTTCTAGACAATTCTCGAACCTTCTGCCGATCGGAAACTTTTTGAAGAGGTAATCGTTGTGAAGCCACACTCTGGTTAGGCGGCCCAGAAGGAGGTTTCCGATTTCCAAGATGGCGGTTTTGTATTCTAATGTTTTTGAAGACTTGTCAGCGTCTAGTTGAGTTCCCATGGCAGTTTCTGGAAAGAAGTTCATGATTAGGATATTTATTGGTACGTCGGTGGAACCACTATGGTAGCTATGACCAGGGTTGTGAAATTGGTTCCAGGGTTGCGGAATTTGTTCAAAAGAGTCACCGCGGCCCGCAAAGTTCATTAGGAGGAACACGGATGGGTTTTAGTCAGAAAGAGTCTGACACTCTCACTCCGCGACTCCTTTTCTGTTTTTTTTTTTTGTGCTTGCTACCAACCCTGCTTCAGATAATCTCTTTTTAGATCTGTTCAGACTTACGTGGTAATCAATACCCATAACGGTACCTAACGAAAGCCGAATGGGTATGCGGCAAATTACTTATTCCGCTCTGGGTGATCAGACTCTTGCTGACCAAAACCCATCCGTATACCTCCTAATGCCTTTTGCGTACTAGGGCCGCGGTGTATCTTTCGAACAAATTCCGCAATGTAAGCAGTAACCATGCCGTTCAAATGTATGCGGATATCGTTAAAGCTTTGAGTAGCCTAACTTACTTGCTAAACTATTTATTGCGCCGTAGAAGAACCTGATCTGCAAAGCAAGCTAAAAATACCGCCTCTTTCTGTTTTTCGATTTTTTTTATTTCCTACATTTTAGTGAGTTACATTTTTGGAATTGCCCTTTATCTTGATACCCAACTCGACAGATTTTGAAAATTAAAAAATATGGCGCCAAAAATCGGCAATTTTAACAATTTTTAACTCAAGTGTCGCTCCCATAATTAATAAGAAGCTAAAATCCGTCAAGCCGTTTAGGCTATAGAGCGAGCCAAACATTTGAAACTGGCGCCAAAAATTCGCCATTTTGTTTTTTATTTTTATTTTGATAGACCCAGTGTCACTCTAACAGTAAATACAAATCTAACAAGACCTCTCAAGCTAAAATCCATCGAGCCGTTCAGGCTGCAGAGCGTGCCAAACAATTATACATACATACATACTCTCGAAAAACACACTCATTCTGGCGCAGTCGGGTAAAAAAGAAATAGTTGTCAAATTACTGCTGTCTTCAGAAATGAAAAGCTGCTGTCAAGTAGATCTAATTGACAGGCATTCTAACCCCAACGGCGACTTCCAATTTATAATGGTCGTCCAAGATTATTATTATATATTTTTTTTATTTGTAATGGGTTTGCTCTTGACCCTAGTCTATGTCATTTGACAAAATCTGAGAAAAAGATGATTCCGTGCTTCGGAAGGCACATATTAGCCGGTGGTCCCGGCCGCCACATGGCAGTCGTCAAATAAACCATGTCAGAGGCCCTCGAGGCGATTTTGAAACTCTGACACTAGGGTGTGTGGGGTCGTTAGACCTTACTGCCCGCACGATAAGAAGAAGAATTGAACGCGGGCGTGCACAGCGCAAGGGACACAATACAGGGATGACTGTCCGGAAGTCGCTCCCGCTTTGTGATGATGCAACACCTGATACTGCCTGTCCAGTGTTGGGTAGACCAAGATGTATACGGGTGAACGCCGAACACAAATTAGAATTGATTTAATTTTCGGTTTTCCCCAAAAGGCTTAGGTAACACTAGTTATACTAAAGTTAAACTTAAGTTTACCTAATTTTCTAACATCACCTGTATTGCCATCTCTTTGAATAGCGAATGCCACGTAAGTCTGAACAGGTCTTTGGGCACAAAGTGACATCGCTCGAGCGTATAGCTCTTAAATCTGTACAAACATCCAAAAGCCCTTACCAGAAATACGCGATGTTTCGAAATAACAACAAAGACATCACGTTGCTCGTCTAATTTAGTTTGAAACGAAGTATTTACCCACTGATCCCCACAATTCTGGGAAAATCAAGATGTTTGTCTCCCTACATATCCTGGGGATAGTACTGGCTTTACGTAATCCTCTCTAATGTTTTCATGAGGGCGGAGACCAACATTTTCGAGGCATGGAAAAAATTACTAGCATTTTTCAGTGACTTCGCTCGCGCAAATATAGATAGCTAAAGTTTCGCTAAAAAGTACCTACCCTTTTTTAAGTACGGGAAGTCGTCAAATGACTCCTTCCGCTCTGGGCGGGGCAGAAAAGGAGTGTCAGACTTTTAATGACTAAAACTTATCCGTGTTCCTCAGAATCAAACTCAAACTGAAAGCATATATATATATATATGTTTTAATTGTTTATTTGATATATATGCTTTGGTCGGTCAGTAAAAACTTTGAAGCTATTTGCCCGTTCCAAAGCGTAGATCTCTATGGAAAAGAACGTGCAAGAAACTCCACGGACACTCTTTTAAATCATGTGATGTATTACAAAAATCTTGGTAATATTTTCTTTGATTGCTTCTGTATGTGAGGACAATGCAAAGAAAAATAACGTATAATTATACAATAATTCAAAATATACAGAGTAAAATAAGACACTGGTACGTAAAAGATGACCAGTCTCAACTGACGGCGCCCGTTCACGAACATGACGCGAGTATCAGCGCCATCTAGCTCAACTAATTTGAAGGGCACCAAATGATCCAACAAACGCGAGACCATCAGCGAAACATTTGTGTGAGCATGACAAGCTCTCATCTGCCACATTCGTTCATGAGAAACAAGTTTAATAACAAAATCTATAACTAAATACATTTGTAAATGGCTCCATAGTCATACAGATACACAGAACTGATATTATGTAATCGGTTTTGTGATTTGAAATAGCATAATAAACAAACAAGCATTCTGAATTTCGCATTAATTATGATATTACCAGCTGCCGCCCGCGCGTGTAAGTCGATAATACTCCCAAAGGAATATAGGTACTCTTGGTATAAAAAGTTGCTATGGTAGGCGCCCACATACATTTATTGCCTGACACGCGTAGATGGCAAGCGACCGGTGTACGCACATTAAAAAAAGTTTGCGATCACCAGCGTAAGCTATTATATTTTTTTAAATTTAACTTTATCAAGAAAAAAATCTTTGTTGCGTGTTTTCTTTTAATAGAATAGAATTAAAAATAAAACTATTTCTAACTTTTTATTAACATAAATTGCGTAATTAACCAGAATGTAATTGTAACAGGAATTTTATAGAAAGAAAAGACTGTTTAATTAAACTTAAACAACAATTTATTAATAAAAAGTTTATATTAAATGTAATATTAATAAAAAGTTTATATTAAATGAAAACGGTTCATAATTTATTGTTCGGGCACCTATTTCTTTTTACTTTTGATAGGCACGCGTTTGACCACTATCTCACCTGATGGTAAGCGATGATGTGATCGCAGATGAAGCACGCTTGCCTAGAAGTATCTACAAAGGGATATTAAGGAAATTTCAATGCACTTTACTGCAAGTTTATCTGGCGCCTAGCATAATCTTATTTCAGGACATGGTCTACTTGCGACGCGAAGGGGTATCAAACACACACTTTCGCATTTATAATATTAGTTCAGATATTAATTATACGATCTATGATTGCCTCGTAATCGGTTGAACGAATAATTTCTAAGTCTTTTAGAATTTTATTTTACATTTGAATGCTCTCGTTTTTATTGCAAAGTATAAAAACTTCGATATAAATATTAATTGAGTAAGTTATGAAAAACTGAGTACTTTTGTTTTTCACTTGTAAGGACCGAATGCAATAATATTGTACTTAATTTTTTATTTTCTTACAGTAAAACTTATTTTGTTTAACTTATTAAAATTCTACTCGCAGTTTTTAAAGAACTCTAATTTTTTAATGAATATTAAATTTAAAAGATTGCATATTTTTTATCAAAGTCAAAGTCAAAGTATTTATTAGTGTGTTTTTTGGTGAACCAAAAAACACACTAACCAAACCAATAATGTGGAATTCAAGTGGAAATACCATTCAAAGTTTTGTTTCTATTCACCCATATGTTTCTATTCACCCCGTTTTTCGATACTCCATGATGAAAAAAGGATGTTAATATATGAGTTCTTAAAAGAGTTTTTTTACAGCACAGAAAGTTTAAAAATATTTCAGAATTAACCGTTATTTAAAATTTTTGAAGACACTTACTTATTAAAACAAAACTAGAGTCTTCCAGCTTTCTGATCGCAGGAATATTCGATCAACCGATAATTTATATCCGAAAAATGTTGGTGCTGAATTGGGCTCTCGAATCCCATTTACAACCCTAAACGGCTCGTTGCTCGATTACGTGATTTTTAATTGTCATCTTGATATTATTTCTATCTATTGCCCGCAACTCAAGTATCGATTTTAGAAAACTGTATTTAAAGTTGATTTTTAAGTAACTTTCGCTTCTTTTTTCTTGCAATCTAATTTGAACCTTGTCTTGAATGAAATAAAGCTTTTTTTCCCAAAATTTTAACATAGTCTCGAATTCCGAATATTAAAATATACTTAAGTTAAAATAAATTGACAATTTCGATATAAATATCACTTACCGCAAATAGTGTACAGCGTATAGTCACTGATGACGGGGAGCAGGTTGACCTCCGTACCCTCAAGGTTGTTCAGCGCGTCCACCAGACCTCGGCTCCTCTCCTTCATCACCACGGCGAAGCTCTTCAGGATGTTGAAGTGAAAGGTCGGAGTCAGGATCTTGCGGCGTCTGTGCCATTTTGCACCTGGTAGAGGAATTGGCAAAGTTAAAAGTAGGGCATTCCACTTTATTATAATATTTAAAATCTTGAGACAAAACGCAGAAAATAAAAATATTTGAAAATCTCAAATAATAACCAGCATTTTAATACTATTGTTAAAAAAGATATAGCACTGCGCGTGATGTCCTATCATCATCATCATCATCATACCAGCCGAAATATGCCTATGCCCAGCAATGGACGTCCATTGCTGGACATAGGCCTAGGGGGGGGGAGGGTTTGCCATAATCGCCACGCTTGGCAAGCGGGTTGGCGACCGCAGTGTATGATGTTGATTTTTACGGACAACGCTGCTGCCCATTCTCTGGCGAGTCCCGAGTCCCTAGTGATGTGCCAGTCACGCCATAATTCATACATTTACTTTTTGCACTAAAAATCTGTATCAGTTATCCAACATCACTCTAAAATATGACCACGCACTTCTGGACCACCCTGTATTATTATAATTTTTGTATGTTTTAATTAGCGAGTCAGCAACATGATAGCGTCCATCATACTGTACGTTTATTATTTTCAGGTAGTAAAATTGATAATCTTACTGTATTAGCCAGTCTGCAACATGTTACTGCTATCTCTCTGATTGATAGATTTTAGTTTTTTGAATTTAGTTTTATTTAATTTCTATTTTATTTTTTTGGTATGCATCATGCTTGGCGCTTAATCGCCTAAACTAACTAATTCTAATAAACGCTTTTTCTTTCTTTCTTTCTTTCTGATAAACCAATTATCTGCCTCTTTAGGAAGGGAATGTAAAAGAATAGAATAGAGACAAAGTCACAAAAATAATAGGAGTTACACAATAGGGTATTTTACTAAAAATGAAGAGGATACAGCGAGTTAAAGACGAAAGTTGCTGGCCTGTCGGTTTTCTACCGGTTGCATTTTGGGGAATATGTGACGGAATTGCATAATTTAATTCTGCCAAGCCCGTTCTATCATCGGATCACAAGACGAACGGCGGTGCACCACCGGTACATGGCAGACATACGCACAAAACCTTTTGAGAACACATTCATAATGCGTACAGCTAAGGATTGGAATTCCCTGCCGGAGTCTGTGTTTCCTGATAGCTACAACCTGGGAGTCAAGAGTCAAGATTGAACAGGTTATTTCTAAGCAAGCGTGCTCCATCTTCGACTACATCATCGCTTACCATCAGGTGAGATAGTGGTCAAACGCGTGCCTATCAATAGTAAAAAAGACACGCGTGACGTCATGTGACTTGGTAAATTCGGTACAATTTTACCGAGCCACATGACGTCACGCGTGTCGAAAGGGTTCTATCTCAGCATTCGCTGGGTGTCAGACACCCAGCGCTGGTTTTCAGCCCGCAGTAACACACAGACGAAGGTAAAAACAATTAACAAAATAGTTAGATACATAGACTAGAGTCAAGAACAAATCCATTACAAATAAAAAAAAAAAAAAAAACTTAATTTAATATCGATAAAAAGGACTAAAGAAAGGTAAAGGAATAAAAAGAACAGGAATCATGTTCATTAGATCTTTGGTGACACAATATTTCATGCAGTTTCACCGGGCTCGCCTCTGCAAATCCTTCGTGAGCCATAAATGTGCGTTTAAACGGCGCACAAACTCGCCAACCGAGCGAGGCTCTGCGCTGTCAGCGTGTCACGCGCCGTTTAAACTTTAAACAGCCTACGCTCGACACGGCTCTGCAAAGTTCTTACAATTCATCGTTCATTCATCGCTCGGTTTGTATTAATACGCGCCGTACGAGTTGGCTTGCGTTCGGATTTAGCCGAGCCGCATCTACACGGATGGCGCGTGGGATCGTGCTACCCCGCGCTGCGCGCTGTTTAAACGTACATATTTCACACCGCGCGTGTAATTAAACCGCTAGTAACTAGTTTTATAGGCTGCGGTTATCTGGTAACGGATTATGGCTGGCTAACATTAGGTATGTATTTCACGACAGTATTTATGATCGAGTACAGTGGACTGCTACTAATATCATCGTCGTTATAATAAATAGACCGTTCAAAAAGATAGGTATAATAACCTCATTTTTATTTGGCTAGTCTTTTGTGTCTTTTATGTTGGGATCGGCTTCGAGGTGGAGCTCGTCGCCAAGTAGCAGTCAGAGAAAAGTTTTCGTACGTGCTAGTCTTTATTTAATGTGTTTCGATCACTTTGTTTAACTGCACGAAGGCTGCGCAAAAGTTAAATATCGAGGGTCACCAGTATATGTGGAACAGAGAGTAAAGTTCCGCAAACCTCCATTGAACAGAGAGGATCCTCCGACCGGACGATTGTTGTGTCCGGTGGGCAACTGCCCTAATGTTGATATTCGTTCTGTTATATTAAACTCAAATTGCACGGAGAACTCTGCTACCACGATGCAGGATTTCATTTGCAGTTCACTGCTGGCGTTGCGGTTCTTTTTACTGCGCTACAAATTTCGTTTTGTTAGTGTTTCTTGTGGCGGCATTGACGCCGCTACACTGAACTTTTCGCACTGGATATGGTTACTGAAAAATCCTCTCAGATCCTATTTCCGACCACTTTGTAAAGATGGATGGATGTTTGTTACTCTTTCACGTCAGAACGCCTGAAAGGATCATCATGGGCTCAGATGTAGATTATAGTCTAGAATAACACATAGGCTACTTTGTATACTGGAGTATGTTCCCTAGGGAAAACGCGGATGAAACCACTGGCAGAAGCTAGTAGTCCATAATAATAAAACTGACGACTTAATAAAATGATGTAAGTAAGTAAAAGTTTCAATCATACTAATAAGCTTGCCACCTACACAGGACTTCAACATTTTTTTTTTTTCTTCTTTTTTTTTTTACTATTGATAGGCACGCGTTTGACCACTATCTCACCTGATGGTAAGCGAGGATGTGGTCGAAGATGGAGCACGCTTGCCTAGAAATAACCTATTCAATCTTGATTTAAAGACTCCCAGGTTGTAGCTATCAGGAAACACAGACTCCGGCAGGGAATTCGACTCCTTAGCTGTACGCACTATGAATGTGTTCCCAAAACGTTTTGTGCGTATGGGTGGGATGTCCACCATGTACCGGTGGCGCATCGCCGTTCGTCTTGTGGTCCGATGATGGAACGGGCTTGGTGGAATTAAATTATGCAATTCCGTCGCACATTCCCCAAAATGCAACCGGTAAAAAACCCACAGGCTAGCAACTCGTCGTCGATGCTCAAGACTTTGGAGCTTCGACGCGACGAGACTCTCATTGCCGATGATCCTCTTGGCTCGTTTCTCAATTGACTCAAGGACATATGTAGCTAATAAAGTTTGGATATGTGGGTGTGCCTGACATCCCTGCCAACTCTTTCCAAGAATACATGACGCCTGTATTAATTAATCCATACTTGTGACATTATAAAGAGGAAAGTAACTCTGTCTGTATGGTTACTCTTCACGTGTTGATGGCTGAAACTTTCAGCCATCAAGACTTTTGTAAACACTTTTAATAATAATAAACGTCTGATTTTTTAACGGGCTCAATTTTATTTGACTACCATTGACTCGACTCCACGCAGCCCGCCGGAGCCGACCCGGCGAACTGTGCACTTAGTAAACTAGCAACCCGTCGAACGATTTTTTTTTTATTATTTATGGGTTTGCTCTTGACTCAAGTCTTAGTCAGAGATGACAAAGAAAAAGTCTACGATGGAGCGAGCTTACCCAGAAGGAGCCTGTTGCACGATGCACCGACTTAAGCATTTAATGACTCGGACGGACCACGCGGCGACGCAGCGGACCTTAAGACAGACTGAGTCAACTCGAGTTACAACCCGAGTTGGTAAGCGAGTCAATTCGACTTACTCGAGTTACCAAAAATTCGACTCGGCCCATCGCTAGCTGAAAGGTTTTGGATGAAATTTGCTATAGATAAAGATAAGACTTTGAAGAAGTACATTGGCTAGGTTTAAATAATATAGTCTTAATTTAAAGTAATTTGAAGCAACAAGTTTGTGCAGAACCCACGGTTGGCGAGTCCGGCTCGCACTTGACAGATTTTTTATTTTACAACAGGTTTCCTGAGTCGAGAGAATCAACCGCCAGAAGCTAATATCTCATAGTTCGATGGAAAAAAGTTAATCAGAAGTTTGGAGAAAACTGGCGCGTCTAATTATGTCAAAGGATTTTCTCCGTGGAACGTCAAAAAACTTCGGATGAACTATTTCTCCTATTTACCCACTCTTCTCTGCCTGTTTTTTCCTGGAAAAAAACTGTGACGTAATATTTTTGTTTTTTTTTTGACTATTCACAGACATACGTTTGATCCATGTTTGACCACTATCTCAACTGACGGTAAGTCATGATGTGGTCAAAGAGGAACACACTTGCCTAGAAGTAACCTATTCACTCTAGACTTATAGACTCGTGTTTATTCAATTGTTTATTATGTTAAATGCTTTAACTACGGTGAAACCTTAGAGTGCCAGTAAAACTAAAGAATCGTTAATCTTTAGGTTCTACTGGCATGGTGGTCATCCAACACTTTGGATAGGAAATCATCAAATGACTCCTCCCGCTCTAGGCGGAGCAGAAGGCAGTGTCAGACTCTTACTGACTAAACCCCATCCATATTCCTCCTAGTACCAGCCGCGTTCCAGGGCCGCAGTGACTCTTTCAAAATAATCGCGCAACATCCCACCTGTATACTACAGGCACAAAATATTTTCGGAATACTATCAATCTGCGTACAATTATGGAATGGAATACCTTGTCGGAGTCTATGTGTTTCTTGACAGCTTAAACCTAGGAGGTTTTTAGTCAAGAGTGAATAGTGTACTGCTAGGCGAGCTTCATCGTCGACCACATCATCACTTACCACAAGGTGACAATATTATGTTCAAATGCGAGTCTATCAAAAATTAAAAAAGCAACGTTTTAGAGTTAGGACAGTATAGGATTTACCGTAGAGTCTTAGGCATTTTTGTCGCCGCCGGCGAGTAGCGAGTAAAACTTCAAACTCGAAACGAGTTGGCGAGCAGCGAGTGAAAAGTTTTGATAGTTTTGACGCTCGGCTTTCAGCGAGTGCTTTTATGCGACGGGCTTTTGCTCGCAATACTCGCTCCGGCCCGCACTATAAATAGAAAATACCGCTGTTTGGTGAGCTCTGACCGCCAAGCGAGTATCGCCAAGCGAGAGTCGCTGAACGAGTACAGGCTTTGATAGCTCTTGTCGCTGCAATTAACAAGAGGTAAGAGCCACTCGCCTACAATGCTGTTTGCATTGTAGGCGAGTGGCTCTTACACACACGCACTATGAATTTATGTGTCTCTTTCACTCACACGAGATCTATATCTTTTGTCCATTCGTATCTGCTTTTACAGTAGTAATAACATACGAGTAAATACGCAGAAAAGGTAATGAAATCTTTTCGTATCCTTTGATAAAAGTATAGAGATGACACTTTCAAACATCATTCATCTTGCCTGTCCTTATCCATTCCCATTAACGGGAATGGCGCATCATTTATTCTATCATCTTAATTAAACACAAAATCTTGTTGTTTGAAGTAGCTCAGGGAATGGAAATCTGGATGAATTTGTTAGAGGCAGTCTAGCTGTGTAATCCTAGCACTACATAATCAATCAACATATATATATATATACATACATGTTACTAAGTGACTGAGAGACAATGCACAGCCGAAACTCTATGTAGAAATTCGGGAAATTTTGTTAGTTCTCCCACACTAAGAGAAAATTTCCCGAAATACCTACGGGGTCGGGAAAAACCGGGATATGCCCGTACGAAGACGCTAACAAAAGCTTTTTATTTTATAAATCAAAAAGTTCCTTAGCCGCGGTTGTCTGTATACAATCAATTCTAAAACTACAGAACGGGTTTTCTCACGCTTTTCACCAATGAGCAGATTCATGAGGAAACTTTAGTTGCATAATTCATTATTGTTTGTGTAAATTGGCTGAAATCTATACTCAGAGTTGAGTTGAGTTGCTGGAGTTAATTTGCCTCAGGATCCGTCCGATTTGAAAAATTCTTTCAGTGTTAGATAGTCCATTTATCGAGGAAGGCTGTAGGCTATTTATCATCACGCTAAAAATAATAAGAGCGAAGCAGACGAAGTTGCGGGGATCAACTAGTATTACATGCGATGCTTTCACTCACACACTACTTAGTTCAAGCCCACAAAAAGACACTGATTTCTTTAGTAGCTTACCACCTAACGAAGTCGTTGAGGAATTGACGAAAGGTAATTCAAGAACACTTGTTGTGCGTTTATCAAAATTAAATTGTTTGTGCTTTTGTATTGTTTATTTTTTTTTTTTTTTGTTTAATTTGCTAAAACCCACCCTCATCGGGGTAAAGCCTATCGATAATCCTGGATCCGCCCCTAGTTACACTTGCTTGCACGTTTTACTCTACTAACGTACCTACCACTGCGAAGTCGAGGCAGATTGCTAGAAAAAAAAAATAAAAAATTCGCGTCTTACCAGAACTCAGAAGCAGTCCAGTGCCGAGCCAAGCTTCCAAGAAGGTGTATGGTTTGCTCTTCTTTATATTCCGCGAGTGAGATAACACGACCTGAGAACAAAATAATAAGTTACATTCAAAAAACTATTGATAAAATTGTTTAATCCTACTTCATTCTAATCAAATCTAAAGTCAGTTTTCTGGGAATCAGAAATTATTGAACGTCAAAATTTACACAATGACCATTCCGAAAAACACCCGCCCGTCACCTCTTCCTAGAGGATTAGCCATTTACTTTCCTTTAGGGAACGTGCACGGCGTTAACTACGCCATCTAGTGTTGCAAATTCGAAACTTACAAGTAAAATTTACTGGACATTGACCCTTTCAGAAGATCGCACGAGCACGAAGCATGAAGTAAGCTATGTCATCCGTATAGCGTTGCAAATTTGGTACTTCTAAGTAGGTAAACTAATATTGACAATGAGACTTCTGTGCGCATCGTCATCTTTCTGCCCTTATCCCATGTTAGTTGGGGTCGCCGCAACACGTTTTTTTCTTCCATTTCAATTTTTACATCGTGTCTGAATTTCTATAGCTAAATACAAATATAATAATCGTCTTGCATGCAATCCATATTTGAATAATTAAAATCCAATTTAAATTAAAGTCAGAATAATAATTAAAAAGAATACAAAAATAATAAAAAAAGATAAGTATACAAATTCATGTCAAGTCAATTAATAAAATACAATAATATTTACATATAAATTCAATACAATTTATTATTCATCAATAGAATAAGACATTTGTTTAACATGAACCGTTTAAGTTTATTTTGAAACCCACTTGAATATAGTAGACATTTTATTTCTGTTAGCAGTTTATTTAATATTTTTACTGACATCTATCCTATCAGCTTTCACGCTGTCACTGAGACTTCTGTGCTGCCACCTATAATTCCTGACCGTTCCCTATACTGCCAGTTTACCTACATTATAATAAACGTGGAAGTCTGTTTTCGTAACAATTTGGTTCTAATTCAACTTGCAGTCAAGCCCACCAAAATCTGTTCAGAGGTTTAGAATTGAAAACGTTATAGACAGAACTTGTGGAATTAGTCATTCTCTACCAGACGACCAAGGGTGGAAAATAATGATAATTAGTGATGATAAGGAGCTCGTGGCTAAATAATAACAGCCACACGGGTCGATCTTCAAGGTTAAGCAACGCTTGTCAAGGTTGGTCTGTGGATGGGTGACCATCTTAACATACCGAGTTTCCTCCGTGCCTCGGAAAGCACGTTAAGCCGTTGGTTCCGGCTGTCATTTGTAGATCTTTGGCAGTCGTTACGGATAGTCAGAAGCCAGTAAATCTGACTCCAGTCTTGTCTTGAAGTACCGTGTTACCCAGGTAATGGGTTGTGGAGGTCTGGTATGCAGCCGCTCCACGTAAAATACTGGTATTCAGCTGAATCCGGTTTGACTGGTAGCCGACCCCAATATAGTTGGGAAAAGGCTAGGCAGATGATGATGATGACTTTTAATGACTAAAACTTATCCGTGTTCCTCCTAATGCCCTTTGCGCTCCAGGGCTGCGGTGACTCTTTCGATTAGCGCTGTATAGCTTAATTTTAAGATCTCATGACTGTTAATATGAAAACCGCTTCTGAACATGCAGGCTCTAGTCTAGACACAGTGGCATTCAGTCGGCAATAGCGATTGGCAAAGAGACAACAATGTTGGAATTTAAAACGGGATATTTCGGTAGAAGGGCTCTTGGCTAAATAATAACAGTCACACGGGTCGATCTTGAAGGTTAAGCAACGTTTGCCGATATCGGTCTGTGGATGGGTGACCATCTTAACTTACCGAGCCGATAGTTGGCCGTCATTATTAGGTCTTTGGCAGTCGTTACGGATTGTAAGAAGCCTGGAAATCTGACTCGTCTTGAGAAGCCAAGAAGTACTGTGTTGTAGAGGTCTGGTAGGTCTGTCACGTAAAATACTGGTATTTAGTTGAATCCGGATTGACTGGAAACTGACCTCAATATAGTTCGGAAAAGGCTAAGCAGATGATTAAAACGGGATATTTTGGTGTCGTGTTCAATCCCATCATTCAAATTTATTTTTTTTGACAAAAGTCCTCGTTTTTTGCCCCCTTTTCAGCTGCCAGCAACTTTAATTAGATAGCGGGGCACGTACAAGCGACTTATCCCATTAAACTTCGGTAGTCCGCAATGTAAAGCAACTCGCATGTGAACTGGTTACAAGTGGAAACGACGCCTCATACTCGTTCTTACCGAAGACAACAAAATGAACGCTTGTCCACCCAAATCATCAAATGACTTCTCACGCTGTGGGCGATGCGGGAGCATTAGTCTTTTACTGAATAAAACCAACCCTTGTTCCATCAAATGCCCTTTGTGTTTTAGAGCCGCAGTAACATTTTCGAAAAATTCCATAACCCTGGCAACGCTTGTCTACCCTAAACATACCTTCCAGGCTATTTTTAGCTAAAATGACGTTACATTTTAACAAGTTTGCCAGGTCACCAGTAATGGCTTTATTCGCTCCATCGGACAGCGGCCAGCGGAGATAGCCTCACTAACGTTAATGTATAAAACGTTCCAAATGCTCTGTTTACACGACAACTTGTGTATATTGGCACAGCGTTATATGAAGGGTAAACTGACAATACAAATATAACTATTTGGAAAATGTTTTATCGGATGTACACAACAGCGTCAGTTTTATTTATTTACCAGCTTAAGCCCACTATTTTTTCGACGGTTTTTTCCTGTACCCGTCGGAATTCCGGGAAACCCTCTCTTAGTGGTCCCCGAGGAACCTACATGCCAAATTTCAGCTCTCTGTAATCAGTAGTTTCGGGAGTGCGTTGTCTGTCAGTCACTCAATCACTAACGGAAGAATTTTAAATATTAGGATTATATATCCTAATATATATTCATTTAAATATACGAATATATAATATTCATTTAAATATTAGGATATTTAAACTTTATCTACAGTAAGTCTTTTTTTTTTCCCGCTCTGGGTGAAGCAGGAGGGAGTGTCAGACTCTTACTGACTAAAACCCATCCATGTTCCTCCTGGTGCCCTTTGCATTCCAGGGTACGGTACCTCTTTCGAACAGATTCCACAGCCCCAGCAGACATCTCTTTGAGGCGCGCTGGGATCGCAGCGCGCCGTCGACCTGGGCCTAGTTCTGATCAGACGGCGAGCCGCCCACTGCTCGCCGTCCCCCGCCCGCCCGCGCCTAATCTGTAGTAATTCTAAGTAGTAGTCGCTAACCATCAGGTGATATAGTGGTCAAATGTATGCCTATCACTAGTAAAAAATAAAACGTGCGAGCATGCATCAAATCATTATTTATTAGTCAATCTCCTTTTGTTTCCTGTTTTAAATTACTGCTTTAAAGTTCACTGGCAAGATGCGAAACATACAAACTAACTAGCAAAGTTAAATGAAAACTTTTAAAAAGCCAAAAATGGGGAACTAAACGTTCAGCAGTAGAGCCTGCGACTGCTGTACCAAACAAGCAGTACCTACTTAATAAATGTAATCAAAAATTTTCTTTGTATACTGTTATTGTTTTTTTATTTTTAACTAGTTGGCCCTCGCAACTTCGTCTGCGTCACAATTTTCATTACTGCTCCGCTCCTATTGGTCTCAGCGTGATGATGGCCTATAGCCTTCCTCGATAAATGGGCTACCTAACACTGAAAGAATTTTTCAAATCGGACCAGTAGTTCCTGAGATTAGCGCGTTCAAGTAAACAAACAAACAAGCAAACTCTTCAGCTTTATATATTAGTATAAGATAAACGTAAAAAGACACAGATGTTTTAAAGTTTTACATTAGAGGAGTTTCTCTTTCATTTAATTATTTTTATTTATTTCTCTTGAGACTGAAAACGAATGGAAAAATATACACACATTTTAATTGGTGTACTTCAAATGTGCGAAATGTATTTTTAGAGTACAATAATGAAGCTGCGCGTATTATTTGCATTTAGATTGCAATGCGCAAATTGAATAGATTAGATGTATGCAGAATCGAATAGATAGAGTTGTCTGGGGAATTGTACAACAAAATTAGAATCCAGTGAATTTGCTGAGTGGACTTTCAATTAAATTTCACACAGCTGTATGCAGGACTTTGATTTAATTAAATGTTAAAAAAAATATATTGCTATTTTATTATGGCGTATTTTCGTTGAAATTGTTCTTTAGATGATATCAAATCTGTATAACGTTTCATGAAAACGCATTTTTTCATCTTTTTCACGTTGCCGTTGCATTCTCGCAATCGCTTCGCCCTTGTCTGTGGACAGCTTTTTAGAGGAACATCAATTTCGTTATCGACAGTGTCTATCATACGAATATCAATTTTCCGATCAATAACATACAAAAATTAAAATTAGTTAATTAATGGGAAATAATAATTAACTGGGCGAAACAAAATTGAATGTGCGACTATTAATGGGATACCTACTTTATAACGCAACTCATCATCTGCCTAGTCTTTTCCCAACTATATTGGGGTCGGCTTCCAGTCAAGCCAGATTGAGCTGAATACCAGCGTTTTACGTGGAGCGGCTGCCTACCAGACCTCCACAACCCATTAACTGGGTAACACTGTACTTCTTTGCAAGACTGGAGTCAGATTTACTGGCTTCTGACTATCCGTAACGACTGCCAAGATCTACAAATAACAGCCAGGAACCAACGGCTTAACGTGCTTTCCGAGGCACGGAGAAAACTCGGTATGTTAAGATGGTCACCCATCCACAGACCAACCTTTTCAAGCGTTGCTTAACCTTGAAGATCGACCCGTGCGGCTGTTATTATCTAGCCACGAGCTCCTCCCCCTACTTTATAACACAACTGAGCGGCGAATATACTGAATGGGCGACTAGACCTTTACGAGCTCGAGACTTGAGGCACCTGGTTATTTTTTTTAAACCACCCAAAAATAGGAGCTCCGTTGACCGAGCCCGAATAAACAGTTTATAAGAAATTTTAAGCTAATGTTATTAACGTTTGAAAAGATGTACAAATTAAGTGGGCCCAAAAGTCGTGGAGGTGTCTCGATGTATAGATAATAGAGGGACCTCAATCAGTGTTGCTTAGCCTTGTAGATCCACTCGTGCGGCTGTCTTACCACGAGTTCTGCACGAGTTTTCTGTTTACTGATAATTGTCGTCGTAATAAACAATTTATTTATTATTGAGTACACCAACAGCGGTAACGAAAAACTATACTAAAACTACTGCAGGTATTCGCGGCTTATACAATAACATGTACAACATTAAATAATTACACTGGTTTGCAACGAAAAACTCCTTTAAACAAAAATATGAAAAGTATGAAGTTTCCCTTCCCGCTTGTGCGCTGTGAGGTGTTTATTATATCGCTCCGTTCTGTAAATTCGGAATTTGCATTGTGTGTCTATTCTAAGGCTTGTGAACTGTTCCTAGCTGTGCCATAGTGTATTAAGTGCGTGTTTTGTAAGTTTTTAAAGCTGTCTGTCTATTATTTTATTGCTAATTAGTCAATTTCTCCAGCCTTCGGTAAGTGCATTTATTTTTTTCTGTGTGTGGGTACCGCGAAATAACTTAATCGATCGATATTTATTTGTTTAATTCTTTAATTTCATTCATTCGCGTTCTAATACGTTTATTTATCGTATTCTCCGTCAATGATGATGTCAACAAATGATGACCCGGCGATCGAAGATCGCGGCGGAGAAATATTTCGTAGAAATACTAAAACCCAAAGGTCGCCCGTGGCGACCTCCGCTAATTCGAAACGTTTATTCAGCGAAATGTCTCCATCATACATTTCGCCCGATGATAGGTCCAAACGGCTTCATCAAACATTCGAAACCGTGGAAAAATCCTCGCCGATTTTAAATATCAGTGATGTGAGCAATACCGACTATTGTGACTTAGTTTCCGGGGCGTCGTCATACCTGTCTAAAATTAACGACCTAGTGAATGATCAGGGCTCTCGAATTAATGTTGCAAATAAATCAGCTATCATGGATATGACACAGCGTGTCACGGCCATTGTTTCTATGCTGGCCATAAAATCATCATGCAACGAGACGAAGTTAGCCAATACGGAACGCGAATTAGATAAAATCAAGTCGAATAACGCTGTCAATCCCGATCCTGTCAATAACAACTGTAAAATTTCATATGCGGACTCGTTGAAACTACGTTTGCCAAAAGTAGCTCCAGCAATTATGCAGTCCCGACCACCGTTACCCTGTGTGGTCGCCTACCCTACCGCGGACCGGTCAGCTGACTATAACACTTCGTCCGCGACAAAACAAGCGCTCATGAAGGCAATTAAGCCCAGTGACGACGGTTTTCAAATTGTAGGCGTGAAAAAAACCGCGAAATCTGGTGTCGTACTACGCGTTGCTAATGAAATTCAACTTAGAAAGTTAGAATCTGTGGATGCTATCAAGGCCGCTGGTTTACGACTAGAAAAGCCAAAGGGTAGACGCCCTAGAGTGTTAGTGAAGGATGTTCTATCATCAATGGATGATGGCGCTTTTCTAAACGCGCTTTACCGCCAAAATATTAAGGATGAGATGCAAATTAAAGAGGATGACTTTATAAAGTCTACCAAAATTATTCGTAGGCGCTCCTTAGACAACGGTCGGAAATGGATCGGCATTGAAATAGAACCCGCGGTACGTAAACACTTAGTGACTACCAAGGATAAGTTATTTATTGATTGGGCTACCTGCCGTTTTATTGATGATGTAGAAGTAGTTCGGTGCTTGCATTGCCAACAGTTCGGTCACGTTAAGAAACACTGCGCTAGTAAGGAACCGACCTGTGCCAATTGTTCGGAGGCACACGAAACAAATGATTGCCCGCATAAGGACGACTTAAATTTTAAACCGACTTGCGTGGCGTGCAAACGCTTTAAAAAACCGTGTGATCATCGCTGCGGATCTCAAGAGTGTACTACCTACAAACTGAAACTCGAACAATTAATCCTAAACACTAACTACTAATAATGGATATTTTAACCATAGGACAATTAAATCTCCATAACGATAGGGTGGCGACATCCGAGCTGGATAAATTGATTGTGGATTATAATCTTGACATAGTGCTTATTCAGGAACAATACCAAAACGCGCGCTTACGTCACAGGGTGGTTCAGCTGGACTGCAGGGCGCGGACCGGAATTTATGTAGCGCGTTCTTCGGGCTTTACTGTAACATCTATAAGTAATCTCATGACGCCTCATTGCGCCGTGGCGGAAGTATCATCGCCTACCTTTAAGGTTTACGTTGTGAGCTGCTACTTTCAATACTCAGACCCAGTTACTCCACATATACATAATCTCCGTCACGTCTTGCGGTCGCTCGCGGGCTGCAATGTTATAGTAGGTGCTGATGTAAATGCATCTTCTTCCCTGTGGTATGGCAAAGTTCGATCCACTGATTCCGAACGACGTTGTGCTGTTGAAGATTTTATTGCTGAGATGAATTTATCAATTCATAACACCCCAGACGCACCACCTACTTTTTGTAGCCAAATGGGCGAATCTTGTATTGACGTCACTCTTTCTAGTGCAGACGTACGCTTGGATGGGTCTACCTTTTATAGCAGAACTTTTTACGTCATAATATTGTTTTGCATAACAACGGATAGCATAAACTTCATTTCGCAGAAAATCATTTCGCATACACTCAGTTGTCATACATTCAAAACTCATAATTTTGTTAGTCAGAATCATCTTTAGGCATAATGTTTATATCCATAATAATTAAAAAGCAGAACCATCATATCGCAGAAAATTCACAGTCAGTATCGTCTTTTGGCATACATTTTATATCGATAGTCATTAAAAGGCAGAACTGTTTTTTTTCGCCACACACATGCGACGATAACGTTAATTGCTACCTCTTTCTGATCAGGCGTTAATGAAATCATTTATTTTTAGTTTTACAGTGGGAGGTAGTTTTTATTAGTTCCTTGTCAAATCGTTTTATTGTGTTGATCAAAAACCAAGTTAAAGTATATTAATATTAAATATGGAAAAGTCAGAAGAGGCATTCAAACATGCAAACAAGAATACACCATGATATTACTACTAATATCAAAACGCTAACCTAAATGCTAATTACAAAAATATTGTCGGCTTGGATGCATGTAGCATGCAAACAGGCATACAACATGCAAGCAGGCATGCAACATGCAGCATGCATCCAACCTGCTCCTCAGCTCGCGGGCCACCCTACCCCTCCGCGCCTACGCGGGTTTAAATTACACTCTAGGGGTAGGGCAGACAAGACTGCGTAAAGTCGGTTTCGCAGCGATTCGTTTCTGTCACAAAATTTTGCAGCACAACGTATTGACCTTTTATGACACAAATTTAATTTAATATTGAAAATGCTACCAATACATGCTATATTTAGAACATTCTATGTCACTTTTGCAGACCATTCGATTTTAAATACATTGCACGTAGGTTATCTAACCATTCGACAGCATAAATTTACTTTATTTAAATTATCAGTTTTATTCCATATATTATAAGTTTTTGATGTTTTGAACACTAATTTTTACAAGAAGATACATCTATTTTAATTTTTGATGTTCAAATATGCACCCATACCAAATAATCGTATCTCTAAATAAATGTTATGCTAAACAAAATTATGCATAATATTAATTATGGCAAAGGTAATTATGCGAAACAAAATTCTGCCAAGATAAAAGTATGCCATTGTAAATTCGGACACGTAAATATTCTGCCAAACAAAAGTTATGCTAAATAATTTTTATGCCTTAAAAATATTCGATTAAATAAGATTATGCCATGTGAGTTATGCCAAATAAAAATCGGAGTATCAAGATTCTGCCAAATAGAAGGAACCCCGCTTGGATAGGTGGCGTGTCCTTCCTGACGCGTCTTGTAGTGATCATCGCCTGATCGTGTACGAGTTTGTTCCTATGTTTACTCAAGGTTCGTCACACTTAATTGGAAATTTTAGATATAAAAGTAAGGGCGCGAATTGGAAATTCTTCGGCTCACTTTTTTCTGGTCATGTCAAAGACTTCACTCGCGACGGACTGTCAGCTGAGGAAAGTGCTGAGATAATGTCGGACGCCTTCACTTACTGTGCTGACATTGCTATTGGTCGCGCATCCATGACCAATATTCGTAGATGTGATTGGTGGAGTGACTACCTTGTTGAACAACGTAGAAGCTTTCGTAGAGCTCGTAGACAGCTTAACAAGCTAAAAAAACGTAAGGTTACCGGGGACCTCCTAAATCTTGCTTTAAGTACTTTTAGAGTTGCCAAGTCACGCTACAGAGCATCTGTTGAAAAATCTAAGGGTAATTTATTGCGGAAAATTGTTGATAAACTTGATAAGGAGGGTCCGTGGTCTCCTTTGTACCACGAGTTCAAAGCTAATAGATCTGTCGACCTTGCGTACGTTCAAAACATTAAAGTAAACAATAAACATACAACCGGCATTGAAGAAACAACTGATGCTCTGCTTGATTCCCTTATACCAGACGATTCATCAGTAAATGATAATGAATACCACCAACAGATCAGAGCGTGGGCCACGGTGCCACCTGAATCGCCGGAGTCAGATCTTCCATCCACTGACGAATTCATAAACGTTGTCAAGAAACTACCTCTCAACAAATCATCCGGTGAAGATAAAATATCTAATAGAATGATTATAGAAGCGTGTAAGACAGCCGGAGACGCGATCTTATCAGTATATAACCGATGCATTGCGGAAGGTATTTTTCCTCGAATATGGCGACAGGGCTTTATACGCATTATTCCGAAGAGTGGCGATAAGCCCCCGGATGACCCTAAGTCCTATCGGCCCATAACCCTACTTCCATCTTTGGGAAAACTCTTAGAGCGACTAATCGTTCCGCGCTTACTACCGAATGGACCTAAATTTCATAATAATCAATTTGGTTTCACTATTGGTAAATCCATCGTCGACGCGGTGCTCTCTGTTCGTAAAATTATTAACTTATCGGAACATAAATATGTGGTTGGAATCTTTCTCGACATTTCTGGCGCTTTTGATAACGCATGGTGGCCGATACTACTACTTAAAATGAAAAACCGTGGTTGTTACAAAAACATCTATAATCTGATTCTTTCTTACTTTCTAAACGGTTCCGTGAAACTCAAACTAGGACAACATTCCATTACTAAGTCTCTAACCATGGGATGTCCTCAGGGCTCAGTTATCGGTCCATATGATATCCATATGATATAGTTATCGGGAATATTGGCTACGATGATTTCCTCGCGCTTCCGCTCCCATGCGGCTGCTCATTAACCGGTTACGCGGACGATGGCTTGCTTCTCATTCAGGCAAGTACTCGTGCTGGCCTTGAGAATTTGGCTGACACATGCCTACGATTAATATCTCAGTGGGGCGATCGAAACCGTCTGACCTTTGCACCGCATAAAACCTATCAACTTATTTTAAAAGGAAATCTTAAATCCTGGCCTAGTATTAAATTCAATAACGTACCCGTTAAAAGAAAAGAATCCGTGTGCTATCTCGGTATGCTATTAGAAAATAACTTTTCATTTATTGATCATATAAAAACAGTAGGTGAGAAAGCAAAAAAGAACTTCTACGCCTTGACGAGAATATCCAAAGCTACTTGGGGTCTATCTTTTCAAACCTTAAAAACTATTTATGGGGCTACCTACTTGGATTGTATGTGCTACGGGGCACCTGTCTGGGCCGATAGGGCCACCATAGGTGCGGTACGACGTAAATTGCTTCAAAGCCAGCGTTTGGCTTTGATATTTTTATGCAAGGCGTATAGGACGGTTAGTACTGAAGCCTTACCAGTGCTGGCGGGTGTTCTCCCAGTCGATCTAGAAGTGCAGCGGCGTGCTGCAATGTACTACTACGCTAGAAAGATTACGGACCCAGAGTTCTTACCGCAACGCGGCCGTGCTAAGATCTCTAGATTACTAAAACCCCAGACTGATGTCTGGGAGGAACTTTTATCCGAGTGGCAATGTAGGTGGGAAAATTCCATCAAAGGCCGTCACCTCCACCAGTTTTTTCCATCTGTTCGTGAGCGGCTGGACAGGACATGGCTGGAGGTGGATCACTGTGTTGCCCAATTTCTCACAGGTCATGGCAATTTTAAGAGTAAATTATTTTCCTTTAAGCTTGTGGCCTCGCCTTTATGTCAATGTTCTACAGTTAACCATGAATACGAACAATCCGCACATCACATCTTATGGGAGTGTAGTCTTTGGCAAACTGAACGCAATATTATGTTAGATAGTATTAAGGTTACATCTGGGGTAGTTTACTATATGGACCTTGTTGAAACCAGAACAAATTTCCGTGCGTTCAGGCGATTTTGCCATACCTATTACTGGAATCAAAAGTAGCTCACAATTTAGGACCCATTAGTTTAAGTGGTAAGATATAATCCGTGGTGCTTGGCAACTGGGCTTAACCCAGTTGTATTTGTCCCTTGGTGCCTATTGGCCTAGTTCTATTCTGTCTCCTGCTTGATACGGAGGGAAGTGGAAATTATATATATATTTTTTTTTCCTACTCCTCCGCTGTACTTTTCTGATTAATTTCGTTGCAGGATCCAAGACAGTTGAATCGTTTCTCCGGGACTCGTCGGGTTTCATTGGCTCGGCGTTTTTCTGGTGGTCGCCACTGTTGATTCTGGCTTTCAGGAGTTGCAGTGGTTGGGAATGTGTGGCGGGCTTGTCCAAAAAAAAAAAAAAAAAAAAAGTATGAAGTTTTCAATATCTTGAATCTATATCTGCTTTTATTTTTTGCTATCACGTATTTTCCCTTTAATTTTTTTTAATAGCATAAAATTCTTTATTTTTTACTGTTGTTCATGCGTTAGCAACTGCATTTAGTTGTGTAAGTGGTTATGCACAAAAAACCGACTCGTACTGATAGAAAGAGAGACAACGATACCGACTGAGTCATTTTTATACGAATACATGCGCCTGCACAGTTATCGCTGTGACTTCGTGGCGCTCAGTACGCTTAGCTTTCATTTTTTGGACTCTCACTTGGATTTCTTACTACCTAACCTTGGAGCAGTATCAGATGAACATGATGAGAGGTTTCATCAAGATATTATGCACATAGAGAGGCGCTACAACGGAAAATGGTCAGAAGGTATGCTTGCTGATTTTTGCTGGTTTATTCAGCGCGAAACTCCACTTCAAAATATGAAAAGAAAGAAAACTACACTGTTAAATAATATTAATAAGTAATAAACATTTTGTAATATACGTTTTAATGTTTTTTCATGATTTGTATCCAAAATTATGATAATAAATAAATACAAGGTGTTGTTTTGCATCCTCGTCAAATTTCAGGAGGTTGTCATAAAAGACATAAATAATCAATTGAAAGTACGGTAGCGGGCAATAACTAATAAGTGCTGCTTTTATTTGTTGTTGAAATTTAACAGTATTTCAGAATTAAACCCTTAATTCAATACAAAGAAAACAGAATCACCCGACTACGCACACAACGACAATGCAGCTGAGTGCGTGAGTGTCGACCACAGATATCTGTATCTGTGGTGTCGACGTCTTACCTACGAAATGCTAGCGCGTGCGCGGGTAATGACCGCTACATAATTTTATTTCGAAAATCACCTACATTATTGTCATAAATTTCGCTTGATAATTAACTCATTTTTGAGCATCATTGGATTACGGAAATCTTACTAAAGATAGTAATACTAGTGCGCCAAGGAAAAGTTCACTGACCTGGTCTCAGATGATTAATAAAATGTTAGTTTTACTTTATCCTTTAACCTAAAGTTTTCGTAATGATTTTGTTTTATTTGTGGATTAAATTAGTCGATTTGAAATTTTCCTTACTACTTAACGGGCTTCGGACCGGCAATAATACCTACCTTAGTTGGTGTACCGATCTACTAAGTCTAAAAATGTTTTCTATGTTTGACGGGAATGGGAAGATGTGTTAGTTAAGTGTAAATACGTGGTGATACTTTCTACTCTTAGGTATTTTTGACGTAGTTAAAAATTTTAAATCAACTTATTTACACTAATAAAATTGATTAAGCTAATAACGTATTTAAAAAATGTACAAATAAATAAATTACCTACTTGGTCAGTGGGTCTTAGTTACCCGGAGGTATTGTTCAAAGTTGCCACCATCACATCACACTTTTCGCACAATCGAGCACAACATAGCTGGTTTTCCTTTAGCTTACGTAACACTAACACATTCGTTTTTATGGATGGCTCCACGTAGGCTCTCTCCACTGATGGCATACAGGTGGACCATCTCTACCAACTCGAAATTTGAATAATTGTCCGTCATCTTGCACTTTGTACCTACGCGGCTACGTCTCAACTCTGTACCGAGAGCGGAATTTGCAAAGCGCACGCGCGCTTCGGCGACATCAAACACTGTTATTCCGGGGCCTCGGGGATGGGGGGGCTAGGAGCTTACGCGGGAGAGTACCCGCACCGTGATTGGTTGGAGTGGAATTGATTACCTACGAATTTATTGCATTATCGTTTGCGTATGCGTTGTGTATGTATTGTTTGCATTTGTTTGTGTGTGAAAGCGCGGTTATAGGGCTAGTAACAGACGGGCCGCGTATAAATACGGCTGGTACACACTTACGGATTTCGGTAAATAAGAAAAAAAAAATACCTACCCATTTTATTGTTGATTTTGGGTCGAGAATCATTAGCATAATTACGTCCTTGAATTTGACTAGGATGCAAATGAACATCTTGTATATGATTAAAATATAATGCTAAACACGCTATTTTATTTAAAAATTCCATTGCAAAAAAAAATATACGTGATAGAAAACTTTTGATACCATATTTCTATTTAGTACTATTGAATCAATAATAATAATGGTAAGTTATGTAAAGGATACAATTTTTTTTTTTGCAGACCAGTGTTATATGGCCTAAAGTAAGGCCAAGCAGGAGTCGAACACTCACACGAATGATTTCGCACCATAAACCAGAAATAAAACATGTTTCTTGATGGAAGCCCCCTTTCATTTTTAATTTAATTAATTTTACTTGATTTATCTGGTACAATTGATAATATGACCTATACAGTTTATATACCTGACCTCATATTCACTGAAATTTACATGTAGCAGGAACACGTATTTAATGTACGATGGAATATTGAAGCTTCCGAACACGCGTGCTCCAGTACTTCAATATTTACGTTACTGCCAACGTAGCGACGACAACATGTCGGTGTTACCCCGTGTTTCGTGGGAAATTTATATCCCGGAATATATGAAAACCCGGAAAACACGTTCCTGTTATGTTACCATATCATGTTTTATTGGAGAGCTAGAGGTTTACTCAGTAAAATAACCATCAGCTACCAACCAATCTATGAATAATATTTGCGTCACTTAAAGGGGAATTACCAACTAAATTGACTTTGCATAATCTGACACTGATCACAAAAAAGTCGCGAATTGACTAGTTGGCTTTATCTACAGTTTCACTCTCTCGAGGTCTATTCCACGAAAACCGTGCATTTTTCTGAATAAAACATAGCCATGACGCTCAGTGATATTTGTGGTATTGAACTTTATGTTTACAAATGGACTTGGCATTCTCCAAAATGCAACAAGGCGTTCTCCAATTGACAATGCTTAGCTAAGTGCCTATCTAGGGTCAAACCTATAGCAACTAGTAAGACGGGGCCGTTACTACGAGGCCACAACTGCCTGCGGTCCTGCTCCATAGGACAATCAATGGTGGAGAAAAGATCAAACTGGTTGGTTTATATATTTACTTTTGTACCTACTGTTTCATTTTGGGGTTTTTATTTTTCTGTTCACTCACACTCTGCTAATTAATGGTTCCAATATTTGTAAATATGTGAGTACCATGTACTTATGTAGAAATGTGAGTACCATGCACTTATTTATAAAATTAATAAGTTTACCTCTGCATACTCTAGGTTCATGGTCCTCACATATATTAACAAAAGATTTGTATACCACAGCCATAGAGCAACACAGGCCTGTGTTGCTCTATGACCACAGCACATGTAAAACATTGATTTGAAAAGAGTAACTATGGAGTTTCTTGTCCGTTCTTCTCCATAAGAATCTACCCTTCCGAATGGACAGTAGAGTCACTATGTTATTTTAAATGTAATGATGACGTTCAAAAGTGCCGTTTAATGGACTAATTGAAATAAACGTTTTTCACTTTTGACACAATGATCTCCAGTACATACCTCAACATCCTTCTCATTGGAAAGGTGCAAGATCCTCCTCTTCATCATTTTGATGACGTAGCGGTCTCCATACTCCTTTTTGAACTGTCGCATCTTCAGGAATAACTCTCCTGTAAAAAAAGGCAGTCAAAATTACCAAGTAGTTGTTTTTTTTAACTATTTGAATTGAGTTTGCTCTTGATTCTAGTCTAAGTCAGGAGGAGACAGACACGAAGTCGACAATGGAGTGAGCTTACCCAGAAGAAGCTTAGTACAAAAAATTAAGCACCAAAACAGGCATAACACTAACAAAAAGGCTGCCAGGCTCAAGTGGGATTCGGCGGGTCACGTCAGCCGCATGCACACTAACTGCTGGCAGGGTGGGTTCCTGAAAATGGAAGCCGCCGTCGAGGCCGGCACAAAAGGGGTAGCGTGACGATTTGGATGCGTATCATGAGCCTTCACAGTAATATATGTCGGTTAGGTTAGGTTATACACCGTGTTCTTCACGTTATCCATAAACTTAAACAAATCAAATCAAACAAATAAAGTAGTACTTAAAAGTGCTTCGTTACAAAGATATTTTTAATTTCATTTCATTGAGCTACGCCGTAAAGGGTCTTAGTGCAATTATAATGAAAAATTTATCAAATGCCATTTTAATTTTACATGTTTTAGGATGATTAACGTCAAGCTATTGAGTTTGTATGAAAATTAACAAAAAATAAGAATTGATTAATGTGTCCATAGTAAAAAATGCTTAATTTCCATGTTTTGAACATCCGGTCGAAATTTATGTATATCGTCCAGAACACGGTGTATACATCAAAATAATGCATAAGCTATAAATTATTGAGGGGAAGTTAAACATAACTAATTACAAGTGGGTGGAACTGCGGACGACAGCTGGTATTACTTATACAACGAGTTTTATGTTAATTCTGTTACACGGTGTATAGCACACAGGTATTGTGCGCAAAAACAGATGGTGGCTTAAATAGAGATAAAATATTAATTAATTGAATTTAATTATTAAACTGCGATAGGCGTTTAAATCTGTTCAATAAAATTAAAACGCTTTATTCCACGAGGCAGCTTACAGAAATAAACTTTAACTGTAAATTCTGAACTCAATGTAGGTTAAAAGAGGATTTTTTTGATAACAGTATCGAGAACACTTGTCTCACCGCCGCCGGCGAAGGAAAGGGACAAAAGATATAGATATAGATCAATGTGAGTAAAAGAGATGCATACATTCATAGTCGATAGCTGGCTGTTGACACTGTCAGCGAGCGGTTATTACGATCTATCAAAGATTGTACTCGCTCGGCTATGCTTGCTTGGCGGTCGGAGCTCACCAAATAGCAGTAATTTCTACCTATAGTGCGGGCCGGAGCGAGAATTGCGAGTAAAAGCCCGTCGCACAAAAGCACTCGCTGAAAGCCGAGCGACAAAACTATCGAAACTTTTCACTCGCTACTCGCTGCTCGCCAACTCGTTTCGAGTTTGAAGTTTTACTCGCTACTCGTTGATCTCCGGCAGTGAGACAGGTAGGCACCTGTCTCTATCCTTATAGAGATTCGAAATCGAGAGATATTGTGTACCTAAATTAATCCGGAATTTAAGAGGAAACCCACGTATGAGTTCGACTCTGACATGAAAAGTTTCGTACCATAAACTGAAAGAAATACATTCCTTGTACGAGCCCCCGTTTAATTAAATTAAATTTCTATAATTTGCTGAAAACGGTTTTAGGCTCCAATTCTCCTTACGTGAGATTTTGCGAGGTGGTTAATGGTTGTAGCGACGTAATTGATCTGCACTTTAACTCTTTAAGCCAATTAAAAATCAATATTTATAAATATCATTCCAATTTAGATTAGATTACATTTATGAAGTAGCGTGTTTTTAATAATAATTTTAGTTTTTAGATTAGTTCAATTAAGTTTGTTTTTTTTCTCATACTATATGTAACTTATCCTTAAAGCAGGCGGAGTTTACCTGTAAGTGATTGTTACACTATTGTACTCTACTCTATTGCTTGTTACTTTTAGCATAATACCAGTGTAAACAATTGTTGGTGAACCAATAAAAAATAAATATTGCGACAATATAAATACACAATCTGTAAAAAAAACAACTGTCAATTTACTACGGTTCTTAAGGTTGACAGACAGACGGACGGACGGACGGACAACGGAGGCTTAGTTATAGAGTTCTGTTGACACCCTTTTGGTACGGAACCTTTAAAAAAGTAGAATTGGCCTTCAAATATTTTTCACCACTGCTACATTCCAGTTGGTTCCGTTGGTTCGTAATTATGGTTTAATTTTATGAAACATACACAATGTATATGATTCAAAAATATGAATATAGTATCTAATTCAAATAAATATTATGTGCGAAACGAGTATTGTAGCTAAGGTAAAATTTTTCGTTACGATACCATAAGTACGTCAAAAATATTCGTGCTAGATATTCAGTGGAAACGCGTGAGTTCTCTTGGTAATTATACATTACTTGGCTCGCTAGTGAAGCAGAGCGGAATTTGGAGGCCTAATTAACGAAAGAATTTAAGATACCTAATTAGTTTGAAGTAGCTCTTACGAAATGGGATGGTCATTTGGACCTTTTGAAAATGATAGCTTGTTCTAATTTATGTTCTGTTATTTTGTGCATTTTACATACATTAGAGAAACTTTGTATACGTAGGTGACGTTAGCAGATTGCCTGGGTTGCGGATTTTGTTCGAAAGTGTCTACGTGGCCGCGGAGGAGGAAAACGCATGAGTTTTGGTCAGTAAAAGTCTGACACTCCCTTCTGCTCCGCCCAGAGGAAGATGACATTTAATATTTAGACACGTTTAAATAATAAACTCGGAAAAAGTCGGACTCGCACACTGAGGGTTCCGTACAAATTTGTAGGTACGTATATAATAGTTCAAGAATCAAGTCTCGCAGTTTTTTTCCGAGCTTTTCCGAGCTACAAATCTATCGCGGAGGCTTAATATAGTGGGGTCCCATCAGCACCTTTGGTATGGAACCTTACACGCCTAATTCGCAAGTCGAACCGTGCTACTTCGCAAGTAGACTACCAAGTTAGTTCAAGACAGTCCTACGATAAATGATTAATGCACGATTAACGAACTAGAACAAATCAGAGTACCCGGTACAGTCAACGAGAAATACCCTATGAATTTTCATTCCCTTGAGTGTATCGAAATATTCGGCATTAACGGCCGTATCTTTTTTATGGTAACTTGTAACTATGTTTTTTTACAGCTACAAGGGACCGTAGACCTGAGTATATGGTTTAAATTTCAACTCGATACCTTTACGCGTTCCCGATATAAAGGGTCTTGACAGACAGACGGACGGACAACAAAGTGATCCTATAAGAGTTCCGTTTTTCCCCTTTGAGGTGCGGAACCCTTAAAATTAGGCAATTTCGTGTCACACAAGATTGTTATTCTTAGAGACACGCGGGGACCGCACAATTGCAAATCGTGCGTTTCGAAACCGCAAACTTGCGTATGTATTCAGACAACGAGGATAACGTCAGTTTGATAATGAGAGTCAACGCGTGCTCTGTTGTGACGTGCTAACTGCGCGGTACCCGCAACTGAACGCTGACGAAAGGGTCCTTAGCTGGTCCATAGTAGGTAGGTAGTTAATAGGTGGTAGGCTATTTTCTAGTGGTTGAGTGGTGGTAATCGCGCGGTTTCTTAAACCCCCGCGGTTTAAGAAACCGCGCGATTACGTTTGATTAACGATCTAAGGAATATCTACATAAATAATTTCACGCGATTCTGGCATCGCACGGGTATATAACATAACATAATTAGCCTATATTGTTCCCACTGCTGGGACACAGGCCTTCTCTCTTTCGAGCGGGAGTGGGCTATATAATCCACCACGCGGACATGTGCGGGTTGGTAGATGTCACATGCCTTCAAACTTTTGGTTACCTCACGATGTTTTCCTTCACCGCTTTGAGACCATGGTGATGAAATAATTTACACAAAGTAAAGCGCCTGCCTGGGTTCGAACCTACGACCTACAACTTTTAAGTCGCAGCCTTTATCACCGGGCCACCACTGCACTTACTTATTGCAATAAAAACACCGGAACGTTATATCAAAAAGTATATTAGGAATACACTAGGCCTTGATCAAACAAACTACGCCTCTTCGATGTAGAGTTTACAGGGAAAAAGCACGATTTTTCACTCCATTTTCATTGCACCCTGTTCTAAATCAATGTTGCAGGTTATTTTTAGATTTATCACACCGAATTAATCTACCTCTGCTGACTATGTTAGGGTCTGCTAAAAACTGCTAAAGAGTTCCAACCAGGAACTTTTCAAGCAGTCTGCAGTAATAGTAAGGATTTATAAAATCAAATGGCGACGACCGACCTCTTTTTTTGCCTTGTACCTAACAAGGCAAAAACAGAGGTCGGTCGTCGGATAAAAACTTGTCAAAATGTATGGAAACTGGAGGCAACTGCGATGCGAACGCTCCTAAAAATAAAGACAATTACACCTCGGATAAAGTCAAAAATAATATATTAAACCTTTTTTTTGGAACAAGCCCGCCACACATTCCTAACCACTGCAACTCATGAAAGCCAAAATCAACAGTGGCGACCACTAGAGTAACGCCGAGTCAGTAAAGCTCGACGGGTCCCGGAGAAACGATTCAACTGTCTTGGATCCTGCAACGAAATTAATCAGAAAAGTACAGCGGAGGAGTAGGAAAAATATGATTTCCACTGGCCTTTATAAAGCAGGAGACAGAACAGATCTAGGTCATTAGGCACCAAGGGACATAATATACTGAGTCAAGCCCAGTTGCCAAACAACAAGTAATTTAATACCTGTTGAACAATACTTGAGATTCCCGGAACACGAGCAAACACTATGTTACTAGAAATATGTAGTTTAAATTAAAATACAACGGGCTTTTTAAACAACAATAATTGTTACAACTTTACAAATTCTAATCAAGTTTACAAGCAAATTAAAACTAAAGTGCCGTGTTAAACTTGTTTACAGTTTCCATTAAATAAAACTCATAACTTCTGTTTACAAATCTAAAAGTTATGTCGAAAGTAGGGCATTGTTGGAAACTGAGCTTTACTTGATTGCCAATTAATTGTTTAGTAAGTAGCTTATAATATTTTATTGGTCCATGAAGAGGCTATTTATTGAGGAGCTCAGTCAGGCCAAACTATAACAGCCGCACGGGTCGATCTTCAAGGTAAAGCAACGCTTGCCGAGGTCCGTCTGTGGACGGATGACCACAAAAGACGTAATTTGACAAGGAAAGGATACCTTCAAGGTAACTTTCTTGTCAAAACTTATTGACTTCAGTATTGGTTCTTAAAAAGTGATGTATTGTAAGTGTGAGGACTATGTAGTGCTTATTTTTAAGGATAATTTTCATGACAGTCTGGCAGTTTGAGTATACTATGCGGCCTACCTAAATGCCCTTACTTTGGTATTGTTCGTCGGCTCGTTGAGCTCCTCAAAGTTCTGAGTTGAGCTGCACGATAACTGACAAATGGTTGCACTGTCTGGACAGGCCCACTCAAACCTGCGTAGTGCTTTCCCCAAAAGGCCACCTCAGACGTTAACCTACATAGTTTTCATATATTAATAGCGATTGTATGGACTTCAAAGTGTTTCAGTGTTTCTTCTCAGGGTAGTCAGCTAGGAAATGCCGGCCTCATCTAGAGTAATGTGTGAAAAAAATTACGTGTAAAAGAGTTACTTGTTACCTATTTGCAAAATAAATATCATTTATCATGTTCTAAGCTTGGTTGCTGTCCTAATTAACATAAACAACATTGAAATTAATTATCTTTGTTATAAACAACTTCAGGAGAAGGAGCTCCTGGCTAAATAATAACAGGCGCACGGGCGATCCTCAAGGTTAAGCAACGTTTGTCGAGGTCAGTCATAACATACCGAAATTCCTCCGTGCCTCGGAAAACACGTTATATCATTGTAAGAAGCCAGATATCTGATAACAGTATTGCCAAGGAGTACCGTGTTACTCAGGTAATGGGTTGTGGAGGTTGATACGCAGCTGCTCTACGTAAAATACTGGTATTCAGCTGAATCCGGTTCGACCGGGACTGATGAAGAGGCAAAGTATTTATGTGTCGGTATAAATAAGTTAACTAGCCTCCATGGAGTATCCAACGACTAGCAGAGATCTACAAACGACAGCTGGTACCAACAGCGTAACGTGCTTTCCGAGGCACGGATGGCTCTCGGTACGTAATAGGTAGTCACTATGGTTGTTTCTATTCACATCTCAGTCGCCATTTGTCAAAAAAGCCTCAACTTCCATACACTTTTGACAGATGGAGAAGAATTGGCACTCTGGTAAGCGTTATTAACTTAGGCACTTGTCTCACCGCCGGCGAGGAAACGAGTAAAATAGAATAGAATAGAATAGAATACTCTTTATTATAAAAGTTACAGAAAAGATAGATGAAGAAAACATTACATAGGGTGACACAATGGGCGGCCTTATCGCTAAAAGCGATACAACCTTTAGATGGATTTCAAAAATATCGGAAAAACAGTACTGCAGGTAGTCTTAGGTATACGATTTATATAAATAAATACATAATAGATAAACATATACAATTATAATTACGTAACAAATTAAAAAAAAGTAAAAAAAAAATCGCTTAGGAAAAAGACAAAAGATATACATTCAGTCAAAAAAGTATCGGGAATGGATGATTTGTTTATGGTTCCAAATTCAAATTTTTGTTTTTTTTGTAGTTGTTAGATTGCCACAACTGTTTTCCATTTTGGCGCGGAGTTTGAGTTGCATCTGTTATTTATATTAAATACAGTGCTGGTTTTAGTAATATCATATATAGTGTGTATTGCGAATTTCATAATGGACAAAAATATCGAACAAAGAGTTTGTCGTAAATTTTGCATCGCCAATGGAATTTCGTGTTCGGAGTCACTGAAAATGTTACAGAAGGCTTACGGTGAATCAACTTTATCAAAAACTCGTGCTTATGAGTGGTTCAAAGCGTTCAAAAGCGGTCGAGATGTGATGGAAGATTTGCCTCGCTCTGGTAGGCCGTCAACGTCTGCAACTGAAGTTAACATCGCAAAAGTGACTGAAAATCCCCATTCAACTCTGAGAGAGATAGCCGCCGAACTTTCTGTATCTCACGAGTCGATCCGTACCATTTTAACTAATCATTTGGGTATGAAACATGTTGCTGCTCGGCTAGTCCCAAAAGATCTGAATTTTCTCCAAAAACTCAATCGCATGAAAGTCGTTGAGGACATGCTAGAACGAGTCAGTTCGGACCCAACATTCATGAAACGCATTGTTACTGGGGATGAGACGTGGGTTTACGAGTTTGACATGCAAACTAGTCAACAAGCTTCGGAGTGGCGCCTTCCAACTGAACCGAAACCGAAAAAACCACGCCAAAGTCGATCAAAAGTCAAAGTCATGTTGACTGTTTTCTTTGACTATCGCGGTGTTGTGCACTCTGAATTCTTACCGGGAGGTCTAACGGTAAATAAAGAATATTATTTGAGCGTTATGCGGCGTTTAAGAGAGCAAATTCGACGAAAAAGGCCAGATTTGTGGAAAGAAAATTCTTGGATTTTACACCACGACAATGCACCTTCGCACAAGGCTATCATTGTGAACGAATTTTTAACCAAACACTCAACAAATACCATCCAGCAACCACCATATTCACCAGATATGGCTCCTGCTGACTTTTTTCTTTTTCCTAAACTCAAATTACCACTTCGTGGCACCCGTTTTCAATCGATAGAAGACATAAAGGAGAATTCGCGGCGAGAACTGAACTCAATTCCGGAAGCAGCGTCTAAAAAATGTTTTGATGAATGGATTATTCGTTGGCGCAAGTGTATCGTTTCTAAAGGAGCATACTTTGAAGGTGATAAAATAAATTTGGATGAATAACAGACATTTTGTGTATTATTGATCTTTTCCCGGTACTTTCTTGACAGACTAGTAGATCTCGTGTGAGTAAAAGAGACACATACTGTTACTGATAGCTGGCTGTTCAAACTGGTGGCGAGCTACTCATACCTCTAGTTGATCACAGCGACAAGAGCTATAAACGATTGTACTCCCTCAGCGACACTCGCTCGGCGATACGCACTTGGGGGTCAGAACTCACCAACCAGCGGTAATTTATATAAGAGTGCGGGCTGGAGCGAGTATTGCGAGTAAAAGCCCGTCGCACAAAAACACTCGCTGAGAGGTGAAACAAGTGCCTTAATCTTAAAAATCTAGCTCTGCAGTTACTATTGCCCCCTGAAGCTAAACAAACTGGTAATGCAAGTGCGACGTACGTACGCTTGGAACAACATAGAATTCCCCAAAGTAATCATTGTCATAGTACTCTCTTCCACGTAGCGGGCTACGTCGTAGCCCGTAGCCTACATGCTACGCTGCGTTGCATAATGCTGCCTTAAGGCGCTGACAGCTAACAGGACCTAAAAAACGATCACTATCGGAATGCATAGAAAAGAAAGAAATGCGCGATGACACAACGCTTTTAATTTATTGCGTAATTTGACGTTTGTTGGTCAAAAATTTGTTCATGTATCGAAAATATAACCCGACCAAGTGCGAGTCTGATTGCACACAAAAGGATTCGTATCATAAACCAAAACAACACGTTTCTTGTTTGGGCCCCATTTAAATTCTAAGTAGTTAGGAGGAAAGTAAAAGGTTTACTTCGGTACAAAACAAAACGGTAAAAAATCTCGAACCGAGATTGTACCGAGATTTTTTCTCTAAAACATTGAGTTGGCAACAACGAAGTTCCCAAGAACATATTCAGATTTTGTTGTTTTTTTTTTGTAACATGACATTATAATTGCTTAGATTGTTGTTGTGTGTGTGGAATATTATATTATATAATGTATATATCTTGTCATCGCCTTAAGCGGTTTATTCACTTGAGGCTAATACCAGTATAACGTCTATCATATATCAAATAAATCGGTCCGTCTGAATGTTATGATCACACACTATAATCTATACCAACTTTATAAAGCTGAAGAGTTGGTTTAAACGCGCTAATTTCAGAAAGTACTGTTGTTTCGAATTGAAAAATTCTTATAAAATATCACGCTTAGGAGGAGTGGATTATTAATGAATAATGTGACCCAGACGAAGTTGCACGGGTCAGCTATTGAAAGAATATAGCACAGACCTGAACTAAAAAGGTCCATTGGATATAGCTTGCAGGCAAGTCCGTTTTGTTCCCCGCCAGTAATGTAACGTTATCTTCAACATTTTCTGTAACACCCCGGAGTAAGGAAGCTGGTGATCTAACACCCAGTACATCGGAAAGCACTTTAAGTCTTTTATCCGGCACCAGAGGGCTGAATGCGAGTTTTTTAACGTACACATTCGCAGTAACGTAATCGTTCGCTTATGTCAAATTGTAATGTAGTGTGTAATGGTCACCAGACAGCGCTTATTCAACCTCAATACAAATTCATTGATTTTTCCGTATGGTGACGGCCGGTGCCGTCCGGTGCCGTAAAAAAATATTACCATTCCATCACTTCCCGTGGGTGTCCTAAGAGGCGACTATGGGACTTGCCAGAGAATAGACAGCAGCGTTCTCTGTTAAACCGCAACACAATACACTGCGATCGCCAACCCGCTCTGGCCAAGCGTAGCGACTATAGCAAACTCCCTCCCCATGGGGACGCCTATGTCCAGCAGTGGACGTCTTTCGGCTGATATGATGATGATGATCGAGAACGTTAAAAAATCTCACACTAAGGTCAAGATAAGGTCTCTCTCAAGTAGTGTCGTATTGCCAGTCTCTCGGAATATGCAAGTAATGGAAGAGGGAGTGCAGCTGTGTTTGCGCAAACATTTCTGCACTAACTATATATAATATGGCCCGCACCGCCGCGCCCATGGCTATTCTCAGTGGGCCACCATTGCCGAAACCGGTCAGTATTATTATTAGTATTATTTTAACCTTATCCTTATAATATAAAATATTATTTAATAAGAAATTTTATTTTAATTTTATTAATAGTAAATGTACGCAAATCATAGAAATAATTATAAAAGAATCTATTATTATTTATATTATTTGCGTACAGCTAAGGAGTGAAATTTCTTGCCGGAGTCTGTGTTTACTGATAGCTTCAACCTGGGAGTCTTTAAGTCAAGAGTGAATAGGTTACTTCTAGACAGGCGTGCTACATCTTCAACCACATCATCGCTTACCAACAGGTGAGATAGTGGTCAAAACAGGGAAAAAACTTCCTATTATTTTCGTCCAAATCCTTCCTTTTTGCTAATATTTTAAATATTAATCTAATTATATGTGTCTTAACTAAAATATTCGAAGTGCTACCCTACCATGTACTACAACCACGTTAGTGATTTTTGTCAATTCGGTTACAATTAATACTTTCTTATTTAATTATTGACATTAACGTCCTTGACTCAGATTTTTTTAGAGGTATACAACCAAGAGGAGTTTGCTTCAAAAGGACTATTGACTATTATGGATGTGGGTGTTACTAACTCAGATATTTACTAACAAGAGAAGTTCTCAGTGTTATTCCACCTCGTCGAATACATAATCGACGAGATGGAGTTGATCAAGAGAGAAATAGAACTCCTGGGATGTTATAATTGATTTGTAAGACGTACCAGAGAGATTAGCACGGTTTATAAATATACTAGCATTTTCCCGCGACTTCGTTCGCGCATATCCCGTTTGTATTCCTTCCAGTGGGAATTTTGGGAAATCCTCTCTTAGTGCTACCCTATAATCCTCAAGGAACCAAAATGTCAAATTTCAACTTTCTACGTCCAACAGTTTCGGTTGTTCGTTGTTTGTTATTCACTCAATCAGTCAGTAACGGAAAAATCTACACTATTTTTTTCTTTCTTTAATAAATAAAGAGGAAAGATTTGTTTGAATTGAATAGGCTCTGTAACTTCTATACCGATTTGAAAAATTGTTTCACCATTAGAATCCTACATTATCACTTATGAACATAGGCTATAGAATATTTTCAAAAAAGTTAGGGATCCGTATGAAAAATTCAATAATGTAACCCAAGGTGTGAAAAAATACTTAAAACGGTTCTTATATCGCGTACGCTGTGGAAACTATTAAAAATAGAGGAAAGTGATTTAGTGCAGTTTTATAGAGGACATCAATATCTACAAAAAATTACCCCAAGGGTATACCTATATCTAACTATTATGGTTACGTAACAATGACCGATTTTTGTTTAAATTATTTAATCAAAACTCAGGTGAAATGGAATAGTGCTGATTTTAGTATTATGATATGAATCCTTATCTATTTAAATAATTTAATCATTAAGGTTGGTTATGTACAAGTAAATTACACTTTAAATTGTTCATATCGGACCTTTCGATCAAAAGTTATGATTAGTATAAAGATACCCTTAGTAAGAAAAATGTTGCTTGTTTAGTCTATAATAATTAATTTACATGAGGAGATGAAGTTCGTGGAGTACTAACTAAATTCGCGCGAATGAAGTCGCGGGCGAAGTGCTAGTTTTATATAAAATTGATTACGAACCAAAATGTTACCATGGGGGTTAAGGTAATTCAATTTTAATTTTAATTAGGTCCATCTGTCGTAGCCATTTAGCAAAATTGGCTATTTCATGAAGTTTTCAGCTATTATATAAAATGGTTTGTCTCTTCATGAAGTGGCCACTTCAAGCCTAACCTCGACAACAGTAGGGTAGAAGTACCGTTTGTGGCCACTGTACCGTTTATGACCATTTATTGTTTAAATAAACGATAGAAATGAATTTATATAAAAAAACCATTACAAACTCAATTTGTTTTAATATATATACTTTTTATAACTCAACAAATATATCGTTATAATATTATAATTTTTTATAAATTAATTCAAATGTTAACTGGCCAAAAACGGTGCTAAGGTGGCCAAAAACGGTACTTCTACCCTACTAAAGAACGGGATTAACGAAATCATACTTGAATGGGATAATGGGAGCTTAATTTACTCACTTTGCTCAATAACTGTAGCTCATAGAGTTGTAGCTCATGTAGCTCCATTAGAATTTATTCTATCCGTGAAAGTTAACCCAACCTCGAACACATTATGAAATGGCCTTCTACGACATGGCCACGACATAAACAACGCAAACGGCTCGATCACTCGGTCTAGTTTACCTCCGTCTTCTTAATTAGGGTGTATTACTGAATTACTTGTTTTAAGTCGAGAACATGTCAATTTTTTTATTTAAGTATGAGATTTCATCAAGTTACTCCTCCCGCTCTGAGCGGAGCTGAAAGGAGTGTCAGACTATTACTGACTAAAACTCATTCATGTTCATCCTAATGCCCTTTGCGTTCCAGGGCTGCGGTGACTCTTTTGAACAAATCCCGCAACCCTAACAGGCCAGTGCCTGCCAGAGTAGCGATGTCAGCATAGTAAACATCGCAACTCAAACCATTTTTTCTTCTCTATCTCTTTGGGGCTAAATGTCAAACCTACTTTATTACGAGTACCTACTTTAATATCTTTTGACAGATTTCAAGCTAGAGTTTGAGCTCTAATCTCATCATCTGCCTGCCTTTTCCCAACTATATCGGGGTCGGCTTCCAGTCAAGCCGGATTCAGCCGATTACCAGTATTTTACGTGGAGCGGCTGCTTACCAGACCTCCACAGCCCCTTAACTGGGTAACACGGTATTTCATGGCAAGACTGGAGTCAGATTTACTGGCTTCTGACAATCCGTAACGACTGCCAAAGATCTACAAATGACAGCCGGGACCAACGGCTTAACGTGCTTTCTGAGGCACGGAGGAAACTCGGTATGTTAAGATGGTCACCCATCCGCAGACCAACCTTGGCAAGCGCTGCTTAATCTTGAAGATCGACCCGTGCGGCTGTTATTATCTAGCCACGAGCTCCTCAAGTTTGAGCTCTAATCTACTCACCTTCAAATGCTTAACTTTTACATTCTGCTTAAGAATTTGAAGTTAAGTTGGTATTTCTCACGTTTATTACTCCTCAGTCTCAATTCAGATACCTGTCCATCATCATCATCATCATATCAGCCGAAAGACGTCCACTGCTGGACATAGGCCTCCCTCAAGCATCGCCACAACGACCGATCCAGCGCGTCTCGCATCCATCGGCTACCCGCGACCTACACCAGGTCATCGGTACACCTTGTGGCAAAGTTGCAAAGTTGCGTCTTCCGGTACGCGGTCGCCACTCCATATCTTTTCGGCCTCATCGACCATCTGTTCTGTGAGCAATGTGCCCTGCCCACTGCCACTTTAGTTTAGCGATCCTTTGGGCTATGTCGGTACCCTTGGTTCTTTTGCGGATATTATCATTCCTGATTCAATTACGCAAGGAAACGCGCCCTTAAATAATTTCAAAGAAAATATTAGTTGTTCTTGTGTTTGTGTTGTTGTTAGTTGTTATGAAGTTGTGTGTTGTTGCTGTTGTGTGTCAGTTGTGTGTTGTGTATCAGTTGTTTTGTGTTATGTTGTTGTTGTTGTAGTATCATTTAAGAGAATTCGATACGTCTTCCATGTAGATTTTGCAGAAAACAAGAAACTTTAATTCAAACCAAAACTCATTCAATCATTCAAACTCTCATCATCATCATCTTCTTCTTCTTCTTCTACCTGGCGTTAATCCCGGCTATTGCCAGGGTTCGCCTTCCTACTTAGCTTCCTCCACTTTGCCCGATCTTGAACATCCTTCTCAGTTAGGCCATTGGCTCTCATGTCGGACTTAACGACGTCCAACCAGCGCTTGCGAGGGCGACCACGGGACCTAGCCCCAAGAACAGCCATATTCATGCATCCCCGACCAACGTACTCCCTAGGGCGGCGCATGATGTGGCCATACCATCGCAGACGACACTCTTGCAGTTTTTCCCCCACGTCACGGACACCAAGACTACCTCTGATGAAAGAGTTGCGTATGCGATCGGTTCGCGTTACGCCACTCATCCACCTCAGCATCTTCATCTCCGTGACGCGATGCTCCTGGGTGTGTCTGCTTAGTGCTGGCCAACATTCACCGCCGTACAGTAGGACAGGCCGTATGATGCATTTATATATCTGCCCCTTGAGCTTAGGAGGCATTTTGCGGTCGCATACAACGCCCGTTACCTCGCGCCACTTCGCCCAAGCCGCGCCTATACGTGCTTGGACATCGTCGTCCACGTTGCCAGACTCGTGCAGCACGGATCCAAGGTACCTGAACGTATCGGACTTTCTGATCAGGTCCGAACCTATTCGGATGAACCTATTTGAATCCGTGCCGCCATAGGACATGTACTCAGTCTTCGCCACATTTAGTCTCAGACCACCGTTTTCAAGCGTGTCCTTCCAAATGTTGACTTTGCGCTCAAGATGGGCTTTGTTCTGATTAACGAGGGCGATGTCATCGGCATACATCATTAGCCATGGGGGCTTATCTTGGATGTTTGCCGTAACTACATCGAGCACTACGTTAAACAAGAACGGGCTAAGAGCCGAGCCTTGGTGAACGCCAACAGATATTGGGAAGCCATTCGATTCGCCAACAGCGGTCTGGACAGAGGACACGGAATCGCGGTACATGTCTCTGATAATGTCAATATAGGCCTCGGGAACGCCTTTGAAGCGCAGTGCCCACCAGATGGACTGCCGAGGTATACAGTCGAAGGCCTTCTGCAGGTCTAAAAAGGCCATATGCAAAGCTCTCCTTCTCTCTCTCTGTAAGCCTCAGCCAGATTCCGTAAGGCGAATACTGCGTCCATGGTGCTGTTACCCGCCCGGAAGCCATATTGACACTCAGAGACAGTACACTCGCTACGGAGCCGTGTGTCAATGATGCGCTAGAAGAGCTTCATGGTGTGGCACATGATCTTGATACCGCGGTAGCTACTACAATCCTGTACGCTACCTTTGCCTTTGTATACAGGGATAATCAGGCTAAATCGCCACTGGTTCGGCATTTCCTTGGTGATCAGGATGCGGTTAAAAAGATCCGTCAGAAGGTCCACGCCATGTGGGCCCATCGCCTTCCACACCTCAATTGGCACATTGTCAGGCCCGACCGCTTTCCGGTTCTTCATGTGGCGAAGAGCAATGCGGGTTTCGTCGGGGGAAATAGGGGAAATAAGTCCAAGGTTAGGAGGCGGTTCGGGAGGAAGTTTCTGGGGATGCTGTTTGTTAGACAGCTCCGCGAAGTATGTACACCATCTCTCCTTAACAGAGGGGGCATCGTAGAGCAGCTTACCCTGGGCGTCCCTTACACAGAGACATTTGCTAATGTCCCGTGCAGCTTTCTCCCGGGCACGCGCCAGCTTAAAAATAAGCTTTTGCCCCTCCGCAGTTTCCAGCTTGTCATACAAGGGCGCCAGACTTTTGCTGCGGGCTCTGGCTACAGCTTTTTTGCAAGCGCGCTTAGCCGCTCCATATGCCTCTCTGTCATCCGGAGAGTTGGACCCTTGCCACTGTTTAAATAAAACCTTCTTCTTCCGAGTCGCCTCCTGCACCCCGTCATCCCACCACCACGTCTCCTTTTCTATGGTGCGGCCACCACGAGAAGTGCCAAGGAAGCGCTTACCCGCATCGGTGATTGCTGAATGGATCCTACTCCAGATCTCTTGAGCGGACTCATGCGGAGCACTGATCTCGAGATGCTCGAGCTCCGCGATGAAGTCCGACTGCCTAGGACCATCAAGCAACCACCACTTTGTGCGGGGTTTGCGTTTTTCGGTCACTTTCTTTTTCGGTACAACCGCAAAGTCCAGGACAAGGAGGCGGTGTTGAGCCGTTAGGCTTTCACCTGGGATGACTTTGCAGTTGGTAACCTTGCCAATGTGGCACCGTCTCACCAGCAGGTAATCTATTTGGGTTGAGTAGGCACCACTACGGTACGTAATAAGATGCTGGGGCTTCTTCTGAAAGAACGTGTTCGCGATGGCTAGGTCAGACAAAGCGCAGGTGCTGAGTATACTGACTCCCTCTGCATCTCATCATCATCATCATAACAGGCAAAAGACGTCTACTGATGGACATAGGCCTTCACCCAAAGGGGGATTTACCATAATCGACACGCTTGACGGGCGGGTTGGCGATCGCCCATTCTCTGGTGATCATTCAAAATCTATTATACTTAATTTTGTGATTGTCAAATCACTTGCAGGTTTGAGTAATAATTAATTGAGGAAAATTAGTACAGGAAAGTCTTATCAGTAGAAAATAATAGTCAATAACTTATTTCATAATAGCTCTCTAAGAAATAAATTTTTGACTTTTCATTAGTAACTAGCTTCTGCCAGCGGCTTCGCCCGCGTGTTCCCTAGGTAACATACTCCCGGGATTAAAAGTAGCCTATGTCCTTTCACAGGCTCTAGACTATCTCTGTACCTAATTTCATTTAAATCGGTTTAGTAGTTTTGGTGTGAAAGCGCGACAGACAGACAGACAGAGTTACTTTCGCATTTATTATAATATATATTAAGTATGGATTAATCCTTACTTAATATATTATAATATTGATGGTTAAAACTGTATATTTGGGAAAAAAATAACATTTTTCACAAACTGAAAAGTGAACAAAACTGTTTACCGGGGCACTAAACTCTGATCAAGCCAGATTCTTGAAGCGCCTCCTAAAATATTTACCTTTATCATTATGTTTTTATTCTGGGGTTCTAAAAATATAGCAAATTCCTTAATTTCTAAATTCTTCGTGCACACAAGATTCTAGAAATAGAAATTTCAAACTTTTGATGTACAAATTCTACCATGACCCTTTAATCCTAATTCTCTTTTTAGGTTCCGTACCAAAACGGTAAAAAGGAACCCTTTTGGTATTTCCTTTTTCTTCTTTTTTTAGCTTTTGACAAAAAATTTAACAAAAATTATGTGACACTGTGTGATAGAAGTTTATGTAAAGATTACAAGAAAAATAAAACGCTGCCTCTATGTAGTAAGTACACTTTTTCAGAAATATCAACAAAAATTTGCATATGTTCCACTATCGGTCAAGAGATGGCGCTGAAACTGGAATAATATACACCACAGTGTTAAAATTTTCTGTCGAATATAGGCATTAAATAACATTTGACGTTTTAAATGTTGCTACGGAACCCTCGGTGCGCGAGTCCTACTCGCTCTTGACCGGTTATTATTATTCGTAACGCAAATGTGAGTTAGTTAATTACGCTTTCACGCCTTACTTGCTGAACAGATTTTGATGAATTTGCGCACAGAAGTAGATGACGGTAACAGGCTACTTTTTTGTGAAAATGTATAGGTACTAACGCGGGGGAAAGGGCGGGCAAAAACTAGCTTGTTATAAAAGGTACTCACGTGGAGATATCTTCAAAAATTCCAAGGCACATCCTATGATGGGATGGCGCGGTGGCCCTGGCAGCTGGTCCAGAGTATTCTCCTCATCAGCCAGGAGTCTCCATATGACGAAGGTGATGAAACCCAAGAGAGCAAGAGTCAGCAGCATTTTTTTAACAATTCACCGACCTTATATACTCTTCAAGTTAATTAGCCGGTTGCGAAGATTCGTCTGAAAATAATGGACAAAGGAACTATTATTATTAGATAGATCCTTAACGTCATTTGCCGGAATAACTATTGAATAATAGACCTTATCTATTATTCAATAGATTGAAGTAATAAGAGAAGACGTCTCGACATTTCCTAGTGATTATTCAATTAAGTCCGATCGAAGGACCGGTAGAATAGGCTTGTTTCCACCATCAATAAATCTTATTCTTATCTATACTAATATATAAAGCTGAAGAGTTTGTTTGTTTGTTTACTTGAACGCGCTAATCTCATGAACTTCTGGTCCGATTTGAAAATTCTTTCAGTTTTAGATAGCCCACTTATCAAGGAAGGCTATAGGCTATATATCATCACGCTAAGACTAATAGGAGCGGAGCAGTAACGAAAATTGGGACGCAGACGAAGTTGCGCAGTTCAACTAGTACTAATATAAAACTGAAAAGTTTGTTTGTTTGTTTACTTGAACGCGCTAATCTCATGAACTTCTGGTCCGATTTGAAAAATTCTTTCAGTTTTAGATAGCCCATTGATCGCGACGATGGCTCTTGGAGATTATAATAAAAGCGATAGGGACTGTATAAAATATGTATTACGAAGATAAAGTAACAATGACAAAATATAGACTTCGATTATTCGGATATAAACAAGAAGTTAATTTAATATGCGCGAGCGCAGCCGTGCTTTGAGGCGTGCAACAGCTGACTGTCGTGGCGTGGTGCGGTGTCTCTTCCTTGGTTGTGGCGCGGTATGACGCGCCGCTTCCCCGCGCCCCTCGTTCACTGCCGCTGTCGCCATGGCGCGCGGCGATGTTGAGGTTAGTGACTCAACACCCATTTATCGAGGAAGGCTATATATCATCAAACTAAGTCCAATAGGAGCGGAGCAGTAATGAAAATTGTCAAAAGTCAATTAGTTGCAAATATATTTAGTCCGTCAGTTAAATTATGAAAAATAATAAACACGTATTTTTTGTTTTTGTAAATCAATGAATATTAACAAAGACAAAACGCATCAAAACTCGGGTTCGAGTTCGAATTGTAAGTGTCGTATCTTCGTCAATTTTGATTTACGTAACAAAAGAAAAAATACGTGTTACATATTTTTTAACCGACTTCTTCAAAAAGGAGGAGGTTCTATGTTCGGCTGTATGTATCTTTTTTATATATATTTATTTTCACTGATTTCTCCGCCAATTCTGAACCGATTTTAAAAAATATTTTTTTATTCGTTAGCCTATACTCTTGAGGTCGTCCCATTGTCACCAAGTTAGAATTTAATTATGGGATCCCATGAAAATTTAGGAAAACCCTCCAATTTAATAAGCACATACACTGTTTTTCATAAACTTTCTAACGCAATTCAGATATTTGTGCCATCTCATGTTGCTGAGCTGATAATGGAAGGTATAAGTCAGGATCTGATGATGGGATCCCATGAAAAATGTTTGTTCAGCGATATTTTCGCCAATTGTAAACCGATTTGGATGTTTTTTTTTTTTATTGGTAAGAGTATTTTCTCAGACTTTCAGACATTTAAATTTGGTGAAGATCTGATAAAGAACTTCGGAGGTAGGCAACGGAACTCTTCAATATATGAAAATACTAGCTACTGTATCGGGATTTCTGAAATCGCATGTCTATTGATTGTTTACACCAGTTCATACCATAACATCACGCCGGCACGCTGTGTTTGTCGTTTCACTTTTTAGTGGTACCACTAAATAGTGAAAAATAAAAAACTTTTTACAAAAAAATAAAACCGACTTCCAAAAACAAAACACTACAAAGTATAAAATAACTTTAATTTTAGACTTGGACTTTAAGTCGGTGTTCAAAAACAAAATAGCCAAAAACACCGACTTCCGAAATTAACAACCTACTTACAAAATAAATATCATTAATTTTATCATTAAATATCATAAAGATCGTGGGTTCGATTCCCACGGTAAACATACTTTGTAAAGTGGTTTTCCAGTTTGGCTAGGACATTGCAGGCTTGAATCACTTGATTTTTTGGTAAAAAAGATGATTCTGTGCTTCGGAAGGCACGTATAAGCCGGTGGTCCCGGCCGCCACACGGCGGTCATCAAATAAACCACGTCAGAGGCCCTATAGGCGGTTTAGAAACTCTGACACCAGGGTGTGTGGGGTCGTAAGACGTTACTGCTCACACGTTAAGAAGAAGATTAATGTCTGCCTGTAGCTAGCTCGTGACTCAATAATTATAGCCACATTTATCTTCATCATCATCATCATCTGCCTAGCCTTTTCCCAACTATATTGGGGTCAGCTTCCAGTCAAACCGGATTCAGCTGAATACCAGTGTTTTACGTGGAGCGGCTGCCTACCAGACCTCCGCAACCCATTAACTGGGTAACACGGTACTTCTTGGCAAGACTGGAGTCAGATTTACTGGCTTCTGACAATCCGTAACGACTACCAAAGATCTACAAATGACAGCCGGGACCAACGGCTTAACGTGCTTTCCGAGGCACGGAGGAAACTCGTTATGTTAAGACGGTCACCCATCCACAGACCAACCTTGGCAAGCGTTGCTTAACCTTGTAGATCGACCCGTGCGGCTGTTATTATCTAGCCACGAGCTCCTCATAGCCACATTTATCTTCGAGGTTACAAAAAGGTTGCCGAAGTCGACCTGAAGAAGCTGTGGATGAGTTACCATGTGTCTTTAAGAGCATGTTAAAGAAAATTTTTTTGCTAAAGATAATCTCTGGAAGAACCGATCCGATTGAGTTAGAGATACAGTGTTGCGGAGTGTCATGATATGCTTTTATATATTATACATTCTTTTTTAGGGTTCCGTACCCGAAGGGTAACCAACGGAACCCTATTACTAAGCCTCCGCTGTTTGTCCGTCCGTCCGTCTGTCTGTCTGTCAGCGGGCTGTATTTCAAGAACCGTAATAGGTAGAGAGCTGAAATTTTCACATATTATGCATTTCTATTGCCGCTATAACAAAAAAAATAATAAAAATTAAGTTTCATGGTACGGAACCCTTCGTGAGCGAGTCCAACTCGCACTTGGCTGGTTTTCTCACTAGCCTCATTGTTCTTTTTAGAATGGGGTTTTATTAGTATATGATGCGTTGAATTAATTACAGACCAATTCCAGATTGAAAACTCTTAAACACTTTGCACTTCCCGGAAGTCGAAGCTACATCATGCTCAGCAGCAGTATTGTATGTTCTAGTTTTGCGGGATTTGTTCGAAAGACTCACCGCAGCCCTGGAACGCAAAGGGCATTAGGAGGAACACGAATGTGTTTTAGTCAGTAAGAGTCTGACGCTCACTTCTGCTCCGTCCAGAGCGGGGAGAGTAATTTAATTAATGCCACCCACGCGCACAAAACGTTTTGGGAACACATTCATAATGCGTACAGCTAAGGAGTGGAATTCCCTGCCGGAGTCTGTGTTTCCCGATAGCTACAACCTGGGAGTCTTTAAGTCAAGAGCGAATAGGTTACTTCTCGGCAAGCGTGCTCCATCTTCGATCACATCATCGCTTACCATCAGGTGAGATGGTGTTCAAGCGCGTGCCTATCAATAGTAAAAAATATCGCATCCACAAAAAATGAGTAGAACTACGAGTATTATCTACCCCAATTAAAAAATACACTGTCATTTTCGCATTTTGAATGGGAAAAGGCAATTGTCAGCCAGCTACGACAAATAAATAAAACGACAACATAATAGTATTTTTCGATAATAATTCATTCTATTGAAATAACATGCAATCATTAAATAATTTTATCACCTTGGGAATAAATACTAGATTTTATTTCTCATTCGCAAGGTCAAAGTCAATATCTATCAGACATGAATATTACATATAATAAATTAAGAATATACTTAATTTAGCTATACACGTCCGCCATCATTGTGAAAATCGGCGTTCTGGTAGCCGCGACGCGTGGTATTCGATTTAATTAAATCGTGTAAATAAATTATCTAAACCACCATGGGAGTGAACGTGGATACTATTTCACCCGGAGACGAGTCTACATACCCCAAGTCTGGACAGACGGTTGTGGTGCACTACACAGGCACTCTGACCAACGGCAAGAAGTTCGATTCTTCCCGCGACCGCGGCAAGCCTTTCAAGTTCCGCATTGGCAAGGGAGAGGTCATCCGAGGCTGGGATGAGGGTGTGGCCAAGATGTCAGTGGGCGAACGTGCCAAGCTAACCTGCACCCCCGACTTCGCGTACGGCCAGCAAGGCCACCCTGGAGTCATCCCACCCAACTCTACTCTCGTATTCGACGTAGAGCTCCTGCGCCTCGAATAAAAACCTTAATGCAACAACCTACTTATAATTAACATTAGACATTATCTATTTCAACTTGCAACCTTTTTAACTAATGAAATATCTTTAATATATGGCTACATGGGAAATGTCGAAGGAAAACCAGTCCTCAAACTGCCAAGATCAAATGTCTAATATCCCCAGTTTTTATGAATTTACTTAGCTTGTATTTGAAGAGGGAGTATCAGGTAATTTTTACGATACTTCTTCTGGGCCTGAAGAGACAGGCTTCAGTTAGCGTACAGTTCAAATGTAGCCAGTCTGTTTAGAGCCAAAATGCTGCACAATAATTACTTGTGTCAAAATGTGTTTTAATATTTTATGCAACCATTTTATGAAATAAGAACTTAACATGGAGTTTCACACTTAATCACGTCAATTACTCTTCACATTCATGGGGCTGTCAAGTTACAAAACTATATATCTATAGTAAAATATTGATCTTTCCAAATAGAATATTGTGAGGACAACCCGTAGCTCATATGACATTCCTTATGCATTTGGATTACTAGAATCGTGCAATATCTAAATAGTCACATTTAGAAATCTTATCACTCTTTAATCACAATAATGATGGAGAAGTGCTAAGGTCTTGATAGAATAAGGCCAAAATATGAGGTGTGCGACGAAGCTGTAGCCCAAAACTGTATATAATGTATGCACAAGTTGTATTAACTTGACTCTCATTCTGTATGTGTGGTAAAGGTGATTTCAATGATAGCTTTATCATTATAACTAAGATGAATAAACTTATAGTGGTTTCCTTGAGTAACAATTTACAAGGATGTACCAACGTAATTAATATTTAATAAATTGTCTCGTTTACTTCCTTTTCCATTAGCGTCTCAATCATAAAAATGTCTGCTTCAATATCCACTCTAAAAGATACAACTAAAATTATATAATTACTAGTTGACCCGCGCACTGGTCTGTGTCACATTTTTCACTAATGCTCCGCTCCTATAGGTCGTAGCGTAATATTATATAGCTTATTGCCTGTCTCGATAAATGGGCTATCGAACGTTATAAGTATTCTCAATTCGAGCCTGTAGTTCCTGAGATAAGTACGTTTAACCAAACCACGATTTTTAAATCCTTAGGTATCGCTTAAGAGCTCACACAATTTTTTTATTAAACCCCTCTTACGACAAAAAATCATAGAAACGCAAAACAATTTAATTTATTTTTTAAATGTTCGTCACATCATGATCGCAAATTCGCTTCGCGCGTGTTTGTGCCTCAATGAAGCGCAGGCGCCGCGTTTGGTTGCAAAAATTAACGTAGGCGTTATAACTTGTCAGTATTAAATAAATTCAAAATGGCGCAGACGACATCGTGGGGAAAACAACACACTTAACTACTTGTACAAATGCTTTTATTTAATTACTTTTAATGAAACAAAGTGGCTAATAAACACAGAGATTAATTTACAATTACTCAACACAAGATCTACTCACATGATTAATTGCGAACATCCATTAAATTGTTTACATAAGTTGAGTATGACAAGTATACATGGTTACAATAATTTAGGTCGGAGTAAAAGTTGTTAAGGCACTTGGTGACGGGATGAGCAAATTACATTTATAGAATACTCTTTATTACGTACACCATATAAGTAACAAAAAAGATAGATGAAGAAAACATTACATAGGGTGACACAATGGGCGGCTTTATCGCTAAAAGCGATCTTTTCAAGACAACCTTTATTTATTACCATTTTCTGGGTAAGCTTTATCTCGGACATCTCTGACCTAGACTAGAGTCAAGAGCAAACAAACCCCAAATAATTACAAACAGGATGAGTTTTGGTGCTTGCGCTACAGAATAGATGAAAGGGTTCTTGTGCCTCGTAAAAAGACACAAGTGTATTTTCCCGAATTATTACAGAAAGGTATTTCTAAAACAAATCTTACACAATTGGGAACATGCAATATTTCCATTTTTGCTTTAATGTTAAAGAACTCAATCTAGAATAGACCAACACATAAATAAGAAATGAAAACGCTTTAATTTATTACCATAATTGCGTTTTCAAACCGACAGTTTGAAGGTTCGCGCGATAACGGACGATGACGTCACTCGTGTCTATCACTGGTCAAGAACTTTCCTAACTCAAAGACATGAGGTTGCCTTTTCGTTGGCTTAACAGCAGATACGTCACTAAACGCTGATTGTTATTTTTAAATACGTTCCGTTTCACGTTACTTTAATTCATCATTTTTGATAAAAATCGATATTAACCAAAATAAAAACGTTGCAATGGCCTTTATTTTATACTTTTTTATCATTTTACTGACAAAATTCTCATAAATTCTGTATTTTCATCTTCCCTATTGTTCGCGAGCTCCATCGTAGACCACATCTGAGCTTTCCACCAGATGAGGCTGTAGTTAAACGCGATTCTATCGATAGTAAAAAAAATAACAACATTCATAATATTATGATTTATATGTAAAACATGGGTTGACCCGCGAAACTTCGTCTGCTCCGCTCCTATTGGTCTCAGCGTGATGATATATAGCCTACAGCCTTCCTCGATAAATGGGCTATCTAAAACTTGATGAATTTTTCAAATCGGACCAGTACTTCTTGACATTAGCGCGTCCAACCAAACAAACATACAAACTCTTCAGCTTTATATATTAGTACTAGTTGACCCGCGCAACTTCGTCTGCTCCGCTCCTATTGGTCTTAGCATGATGGTATATAGCCTACAGTCTTCCTCGATAAATGGGCTATCTAACACTGAATGAATTTTTCAAATCGGACTAGTACTTCCATTAACACATTAGCGCTTCCAAGCAAACAAACAAACAAACTCTTCAGCTTTATATAGTAGTATAGATATACATGGGTTACAAACTCTCAACAGAACCGAATGGATCGGAATTTTTTTATACTAAAAGCATCAAGCGCCTTAATGTTTATTAATGTTGATGAACACGAATAATTCATTAGTACATAGTTGAATGCGAAATCCAAACTCATTTTGACCAAAATTTAATGTTAATTTATTACGTTACTGGCGTCAGAAATTACAATACGAATGCTATTAGACCACTTCATTCAAACAAAATACAATCCGCACCGATAACTGGTGAAGAAAATAAATAATACACAGTGCACATAATACGCAGAAGGCTTACAACGCTCTTCGCGTTCAGTATAACAATGCGTTGAGGATATTGTTGGGGCTACCTCGGCTTTCGGCCTCGGTAGCGTGTCTGGCATGTTCGCTGAAGCGAGATTAGATGATTTTTATGCCGTTACGCGCAAGCGATGTGCGAGTATGCTGAAGCGATTCAGAGGTAGCCCCAACAACATACTGGCTACACTGGCGGACAAAATTGATGGGCCTTTCATTAGGCACTGGGCAGCTAGGCATGTGCGTACTGGCGTACATGTCGCCAATTAATTTAAGCTTTTTATGTACTAACAATAGGTTAAGATTTTACTAACACTATATGGATCAATGGTCTGAATTAAATCAATTATTATTATTATTATAATCTGTTTTGTTTATGTTCAGAGCTAGGATTATTACAATTTAAGTCGATAGTATACATATAGCCGGTCGATTCTGTCGACATCGTAGAGTGAACGACAAATGATCTGTTATTCCATTTGTTGGGCAGCTCACTTATAGAAAGAAAAAGAAAGAAAAAGCGTTTATTTGCGCCAAGCATAACGCATAACAAAAAAATAAAATAGAAATTAAATTAAACTTAATTATACGAATTGGGAAGATATGCTTCATATTCGCGCAAAACGGCCATCGCTCAGCATAATGCTTATTGTTCACTTCATATGTACAGCCGGTCGATTCGCACACATGTCGAAGTGAAAGCTTGGGTGAAGTTATAACGAGTAAGCTGTCATTTCATCTGTAATGTAGGGTATTCTTAAGTTATTTTCTAAGTTATATAAATACCTAGTCAATAAATGTCTGTCGAGCGAACTACGACTTACTTTTATTCCGCAACAATAGGGTATTTTACTAAAAAAATGTAATTAGTCCGTCTGATAGATTTTACTAAAAAAAATCGAATTATTCCGTCTGATAGATTTTACAAAAAAATCTAATTATTCCGTCTGATAGATTTTCAAAAAATATTCGACACGTATTTTTCTTTTTTCACGTAAACAAATAATAAAGGAGATAAAGAGATTTGAAGACACACGTGACGTCATCTGGCTTGGTAAATTTGGTACATTGTTGTGGGCTAATTGGATTTTTTTAGTAAATTACCCTATTCTACAGTGGCGACGAAGATGGTGAAACTTCCCCAAAGATATATGGCCAGTCCTAATTTATATTTAAGTTTAGAATTAAGTACTAGTTTTAAGTCATGTAATATAGCTTAGTAATATAGTTAAGTAGATTATAAGTAACTATGTATGTTTAGTGTAAGGTAGTTAATAAGGGTGGAGGTGTAATGTAGGTTATTCTTAAGTTATTTTCTAAATTAGGTATATAAATACCGTCGACCGACCGCGGCAGCCAGTCAATAAAATGTCTATCGAGCGAACTACGACTTTTATTCCATCTTGATTAAATGGATTGACAGTTCACTTCGTGATCACTTCACCCAAGCCTTCACTTCGACGTGTTTACAGAATCGCCCTGCTGAATCGACAGGCTGTTCAATGTCAGACAGACTACAGACAGTAACATGAAGTTACACTGGGTTGCGGTTTCAAGAACAACAAATACTACGCCTACGTATACTCCAATAAATTTTAGGAAAAATCTGTAAGTTGGGGTGGTCATAGAGCTCATGGCTACATATTAACAGCTGCACAGTTCAATTTTTAGGGTTCCGTACCCAAAGGGTAACCAACGGAACCCTATTACTAAGCCTCCGCTGTCCGTCAGTCCGTCCGTCCGTCTGTCTGTCAGCGGGCTGTATCTCAAGAACCCTAATAGCTAGACAGTTGAAATTTTCACAGATTGTGTATTTCTATTGCCGCTGTAACCACAAATAATAAAAATTAAGGTTATGACAGCCGGTACCAACGGCTTGACGTGCTTTCCGAGGCACGGAGGAATCACGATAGGTAGGTATATTAAGATGGTCACGCATCCACAAACCAACCTTAAAAAGCGTTGCTTAACCTTGAAGATCGACCCGTACTACTCGTATGTAATAGGTTCAGTTCTGCTTACCTCTATTCGAAAACAGGTTTGATGATAAAGATAAGTAGGTAATCCTAACCACTCAACCTTAAATTAAACACACACTAGATTGTAGTTTAAAAGTTCCAACTTCTAACTATGATAACAGTATTCCAATCAGTAATATTTCGCGCGCAATATTACAAGTAATACATATATTTCGACAAACACCGGTTTATCTAACTCAGATCGTGGTCTCAAGCAGACTGAACTAAAGTTATTTTCTTCACATTTATATCTACATACTAGTTTAATTACGTTACCAACTTTTTATAAGAGTTCAAAGTCCAAAGTTGGCCAATCTTCTCTAGCCGGAATCAAGGACAAGAAACTGGACTTTGACCTTTATAAATTACATGGTGTGTTCTGATACAACGGTTGGTAAAACCCAGCCTGGGCTAAGTTCAGTTTTCTGATAAACAACTTTATATGTGCTAGACCAAAGTCTAAAGTACATTGTCCGGTATTGCGGACAACTACTGGACTTTGCTCCGTACATTTTAAGGTTGTTTAAAAGTTGGGAAAACCCGCTTATAACAACGCTTTAATGCGATTATAGGTAAAGCGTGTGAACGCTTTCGGAAAAAACACACATAACGCGTTTTCCCCGAGGGGTTAGACAGAAGTAAGTAGTGTTGTACACACCCATTTTTATCCGACTTTCAAAAAAGGAGGAGGTTCTTAATTCGGCGTATATTTTTTATTTGTTTTACGTATGTACAACGAGTACTCCAAGTTTCTGATCCGATTTTTGTGATTCTTTCTTATTTCTAAAAAATTGATCCAGTTTGGTTTTGGTTTTTAACACCGACTTCAAAAATTAAGTTTATTTTTTATACTTTGTAGTGTTTTGCTTTAGTGGATGTGAGTCTATTTCCAACAATCGGGCTAAAGTCCAGAAAGAAAATTTTGCTCAACCCGGAAATAGAACCCAGGACCTAAAGCTCAGCACTTACGCTTATGACTCACAAATTCAAGGAAATACAGATTGTTACGGGGTCAACGATCGCTAGAGCGCAGCTATGGGTCTGCATCGCAGATGAATCCTAACATTATGCTGAGCGATAGCCGTTTTGAAGCATGTTTTCCGAACCTGGGGGCCTCTCTCTAAGTCCGACAACGATAATACGGGCCCGTCTGAAGTATATCGTAGTCTTTGGTCCGAAGGTAGAACGAAAGTAACGAGTAAACCGGACTCATAGACAATATTAGTGAACGAATGACGACAGAGTTGGGCTATATTACCGGTCGATAACCGGTTTACATATTTTCTATGTTTACAACTTTGAATACTGTTCATTGTTTTTTTAGTTTATTTTATTAATTTGTGTCTTTTTGTGTGAGTCCCAAATAAATATATTTTCCTTCTTCTGTCTTTCTTGCTTTTTTTCATGCTTAATAAACAAAAACTGATATTGTTAGAGTTAAAAAATACCACATTTTTAAGAATATAAGTATAAGTCACTAAGTTTACATCTATTTTTGGAGTTCCGTAACCAAAGAGTATCAACGGAACCCTATTACTAAGCTTCCGCTGTCCGTCCGTCCGTCCGTCCGACTGTCTGTCAGCGGGCTGTATCTCAAGAACCGTAATAGGTAAACAGTTGAAATTTTCACACATTGTGTATATCTATTGCCGCTATAACAATAAATAATAAAAACTAAGGTTTATGTACGGAACCCTACGTGTGCGGATCCGACTCGCACATGGCCGGTTTTTTTTTTTTCTAATGAGGCAATTCACTTGACTAAGAGTTTTCTTTTATATCCATTACTTAAGTAGTGAGTTTCTCCGTATCAAAGCTGAACCATATTCAAAGGTATGATATACCTCTAAAATGGTTATGGAACTTATCAACTGCCTGACAATACTCCGAATACAGAAGAGCGAATATTACTCTTAAGTATGTTTAAATCCCCACGAGAGAAGTCACGAACAAACTCTAGTCTAGGAATTCATACAACAAGGGAGTTGCAACAATACCGTATCATGTTGCACGCGTAAGTACTGTACCTACTTACAATGAACACAGTCACACAATGCTCGGCGTGTGAGAATTGCAGCTGGTACTTTACACCCATTAATACGTCCGGCTGTCTTCTGCTGATTCCAAATAGAAATAAAAAATAAAATATTTATATTCCGATTTCAAATATACCTACATCAAAAAACAGTCATATGTTGGGAACATAAAGCTGCTGAAAGTGCTGAAACACAGGTGTCATCTCTGTGAGAGGCAGTCCAGCCGGTCGATTCTGTAAATATGTCGAAGTGAAAGCTTCGGTGAAGTGATCACGAAGTGAGGTGTCATTTCATCTTGGTTACATGCTTCGACATGTTTACAAAATCGGCCGGCAGATGATAGATCACCCCACCTGTCTTCATTTTCTGATAAACCAGTTTTCCCTATAACGTTGTTCTTCACGATTTACAATGAATGAAAATACGTTTATTTGGCAAGGAACACAACAAGTTTCTGAAAAACCAAATTCAATTGTAAATAAAAAGTATGTAAAAATAAAACGAAAGAAAGTGAGGTCCATTTTGGTCCACTGACGCTGGTTCTCAACGGAGCTTGGAGTGAGAACAGAGGTGGTAGAGTTATTGCCACCAAGCGCCTGTACTGGGTTCGAATCCAAGACCAACGTTCTTGCGAGCATTATTTTCCACTGTTTCCGAATAAAGAAATAAATAATTTATAATTAATTATAAATTATTTATTTAATAATTGATAATAAAATTCTAATAATTACGTAACGTAATTTATTTCTCCCAGAGAGACGCAAATTTCATATCTTATAATAAAATACTTAAATAAAAAACAAGAATAAAACATAAAAGTTAAAAATTACAATTCTGAAAAACAGGCCTATTCATGAAAGCCCCCAACCATGCTCTTCGTAAGCACCAAACAGCAGATTCTGATTTAGCAAATTTATAAAGTCTGGACTCCATTGTTCAACTACTGATTATAACTTGAGTTTGTACGTTTTTCAGGAACGAAAATTTACCGTTAGATACAAGAGTATTATCATATTATTGTGGCCAGTAACATTGGTTAACAAAAACTTCTTCAGGCCACATCCCACATACAAAAACGCCTGGCGAAATTATCTAAAACATTATCTAGTTTGTGGAGTTATTTAGGAGTAGGTATTAAAACTTTATAACAACAAGATTTAGTAGACTCATTGATAAACATGACAATAAATTAAAAGTTATAAATATATAACCCGTTTTATTGATGTGTTTTATAGACATGATAATTTTAGAAAAATAACTCCAGCAGAGACATCGACTACAGACTCAAAAGAGTATTAAAAACTCAGCTTTGTCATAAATGAACGATCCGCGTAATATTCATTCAACTTAGATACAAAAGTAGGTATTAGGTTACATATTTGAGCCGTTTGGGGTTGAAACATTAGGGCCATGGGGTCCAAGTGCGCATCGAGTCTTTCGGGATATCAGTAAACAACTTGTCGACTGTTCACGTGACCAGAGGGCTGGACTTTTCTTCGGTCAAAGAATCAGCATTGCGATTCAACGCGGCAATGCTGCCAGTGTTCTGGGCACTTTTGCCATTGACAGCGATGTGGATTATTTTTTTGATGCCCAATGATTAATTTTATTTTTTTATACGCGTTTGTACATTATTTCTTGTTAATTAGTAAGTTTTAGTGTATTTAGTTATAAAAATATCTTAGAATATCTACTGGTAAATAAAATTCCGAAATAAAGTTCATTGTACAAAGTAGGTATTAATTCAATGTTAAATACGAAATATGTACTCACATCTTTATTGAATTCTCGCTGAGCTACCTATCTCTGCGAGATAAGAGTAGGTAATAACAACAAACTTAACACACACTAACGTCACTAACACAATTATTTGTTAAACACTTAAACACCAACAATGTTATAAATACACTCTTTTCTATTATTAAACACAATTAATAATTTTCTAACACTAATTCTCCAGCCGTTCGCGACTCGTGAATAAGAACCAACTGAGAGCGAAAATTTTCATCGAAGATAATAAACCAATCACAAATGTTTATACCAAAGTTCAAAAAACATTGACACACTTACATTGCTAGCGGAACGAGATTAGCACAAACATCGTACAGTACTTAAGTGGCAATGGTATGAACACAGCGCGAGTAGCCATGAGGTTCATCAAGGTTAACTACCGGCATTGCATATCAATTTTTTGCCGCATAATTAATGATGTTTTTATTTGTTAAAAGTGGTAAAAACGCTTATTTTATTACGTTGATAACATCTCTGTATTCTGCTGAGTACTATATTGTTAACTTTTTATTTATTTATTTGCTCTCGCGCACATCACACTTTTTCCAATTTCATGATTTTTTATTTTTGTACATACATCCGGTTGGGGCAGAACAACATTGCTAAGTTTGAAGGTCTATCTCAATTTGTTTCAATGACAAGCACACCTTGGGGGAGCTCCAGGTCATCACAGCTATATCTTAAACGAACGTGTGATCTGAAAAACTAGCTTTTGCCCGCGATTTCATACGCGCATTTGCCGTTTATTCCCGTTCCCGTAGATATCGGGAAATCGTAGCGCTCCCGTGCACGTCCCAAAGAACCTACATGCCAAATTCCAGTTTTCTACGACCAGTAGTTCCAGCTATGCGTTGTCTGTCAATCACTCATCAGTAATAGAACAATTTTACATACTAGGATTGATTAATATATATTTTTATATGCAATACTAGTGAATGATTAATTCAATAAATGGTGTTATTAGCGCTCTTTAACAATGCTGGAAAATCATCAAATGACTCCTGCCGCTCTGGGTGGAGTAGAAGGGATTATCAAATTCTTATTGACTAAAACCCAACCGTGTTCCTCTTAATGCCCTTTGTGTTCCAAGGTTGCGGTGACTCTCTCGAACAAATTCCTCAACAGCCCTTTGTCCTTGCTACTCGTACGCACTGAAATAGATACATCGGTAGGTACATAATATTAACTGTAATTTGACGCTTGGCTGCATTGACCTTTGAACTGGCGTGTGACTGGTGTAGATCTGTAGATTAGATGTTATTTACGAGTATCTACACGCCAATTATGCGCCAATTATGATTATAACAATTAGGTACCCCCGTTTTTAATCATTGATTCCTTCTACTCTGGGCGGAGCAGAAGGGAGTGTTAGACTCTTACTGACTAAAATAGCTACCACATAGGTACAATATGTGCCTACCTATAAAAAGTACACATATTTTCTGTCAAACTGCTGAACAGTTTGACGGCAGTGTTCACGTGGATATACAGTTTTGTGATCCAAGTAGGCATTTATCGACTATTATATACTACTACTTTACTTTAAGTGCACAAAAATAATAAAATAACAATAAAAAGGGGATAATTAATAATAATAATAATAACCAACACCTTTGGAGGCTGTCGTTGGGCAGCTGGATCAAGGGCTTGATTCAGAAAGCGGTAGGTACTTCTGGACACGGCTCGCATTGTCAGGAGGTTCCTTTCTCTGGAGCCCTGACCACCGGTAGCTTGGATCCTGTTCCCGATATCGGAGGGCTACTATTTTTATATTTTTAAATGTTTATATATATATATATATATCCACCAAAAATGGATCAATGGTCACCAAATGGTTGATGGATCAATGGTCACCAAATTCTATCCAACTCAACTGTGATTGCCATAAAATGTAGGCTTGGGGTTACAAACTGGATAAAAAAGGTTAGGTTAGGTTAGAATTGTGACCAACCGCTACTTCTCGAATATTATTTGGTGACCATTTATCCGTTTTGGTAACCGTTTAGAACTTTTTTGGTAGTAAAATAGGTACTTTTTTGGGCGGTGTTTAAACACAAGCCATATATATATATATTGTATAAAAATATTTAAAAATGTAGAAATAAGTGAAAAAGATGAATAAAGGAAATAATAATAATTTGTTTACATTAAAGTTTTACATTTTACATAAAATGCATGGTTGTACATTGAATTCCAGGTAAATTAGGTATACAATTATCTAATGATGGGTCCATGTCGTCTTGCCCACCATGCTGGCAACGCATGCACACAAACCAATCGTCCCGACCGCCGCCGCTGCCTCGTGAGTGATAGCTGGACATAAACTTTTCAAAATTAGTCCACTCTGTGTTCATTCTAGATTCTGGGGGGCTACTCTCTAAGCCCGAAGTCCGTAGTTTCAGCCTTAGTTGCGGGCGTTTTCTACTCCGTATCACCTACGGACTTACGATTAGTCCCAAACCCGAACTAAGAATGATTGACAACACGATTTCACAGTAACTGACAAATCCAGTTATCAACCATTCTTAGTAGGTAGTTACAGGATACGGAGAAGAAAACGCCCGTAACTAAGGCAAAAACTATACACAGGGTTTGTGTCTCATGAAAAGTAGGTAGACAGTTGAAATTATCACATAGTGTGTATTTCTATTGCCACCATAACAACCAATTTTAAAATATTAAATCAAGGGGCCGAAACCCCTTAACGAGGTGGGAGTTTGTATAGGCCACGATAGGATTAGGGCAGTGGGTGTTTTGCACAGATTACTGCCCAATCTCGGGGGGCCACAAGAAGAAGTTTGCCGCCTCTACGCAGGCGTTGTGCCATCAATCTCGAGTAACTCACCATAGTCGAGACCTGACTCTGCCAGTCGTCGTGAGTGCTATGCTGGCAGATAATTAAAACTGGAAGGAAATGGCTGCTTTCTGTGAGGCCGTGATGGTCCAGAAGGAGGCCGCCGAGCAGGACCGTGAGAGGGCTGATCCTGCTCAGAGAAGGAGGCGTCAGGGGGTTCCGGAGTGGTCTTTTAAGAGGTAACGGGGCCCCTTCTATGTGCTGATGGTGATCACCGGGGTGGTTTTAGTGAGGTAAAAATCCCACACTCCCTGGTCTTTACTCCAAAAGTCCAGGCGCCTTTTGAAAGTTTCCCCCGAAAACAAAAAATAAAGGCCACGATGGGATGTTGGCATGAAAAATCCCATCGTGCCAAAGGATATCAGACGGTAAAATCCCGCAATAACTAGACATTCTATTTTCAAACTTGCACATCTGATATCTGCGCAAGAGTCCTACCCAGTAAACTGGCAAGCAAGGCTGCGCAAGAGTCCTACCGAGTATAACCCAGTAAACTGGCCAGTGCTCATGACGTCTTGAATCCGATGCCATATTGTACTGGTGTGCTACCATAGTGTACTGGTGAGACAAATGTCAAATTTGACGTATTAGTGGTATATCAAACGTCAAACGGGCGTGTCGATTTTTTCAATATGGGATCAATTACGAACCAAAAACACGAACCAAAACGTACTGGCCAGTATATTTCAGAACGACTCAACCGTATGGCGTCGATTGATGACGTCATGAACACTGGCCAGTACACTGTTTTATATTTCGGAACACACACAAAGTTATTATTTTCTTGTATTTGGCGTATCTCTTACACAAAGTCCACAAATGCATCATGAGGAAAATAAATATGATTACAAGTAAACTAACATACATTACGAGCAATAAACTAACAGATGTACCGAGGTGTTAATTATTAATGCAAAATAATACTGGCAGCTCACAATACAGCCATATAAAATAAGAGTATATTATATTGTACCTACTAGATGTCCATGTTGACTTTTCTACCATTACTACTAAGCCTCCGCCTCCTGAAGAGCAGTGGTGGCCCGGTGGTAGTGGCTGCGACTTACGAGTTGTAGGTCGTAGGTTCGAATCCAGGAAAGCGCTTTACTTTGTGAAAATTATAGTCGGTAATGGTTCTTTAAATATTTCAGGTTGTGCAATGGTAAAACGGAGCTAACAGGAGTGCCTAAATTAGTTAAGGAAACGCAAAATAATTTTATTTACAACATTAAAAAATCTCAGTGACGCCTACCACACACGACAATGCAAACTTTTTTGTTGTTCTTTTTTGTTGGTTTTCCAGATTTGACATAAGAGGTATAATTTAAAAAAAAAAACTGGACAAGTGCGAGTCGGACTCCCAGAGCACCGAGTGTTCCGAGCGTTGCTTAACCTCGATGATTGAAAGCGTATATTATTTTATTACAAATACAATATAGTTTTCAGATTTTTCCCTATACTTGTAGTATAAATCGATATTACTTGCCAATTTTCATAATTCTTGGTGAACGGAAAATACCCTATATATTTCGATTCCCTTGAGTATCAAAATATACGTTTCTGTGGCATAAACGGCCGTTTCTTTTTTAACGTTAACTTAGATGTTTGATTATTTCGCAGCTTCAAGGGACTGTAGACCTGAGTATGTGATTTTCAACTCGATACTTCCACGCCGAGGTAAAGGATCTTGAAAGCTAGACAGACAACAAAGTGATCCTTTAAGGGCTCCGTTTTTTTCAATTTGAGGTACGGAACCCTAAAAAATCAGAGACATATCTACCTTGTTTAAAATCCACACAAAAGTAACTTTTGAATTTAGAATTCGAGATGCCAAACATAGTTATGAATATGTTCAAAACCAAATCGATTTAAAATACACAACACTATATTGAGGACCTTGAGGTGATGACAATGGATTTAAAATTACCTAGCATTTAAGTTCAAGTATAGGCGTGAAATATATATCAGCGCTATAGCATACACATTCGAATAATAAACCGATATAGGTGTTAACAATACAAGATATTACTGGCAGCTGCTGACAATAAAGCCATAAAAATAAAAGTGAATTATTATAACGATAAGCCTCAGTTGCATTGAAGTCACGTAGACTTTTGTGCAGTTTTATTTTAGAGTTGAGTTGTCTGCGACCTATGCTACTGTTGGTGGTTTTCTGTCGTATGAGGAGGTTATCTATTAAAAAACATGTTTATTGCAGACAACAATGATTCACAGTGTTAGTAACAAATAGTAGAAAATGCAACTAGTGGATATTTAATTATTATTTATTTATTTATTTAACACTTTAACCACACAAATGCAGAGGCGGACTTAATTCCATATGCATTCTCTACCAGTCAACCTTTGGGTAATGCAGAGAATAGTCGTAGGTGCAATAAAGACAATTTAAAGCGATTGATAATTATTCAAATACAATAAATATATAAACCATACATAATTGTTTGTAATAAATATACAAATTAACAAGATAAATATACAAACGAAATACTAAAACAATTAAGAGGAATAAGTTAGTGGGAAACATTAGCGCTGTGATGATACAACTGCCAACTTCTTACGAATGTGTTCACGAACTTTAACTTTGAAGGATAATCAGTTGGTGGCCATCCTGGTCTCTTGGGGGAGCGCATTCCACAGAGAAATATACTGAACGAAGAAAGAAGAGTGAATAAAGTCAGTACGGTGAGTGGGACATTGAAGGAGATGGTTGTTTGATGAGCGTAGATTTAGTTGTGGATGGCGCAAATGTATTGAAAGTGAGGGGCTAGATAACTGAGAGAGTCGGGTGAGACAAGAAATGAAAACAAGGTAGCAAAGCAGTGTCTATGTCACGGGCGTTAGATTAATACAATAATCCTGAATGCAGTGAGGGAATCAAGCTAGCCCAAGGCAAAGAAACCTTTATCCCCGAGGAAGATACTCTACTTTTCACACCTACTGCGAGAAAATTGTTCGCAAGTCATGAAGAGAGATGAGTTCCCGTCGGTTTCAAAGTTGAGTTCCAAATTCAAATCACATTATTGACCTCCGGGCAATAATATTGTACTGAATTTTATTATGACGCGCAATAATGACTAGCTATAGGTTGAGTTTGCATGACATATAATGTGACGACGTTTTCGTGCAGGTGGTGTGAAAAAATACTTAAGCTATGTAAGTAGGTTAATAAATATAACTAAATAGGTACAATATTTACGTTAATACATCATGCGTAACAAAGTCAAAGTCAAAGTCAAAACGTGTATTCCCATTGGGTCATTAAACGGCACTTTTGAACGTCATTCACATTTCAAATAATATAAACATTCAAAAGTGACTCTACTTTCATTCGGAAAGGTAGATCCTTATGGAGAAGAATGGACAAGAAACTCCATAGTTACCTTTTCAATAACCTCTCACACGCAGCGTGATGAACCTGTTGGTATCTATGTTGAGGTGGATACATTCTCTATGGACGACATTGAGGGATAAAAGAAAGAAATAAAGAAAGAAAATACGTTTCTACTCCCAGAAATGACGCACAAAAACACAAAATTAAAATAAACTAATTACTAACTTAAATGTACTGTACTATAAATCTCCAACAATGTCAGGTAAAAAAGGTATAACGACCCAGTGGCGAACCGTAGGTGCAAGCCAGCATAGACCAGCATAGGTAATAATTGGTTAAAAAGAAAACACCATAATATAACTCATCACTATCACGCCGACCCACAGTACCGTGCTGTTTCTGTACTGGATTCTGTGCTATAGTCATTAAATTGCTACGTGTTTATTTCTTATATCATTATAACATCGAAATATAACATAATAAAAACAACTAAAACAGCTGAAATAGTATTTTATAACGTCAATGATATAAGAGCCTAGAGAGACTAAAATGGCACTATGTATAGGGACTAGGGAGTCTTGCTGGATTGCACTTACGGCATGCCACTGTAATGACCCTCCTATGGTCAATCCATCAGAAACGTAATCAAATTGTCAGACCTGCGTTTCTGTGGCATGCCTAGGTAACGGCCGCCACCCAGGCACCTCGCGGCCGGCGTCTGACCACAAACTCGCCTGATGCAGAGCAATGAAGTCGTCAACAATAGAGCACGCTTGCCAGAAGAAACCCTATTTACTAAAATACCCCAGGTTATCATCATCTACCTAGCCTTTTCCCAACTACATTGGAGTCGGCTTCCAGTCAAACCGGATTCAGCTGAATATCAGTGTTTTATAAGGAGCGGTAACACGGTACATCTTGGCAAGACTGGAGTCAGATTTACTGGCTTCTGACAATCCGTAACGACTGCCAAAGATCTACAACGGCTTAACGTGCTTTCCGAGGCACGGAGGAAACTCGTTATGTTAAGATGGTCACCCATCTACAGACCAACCTAGGCAAGCGTTGCTTAACCTTCAAGATCGACCCGTGCGGCTGTTATTATTTAGCCACGAGCTCCTCAGATCCCAGGTTATAGCTATCAGAAAACAGACTCCGGCAGGGAATTCTACTTTTTAGCTGCACGCACAATGAAAGTCCCTATTTCCAAAACGTTTTGTGCGTATGGGTGGGATGATCTTGGACCTGCGGACGGTGGCCAGCGATAGGTGACTCACCTTCCTATCAGAACCAGGGCTTCAGGCCCGGGTCGACGACGCGCTGTGTTCCACGCGCGCCTCTAATAGAAGCCAACATAGTATAGGGGCCCGCGAGGGCTAGTAATTGCAACGGTATAGAAATTGGTCCTGGAACGCAAAGGGCATTAGGAGGAACACGTACACGGACGCCCTGTGCGGGAGTCATTTGATGATATCTCTTTAAAGAAGGGTGAGATGTTCTGTGGCACAACCGACTTCTAACTTTATTTTAACACTGCAGACACGTTCATTGTTCAAATTGTGCTCACTTATAATAAGCACTAGTTTGCTAATGAGCATTAGCGAGCATCTGTTTAACTAATGAGATCAAAAACTACGTGTTACTTCGTAAAACAACGTGTTGTGAATTCCTGCGGAATTGTAATGGCAACTTTGTGTACTTACATACATTTGCAATTTTAGTCTGCGACTAAAAGTGAACAGCAGTCCCGTACCAATTAAGCAAGTGCGCTCTTAAAAAACCTCTTTAGAATTTTAATATTAAAGCCCCCTTTGAGTGAGACCTATATGTCCAGCAGTGGACGTCTTTGGGCTGTCATGATGAAAATGATGAATAACAAAGCTATAAAATATGTACCTAACTATGAAACCTATGAAAAAGTTTTAGCAATCAGTCGCTATTAAGCAAGTTGACATATTCAATGTTTGATGCTTATATAAGAATCCATACCAAGTTTGTACCAGTACGCCTATTTTAAGAACAATAAAGAAAGAAACATCAAGTGTTTATTTGCGGCAAGCATTACTCATACCAACAAAAAAACAAACAAACAAAGTTTATGTAAGTTGGGAATACAAGCAGTACCTATTTCGTAATCGCTTTCCGAAAAGCGTTATAAACCATTTCCCCTTAATAAAATATTACGACCCGCAGGAGACCAAATCCCCGAAAAATTCGTAGGTAAGCTAAAAGTAAGCACATTTTTTCAAATAACAATGACAAGAAAATAATACAGAACGGTTATATCACTTTTTAAATCACAAAAGAACGCTGAACTTTGGATGTAATTACATTTTATATTGAAATGCCTTCGGGACTCGCGAGGTCCAAATAACGAGGTTCTTTTGTGTATCTATTTCTATACTAATACTAATCTATAGTAATATATAAAGCTGAAGAGTTTGTTTGTTTGTTTAATTGAACGCGCTAATCTCAGGAACTACTAGTCCACTTTGAAAAATTATTTCAGTGTTTGATATCTCATTTATCGAGGAAGGCTATATATTATCACGCTAAGACCAATAGGAGCGGAGCAGACGACGTTGAGCGACTCGACTAGTATATTATATAGTATATTAGTATATCTATACTCTATACTACTAATATATATATAAAGCTAAAGAGTTTGTTTGTTTACTTGAACGCGCTAATCTCAAAACTGCTGGTCCAGACGCAGACAAAGTTGCGCGGGACAACTAGTATAATATACTAGTTAACCCGCGCAACTTCATCAGCGTCACAATTATCATTACTGCTCCGCTCCTATTGGTCTTAGCGTGATGATATATAGCCTTCCTCGATAAATGGGCTATCTAACACTGAAAGAATTTTTCAAATCGGACCAGTAGTTCCTGAGATTAGCGCGTTCAAGTAAACAAACAAACTCTTCAGCTTTATGTATTAAGTATAAGATATCTCAGGAACTACTGGTTGATTTGAAAAATTCGTTCAGTGTTAGATAGCCCATTTATCGAGGAAGGCTATAGGCTATAAATCATCACGCTAAGGCCAATAAGAGCGGAGCAGTAATAAAAATTGTGATGCAGACGAAGTTACGCGGGGCAACTAGTTATTATTATATATATAAAGCTGAAGAGTTTGTTTGTTTGTTTGCTTGAACGCGCTAATCTCAGGAACTGCTAGTCCGATATGAAACATTATTTCAGTGTTAGATAGCCCATTTATCGAGGAAGGCTATAAGCTATATATAATCACGCTAAGAACAATAGGAGCGGAGCAGACGAAGTTGTGCGACTCGACTACTATAGTATATAGTATCTATACTAATATATAAAGCTGAAGAGTTTGTTTGTTTGTTTACTTGAACGCGCTAACCTCAGGAACTACTGGTCCGATTTGAAAAATTCTTTTTTGGTAGTGTTAGATAGCCCATTTATTGAGGAAGGCTATAGGCTATATTTCATCACGCTAATACCAATAGGAGCGGAGCATTAATGAAAATTGTGACGCAGATGAAGTTGCACGGGTTAACTAGTATATAAAGCTGAAGAGTTTGTTTGTTTGTTTGCTTGAACACGCTAATCTCAAGAACTACTAGTCCAATTTGAAAAAATATTTCAGTGTTATATAGCCCATTTATCGAGGAAAGCCATTGGCTATAAATATTATCACGCTAAGACTAATAGGAGCAGAGCAGACGAAGTTGTGCGGGTCAACTAGTAACTGATAATCCAATGCTAGGTATGAAGTTAATCTCATTTAATAAATTGGCATTTGAAAAGTACGCACTGATTGCTAATTGTGTGTGAATATGCTTCATTAAAACAACAAATAATTATTTCACTCTTCTCTCGCTTCGCGATTACACGCGCTGGTTTTCATGAATGCTTAATTTTTTAAAATCCGCTTAGACCAATAGGAGCGAAGCAGACGAAGTTGCGCGGGTCAACTAGTAATTTATATTTGCCAAAGCTCCGCGATATCGAAAGAGAAGCAATTATAATTATTATTCAGTTCACTGTATGGGGACCCATATAGCCAGATTGTGCGATTCAATAATTACACAGGTCAACAAATGAAAGATTTTTTTTTGGTGCCGAGATCTTGTTTTGTGTTACCTAAGTGTGTATTGGAAACACTAAAAATATTTTTTATTTTCCTACGTGCAGTTTTGTGTATACCCTCTGACCCTCCTTTAAAAATTTGCTCTAATTAGTACTTTCGGGAACACGGTTTTAAGTCTTATTAGTACCTTTCTATAAATAAACCGATTTTGATATCATGTCTTCATCGCGAAGAAGGTATCTAAACGATCCGAATGTGTTTTGTTACATTTGTGGGGAATATAAAAATTATTTTATTAGTTATTGAGGAAAATAAATTAAGAATTTCGAAAAGAAAAATCATTCGCTTTTTGTTTTGTGTAAAATATTGTTTGTATTTTTCGGCTTTTACTGAGAAATAAACACTTTATTTATTTAATTTGTTTTTTATAGCTCTGAAATGGTTTAACCCCGGATTCACAAAAGAGACTTTAAATTTTGTAACCTTTGCAGGGTGACCAAATAAAATAATATACTTACCAAAGCAATTAAAAAAGCCTTTTAACTCAACACAAATCCTGAAATAAATAATTCGGCAGAAAATAATTAAAACTGCATCAGACGTATACATAATAAATCTTCAACAGATTATTTTAATTAAAAACAAATTAAAAGTTCAACTATAAAAATATCAAACTGTCATCTTTGCAGATTTGTTTTTAATATAAAACTTAATTAAAGTCGCAGATTATAATTATAAAGATAGTAACTGCGCGGTACTTTTAAAATTCTGGCTTAGTGAGGATCCAAGATTTAATGAGAAGACCATAATTATTTATTTATCAGGGACAAAAAAAAGATGTATTTAGTACTTGCTGGAATGCTACCTAAGGTTGGTACAGGTTGGTAAAACTCAGCACAGCATACCTACCATTGAGCTGTGCTCAGAGTTAAGCAGCGCAACGCATTGTTTGCCGAATTAGGCAGTGATCCTTTGCTTTTTTTTTGAGGATGGGAAATTATGAAATGGCTCCTCCCGCTTTGGGTGAAGCAGAAGAGAGTGTCAGACTCTTACTGACTAAGAGCCATCCGTGTTCCTCCTAGTGCTTTGCGTTCTAGGGTAAGGTGCCTCTTTCGAACAAAGTTCGCAGCCCCAGCAGGCACTGGCCCTAGCGGGCCCCGTTTTCTATGCTGACAGCTCTTTGGAGGCGCGCGTGGAAAACAGCCTGGTTCTGAACAGACGACGAGCCACCCAATGCTCGTCGTCTGCGGGCCTATCCTTCGCTTCCGACCAATCTTCGCTTAATCAAATGTATGGTCGAAGCGAGAGCTCATGGCTAGCAGTAGCTGCCTGCATCCGCCCTCCAGATGCGCAGGTCAGAGAGGCGGAGCTATACGAGGAGTACAAAGTGGCGAAGGCCGCCCTCAAAGCAGGGATCCTGCAGGCCAAGGATCTGGCTCGCAAGGAGATGCTGGAGTCTCTGAACGGGGACCCGTGGGGTAGACCCTACAAAATGGTGCGGAATAAGCTCCGCACCTGGGCCCCCCCCTTGACGCAGAGTCTCCGGCCTCAGCTGGTGGAGGACGTGGTGAGCGCTTTATTCCCCTCGCGAGAGGAGCATACTCCCCCGCCTATGGCTCCGCCACCTGCGGTGCCCGATGCGGATTGCACCGATGACGACGATGACGATGCCCCTGAGGTGACTGAGGTAGACCTGAGAGTGGCGGTTAATAGGCTGAAGGCCAAAAATACCGCCCCAGGACCCGACGGCTTACCTGGGAAAGCTTGGGTCCTGGCCTTGGAGGCTCTTGGGCCTCGACTAAGAGGGTTCCTAAGCGCATGCTTAGAGAGGGGCCAGTTCCCACTTCGTTGGAAGACGGGGAAACTGGTCCTCATTAAGAAGCCGGGGCGCCCCGCGGACTCTCCGTCCGCATACCGGCCCATCGTGCTGCTCGATGAGGTGGGCAAGCTCTTTGAAAGAGTAATTGCAAACCGCCTCGTCGAGCACCTAGTGAGGGTGGGGCCGGATCTGGCGGAAAACCAGTTCGGTTTCCGCACGGGACGCTCGACGGTGGACGCCATCATGCGCGTGAGAGCCCTCTCGACGGGGGACGCGGTTTCCCGGGGCGGGGTCGTCTTGGCTGTGTCTCTAGACATCGCCAATGCCTTTAACACCCTGCCTTGGAGTTGCATCAGGGAGGCACTTCGGTATCACCGGGTGCCGAACTACCTCCGTCGCGTAGTTGAGGCTTACTTGACGGACAGAGCCGTCATCTACCCCGGTCACCTGGGAGAGTGGAACCGGCGAGAGATGTCGTGCGGTGTTCCACAGGGTTCCGTTCTGGGGCCGCTTCTGTGGGACATCGGCTACGATTGGGTGCTGCGCGCCGACCTCCCTGGCGGCGTCAACGTTGTCTGCTATGCTGACGATACGCTGGTCCTGGCGCAGGGGAGGTCGCACCAGGCGGCGACCGACGCTATGACACGCGGGGTTGCGATAGTCGTTGAGAGGATCCGGCAGTTGGGTCTCGAGGTGGCCTTGCACAAGTCCGAAGCCATGTGCTTCCATGGTTCTCGGAACAGGCCACCATCGGGATGTCAAATAACGGTGGGAGGGGTTCACATTGGCGTCGGGTCGACGATGACGTATCTAGGTCTCGTCCTTGACAGCCGATGGAACTTCGTCGAACACTTCCGACGTTTGGCTCCCAGACTGGGACGAGCCGGGGCTGCCTTCAAGCGGCTTCTGCCCAATCTAGGGGGTCCAAATGCCTCCTGCCGGAAGCTTTACGCGGGGGTTGTGCGGTCCATGGCCCTTTATGGGGCGCCAGTATGGGCGCCTACTTTGAGGAAGCGACCTGCCCGTTACCTCAACGCGTCTCAGAGGGTCATGGCCATCCGGCTGGCCCGGGGATACCGCACGGTCTCTGGCGAGGCGGCGAGCCTCCTTGCCGGACTGCCGCCATGGGATCTGGAGGCGAGAGCCCTCGCGCACATTTACGAGTGGCGCGTGGAGGCGCAACGCCGGGGCGAGACACCTCTGCCGCGGCAAATCGCAGCAAGGCGGACGGAGCTCCGGCAGGACCTCATGGCGGTATGGAGACAGCGACTGTCGCAACCCAGCGCTGGGCACGCAACAATCCAGGCGATAAGTCCTCTCTTTGAGGAGTGGCTGGAGCGGCGCCACGGCGTCCTCACCTTCCGCCTGACACAGGTACTCACCGGACACGGTTGTTTCGGGAGATACCTGTTTCGGATTCGGCGGGAGGACGCGCCCGGGTGTCATCACTGCGAGGATCGCCCGGAGGACACGGTGGAGCATACGGTGGAGGTCTGCCCTGCTTGGGCGGAGCACCGCCGGGTCCTCGTCGAGGCGATCGGCGGCGGCGACCTCTCGCGACCGGCCTTGGTTCAATCTTTGGTCCGGAGCGAGGAGGCATGGGAAGCGATCACCTCCTTCTGCGAAGCAGTAATGCTAGCAAAGGAGGAGGCCGAACGTGTGAGAGAGAGGGAAACCTCACGTCCCAGTCGCCGCAACAGAAGAAGACGCCCCAGGCGTCGGGAGTCGCAGGACGATTCCCGGCCGCCGTAGGCGCGGGCCTGCGGACGGCGAGCAGTGGGTGGCTCGCCGTCTGATCAGAACTAGGCCCGGGTCGGCGGCGCGCTGCGATCCCAGCGCGCCTCAAAGAGATGTCAGCGTGGAAGACGGGGCCCGATAGGGCAGGTGCCTGCTGGGGCTGCGGAATCTGTTCGAAAGAGGTGCCGTAGCCTTGGAACACAAAGGGCACCAGGAGGAACACGGATGGGTTTTAGTCAGTAAGAGTCTGACACTCCCTCTTGCTTCACCCAGAGCGGGAGGAGTCATTTGATGATTTCCCATCCTTAAAAAAAAAAAAAAAAAAAAAAAAAGCAGTAGCTGCCTTTTCCGAAGAGGTGATTGCAACGAAAGAGGCTGCGGAAAGGGAGAGGGAGATATCCTCCTCTTTGCCAATCCATGCCCGAAGGATTTGGCGCCGGGGGAGGGCTGACAATACCCTCTTCCGTCCCCCGTAAAGTGACTTGCGGGGGACAGACCTAGGGAAGGCCGTCACCCAAACACGCAGGCCCGCAGGCTTATCTCTGTGGTAAGCAGTGATCTCTCGCTGCCGGCCGTAGTACGTCCTGGGACGCGATGGTCTTCTTCTGCGAAACAGTTATCGCGCAGAAGGAAGCTGCTCCGAGATCTCTCTCCTTCCGAGAGAGATCTCGACCTCTCTCCCGGCCCGCAGCAGGTGCACCGGGCGTCGGAGGACGCTGAAAGGATACGCTGCCCTCGTCCAGCCCCCCTAACTGGGTGCAGGGGTCATCCCCACCGGTCCTGGGGATGGTCGTCGCCCCCAATTTATCCGGGCCCGAGGTGGCGGCGCGTGGTGTTCCCGTGCGCCCCTCTTTGAAAACAAACACCTCACTCCCCCCGGTAGCCCGCCCCTGCGGGCCACCGGGGGGAGTGGGCCCCGATTGGTTTCCTTACACTAGCCCTATGGCGCCGACAATGTGATATAATGATAAAAATAAGTAATATAAACTCCTAACAAGGAAAGACGCGTAAAAAATACATGTTAATTTTTGATCATAAGTTCATTAAAACAGAGTAAGGAAGGTAAACAAAGTAGAAAAGGTTAGTTTTAATTAGGTGATATATCTACTTTTCAGTTTTCATCATCATCATCATCATCATCATCATATTAGCTGAAAGACGTCCACTGCTGGACATAGGCCTCCCCCTTTGGGGGGGTTTGCCATAATCGCCACGCTTGGCCCCTAGGCGGGTGGGCGATCGCAGTGTATGATGTTGAGTTTTACAGAGAACGCTGCTGCCTATTCTCTGGCGAGTCCCTTAGTCGCATCTTACGACAACCACGCGAAGTGATGGGATGGTATTATTCTTTTACGGCACTCACCGGCCGACACCATACGGCAAACGCCAACACAACGCTAAGCTAAAGCAAAGTAATTAATAAAGTTTAAGGAACGTTAGCTTTATAGATATTATATTCTAAAATAATGAACGTTGATGAATAAGTTTTGGGACAAAGACGAAAATTTATTGGAAATAGGATCTAGGCTGTACCTACATCCATTTTGAATTTCTGAAGCATGAATCCATCTTAATTGAAAATGGACAGCTTTCATAGAAATGTAAATAAATACTTTTACTTCGGATCTGGATTTAAATCTGGATTCAAACTTGTTCATGCATAAATTTCTATCAAAATTGGTAAATTTTCTTTCCAATTAGGATTTATATTTTAATAGTTCTCTGGAACACAGTAACATTCTGTGTCTAAGAATCGTAGACTCTGTTTGGACGTCACTAGCTAGTGTCATCGGCTTCGGCTGCGTTAGTTATCATCATCATATCAGCCGAAAGACTTCCACTGCTGGACATAGGCCTCCCCAGAGAACGCTGCTGCTCTTTCTCTGGTGAGTCCCTTAGTCGCCTCTTACGACACCCACGGGAAGTGATGGGATGGTATTATTCTTTTACGGCACTGGCCGACACCATATGCTATAAGTTAAATGACTAAAATTATCCCAAGCTAACTACGTACTGTGATAAAAATCCAATTTTCTAATCCCGGCTATGGTTAGACTTGTGGAATTTATTGGAAAGAGTCACCGCGGCCCTGGAACGCAAAGGGCACTAGGAGGAACACGGATGGGTTTTAGTCAGTAAGAGTCTGACACTCCCTTCCACTTGGCCTAGAGCGGAAGGAGTCATTTGATGATCTCCCATCATTTAAAAAAAATCTCTTGTTGGACAATGTTTTGAAATTATATGCGAATCCGGTCAGGTGTGGCCCGACTTCAATAATATCAATATAGAAGCTGGTTAAAAACTTTTTTCTAAAAATGTTTAAAGAGACAGTGCGAGCAATTTTAAGTTTTCCATTGAATAGAAACATCTCCTTTTCTCTTTTCTCTCAGACTTGTTTTAGAAAAAGTTCATAACTAAATTTCTTGACCTTATTGCGTATTCGTATCAAGTTCTACTAAAATCGTAGCATAATTTTCATGAATAAACATTACGAGTTTGTAACTAAGAAACAACGTGAGGTTGAATCGCTCATAAGGCAGAACCAATACCCAGTAGAGCGTAAGAGTGAGCAATATATTGTCTTCCAATCAATTACTGATTGGAATACAATTTATTTCCTCTTCAAGTCTCACTTTATTTGTATCTTTGATTACGGGCTGTAATTTTCTTGTATCTGTGGGCCAATTCACTCTTGTACTTTGCATTCGCATGTCAAAAACGTAGGAAAATGCTGTTTTGACAAATTGCGACCGAGATGCAAATGCGGACGGTGCTCAAAAAATTTTAGAAATCATCTCTATTAAATAAGTTATCTTTAGCAGGAAACAATATTTGTTTCACTTAATGGAGTCACAGTTATTCAGCTCCATTCGCGTTTCGCTATTAAACTTTTTTTTTTTTTTGTCGATGGCCACTCGCAGTTTCAACCCTAGAGGGTTGTCAACTACTGAACCGGTTCGCTATTATACGATTTTGGTCACACTTATACGGCTTTTTACACATTCTGCTTCTATCAGCCGCATACAGAAAATTTGCCAAGTTAAGCAGTTCTTTCTCATGAATTTGTAGACTAATATGTGTTTTTTTCTGGTCTCTGAGACGACGAAGACAAAATAATATTATTAGTAATGTAGTAAATATGCGTGTCCGCGCTACTAAAAAATATTTTTAACCGACTTAAAAAAGGAGGAGGGTCTCAATTCGGTTGTATTTTTTTATGTTTGTTACCTCATAACTCCGTCATTTATGAACCGATTTGAAAAAATCTTGTTTCATCTGAAAGGGTATACTTCTCAATTAGTCCCATTGTCACCAAGTCAGAATCTGATGATGGAATCCCATGAAATCGAGGGCAACCCTCAAATTTTATAGGCACATACAATGTTTTTCATTAACTTTCTAACGCAATTTAGATATTTGTGCCTGGTAATCATCATCTCATGTTGCTGAGCTGATGATGGAAGGTATAAACTAGGATCTGATGATGAGATCCCATGAAATATGTTTGTTCAGCGATATTTTCGCCAATTGTCAGCCGATTTGGATGATTCTTTTTTTTTAGAAGAGTATTTTCAATTTTTTTTTTTTTTTTTTTTTTTTTTTTTTTAACTAATAATAGGCACGCGCTTGACCACCATCTCACCTGATGGTAAGCGATGATGTGGTCGAAGATGGAGCACGCCTGCCTAGAAGCAACCTATTCACTCTTGACTTAAAGACTCCCAGGTTGTAGCTATCAGGAAACACAGACTCCGGCAGGGAATTCCACTCCTACGCATTATGAATGTGTTCCCAAAACGTTTTGTGCGTGTGGGTGGGATGTCCACCATGTACCGGTGGCGCATCGCCGTTCGTCTTGTGGTCCGATGATGGAACGGGCTTGGCGGAATTAAATTATGCAATTCCGTCGCACATTCCCCAAAATGCAACCGGTAGAAAACCGACAGGCTAGCAACTCGTCGTCGATGCTCAAGACTTTGGAGCTTCGTCGCGACGAGCCTCTCATTGCCAATGATCCTCTTGGCTCGTTTCTCAATTGACTCAAGGGCATCAAGCTGGTATCTCGCAGATCCGTCCCAAAGATGAGAGCAGTATTCCATACACGATCGAACTTGCGCTTGATAGAGTTTGAGCAGCTGTTCCGGCGTGAAGTACCGTCTCACCTTTGATAGGATCCCCAACTTCTTTGCAGCCACTTGAGCTTTTGCCTCTATGTAAGGGCCAAAATTGAGAGTAGATGTTAATGTAACCCCAAGAAGCTCAAGTTGGTCGGTCATCGGCACGGTTGCACCTCGGAAAGATGGAGCTGGGTGGAATTGGCTCCTTTTGGCGGAAAATAGACACGCTTGGGTCTTAGCAGCATTGAACTTGACCAGATTGGCATCGCCCCATTCAGAGACAGCCTGTAAGGACACATTCAAGCGCTCAACCATAGCCTCCCGAAGAGACCGGACCTGCGACCCACCAGCTCGTGCGTCGGACACGTATCTCTCAGCAACAGTGCTGTCGTCTGCATACCCAAAGGTACCGGGTTTAAGAAGATCATTAATATGCAGCAAGAACAGTGTTGCCGAAAGCACCGACCCCTGAGGAACCCCGGCATTAATATCCAGCAGTCCAGACGAGCAACCATCTATGACCACTCGAATAGACCGATCCCTCAGGAAATCTGCAATCCAATCACACAAACCGGCGGGCAGACCGAAGGAAGGAAGCTTACTAATAAGGCTATCGTGCCAGACCCTGTCGAAAGCCTTCGAGATGTCAAGGGAGACCGCTAGTGCCTCCCCGTGCTTTTCTATGGCTTCACTCCAGATGTGAATGGCATACGCTAGAAGATCCCCAGTTGACCGATTTCGGCGGAACCCGTATTGTCGGTCACTAAGGATATCATTTCCTTCTAGGTACGCCAGGAGCTTATGATTCAGCACGCGTTCCATAGTCTTACAGAGTATGGACGTTACCGAGATGGGTCTATAATTCGACGGGTCAGCTCGACTACCCTTCTTGGGCACGGGTTGCACGTTAGCTTGCTTCCAAGCCTTCGGCACCTTTCCAGTCTCAAACGAAAGGCGAAATAAGCGTGTCAAGATCGGAGACAACTCAGGCGCACAAGTTTTCAGAACAATTGCCGGTATCCCGTCGGGGCCACTAGCCTTGTTCACGTCTAGGTTACGCAGCACCCTACGGACGTCCTTCTGATGAATGCGAATGTTCGACATGCTCGACTCGCATCCACCAGGAGAAGCAGGGAGCCTCGCGCCACCGGGATCCAGACGCGAAGATTGCGCAAACAAGGAAGCAAACAAGTTCGCTTTCTCCTCAGCGGAGTGGGCCAGCGTCCCGTCGGGTCTCAGCAGTGGTGGTAGTGAGGGGCGGCAGAAGTTCGATTCGACCGACTTAGCCAGGGACCAAAAAGCCTTACTACCTGCTGGGTATGAAGCAAGTTTGTTCCCTATTCGGCTGATGTGGTCAAACCGTGCCCTCCGCAACACCTTCTTGCAGGACTTGGCAGCCCTGTTGAAGGCTCTCTTCTTCCGAGTCACGTCGCTTGCTTTGCACGTGCGAGCGTCGACCCATGCCAGATAAGCCGCGTGCTTAAGCGCATCAGCGCGATTGCACTCGGCACTAAACCATGGACGAGCTTCGCCAGACATGTCAGACAGTTATGTCAGAGAACGGAATGTAGTACTCCATTCCCCTCCGCAACACATCCGTTACGGCGTCTGCGCACGACGAAGCATCAGTCGAAGAAAAGCAAGTAGGCTGCCAAGGATAACATGCGAAGAAAGATCGCATGCCATCCCAATCTGCTGACCTGTACCGCCATACCCGCCGTGTGCCTCTTGGGCTAGTATCGGGCGGGGAGTAAACGGACACAGACTTCACCAGACAGTGGTCGGAACTACCCAGTGGTGAAGAAATCGACACCGAATAGCGGTCCGGATCCGTTGTCAGCAAAAGGTCCAAGCAATTGGCAGTGTGTGAATCAACATCCGGCACCCTCGTTGCCTCCTGGACCAGCTGGGTAAGATTCAGCGCTAGGGCTAGCTTTCTCGTTTCACGTCCAGCATGGTCTGTGCACTGGTATGGGAATAGCCACTCCTGATGGTGGGCGTTGAAGTCCCCCAGTAACACCAATTGGGCAGAAGGGTACCGTTGCTGAGCCGCATCCGCCGCCTCACTCAGGTGCTGTGTGAGCTTAGTTGTCTCCAAATCACCTCAATTTGGTGAAGATCTTATGAAGAACAAGGTAGTTTCAATAAATGATAGCAAATGGATCGGGATTGCTGAAATTGCATATTTTTTTAGTGTTTACACCAGTTCTTAGCATAGCGCCGGTACGCTGATAATGGGTACGCAGGTAGGTAGGTACCACTAAAAAGTGATAAAATAAAAAACCTTTTTTACAAAAAAATACAACCGACTTCCAAAAACAAAACACTACAAGGTACAGAATAACCTTGGAAGAAAGAAAAGAACTTTAATTTCGGAAGTCGGTGTCAAAAAACAAAAAGTAACCTAAAACACTGACTTCCGAAATTAAAGTTCTTTTCTTTGTTTTGAGGTTATTTTGTACCTTGTAGTGTTTTGTTTTTTGTAACAACAGTTTCTTCCGTTCCCGCAGACAAACCGTGTACACGGTTTTGTGGGGCATAGTTATAAGAATTTTTTTTTTGTAAAACTTGTTTATGGTAAGTAAATCATAATAATAGTAACAGCGCTGAACTCTATCTATAGCACTCGCATAAGCCAGGAGAGCCGCAGGGAACCGGTAACTTTTGTATCAAAATCAAAAGCTTACATCAATTTCAACAAACAACTAGACTAATAATCATGGCTTTAGGTATATACAAACGCGTATAAAAACAAAATAAATCATTGAGCATCAAAAAAATAATCCACTTTGCTGTCAAAGGCAAAAGTGCCCAGAATACTGGCAGCATTGCCGCGATGAATGTCAATGCTGATTCTTTGGCCGATGAAAAGCCCAGCCCTCTGATCACGTGGACAGTCCACAAGTTGTTTGCTGATGTGTGTTTTCAGCAACTGGAGAGAGACCCCTTACTTGATGAGTGCATCATAGCTTTCTCATTGTTATTAAATATGTGTGAGGGATTTAAGAAGCTGTGTTGACAAAGCCGATTAAAATGCGCATGTAGATGTCGTAACCATATCGTAAAATTGGCCATTTCATGATGTGACTGAGGTTACCTTAGATTAGGTCTCCGGCACCCCCCACACGGATGAGTTACGAGTAGGTTTGAATGGGATGACGGGAGCTAGACTGAGTGGGCAATAAGTTCTTGTCATCGATTGATACGGCAATATTTCGCGAATGTTTTCGCCAGAAAAAATGTGCAAAAAATATCTATATCTAAGAGCTCATACACACGAGCGGCATATTGCCAACAGCAGAGGTAACTGCAGCCGTCGACACGGGTCGGCGGCAGCCATCGACGCGTCAACGGCTGCCGCCGACATTCTAACTTTGAAGATCAGCGGCAGCCGTCGTCAGCTCACATAGTATAGGAGTCAGTTGCAAGATGGATTCCGAATAAGAAACACTGTTATTGCTTCTACTTCGGCGACGCCAACAAAAACAAAGAATAAAAACACGATCATTATGGGTAGACGTTTTTTTCATTTAGGATTTTTTATTAAAATCGATGACAACTTCTTCACATACCGCCATCCACGCTCTGGTTTTTATTGTTACTGTATTTTTTCAATTTACAATTCCATATACAAGCATTTTTTTACTGCCACAATTAGCAATTCAACATCAATTTCATCACTAGAACGCATTTTACAAATTTCCGTGGCATGCGCACACTTGAACCATTCGCAGTCAACTGACAAAATGGCGGACGCGGCACACTGACACTGCAACTGCAAGTGTCGCTATAGGTCGACGGCTGCCGCCGACGCATCGACGGCTGCCGACCCGTGTCGTCGGCTGCAGTTACCTCTGCCGTTGGCAACATGCCGCTCGTGTGTATGAGCTCTAAAGTAAACGATTTCTTTCTATTCCGTTGAAGAAAATTCTTTATTACTTAAATATATATAAAATTCTTCCATCACGGACTGTCTGGGTGACTGACAGACAACGCACAGCCAAAACTTCTGCTCGTAGAAAACTTAAATTTAGCATATGTCCTTGAGGAGTGTAGGGGAGCGCTAAGAGAGAATATTCCGAAATTCCTACAGGATCGGGAATAAACGAGATATGCGCGTACGAAGACGCGGACAAAATCAAGTCTATTATATATTTGTTCCAAAACAAATTAACAAGCTTATTCAGAGACCAACCGTTTAAAGTATCGTCACTAAATCTTCAACAGAACTTTATCAAACCCACTCAGAATTTCGAATTTCCCGAGCCGATTACATCAGTCCCTTTACGATAAAAACAATTAAGTGGATAACGAGTCTGGTCTAAACTTAGCCCGTTCAAGGTTCAAACGAAAAGGGTCCCAATAATAAACTGTTTTTAACCAAAATCTGTTCAAAGTCTCATAAACAAGGTCTCTTAAACTTGTTTACAAGTAGCTAATTCGACAACGTCATTTTCTATATTTAACTGACCGTTAAAGGCAATTCTTGTATTTTGACTAGTTGACCCGCGCAACTTCGTCTGCGTCACAATTTTCATTACTGCTCTGCTCCTTTTGGTCTTAGCATGATGATAATAGCCTATAGTTTTCCTCGATAAATGGGCTATCTAACACTGAAATAATTTATCAAATCGGACCAGTAGTTCCTGAGATTAGCGCGTTCAAGTAAACAAACTCTTCAGCTTTATATATTAGTTTAGCTCTGGCCCCAAGTATCATCTATACTAAATAGGTAGATGATACTTGGGGCCAGAGCCAATCATGTTTTAGTTACCTATTTATTTTTTCTAGTATAATTTACTACCTGACCTACGCAACTTCGTGTGCGTCACATTTGTCGTTAATAAATAAATTCAAATTCATCACTAGGTACTGCTCTCAAAACGGTGAAGGAAAACATCGTGAGGAAACCGGCATATCCTAGAACCAAAAATTCGAAGACATGTGACACCTACTAACCCGCACTGGGCCCGCGTGCTGGAGTACGGCCCACTCCCTCTCACCGAGAGGAGGCCTGTGTCCCAGCAGTGGGAACATTATACGCTGATTATGCTTATGCTAAATAAATTTATGCTCGACTCCTCTCTCCACTCCTATTGGTCTTACGTGATGTTGTAAGTATGGCCTACAGCAGGAATGGCGAACCTTTTTTGGTGCTCATGCCATTTTAATTAAACAAATAATAATGTAGCCATAACGCGCCACCAAAAAATCTTGACAATATTACATAAGGTGCTATTAAATTAACTCTTTTTTAATAATTAAGCAATCTTAATATTATCAGCTTTGTGTTTCTTCAAATAAAAGTAAATTTCGTATTAGCAAATACAGAAATCGTACTGAACTTTTACTTTCATGAAGATGCTAAGTAATGTTGTATAGGCATGCCCAAATTATTTTGCTGCGTGCCACCACTGGCACGTGCCGTAGGTTCGTCATCCCTGGCCTATAGCCTTCCTCGATAAATAGGCTATCCAACACTAAAAGCATTTAATTAGCGCGTACTACTAAACAAACAAACAAAGTCGTCAGCTCTATAATATTAGCAAAGATAAGTTCTTTTGTTTTAAATTAGAAAAGGCTGTATTGAATTTTGAGGGTTTTTCTCAAATTGTCTAGTGGCTACCCTTTATATGTATTCGTATTTAATTTATAACTATGATAAAACGATAAAGGTTTATGAAAATATTACTAACCTAATTTATAACGCTCCTTATAATCTTTGGGACGGATCTGCCAGATACCTGCTTGATGCCCTTGAGACAATTAAGAAACGAGCCAAGAGAATCATCGGAAATTATAGGCTCGTCGCGACGAGGTTCCAAAGTCTTGACCATCGACAACGAGTTGCTAGCCTATCGTTTTTCTACCGTTGTAGAAAAACGATAGGCGTCGTATGCATTTTGGGGATTGTGCAAAGGAATTGCATAATTTAATTCCGCCAAGCCCGTTCCATCATCGGACCACAAGACGAACGGCGACGATCCCACCCACGCGCACAAAACAACGCTTTGGGAACAAATTCATAGTGCGTACAGCTAAGGAGTGGAACCCCCTGCCGGAGTCTGTGTTTCCTGATAGCTACAACCTGGGAGTCTTTAAGTCAAGAGTGAATAGGTTACTTCTAGACAAGCGTGCTCCATCTTCGACCACATCATCGCTTACCATCAGGTGAGATGGTGGTCAAACGCGTGCCTATCAATAGTAAAAAAAAACATAATCTTCCGTTACTGACTGTTTCAGTGACTGACAGACAAAGCACAGCCGAAACTACTGGTCGTAGAGAGCTGAAATTTGGCATCTAGGCCAGTGCCTGCCGGGGTGCGGAATCCGTTCGAAAGAGACGCCGCAGCCCTGGAACGCAAAGAGCATTAGGAGGAACACGGATGGGTTTTAGGCAGTAAGAGTCTGACACTCCCTTCCGCCTCGCCCAGAGCGGAAGGAGTCATTTAATGATTTCACATCTATAAAAAAAAAAAAAAAGGTTCTTTGGGGAGTGTAGGGAAGCACTAAGAGAGGATTTCCCGAAATTACTACGGGAACGGGAAGAAACGGGATATGCACGTACGAAGCCGCGGGCAAAATAGGCCCATTGAACTCATTATTATGAACAACTTAAAAAAAAAACAGATGTCCAGTTCATTTTGTCAACTTTTGCACTTAAAATGTATGGAGAAGTCGAGTTTTTGTATGGGGAAGTCGAGTTTTTGTATGGGGAAGTCGAGTTTTTGTATGGGGAAGTCGAGTTTTTGTATGGGGAAGTCGAGTTTTTGTATGGGGAAGTCGAGTTTTTGTATGGGGAAGTCGAGTTTTTGTATGGGAAAGTCGAGTTTTGTATGGGGAAGTCGAGTTTTTGTATGGGGAAGTCGAGTTTTTGTATGGGAAAGTCGAGTTTTTGTATGGGGAAGTCGAGTTTTTGTATGGGGAAGTCGAGTTTTTGTATGGGAAAGTCGAGTTTTTGTATGGGAAAGTCGAGTTTTTTTATGGGGAAGTCGAGTTTTTGTATGGGGAAGTCGAGTTTTTGTATGGGGAAGTCGAGTTTTTGTATGGGGAAGTCGAGTTTTTGTATGGGGAAGTCGAGTTTTTGTATGGGAAAGTCGAGTTTTTGTATGGGGAAGTCGAGTTTTTGTATGGGGAAGTCGAGTATTTGTATGGGGAAGTCGAGTTTTTGTATGGGGAAGTCGAATTTTTGTATGGGGAAGTCGAGTTTTTGTATGGGGAAGTCGAGTTTTTGTATGGGGAAGTCGAGTTTTTGTATGGGGAAGTCGAGTTTTTGTATGGGGAAGTCGAGTTTTTTCGCCATTTCAGTATTGGTCCCATGGTAATGACGAGAATGAGTACAATTAAGTAGCTAGGTCCACTTTTTAAATATTGCTTTTATTCTGATACACATTATATCAGTACCATACCTTCGTCATCATCGTCGTTATCATCATACCAGCCGAAAGACGTCCACTGCTGGACATAGGCCTCCCTCAAGCGTTGCCACAACGACCGGTCCTGCGCGTCTCACCATCCATCGGCTACCCGCGACCTTCACCAGGTCATCGGTCCACCTTGTGGGAGGCCTTTCATCGTTGCGTCTTTCATACCTTCAATACCTAGATATATAGAATAGAATAGAATACTCTTTATTATGTACACCATATAAGTTACAGAAAAGATAGATGAAGAAAACATTACATAGGGTAACACAATGGGCGGCCTTATCGCTAAAAGCGATCTTTTCAAGACAACCTTTGGATGGATTTCAAAGATAACGGAAAGACAGTACTGCTGGTAGTCTTAGGTGTACGATTTATATAAATAAATACATAATAGATAAATTTATACAATTATAATTATGTAACAAATAAAAAAAAATGCATAGGAACCAAGTGAAAGCGATCAAACCGAAAGGTAGTGATATATTTAAGTGTGAACCCTAATATGTAATTAAATTAAAAAATTTGTTCCAGTAATTAATATTTTACCTGCAGTAATTTTTATGAAGCTTTAAAATCTGCTAAAAATACATTTTACATCATGTAACGTTATGCTTCATTACCGTCATGTGTGGTATCCATCAAAGTAGCTTCCTGTATGTTGTGCCATCATCACAAAATCATAATTTGATGGGTAATATTAGGCAGCTGATGTTGATGGTATCTAAGAGATCTTATGTCATGCCGATAGACATCTACATATAATTATTCGAGATAATTTAAATCGATCTACACCAACTCAAGTAGGTACCGACTTTAGTGCTATGTTTTAAGGTGAATTTAAAATATCGTTCTATATTAAAATTGGCCCCAAAAAACAACCGTGGGTTACAGTGGTATTTGGACTTCGATATGTATGAAAATGAGTTTGCAGTTGTTCCAAAATTCCTATTGATAATTATTATCTCAAAGCCAGAATTCAAAAAGTAGGTAAATTCAGAAAGGAGGATACACCCGGGTGTCGATCACCCAGAGGACACGGTGGAGCATACGGTTGAGGTCTGCCCTGCTTGGGCGGAGCACCGCCGTGTCCTCGTCGAGGCGGCGATCTCTCGCATCCGGCCCTGATTCAAGCCATGGTCCAGAGCGAGGTGACATGGGAAGCGGTCACTTCCTTCTGCGAAGCTTTATTTGAAGAAAAACCGAACCCACAATCATAAAGTAAACTTATTGTAATTGTTATTAGGAGGTCAAATTGTTTATTTGTTTGTTAGGTATGTTTGTTAAAGGTAATATGAAAGTACTGATTTTTTTTTTGTTTCTTGAAAAAACATTGCCCCCACACTAGGAATTTCTCCTGTATCGTGGGTGCGTTCACAAACATACAAACGCACATACACAAACAGCCAGACCCGAAACAACTATCTGTAGGCCATACAAATATTTGTTCCGTGCGGGAATCGAACCTGCGACACGCAGCGCAGCAGCCGATTGCTCAACCACTGCGCCAAACGTGCCGTCAAATACGCAAATTGAATTACGAAAATTGTCTTATAGAAAGATTTAATTACGAAAATTGTCTTATAGAAAGCTATAGATACTATTGCTACTATTGATCCCAGAAAACTGCCTCTGTGGGATAGCCGCAACCGCAGGCTAGGCATAGTATTTTATTACAGGAAAAAACAAAACAAGGAATCGTTGAAAATATTTTGCACGAAGCAAAACAAAAACAAGAAAAATTGCCTGTATGTAGGCAGTAGCCAACTACCCTCGAACTACTGGTCCGTTTCAAAAATTCTTTCAGTGTTAGATAGCCCATTTATCGAGAAAGGCTATAGGCAATATATCATCACGCTAAGACCAATAGGAGCGGAGCAGTAATAAATTAGTAGTAAATTGTGTCACAGACGAAGTTGCGTGGGTCAACTAGTTATTACATAAATTTTATTACCAACCCCCTATATTATTACACCGTAAACTATATGGTGAAATATATTATATACTGATAAGCTTCTATTCATCGCAAGAATCTTTACCCATCCCAAACGCAGTTCTAGTGCAGAGCCCCCTTCACAGGACATGCATTACCTCCTCAAATACCCGTCACACACAACTACCTGCATCAGCCAAGATTTAAACGAGATCAATGATAGAGATGCAAAGGTTGCTCAATACTGGTCGGTCACGAAAATGAGAAGATCGCTACAATTCTTCTTATCGTGTGGACAGTAAGGTCTAACGACCCCACACACCCTAATGTCAGAGTTTCTAAACCGCCTCAAGGGCCTCTGACATGGTTTATTTGACGACCGCCATTTGGCGGCCGGGATCACCGGCTTATACGTGCCTTCCGAAGCACGGAACCATCTTTTTATCAGACAATCAGGTGATACAAGCCTGCAATGTCCTAGCCAAACAGGAAACCACTTTACAAAGATTGCTTCCCGTGGGAATCGAACCCACGACCACCGGGTCACAAGGCAAACGCCTAAACCACTCGACCACTGAGGCAGTTTATCGCAAAAATAATGTTAGTTATATTAAAGCCAGCCACATGATTCACACAGAAGAAACCGGAATGATTCACACCAGTTATTCAACATAACTACTAAGACCAAAGTTCAAATAATTCGCAATGTAATAATATTCCGACGAAACCAAACCACCTCTAACCAATTCTATTAGATCCGTGTTATGTCGGACTTTGGCCACTGGACTTTGGACGGCATTTAGAATCGTAAGCGAAAAACACACTTCTTATTCAAGATTTTTCAAGTTCTAAATATTAAATCGAGACAGATCTATGTTATGCAATGAAATATACTTAATACGTCGTAGGTGTTATGGCGATAACTAAGACTTTGGAGTACTTTGGACTTCTTATACATTCATTCGTAACCGTTATTAAAGTTTTATCGCCTGCTAAAAGGCATAGCGTTTTGTCCTGTGCTTGTTATGATGTATAACAATAAAGTATGTACTCCTTACTTCCTTACTAATATTATAAATGCGAAAATAACTCTGTCTGTCTGTCGCGCTATCACGCCAAAACTACTGAACCGATTTTAATGAAATTTGGTACAGAGTTAGTCTAGAACCTGAAAAACGACATAGGCTACTTTTTATCACGGGAGTATGTTTCCTAGGGACCACGCGGGCGAAGCCACTGGCAAAAGCTAGTATATAAAGCTAGTATTTTTTTTTTCAAAGTTGCGGCACATGCTCTAACATGCATATACAGGCAGAGGACACTTCAACACACGAAAAATATTAGCTACATGGTACCGTAAAGAGTCACGTTACCAAGATATTTCGAGAACAAGTCGCCATACGACGAAGTTTTCGGACAAATTAGTCTTATATATTCACTCACATTCATTACATTCATTGTAGTCAAAGCCTCACAGAATATCTACTACTTACTTATAATACGACGTGCCAAGTTGTATACTAGGCATAGACCAAGAGTTGCAAGTCATCGTGACTAGACAAGTAATTGGGGTTTGCCATCCTGAGCTATGTGACTTTCGTTTTTCGCCACACACGAGTAAATAGGGACTAGGGTTGCCAGAGACTTTAGTTAGACAAGAAATGCCAAAATGTAAGATTTTCGTGTCGTAGGTCACCCTTAATCAGTTCATCTATTTATAATTTATAGTGATAAGTGTCAAATTAGGCAGCACTGTTTGGTTTTGGTTAGCGGGCGACTTGCGGCGTGCTTGTAATTTATAACTTGAGGTTTTATTTACCGTCCTAATTGGTTTGATTTTTGGTAATGTATATTTTTTTTTTATGTTAAGTTGTTGTTTGATGTTATAACCTAGAGCTAGAACATTGCTTGCTGACGGTACTTTTCTCAAAAAAGATGTAAAATGAAGATGTGTGACGAGTGTACAATAACCTGTAAGTAGATCATGCTGATGCATGACCATGTCGTCATGCATGTGACGAGTTTACAATCAAGGTATGGAACTTACAAAAAATGAGACGAATCGACAACAACCTTATGGCGCCATGTATACAAACGCGAAACCGCGGGCAAAAGTTGGTTTCTAAGTAAATTTAAGATTACGGTAGGTCCAGAGGCCAATCTTGTAGCGTTAACAGGTCTATACATTTTGCATAAAACAATAAAGCGAAGCCGTTCGTTAAGGTCTTCATTACAGCTTCATTCTCTATGCTAAATACCTTGTAAACTAAGCAAATGTATTCAAATTTCATCCCAGGTTCGTCGTACGGCGCTCACGAAACTTCTGCTACAGGATTTCATGCAAGAAGACTGTGAGCTGCGGAACATAGGCCTGGCGTACGCACCGACCGACCCTTAAGGCGATAGTGACACAGAAGCCCAAGAAAAAATTTTTGACAAAATTTTTTGAAATTTTGTCATTATTTTATCGAAGTATGGTTATTAAAATATTTCGATTCTTTGATTGGTTGACTAGCGGGTCTAAAAAGGCCACTTGAGAAGAATAAGCCAGCACATCAAGCAACCCGAAACTGTCAAATTTTGGTCAGATTATTGTATGGCTCTTCTTATCGTGTGGGCAGCAAGGTATAAAGACCCCACACACCCTAGTGTCAGAGTTTCTAAACCACCTCAAGGGCCTCTGAAATAGTTTATAATATGACGACAGCCATTTGGTGGCCGGGACCACCGCCTTATACGTGCCTTCCGAAGCACGGATCCAACTTTTTATCAGACAATCAGGTGATTCAAGCCTGCCATGTCCTATACAAACTGGAAACCACTTTACAAAGTATGTTTTTACTAAAGTGACCTTTTTAGACGGTATAAAGTATAAAACAGGCATACGTGATTGATTTTAAAAGTGTACCAAATTTCAACTGAATCGATCCAGTGTATTCGGAGAAAATCGGCTGTGACAGACGGACAGACAGACAGACAACCGAGTAATCCTAAAGAGTTCCGTTTTTACATACATAGGTACGGTAACCCTATCAGTATTAGATTGTGTTATTTGACACAAAAAAAAAGATAAATTTATTGGCGCAGGCTACTCTAGCGTACTCCCCTTAAGTTGGAACAAGTTATAAGCTTTTATTAAGTTCAGACGAACTTCAGCCTACTTGTGAAGTACGCCGGAACAAATTTCAAGAATCGTCACTGTTTTTATAACTTGTGAACTACGAACAAAGTCGGCAACAATTTCATTTCTGATCGTTGAAAGTTGGAAATTGTATTCATTGATGTGTAATGGAACTGTAAAGAATTGGAGCTTTCTTGGCACTGTAGCTTTTTTTTAAGGATGGGAAATCATCAAATGACTCCTCCCGCTCTAGGCGGAACAGAAGGGAGTGTCGGACTCTTACTGACAACCCATCCGATTTCCTTCTAATCCTTTTTGCGTTCCAGGGCAGCGCATGGACTCTTTTGAACAAATTCTGGAACACTCTTTCAAATCCGCAACACTTTTTCGAATAAACTCCACAATAGTATCAATAGTATCACCATCTCCACTTTGTCTCTGTCATGTTTATCAAAGACTAGAGTCAAGAGCAAACACATTATAAAAAAAAAAAAAAATTGCATTTCATGTTCGTGTCTCGACAGCGGAATCTGAGGTGAGTTATCAAATTCGTATTAATATAAGACTGTGTGTGAAGCTCGATATCGAAATATTTCTATACAAAATAGCACTGCACGCACTGTTGCTAGGCTAGGAAGACAATCCCGCGTCCTCATAGCATAAGTCACTGGTAAAACTGGCCCCTAATTAATAAAAAAGCTGACGGGGAGTTAGTGACTGATTACCAGTATAAATACCAGATTTGATTTATCGTACAATGTGTGAAGTTTAAATATTTTGTTACCCGTTTATTATTAAAAGAGTGAGGAGCTGGGTAAGTACCTTTTATCTTCTGACTTAGGGTAACTGAGAGAGGGCAGATTCGCTGCCAGTTGAAGAAGACATTTGGATCCTATTACTTATTCTATTACTTACTAGAGGAGCTCGTGGCTAAATAATAACAGCCACACGGGTCGATCTTAAAGGTTAAGCAACGCTTGCCAAGGTTGGTCTGTGGATGGGTGACCGTCTTAACATAACGAGTTTCCTCCGTGCCTCGGAAAGCACGTTAAGCCGTTGGTCCCGGCTGTCATTTGTAGATCTTTGTGCAGTCGTTACGGATTGTCAGAAGCCAGTAAATCTGACTTTAGTCTTGCCAAGAAGTACCGTGTTACCTAGTTAATGGGTTGTGGAGGTCTGGTAGGCAGCCGCTCCACGTAAAACACTGGTATTCAGCTGAATCCGGTTTTACTGGTAGCCGACCCCAATGTAGTTGGGAAAAGGCTAGGCAGATGATGATGATGACTTATTCCATTACTTACTTTCTAGAGCGGTATGCTCGGAATTTCACCTCTATTTTCATGAAGTCCTTGCCGGGTGCCGCATACAACTCGTGAAGAAACGCCACTAGAGCGTCAGCGGCACTTAGTAAGAACAAACCCGAGTGCCATGAAGGCGTCGTTTGGGGGACCTACCTATGTCCCGCAATGGACGTCTTTCGGCTGATGAATGATATTATTATTTTTTTTTGTCGGGACCACTCGCAGTTCACCGCGCTAAGGGGGTTACTGCTCAACCGGGCTAGCCTGTGGTAGCATCAAATGAATTTTTAAGGCCCCCAGCCAAGGCAACAAAACTTAAACCTACAACTCCGCTCGCTGAGGGCACCCCCTGTGGGGTACGGACTCGGCTCAGGAGCGTCGTTTTGGGGAGGACAATAAGGGAGTGGCTGGGTCATGGCATTATTTTTAAAGGGGATTTAAAGCTAATGGCTCAGCGACGCGACGGGCTCGATAGGCAATAGTCAGGGAGTAGAATTTTATTAGTAGGACGTCGCGATGGGCCAGAAAGCGGCGGGTCGCGGTCTGTGTATTTGTGTCCTAAGAGTGGTGGTTGCCCTATAGCTTTCCTGGACCAGGTTGATGGGATCGTCGGTTTCGATGAGGGTGTGCCGTGGACTGCGAATCCTACTTATCTGGGAGGAAGCGTATCGGGAAGCTGATGCGATTAGTGGGTTCTGGTGCTTCTCAGAGGATTTTATGAAGGCGTTTCATGAATTGTTTGATGGTCGGGACTTCGAGGTTGACATGAAGTCGCTCATTCCTAACAAACCACGGGGCGCCCGTGGCCTTTCGGAGGAAACGGTTTTGGAGGGTTTGCATCCTATGGATCCGGGGTGGCTTGGGAATGTGGAACAAGCATAAGTCATGATCAGGCGAATGCACGTGGATGAATGATATAGTGATGAGGATATCAACTGTTACGCAATATAGAGAAGGCTGGTCTGGATGCTTCTGACGCTTCTAATAAAGAGGAATAGTTTCATATTTTTATTGAATTGGGTTTAGCCTCTAATACGAGTACCTCTTGATTAATCTGGTAACGCAAATGACGCCATGGACAATTATTTAGTGTGGATCTCAAGGTCAAGAGTTCGTTCGTCTGCTCAAAATGGCAGTTTTTTTAAACAGGTATTTTTGTGTAGAATGTAGACGTAATAATTGTTTTTTTATAGGTTGGTACTTTATTATTAGGTGTCTTTATTCAAATCTCAAGTCAAATCTGTATAACAACATCTTAGCACTTTATGGTTAAAGTTATTTATAGCTATTTCCGATACTATAATATTTTTACAATATTTTTGTTATTATTTTTTTATTATTTTTTTTTGCCTTTTCGGTCATAATTCGGAATCATCAAAAACAGTACTTTATTGAAATGGATGCCGAGTCATCAATCATTTTGAAAATTACAAAAAAAATGCTTGTTTTGCCAAAAGTTCTGTTTTTTTTTTATATATAAATTGTATTAGGTACATATTTTCAAAAGTCTATAGACTTCATTTACCATCTGCTAAATCGAATTTCTTCTACAGATAGTTGGAAATCCTAGCAGAGGTCGGTGCAGCATGAAACATGGATTACATTTGTAAACATTTTTAATGAAGGTTACATCAAATAGGGCTAGAACTTCCTCAACTAATCGACTTGAGAGTGACATCATGACATTGACTGGGTACCTACCTTCCTCAGAAACTACAGTTAAACACTCCCTGTTTTAGAGTTCCGTACCAAAGGGTGACCAACGGAACCTTATTACGAAATGACTGTTTGTCAAGAACCGTAATTCACATTGTGTATTTTTTCTATTGCCGCTATAGCAAAAAAATAATAAAAATTAAATTAAAAATCAAAGAAGCGTGTGTTAAGGATTTCGTACCCAAAAGGTAACCAATGGAACACTATTACTAAGCCTCCACTGACCGTCCGTCCATCTGTCCGTCCGTCTGTCCGTTATACCTACCATATTTGATGCAATAAATAAATGAATTGAATTGAATTGAATTGAACCTTAATAGGTAGACAGTTGAAATTTTCACAGATTGTATATTTCTACTGCCGCTATAACAACAAAAAAGCTTAGTCATTGTTATTGCAACTTCTCTGTTATTTTCGTCAGAGTTAAGCCTTTGCAAAAACGAGTTCCAGGTAAGTCCATTACAGATAAGGACAAAAATACTATACAGTATACCTATATTAGTGTTTATCAACCTCTCAACTCAGTTGAGGAGCGTTACCGCACTCATGCGCACGCGTGTGATTCGAACTTCAAATTCGCGATTTGAAAGTCTCTTGTATTAAGAGTAGTGCTAAATTTAATTTACGACTTCAACGATCGACTTCTCAGATTATAATTTATTGAAGTAAGTGTGTGTTTTTGTGTCATACAAATTATTCTAGTTTTTTGTGAAGTGGAATTTGATGCTTGGATGAGTGAGTTCGTTTATATGTTATGGATGGTTTCATCATTATTATGGTGGATTTTTGTTTATTAATTGTGCGGTGCTACTTGATATTTATAATGGTATATAATGTTTAGGTTTTGAGCTTAAGAATTCGTTTCTGTGTGTGGTCCGAAACACTGCCTGGGGCTAGAATAAAAACTTTTTTACAAAAAATACAACTGTCTTGCATTAAAACTCTAATCTCTTCAAAGTTAGAGTGAACAGGCTCCTTCTGGGTAGGCTCGCTCCATCGTAGACAGTCTAAAAAAAAAAAAACAAAGCAAGAAATTAAAATTTCGAAAGCTTATTTTTCTTCTTTTTCGATACCGGTTTTCGAAGATCGAACGATTAAAAGTAATGTTTAAACTTCAGGAAAATACTCTTCCAAATATGAAAGGAATTATCAAATAAAGTTGGCATATACGAAAAAAAAGTAATTTAAATTGAGGAGAACACTTAATATTAGGTCCCAAAGCTGTTTAAGAAAACACGTCTATGTACGGAAATTCGACTGACACGAACGTTTATTAAAGAAGTTGTTTTAAATTTTTGTACAATCAAAACGAAGCTGTATTTCAGTGAAAGATCTATTATTAATTTTTGTTAATAAACATTCAATGTATGATTAATGTTAAAAAGTATTGTAGGTAATTGGTTCTTGTGATTTATTACCAATTTATTTCAACAACTCTTGCATGCACGATCATTCAAAAGAAATATAAATGTTTACAAAAATTACTTACAAAAATCATTATTATTATTATTTATTATTTTACAAAAATTCATTCATTGATATATTATTTACCAGCTTCTGCCAGCGGCTTCACCTGCGTGGCCCCTAGGGAATATATTCCCGGGATAAAAAGTAGCCTATGTCCTTTCTCAGGCTCTAGACTATCACTGTACCAAATTTCATTTAAATCGGTTCAGTAGTTTTGGCGTGAAAGCGCGACAGATAGACAGACAGAGTTACTTTGGCATTTATAATATTATAGTAAGGATTTGTGATGTTTTTAATATTATTTATTTATATAAAGTCAACAAGTGTGAAGTTCAAGTGTGTGGAACTTTGCTTTGAATAGTTTAACTTATCTACATACAAATAAATAAAATTTACATGTCTGTTTGTAGTATCAAAATAACAGCTGTTTACTTAATGCATATGAAAGTATATGTAAGTATGTATATGATATGTTATTATAATATTTGTACTTATATTTACGTACCTGTGTTTATAACAAAAACACTTTTTAACAAAACAAAGTATAAAATAACACCTTAATTTCGGAAGTCGGTGTTAAAAAACGAAGATGCCAAACTTTTGAATTTTTTTTTTCACTTTTACATGGTGATACTTGGAAGACGTCTTCGTTACCCAGAAATTTAAAACTGAATCAATTTTTTACGGGACCCAATGGCAAGTACACCGCTTCGAACTATAGAATCACAGAAATCGGATCAGAAACCTCTGAATAATCGGTGTACATACATAAAGAAAGTAACCACCAAATTAAGAAACTCCTCCTATTTTGGAAGTCTGTTAAAAACACAATGATTATTTTATTTTATCTCTGTTTTCTGTTTTTTTTTTTCTATATATCGGAGGCCAAAGGGCAACTTACGCTACTTTTACTTTAAAAAAAAAAATTCGAACCCATAAAATAAAATTGTTAACAGACGCGGACGAAGTCGCAGGAAAAAACTAGTACTAACTAAATAAAGTGTATAAATGACGAACAACATGCATCTTGAGTTTCAAGTCGAATCCTACGTGGGTGTCTCGAGCGTCTCGACTCGCCTTTGATTAAATAGTAATAGGGTTCCGTACCCAAAGGGTAACCAACTGAACCCTATTACTAAGACTCCACTGTCTGTCCGTCCGTCCGTCCGCTGTAGGTATCTTATGAACCGTAATAGATAGTTTCAGTTTTTAAAAAAAACACTGATAATAAACATACAAAAATATAATAAACATAAAAATTACATTAAAATTATAGTGGACCCCATACAAGAAACGTTTTTTTTTTTGTTTTTTTTACAGAACCCTACGTGTGAGAGCCTGACTCGCACTTGGCCAGTATTTTACACTTGTCTTTGAACAGAGATCACGGTCGAACAGTCTGAAGGTCAAATCAATTAGACTGCCATTCAGTGCGTGTTTGTCAACAAGATTTTAAAGATATAATATTGTGTTGTAGTAGGTATAGCTTGGACTCTATTGTAGCACAATTTAATATAACATACATACATAATCAGAGCTGAGAGGAGCTCGTGGCTAAATAATAACAGCCGCACGGGTCGATCTTTAAGGTTAAGCAACACTTGCCAGGGTTGGTTTATGGATGGGTGACCATCTTAATATAACGAGTTTCCTCCGTGCCTCGGAAAGCACGTTAAGCCGTTGGTCCCGTCTGTCATTTGTAGATCTTTTGCAGTCGTTACGGATTGTCAGAAGCCAGTAAATCTGACTCCAGTCTTGCCAAGAAGTACCGCGTTACCCAGTTAATGGGTTGTGGAGATCTGGTAGGCAGCCGCTCCACGTAAAACAACTGGTATTCAGCTGAATCCGGTTCGACTGGAAGCTGCCCCAATATAGTTGGGAAAAGGCTAGGCAGATGATGAACATAGATACATAATCAGCCTATATTGTTCCCACTGCTGGGACACAGGCCTCCTTTTTTTCGAGCGGGAGTGGGCTATAAACCACCATGCCGGTTTCCTCACGATGTTTTCCTTCACTGCTTTGAGAGCAGTGGTGATGAAATAATATACAAAAAGTAAAGCGCCTGTCTGAGTTCGAACCTACGACCTACAACTCGTAAGTCGCAGCCATTACCACCGGGCCACCACTGCACTTGCAAGTTGCATGGTGAAGATCATTAATTATAGTTAATGATGAATTTGTTCGAAAAAGTCACTGCGGACCTGGAACGCAAAGGAGGAACACGGTTGGGCTTTAGCATCACTACACAGTATAAAACAAAGTCACTTCCCGCGTCTGTCTGTCCCTATGTATGCTTAGATCCTTTAAACTACGCAACGATTTTGATGCGGGTTTTTTTTAGTAGATAGAGTGGTTCTCAAGGAAGTTTTTAGTACATAACTAGTTGACCCGCGCAATTTCGTCTGCTTCAATTCTATTGGTCGTAGCGTGATGATATATATATCCTTAGCCTATAGTCTTCCTCGACAAATGGGCTACCTAACACAGAAATAACTTTTCAAATCGGACCAGTAGTTCCTGAGATAAGGGCGTTTGGGCAAACAAACAAACAAACTCTTCAGCTTTATACATTAGTATAGATGTATAGATTTGAAGCCGGGGCGCGTCCCTAGTAGACAATAATCAACATGATTTATTTTTTTTTTTTTTAAAAACGTTGCCCCACACTAGGATTTTCTCCTGTATCGTGGGTGCGTTCACAAACATACAAACTTACATACACAAACAGCCAGACCCGAAACAACTATTTGTAGGCCATACAAATATTTGTTCCGTGCGGGAATCGAACCCGCGACACGCAGCGCAGCAGCCGATCGCTCAACCACTGCGCCAACTGTGCCGTCAATTTCTAAGGATTTCGTCTGACCCTTTCTTCTGCTCCGCTGAGAGCGGACAACAACATTTGATGATTTCCCATCTTTAAAGGTACCTACTGCTAATAAATGCTTTTTCCGTTTCCGGCTGTCAAACTGTAAACAACGACGTAACTTAGCTCCGTGTAAATAGTGAAAATAAATTGTAAAAACCGTGAATTTCACCGTGGAGTGCATCTCAGTGTAAACTAAACATTTGAACATTGTTGCCTTTAAGTTTTCACCGTCATACCAACAAGATTACATTAAATCGTAGTGCAAAAAGTGGTGACAAGCATTGAGGTTATAATTTCAAGAAACGTCAAACGACCGACCGACCATAGACACTCGAGCAGATCGCTCGTAATTTTCGTAAATCGACAAGTGCAAGGCTGATCCACACATTCGTAAGCTGCGTTCAGAAGTATCAAATATCAATACACAAGAGCTGTCAATTGAGTGGAGTGTTGCCATTATCGAAAAAAAAAAACACTCAATTTGAGGAAAATAAATAATAATTGCAACTAGTGGCTAAAATGGATGAGGAGGTTCCATTAAGCGAACAGATGCAATTGCTGTGGAAAAAAATGCAGAAAGAACTCCAAAGTCAAACCAAAACTATAGCCGAAACTGTTCATAAAACAATAACAACAACATTAGATGAAAAGCTGAAACCAATTAGGGAGGAGAACGAGGCGCTGAAAAGCGAGGTCCAGGAGTTGCGAACCAAGATTCAAAACCTAGAATTGGACTGTAGAAAAAACAATATTATCATTTACGGCGTACAAGAGAATGAAAACAACAACTTAGACTTATTAAACAAAGTTGTGGAGACTTTAAATGAAGCGAATAAGAAGATAAAATCCAATGAATGGGACAGGTGGGAGATTAGCAAAGCGCGTAGAATCGGGAAAATAGCTGAAAATAAAACAAGACCGATCAAAGTTTCATTCACTCTATTATGGAGGAAAGAAGAACTGATGAGAAACAAAAGAGCTTTTCCTGATAACATAAGTATATCTGAAGACCTTCCAAAAGACGTTTTTGAAGCAAATAAGTCTCTGTTTCCGAAACTCAAAGAAGCAAGAGAAGCGGGCAAATACGCAATAATTAGAAATGGTACTCTTATAATAAAAGAAAAGACAGATTCAGGAAAGAACGAAAAAAGGAAGAGAGCTCCCTCCACGCCGCCTTCCACACCACCAAATAAATTTAGCAGTGCACTACTGGAGAATGCTCAGACGCTGCGTCCCAGCTCCCCAATACAGCCCAACAAAATATATAAAGTTGACGCTTTTGAAGCCATGAGGAATAAGAAAAGACCACAAAAAGAAGCACAATCAAAAAACTAACAGAACACAACAAGCAAACCTCTATTACATTAAAACCAACAGGAAGTTCCTTGGCATCCAGGAACAACAAATATATGGCAAGGCACAACCGGAAAACAAAACCTAAACAAATTACAACACAAACAGCTACAACAAAGGAAAAACATTCTCCAAGCCGGCCGGTCACCGAGGAGAATTATGACCAATACCCTCTAACAGGAAAAAAGAACAGACAAAAGTCCCAAAATACTGTAAACAAAACCAATGACATATCAATCGCAACATTCAATGTACTGACCTTGAGAAGGGATGAAAGCCTAGACGAACTTTTATTAGCCCTAGAAAATATTAAATGGAATATAATCGGCCTGGCTGAAGTGCGTCGTCTCGGAGAAAACATAGAAGACTATGGACAGTTCGTTTTTTACTATAAGGGAGAAACAGCTGGACACTATGGCGTTGGCTTCTTGGTATCAAAGGAACTTAAAAACAACATCGACGAGTTTATAGGTATCTCTGACCGCATAGCCGTACTGAACTTATCACTTCCACCAGTCAACGAAAAATGGTCAATCATACAAATATACTCACCGACCGAAAACTCCAGCAAGAGTGAAATAGACTCCTTTTACAATAAATTAAATACAACGTTAATAAACCTACCCAATAGAAACATTATTGTGATGGGGGATTTCAATGCACAGATAGGCAGCAGGAGAAATGGAGAAGAATTAATTCTGGGCCAACACAGTTACGGTGTAAGAACGAGGAACGGAGAAAAACTCATCGATCTCGCCCATGAACATCATCTAACCATCCTTAACACCAAGTTCAAAAAACGTAAAAGCAAAAGGTGGACTTGGACATCACCAGGGGATAGATATAGGAACGAGATAGATTACATCCTCTCTAACAGAAGCGAACGATTTTCGAACTGCGGGGTAATACAAAACCTAAATTTCAACAGCAACCACAGGATGCTCAGAGCGACACTCCAGAAAAAGAATTCCAGACATTCTAGACCTTTCAAAGTTAAACCGAATCTAACTAAACTGGCAACGTCAAATGAAGAACTGAAAGGAAAACTACATAACTTCAGAGAAACCACAAAAGAGTTAACTACACAACAAAAATTCAATAAACTAGAAGAGCTACTTCAGTCAGAGAAACTGAATGAATCGACCAAGAAACAAACGAGCGAAAGGTTTTCCGAAAAAACAATTAAACTACTACAAGACAGAAAGGACTTAATTAGTTGTCACGCCACTTCAGAAACTATAAGAAAAGAAATTGCCAAGCTCAGCAAGGAGATTAAATTAAATATGAGGAAGGACCGCCAAACGTTAAGAATGAAAACCTTCGAAAAACACATCGCTAGAACAGGTGGAGTTAAAAAAGCGATCAAAGAACTTACAGACAAAAAGGACTGGATACCGACTTTGAAAAATAAGGCAGGAATGATCAAAACAGAAAGGCCAGACATCATGTCTGTAGCTACAAAATTCTACAAGGAGCTGTACTCGAAACAGTATACAGAACAACCTACTGTAATGTTCAATACAGAAGCGGTACCTGAAATACTCCAAAGCGAAGTAGAGAGAGCTCTATCATCACAAAATAAAGATAAGGCTCCAGGGTCAGACAATATCACTAATGAATTTCTTATTCAAGCCAAAGATACCATGATACCAATCCTCACTTACCTCTTTAATAATGTAATAGACACCGAGTACATACCAGAACAATGGACCACCTCGACAATAATTCTATTGCATAAAAAGGGAGATAAAAATGATATAGGGAACTATAGACCGATAAGTCTCATGTCCAACATTTACAAGATCTTTGCAAAAATTATATTAAACCGCATAACTCGAGTCCTGGACGAGAACCAGCCAAGGGAACAAGCAGGGTTTAGAAGTGGATTCTCAACAATTGACCACATACATGTTGTTAGACAGGTTTTTGAGAAATACACAGAATATCAGCTTACATTCTACTGCTGCTTTGTAGACTACTGCAAGGCATTTGACTCCCTGGATCATGGAAAAATTTGGGAAGCTCTAAACAACCAGGGAGTAGATAAAAAATACACAAGATTAATCCAAAATGTTTACAAAAACAGCACTGCTCGGGTGAAATTAGAGAAGGAGGGTGATGTGATTCAGATCCAAAGAGGGGTTCGGCAGGGTGACCCGCTTTCACCAAAACTCTTTTCGGCAGTCCTAGAGGACATCTTCAGAGAAATGGCGTGGGAGAAATTGGGCTTAAATATCAATGGCGAAAACCTAACCCATCTTCGATTCGCAGACGACCTAATCATATTCGCGACAAATCCAGAAGATCTACAAACTATGCTCAACGATCTCGATAAGGCAAGCCGAAAGGTAGGACTATCAATGAGTACACAAAAGACGAAAATCATGTCCAACGGAGAGCAGGTACCCATTGTGGTCAACAGCAACCCTATTGAGTATGTGACTGAGTATATCTATCTTGGCCAACTGATATCCACCGACGAACTCATGACAAAAGAAATTGCAACTCGAATAGGCAAAGCTTGGAAACGATACTGGTCCCTTAAAGACATTATGAAAAATAAAGAAATGGCTATGCCTATAAAAACCAGATTATTTAATACTTGCATACTGCCTGTCCTTACATACGGCTGCCAAACATGGGCGCTGACACAAACCAACTTGAAAAAACTGGAAGTCTGCCAAGTCGCCATGGAAAGGAGTATGCTAAACAAACGGAAAAGTGACAGAATCCGAAACAGAACAATTAGACAGAAAACGAAAATTGAAGATATAACAGTAAAAGTAAAAAAACTAAAATGGAGATGGGCAGGTCATACGATTAGAGGAAAGGACAAATGGAGTAGAGCAATATCAGAGTGGTACCCAAGGGATGGCAATCGCAAAAGAGGGAGACCATTTAGAAGATGGGCAGATGAAATTAAGAAGGCGGTAGGCAATACAAATACATGGACAAGGACAGCGAAAGACCGGAAAAGTTGGAAAGAGTTAGAGGAGGCCTTTGCCAAAAGGCAAACAGACGGGGAAACTGATGAAGAATAGAATAAATAGATTAAGAGTTAAAATTAAACGAAAAAGCAAGAATTAAGTTTGTATTATGTTAAGAATTGTCTGAATAAAGGCTGTTTTATTTTTTTATTTATTTATTATTACTGCTAATAAAATAAACTACTCACGCCTTTTTTTAATAGTGTTAAGCACGCTTAAGTCTTTCTTTACTGGTGTACATTTTACTGACTAGTTGACCCGCACAACTTCGTCTGCTCCGCTCCTATTGGTCTTAGCGTGATTATATATAGCATATAGCTTTCCTTGATAAATGGACTATCTAACACTGAAATATTTTTTCAAATCGGACTAGTAGTTCCTGAAATAAGCGCGTTGAAGCAAACAAACAAACTCTTCAGCTTTAAATATAAGTAGGTAAGTATTAGACTAGCTTTTGCCAGCGGCCTCGCCCGCGTGGATAGTTATGCTGTGGTAAACGATGGAACACAAGTCCCTAAAAGTAACGTATTCACTCTTGACCAAAAGACACTCAAGTTGTATCTGTCAAGAAACACAGACTGGTAGGGAATTCCACTTCTTAACTATACGCACAGTGAGAGTATTCCCAAAACGCTTTGTGTGTCTCGGTGGGATATTTACCATGTATGTAGGTACTGGTGGCGATCATCATAATTCTCGAGTTCGAAAAAATGTGGGTAGTTGGGAATTTCGAAATAAAAATACAAGAGTTATCTCGTAAACAACAATAAAAATAAACGAGTATGTACGAGTATTAGTCATTCGCAGTCATTCCGAAAACTCACACCACTAATGAATACAATTTTCCCTGTATATCAGTTATTTTCGATATCTAACTGACCAATTAACATTGCTTTCATTCTATTATGATTTTATGAATGAACTAGTTGACCCACGCAACTTCGTCTGCGTCACAATTTTCATTACTGTTCCGCTCCTTTTGGTCTTAGCGTAATTACATATATTAAAAAAAAAAAAACAAACAAACAAACTTTTCAGCTTAATATATTTTAGTATTAGCAATTAGCTAGATGGATAATAACGAATAATTGTATTAAATTAAATATATGAATTTTCTGGAGCGGAATGCCGGGGAATTGTTGTTTGTTTTATTGAAGCAGAAAATTAATGTTATGAAAAGAATTCTAGCTTATAAGTGGCACTGTTGTGGAAGTTAAAAATAGAGTATAAAACTCTTGTTGCTAAGTTAACATGCTTGTCCTTAACTTCAAGGTATTTGAGATTAAAGTTAGTTCATCCTCATCGTATCAGTCGAAAGACGTGCACTGCTGGACATAGGCCTCCACGCGCGTGTGATCAACAACCGGTCCTGTACGTCTCGCATCCATCGGCTCCCCGCGACCTTCACCAGGTCATCGGTCCATCGCGTGGGAGGCCGCGCCAACGCTTTATCTTCCTTAAGTTAGCGACTACAACCTACGACTATTGCACTGGTGATGTCCCAAGAAAGATCAACTGAACCCTCGTCGGTAAGAACAGATAGATTAGAGCATGATGGCTGGCAGGTTACCAGACCAAAATAAACGCTGTAAAAGTACCTATTGAAAAAAATATCTTGTCTCCGTAAGCTAGAAAAACGCAATCTCTGGGCTCTATAACGGCCTCGCCTTCCAGCTCCCTTAGAGCTGTTAAAAGTTCATTAACCTCAGAGTGCCTCAGTTAAACATAATATTTACAATTTTTTTTTGCGAAAAGCAAACATATTTGGCGCAAATTTCGGCTTCAATATCAAAAACCTTTATTGTCACTACCTACTCATTAATTTAAATTAATGTTAGAAAATGCTCGCGGATGTACCACGCGTTCGATTTTTGTTGGGGTTGGTCTCGGCGCCAAGCAACCATGGTGACCAAGTGGGACAGTCCGGCGACCAGCTTGATATTACATGTAAATCAGGTAGGGTGTGCGGTTGATCGCCTTTTTTCGGAAAAAGTGCGACATACATTAAATTCCGAGGTTTGCAATGGTATATATGGACTTTTAAGTGTTAAACGTAGTGTTGGTTTTTTCAAAATTGTATGGGTTTTATTTTCTACATTATCTAGAAATCTGAATTCAAATACAGGGCGTCTCAAGACCAAATTGGGGAAAAGTTTTTATTTCGAAAAACTGCGAAATATATTTAATTGCGTGCTTTAAAACGGTGGAGTAGGAGTCAGCTTTCGAGTAAGTGATGAAATTTATATTCTACTGTCTTTGGCAGCATCTAGCATTAATCTAATTTTTATTATCTAACTACTAAGTACCTTTTTTCATAGATTCTTGTAGGTAGGCACCATCTAGATTCAAGTAGCTAGGCACCATCTAGATTCTTGTAGGTAGGCACCATCTAGATTCTTGTAGGTAGGCACCATCTAGATTCTTGTAGGTAGGCACCATCTAGATTTTTGTAGGTAGGCAACATCTAGATTCTTGTAGGTAGGCACCATCTAGATTCTTGTAGGTAGGCACCATCTAGATTTTTGTAGGTAGGCAACATCTAGATTCTTGTAGGTAGGCACCATCTAGATTCTTGTAGGTAGGCACCATCTAGATTCTTGTAGGTAGGCACCATCTAGATTTGTGTAGGTAGGCACCATCTAGATTCAAGTAGCTAGGCACCATCGAGATTCTTGTAGGTAGGCACCATCTAGATTCTTTAGGTAGGCACCATCTAGATTCTTGTAGGTAGGCACCATCTAGATTCATGTAGGTAGGCACCATCTAGATTCATTTAGGCAGGCACCATCTAGATTCTTGTAGGTAGGCACCATCTAGATTCTTGTAGTTAGGCACCATCTAGATTTTTATAGGTAGGCACCATCTAGATTCAAGTAGCAAGGCACCATCTAGATTCTTGTAGGTAGGCACCATCTAGATTCTTGTAGGTAGGCACCATCTAGATTTTTGTAGGTAGGCACCATCTACATTCTTGTAGCTAGGCACCATCTAGATTCAAGTAGCTAGACCTCATCGAGATTCTTGTAGGTAGGCACCATCTAGATTCAAGTAGCTAGGCACCATCTAGATTCTTGAAGCTAGGCACCATCTAGATTCAAGTAGCTAGGCACCATCTAGTTACAAGTAGCTAGACACCATCTAGATTCAAGTGGCTAGGCACCATCTAGATTCTTGTAGGTAGGCACCATCTAGATTCAAGTAGCTAGGCACCATCTAGATCCTTGTATGTAGGCACCATCTAGATTCTTGTAGGTAGGCACCATCTAGATTCAAGTAGCTAGGCACCATCTAGATTCTTGTATGTAGGCACCATCTAGATTCTCGTAGGAAGGCACCAACTAGATTCTAGTGGGCACACATAGTTGGGCTAGTGCGAGTTTTTTAACTTATTATGTACCTATTTCAAATCTTAAAACCATCATGATAACGGTGCGGGAGGGAGACGGAGTCATACAACACGTATAACACTATCCCTTTTTAACCAACTTCTTCAAGAAGGAGGAGGTTCTATGGTCGGCTGTATGTATTTTTTTTTTATGTACTATATGTTCACCGATTTCTCCGCTAATTCTGGACCGATATTAAAAAATATTATTTTTATTCGAAAGCTATACTCCTGAGGTGGTCTTATTGTCACCTGATTGGTATCTGATGATGTTATCCCATGGAAATCGAGGGAAACCCTCAAATTTTATAGGCACATAGAATTTTTTTTCATAATTGCGTTAGAACGCAATTCAAATATTTGTGCCTGGTAATCATCATCTCATGTTTCTGAGCTGATGATAGAAGGTATAAGTCAGGATCTGACAATGGGATCCCATGAGAAATGTTTGTTCAGCGATATTTTCGTCAATTGTTAACTGATTTGAATGATTCTTTTTTTGTTTGGAAGAGTATTTTCTCGGACAGGTTCTATTTAAATTTGGTGAAGATCTGATGAAGAACTTCGGAGGTAGGCAACGGAACTCTTAAATAAATGATAGCAAATGGATCGGGATTTCTGAAATCGCAAGTCTGTTGATTGTTTACACCAGTTCATAACATAACATCACAACGGCTCGCTGTGTTTGTGGTTTCTTAACAAAACACTACAAAGTAAAAAATAACTTTAATTTCAGAAGTCGGTGTTCGAAAACGAAACAACCAAAAACATCGACTTCCGAAATTAAAATTATTTTTTACTTTGAAGTGTTTTGTTTTTGGAAGTCGGTTTTATATTTTTGTAAAAAAGTTTTTTCTCAGCTTAATCTTGATGGCCATCTTATAATGAATCATAAATATTAATCACGCAACAATCTGTCAAATTTCATTTACATCTTTATCGCTAACGCATTAGGTTCAAGGTTAATTGGGAAAATTTGACAGTGACGGGTAGCGTGATGTGCTTTCTGATTCTGCTAAAATGGTTTTTTTATACGTGGGTCTGTGGAGACGGCGCGCGGCGCTTATTCAGTCTCAATACAAATTGAAGTTTGCTCTAACGCGATCCAGAACGTTTAAAGACTCGGACTAAGGCCATTGATAAGTGCTTGATAACAACTCTTCGAATGATGTCATAATCTTAATTTGAATGAGATAAATTATCTCATCCGTCGATAATGTGTAATACTAATATTTTGACTGGTTTCGTGTCGTTTGTCGATTGGTCTACTGCCTCCGTGATCGAGTGGTTTAGGCGTTTGCCTTGTGACCCGGTGGTAAAACCACCGGTAGAAAACTTTGTAAAGTTGTTTTCCAGTTTGGCTAGGACATTGCAGGCTTGAATCACCTGATTGTCTGATAAAAAGATGTTGCACGTATAAGCCAGTGGTCCCGGGCCGTCAAATGGCGGTCGTCAAATAAACCATGTTCAGACATGGTTTGACATGGCTCTTGAGGTGGTGTAGGAAGTCTGACACTAGGTTGTGTGGGGTCGTTAGACCTTACTGCCCACACGATAAGAAGTTTGATCCGAATATTATTACTATTTATTACTATTTCACTTCTAAGCATCTAAAGGATGGGTAATCATCAAATGACTCCTCTCTCGCTCTGGGCGGTGCAGAAGTGAGTGTCAGACTGTTACTGATTAAAAACCAACCATCCGTGTTCCTCCTAATGCCCTTTGCGTTCCAGGGCTGCGTTGTCTCTTTCGAACAACTTCTGCAACCCTGGAAGGTCACACTTACTCACAATATGGATAACGTCAGAAGCCATAAGTCTGACACTGGTATTCAGCTACGTCCGGTTGGACTCAAAGCCGCTACGAATGTAAGTAGTTGGGAAAAAGCTAGGCAGATTGCTTGATTTTTTTACTATCTATCTAAATCTAATACTAGCCGACCGGGCAACGTTGTTTTGCCAAATAAAAAAATAGCCTACAACCTATTCTCATACCTACCCAATATGCACACAAAATTTCATGAAAATCGGTCGAGCCGTTTCGAAGGAGCTCGGTAACAAACACACATGATTTTGAAAGAGAGCAGAGAGACACGAGATTTTTATAAAAATATCAGAAGATTATAAAGAGGTAAAATTTGTGAGTTTGTGCAGTTGTGTTTGTGAGTTTGTGAGGTTGTAGGAAAATTCTTTTACCAATAGAAAGCCACGTTATTTGTGAGTGCCATAGGCTATATATTCCGCCCACACACAGCTGGCGCAGGTCAGCTAGTATCTATTAAAAAGCTGAAGAGTTTGTTTGTTTGGTTGAACGCACTAATCTCAGAAACTACTGGTACGAATTGACAAAATCTATTAGTGTTGGATAGCCCATTTGTCGTGGAAGGTAGAAGGTTGGTCATGGTGGTGTGGCTATATGAAATCTCGCTACGATCAATAGGAGCGGAGCATTCATGAAAAATATGACGCAGACGAAGTTGCGGGGGTCAGCTAGTTGTATTATTACGTACAGTTGTATTATTTTTGAGACAAAATCGCTTTTATTACCTTTTTCGTTTGTGCGGTTTTCTGTGTGTTGTAGTTTTTTGGTAAAAAACTTGTTTAGTTAAATTTTGGCTTTATCATGTAGGTACCTAATCCCACCAAACAAAGCTTGCGTTTGTAGACTTTAAACATTTTTCATTGTTGCTTAGAAAACAAGCTGTGGCCTTAGTGCGAGTTTTTTAGCGTTCTCGATCGCGTCAGCGTAAACTTCAATTTGTATTAAAACTGGACAAGCGCCGTCTGGTGACAGTAACGGAAAACCTTTTTTTTTCTATACAATTTGACATAAGCGAACGTTTACGTTAACGCGTTCGAGTGCGTTAAAAACTTGAACTAAGCCTTATTAAAAATGTTGGCTTCATCATGTAGGTAGGTTAACTTAATCCATACTTGCGTATGTAATTAATTTTAATTGCTCCGTTGTCCTCGTGGGCGACTACCGAGCGTACTGACTCTAAATTTGGTACTTTTTTACCAAGCCAGATGACGTCACGCGTGTCTTCAACTCGCTGTATCTCCTTTATTTTTTGTTTACGTGAAAAAAGAAAAAATACGTGTCGAATATTTTTTGAAAATCTATCAGACGAACTAATTAGATTTTTTTGTAAAATACCCTATTCCACCAAGCTATACGGTACCTCTAGGTAAGACTAGTACAGTTTGAGGCGCGCTGCGATCCCAGCGCGCCTCAAAGAGATGCCGGCGTGGAAGACGGGGCCCGCTAGGGCAGGTGCCTGCTGGGGCTGCGGAATCTGTTCGAAAGAGGTGCCGTAGCCTTGGAACGCAAAGGGCACCAGGAGAAACAGGGATGGGTTTTAGTCAGTAAGAGTCTATAAGGCTGCTACTTGAACGGTTTATTAAGGGCGATCTCTCGAAAAAGCTTAAAAATAGCGTGCAGATGAATCAGTTTTTCGTCGACATTTACTGAGAAATTCCATCTGAAAAAAATAGATAGTAATCTACATGATATTGCACGTAACTTGGGTTAGCCAGAATTTATGTATCGGTATCATATAATGGGAAAAAAAACCACCAAATCACCTCCAAATCGTTGAGATGAAACCATTTTACTCCTTACTTTTTTAACAAGACTAAAAAAAAATATCTACTGCTGTGCAATACAAACGAAAATAACTTGGTTTTAGTACTTTTTAAAAATATTTTTTTGTTTTATTATAAAAAAAAAAAAAATACGGGTAGCAGAATGGCGCGAAGAGGTGTATTTAGCTCCGTTTGTATGCACAATGTCATTGGCATATATGTATACAAGCCTTAAGCCAGTTAGCTACAACATTCGTTTCGTCTGTTATGTCTACGTCTCAAGTAATGGTTGGCGTGAGTTTGTGTGTGAGTTTTGTTATGTGACTATTCATTTTCGTTCATGCATTCACAGTTGGAACCATGAATTGCCGATTAGGATCTTGCAAATATGCATAATTACCATACTTATTATTAAATTAGTGGTACAAGAGTGTATTGTAGGTTTTCGTGTCTAATCCTTGAGATATTATAATTTTGTGTGTTTTGTAATGTTAAAAGAATTACAGAAATAGAAATGCGATAGTTAATCTTGTGTAACTATATGCTATCGAGAAATCCAGTCTAGCAGATGATACTGGGTACCCGAGTGCCAAATAGGACGACTAAAAACTTTTTTTATTTAATTAAAGTTATTTTATACTTTGTAGTGTTTTGTTTTTGGAAGTCGGTTGTATATTTTGAAGACTATTATTTTTTTTTTACTTAGGACGGGAATCATCAAATGACTCCTCCCGCTCTGGGTGAAGCAGGAGGGAGTGTCAGACTCTTACTGACTAAAACCCAACCGTGTTCCTCCTCTTGTCAAGACATGCTGTACTGACGAAATTAATTGGATACGGCAGAACGGTGATTATTCGAAATCGTAGGTTATAAATTATTGTACATAGTTACAGTTACACATGTTGTTAAAGTCTGTATCAGTTATAATGTTTTATTATTTAGATATATGATATTGTAACCGATACAGGCTGTGTGATAAAACGTTATCGTTACAATAACCGGCTGTCCAAACAAACATACCTTTTAAAGAATGAGTCTTGACGTTTATTTATCTTGGTCAAAGTATCTATGGGTCCGATTAAGAAAATGCTTTCACTGATCGAAACCGTATTATCGTAGAATGTCTCAGGCTCATCATCATCATATCAGCCGAAAGATGTCTACTGCTGGCTGGAAATAGCTAGGCCTCCTGCAAGTGTCGCCACAACAACCGGTCCTGTGCGTCCCGCGGCATCCTTTGGCTTGTGGGAGGCCGCGCTAACGCTGAGTCGCGTCGACCGGTATGCGGTCGCCACTCCGGAACTTTTCGACCCCAGTGTCTCAGGCTACTTTTAGTAAAATACACGGTTTCTGTGATAATAGGCTACTTGAGCGAAGCGGCGGTTAAAAGCAAGTATAAAATATTGTGTATCTATAGTAATATCTTTACTCTATACTAATATATAAAGCTGAAGAGCTTTTTGTTTGGTTGAACGCGCTAATCTCAAGAACTTCTGGTCCAATTTGATAAATTCTTTAAGTTTTAGATAGTCCATTTATCGAGGAAGGCTATAGGCTATATAATATCATCACGATAAGACCAATAGGAGCGGAGCAGAAGAAGTTGCGCGGGTGAACTAGTTATAAATAAAGCTGAAGAGTTATGTTTGTCTGTTTACTTGAACGCGCTAATCTCAGGAACTACTGGTACGATTTGACAGGGTTATTTGTAAAACACCAGTGACCTCTTAGGCAGTGAACGCACACATGATTATACACAATTTTTACTTTGAGAAAACCCCGAACACTCAAAAAAAATATCAGCTGTTTCATACATTTTCATTGGTAAAATATTGCATTTTCAAATCTATGAAATCGATCGATACAACGCTGGAGATTTTTCTTTACGACCTCTTATCTAAGATTACTTTACTAGGCCACAGACGTTCAAATAATTTGACCAAATAGGCTACTTCAAAAAGTTCTATAAAATTGGCATGACTTTCTGTAGGAAAATTTTGTCATAAATTTAACACGACCGATAGGAGCGGAGCATTCATGAAAAATGTGACGGAAATAGGATGACTCTAGACTCTCTACTAACTACCAGCCCTTCTCGCACGTAACAATATGGGAACGTTTTGATCGAGCGAGACGACGCGACGTGACAGCGCGTAAGGCGGCTTAGGCGGCTCGCCGATTTTGTTCTTCCACCCCACAAACTTAACCGTTTAAAAATAACTATAAAATTAACGTTATTAAACAATTAACAGTAAAAAAGATTAACCATAAAATGTTGGGAAAATAACGTTAAATCTATTAACGTTATTTTAATATTAACGGTAACTCTGTCAAATGAAGGTAACGTTACGATAATTTTACCGGTATATAAAGCCCTGCGCATATAGCATACCGTATGTTAGATGGCGTTCCGTACTCCATGATTTTACTCATTACTATTAATTAGCGCTAGAATACGGACGTGAGATGTTAAATTCAGAATGAATTACCTCCAGCTTAGCCAATTATCTGTGACCGCATTAGGGACTTTCAGACATAGGCACAATAATTATTGACAACATAAACTTTATCTTTTTGCTAGGCAGGCGTTTGTCCACTATCTATCGACTATTTGCTACTACTAAGCATAATATCATTGGATCATCTAATCTATCGCGTGTGGAAGGATTCTGAAAAATAAACTGTGTGAAGATTATCATTAATTCGCATCGTTGGTATGGCTAGATCAGAAGACGTAACACTCTGCTTATCCCTTTGGGGATACAGGCTTAATATCTTATCCTAATATTATGTAAGATTCTTTGTTACTGAGTGACTGAAAGACAACGTACGGAACTTCGGGTCCTACAGAGCTGAAATTTGGCATGTAGGTTCCTTGGGAATTGTAGGGGATCATTAAAACCTCTCTTAATTCGTAATATTTATTTTCTAAAATTCCTTCGGGAACGGGAAAGAAGGGATATGCGCGTTTGAAGCCGCGGGCAAAAGTTGCTTACGATATAATTCGCAATGTGAAATATTACCATTATGTGTCATATCAATCATGTGGAATTGAAGAGCGGATAATAAAATAATCAATAATTCAGCAGAATATTTACGACATAAGAATGTCGTAAATATTCAAGTCACAAGTCAAGGGTTTCCACAAGCATCCAACCCTTGGCGTGGCTTTCTGCGATAAAAGGATTGTTACTAAGAGTAAACAAATATTTGAGGATCAGAATGCCTTATATACGCCTCATAAAATATCTGCTGAAAAGGTTTTTTTCGAGATGGGTTTTCTCTTGACTCTAGTCTAGGTTAGAGATGATGGAGACAAAGCCTACGATGGAGCGAGCCTACCCAGAAGGAGCCTGTTCACTCTGACTTTAAAGAGATGAGAGTTGTAAGCGTTAAACACACCTAGGCAGAGAGTTCCACTTCTTTGCTGTGCGCATTATAAAAGACGATTTAAAACGCTTAGTGCGAATCTATAAAGCTGAAGAGTTTGTTTGTTTGTTTACTTGAACGCGCTAATCTCAGGAAGTCCTGGTCCGATTTGAAAAGCTCTTTCAGAGTCTCTTATATCATCACGCTACCAATAGGAGCGGAGCAGGAGCAGACGAAGTTGCGCGGGTTAGCTAGTACTACATACAAACAATTCAGTCTTATTTTTATACAGTCACCAGTAACGGGAGAATTGTATATATGTCATCGGATAATTGTAAACTCCGTAAAATTGTGATAAATATTTATTAGATTATAATTTCTCGATATCTTGTGTACATGTCATTTTGATAACAATAAATCCTATCCAAATTTAACAGTTTCCATGGTATCCGTGTCTTTTTGAGAAGAAGTAGTTCATAATTTCCCGCAAAATTTTACAATCTTACAGCGTTTGCAATAATCCGTGGACACATACAGGGTGCAATTTTGTAATGCCACCTGAAGGGAAAGTACTCTTAATACTGTATACAGATAATTTTACTTATACAAAACCTCATTTATTTTTGAAAAGAAATAAATTTACTGTATTCAAAGATTTTAGAAAATTCGCTTGCCGCACCCGGGACTCGAACAGACTAAAATCTTTAGAAATTACACCCTGTACTTTTATTGCATCGTTTGTTAGAGTTAACTCATCATCTGCCTAGCCTTTTCCTAACTAAATTGGGGTCAGTCTCCAGTCAAACCGGATTTAGCTGAATACCAGTGTTTTACGTGGAGCGGCTGCCTACCAGACCTCCACAACCCATTTACTGGGTAACACGGTACATCTTGGCAAGACTGGAGTCTGATTTACTGGCTTCTGACAATCCGTAACGACTGCCAAAGATTTACAAATGACAGCCGGTACCAACGGCTTAACGTGCTTTCCGAGGCACGGAGGAAACTTGGTATGTTAAGATGGTCACCCATCCACAGACCAACCTTGGCAAGCGTTGCTTAACCTTCAAGATCGACCCGTGCGGCTGTCATTATTTAGCCACGAGCTAATCAATTATAAGGTCAATAATATATTTAAACTACCTCGTACACGCTGTTATGTCATTGTCCACAGGTGTCCTCCATTAAAGCAACATGTTGTTCGAGGTACTGATAGCGGGGGCAGTAGCCCTGGTGATTTGGCTGCTATTCTTCAAGGAAGACGAGGACCCTCTGGACCAGCTACCCGGACCACCTCGGAAACCCATCATAGGCAACTCTTGGGAACTGTTTCAGTCGCCACCTGGTAAGCACGGGATATATTTTAAACTAGCACTTCAATCGCGACTTCGTATGCGTTGCATTTTTTTTTTTATTGATAAATATAGCTCACATAACTTAGGGATAATGTAGCATACATACTACTGGAGAAAAACATTTTGAAATCGGTCATTAGTTTTTGAGTTGATTCGTTAAAACCTGCTTTCAATTATAAAAATCCGCATCCAAATCGGTTCACCTATTTAAAAGCTACGGTGCCACAGACAGACCCACATACACACAGACACACATCACATAGCGGTCAAACTTATGACAACCCTCTTTTTCCGTCGAGGGTTACAAACATACAAAAAACAAATCTTATTCTGTATAATATTACTTCTAGCAGAAATCGATAAACGCCGACTGCACGCACAAAAAAGTGTCACGTTCCGAGAGCAAGACCGTGGAACAAGCGATAGAGAGGCACGATCGATTTAAGCGGGCTTGTTTGTTAGGAATTCAATTGTTTTCTTATGACGTTATCACGTAAAATTATTGTCCGTAAACCGATTTTACAGACAACCAATTTTATGTATTTACTACTCTGTCAAGAAAGTACCGGGAAAAGATCAATAATACACAAAATGTCTGTTATTCATCCAAATTTATTTTATCACCTTCAAAGTATGCTCCTTTAGAAACGATACACTTGCGCCAACGAATAATTCATTCATCAAAACATTTTTTAAACGCTGCTTCCGGAATTGAGTTCAGTTCTCGCCGCGAATTCTCCTTTATGTCTTCTATCGATTGAAAACGGGTGCCACGAAGTGGTAATTTGAGTTTAGGAAAAAGAAAAAAGCCAGCAGGAGCCATATCTGGTGAATATGGTGGTTGCTGGATGGTATTTGTTGAGTGTTTGGTTAAAAATTCGTTCACAATGATAGCCTTGTGCGAAGGCGCATTGTCGTGGTGCAAAATCCAAGATTTTTCTTTCCACAAATCTGGCCTTTTTCGTCGAATTTGCTCTCTTAAACGCCGCATAACGCTCAAATAATATTCTTTATTTACCGTTAGACCTTCCGGTAAGAATTCAGAGTGCACAACACCGCGATAGTCAACGAAAACAGTCAACATGACTTTGACTTTTGATCGACTTTGGCGTGGTTTTTTCGGTTTCGGTTCAGTTGGAAGGCGCCACTCCGAAGCTTGTTGACTAGTTTGCATGTCAAACTCGTAAACCCACGTCTCGTCACCAGTAACAATGCATTTCATGAATGTTGGGTCCGAACTGACTCGTTCTAGCATGTCCTCAGCGACTTTCATGCGATTGAGTTTTTGGAGAAAATTCAGATCTTTTGGGACTAGCCGAGCAGCAACATGTTTCATACCAAAATGATTAGTTAAAATGGTACGGATCGACTCGTGAGATACAGAAAGTTCGGCGGCTATCTCTCTCAGAGTTGAATGGGGATTTTCAGTCCCTATTTCCTTCACTTTTACGATGTTAACTTCAGTTGCAGACGTTGACGGCCTACCAGAGCGAGGCAAATCTTCCATCACATCTCGACCGCTTTTGAACCACTCATAAGCACGAGTTTTTGATAAAGTCGATTCACCGTAAGCCTTCTGTAACATTTTCAGTGACTCCGAACACGAAATTCCATTGTCGATGCAAAATTTAAGACAAACTCTTTGTTCGATATTTTTGTCCATTATGAAATTCGCAATACACACTATATATGATATTACTAAAACCAGCACTGTATTTAATATAAATAACAGATGCAACTCAAACTCCGCGCCAAAATGGAAAGCAGTTGTGCCAATCTAACAACTACAAAAAAACAAAAATTTGAATTTGGAACCATAAACAAATCATCCATTCCCGATACTTTTTTGACTGAATGTATATTATTAGTCTACCAGACTAGCTGTTACCATTTCAGTGGCTCTGTAAGAAATTACTTTTTTATTGGGAATAAATCTATGTATATAAAGCTGAAGAGTTTGTTTGTTTGTTTGCTTACTTGAACGCGCTAATCTCAGGAATTACTGGTCCGATTTGAAAAATTATTTCAGTGTTAGATAGCCCATTTATCGAGGAAGGCTATATATCGTCACGCTAAGACCAATAGGAGCGGAGCAGTAATAAAAATTGTGATGCAAAGAAAGTTGCGTGGGTGAACTTGTATCAAAATAAAATCCGCATAGACATACGTAGGTACTACCAGCGGCTTCGACAGCGGGAAGTCAGAAATCATCCCAAAGGAATTCCGGGGATATGTCACGGGATAAAAGTATCCTTAGTTTCTATTCAGGACATAATCTACCCGTGAGGCAAGTTTTGTCCACATCCGTTCAGCCGTCATCATCTGCCTAGCCTGTTCCCAAATATATTGGGGTCGGCTTCCAGTCAAAACGGATTCTGCTGAATACCAGTGTTTTACGTGGAGCGGCTGTCTACCAGACCTCCACAACCCACTAACTGAGTAACACGGTATTTCTTGGCAAGACTGGAGTCAGATTTACTGGCTTCTGACAATCCGTAACGACTGCCAAAGAACTACAAATGACAGCCGGCACCAACGGCTTAACGTGCTTTCCGAGGCATGAAGGAAACTTGCTATGTTAAGATGGTCACCTTTTTTACGTTGACCTAATAATTTAAAATCAAACTTCTAAAAGTTTGATTTTTACTTCCAAAAAAAAACACTACAAAGTATAAAATAACTTTAATTTAGAAAGTCGGTGTTTTTGGTATTTTTTTTATTTTTTGACACCGACTTCCGAAATTAAAGTTATTTCTACCTCAGGAGTATAAGCTTTCGAATAAAGAAAGAATATTTAAAATCGGTCCACAATTTGCGGAGAAATCGGTGAACATACATAAAAAAAAAAATACAAACAGCCGAACATAGAACCTCTTTGAAGAAGTCGGTTAAAAATTAATGTTACAAAGTGTTTAAAGGATTCGTTTCAAAAACTTATTAAAAACTTGTTTTTAAAGATAATGTTGCTGTTTTGTAAGTTTTTATTTATTGCTTTACGGTTGAATTAACAAACTTTATTGCTGTTAAAAAAAAACTTTAGATGTTAAAAATAATAACGATAAAAATATTTTTATGATGGTGACGACTGACGAGTGGGACCTATGTGGCGGAATTGATTTCGTAAAAAAATCGTAAATTTTTACTTTCTTCCCATCGTATCATCTAATGATCTTACCTTCATAAAGAACTTGTCTCACCGTGGCGAGGAAGCGAATAGCTATCGGCTTTTTGCTCACTGAGGAAAGGGACAAAAGATATAGATCTCGTGTGAGTAAAAGAGACACATACATTCATAGTCGATAGCTGGCTGTTTACACTGCCAGTGAGCGACTCTTAACTCTAGTTGATCGCAGCGAAAAGAGCTATCAAAAATTGTACTCGCTTAGCGACACTCTCTCATCAATGCTCGCTTGGCGGTCAGAACTCACCAAACAGCGGTAATTTCTACCTGTAGTGCGGCGGTGTAAGCCGAGCGTCACAACTATCGAAATTTTTCACTCGCTACTCGCTGCTGGCCAACTCGCTTCGAGTTTTATTCTTCCATCCTGCCCTGCCCACATATTACCTTTTCTTCCATATCGCTCCTCACAATCCATCCATCTTTGACGTGACTTTGCGACAGTGATACCAAATAAAGAAAAGATATTGTTTTGCCACCAATATTATCCGTGTAACATGTATTCAAACACGTTGTCGCGTTGTCACGATTCTTCTTTCTTGGAGCTCATAATATCTATACTTACATTCTTACTAATATATAAAGCTGAAGAGTTTGTTTGTTTGCTTGAACGCGCTAATCTCAGGAACTACTGATCCGATTTGAAAAATTCTTTCAAATCGTTAGATAGCCCATTTATCGAGTAAGGGTATAGGCTATATATCATCACGCTAAGACCAATAGGAGCGGAGCAGTTATAGAAATTGTGACGCAGACGAAGTTGCGCGGGTCAACTAGTTTCTCATATTTAGCCCAAAGGTGTTATTAATCAGCATGCTGAAGTGGAAATCAGACACACAGTGGACGGAGCAGACATGTGTTAGAATAGAGACCGCGTATGGGCAAACCTTGTGTGGGATGCCTTGCGGCTCGATGGACCCATGATTAGAAGAAGGTGGCTGGCAGCGGGTGGATGCGGATTGCTCAAGACCAGGATGGTTGGCGCTCTTTGTGGGAGGCTTACGTTCAGCAGTGGACGGCAATTAGCTGATAGGATGATGATGTTATTTATCACACATTCAACTCTCCTTCCTCTTTCAGACAAGCTCCTGGATATCTTGGTAGACTACACGGCGCAGTATGGCGAGCGCTATGTGTTCAAAGTGATGGGCCTGAGAGTGTTACACATCTCCGGGCCTTCCGATATTGAGGTGAGTATTGTGTGCTCTAATTTACTTGTCCTATTTTGTAAACAAACATGGCGCTGTTAGATTTTGAAAGAGAAATGTGTTTTTTAAATAACAGCTCAATAATAACCGCCGCACGCGTCGATCTTTAAGGTACCATTAATTCGTTGGTCCCGGCTGTCTTTTGTAGATCTTTGGCAGTCGTTATGGATTGTTAGAAGCCAATAAGTTTGACGAGTTTTCCTGCCAGGAACTAATGTGTTACCCAGTTAATGGCTTGCCAAGGTTGGACCTTGGTAAGCTTAATCTTGCTGAACCTTGAAGATCGACCCATGCAGCTGTAATTCTTTAGCCACGAGCTGCCACAGGCTCGCTCTTTATTATATGGGACTTATGTAAATGGCGAAATATGGGTGCTGTGGGTGCACTTCTGCCTAACCCTTCTTGGAACACATCATCATATCAGCTGAAAGACGTCCACTGCTGGACATAGGCCTCCTCTGCATCTCGCATTCATCGGCTACCCGCGACCCTCACCAGAGGGCTCAGTGTAAGTGTTTTACGCACTCGATCGCGTTAACGTAAACGTTCGCTTATGTCAAATTGTATAGAAAAAAAAGGTTGTCCGTTATTGTCACCAGATGGCGCTTATCCAGTTTCAACACAAATTGACGTTTACGCTAACGTGATCGAAAACGTAAAAAAATGCTCTAAGGCCACAGGGCGGCCCACTTTGTGGCAGGCCGTGCTAACGCTGCGTCTTCCGTCACAAATAAAATCACGGCTGTATTGCCCAAAACCGGTTCTGGGAATACAGTCGTGATTTTATTTAGTTGTTATTTTTCTAGCAATTAAATTTCTTGAAGATCAAGACGGAACTTTGCGATTTTTGCTAGTTTATTTACAAAATAATATGCGGAAAGATAAATAGAATATTTGTTATTTACTCGCAAGTCATCAAAGGAATATAAATAAGCCTATGAACGTAGAATCGTGACGTGAGTGTTAGAAGATATTACCGGGATTTACTCAAGGAAGCTAAGCGCGGCAAAGCGCGGCGGATAAGCTCTCTTGTCGGAAGGAAAGGAAATGATAATTTAATACTTTTAATTAGTAAACCATGTGAAATATTATAATAAACTGTGCGTGACAGGCGTGTGTTACGAAGGAAGATTTGTTTTGGAAATAATTTTAACGACGATATTATCTAGGAAACTTACCATCGCCAATCTGAAGTGGCAGTGGCCAAGGCACATTGCACGCAGAACAGATGGTCGATTGGGCGTATAGTTCTGAAGTGGCGACAGCGTACCGGAAAACGCAGCATTGGAAGATCTCCCACAAGAAGGACCGGTGACCTGGTGAGAGTCGCGGATAGCCGATGGATGCGAGACGCACAGGACCGGTCTTTGTAGCGACGTTCGGGGAGGACGTCCTTATGTCCAGAAGTGGACGTCTTTCGGCTGATATGATGATGATAATGAAGTCATCATCTGCCTGGTCTCTTTTCAATTTATTGTACCTAATGAGGTCGTCTTCCTTCTTGCATGCAGAATTTCGTATTACTTAGCAGTTTAGAATTTGGTGATGGATGCGACATTCCCGTGCCTCGAAAAGCACGCCAAGCTTTTGGTACACGGCTAATTTGTACACGGTCGTGTTGCACTGCCGTCCTGTATGAAGTATTCTACAAAACGAACTGCATTATCAGCCCACTTTTAAAAAATAAAAACAGACCTTTAAAAAGATGAATTTCAAATTGCTAGAATTTATTGGGTATCCAGTTTCATGAACTACTCAGTTGTGCTAAACCCTCATCTTCATTAATTGTTTTATCTAAATTCTCGGGTAGCGTAAACTAAGCCTTATTGAAACGTTGGTAGCACAGAGCAATGAGACGTATAGACGCCAGCACTTCAAGCTTAATTTTTTTTTATGTATTTTCAACTTTATCGCTAAAGCAAGTAGGTTCAAGGTCAACTGCGAAAAAATTACAGTTTCGGATAGGTTGATGTGCTGGCGTCTGTACCTATTGGCGGCCATAGCTTGAGATGAATAGTTGTAACTGTCACTGTGTGTCTCCTTACGAATTGACGACTCGCGAGATTCCGACTATCGCCGTCACATTTGCGTGGCACAATAGGCCATTTGATTTTATTTTTTAATTTGTTTATAACCTAAAGTAAAGAAAAAGCGCACAAAAGAATACGTATAAACAAAACGCAGTTGTGGACGTTTTAAAATGTATCAAAGACTGATTGGGTGTGACATGTATAGTTTTTTATGGGCCTCAGTTGCCTTAATTAAGGATAACTAAATAATAATAATAATATTGAATCAATTTGCGTGTAATATTGAATCAACTTCTCTATTTTCTGCAGATTTTGTATGTTTTTTTCACAAATCATCCTGTTTTACAAATAAGTTGTGAGTGAATAGATTACTTGTAGGCAAGCGTATTCCATTGTTCACCTAATCGTCACTTATTATCAGGTGAAAGTGCTTTAAAAATAAATAAAATATTCACTCATGTAGAATTTGGAAAGGAGTCAATACCCCATAAATTCCGATTATCGCTCTGACAGCCGTCACTTGTGCTCCGCACAATTATGCGACCACGAATATTAGTAGCAATGCAGAATAGTGTCTATGTCGTGGCTATACCGTAGAAATGGGTATTTCATGACGTTGCTGGTCATTTCATGAAATGTCTGGCCATTTGAAGAAATGCTAACTTTTAAGTGCACTGGGGTTCTATTTCTGTCTGCTAGTTTGCTCGTTTCACTCGCTCATTCTAGCTCCCGTCATCCCGTTCTAACCTAACCTATCCGAATCAGTGTGCCCTAACTTCCCTCAATCCTTATCTAAACTACCTTTGGCCACATCATGAAATGGCCAATTCTAAGATATAGCACAACGCGTGTCATTCCTCGCTCTGTGATATCCGCTCTGTCGTTCATGAAGACTGACAGTTTAAACTAACGTATTGCGTCGAAGCAACGTCGTTATTATAGAAGACAGTTTAATCTCACATGTTTGGATAACTCATGAAATTTCAGCCAACTAGTTAATTGAAAACTGGCAGGCGTGATGTCTTCCAGAAAATATTGCGGACATTTTTTTCAATTTTGTAATTGGGACAAGTTCGCTACACTATTCCAACCTCTGCTACTCTTGAGAGCCAGAATCCACAAATATGGCCAATTTCGTAATAGTTTCGGAATATTCTGATTTGATAATTGCGTATTTAACTCAAATGTAAAAATGAAAAAGTTCAGTTATATCCAGCGACCCACCCTACCTTCGAGTGGTTTTTTACGGTTCGCGTGAACGACGTGATTTATTTATGAATTATAAGTTTAATTTTAAAATGTGCGTACACAGAACATAAACCTTGTGGAAACCACATCATTTAGAGGAACAACGCGACACCAGACAGACACGAAAAGCGACTTTATTTTACGACGTTAGTGGATAAATTACAACGCGATTTACATCGGTTGAAGGTACCTGACTCGCTTACATTCATATGAAAAGTATGTTACTAATTATTTTTAAGAGAAAACTTGTTGCGGTTTACAGCTAAAGTTTAATGTCTTTTTTATAAAAAACAGACTCAAATTCAACGTGTGACAGAATAAACCGAAAACCTGAAATTAAAGTTATTTTATACTTTGTAGTGTTTTGTTTTTGGAAGTCGGTTTTATTTTTTTACGACCACGTATCTTGCATTCTCTAAGGTGGTCTCTCGGCCGTCAGGGTTTTATGGTTCTGTCTGTGTGTCTTTGCATACACAGCAGGGTCAGTTCCATCTGGACTCATTATCTCCTCTGGATTAGCAAAATGATTGCTTGCATATATTTTCGATAAACTTTACCCCAATATAGTTGGGAAAAGGCTAGGCAGATGATGATGATGCTAACCCACATTTTCTGTTTCAGGCGGTATTGGCTCATTCCAAGAACATCACGAAGAGTGCCCCTTACCAGTTCCTGAAGGACTGGCTGGGCGATGGACTGCTGTTGAGCACAGGTTGGTATATTGACCATCATCATGATCATATCAGATGAAAGACATCTCCTAGTGGACATAAACCTCCTGTAAATATCGGCACAGCAATCAGTCCTCTACGCCTCGCAACCATCGGCTATCTGCGACCACACCAGGTCGTCGGTCCATCTTGTGGGAGGCCTTCCAACGCTGCGCTTTCCGGTACGCAGTCACTCCAGAAAATTTCGGCCCCATCGACCATCAGATATTCTGCGAGTAATCGTGCCCTGCCCACTGCCACTTCAGTTTGTTGATCTTTCGGGATAATATGTCTGTAACCTTGTCTTGGCCCATTTGATTAGTATTGCTCTCTACAGGGAACCTACACGGCGTTGACTTTGCCATCTGGTGTTGCATATTTGAAACGTTTAAGTAAAACATACTTGACATTGGCGCCAACTATATGTGGCGCGCTTGGTCTGTGCTGCCACATATAGTTTTAAGCGTATGCATACGAGTGTGGTGAATTTTCAACTCAGCACATAAAAAGTAGTTCCAAGTTAGTAGTAGTTCCAAGTGCCTGCATACCAAATAGCTTTGTTGACTGTACACGTCCACCAAACCTTACGGGTATACTTACGTTTTATGTAGTTGGTTACATAAAACGTAAGTATACTTGTTCCATATAAACGTCCCAACATTTCTAAAGGTCAACCCTCATCTTAAACCAGTGACGTTGACTCTACAGAAACCCAGATATCACATTTCTTTATTACTAGACGAAGTTGCGCGGGTCATCACCCGCGCAACTTCGTCTGCGTCACATTTTTCGTTACTGCTCCGCTCCTGTTGGTCGTAGCGTGATATTATATAGCCTTTATTCATCTGCCTAGCCTTTTCCCAAGTATATTGGGGTCGGCTTCCAGTCAAACCGAATTTAGCTGAATACCAGTATTTTACGCGGAGCGGCTGCCTACCAGACCTCCACAACCCAGTAATGGGTAACACGGTACTTCATGGCAAGACTGGAGTCAGATTAACTGGCGTCTGACTATCCGTAACGACTGCCAAAGATCTACAAATGACAGCCGGGACCAACTTCCCTTCCCGCTTGTGCGCTGTGAGGTGTTTATTATATCGCTCCGTTCTGTAAATTCTGAATTTGCATTGTGTGTCTATTCTAAGGCTTGTGAACTGTTCCTAGCTGTGCCATAGTGTATTAAGTGCGTGTTTTGTAAGTTTTTAAAGCTGTCTGTCTATTCTTTTATTGCTAATTAGTCAATTTCTCCAGCCTTCGGTAAGTGCATTTTTTTTTTTTTCTGTGTGTGGGTACCGCGAAATAACTTAATCGATCGATATTTATTTGTTTAATTCTTTAATTTCATTCATTCGCGTTCTAATACGTTTATTTATCGTATTCTCCGTCAATGATGATGTCAACAAATGATGACCCACCAGATCGCGGCGGAGAAATATTTCGTAGAAATACCAAAACCCAAAGGTCGCCCGTGGCGACCTCCGCTAATTCGAAACGTTTATTCAGCGAAATGTCTCCATCATACATTTCGCCCGATGATAGGTCCAAACGGCTTCATCAAACATTCGAAACCGTGGAAAAATCCTCGCCGATTTTAAATATCAGTGATGTGAGCAATACCGACTATTGTGACTTAGTTTCCGAGGCGTCGTCATACCTGTCTAAAATTAACGACCTAGTGAATGATCAGGGCTCTCGAATTAATGTTGCAAATAAATCAGCTATCATGGATATGACACAGCGTGTCACGGCCATTGTTTCTATGCTGGCCATAAAATCATCATGCAACGAGACGAAGTTAGCCAATACGGAACGCGAATTAGATAAAATCAAGTCGAATAACGCTGTCAATCCCGATCCTGTCAATAACAACTGTAAAATTTCATATGCGGACTCGTTGAAACTACGTTTGCCAAAAGTAGCTCCAGCAATTATGCAGTCCCGACCACCGTTACCCTGTGTGGTCGCATACCCTACCGCGGACCGGTCAGCTGACTATAACACTTCGTCCGCGACAAAACAAGCGCTCATGAAGGCAATTAAGCCCAGTGACGACGGTTTTCAAATTGTAGGCGTGAAAAAAACCGCGAAATCTGGAGTCGTACTACGCGTTGCTAATGAAATTCAACTTAGAAAGTTAGAATCTGTGGATGCTATCAAGGCCGCTGGTTTACGACTAGAAAAGCCAAAGGGTAGACGCCCTAGAGTGTTAGTGAAGGATGTTCCATCATCAATGGATGATGGCGCTTTTCTAAACGCGCTTTACCGCCAAAATATTAAGGATGAGATGCAAATTAAAGAGGATGACTTTATAAAGTCTACCAAAATTATTCGTAGGCGCTCCTTAGATAACGGTCGGAAATGGATTGGCATTGAAATAGAACCCGCGGTACGTAAACACTTAGTGACTACCAAGGATAAGTTATTTATTGATTGGGCTACCTGCCGTTTTATTGATGATGTAGAAGTAGTTCGGTGCTTGCATTGCCAACAGTTCGGTCACGTTAAGAAACACTGCGCTAGTAAGGAACCGACCTGTGCCAATTGTTCGGAGGCACACGAAACAAATGATTGCCCGCATAAGGACGACTTAAATTTTAAACCGACTTGCGTGGCGTGCAAACGCTTTAAAAAACCGTGTGATCATCGCTGCGGATCTCAAGAGTGTACTACCTACAAACTGAAACTCGAGCAATTAATCCTAAACACTAACTACTAATAATGGATATTTTAACCATAGGACAATTAAATCTCCATAACGATAGGGTGGCGACATCTGAGCTGGATAAATTGATTGTGGATTATAATCTTGACATAGTGCTTATTCAGGAACAATACCAAAACGCGCGCTTACGTCACAGGGTGGTTCAGCTGGACTGCAGGGCGCGGGCCGGAATTTATGTAGCGCGTTCTTCGGGCTTTACTGTAACATCTATAAGTAATCTCATGACGCCTCATTGCGCCGTGGCGGAAGTATCATCGCCTACCTTTAAGGTTTACGTTGTGAGCTGCTACTTTCAATACTCAGACCCAGTTACTCCACATATACATAATCTCCGTCACGTCTTGCGGTCGCTCGCGGGCTGCAAAGTTATAGTAGGTGCTGATGTAAATGCATCTTCTTCCCTGTGGTATGGCAAAGTTCGATCCACTGATTCTGAACGACGTTGTGCGGTTGAAGATTTTATTGCTGAGATGAATTTATCAATTCGTAACACCCCAGACGCACCACCTACTTTTTGTAGCCAAATGGGTGAATCTTTTATTGACGTCACACTTTCTAGTGCAGACGTACGCTTGGATAGGTGGCGTGTCCTTCCTGACGCGTCTTGTAGTGATCATCGCCTGATCGTGTACGAGTTTGTTCCTATGTTTACTCAAGGTTCGTCACACTTAATTGGAAATTTTAGATATAAAAGTAAGGGCGCGAATTGGGAATTCTTCGGCTCACTTTTTTCTGGTCATGTCAAAGACTTCACTCGCGACGGACTGTCAGCTGAGGAAAGTGCTGAGATAATGTCGGACGCCTTCACTTACTGTGCTGACATTGCTATTGGTCGCGCATCCATGACCAATATTCGTAGATGTGATTGGTGGAGTGACTACCTTGTTGAACAACGTAGAAGCTTTCGTAGAGCTCGTAGACAGCTTAACAAGCTAAAAAAACGTAAGGTTACCGGGGACCTCCTTAATCTTGCTTTAAGTGCTTTTAGAGTTGCCAAGTCACGCTACAGAGCATCTGTTGAAAAATCTAAGGGTAATTTATTGCGGAAAATTGTTGATAAACTTGATAGGGAGGGTCCGTGGTCTCCTTTGTACCACGAGTTCAAAGCTAATAGATCTGTCGACCTTGCGTACGTTCAAAACATTAAAGTAAACAATAAACATACAACCGGCATTGAAGAAACAACTGATGCTCTGCTTGATTCCCTTATACCAGACGATTCATCAGTAAATGATAATGAATACCACCAACAGATCAGAGCGTGGGCCACGGTGCCACCTGAATCACCGGAGTCAGATCTTCCATCCACTGACGAATTCATAAACGTTGTCAAGAAACTACCTCTCAACAAATCATCCGGTGAAGATAAAATATCTAATAGAATGATTATAGAAGCGTGTAAGACAGCCGGAGACGCGATCTTATCAGTATATAACCGATGCATTGCGGAAGGTATTTTTCCTCGAATATGGCGACAGGGCTTTATACCCATTATTCCGAAGAGTGGCGATAAGCCCCCGGATGACCCTAAGTCCTATCGGCCCATAACCCTACTTCCATCTTTGGGAAAACTCTTAGAGCGACTAATCGTTCCGCGCTTACTACCGAATGGACCTAAATTTCATAATAATCAATTTGGTTTCACTATTGGTAAATCCACCGTCGACGCGGTGCTCTCTGTTCGTAAAATTATTAACTTATCGGAACATAAATATGTGGTTGGAATCTTTCTCGACATTTCTGGCGCTTTTGATAACGCATGGTGGCCGATGCTACTACTTAAAATGAAAAACCGTGGTTGTTACAAAAACATCTATAATCTGATTCTTTCTTACTTTCTAAACGGTTCCGTGAAACTCAAACTAGGACATCATTCCATTACTAAGTCTCTAACCATGGGATGTCCTCAGGGCTCAGTTATCGGTCCATATGTTTGGAATATTGGCTACGATGATTTCCTCGCGCTTCCGCTCCCATGCGGCTGCTCATTAACCGGTTACGCGGACGATGGCTTGCTTCTCATTCAGGCAAGTACTCGTGCTGGCCTTGAGAATTTGGCTGACACATGCCTACGATTAATATCTCAGTGGGGCGATCGAAACCGTCTGACCTTTGCACCGCATAAAACCTATCAACTTATTTTAAAAGGAAACCTTAAATCCTGGCCTAGTATTAAATTCAATAACGTACCCGTTAAAAGAAAAGAATCCGTGTGCTATCTCGGTATGCTATTAGAAAATAACTTTTCATTTATTGATCATATAAAAACAGTAGGTGAGAAAGCAAAAAAGAACTTCTACGCCTTGACGAGAATATCCAAAGCTACTTGGGGTCTATCTTTTCAAACCTTAAAAACTATTTATGGGGCTACCTACTTGGGTTGTATGTGCTACGGGGCACCTGTCTGGGCCGATAGGGCCACCATAGGTGCGGTACGACGTAAATTGCTTCAAAGCCAGCGTTTGGCTTTGATATTCTTATGCAAGGCGTATAGGACGGTTAGTACTGAAGCCTTACCAGTGCTGGCGGGTGTTCTCCCAGTCGATCTAGAAGTGCAGCGGCGTGCTGCAATGTACTACTACGCTAGAAAGATTACGGACCCAGAGTTCTTACCGCAACGCGGCCGTGCTAAGATCTCTAGATTACTAAAACCCCAGACTGATGTCTGGGAGGAACTTTTATCTGAGTGGCAATGTAGGTGGGAAAATTCCATCAAAGGCCGTCACCTCCACCAGTTTTTTCCATCTGTTCGTGAGCGGCTGGACAGAACATGGCTGGAGGTGGATCACTGTGTTGCCCAATTTCTCACAGGTCATGGCAATTTTAAGAGTAAATTATTTTCCTTTAAGCTTGTGGCCTCGCCTTTATGTCAATGTTCTACAGCTGACCATGAATACGAACAATCCGCACATCACATCTTATGGGAGTGTAGTCTTTGGCAAACTGAACGCAATATTATGTTAGATAGTATTAAGGTTACATCTGGGGTAGTTTACTATACGGACCTTGTTGAAACCAGAACAAATTTCCGTGCGTTCAAGCGATTTTGCCATACCTATTACTGGAATCAAAAGTAGCTCACAATTTAGGACCCATTAGTTTAAGTGGTAAGATATAATCCGTGGTGCTTGGCAACTGGGCTTAACCCAGTTGTATTTGTCCCTTGGTGCCTATTGGCCTAGTTCTATTCTGTCTCCTGCTTGATACGGAGGGAAGTGGAAATTATATATATATTTTTTTCCTACTCCTCCGCTGTACTTTTCTGATTAATTTCGTTGCAGGATCCAAGACAGTTGAATCACTTCTCCGGGACTCGTCGGGTTTCATTGGCTCGGCGTTTTTCTGGTGGTCGCCACTGTTGATTCTGGCTTTCAGGAGTTGCAGTGGTTGGGAATGTGTGGCGGGCTTGTCCCATAAAAAAAAAAAAAAAAAAAAAAAAAGCCGGGACCAACGGTTTAACGTGCTTTCCGAGGCACGGAGGAAACTCGCTATGTTAAGCGTTGCTTAACCTTGAAGATCGACCTGTGCGGCTGTTATTATCTAGCCACGAGCTCCTCAGACCGTTGATCCGAGTATTATTTAGTATTATTATATAGCCTTTATTCTACCTCGATAAAGTGGCTACCTAACACTAAAAGATTGTTTCAATTCTAACCAGTAGTTCCTGAGATTAGCGCGTTCAAGCAAACAAATTTCTTCAGATTTATAATGTTGGTATAGATTTAAACAAGGCCCAAAGCTTTTTAATCTCGTCCGGCTATTCTTTGAGTCGCACAAAGCCTTTGAAGTTGCCTCTTGACGAGGCTTTTTAGGCTTTTTCAGGAAGTGCGCTCATGTTACCGTGTTTTTACAAAAGATTGTTATGTACCCGAAGATTCGCTGGTATCCACGTCAAACAAAGTAAATTAGTACCTGAGCTAAGTACCTGAGCCTTGATGAGGAAAACTGCCCGTTCTAGATAACGGGGTGTAGTCTGAATTTTGGCTGTTTTAAAGTCCTTGTTTTAGGGAAGTGACACGATAAGTGTAATGTCTGTTTTTTAATCTCGGAAACTAAATTGACAGTTTCAAATGTTAAAACTGACTTAAATGCTATTGAAATCTAAGTCAGTTTGTCATTTGCACTTGTCAATTTAGTCTCCGAGTTAATCTCGGAGACTAAAAAAAAAAATTGTCAAGAACATTATAGTCTGTTTTTTAAAAAACAGACGGATTGATGAGATTCTCGACATTTTTTTTTTAAACCCGGCTTTCAAAATCTACTAAAACGTTCCAAACAAGTCAATTTGGGTACTTTCCAGAAAGAAAAAATCTAATTGGTCCGTCAGATAGAATTTCCAAAAAGTATTGGACATATATTTTTTCTTCAAAAATGAAAACGATACAGTGCATTGAAAACTCGCGTGACGTCACATTTTAGTAAGTTTTTCGCATCTGCAATGAAGTTATGAAAAGAATAACTTAATCGGAGATTTACCTAAGTGAATTCCATCAGGCTTACTTAGAATTAGTTCTATGTTAGCTGAGTGGTGGTGATTGATTTGCGAAGCGAAAGCTAAGCCAATAAGACCGATAGGTACTGTGAGGGATCGCTTTTAATTGGGTACGAGAGGTATTCTTCAATAAGTAAAATCAGAGTATTTTAAGTATAATTATATTTTGCGTGTTTTCAACGTCAAGGCAAACAATCGAATTCCTTCCATATGACATCACATTCGAATTCTAACTTTCTTTTTTCTTAACTCTTTCAAGGCTTATGTCATTGAGGTCGCACCTCCCAAAGAGGATCTCTGCAGTACTGCCTGGAGGTGTGGTGGGGAAGTTTCGATATAAACGGACGGCTTAGGGAGCGGTTCCATTGAGGCGGAAACTCGCGGGGAAGTGTCGGGCAATCGTAGACGTGATAAGGAATCCAATGTCCAGTACAATAACGCATTCAGGGTGCTTTTGGGGTTGCCGTGGCGATGTAGCGCGTCAGGAATGTTCGCGGAGGCGCGCGTCGTTGGATTCACCGAAATCATATGGAAGCCATGCGCTTCCACGATGACGCACTTACGCTCCACCTCTAATGGCATCCTGAATTATATCAGTTAGTTATAATCATCATCATGCCTAGCCTTTTCCCAATTATACTGGGGTCGGCTTCCAGTCAAGCCGGATTTAGCCGAATACCAGTATTTTACGAGGAGCGGCTGCCTACCAGACCTCCACAACCCATTATCTGGGTAACACGATACTTTATGGCAAGACTGGAGTCAGATTTACTGGCTTCTGACTATCCGTAACGACTGCCAAGATTAATTTAACACTAACATTGGGCTAAGTTATACTACTACTAACATTATATGGATACTATCCGACATAAAATATTTGAATTGAATTTAATTTAATGTAATTTGTATATCGGGATCAAGTTTTACTTCACGTTCACTTCAACTAAGCTTACACGGTGAGGTTTACAGCCGGTGGTTTCCGTAAAATGTCGAAGTGAAGCCTTGGGTGAAGTGATCACAAATTTAGCTGTCATTTCATATTGATTACTTAGATTGACAGCTGACTTCGTGATCACTTCACCCAAGGCTTCACTTCGATATGTTTACATAATCGCACAGCTATTATGCATTGCGACCTTCATCGTGTTAATTACTCAGGAAACAGACAATCAGGTTTTCTTTGACGTCTTACCACAGATCACACAGCTAGCATCGCTTCACATTTGACCCCAATCAAGACATAACACACTAATAATACATAACTTTTTACTTTGTAGTTCACTCTGAACTATCAAAAAAGTCATAATGTGTTTGGGTATTTCACACACAAAAAAAATGCAACTGATACGAGAACCTCCTCCTTTTTTTGAAGACGGTTAAAAATGCAATGTCATACCAACATCGTTAACTTTTCGGCCCCATCGACCATCTGTTCTGCGAGCAATGTGCGCTGTATAATATCACTTCAGTCGGTCCTTCGGGCTGTCGGTAACATTGGTTAGACTCCTTTCAAGGTATTGCTATTATACCGTTACACGTTTTACATGTTCCTAATCCAAAATGTTCTTCCCCACCAGGTGCTCACTGGCACAAGCGCCGGAAGATCCTCACGCCAACCTTCCACTTCAACATCTTAAAGAACTTCGCGAACGTCATCGAGGAGAAGACCCAGGACATGGTGAAGATGCTGAAGGAGAAGAAGGGAGAAGACATCAGTCTGATGCCTTTGATCAGTGACTTCACGCTGTTCACTATTTGTGGTAAGTCCCTTAAGTGTAGGAATCATCTGGCGATTTCGCGAGGGGATGAAATGCGTGTGACTAAAATGCGATGAATGTATGGAGAGAGGATCGAATGGATACAGAGAAAGACCAGAGACAAGGTGAATACTTTGTTTGAGGAACTGAGGATGTAATGGAAAAGTGAGTAGTAGCGGTGGTTGACAGGGAAGACTAGAAGAAAAAACGTTGCGCCGATCCCAAGTAAGATGGGACAAGGGCAGGAAGATGATGATTATTTTATCGATTTTGCTCTACTTACGCATTTATCTATACAGAGTTGATATGACAGAGGGGCATTAAATTACACTACGTGTACTAAACGTGTTTAGTATTAATTCGATACGGTACAAAAATAAAAAGCGCCAAAAATGAGAAATATTTTTTTTTCAAACAAACTAAATAGCTTACAAATCAGAATAAAACGCAACCACCCTTTGTAAATAAATTAGATTGACCGTAGATACCTAGGTAACACAGTGGCAACGTCGCGCGCGCGCCAGAGCGCGGTGTGTGTTATCGCGTGTCGAGGCCGACTTAGGCCTCCGCTCGCGCTGGCTTTTATGTTAGGTAAGGTTTTGAAGTACGCGCCACAAAAACAAACACAAAATTTCTCGATTTCTACTCCATTCACATTAATGCACAAATTATACTGACGGAGAATATTGTTACTTATTTTTCTAATTAAATCACTGTCCGTCGTCAAGCACTTTTGTGGGCAATTGCGGCTGTCACCATACCTTTCTCTGTACGTTCGCAGAGCTAAAGCTGCGTTTTCACGGCATTCGCCGTAAATTAAAATCATGTCAGTGTATTTTGACGCCGTATAAGTTACACGAGCCATTGTTAAACACTTTAATTACACACACACACAATCAACAAACAAATTACGTGTACCACCATAAAAAAACAGTCAATCACAAAAAAACACTAATACTAAATAATAATAATCCCAAGTTACGTGTCCTGTCACAATAAAATAAAAAAGAAGAAATACTGTCTTAAACTTATTTAGTGTCCTATCACAATAACAAAACAAAATCAAAATTGTCAGCGCGCGACAATCGTCGGCGCACTGAAAAAACAAGTTTTTTAGAGGCCCCACTTAACCGATCGCAAAAAACTAGGATGCAACAAACTGACCTATTTTTGTTTCTTTTACGCACGGAATGTTTTGCTATGATCGTCACTCCCGTAGTGAAAGTGCAAGTGTGTGTATTTATTGCTTCTTATTTTTTACTGAAATATTTTGTTGTGCTTGCGACATGGGTCAGAGCGGTAACAACACTAACAACGCATCGTAGATTTATCGTTGTAAGGTGCATGACCTCTGCTTAGACATGTATCTACGCGAGTTACATGTTGCAGCTGTTAGAAAAGATACATCGTGTTCAAACGGAGCAAAAAGTTAAAAAATCATTTGCGACTAAACTATTTAATTGATTTTTGGTACAGAGCTTGAAAATGGTACCTAGTATAGGCAGTTTAAAGGAAAACCCCTCTATCGTATCAACTCTGTATATACTAGTATTATAAAGGTAAATTTTATGAGTGTGTGAGGTTGTAGGTGGTAATCTCCATCTCCAGAGTTCCAATAGAAAGCCACGTTGCCGGACAGACAGACAGACAGACAGACGAGATATGGAAAAAACTTTTTTTGGGTCCTACTACTCCTTTGCATCGCCCTCATTCCATTTTTTATAAATTTGTTTAATGTACAGACACAACGGTTCCTACTGTTTTATTATATGTATAGACTTGCGGACGTCGCGCGGTTTCGCCCGCGTAGTTCCCGTTCCTGTGGGAGAACGAGGATAAAATATAGCCTATGATACCCGCTGATAATGTGCCTATTCATTGCTGAAAAAAAAAATCAAATCGGTCCAGTAGTTTTTAAGTTTATTTGTTTTAAATAAAAGGATGACTCTTTTGTATTCAAAACATATAATTTCAAAGATACCCATAATTTTATACGAGCCAAAGTTGTTTGTCAACACAAAGATAGGTTGAATACTGTTGTTAATTAGAATATCAACCAAGTTTAGGACAATGCTGAAGTTGTAAGTTTTGACAACAAAGTTACCTTGGAAGGGTCCTTCCTTTGTTAAAGTGCCAAAAGACCAAAGTTATCTGACCCACTTGACTATTAGCAAATAATAGTCAAGTGGGTTAGATAATGTTGGTCACAGACTTTGGCTGCGTCCCTTGTCTGCTTTTCCTGTTCTTATCAACGGTAAAATAACTGGCACGAGTCGTGATAACACTCTCCAATAAAAAAATGCATAAAAAACATATTTATCATCTATACAGTTTATCTAAAAATGTACAAAAATATACTACTAACAGTGAAAATAGAATAAAAATTACTCGAAAAACGAAGGAGATATAATTATTTTAAACTAATATCTGTCCCTCTCGCGAAAACGCTGTTTTCTATGGCAGTTGTATAGGCGTCATAGACGATGACGTCAAAGTTTACATCGGACTTCTCTATCTAATTGTAATCTATGAAGCTTTATAACTTCATCGCTGATGAAGGTATTTAAAAAATAATTTCATGATCGTTTACTAGAGCTAATAAGTATTTCATTTTGCAAATAAAAAAATCGCATGCATATTCCCTATTGGTCGGATTGACGACGGCAGCTCTGATGCTTCACGTTATTGGTTCGTCAGTCAATGCTCATCGACTATGGGCTTGCAAGTTTCGTTCGCCCACCGTACATTGGCGAGATCACCCTGCTGCATTCACCTGTGCTCACGACTCATGCCGGCTACTACAAACAGAAACAAATGTATTATTTAATGATAATTATTAATAAAGCCTTCAATAAAAATGGTGAAATAACGACCAATCAGGAGCCAGTTATTTCTAGATCGACTCAGTTGCAAATAGGTTGTGATAAACGAACATACAGACTGGAACTTTAATAGGATCACTCGTGTATCTACATGTGTGTCATGCATACCATAATAATTATCTTCACACTGCAATGTCGCTAATGTCCATATTTTTTTTCATCATCATCTGCCTAGCCTTGTCCCAACTATATTGGGTCGGCTTCCAGTCAAGCCGGATTTAGCTGAAAACCAGAATTTTAAGAGGAGCAGTTGTCTACCAGACCTCCACGACCCATTAAATATAACCGCCAGTAAATATTACAGTAATACAGTACAGACTATCCGTAACGACTGCCAAAGATCTACAAAATGACAGCCGGGACCAACGGCTTAACGTGCTTTCGGAGGCACGGAGGAAACTTGGTATGTTAAGATCGTCATGTATGGTCACCCATCCACAGACCAACCTTGGCAAGAGTTGCTTAACCTTGAAGATTGACCTGCGGGGCTGTTTTTATTTAGCCACGAGCTCCTCAAAGTGTTCATATTTTATTATCTCTACAAAATTACTCCAATGAGTGCGGCCGCCTGTATTCAACGTGTAATCAGTGAGATCATAATATTCATCATAAGTACATACCATTTTTGCTGCATTAACTTTTCAAGGCTAACGCTGAACGCATTGTAATTTGAACCTTATGGTAAAGACCATAAGATTCGAAATATGGTCGTGATTTGCAATTGCAGTATTTGCTTATCATCTGATGGACGTGATTATATGTTTGGGTCAGGTTTTTCGTATTTACAATGGCGAGGCTGTGTTTTGCATTCGAAATCATGTTTGGGCTTACTTATGAAACTCGTTTGGGCTCTAATATAATAGACTGCCGGAGTCTGTTTCCTGATAGCTACAGCCTTGAGAGAAGTCAAGAGTGAATAGGTTACTTCTGGGCAGGCGTGCGTGCTACATCTTCGACCACATCATCGCTTACCAACAGGTGAGATAGTGATCAAACACCTGCCTATCAAGAGTAAAAAATAAAAACCAGCCCAGTGCGAGTCGGACTCGCACACGAAGGGTTCCGTACCACAAACCTTATTTTTTTATATTTGAGTTGATTGAATGAAAGGTATATTGCGGTTTCCGATTTATGACGTATTAAAAAAAACTGCTTACTAGATCTTGTTGAAACCAATTTTCGGTGGAAGTTTGCATGGTAATGTGCATCATATATGTTTTTAGTTTTATCATTCTCTTATTTTAGAAGTTACAGGGGGGGCGACACATTTTACCACTTTGGGAGTGTCTTTCGCGCAAACTATTCAATTTAGAAAAAATATATATTAACCTCAATATCATCTTTGAAGACCTATCCATAGATCCCCACACGTATGGGTTTGATGAAAAAAAAAATAGTTTCAGTTCTAAGTATGGAGAACGCCAAATATTTTTTTTTTTTTATAAGTTTTTTTCTCTTTTTGTGTAAAAATCTTAATGCGGTCCACAGAATACCTCTACTTACCATTTTCAACAGTATAGTTCTTATAGTTTGGGAGAAAAGTGGCTGTGACATACGGACGGACAGACTGACAGACATGACGAATCCATAAGGGTTCCGTATTTTGCCAATTGGCTACGGTAACTTAAAAAGAGATCTTATAAACCGTGTCTTTCACGTTATCCATAAACTGTAGCAAACGCTTCTATAGCTTTAACAAATCAAATCCAACAAAGGAAGTAGTGCTTATAAAGGCTTTGTTACAAAGATATTTATAATTTTATATAATTGAGCTATGCAGTATGAAAGGGTCTTAATGTGGCCTATGTTGCCGCTTAGTGCAATTAAAACGAAAAATATTTCAAATGCTGTTTGAATTTAATTTGTTTTTCGTTGCCAAATTGAATAAAGAAGCATGCATATCGGGTGATTTACTTGAAGGTATTTAGTTTATGTCAAAGTTGAGGACGTCGTGGCTAAGTATTCTCAACAATATAGCAGAATACATAGACCATCGGCATCGGCGGATCATCGGCAATGAGAGGCTCGTCGCGTCGAAGCTCCAAAGTCTTAAACATCGACGACGAGTTGCTAGCCTGTCGGTTTTTTACCGGTTGCATTTTGGGGAATGTGCGACGGAATTGCATAATTTAATTCCGCCAAGCCCGTTCCATCATCGGACCACAAGACGAACGGCGATGCGCCACCGGTACATGGCGGACATCCCACCCATACGCACAAAACGTTTTGGGAACACATTCATAGTGCGTACAGCTAAGGAGTGGAATTCCCTGCCGGAGTCTGTGTTTCTTGATAGCTACAACCTGGGAGTCTTTAAATCAAGAGTGAATAGGTTATTTCTAGGCAAGCGTGCTCCATCTTCGACCACATCCTCGCTTACCATCAGGTGAGATAGTGGTCAAACGCGTGCCTATCAATAGTAAAAAAAAAAAAAAAAGACCTATTTTGTTGTACTCTGTGTGGGTTCATAGTGAGAGCTCTCTTTGAGATTTGTTACAGTTCATCGATTGGAAGTTGTTAGTTTTTAATGGTTTAGTTCAAATAATAGTCGACTACAATATCGCATTAGGTGGTAAACGTGTAAAAATAATTGTATGATGGAAAATAAATAAATAAATAAGATCCGCACGGGTTGATCTTCAAGGTTAAGCAACGCTACTTAAACGCGCTAATCTCAGGAACCACTGATCCGATTTGAAAAATTATTTCAGTGTTAGATAGCCCATTTATTAAGGAGAGCTATAGGTTTTATATCATCACGCTAAGACCAATAGGAGCAGAGCAGTAATAAAAATTGTGACGCAGACGAAGTTGCGTGGGTCAACTAGTCTTATATAAATATATCCATTAACGGTTGTTTAATATTGTTGTATAAAGTAGTTATTATTGTGGAGGTCGGTGTTCCTTGTTGTGCTATAAGTTATTTATGTCAGCCCTTAGTCATCTTAAACTAGGTCAATAAAGTAGCTCGCCTTACGTTACACAAGGACTCGTTTGTCCGGAGATAAAGACTGTCTTTAAAGACAAAATGGGGTTATTAACATACTAGCTTTTTGCCCGCGCCTTCATACGCGTATATCCCATTTTTTCTCGTTCCCGTAGGTATTTCGGGAAATCCTCTATTGGTGCTTCCTTACACTCCCCAAGAAACCTACATGCCAAATTTCAGCTTCATACGCCCAGTAGTTTCGGCTGTGCGATTTCTGTTAGTCACTCAATCAGTCAGTAACGGAAGATTTTTATATATTAAGGACTAGTGACCCGCCCCGGCTTCGCTCGGGTGCAAATTATATACTAAAACCTTCCTCGAGAACCATTCTATCTATTAAAAAATCCTGCATCAAAATCCGTTGCGTATTTTTAAAGATTAAAGCATACATAGGGACAGACAGACAGCGGAAGCGAGTTTGTTTTATACTATGTAGTGATTTGGACATAGCAAAACTTATCAATAAAATGAATTTTAAAATATTATTATGATAATAAGACGTTCCAAAATACGATAAATATTATTGTAGAAACTGTTAGATCACAGCAATTTAATGAAAAAAAAAATCTAAACAAAATATTCAATAGGAATAATAAAACAAAATAAGAAAGCCTCTAACTATTTTCCTCAGATCAATCCAGAGCCATTTGAAGCCAAAAAAACTAGAACAGTAATAATAACATCTATTTATCGTGTTCCATCTCAGCAAATGCAATAAAATATCTTTCTATCTCAATTACTTCCATTTGTTGGAGATCTCCGTAAACGATTCCTAGTTGACGACGAGTCTCGTATTGACTGGTTTTCCTGTTAAGTGTAACTATCAGTGTTTATTTTTATAATGTCTGTGTTATTTTAGTGTAGGCCATTTGCTGAAGAATATTCCTTTTTTTTTGTTTAAGAATGGGAAATCATCAAATGACTCCTCTCGCTCTGGGTGAAGCTGGAGAGAGTGTCAGACTCTGACTAAAACCATCTGTGTTCCTCCTAGTGCCCTTTGCGTTCCAGGGCTACGATGTCACTTTTTTTAATTTACTATAGATAGGCACGCGTTTGACCACTATCTCACCTAATGGTAAGCGATGATGTGGTCGAAGATGGAGCACGCTTGCCTAGAAATAACCTATTCACTCTTGACTTAAAGACTCCCAGGTTGTAGCTATCAGGAAACACAGACTCTGGCAGGGAATTCCACTCCTTAGCTGTACGCATTATGAATGTGTCGAACAAAGTCCGCAGTCCCTGCAGGCACTGGCCCTAGCGGGCCGCGTCTTCTATGCTGACAGCTCTTTGAGGGCGCTTCCACGTGCGCCACTGTGTTCCACACAGCGCGCCGTCGACCCGGGCTTGGTTCTGATCAGACGGCGAGCCACCCAATGCTCGCATTCTGCAGGCCCACGCCTACGGGAGCCGAGAATCGTCCGGCGACTCCCAACGCCCGGGGTGTCTTCTTCTGTTGCGGCGGCTGGGGCGTGAGGTTACCCTCTCTCTCACGCGTTCGGCTTCCTCCTTTGCTAGCATTACTGCTTCGCAGAAGGAGCTGACCGTTTCTCATGTCTCCTCGCTCCGGACCATGGCTTAATTATATTTATAGTTTACCTAAGGACCAATTTTCAATAGGCAGATATTTTTTGCGACAGGAATAAAAATGACTGTTTGTTAATTTTTTTAGTGAAAATGTGTCAGACATATTTTATGTGATTATTCCTGAGTTACCCTAGGCTGATATATTTTTTCTGAATTATCCTAATTTTTAAGGCCGGTCCCACCAAAAAACATCGGACTCTGGTAGGCGCCAAATAAACTTGCAATAAAGTACATTGGCCATTCCTTAAGATCCCTTCGAAGTTACCCGATAAATAAATTATGAACCGGTTTTTATTACCAGAGATCGTAAAGGATTTCGACAGAAGTTAATTCAGGACAGCTTAATGTCTTTATTTCTATTTTTGATATTCAGAAAGCCAATATATAAATGTGTGTCAATGATCGTTATTGCATATTTATGTGGTGCCTACCATAATGAAAACTCAGCTCTTATTAAAACATTTTTTAGGCTGAAGTTTCTGGAAAAATAATATTTCCGAAAGACAAGTTTTTTTTTTGCCAGGAGCCCGATTTTATAGATTACACTAGCTTTTCCCGCGAGTTCGTACGCGTTATCCCGTTTTTTTTCGAACCCTTAGGAATTTCGGGAAACCTTCTCTTAGTACTCCCCTCCCCTACACTCTCCAAAGAACCTACATGCCAAATTTCAGCTTTCTATGGCCAGTAGTTTCGGCTGTGCGTCAGTAATGAAGAATCTTATATACTCTTGTTAGATAAATATGTGTTCAGATAAATATCTTTAAACTAAACCCACGCAAATCAATAAATGACACTTTTGGTCCAAGGACCGTTACGTCAATTTGAACATTTTGAATACAATACCCTTTCAACGGAGACTCGCCTTCCCGTATTTTCTAAATCCATCCCCGAGCAACTCAAAAATAGTAATTTGGTTCCGCATATCCCTTTCAAAGTGGAGACCTCACATAAACCTTATTATCCTTTCCATGAATACGTAATCAAACAACCTTTTACCAACAGAGACTGCAATGGGAACGAAGCTCGACAGTGACCAGACCTCAGCTACCGTGGACTACAAGAACGCTATCCTGAACATTGGCATACAGATGTTAAGCAGGATCACACGAATCTGGATGCACAATGACGTCATCTACAAAAACACTCCTCAAGGCAAGGAATTTGCCAAGACCCTTTCTGTAGCTCGAGCCTTCGCAGACAATGTGATCATGGACAGGAAAGCTCAAAGGGCTGAGAATAAAGGAGCTGAGGAGGTTGAAGCAAGTGATGGTATTGGAACTAAGAGGAGAATGGCTATGTTGGACCTGTTGTTGGAGGCAGAGGAGAAAGGGCAGATTGATATGGAGGGAATCAGGGATGAGGTGAACACTTTTATGTTTGAGGTGAGTCTCTACAACCTGTAAGTCCTGTAACAGAATAAACGCAATTCTTCTTAAGGGGTCTTTGAACTCATCGTTGTGAACTACTTTCACTATGGGAAGAAGAAACAAAAATCGCGAAAAAATAATCAACTGGCCCATACATTTATGTGCGCATAACTCGATAAAATGGTCCCTTGTGTGTTTTTAGCACTAAACCACAAGTAATAGAACTTTTTTTATAGTTTTCAATATATTATATAAAGATATATGTATAGAAAAAGAAAAAACGGTTCTTGTGAAAGTTTATTCCTTAACTAGTCACCCGCGCTACCTCGTTTGCGTCACAATTTTCATTCATAGCCTATAGCCTTCCTCAATAAATGGGCTATCTAACACTGAAAGAATTTTTCAAATCGGACCAGGAATTCCTGAGATTAGCGCGTTCAAGTAAACAAACACACAAACAAACAAACTCTTCAGCTTTATACATAGATCTGATTTTGGACACACAAAGATATTTCTTAGCATTCATATTCTAAGATATCTCATCGGGAAACTGCAAACATCGTAATATTATAAAAAATCGCGTGAAATTGTAAAATAGGTTTTTTTTTTTAATTTCATTGGAAACGATTGAATTTGGATAGGATTTATTGTACACAAAACGAGTTTTTCATAAGTATCGAGAAATCATAATCTAATAAAGATTTATTACAATCTTACGGAATTTGCAATTTTCCGGTGACAGATAGATATAAACCATATTTTCACAACACAAAAAATAAATATAGTACAGCAGAAATGAAGGTTATTTTATTTCCAGGGTCACGACACTACGGCTATAGCCATCACATTTGGTCTGATGCTGTTGGCCGATCACGAAGATGTTCAGGTATTAGACATTCTTTTTTTCTTTACTTTTAATTGTTTCTTTACATTTATGTAAAAGGTAACCTCCGGAGGGCCTCTGGCGGCTCTGAGGGGCTCGTGACTTTTTATCAGCCGCACGGGTCCATCGGCAAGGTTATATAGCACTTGACGAGCTCGGTCAGTGGATGTCCAATTCCCATTCATTACTTAGAAGGTATGTGGGGTCGTTAGACCTTACTGTCCACTAGAGTAGACGAAGAAGACTTGCCGATACTCCTCTGTGTCTTAGAAAGCACGTTAAGTCATTGGTCTCAGCTGTCATTTGTAACGGAGACATAAGCCGCGGCAGAGTAATGTGTAGTGTGTAGTCGGCGGACAGCCAGCGAGCCAGATTTCTTTCGGATGGCCGACCGCTCAAGGACAGACCATGGTTGCGTCCGCGGATGATGTCCGATAGTGTGCACAGTTCAATGTACATTCATTAGACAGATACCTCTAAGTCGCGTGCATAAGCCGCGACTTATGGTCGCGTCCGAAAATATGTTTCCATTTTAACATTCGTTTCGTTACGACGGAATCCAAAAATTCTGCCACCAGTCTTTTCAAGAGGTATCGTTTTAAACAGTAGGTAACTGGGTTCAGGTAATCGCTCCATTTTAAATACTGCCACTCACCTACGTTTGGCTGGACTGAAAGCCAACCCCAATATAGTAGAAAAATGGTTAGACAAATTCATAGATTGAACAGGTAAATAATCTCCAAATGTACGGTTCTTATGGTATCGGCTCACAAAATAACAATTAACTTTTAGGGAAACTACGCAAAATTTTGTCCGCCGAGTAAATCTCAATATTTGATAATTACTTCGAATTCTGTATTCAAATATAGCTAATCGCGCCCGCTACTGTGTCCGCTCCCGCGCCCACACTCACCATCACGCGTTCGCTTTGCCCAGACAAAGCCCATGAGATGCATCCTTACGGGATACGAATATCATTTTCATATTTATTTATTTACTCTTGTGCAAATTGGAACAAGTATTACAAATAAAATAACGAGACTTCGTCAGCTGCGCTTTTTAATGAAACCTCGGTAGCAAGCAGAAATTAAATTCCATTTTGTCCTCTTTCAAAGAAATTGAAAAAAAATACTCACTTTTCTCAAACAACGGGATAACTGATATTGCAAGTACTTCGAAGTAGAAGGTAGAATTATTTTTAAAAATATTGGACTGTTATTTCTAAGGTCGTTTTAATATATAGTAATTGAGATGACTTTGAGCTAGATTCAAATCATCTGAGATGCACACGCATTCTCGACATCATCGTAAAAAATACCTTTTTAAATTAGCTGTTCACGAAATATACGAGTATAGGCACTGAAGAGTATTAACGTAACTGGCTTAAATAATTTAGTCTGCTTCCAACATCGTATTAAACTCATTAATTAAGTTAAAAATCGGTCATTAAATTTTAAATCCTTCACTCATCAATTTTGCTTCACATTTTACATTTTTATTCAGTTTTACAAGTGCTATAGTAATTTCATAGATTAATTTTTATGCCCGGTTATAAATTAGTAATCAATTGTTTTAGCAACTCCTGGTATTCATCTGCCTAGCCGGCTAGCCTTTTTCCAACTATATTGGAGTCGGCTTCCAGTCAAGCCGGATTTAGCTGAATACCAGTATTTTACATGGAGCGGCTGCCTACTAGACCTCCACAACCATTAACTGGGTAACACGGTACTTCTTGGCAAGACTGGAGTCCGATTTACTGGCTTCTAACTATCCGTAACGACTGCCAAAGATCTGGAAATGACAGCCGGGACCAACGGCTTAACGTGCTTTCCGACACGGAGAAAACTCGGTAGGTTAAGATAATCACCCATCCACGGACCAAATTGCTCGTAAAGGGTCTCTTATTTCACCAATTTCAATATCGTATTGTATCTCTTTACGTACTTCTGCGTTATTGTAATGTAAAACGCATGAGTCTCTTTTCAATAAGGTAAAACGGTTTATCAAGATAAACTTTTTAAATTTTAGCAAAGAGTTTTTATGTCAAAAAAGTGGTCAACATTTTATGAATGAAATTAACTTTGGGAGATCAAATATAATAAATAAACATTTTATTCTTTAATTTAATTAATTTTGACCATATTTTTTTTTAGTTTTATATATATCTACCTAATAAGTTACTAAAACTAACAAAATAATACACTAAACTAAAAACAAACTAACATATAGCATCAATAAATTCATCCCCAACGCTGTCAGCTGGTAATGTGCCCAAGAGACTGGCGGCATTGCCACGTTGAGTGGCAATTCTTAATCTCTGCCCAAAGTAAAAGCCAGCTCTTGGGTCACGCGAAGTGTCAACCAGCCGTTTCGAAATTTCTTTGAAAATGAGATTTTTTCGAACTGCTTTAACAAGTGATTAATGATTTATTCGTTTAAGAAAGTCTGAGTTTTATTTATTTCCTCGCAAATCAATCGCAAAAAAACGTCGTATGACATACGTGCGCTTTGATAATTACAGCCTCTGCTCTCTTGTAGCCCTCGGCTTCGGCTCGCGCAAGCAATATCGCCTCGGCTGTAATTTTCAACTTACCGCACTTATATCATGTACTAATGTACTATTAGGATGTTGTTGGAACTGTCCCATTTCTGTAGCGCATCGGAGATGTTTCCTCAGAACCGAACTGATAGCTTCCATGCAGTAGTTCGTAAAACAGTCACATCACTGATGCGGAAACCGCGGGACAGTGACAATAGCATCCTGAAAACAGTTGTGGAGAGTCCTTACTCACCTTTTCTGAGGCACTATGTGGGGAGAATGGTCAGGTAGCTTATTTCTCACTTTACGGTTCTCTGCACATCCTGCCTTAGACACCTACTTTGGTTTGTTTTATATATTCTTGTTTGTTTACTACTAACACTAGTTTTAAGATATTTATTACTAACTAAATGGGCTATATTGTTGTCCGAAATTGATAAATAAATAAAATAATTTAATTAAACGGCCCTAGGTGCCTATTGACCTAGCTCTGTTCTGTCTCCTGCTTGACAGGGAGGAAAGTGGAAAAAATATTTGTTTCTACTCTATTCTATATTTATTTATATCCCTCCTCTTCCAGGAGCGAATCCGCGAAGAAGTGGATAGTATCCTGAACGGTTCTGACCACGTCACCATGTCGGACCTGGCTGACATGAAGTACCTGGAGGCTGTCATCAAGGAGATCCTCAGGCTGTACCCTAGCGTGCCATTCATCGGACGAAGCATTGTTGAAGATTTTAAAATGGGTAAGACTGACTGATACAAAACTGGCACTTATTCTATGCATTAAAAGTCAAAAGTCAAAAAAAGTCAAAAACGTTTGTTTCAATTAGGCCATTAAACGGCACTTTTGAACGTCATCATTACATTTAAAATAACATAGTGACTCTACTGTCCATTCGGAAGGGTAGATTCTTATGGAGAAGAACGGACAAGAAACTCCATAGTTACTCTTTTCAAATCAATGTTTTACATGTACTGTGGTATACAAAACTCTTGTTAATATATGTAAGGACAATGAACCCAGAGTATGCAGAGGTAGACTTATTAATTTTCTAAATAAGTATATGGTACTCAAATATTTACAAATATTGGAACCATTAATATTTGTATTTGTAGGGTTTCGTGCCCAAAGGCCAACGGGACCCTATTACTAAGCCACCGCTGTCCGTCTGTCTGTCAGTGAGCTGGATCTCATGAGCCGACTCGCACTTGGTTGGTTTTTTATTTTCACATACGCATCTCAGTCGCAATCTTTAAAAGGCCTGAATTTTCATAAATTTTTCACAAATTGCGACTGACATGCGAATGAACGAACTTTGCTTGAAAATTGAGTGCTAACTCAGGTCCAGTAGGAAATACCTATGCATGATAAAAAAAATATTATCTATGCGGTTTATCTAAAAAACTTAAAAAAAAAATACAACCGACTTCCAAAAACAAAACACTACAAGGTACAAAATAACTTTGAAAGAAAGAAAGACACTTTAATTTCTGAAGTCGGTGTTTTTGGTTATTTTTTCGTTTTTTGACACCGACTTCCGAAATTAAAGTGTTTTTCTTTCTTCCGAAGTTATTTTGTACCTTGTAGTGTTTTGTTTTTGAAAGTCGGTTGTATTTTTTGTAAAAAAGTTTTTTATTTTTCACTCTTTAGTGGTACCTAGGTACCTGCGTACCCATTAACAGCGTACCGGCGCAATCTTATATAATCTTATCCAGAACTGGTGTAAACACTAAAAAAACATGCGATTCAGCAATCCCGATCCCTTTGCTATCATTTATTGAAGAGTTCCGTTGCCTACCTCCGAAGTTTTTTGTCAGATCTTCACCAAAATGAAACGGGACCAGTCCAGGAAAATACTCTTTCAAACAATAAAAGAATCATCCAAATCGGCTGACAATTGGCTAAAGTATCGCTGAACAAACATTTTTCATGGAATCTCATCATAAGATCCTAATTTATACCTTTCATCATCAGCTCAGCAATATGAGATGATGATTACCAGGCACAAATATCTGAATTACGTTAGAAAGTTTATGAAAAACGTTGTTTGTGCCTTTAAAATTTGAGGGTTGCCCTCGGTTTTCGTGGGATCCCATCATCAGATTCTGACATGGTGACAATGGGACCAATCGAGAAGTATACCCTTTCAGATGAAACAATAATTTTTCAAATCGGTTCATAAATGATGGAGTTATGAGGTAACAAACATAAAAAAAAAAAAATACAACCGAATTAAGAACCTCCTCCTTTTTTTGAAATCGGTTAAAAATATACTAACAGTGAAAATTGAATCAAAATTGCTTGAAAAACAAACGAGTTAAGTATAATTGTTTCGCGAAAACGTTGATTTCTATGGTAGCTGTGTAGGCGTCATGGACTTTGAAGTCAAAGTTCATATCGAACTTCTATTTCTAATCTATCTATTTTTTCTTTTTTTTTTTTTTTTTTTTTTTTTTTTTTTTTATCTATTTTTTTATTTCTAGTTATCTTTGAAGCTTTATAACTTCATCGCTGATGAATGTATTTAAAAATAATTTCATGATTGTTTACTAGAGCTAGTAAGTATTTCATTTTGTAAATAAAATCGTATGCATATATTGGCACCATAGATATAATAAACTGTTTTTATATTTCTATGATTGGCACCCATACCGAACTATACGGATAGCCTACTGTGACATAGGACAGTGTTTAGACTGGTCAAGACCACAAGACTTATGTTGTTCCCGCTCACTTATCTTATTTCATTAATTACGAGAATCTCTTACTTTCGAAGCTCTCGGAGTCGTGTGCACCGAGACGAAAAAGTATCTCAAAGATTAGATCCCTTGAACACTGAATTTGTAATCAGATTAATATTTAAGTCCTTCATTTCGGCTATTTCGCTGTAAATCTACTCTCGTTTTGTGGAGATTCTTTTTTTAAACCATACTAATATTATTGAGAGGAAAGATTTGTATTTTTGTATGTAATGAATAAACTTAAAAACAACAGGACCGATTGAATAATTCTTTCAGCAATGGATAGCTACATTATCACCAAGGAATATAGCCGGGAACGGGAACTACGCGGGTGAAACCGCGTGACGTCAGCTAGTTTTTAATAAAATCGTCATATTTCAGAGGAACTCGTGGCTAGATAATAACGGCCGCACAGGTCGATCTTCAAGGTTAAGCAACGCTTGCCAAGGTTGGTCTGTAGATGGGTGACCATCTTAATATACCGAGTTTCCTCCGTACCTCAGAGAGCACATTAAGCTGTTGGTCCCGCCTGTCATTTGTAGATCTTTGCCAGTCGTTACGGATCGTCAGAAGCCAATAAATCTTAAACCATCCTTGCCAAGTACAACTGTATTACCTAGTTAATGGGTCTGGTCTGGTCTGGTAGACAGCCGCTCTACGTAAAATACTGGTATTCAGCTGAATCCGCGTTGACTGGAAGCCGACCCCAATATATAGTTCGGAAAAGGCTAGGCAGATGATGATACAAGTAATTTTACCACATTATTGCATTAGTTCAGATTTTAATTGAAAGAATTACAAACTTAGCGTGTGCGTGCAAAAAAGCGAATAGACGTCATTCAAAGAAGCAACTTTGGCATCTCGTATTCATCTCTTTGGTTGTTCCGCGGATTTCATTTTACGTTCCCAAGTAGTAAATGCGATACAAATTGCCTTTTCTCCAGCATGTAGGGTTACCACACCACCTGGCTGTCTAAAACCGGGAGACAAATATTTGTATGGCCTACAGATAGTTGTTCCGAGTCTGTAGGCCACACAAATATTTGTTCCTTGCGGGAATCGAACCCGCGACACGAAGCGCAGCAGCCATTTGCTCAACCACTGCGCCAACCGTGTCGTTAGAGCTAATATTCCTCTGACTTTGATTTAATCAGGGAAACATCTCTCAACGAAAATATTAAGAGTAGCCTTGTTCATTTCCTTTAATTTGTTTGAAAGATCTTTGAACGAAATGTCGTGACTGAACTAGTAATTTGAACATCTTGGTATATTGAAATTATTATTACATAATTTGAAATTCCGGGAATATCTTGGTTATTTCTCAAAGTTTATTTCAATTTCTTTGAGGAGCCGGGAGATTTTTTTTACTCAATTCCGGTAAAGCTGATAACCCTTTTTGTAAGGATGGGAAATCATCAAATGACCCCTTCCAGTTTGGGCAGAGCCGAAGGGAGTGTCAGACTCTTACTGACTATATATGCCAATGACCTTGTGCATACAAACGGGGCTTAATACACCTCTTCACGCCACTCCACTACCCATGTTTTAATTTTTTTATAATAAAAAGTTATTTTCGTTTGTATTGCACAGCAGTAGATATTTTTTTTTAGTCTTTTGTTAAAAAATGAAGGAGTAAAATGGTTTCATCTCAACGATTTGGAGGTGATTTGGTGTTTTTTTTTCTATTATGTACAACAGATCATACATTCTGGCTAAACCAAGTTACGTGCAATGTCATGTAGATTACTACCTATTTTTTCAGTTGTAATTTCTCAGTCAATGCCGACGAAAAACTGCTTCATCTGCACGCTATTTATAAGCTTTTTCGAGAGAGCGCCCTTAATGCCCTTTGCGTTTCAGGGCCGCGGTAACTGTTTCGAACAAATTCCGTAACAGCTGATTACCCTACCAACATCATATCATTAGTAGAAATAAGTGGCAGTTACCGACACATCGCTGCGTCGGGTTGCATGTCAGCATATCAAATACCTTACGTACCTACAAGAAACGTATTCGCTCTGAGAGACTTGGTTGTGAGAAGTCTTTGAAATGCAATTTGCTTGTACGAAGATGCAGGTTGCTTAATGCATATAAGGCGCTATTTTTTATATTTATTTCTGGAATATGTAAAACAGGTGTGCATTTGGTTTATTAAGAATGTTTCGTATCTCAATTGGTAGCCAGCGTTTGACCGTAGTCGAATTGGAAAAAGTGTTAGTTGTTTTGGGTTTATTATTATGATATTTTTAGAACAGGGTTCTGTATTCCTGCCGGGTTCACGGCGATAGGCTCGTCCCTCAAAACAGACTTAAGTATTTTTTTTATTGGGTGAAATGCGGTTTCACAGGAATACCGAGGATGACGAGAAAAGTTATGTATTTTTTTCAATTAAGCACTACAAATTCTTTCAAACAAAGAAAAACATGTATGCTAACCCTGTTTAAACTTCCCCAGGTGACCTCCAAGTGAAAAAGGGGACAACAGTAGACATACACATCTACGAGCTCCACCGTCGCGAAGACCTGTATCCTGAAGCCGAGAAGTTCAAGCCGGAGCGCTTCCTCGGCAACGAGATAAAGCATCCTTACGCCTATGTGCCGTTCAGCGCCGGGCCTAGGAACTGTATCGGTGAGTAGATGGTATTTGTTAGCTTAGGATAAAGTTCAAGACGGAACGCTCTAACGCCAACAAGATGAAGCACCCCTACTTCTAATAGCTACAACCTGAGGATCTTTAAGTCAAGAGTCACTGAATAGGCTTGTAGGATCATCATCGATTACAATTAGGCGGGATAGTGGACAAACGCGAGCCTATAAGTATAATAATAACAGCCGCACGGGTCGATCTTCAAGGTTAAGCAACGCTTGCCAAAGTTGGTCTGTGGATGGGTAAACATCTTAACATACCGATTTTCCTCCGTGCCTCGGAAAGCACGTTAAGCCGTCGGTCCCGGCTTTTATTTGAAGACCTTCGGCAGTCGTTACGGATAGTCAGAAGCCAGTTAATCTGACTCCAGTCTTGCCACGAAGTACCGTGTTACCCAGTTAATGGGTTGTGGAGGTCTGGTAGGCAGCCGCTCCACGTAAAATACTGGTATTCAGCTAAATCCGGTTTGACTGGGAGCCGACCCCAATATGGTTGGGTAAAGGCTAGGCAGATGATGAGTGGCCTATAAGTCTTTTAATCTGTACAACTCTCACATAGCCAAATTGACCTCAACTTTGGACAGACTTTAATACCATCTATACTCTAATACTAATATATAAAGCTGAAGAGTTTGTTTGTTTGTTTACTTGAACGCGCTAATCTCAGGAACTAAAGGTCCGATTTTAAACATTCTTTCAGTATTAAATAGCCCATTTATCGAGAAAGGCTATAGGCTATATAACATCACGCTAACACCAATAGGAGCGGAGCAGTAATGAAAATAGTGACGCAGACGAAGTTGCGCGGGTCAACTAGTCTGATGATATAAAAGTAGACTTTTACGCTCTAACTAATGCCAGTTTGCCGTTCCACAAATGCCGCAGAGCATAGATTCGTTTGTAATAAACGAAAATGGCTGGACATGAAGAGTGTGTTGGATAATCATTAGGTAATCATAGTGGGAATGAGTTTAAAATTGGCTACATTTAGAAACAAACTTCTGAGCTGTTTTGGATAAGTTTGTTTATCGCAGTATTTTACTGGGTAACTGCAACTGGGCACCTAGCCAAGATCAAAACGAAAACTTCCCAGTGGTTTTTGACACTAGTAAAGAATAAACTGTGTGCAATAAAGGTTTCTTTAATCCGTTGAACGAGAAAACTTATTTGCCCGGTTATTAATATTTACACTACATTTTTCATTATCTTGGAGGCACCAATCGGCACCATCTTATCAGGTCCTCAACGAATGAGAGTGGTCGGATGTCCTTGTTCAGTTGTGAGATAGTTTGAGCTGATTTAATAATAATGGAGGAACTTGCCAGCCGCTGCTCCTACCCTTTTATTTATTTTATATCCCCTCTTCTTTGTGATAACCAAAAACCAGCGCTGGTTGTCTGACGCCCAGCAAACGCTGAGATGGTAAGACGTTCGGTATGCCCGCCCATACCGAAGAATTTTACTGCATTATTCTTCTCCTATACCTACTCTCTACGTCTGTGTCGAATTAATGTTTGTCAATAGGAATGAGTCCTGAGAAAAAAGTCTATTTGATCCATCAGTAAGGTTATCAAATAATGTCTGCCCTGCTTGGGCGGAGTCGAGGCGATCGGCGGCGGGGATCTCTCGCATCCGGCCATGGTTCAAGCCATGGTTCGGAGTGAGGAGACATGGGAAGCGGTCACCTCCTTCTGCGAAGCAGTAATGCTAACAAAGGAGGACGCCGAACGCGTGAGAGAGAGGGAAAACTCACGCCCCAGCCGCCGAAACAGAAGAAGACGCCCCGGACGTCGGGAGTCGCAGGACGATTCTCGGCCACCGTAGGCGCGGGTCTGCGGACGGCGAGCATTGGGTGGCTCGTTGTCTGATCAGAACCAGGCCCGGGTCGGCGGTGCGCTGCGATCCTAACGCACCTCAAGGAGACGTCAGCACGGAAGACGGGGCCCACTAGGGCTAGTGCCTGCTGGGGCTGCGGACTTCGTTCGAAAGAGGCACCGTACCCTGGAACGCAAAGAGCACTAGGAGGAACACGTATGGGTTTTAGTCCGTAAGAGTTTGGCACTCCTGCTGTGTCCAGAGCGGGAGGAGTCATTTGATGATTTTGATGATTTGTTAAAAAAAAAAGTTATCAAATAACATTGGACACGTATTTTTGCTACGTACACGTATTTTATCAACAAAAATTTACGAAAATATGTCTCAACAAAAATCGCGTGGACATCATCACTATTTTGTAAAATGTGTACGTGTACAAGTGACGTCACACAAGCTTTCAACGCACTATATTATTATCGTCTTATCTTATCTACTATATAAAAATAAGTCGGGTTTTCCTTCCTGACGCTATAACTCCAGAACGCACGAATCGATTTCCACGGTTTTGCATTCGTTGGGAAGGTCTCGGGCTCCTTGAGGTTTATAGCAAAGAAAATTCAGGAGTAGGGTAGGTAGGGTGGGTAGAGTAGGTAGGGTAGGTAGGTATAGTAGCCAGTTGACGGGAGCGAAGCCGCGTGGGTCAGCTAGTTTTTTATAATAAAAAAAGAGAAAATATTAATCCAGTACTTTTTGGAAATCTATCTCACGAACTAATTCGATTTTTGTTAGTCACCTACCCTACTAACATTGCCACTTTTCACCCGCAGGTCAACGCTTCGCCATGCAAGAAATGAAGACTACCCTCAGCGAGATCTGCCGCAACTTCAAGCTGGTGCCAAAGGTGAAGGGAGCCCGGCCCCGGCTGATGGCAGACCTGGTCCTCAGGCCCGTCGACCCCATCTACGTCAAGTTTGTTCCGCGTTAAGAAGTCTTGGTTATCGCGGCTATCAATTACTGTATTTCGGTAATAATGGGACACTTCGAGTTATAACTCTCTTTCTTGAAAACTTGAAATGTATATGTTAGAAACGACGCTGAACAAATTTCATTTAGTTTTCCCGTTTAAAAAAAAATTAAACGTTAATTTTATTTTACAAAAGAAATCTGTATGCCAGTATTAAAACCGACTTATTAAAAAATATATATAAAAAAAAAACAGTAAAAACCTACTTATGCTTAAATTTTATATTAACGGTTATAATTTTAAAGAAAAATAATAACTATAGTAACAGGTTTCAAATTACCAATATAACGATTATTATGCTTGAAAGCAAATTATAATAGGTAGAGATAGTTGATTATCATCATCATCACATCAGCCGAAAGACGTCCACTGCTGGACATAGGCCTCCCCCAAGCGTCAGCGTCGCCATAACGAGCGGTCTTGTTGATCATAATGATTATTATTTGTTTAAAATAAAAATAAAAAATTTTAGTGAGGGAATATTCACAAATTGTCAATCAGGTTAAGTTTAATTTAAGTCCTTATAGTTATTAAGATGTTCCACTAAATATAATTAAAGCTACAAAGTAAGATCTAGCATGTACGGGCAAGTTTAACATCGCTCAATTCTGTTAACTTTAAAGTACATGTCAAAGTATCGATAAGGCTTAGCTCAAACTAATGCTTGCGTTTGTAAGTTTATTTTTGTAATAAAAATATTTGTGAACTTTGTTTACGTTTTAATTACATTATGTACCTACCTATTTTTAACATACAGGCTCTGAAGTCCAAACTTAAAATTTGCCAAAGAGCTATGTAGCTATTCTGCAAATCAAATTGACCAACGCGGCCGAATCCGCAGCACTTTATACGCTCCAAGCACCATCACATGTTTACCTACCTAGCTGGTAGTTAAAGGATCATACAGACGAACGGCACTTCACCATCGGTAACGCCAACTGCCGCCAACGCATTGACACCTGCCGCCTACAGTTAACGACAGACTGCTGTCGCCTCCCGTCGACGGCTGCAGTTGGCGTTGCAGTTGGCGAAGTGACATTCATCCGTATGAGCCCTAAGATAGAATTGCTTCTACAATCCCAGAAATAAATCCGTACGATCTCTGGTACTTGTAATGATATCGTCACCCGTACCTTTTTTTTGTGGGAAAACTCTCATAAGAAATTCTCCGCCTGGGGAGAACAGCGTGTTGTATCTTCTAACGACTAAAACCACGATTCCTATTGCTACTTTGATTCAGGCCCCGACCAGGGAAAAATTATATAAACGCAGTTTATATTGTAAATGAACCTGTTTATAACCAAAACAAAATGTTTTTTTTAAGAGACGTAGGTAATTAAATTCACGAGAATTGTCACACATATAAGTTCGATGTTTAACTCCTTAGATTTTTGGGCCCAGCAGGTCATCATCATCATTTGCCTAGCCTTTTCCCAACTATATTGAGGTTGACTTCCAGTCAAACCAGATTTAGCTGAATACCAGTATTTTACAAGGAGTGGCTGCCTACCAGACCTGGGTAACACGGTACTTCAAGGCAAGACGAGTCAGATTAACTGTCTTCTGACAATCCGTAACGACTGCCAAAGATCTACAAATGACAGCCGGGACCAGAGGCACGGAGGAAACTCGCTATGTTAAGATAGTCACCCATCTACAGACCAACCTTGGCAAGCGTTGCTTTACCTTGAACATCGACCCGTGCGGCTGTTATTATCTAGCCACGAGCTCCTCATTATATTTTTGGGCCCAGTAGGTGGCTACATTAAATGCAGAGTCGTCGGTAGAATAATTAAATCTTCGGGATTTAATTAATGCCACCGACCGAATTGCAAGTGCATGGGTACTTGGAGCATTCCAACGTGTGGCTCATATTTTCAACTGGAGCACCGCACTCACATTGAATATCCGACGGGTCTATGAAACCCAAGGAGCCTCGCCGAGCGGCGTTAAATACATCGTACTACGATACCTGCTAGTCTATTCTGTAAATAACCATTTCGATATCGAGCTCCACCTGTGTGACAAACCTCACAAATTGAGCTTTATTGCACACAACATAAAGGTCTTACGTTAAGTGGAACTATTCGCCACGAAGGGCGGACTTTACTCCGCTACTAAGGAAGGGTCAAAAACCCCCATTTTAACCCCCATTGAGCCGAACAAGAAAACAACAAGCGAGAAACCGTTCCCATAAAAGTTTTCAGCCCCTGAATAATTTACGAAATCGTGTCCTAGCATAACATGAATAAAACGATTTTTTCGGTTACCAATTTAGATACATCGGCATCGTCTATTTTTATTGTTGGATGAAAATTTTGTTACAGGTCTGGTAAACTTGTTTTGTCAGGAAATTATACTTAGGGCCATATCCTATGGCTCAAATAGAGTGAGGAAATTGCGGTGGCGACAGCGGGCGCGAAATATTTATTTGAACTTTAGGTAAAGAAGTGGTACCTATATGCGGACTTACTGTCTATGGGCCCAGAATGCTGCAGCAAGTCCGCCTGATGGAATTAAATACGAATTCGGTAAAATATCCTTAAACGAGCAGTCATTAGGTCGATGTTTCCCGTCTCCGCATCTGTAGCACCCGTCGATATTTAATTTATGTATGCCCTCAGTCATTCCCGTAGTACGGTTCTCCACCGCATGGGCGTCGCGCTCAGCAGCCTCCAGCGACAATGCTAGACTAACGGCTCGGTTATACGACAGTTCTTCTTCTGCAAAAAGTTTCTGACGTATCATTTCGCTATTTAGGCCGCATACTAGCTGGTCCCTGAGGTTATCGTCAAGGGTAGTTTTAAAATCACAGTGTTTCGCTAATTTTTTTAGCTCAGTAACATAGTCCGCTATTGACTCTTGATGTAGTTGACTTCGCTGTCGAAACTTATATCTTTCAGCTAATATGGAAGGTTTAGGTTGCAGGTGTGCTGCTAATATTTCCACTGCTCTCTTGTAGGTTAGTTCAGAAGGTTTTAAGGGGCTGGCTAACGTCGACAAAAGTTCGTATGCTTCTTCACCCATAAATGATATAAGTGTAGGTAGTTGTAGTTCTGCTTCCACCTTATTCACCAAAAAGTACATCTCAAGTCTCTCAATATATGCGGACCTGTTCCCCGTTTTTATTGTAAATTCACTCACTTTACCGATCGACATTTTGTTATTCTTCAACAGTCACTTGAAACACTTAACTTAACGTCCTGTGATTTTATCCTCGTCGCCACTGTTAAATCAAAGACGAGTGTGCTCGATACAACGTTTAGTGCGAGACTGTTCGTTGCTTACATTGATACTTAACGCTACTTATACTTAGGAATACATAACTACATATATCGATACACAACAATTTACAAGACACTGCGTGTAAAAAGTAATGTCAGATTTGGCACATACGTAGATATTAGAAAAAAAAAAGATTTGCAAACGACTATTTCAACTTGAACACGTTCTCTACTAACCAACTAATACAAGAACAAAAAAAACCACTTGCATTTGCGGAAGCGACGAGCGTCAGAGCGCGCGGAAGCGGAGCCTCGAATTTTGCGGGCAGCGGGATGGTGGTGGCGGCGCGAGAGCGGGGCGGACAACGCAGACCCTTTCTCGAAATAGCGGATAGATCGCGCGGCACTATAGCGGCGTAGTGTTGTGAGATATTTGTTTTTATTCGAAATGTCTGAACGTCATTTTTGTATTTTTTTTTTTTATTCAAACTTATGCCTCACGCTCGATTTATTATGGGGAAAAGAAGAAAATAAATTGCACAACACTGCAATGCAGACGCGCGGGCGGTCACTGCTTGACTGGAGTGCACCACTCGTTGCCCGCCCCCGCGCCGCTGCCGCGCCTCTGTTTTCGAGGGCTGGTCCATTTGATTTACACATTAGATCCTGCCGCTCCCGCGCCGCCTGTCTGCAAGATTCGATGCAAAGGCCTTACGGCTACACTGCCAGGCTTAGCTATTGAACTTAGTAGCGGAGATAATACACCCAAAAATATTTATCTTGACCATTGCATAACCTCTGAAAAAACAACTGCCCGCAACCACATCTCACTTTGCACTGTGGCCACCACGGAAATTTCAAAAACATAATAATATAAATATAGAAATAAAAAGATAAACTTATTTTCACCTTAGTCGCTACGCGCTCACTTGGAATAATTTCCTGATCTGAGAAATATTCCCTCACTGTATTTCGGAAACACTAAACTGTTTGCAAAGCTGTTTCCTAAGTTCGGCAAATTGTTTCTGTGTTGAGATCGTTTTAGGTACAGAGTAAGGAGCACTTCAGCAGGCGCCTAGAGGCGGCTTCGTCTTTTCAACACTTTACATCCAAATTTTATTTTCAATTAACTTTATGTATTCGCAGTATTTAGCGATCTCGTAGTGAAGAATAAATAAAATAGTTCACCCGCGCAACTTCGTATGCGTCATAATTTTCGATACTGCTCCGCTCCTATTGGTCTTAGCGTGATGATTTATATAGCCTTCCTCAATAAATGGGCTATCCTATCTAACACTGAAAGAATTTTTCAAATCGGACCAGTAGTTCCTGAGATTAGCGGGTTCAAGCAAACAAACGAACTTCAGCTTTATATATTAAAGTATAGATAAATAATGAACATGAACATGAACATAGGTATATGTTCATGTTCATGTTCACAAAACTAAATCAAAAATTCGTCCTTCGATATCAGCTGATAATGTGCCTAAGATACGGACGGCATTGCCACGTTGAATGGCAATGCTTAGCCTCTGGCTAAAATAAAAGCCAGCTACGGGAAGTGTCTACCAGCCATTCCAATTTCTAATTTTATTTGTAGGTACCTACTGTCGGGATGTGTCTCATGTCTGGGACACCTAGAGGACCGGATCGATAGGCCTATTTATGTTTGCCTGTTTATGTATTGTAGAGGTATTTTGTTTATTTAGCAGACTTGATGCACGTAAGTACAAAACCGGATTTAAGGCATTCTTTGATATTCAACCAAGAGATACCACGGCAGCTGAGCTGAGCTCTTGACGCTGCCGGCTCAACCACTCCGTACTCTATGGTCTTCAGCTAGTATCGAGTACCGTCAGCTGGTGTCGAGATGCAAATTCTTGATGCTCTACTTATTCAGTTAAACTTCAAACCGAGTAGTAATACTTCAATGAGACGATTGAGAGTTGGTTTTGTTGACTTTGAGGTATGTAGGTGAAGCTAGCTAGTCTATTTTGATTTGGTGAGTTGGCCGTTCAAAGACATACTAGACTATATAAAGATATTAGCATGTCCGCCAAATCTACCCCACCCATGTGTTTATTGTAATGTTTTACAATTTGGGGACATTCTACATGTACCTTCTTTTTCTCATCTTTATCATATCGCGCGAGTCTATATAAGAGCTAATAAGTGTGACGACCTTATTATCGTTCCACTTTACCACCGCCAGCTTGTTTTTATTACAGACTACTTGAGCGCTAGAACCACGTTTCTTCTTCTTCATTTGTTGGTCCGTTGGCAATAATTCCTGACACCCTCGTAAACGATTAGTCCTTATAGTACCGAGACTTAGAATGCCGTAATCTTCTCGCAGTATGTGCATTATTTCAGATGACATGAAAAAGTTATCGACGTAAACAATGGCCGGCTTTTGCCTTATAGTTTGGCACAATGCAATCACTACCTTGCCCCCCAAACCAATTGAAGCTTCTTTGACCCTAAATGTCAGTCCAAGAAACGTGTCATCGCCACCATAACGAAGAAAATCGTATATAATACCCGAGACTCCCGCACGCACGAAATTCTTGAATCCCCCCATTTTTTGAGTTTCTACTACTACCGTACATGATCACTCGTTTGTATGATTTCTTTTTATAATAACGTTATCTAATATCATTATCATCTGCCTAGCCTTTTCCCAAATATACTATACTGGGGTCGGCTTCCAGTCAAACCGAATTCAGCTGAATAACGTTACCTAATAAATCGCTTGTTATTCAGTGTCAGGTTATGGAGTGCAGTCGCTCCTTATATCCTCCTATACTAGTACGCAGACGGATGGAAAAGTCTAGGCAGATGATTGATCTCATTTACTATACTGAGATATGTTAAACCGGCACAAATAATGATTTAGTACCTATTTAAAGGTCTGGACACCATAGCAATAATTACTTGCTTTTAACCACCGACGCAAATACGACGGAGCGTTAGAAGTTTGACGTGTCATGGTGTGTGTGTGTGTCGTAGCTCCCGAAAGGATGATCAGATTTTGATTTTGTTTTCTTTTTTTGTTTGAAAGGTAAATTAGGGAGTGTCTTTAGCTATGTTTGATGAAAATTGGTCCAAGATGGCCGCCGCCACAAAATGGCGGATCACATTTTTTTCACAGCTCCCTTAATATGGGTATCAAATTAAAGGGCTTGACTATTAAAATACTAAACACGATGAAATATTTCAAATCCAAGATGGCCGCCACCACAAAGTGGCGTATTACAATTTTCATTCACAACTTCCTCAATATTGGTATCAAATGAAGGGGCAGAACTAGTAGAATAATGTACACTATATTGAAAGGGGTTGAAGAATATTAACTAACGAAATGAAAATGAATTTTAAAGCATGTTTGCGGTCTCCCGAGGCGATGACGCCTGGCCCAAAGTACCTTTATTAAACTAAAAGGATCAATAGAATTAACTTTCTCTGTCGGGGGTTTTTTAAATTGTTAATTTAATTTTTATGATATGATTATGATTATATTTTTCATGAATGCTCCGCTCCTATTGGTCGTAGCGTGATGTTAAGGCCTATAAGCCTTCTTCGATAAATTTTCAATTCGAAATAGTAGTTCCTGAGCTATGCGCGTTTAACCAACCAAATAAACAAATAAAGTCTTCAGCTTTATAATATTAGTACAGTTAATGAATAAATGAGTGATTATAATAATTAATTTTCCAAACAAAACACACTAGTTCGTTTGCACACATTATTATGTAGCATGTTATATACTTTCATAGTCACACATACGCAAACGCGAAACCACACTGTTATGATTGCAAACATCAAATGTAGTGAATTTCTAAAAGTCCCAAGTCACAGGCGATAAACCTAATTTGGGAACCAGGGAACCTGTCTGTGTAAATTATTATCTCCTTTATTCCACGAAGTCAGCGGGCAAGGAGCATTATATGTACATCTCTGCGGCGCGTTTAAATACGCGCCGCCACAGTGCTGGTGGCGTCAAATGCATAGATGTATAATGTAACTGCTCGTGCGGCCCGCCGCGCCGCTCCTTGCCCGCTGAGTTCGTGGCCGCGGCCTTACTGACTAGAACTCATTCGTGTTCATTAGAATGCCCTTAGCGTTACAGGGCTGTGGTAACTCTTCCGTGTTTATGCGGGCCCTGCATTAGTCTGGACATCACAAACACAAACACCACAAACATAAAACAAATCTTAGCACGTTCCACAACTTGCATCCACTAGATTAACAAGCAGCCTATTCATAGACTTATTTCCGAGGATGCGTTTGCGGTTCTGTGCTGTTCACACGTTCTGCGGTTTGCAATGTTGGTATGCCTTCGAGCGCCGCCCGCATCTAATTTAGTTCTTATCACCACAAATGCCCATAAACAGATATATGGGTCAATCCCGTGGAGTTTCTTGCCGGTTCTTCTCTAAAGGAAACGAACAATTCGAATCGTGCACTATCTTCTGACGTTCTATAAGTGCCCATGTAGGCATACAAGATATAAAATTCTTTGGAATTTTGACTGATAATATTATTTAGAATAGAAACCGTACTACTAGTATGTAACAGACCCAGTTCTCGATATTGGCAATATCAAATTGTGCTAGGACAGGTTCATCATCACTGACAGGACTATTGTGGCCAGAAAGCCTGATGTAGTTGTGGTGGACCGAACCGAGAGGCGTGCAATTATTGTAGACATACCGTTCCGCATGACGAGAACCTCGTGGAAGCTGAGAAAGAGAGACAAATCAAATATCTTGACTTGACTCACGAGGTTGGTGGTTAGGGACTCATCCAACTGTGCCGAAAGTCGTGTCATCATAATCATCATAGCAGCTGGAAGACGTCCACTGCTGGACATAGGCCTCCCCCAGAGGGGGGAGTTTGCCATAATCGCCACGCTTAGCAGGCGGGGTTGGCGAACGCAGTGTTTGATGTTACGTTTTATAGAGGACGCTGCTGCCCATTCTTTGGTGAGTTCCTCAGTAGCCTCTTACGACACCCACGGGAAGTGATGGGATGGTATTATTCTTTTACGGCACCATTCGGCACCGGCCGACACCATACGGCAAAGTCAAGCCAAGTTGTGTCAGCCAATGGCTGTAGATACGAATTTTGAACTCTCGACCGCCATCTATCCGCTATCTCGATACAAAAAGTGGTACCTTCATCTGGATACGGCTCGTATTGTTAGGAGTTTTCTCTTTCTGGAGCCCTAACCGTCATATCTTGGACCATGTTTCCGATACCGGTGGGCTAAAATTTTTTTTTTTATTTTTATTCAAATATTTAAAAATATCATTTAATCGAATAAACGAGGATATTATTGAAATTAATAGCAGGAAACGAAATGTTGTTCGCATAATAAGTTCTCTAAAAATTTAAAGTTTAGCCATTCCGAGTGAACTTTCATTACATTATGACAAAAGTTATAATTTATTGCACTCGGGCACCATGATAAGTCCCTGATGTGGCACAAAAGATGTTGTTCCCTTATTATTTGGTTTCATCTTGAGTTTAAAGCACTTTAGATACTGGAGAGGGATAATAAAAAATGCAGTGCAAAGCTGTTAAGCTCTCACTCGAGATTAGGTAAAGTCGTTAAATGGAATGGGGCCTTCGTACTAATTTTGTTTTAGCAATTTGTTAGTGCTTATTTTCTTAAAGGTCTAAGTGGGATGAGAGTGGAGTAACGTAAGTGCTAATTTGGTTGCGGAATAAACGACCAGAGTGGTTTCTGCCAGAAAATCGACGCGCCTGAAAACTGTTTTTCGATAATATTGAGGCAATTGGCTGTTGATATTATGATTTTACAGCAGTTCTAGTGCTTTACGATTTTTGTTACAGAACTTGATCCAGTTCTGTAACAAAACAGTTCTGTGCCGATAGTCGGCCTGATGGTCAAAAGCTTCGACGACCATCTGTCGAAGCTGGCGTTACGCGGTTGGGTAAAGGGTCTGATACAGAAGGCAGTACTCCTCGATACGGCTCGTATTGTGATGAGGTTCCTTTCTCTAGAGCACTAACCACCGGTAGCTTGGAGCCTGCTCCTGACACCGGCGGACTACTATTTTTGATATTTTTATTTATTTATAATGCGTTTTTTTAAATTTATATATTTAAAAACTTAACATATATGTGTATAAAAATGAATAAACGAAATAATAATAACAAACATTTATTTGGTGTCCCATTCCATTTGAAATGTCTAAAGGGGCCTCTGCCAGTTGATTTCGGCCCCTCGTACGCCTATCAAAGTACCGGGTCTCTAGGGACCCGAGAAAGTGAAAAACATTTATTTCAAGTACCAACTCATAGTGTTAGTAACAATATACTTACAATCTGTTAGTAATACATTAACAACACAAAAAAAAACAAATCAGTTTACGACATCACTGCTGCAAGGTAACAGGCCCAGCTGATACCCAGCACCAGTGGTTCACAAACGCACAATCTAGCCTGCTTGCTATCATGGACAGGATACTGTTGGCGCTGCCCCACACCTTTCTGACCAGGTATGCGTACCGCTTCCGCATCATAGTGTAAAAACAGTCAACGTGAGCTTCAGCAAACTTCCCCGATGCACTGAAGTATCGGGGTAACCCCATCAGCATCCTGAAAGCGTCATTGTACTGAACTCGAAGAGCGCTGTATGATTTCTGAGTATAATGAACTCGACCATAAAAATCAAAAGTTCAAAAAAAGCAGACAATAATAAAAAAAATTGCTACACATTAATTAACAAAAAAACCAAAAGAAATGAATGTCAATAATAAACAAATGTCAAAACAGTACATGTTAAGGCACAGTCTGAAAACAGATAATAAGATTATATCAATATACAAAATTAATGACGTTATACAATTCTAATGAAAATAAGCAAATAATAATTATGCAAGCAAATAACAATATACAATTTTAAAGACAATAAGCAAATAGTAATGTCAATATACAATTCCAATGTCAATACACAGTTCAAAAGTCAAAATACAATACTAATGTCAATTCATATACTTTGAACGCGCTTCCCGCGCAAATGCGACCATCTACTTTTTGGTCATCTAGAGTGGCGTGAGGGTGCGTTCGTAAAACATGCATCCTCGGCGCGGTAAAAACACATTGTGTGCATAGGCTCTTGCATACTATCAGCAATGAATATGAGTTTGAAGTTCTTTAGTTGTATTATAACTTTCGAACGAAGTTAATTCAATATCTTAAAAATTCTCCAAAACTAAATGGCGGTGTTTGAACTGCAATTTGCCTTTCAATTGCCTCAGCTGGGTGGCAAAAAAAAAGTACAACATCCGATTTGACCACATTATATACCACGAATGGAGGAACTTGTAGCTAAAGAATAACAGACGCACGGGTCGATCTAATGGGTTGTAGAGGTCTGGTAGGTATCCGCTCTACGTTAAATGCGTATTCAGCTAAATTCAGTTTGACTGGACGTCAACCACAATATAATTGGGATAACACTAGGTATTTTCGAAATGTAGGACTGTAATTTAAATAAATCACTAAATAAAACTGAGGTGGGTATTGTCAAAGATTATTCAATGACCAATGTATAAAGAAGAATCAAATTAGCAGTCCAGCATCTGCTGCAAATCTGCAATACCATCCGCTTATTTCAATTGTGAAATGTATTTACCTACTCGACATTTTTGACGCAAACCGCATCCATCCCGTTGCCTTCAAAGCAGTCTGTCCACTAAACAAGTCTCAATTAAGTCAAAAACCTTTAGTGCCTTTGCAAACGGCGTTTTTTTAACGCGAAAACGACATGCATGATGTTCGATGCGCGCTAATTTAACGCGCTCTTTAACGAAATTCAGGCGTAGACAGTAATATTTAATAAGCATACGTGGAATAATTTACGCACAGATACGACGATATAGACGCGCTGCAGTCGCGCGCACCTATTTACCTATTGTAATAGACAAATCACGTATGTAGACGAAGTCGTGGGCAGAAACTAGTTTCTAAACTCAATTTTTTCGTAAACTGTTACTTGATATATTGATGTTTGACGTATTTCAAACGAAGAAATAAAATGATTTATTTTAGTCTGTTTCTTGACATAAAATGTGAGATTAATGCTATAAAAACAGAAACTCCAATCTAGAAAAAAAAATGCTTTCGCTATATTACTTTACGAGGAGGACAAATAATGTTCGTGGACGAAGGTATACTCAGAAGATGACAGGTGATGTGTTTATCATCATTTGCCGGTGTTTTAGCCACTATTCATTTCCTGTGATGAGTCCATTATTGCATTAAATCCTGTGTCTTCAGGTAAACTTAGTGCTTTCGGTAGTTCTAATTTTTATTTCATGCCATTTTTATACATCATTTCAATATGGGCACGAATAGAAAATGACTACAATTATAATATTGTCCAAGATCACAAATATACACACTCACACGGTGGAAAAAAATTTATAACACTAATTTTAATAAATAAAAAGTTTAAGCTGGTGAATTATGTAAAATATTGTTAAAAAAAATATTTTAATTACGAAAATCTGACAGCTCGGATCTGCAAAAAGTGACTTAGGTTTTACCTTGATAAGGCCCACGGACCATCTGAATTGTTTTGAACCGACAGTGATGCAAATACTTTTAAAAGGCAAAAGAAGAGATGGCGATAGAATGAGGGTGGGTGGCTCGGAATGAGTAATGTAAGTGTCTAAATTAATTTTCACATTTTATAACATAAAAGTATAACCAAATTAAAATATGGTAAGAATTTCGCTAGATAAGATTATTTTCTATGTTTAAAAGTAGTTTTCATAAAATCAATCCAATGCATTACGTAATGAAAATGAAAATGGCAAAAAGACAGATCGAACTCTGCAATTTTTTTCTATCGAGAAAATTTCTTCGCATCGTGTATTCCTTTAGAATTGAGGTAGATCATAAAGTCAAAAAACAAAACAAAATAGGTATCAAATCTCTATAACAGGTACATTACGAGAAAAACAATTCTCAAAACGACCTTATTATTCGCTTATCGCATTAACTTGTTTTTTTTTTTAATTTGTGTTTTAAAGTATATAAGCTTTCTGCACTCATTTTGCATATATCTTTTTCACAATCCTCCGTCCGCTTTTTAATTTTTCATAAACTTTTCATATTTTGAACCATTTGCGGAATCTAATCTCAGTTTCAACTAATATATTATATCTCTCATGCCTTAATATTTTTTATATATTTAAAAAAAAATAAGAGTGAATAGTTAGACTGAACACGCTCCTTCTGAGTAAGCTCGCTCCATCGTAGACTTTGTCTCTGTCATCTCTGACCTAGACTAGAGTCAAGAGCAAACCCATCACAAATCTATACTAATATATAAACCTGAAGAGTTTGTTTGTTTACTTGAACGAGCTAATCTCAGGAACTACTGGTCCGATTTGAAAAATTATTTAAGTGTTAGATAGCCTACTTATCGAGGAAGGCTATAGGCTATATATATATCATCACGCTGAGACCAATAGGAGCGGAGCAGTTATGAAAATTGTGACGCAGACGAAGTTGCGTGTGTCAACTAGAAAATAAATAAAACTAACAGTTGATTTTTTCTTAAAACCGGAAAACTAAAGGCAATATGTGTAGCGTCGTTTCTACCATGTACGAGTTATCGAATTGTCACATTAGTGTCGAAATACAGTACTATAGTTGTGATAATCAAGATTTCTTAACGCGGAAGAAACTTGACATAGATGGGGTCGACGGGCCTCAGCACCATGTCTGCCATCAGCCGGGGCCGGGCTCCCTTCACCTTTGGCACCAGCTTGAAGTTGCGACAGATCTCGCTGAGGGTAGTCTTCATTTCTTGCATGGCAAAGCGTTGACCTGGGGGTGGAAAGTGGCTATGTTAGTCGGGTAGATAACTAAAAAAATCGAATCCGTCAGACAAATTTCCAAAAAATTTGGAAACGTAATTTCTCTTTTTCTAATTACGAAATAATAAGACAATATAGTGCATTGATATCTCGTGTGAAGTCACTTTTTACAGGATAGTGATGCAACAACGTTTTATCTTCGTCAATTTGTATCGATTTGAAAAATCTAAAATACGTACTTATCCAATATTATTCGATAATCTTATTAAAGGACTTACTGAAAGAAAAAACGTGTTGCGACAACCTCAAGCATGGGAATGGGATAAGGGTAATCTTACTGACGGACTTAATAGTTTTTTTTTTCTCTGAAATCACCCCTATCGACAAACATTTATTCGACACAGACAGTATAGGAGATACCTAATACAGTACAATTGAGCTGCATGTGCACGCATAGTGTTTTATTTTACTGGGCTATTTTTCGTTGGGCATGGCCATACCGAAAGGGTTACCATCTCAGCGTTTTTTTTTTGTTTAAGTATTTTTTGCTTGGCGCCAGACACCCAGCGCTGTTTTTACTTTGCACCACGCAGTTCAGCACGCAGTTTCACGGAAGAGGAAAAATAAAATAAAATAAAGGAATGGTTAAGGTCGCCTTCTAATTAGTCGCTAAAGGCCGCGCGGCAGCAGCGTGACAGTAGCGCGGCTGTCGTGCTGCTTTGTTAATCCATACAATCAATAAAAGCAAAGTGACGCGCGGCTGCAGCGCGACAACAACGCGGCTGCCGCGCGTTTGTTATTTGTATGGATTAAAAAGCAGCGCTGCATCCGCGCTACTTAGCGACTAATTTGAAGGCGCCTTAAGTGTAGCGGCTGGTAAGGTCCTCCATTATTATTAAATCAGCTCATACTATCTCATAACTGAACAAGGGCCTCCCACCACTCTCATTCTCTCCTCCAAAGGAACATTTATTTTACACAATTCAGTCTTTATTAGTTTCGAAAATCACTGAGAAGTTTTGATTTTGATCTTGGCTAGATGCCCAGTTACCCAGTAAAATACTGCGATAAACCAACTTATCCAAAACAGCTCCGAAAGCTTGTTTCTAAACGTAGCCAATTTTAAAACTCATTCCCACCATTAATGACTTGCCAACACAAACTATATCGGCAATATTGCCCGCCATTTTCGTTGTAGTTATCAGGCGTAGGGGTACTATATTTCGATGCTGAGATAGCGCTCCGGCTGATACTAAAAGCTAAGTTACACAAAATCTAATAACCGATGCAGTTCCTAGGCCCGGCGCTGAACGGCACAAGGGCGTAGGGATGCTTCATCTCGTTGCCGAGGAAGCGCTCCGGCTTGAACTTCTCGGCTTCAGGATACAGGTCTTCGCGGCGGTGGAGCTCATAGATGTGTACGTCTACTGTTGTCCCCTTCTTCACTAGGAGGTCACCTGGGAACGAAATTAAAAGGAGTTAGAGACATGGTTTTTTGTTTGAAACATTTTGGAGTGCTTGAATTGAAAAAATAACAAGTGTTCATGTCATCATCGGTATTCCGAGAGCTATACTGTAAAACCTCATTTTGCCCAATAAAAAAAAACTTAAGAGCTTATATTTAGCGTTAATAATTTCTGTCACTTCGAAAGGCGTCATTTAGCCATTTAGGAAGATCCCTCTCTCCCCGAGCGCAACGCACTCTCTCCTCGTTCTCGCTCATCAAAAGTTCAATAAATCGAATATAGCGACACCCCGTCAACTAATTCATACCACCAAATGACTCAGGGTTACTTGCAAGCAAATTATATATATCGATACTTTTGTTAACAACCTTTTTAACGATATAATAAAATTTATTGGCTTCTGACTGCCAAAGATCTACAAATGACAGCTGGGACCAACGGCTTAACCTGCTTTCCGGGGCATGGAGGAAACTCGGTGTGTTAAGATGGTCACCCAACCACAGAACAACCTTGGCAAGCGTTGCTTTACCTTGAAGATCGACCCGTGCGGCTGTTATTCTTTAGCCACGAGCTCCTCCGTTCGTGATATATAAGGTGGTCAAATCGGATGTTAAACTTTATTTTGCCACCAAGGTAAGAGCAAAAATTGCAGTTCAAAGGCAGCCATTTTGTTTTCAGGAGTTTTAAAGACATTGCCTTAACTTTATTCGAAAGTTCTAATACAATTGAAGAACATCCAAATCATATTCATCGCTGATGGTACGTAATAATGTAAGAGCCTATGGACACAGTGTATTTGTACCGCGCTGACGACGCACGTTTTGCGAACGCAGGCTCACGGCGCTATAGATGAAAGGACTAAAAAGCAGATTGTTGCAGTTGTATCGATTCAAACGCGCGTACAAAGCGATAAAAACCAGAACAAATTTCCATGCGTTCAAGCGATTTTGCCATACCCATTACTGGAATCAAAAGTAGCTCACAATGAAGGCTATCGCGTTTGGATTCGCCGCTAGAGGCGCTAGTGTATCGTGAGGTCTTCGAAATGTCCAATTTCACTTTTGGTCGGGTTTTGAATTTATATTCACTTATTTGTTTTGATTTTTGTGAATATTTTACTAAAATGGCCTAACTATGGATAAATAGATAATAGATTCTACTGACCACTGCTTTGGGTTTTTTTGTGTCAAAAATATTATGTATTATGTCCTTTTTTTCTAAACAAAATGTGTCTGCGTAACACTGCGGCACTACCGGCTACCTATGCTCTTCAATACAGAGCTCCAGCTGTCTAACGAGGTAAAGTATCTAGGCGTCATCCTAGACAGTAAGTTAAGCTGGAGTAATCACCTAGACTACAAACTAAACAGGGCCTGCATTACCTTCTGGCAATGCAGGAAAATGATAGGGAAGAAGTGGGGCCTATCTCCCAAAATAATACTATGGCTGTACAGCGCAGTAATTCGGCCCATGGTAACCTACGGGGCCGTGGTGTGGTGGCCACGCTCAAAGCTAGCTACAGCCGTAAACAAGTTACAACACATGCAAAGGCTGGCCTGCATGGCAACGACGGGCTGCATGAGGACTACTCCAACTGCGGCGCTGGAAGCCATGCTGGGGCTCCCTCCGCTACACTTGTTTATACAACAGGAAGCGACGATGGCAGCAGTACGCCTTAAAACATTAGGTCTCTGGAGTAAGAGAGACACACGACACACCGCTCTGCTCGAGGAGCTCAACAATGAACTCCCCATAACAAAGGCAATCAATGACCGGGTGCCCAAGCAATTTATCTTCGATAAAAAATACAAAATCCAATTGCATGAGGATCATCGGTGCGAGGGGCTCTGCCCCGCCGAGCTGCGGATCTTCACAGATGGATCAAAAACAGGTACAGGTACTGGTGCGGGAATCTTCTCAGAGGATCTCAATATCCACATAGCCACACCATTGGGGGTCCACAACACAGTGTTCCAGGCTGAATGCATGGGCATTTCTCTGGCGGCATCAGCCATCCTAACCAGGGAAGTTAAGGACCACTCAATACGCATACTCTCGGACAGCATGGCTGTCCTGCAAGCTCTGAACAGCCACACAGTGAGCTCTGGGTTGATTCTCGAGTGTCACCAACGTCTAAACCAGGTTGGTAGACATAACAAAGTAACCATTCAATGGATCAAGGGACACAGTGAATCTCGAGGCAACGACGCTGCGGATGAACTCGCCCGAAGGGGGTCTAGTTTGTCAGCAATGGGACCTGAGCCCATCGTGCCGCTGCCTTTCGGGTACTTACGCAATCTGGTAAGGAAACGCACCGGAGATAAACATCACAAGCTATGGGCTGACCATAGTGAGTGTAGGCAGGCCAAGGAGGCACTTCCCTCTATAAATGGCCGTTTCACAAAACAAGCCCTAAGACTGACTAAACAACAGTTGCGTTCAGTCACAGCCGTAACAACTGGCCATGGGTCTTTTAATAAACACCTCTATGCTATAGGAGTCACTGACAGCCCGCTATGCAGAGCCTGCATGGAGGAGAATGAGACAGCAGCACACCTGCTTCTAAGCTGCCCGGTGGTTGCGGATTACAGGGCAAAGTACTTCGGAAACCCAGGTACCCTCTGCGAGATAGTTAGTAACACCAAGGCGTTGCTGGCCTTCCTTGGGGAGCTGGGGTGGATCGAATGACGCATTTGTCCCACCTACACGCAAAATACGCGCTTAGTCGTGGAGTTGCGGAAACCAGCCCGATTTACATACATACATACATACAACACTGCGGCACTATCTATGTTGTATTTAATCGCACGTTTACGGCATTATTATTATCTTAGCTCTAACTTTGCTCACACGCGCATAATAACATCTTTTTCCTCACTCGCCAATGGTGGCAACTGGTGAGCCGGAAAACGGTAGCCCTCATTTAGAACCCATCAGTTTTAGTAGTAAGATATAATCCGTGGTGCTTGGCAACTGGGCTTATTGGCCTAGTTCTATTCTGTCTGCTGCTTGATACGGAAGGAAGTGAAATTTATATTTTTTTTTTTCCTTCTCCTCCGCTGTACTTTTCTGATTAATTTCGTTGCAGGATCAGAGACAGTTCAATAGTTTCTCCGGGACTCGTCGGGCTTCACTGGCTCGGCGTTTTTGTGGTGGTCGCCACTGTTGATTCAGGAGTTGCAGTGGTTGGAAATGTGTGGCGGGCTTGTCCCAAAAAAAAATTAGAAAGATAGTGATTTGCTGAAAATCGCGAAAACCACGTTTTTGTGACCTTTAACACCAAGTAATTGTTTCGGATCGATGAGGCCTTTTCAGGTTTCACTTATGATAGTGTTTTGAACAATCCTACCAATTTTGAGCTGTGTGCGAATTATTGTAACTTCACTCCTATTTTTTGGTCTAATTTGACCGGACTAATATCTATTGATTGGTTTAGAAAATTAATATTTTAATTCTGTACGCAGCAACATTTTACATCAAGTAATACATTAATACATTTTACATCAAATCATCTAAATAAAGGCGTCAATGCCTGAATCACGAATAAGTATGTTTGGGGCTAGAATTATGAGCAAGAAACTACAAGGAGGTCAGAATCAAGAGACAACTATTCATTTACTCTTCATTTCTTTTAAAGTAGGTGTTGAGGCCTCTGACCTCATTTCCCTCTTTATGATTATGGGTTATACATTTTTTAATTATTCTTATTTCTCTCTTGACCTAGTTCTGATATTCACGCAAATGAAGTCGCGAGAAGAAGCCAGTTTCTAAACTGATTTTTTTTTCGTAAGCTGGCAAGTTTAATTATTTGACATATTGATGTGTGACGTACATCAAAGCATGAAATAAATAAATTTATTTTAGCCTGTTTCTTGAGATAAAAGGTGAGATAAAAGCTGTAAAAAACAGATACACCAATCTAAAAAAAATGCTATTGCTAAATTACTTTACGTGAGAGAAAAATAATGTTTGTGGACGTTTTATGGACAGAATTGAAAATGATGATTTAATCATGATTTGCCACTATTAATTTCCTGTGATATGAATCCTTTGTTGCGTTCAGGTATGTTCCCAAATATTGTGCTTTAGTCTTTTATTTCATAACATTTTTATAAATAATTTCAATGTTGGTACAAATACAAAATGACTACGAATATTTACAGTCCAAGGTCGCAAAAATACATACTCACACGGTGAAAATAATTTTATATCACTAATTTTAACAAATAACAACTTTGATCTGCCGATTTATGTAAAATATTGTTAGAAAAAAAAATAATTACGAAAATCTGACAGCTCTGATCTGCAAAAAAAGTGACATAGGTATTACCTCGAAAAGGCCCACGGACCATCTGAATTTATCTGAATAGACAGTGATGCAAATACTTTTAAAAGGCAAAAAAGAGATGGTGATAGAATGAGGGCGGCTCGGAATAAATAACGTAACGTAAGTGCCAAAAGAAATTTCGGATTTTATAACATAAAAGTATTATGAATTCAAAACCTGTTGTGAATTTAGCTAGATAAGGTTATTTTATATGTTTAAAAGTAGTTTTCATAACATAAATCTAATGCATGACGTCATAAAAATGAAAATGGCAAAAAGACAGATCGAACTTTGTATTTTTTTTCTATCGAGGAAATTTCATCGCATTGTGTATTCCTTTAGAATATAGGTAGATCATATAGTCAAAAAACATAAACCATAACATCAAATCCTTATTACAGGTACTTTACGAGAAAAAACAAATCTCAAAACGGCCTTATTATTTGCTTATCCCCTTAAGGTGGATGCTCCAGGGTAGCCCGCGAAATTCAAATATTTTTATGTTTTTTGCAATTTGCCGGTCAGTGTGAAGCTGTATGTGGACCAAATGCGATCCGCGACCGTAACGCGTATTTATCTAAAGAATTATAACCATTTTAATCATCAATATAGCCCTCTAAGTTCATGTAGTTCGAAAGAATGATTATTTCTGAAATATTCATTCTTTCGAACTACATGAAAAGAATGATTATTTCTGAAATATTATATACAGCTTCACACTGACCGGCAAATTGCAAAAAAACATAAAAATATTTGAATTTCACGGGCTACCCTGGAGCATTCACCTTAAGTCTGTTTTCGGGGACGAGCCTATCGCCAGGCAGGAATGCAGCACCAGACCCGTTGTAAATATATCTTAATAAAAAACCAAAACAACAAACAATTATTCCGACACGACGACGCGGACGGTCAAACGCTGGTTAGTCTACCAATTGAGAAGTATTCTTAATAAACACAATGTACGCTGTAATGTATGTTGGTGGGCGTACGTATACGCGCAGCGCGCGGCGTGCGGCGGGTCATGTCAAGGATAGGTAAGTCCCTAATAAACTGCGGTACTAGCTACTCGTTTTAGGGTTCCGTACCAAAGTGGTAAAAAAGTAAAACTTATGGTGAGACTGCCTGTCTGTCACAGCTGGGTATCTTAAGAACTACTAACGCTATGAACTTGAAATGTGAAATAGTTTTAGATGACATTTGTCATAATAATTAATTATTCATAATAATTAATGTGAGCTATTTTTATTTATCAAAATTATTGTATTAATTGTCTATGGGTTTCATGGCCTGAAATAAATGAATTTTAATTTAATTTGTTCAACTATTTTGCAAATAAGAAAGAAATAAAAAATATATATTTTTCTTGCAACAACGACTGAAAGGGATTATTAAAAATTCAAAGCACCATCTAGGGTATCATATGAAAAAGCGCTGTTCACACATTTTTTCATTTTTACTTTTTTTACTCATTTTCTCTTTTTTAGGGTTCCGTACCTCAAAAAGAAAAAGCTTATAGGATCACTTTGTTGTCCGTCCGTCTGTCTGTCAAGATCTTTTATCTCGAAAACGCGTGGAGGTAACGAGTTGAAATTTAAACCATATACTCAAGTGTACAACCCCTTGAAGCTGTGAAAAAATCAGACTCTAAATTAACGTAAAAAAAGATACAGTCGTTTATGCCGCAAAAAACGTATATTTTGACACTCAAGGGAATCAAAATGTATAGGGTATTTCCCGTTGACCTACAACTATGAAATTTGGCAAATATTTCCGTCTTATACTACTTGTTTAGGGAAAAGTCTGAAAACTATACATTTGTTATTAAATCATTTGTAGCTACAAGTTTGTACGGAACCCTTGGTGAGGAAGTCTGACTCGCACTTGGCCGTTTTTTTTGGACCTATGTCGAAAAATGTTGAAGGTTTCATCATTCCCCTCCCCCTTATCTCCGAAGTTTGCAGAGAGAAAATTTGAAAATATTCTATATGGTAGAAGTATATGTAAAGATTACAGGAAAAATAAAACAATATCTCTAAATAGCACAGTTTTTCAGAAATCAACAAAAAATAAATTAGTGTACGATCTGTAAAGAGATGGCGCTGACCTAACACTACATATTCTACACCGCATTATCGGTGTCCCATCACAAAAAAAGAAAATGTAGTTCTAATATTTTTAATAGATGGCGCGATATGTATCGGTTTTTATTGAAGTTTTTGTAAAATGATTTTCTTTTGTAATTATATTAAGAATAGTATGTTTTTCTATACTAAAAAAAATACATACAGCCGAACATAGAACCTACTCCTTTTTGAAGAAATCTGTTAAAAAGAACTAAAGTTTGTGAGTTTGTAAGGTAATCTTTGGATCAACTAAACTGGTTTTGAAAATTCTTTTACCAATAGAAATTATTTGTGAGTTTCATAGGCTATTAACCCGAAAAATACCGCCCAACGAAGTAGGCACGGGTCAGCTAGTATTCAATAACCTCTTATGGAATAATGGGCTCCCAATTGAAATCAAAGTCAAAGTCAAAACGTTTATTCTAATATGTCTCGAATGATGTTAATGCAAAGTAGTTACCTACAGTTTGAAAAATCTATCGTTAGCATTTCATATGCGTACCCTACGTACATGTATATTATTACAATACAGGAACCTATGTTAGTTTGTATCTTGCATTACCTATGTATATTATTACAATACAGGAACCTGTGTTAGTTTGTATCTTGCATTCACCTAAGTACTTGGTTTTAAAGCAAGTTTTAAGACCGAAATAAAAGTTTGTCTAATACCTACCACAGATATAAAATTAATGCAATCTCAAATTAATAACTATCGTTTTCTGTAGACGTAATTCAAGTTATTTTAAGTGTTCAGTCTGTTGTTTTTAAAGAGTTCTCATACAGCTCTTTTTTTAGAAACATGAAGTGCGGGGAGTAGTGATAATATCACATTACGAGGCTTTGGCGAAATAACAAGGATAGACGGTCCAGTAAACCGAGGTTGGGGATCCATAGTATTTGAGAGGCCTGACGTAGTGCTATAAGTGAAGAGTGATAAATGTCGCTGTTATTTTTCTGATAGTCCAAAAGTTGGTCATTATGAATGTATCGCACTTAAAGTTACAAATTCACCGTTGTCTGTTTTTATCCGCTTAAGATCTCCTAAATGTTCTACAGCGGCAATAGATTGTCTCGATGCAGCTATCAAAACATTTAATAGTACTCGTACCAGTCCACTGATTGTAGTAAACATTGTCATCATCTGCCTAGCCTTTTCCCAACTATATTGGGGTTGGCCTCCAGTCAAACCGGATTCAGCTGAATATCAGTGTTTTACGTGGAGCGGCCGCCTACCAGACCTCCACAACCCATTAACTGGGTAACACGGTACTTCTTGGCAAGACTGGAGTCAGATTTACTGGCGTCTGACTATACGTAACGACTGCAAAAGATCTACAAATGACAGCCAGGACCAACGGCTTAACGTGCTTTCCGAGGCACGGAGGAAACTCGGTATATTAAGATGGTCACCCATCCATAGACCAACCTTGGCAAGCGTTGCTTAACCTTAAAGATCGACCCATGCGGCTGTTATTATTTTGCCACGAGCTCCTCCTCTCTTTAATATCATTCTATTTACACAGTACCTAAAGGTTTTCTCCCTACATTTTTGAGCCCACAATGGTTGACATGACTAGATACTATCGACAATATTTGTACTAATATGAACAGCTATGTGGAGATCTGCTATGTGGAGTGGCTGAAGTGTTTTCCAGTCACTATAAGCAGTTGTGGCTAAAATTTCTAAATTCACAATAGTAAAGTATCTACTGTCCGCCTGTTCGCTCTTCCACCTGTCCGTCTGTCCGCTCATCCACCTGTCTGTTTGTTCATCTAATTGGACGTTAAGTAAGTAAACTATCCAAAATCTATACTAATATATAAATCTAAAGAGTTTGTTTGTTTGAACGCGCCAATCTCAGGAACTACTGGTCCGATTTGAAAAAAATATTTCAGTGCTAGATAGATCATTTATCGAGGAAGGCTATAGGGTATATATCATTACGCTAAGACCAATAGGAGCGGAGCAGACGAAGTTGCGCGGGTCCGACTCGCTCTTGATCGTTTTTTTACTTAAACACCTTACTGGCGACGAGGATAAAAATATATCTGTTAATATATTTTAATATGTGCATCGGGAAGTTAACCGAGTTTAATGTAAGGTCGGAAAATTGGACAACGTATGTAGAACGTATGGAAATGTTCTTCAAAGTGAACAGTGTTAAAGAGGAACATACCTATTACAAATTGCAGAAAAAATATAAAAAATAGCGCCTTATATGCATAAGCTACCTGCATCTTCGTGCATCATCATCATCATTTCAGCCGAAAGACGTCCACTGCTGGACATAGGCCTCCCCCAAGCGTCGCCACAACGGCCGGCCCTGCGGTCTGGCCTCTGCCATCTTCGTACAAGCAAATTGCATTTCAAAGACTTCTTACAAACGAGTTCCTCAGAGTGAATACGTTTCTTTTAGGTACGTAAGGTACGAGTATTTGATATGCTGACATGTAACCCGACGTAGCAGCGTGTTGGTAGGTTGGGTGGCCTCTTCACTCCACTTAACTCACTAATGATATGAGGCCGGTAGGGTTATCAGCTGTTGCAGAATTTGTTCGAAACAGTTACCGCGGCCCTGGAATGCAAAGGGCATTAGGAGCAACACGGACGGGTTTTAGTTGGTAAGAGACAGACACTCCCTTCTGCTCCGCCCTAACCGAAAGGGTAATTTGATTTTTTCCCATCCTTAAAAAAAGGGTTATCAGCTTTATCGTAATGGGGTGTTTTACTAAAAAAATCTAATTAGACCGTCTGATAGATTTTCAAAAAATATTCGACACGTAATTTTTTCTTTTTTCATGTAAACAAAAAAATATACAGCGAGTTGAAGACACGCGTGACGTCATCTGGCTTGGTAAATTTGATACATTTTTACTAAGCCAGATGACGTCACGCGTCACGCGTCTCCCGACTCCTCAAAGAAATTGAAATAACCAAGATGTTACCGGAATTTCAAATTACTAGTTGAGTCACGACAAAGTCAAAGATTTTTCAAACAAATTGAAGGAAATGGACAAGGCTAATCTTTACGTATATTTTCGTTGAGAGATGTTTAAATTAACCTGATTAAATTAAAGTCAGAGGAATATAAACTCTAACGACACGGTTGGCTTGGCGCAGTGGTGGAACAAATATTTTTATGGCCTACAGATAGTTGTTCCGAGTCTGGCTGTTTGTGAAAGTATGTGAATTTATATTTTTGGTAACGTGGGTGCGTTACCAAAAATATAAATTCATAGCAAAAATTCCTAGTGTAGGGCAAGTTTAAAAAAAAACTGGACCTATTTAAAAAAATAGATTACGTGGGATGCCTTAAACCAAAGAGTGGATTGAGTGATTTTTCTTAATTAAAGAATTTTTCTTTTGTATTTGTGAACTCCAGACCCGATATTTCGTTTTTTTTTTTGTGTTTTCTCCCGGTTTTAGACAGCCAGGTGGTAGACCCACATGCGGGAGAAAAGGCAATTTTTTAACCAACTTCTTCAAAAAGGAGGAGGTTCTATGTTCGGCTGTATGTATCTTTTTTTTTTATGTATGTTCACCGATTTCTCCGATTTCACCGATTTCTCCAATTCTGGACCGATTTTAAAAAATCTTTTTTTATTCAAAAGCCTATACTCCTGAGGTGGTCCCATTGTCACCAAGTCAGAATCTGATGATGGGATCCCATAAAAATCGAGGGAAACCCTCAAATTTTATAAGCGCATATACTGTTTTTCATAAACTTTCCAACGCAATTCAGATATTTGTGCTTGGTAATCATCATCTCATGTTGCTGAGCTGATGATGGAAGGTATAAGTCAGGATCTGATGATGGTATCCCATGAAAAAGGTTTGTTCAGCGATATTTTCGCCAATTGTTAACCGATTTGGATGATTCTTTTTTTGTTCGGAAGAATATTTTCTCCGACTGGTCCTATTTAAATTTGGTGAAGATCTGATGAAGAACTTCGGAGGTAGGCAACGGAACTCTTAAATCAATGATAGCAAATGGATCGGGATTTCTGTAATCGCATGTCTGTTGATTGTTTACACCAGTTCATAACACAATATTACGCCGCGCCGGCACGCCATGCTTGTGGTTTCAGTTTTTTAGTGGTAACTGCGTACCACAAAAAAGTGAAAATAAAAAAAACTTTCTAACAAAAAAATAAAACCGACTTCCAAAAACAAAACACTACAAAGTAAAAATAACTTTAATTTCGGAAGTCGGTGTTCAAAAACGAAATAACCAGAAACACCGACTTGTTATTTTATCCCGCGGAACAACAAAGGAGTTAAAATATGTGAGATGCCAAAACTGCTTCATTGAAAGAGTGAATGGGCATTCGCTCTTTTACACACTCTGAGTTTGAAATTCTTTCAAATTAAATCTGAACTAATTTAATAAAGTAGTAAAATTGTTTGTGTGTTTGTAAAAATCTCTAGAACTGGTAAGGTCGGATTCCGAAAATCTGCTACAGTTTCGCCGAGTATCAGATTCATAGATATAAAATAAACAATTTTATATTTCAGGATCTTACCCATTTTAAAATCTTCAATAATACCTCGTCCGATGAAGGGCACGCTAGGGTACAGCCTCAGGATCTCCTTGATGACAGCCTCCAGGTACTTCATGTCAGCCAGGTCCGACATGGTGACGTGGTCAGAACCGTTCAGAATACTCTCCACTTCTTCGCGGATTCGCTCCTACAAGAGAAGGACATTACGGACTAGATAAACTTGCACTCAGTCTAATAAAATCTTACTTAAATGATAGACAGCAGCAAGTTCAAATAAATGGTGTCAATTCACGGGGTTTAAAAGTCAAAATGGGGGTACCACAAGGCTCTATTTTGGGTCCTTTCCTCTTTCTAGTATATATTAATGATCTACCCCATCTTTTAAAAAATCAACCTCATTTGGTATTATTTGCTGACGATACGTCCTTAATTTTTAAGATAGATAGACGTTCCATAAATCTTGACGACGTAAATAACGCCCTACAGCAGGTCCAAAATTGGTTTACTGCTAATAATTTAGTATTAAATGGGAAAAAAACTAAATGCATCAGATTTGTCTTACCGAACGTTAAAAGAAATGATTGCGACATAGTATTGAACAAGGAGAAACTTGAATTCGTCGAAAACACGGTTTTCCTGGGGATTACGCTTGACTCAAGGCTACAATGGGGTCCTCATTTAACATCTCTTGCGGGACGGCTAAGTTCAGCAGCATACGCTGTCAGAAAAATCCGTCAATTTACCGATATAGATACCGCGAGGCTGGTCTATTTTAGTTACTTTCATAGTATCATGTCTTACGGTATCTTATTATGGGGACGTGCTGCAGACATCGAGTCTATATTTATCCTGCAGAAAAGAGCCATCAGAGCCATTTACAATCTCCGTCGGCGTGATTCCGTAAGAGAACTGTTTAAGGATATCAACATCATGACGGTACCTTGTCAATACATTTACGAAAATATTATGTATGTTCGGAAAAATCTTCATCTCTTTAGCAAGATTAGTGACAGGCATAATTTTAATACTAGAAATAGGAACAAATTAGATCAACCCCGATTCAGATTGGCCAAAGTACACACTTCTTTTATGGGGTACTGTATTAAATTTTATAATAAAATACCAGTTGATATTCTCGAACTGAATTAGAGAAAATTTAAAGCATGCATAAAACGCACACTATGTAGACAAGCGTATTATAAACTGGAAGATTATATCCTCGATAAAAACGCTTGGCTAAATGCTGGTCCTGCTCCACAGTCACAGCTGCTTAGGTCCACTTTTTAGGTTTTTATGTTTTTATATTTGGAAGAGATGCTCGCTCCTTTTAGAGGTTCTTACATTATTTCGTTTATTTATTCTTATATACATACAAATTATATTATTATATTAATTACTTATTTATTCTTTTTGATGTAAGAACTTAATCGTTCTCTTTATTAATTTATTTTTCATTATTTGGTCATTGACAACCATAGTTTTGTGTAAAGTAGAAGCATATTTTTCAAATTTTGTAAATGTGAGTACCATGAAACCATTTACATTTTATGTGAGTAGTTATAGTTTTACTTGTTGGACATGAACGAGCATGGTGGTTGAGAGCATGTCATGCTCCCTCAAATGTCTCGCTGATGGCCGCGCGTGGGTTTGATCATTCGGTTCCCTTCGAAATGGTTGAGCTGAAGGGTGCCGATACACGCGTCATGTTCGTGAACAGGCGCCGTCGGTTGAGACTGGTCATCTCTTAACTGCCATTGGCTTATTTTAATCTTTATATTTAAAATTCTTATAATAAGCCCTTTTTTTTCCTTTGCATTGTCCTCACATGCAGAAGCAACAAGTATATGTAACTTGAAATTTTGTAAAACCAGAACATGATTTAAAAGAGTGTCCGTGGAGTTTCTTGCACGTTCTTCTCCATAGAGATCTACGCTTTGGAACGTGCAAATAGCTTCCATGTTTTTGACTGACCGACCTTGACGTTTCAAAAGTGCCTGTGAATGGTTTATTTGAAATAAAATGCTTTGAATTTGAATTTGAAGGGATATACGAGGAAATAAATCTATATTCTTTATCTATATTAATATATAAAGCTGAAGAGTTTGTTTGTTTGTTTGTTTGTTTGTTTGTTTGTTTACTTGAACGCGCTGATCTCAGGAACTACTGGTCCGATTTGAAAAATTATTTCAGTGTTAGACAGCCCATTTATCGAGGAAGGTTATAGGCTATACATCATCACGCTAAGATCAATAGGAGCTGAGCAGCAATTAAAATCGTGACGCAAACGAAGTTGCGCGGGTCAACTAGTAATATATAAAGCTGAAGAGTTTGTTTGTTTGTTTACTTGAACGCGCTAATCTCAGGAACTACTGATCCGATTTAAAAATTATTTCAGTGTTAGATAGCCCATTTATCGAGGAAGGCTATAGGCTATATATCATCATGCTAAGACCAATAGGAGCGGAGCAGTAATGAAAATTGTGACGCAAACGAAGTTGCGCGGGACAACTAGTATAGAATAAAGAGAGTAGGAAAAATATAGTTTCCACTTTCCTCCTTGTCAAGCAAGAGACAGGACAGAGCTAGGCCAATAGGCACCAAGGGGCATATACAACTAGGGCAAACGCTAGTAACTTCAGTTACAAATTTTTAGATTTCTTGAATACCAGAAATAACAATTAAGTACAGAGTGTGTATTCCTATTGCCGCTATAACAACAAATTAATTAAGGTGGCTGGACCATGGAAGGCCACGCTCCTTTGAAGGCCAGCTATTAAAAAGTCGTAGTTATTGACATGTAAAGACATATTCCTTCTACTACACACTAAGATCTACCAAATTCAAGCCACAAACGCGGCGGCGAGTCGCTCGTGATTCTATTTTGGCAGTGCGATCCCATGCTTTGTAGACTTCAGTTGCCGACGTTACAATTATAATTCGCGCGCACAAATACACTTAAGTTTTTAGTCAATATACCCGCTTATACTAAAACTACACAATAATGTCTTTTATTTGTGCGAAACATTAAATGCTTAATATATTTTTATCATCTTTAAAAAACTCATCGAACATTACTTGAACACCATCGTATAACTAAGAATATATTACCAGAAATTATTTAAATATCGTAGTACAGTAGTACCCAACTGATATGGCTTACCGATGTACCTGCGCAGAAGACGAATTTTCAATGCGCGGGAAATGCTATTGACCAATCGGCACACTCCATGCATCGTTTTCCTGTACCGCTATTGCTCGGCAGCCGCCGCCATGTTAGCGCGCGCCGCGTGGCATGCACGTGACTTGCGAGTGAGACGGAACTAACAGCTGCAGTGTATTATGAACCTCATAGTAGTGATCTAAGGTTGATTGTAAGTTTTAAGCATTTTTCGTTAGTCTTTGGGCCATACTTTCTTTTCTGCGCGAACGAAGATTCACGACGCGCCTTATCAATTGGGTACTACTGTAATGAGTATTATATTGATAACAAATAACTTGCAAATGCGTTTTATAATGAAATCAAAAACTTTTTTTTTCAGCTAAAATGACCTTCTTGTGGGTCCATTCTTTGTAAGGCCAAAATGTATTCAATCTGCCGCTATGACAACAAATTACAAAAATTTATTTAAGGTGGATGCTCCAGGGTAGCCCGCGAAATTAAAATATTTTTATGTTTTTTGACAGAATGATTATTTCATGAAATAATCATTCTGTCGAGCTTCATGAACTTAGAGGGCTATATTGATGATTAAAATGGTTATAATTCTTTAGATAAATACGCGTTACGGTCGCGAATCGTATTTGGTCCACATACAGCTTCACACTGACCGGCAAATTGCAAAAAACATAAAAATATTTGAATTTCGCGGGCTACCCTGGAGCATCCACCTTAAGGTGGCTAGACCATGGAAGGCCACGCTCCTTTGAAGGCCATCTATTAAAAAGTCGTAGTTATTGACATGTAAAGTTTGAGGAGCTCGTGGCTAAATAATAACAGCTGCACGGGTCGATCTTGAAGGTTAAGCGACGCTTGCCAAGGTTGGTCTGTGGATGGGTGACCATCTTAACATAACGAGTTTCCTCCGTGCCTCGGAAAGCCGTTGGTCCCGGCTGTCATTTGTAGATCTTTGGCAGTCGTTACGGATTGTCAGAAGCCAGTAAATCTGACTGCAGTCTTGCCAAGATGTACCGTGTTACCCAGTTAATGGGTTGTGGAGGTCTGGTAGGCAGCCGCTCCACGTAAAACACTGTATTCAGCTGAATCCGGCTTGACTGGAAGCCGACCCCAATATAGTTGGGAAAAGGCTAGGCAGATGATGAGTTATTGACATGTAAAGACATATTCCTTCTACTACACACTAAGATCCACCAAACTCAAGGCCAAAAACGCGGCGGCGAGTCACTCGTGACTCTATTTTGGCAGTGCGATCCCATGCTTCGTAGACTTCGGTCGGCGACGTTACAATTGTAATTCGCGCGCACAACTACACATACGTTTTCAGTTAACACATCCGCTTTTACTAAAACGACACAATAATATCAAAGAGATTATTGTGTAGTTTTAGTTAAAGCGGGAATATTAATTGTTACAACTTTATTTTTAAGTTGACCGACTGTTTCATAAAATTGGCCTTGTTTGGAGCCCTGTTTCTTGCATGCCCGAATACGGACCCGTTACGTAAATAAATAAATTTTTAGTATGTGGGTTACCTTCAGGGGCTAACCTAGAAAATAAAAAAAAAAGTTTTTCAAACTGTATCGTGTGACATCAAATGAAAGGACTTACTGTGAGGGATTTAATTATATTTTTATCATTATTTTAAAATAAAAAAATTTGAAGTTGTTCAAGAAATTAGACCAAAAATGACAACTCTCACCCTTACTTTCGAAATTTCAGAGCTTAAAATTTTGAAAAAAAAAATGCAGATAAAAGTTCTATACGTAAAGATTATAGAAAAACTTTTAAGAAGTCTGTATTGTGAAAATAACTTGTTAAAAATTAAATTGGAACCCTTTGCACGCGAGTCCGACTCACACTTGGCCAATTTATTTTAGTACGGAACCCTAAGGCTCGTATTACAGAACCTCAAGTACTACTTAAACTGCGTTCAACCGATTACTGCTTAAGCGAAGAATCTCGACTTAAGCGTTCAGTTTATTGCATGATCAAAACCGGACGAGGAGAACGACACGACGTTATTGACACTTACAGCCACCCTTAACCCTTCAGAGTAGGTACATATTATGTTCTGTGGACACCAAAACTGCTGTATAATATGTGGAAATTTAGGAATCATTGAAACAGGCGCTATCTCTGTAAAATGGAGCTGAGAGTTTTGTTGGTATTAACTACCTCAGCGAAGTTTGCGAGAAGGCTGACTCGATACATTTGCTGACAAACACTGCAAAAAAAATATTAGAATGTGTTGCACCCGCATTCTAATGAAACTCAAAAAAGATGTAAATGAAAATAAAGAGGTCTCAAGTCAAATTAAATGTTTCACGACATCTTGTGAAAACCTGTACTTCTTCTTAAAGTTTTCACAATTATAAGGGATATCTCAGACGAACATTTAAGTTAAACGTTCGATTTGTCTCATTATTAAAAAAAATATTATAATAATCTACTTCTGCAAATATATCCATTTTGATTAGGTAGGTACTCGATTTACTTCAAATCCACAACAATTTTCATGAGAATTTATGCTCAAGCGTAGTCTCAACTACACTTGCGAAAACAAAGATCAAAATAATCTCGCCTCAAGCAGTGATTCTGAGCTGATTGTGATTTTAAAATAAGGACACATTAAGGCCCGTATTACAGAACCTTACTCAAGTACTACTTAAACTGCGTTCAACCGATTACTGCTTGAGCAAAGAATCTCGACTTAAGCATTCAGTTTATTTTAGAACTGTCCTCAAACTCAAATCAAACGAAACTACGCTTGAGCAGAGATTTTGATCTCTGATTACGTGAGTAAGCAATTAATATGGTAACCCTCAACAATTGTTTGTTTTCTATTGCAATTCTTTTTTTTCGTACGATTAAATGGATCAAATCCGGATGACGAGGTGGACGACACGACGTTATTGACACTGACAGCCACCCTTAACCCTACAGAGTAGGTACATCATAGGTACATATATGTTCTGTTGACAGCTAAACTGTGAAACTGAGTTTTTTTGGCGGGATTATTTCGAGTGAAGTTCAGTGGCTGTTTTAATTGATTCCTAATGGATATTATGAAGTAAAATGCTGCCAACTACTGCAAAAAAAAAATTGAATTTGTTGCACCCCCATTCTAATGAAACTCAAAAAAGATATAAATGAAAATAAAGACTTGACTTAAATCAAAAAAAAAACTGTGAAACTTCATCTTCATTGTCAAATTACTCAAGAGTCAAGCTCTTCAGAAATACAATAAAATATTGTTTACAATAATTATTGTGGTTCCGTATGGTTCATATTTGGGTTAGGAAATATCTTAACATAAAATAATTTTACGCTTTTGGAAAGAACTTTATTAAGTACTACAAATATTAAAATCATTTAAAATGTTATAGAAAATAAAAATAAAAAATTATTATAATAATCAACTTATGCAAATATATCCATTTTGATTAGGTAGGTACTCGATTTACTCCAAATTCGCAACAATTTTCATGAATATCTATGCTCAAGCGTGGTCTCGACTACACTTGCGAAAACAATGATCAAATCTCGCCTCAAGCAGTGATTCTGAGCTGATTGTAATTTTAAAAGAAGGACACATTGAGTAGAGCTCAGTTAAGACTCAAGCACTGTTCTAAAATACGTAAAAAATGTCATTTTAAAGTGACATTGCTCAGGTGATTATTGATTGTAGTTTCTCTGCTCAAGTCAAGTTCTAAAATTAAAACTCCAACTGAGACTAGGTTTAAGTAATGCTTGAGTCTTGATTGTAGTTCTGTAATACGGGCCTTAGTGTCAGAGTCCGACTCGCACTTGGTCGGGTTTTTAACATGGTGTCGAGAATACGTGTGAATCTCAGATGATTTGAATCGAGCTCAAAGCCATTTCAATTACTATATTAAAATGAACGACCTTAAGAACAATACACCAATATTATTTCAAATGATTCCTTCTACTTAGAAGTACTTGCAATATTAGTTATTCCGTTGTTTGAGAAAACGGAATATTTTATGCATTTTCTTTGAAAGAGGGCAAAATGGAATTTAATATCTGCTTGCTACCGAGGTCTCAATAAAAGCGCAACTGACGAAGTCTCTCCAGTTATTTTATTTGTAGTACCTGTTCCAATTTGCATAAGAGAAAATGATATTCGTATCCCGTAAGGATGCATCTCATGGGCTTTATCCAGAGTGAACGCGTGATGGCGAGAGTGGACGCGGGAGCGGACACGGTAGTGGGCGCGATTAGCTATGAATGAATACAGAGATATAATTTTGTGAGCCGATACCATAAGAACCCTTACATTTGGAGATTATTTACCTGTTCAAACTATGAATTTATCTATGCGGCTGATTTAACTAAGTCACAACCCCCTCAGAGCCCCCAGAGGCCCTCCAGAGGTTACCTTTTACATGCATGTAAACATACAATTAAAAGTTAAAAAACCAGCCAAGTGCGAGTCGGACTCGCACACGAAGGGTTCCGTACCATAAACCTTAATTTTAATCGATAGAAGACATAAAGGAGAATTCGCGGCGAGAACTGAACTCAATTCCGGAAGCAGCGTTTAAAAAATATTTTGATGAATGGATTATTCGTTGGCGCAAGTGTATCGTTTCTAAAGGTACTAAAATACTTTGAAGGTGATAAAATAAATTTGGATGAATAACAGACATTTTGTGTATTATTGATCTTTTCCCGGTACTTTCTTGACAGAGTAGTATACCTCCATCATTAGCTCAGCAACATGAGATGATGATTATCAGGCATTAAACATCTGAATTGCGTTAGAAATTTCATGAAAAACATTGTATGTACCTATAAAATTTGAGGGTTTCCCTCGATTTTCATGGGATCTCATCATCAGATTCTGACTTGGTGAAAATGGGACCTCCTCAGGAGTACAGGTTTTCGAAAAAAAAATTTTTTCAAATTGATCCACAATTGGCAGAGAAATCGGTGAATATACATAAAAAAATACATACAGCTGACCATAGAACCTCTTCCTTTTTGAAGAAGTCGGTAAAAAATGAGCTGAGATCCAGCATTTTTTTAACGTCAAAGTTCTACACGAAGTTAGTCCCTCAAAACGGTCGCCCGTCACCTCTTCTTAGTATTTTAGCTGGGAAGGAGAAGTGGCTCAACAAACTCCCCAGCAACACAACTGTCTGTTAAATATTAAGAACTTGAATTTATACAGTAGTATGCAAAATTGTTTACAATTATAAGATGCAGTAAAATAATAATTATGTCCATATGTAAATAAAAAAAGGGTATAATTTAGACGGTCACCAAAAATAATATTTTTAAGACTCTAAGCCTAGGCACCAAAATGGATCAACGGTCACCAAATTCTATCCAACTCAACTGTGATTGCCATAAAATGTAGGCTTGGGGTTACAAACTGGATAAAATTGGTTAGGTTAGGTTAGAATTGTGACCAACCGCGCGCGAGCCGAGCGAGCGAAGCGAGCGGTGCCGCGGCAGCGGCCGGCGAGCGCTACTTCTCGAATATTATTTGGTGACCATTTATCTGTTTTGGTAACCGTTTAGAACTTTTTTGGTAGTAAAATAGGTACTTTTTTGGGCGGTGTTTAAACACAAGCCATAAAAAAAAACCGGCCAATTGCGAGTCGGACTCGTACACGAAGGGTTACCATAAACCTTATTTTTCATTATTTTTTGTTATAGCGGCATTAGAGATACACAATCTGTGAAAATTTCAGCTATCTACCTATTACGGTTCTTGAGATACAGCCCGCTGACAGACAGAAGGATGGACGGACGGACAGCGGAGGCTTAGTAATAGGGTTCCGTTGGTTACCCTTTGGGTACGGAACCCTAAAAAAAGAATAAAATATCTAATACCTGAACATCTTCGTGATCAGCCAACAGCATCAGACCAAATGTGATGGCTAAAGCTGTAGTGTCGTGACCCTGGAAATAAAATAACCTTCATTTCTGCTATACTATACTCATCTTTTGTGTTGTAAAAATATAGTTATCCACCTTAGAAGATGGATGCTACGAAATATCTTTGTGTTCCAATATCACACCAAGGAACGAACTTTCACGAGAACGGTTTTTTTTTTCTACACATAGGTATACCTTTAAACTAGTTGACCCGCGCAACTTCGTCTGCTCCCCTCCTATTGGTCTTAGCGTGATGATATATAGCCTATAGCCTTCCTCGATAAATGGCTATCTAACACTGAAGTCTGAAAGAATTTTTCAAATCAGACCAGTTCCTGTTCCTGAGATTAGCGCGTTCAAGCAAACAAACTCGTCAGCTTTATATATTAGTATAAGAAGTATATAGATAAGATATATTGAAATACTTAAAAAAAGTTCTATTAATTGTGGCTTAGTGTCTAAAACACCCAAAGAACCAACCCTAATGTAAATGAATAAAATCAGCTGTTCAGTACATTTTGTCGAGTTATGCGCACATAAATTTATGGGGCAGTTGATTATTTTTTCGCGATTTCAGAGTTGGTCTCATTGTGAAAGTTTTTCACAACAATGAGTTCAAAGACCCCTTAAGGCCTCTGCCTCAAGTTTTGCGGGCAGCGGGGCGGCGGCGGCGTAGGAGCGGGGCGGGCAACGTAGACCCGTTTTCGAAACCAGCGGGCAGATCGCGCGGCACTATAGCGGCGTAGTCTTGTGTTCGTGGTTGAGTCGTTGAGATATTTGTTTTTATTCGCGAACAAAATGTCTGAACAACGGCGACAACATTTTTTTATTGTTAACGCTCGATTTATTGTGGGCAAAAAAAGAAAATAAATTGCACAACACTACAATGCAGACGCGCGGGCGGTCACCGCTCGACTGGCGTACACCGCTCGTTGCCCGCCCTCGCGCCTTTGATTTTACACATTAGATCCCGCCGCTCCCGCGCCGCCACCTCCGCCACCTCTGCCCACAAAACTCGAGGCAGACGCCTAAGAGGTGCTGCGTGTATGTTTTTACAGGTTGTACAGACTCACCTCAAACATAAAAGTGTTCACCTCATCCCTGATTCCCTCCATATCGATCTGCCCTTTCTCCTCTGCCTCCAACAACAGGTCCAACATAGCCATTCTCCTCTTAGTTCCAATTCCATCACTTGCTTCAACCTCCTCAGCTCCTTTATTCTCAGCCCTTTGAGCTTTCCTGTCCATGATCACATTGTCTGCAAAGGCTCGAGCTACAGAAAGAGTTTTGGCAAATTCCTTGCCTTGTGGAGAGTTTTTGTAGATGACGTCAAGGTGCATCCAGATTTTTGTGATCCTGCTTAACGTCTGTTTGCCAATGTTCAGGATAGCGTTCTTGTAGTCCACGGTAGCTGAGGTCTGGTCACCGTCGAGCTTCGTTCCCATTGCAGTTTCTGTTGGTAAAAGGTTTTTTGATTACAAATTCATGGAAAAAGTAATGAGGTTTGTGTGAGATTTCACTTTGAAAGGGATATGCGGAACCTAAAATTACGTTTATCGAGTTGCTCAGGGATCGATTTAGAAAATACGGGAAGGTGAGTCTCCGTTGAAAGGGTTCAAAATGGTTCCAAAATGTTCAAATTGACGTAACGGCCCTTGGACCAAAATTGACATTTATTGACTTGCGTTGGTTTAATTTAAAGATAATTTATCTGAACAGCTAGTCTATTCTACAAGTAAACATTTTGGTATCGAGCTTCACCCGAATGACAAACTTCACAAAGTGAGCCTTATTGCACATACATAAAGGTCTTACGTTTGACGTAATTTGATACTCACCTCGGATTTCGCTGTCGAGACACATATAGGACATAAATATAGACCAACATCCAACTTCCGAAATTAAAGTGATTTTATCGTTTTTGAAATTACTACCGATTTCCAAATACTCGTAAAAACAACACACTATGTTCACTATTCTCGGGTTAGCTTCATTCCCTAGAAAACGCGTCCCCAGATGGCAGATAGGGGAAAGCCCGGCTTGACCAACTCCATATTGGAGTGCGGTAAACCAATGGGTAGGAAGGAAATAAAATACCTCCCGCGGACTACAAGACCGAAGAAGGACACTTCGTAAAAAAGGGATGGCGGCGGAGGAACCATTGGTCAACGGCGGCACCCAGGCCCTCCATGAGGGTCACAACCTTGGCGTCGGGCGGCAGCCGGCCGTAAAACCACATAGCCAAACAATTTCTCCTAATTATGAATTACAAAAGCAAAACGAGAAAGGGTCAAACAACTAGAGCATTCCCCAGAAGCCACGAAAAAATTGCGAGAGATGCGAATACTGCTATGGCGTCCCTCCTAAGAGACGACTTTGACAAGAACAAACGTTCGCAACCAAACTGCATGATCAGAATGGCGACATGGAACCTAGGCTCCCTCACTGGAAGGGTTCAAAGTCGAGGGTTCTAGGATTGGGGTGGTCCACCACGGGACAAGCAATAAACAAAATGGATTAGGCGTCATTCTCGGAAGTCAACTTAAGGACAGAATAGTGAACATCGAAAGGATTTCAGACCGTCTCATAGCAGTGAAAGTGGCCATGGATAGACAAGGTATATTAAACATCATCTGCGTCTATGCGCCCCAAAGTGGATGCCGGGAACAGGAGAAGGATGAGTTCTGGGAGGATCTGGATGAGATTATGGTAAACGTACCATCGGGGGAAACAAAGCTTGTTATGGGTGATTTAAAAGGTCATGTGAGTGAAACTAACAATGCACATGAAGCCATCCATGGCAGTTTTGAATATGGTTATCTAAAAAAGAAGGGAAAATGTATCCTGGAGTTTGCTAGCAGACATAACATGAGCATTATTAATACTACCTTCCAAAAGACAACGGAACACCTCATAACCTATAAAAGTGGAGGGAGAACATCGCAGATAGATTTCATCCTGGCCGATAAGCCACTTCGAGGAAAAATGCAAGATCAGCGCCAGTTATATCTTAAGCATCTCGAGAGGAGGGCTGAAAAACGAAAAAGACCCCTCCTGGTGGGACGAAGATGTCAAATCCAAATTCCAGAACAAAAAGACCTTGTTTCAAAATTGGAAATCTTCGGGACTCGAGGTAGACCACAACACGTATAAGGAGGCGAAATCTATCGCAAAGGCTAGGGCCAAGGCAAGAGAGCCTTTTAAAATAGATTAGAAAATGCTACATCTGAAAACGAAATCTTTAAAGTAGCCAAGTTTAGAAATAAATCAACACTAGACATAAAAACAAGTAAATATATTAAAAATAGAGATAACTTTACAAACAATGAGTTTATAAATACAAGATGGTATAAATATTACAAAGAACAGTTGGCACAGATGAAATCCCAGCTGGTGTTTGAAAATCACTACGGCAACTGGGACTGGAATGGCTTACGAGGCTCTTCAACATTATCCTCCATAGTAAAAAGATCCTAAACGCATGGCAATTTAGTCACCTGGTTTTTTTACAAAAATAAAGGTGATGTAACGGATTGTGGTAACTACAGGGGTATCAAGTTAACATCACACACATTAAACATGTGGGAAAGAGTAATAAATTACAGAATATCCTCTAACTAGCATGAGTCCAAATCAATTTGGTTTTACCCCTCAAAATCTACATCTGATGCTATACAGGCTGTTAGAGTTGTGACAGAGAAACATCGGCTTAGTAAAGAAGATCTGCACCTCCTTTTCATCGATTTAGAGAAGGCGTTTGACAGAGTACCTCGTAGACCGGTGAGGCAAGCATTGAGAGTGCAACATCAGCCAAATATGTATAAACAACTAGTCCAAGACATGTACACTAACGTTCGTACTAAAGTCAAAAGCGGGTAGGAGTCCATCAAGGCTCGGCCCTTTGTCCGCTCCTATTCAACTTAGTGATAGACTTCACTACGAAGCAAATCCAGGCTCCACTTCCGTGGAACCTCTTGTACGCAGATGACATCGTCCTAATCGCCACATCGACTGTCGTGTTGCAAACCACCTTAACCATAAGGATAACATCCCTTGAGTCTGCCGGTCTTAAAGTCAGTAAAGCGAAGACCATACATCTGCAATGCCGGTTTTCCAATAACAGCAGCCCAGCCACAAACTACTACCCAGATCGTACCTCTGTGCCACAACTAAATAACATCTCATACCTAGGCACAGTTATCACGGACCAAGGGGACGTTTACACAGGTGTAGCACACAGAATTAACGTGGCATGGCGTGAAGTGGCGATCACTGACCGGGGTTTTATGCGACGCTCGTATGCCTATAAAACCCAAAGGTAAGATCTACCGGACGGTGGTCAGGCCGGCTATGATGTACGGGGCGGAATGCTGGTCTGTGAAAAAGACGCATGTGCATTAGCCTCACACTGCGGAGATGAAGATGCTGAGATGGTCCGGAGGGGTTACAAGACTGGACAAGGTACGAAACGAACATATCCGTGGTAGTTTTAAAGTCGCCCCAATTTCGGAGAAACTGACCGAGAGTCGCCTGAGATGGTACGGTTACGTGAAGCGAAGAGACGAGGAACATGTAGTCAAAAAAGCGTTGCTACTTCCTAAACACAAAAGAGGTAGAGGACGACCTCCCGCTACGTGGTGAACCAGCATGACGAAACTCTTATCAGAGGAAGAACTGTCCGACTCGACAACCCAGGACAGATTGTCCTGGCGCCTCAAAATTAGGAGAGCCGACCCCACATAAGTGGGAAAGAGCAAGGAAGAAAGTTGTATTTTTGAAAAAAAGTTTTAGTTGGGACAATCCCTAGACACTGTTACTAACCGCTGCAACTCCTGAAAGCCAGAATCGATACCAGTAAAATGTCGAGACAATGAAGCTCGTGGATTCCCGGAGAAACTAATTCAATAAACTTGTGTCCGAATCGTTTCTTTAGAACTCAACATACAAAGTGTAATAGAATCAACGCAATACCTCAATGTACTCATCATTATGAACTTTAACTACGGGACCAAGTTCGAGTTCATCATCATCTGCCTAGTCTTTTCGCAACTAAATTGCACTCGGCTTCCAGTCAAACTTGATTCAGCTGAATACCAGTATTGTAGGTGGAGCGTCTGCCTACCAGACCTCCACAACCCATATCTGACTTCTTGGCAAGACTGGAGTCAGATTTACTGGCGTCTGACTATCCGTAACGACTGCCAAAGATCTACAAATGACAGCCGGGACACACGGCTTAACGTGCTTTCCGAGGAGGAAACTCGGTATGTTAAGATGGTCACCCATCCACAGACCGACCTCGGCAAGCGTAGCTTAACCTTGAAGATCGACCCGTGCGGCTGTTATTATCGAGCAGACGTGATGTATATCGTGCCCAACATACGTAGGTGATAAAAATAAGATTTATTGATCATTGTTACAGTTTTTCTTAATAATACTTAATATTAATTTAATTAATTGTAACTATTTTGTATTTCAAATTCAAATGCAAATTCAAAGCATTTTATTTCAAATAAACCATTCACAGGCACTTTTGAAACGTCAAGGTCGGTCAGTCAAAAACATGGAAGCTATTTGCACGTTCCAAAGCGTAGATCTCTATGGAGAAGAACGTGCAAGAAACTCCACGGACACTCTTTTAAATCATGTTCTATTTTACAAAATTCCAAGTTACATATACTTGTTGCTTCTGCATGTGAGGACAATGCAAAGGAAAAAAAAAAGGGCTTAATATATGAATTTTAAATATAAAGATTAAAATAAGCCAATGGCAGTTAAGAGATTACCAGTCTCAACCGACGGCGCCTCTTCACGAACATGACGCGTGTATCGGCACCTTTCAGCTCAACCATTTCGAAGGGAACCGAATGATCAAACCCACGCGCCGCCAACAGCGAGACATTTGAGTGAGCATGACATGCTCTCAACCACCATGCTCGTTCATGTCCAACAAGTAAAACTATAACTACTCACATAAAATGTAAATGGTTTCATGGTACTCACATTTACAAAATTTGAAAAATATGCTTCAACTTTGCACAAAACTATGTTTGTCAATGACCAAATAATGAAAATAAAAATTAATAAGACAACGATTAAGTTCTTACATCAAAAAGAATAAATAAGTAATTATAATAATAATATAATTTGTATGTATATAATAATAAATAAACAAAATAATGTAAGAACCTCTAAAAAAAAAAAAAAACAAAACAAAGGAGCGAGCATCTCTTCCAAATATAAAAACATAAAAACCTAAAAAGTGGACCTAAGCAGCTGTGACTGTGGAGCAGGACCAGCATTTAGCCAAGCGTTTTTATCGAGGATATAATCTTCCAGTTTATAATACGCTTGTCTACATAGTGTGCGTTTTATGCATGCTTTAAATTTTCTCTCATTCAGTTCGAGAATATCAACTGGTATTTTATTATAAAATTTAATACAGTACCCCATAAAAGAAGTGTGTACTTTGGCCAATCTGAATCGGGGTTGATCTAATTTGTTCCTATTTCTAGTATTAACATAAAGTGTGATTATTTTTATTCGAATTTTTTACAGTTTGCGTCATGCTTGGCATTAATACCTTCTTTTCTTTGTTTTCTTTCAATTTTGTGGCAAAAAGTAAGAGGAGCACCTTGTCACTGCTGTGGGGCAATTATAGTTTAGTTATATAAAATCTCTATTATATTAGAGACCAAACAAGTTTCCTAAGTAAGCCCAAACATGATTTCGAATGCAAAACACAGCCTCGCCATTTTAAATACGAAAAACCGGCCAAATGCGGCAAAAGTTATGGCGGCAATAGAAATACACAATCTGTGAAAATTTCAACTGTCTACCTATTACGGTTCTTGAGATACACCTCGCTGACAGACAGACGGACGGACGGACGGATGGACGGACGGACGGTGGAGGCTTAGTAATAGGGTTCCGTGGGTTAAGCTTTGGGTACGGAACCCTAAAAACTGACCCAAGCATATAATCATGACCATCAGATGATAAGCAGATACTGCAGTAGCAAATCACGAACATATTCAAACTCTTATGACATTGCCATACCTAAGGCTCAAATTACAATGCTTTCAGCGATATCCTTGCAAAGTCAGTGCAGCAAATAGGTATACATTCAGTCAAAAAAGTATCGGGAATGGATGATTTGTTTATGGTTCCAAATTCAAATTTTTGTTTTTTTGTTGTTAGATTGGCACAACTGTTTTCCATTTTGGCGCGGAGTTTGAGTTGCATCTGTTATTTATATTAAATACAGTGCTGGTTTTAGTAATATCATATACAGGGAAATTGAAAAAATACCCAAAACCTCTCAATCCTGACTTTGTATCATGACCCTGAACAACATTTGTTCTACGACTTTGACCTCAACCAATCAATGTAGCCAAAAACAATTTGTTTTAATTTATTTGAAGTCTGTTTATTTCGCGTATACTACGCGCGCGCGCGCAATCAGTCACTCGCCGCCAACCTGGCGGCGGCCTTTCGTGGGCCGCTTCATAAAGAATATGCAAAATTTAGACTATGTTTATATTTTTTTGTATGGAATAAAAATGTTTCGAATTTTGAAAAGTCGTAGAACAAATGTTGTTCAGCGTCATGATACGAAGTCAAGATTAAGAGGTTTCGGGTATTTTTTAAATTACCCTGTATAGTGTGTATTGCGAATTTCATAATGGACAAAAATATCGAACAAAGAGTTTGTCTTAAATTTTGCATCGCCAATGGAATTTCGTGTTCGGAGTCACTGAAAATGTTACAGAAGGCTTACGGTGAATCGACTTTATCAAAAACTCGTGCTTATGAGTGGTTCAAAGCGTTCAAAAGCGGTCGAGATGTGATGGAAGATTTGCCTCGCTCTGGTAGGCCGTCAACGTCTGCAACTGAAGTTAACATCGCAAAAGTGAAGGAAATAGTGACTGAAAATCCCCATTCTACTCTGAGAGAGATAGCCGCCGAACTTTCTGTATCTCACGAGTCGATCCGTACCATTTTAACTAATCATTTGGGTATGAAACATGTTGCTGCTCGGCTAGTCCCAAAAGATCTGAATTTTCTCCAAAAACTCAATCGCATGAAAGTCGCTGAGGACATGCTAGAACGAGTCAGTTCGGACCCAACATTCATGAAACGCATTGTTACTGGTGACGAGACGTGGGTTTACGAGTTTGACATGCAAACTAGTCAACAAGCTTCGGAGTGGCGCCTTCCAACTAAACCGAAACCGAAAAAACCACGCCAAAGTCGATCAAAAGTCAAAGTCATGTTGACTGTTTTCTTTGACTATCGCGGTGTTGTGCACTCTGAATTCTTACCGGAAGGTCTAACGGTAAATAAAGAATATTATTTGAGCGTTATGCGGCGTTTAAGAGAGCAAATTCGACGAAAAAGGCCAGATTTGTGGAAAAAAAATTCTTGGATTTTGCACCACGACAATGCGCCTTCGCACAAGGCTATCATTGTGAACGAATTTTTAACCAAACACTCAACAAATACCATCCAGCAACCACCATATTCACCAGATATGGCTCCTGCTGACTTTTTTCTTTTTCCTAAACTCAAATTACCACTTCGTGGCACCCGTTTTCAATCGATAGAAGACATAAAGGAGAATTCGCGGCGAGAACTGAACTCAATTCCGGAAGCAGCGTTTAAAAAATGTTTTGATGAATGGATTATTCGTTGGCGCAAGTGTATCGTTTCTAAAGGAGCATACTTTGAAGGTGATAAAATAAATTTGGATGAATAACAGTCATTTTGTGTATTATTGATCTTTTCCCGGTACTTTCTTGACAGAGTAGTATTAATGGAGAACTATGAAGTCACTGACAACACGTTGATTAGAGGCCTTGGGAGACGGCCGTACTCGTTGAAGTAATTTGTTTTGTAGAGATAAAAACCGGACACGGGCTAGTCGGACTCGCCCATCGACGGTTCCGTACAAATTTTTAGGTACAAATTACTTTAAAATACAGACTATATTTTTATGATTTAATTACGAGTGTCTATTTTTCAGACTTTTCTCTATACTTGTAGTATAGGAAGATATTACTTGCCAAATTTCATAGTTCTAGGTCAACGGGAAATACCTTTTGAATTTTGATTCCCTTGAGAGTATCGAAATACGTTTTTTGCGGCATTAACGGCCGTATCTTTTTTTTCTTAGAAGTTTGATTTTTTCCGAGCTTTAAGGAACTGTAGATCTGAGTATATAGTTTCAACTCGATATCTCCACGCGTTACCGAGATAAAGGGTCTTGACAAACAGATGGACGGACAGTAATGTGATCCTATAAGGGGTCGGTTTTTTTTTTTTGGTACGGAACTCAAAAAATGGACACAAGCGACATGTAGTGGGAAGATGATCATTCTAACATGCATGACACTCGTGTGTCTACACGAGTAATTAATTAGTGTCTATTAGAGTTTGAGTGTACATGTTCGTCTGTCACAATCAATTTGCAACTGAGTCGATCTAGAACTAACTGGCCCCATTGATCGGCATTCAGGTGAAGACCTATGATGTGTATTTCTTACTATAGTTTTTGTGATTGTAACCTGTTGTAATAGGGTATTTAATAAAAGAAAAATACGTGTTGAATATTTTTTGAAAATCTATCAGACGGCCTAATTAGATTTTTTTTAGTAAAATACCCCACTGCCTTGTTAATAAATAATAATAATTTGGATACGTCGCAACAACGTTTGCACTGACGTAGGTATCTTAACGTTTACAATTACTATGAATCTATTTTTCACCATTTTTAGGGTTCCGTACCAAAAGGGTAACCAACAGAAGCCTATTACTAAGCCTCCGCTGTCCGTCCGTCCGTGTGTCCATCCGTCCGTCCATCCGTCTGTCTGTCAGCGGGCTGTATCTCAAGAACCGTAGATAATAGCTTACGTAGACAGTTGAAATTTTCACAGATTGTATATTGCTATTGCTGCTATAACAATAAATAATAAAAAATGAGGTTTATCGTACGGAACCTTTCATGTGCGAGTCCGACTCGCACTTGGCCGGTTTTTATAGACGGCTAATTATCATGATATAATAGATTTGTTTCTGTTTATAGTAGCCGGCACGAGTCGTGAGCACAGATGAATGCAGCGGGTTGACCGCGCCAATGTACGGTGGGCGAACGAAACTTGCAAGCGCAGAACCAATAATATGAAGCGTCAGAGCTGTGATCATCAATCCGACCAATGGTGAGTGTGCTCACGACCCGTGCCGGTTATTATACTCGTACCATTGATTAGAACAGACAAAAGACGTACACAAAAACGTTTTTTAACTAAGAAAGGACCTTCCAAGATAACTTTTTTCTCAAAACTTGCGACTTTAACATTGTTCTAACCTTGGTTGTTATCCTACTTAACAACAACATTCAAATTATCCCTGTTTACATAAAAACTACTTTAGCTTTTTTAAAATGATTGGTATTTTTGAAATTATATGTTTTGAATACAAAAGAGTCATCCTTTTATCTATCATCTGCCTAGCCATTTCCCAACTACATTGGTGTCGGCTTCCAGTCAAACCGGATCCAGCTGGACACCAGTATTTTACGTAAAGCGGCTGCCTACCAGACCTACACAACCCATTAAATGGGTAACACGGTATTTCTTGGCAAGACTGGAGTCAGATTTACTGGCTTCTAACAATCTGACTGCTAAAGTTCTACAAATGACAGCCGGGACCAACAGCTTTACGTGCTTTCCAAGGCACGGAGGAAACTCAATATGTTAAGATGGTCACCCATCCACAGACCAACCTTGGCAAGCATTGTTTAAGCATCCTTTTATCTATATCTATACTTAATACTTAATCTACTGCTGGACCGATTTAAAAATTATTTCAGTAATGGATAGCTACATAATCAGCAAGTAACATACTAACAGGCTATATTTTATCCCCGTACTCCCACGGGAACGGGAATTACGCGGATGAAACCACGTGACGTCCGCTAGTAATCCTTACTTCCTTACTAAAATTATAAAATATTATATGCGAAAGTAATTCTGTCTGTCTGTCTGTCGCGCTACCACGCCAAAGTTACTGAACCGATTTAAATAAAATTTGGTACAGAGATAGTCGAGAGCCTGAGAAAGGACATAGGCTATTTTTTATCGCCGGAGTATGTTCCCTAGGGACCACGTAGGCGGAGCCGCAGCCAGAAGCAAGTAATGTTATAAAGAAGACAAATTTGTATTTTTGTATGTAAGGAATAACATAAAATCTACTGGACTGATATGAAACACTCTTTCAGCAATGGATAGCTACATTATCAGCGAGTAACATAGGCTATAACATAGGCTATAACATAGGCTATAACATAGGCTATAACATAGGCTATAACATAGGCTATAACATAGGCTATAACATAGGCTATAACATAGGCTATAACATAGGCTATAACATAGGCTATAACGAAGGCTAATAAAAGGAAACTACGGGTGAAACCGCGTCACGTTCGCTAGTACTTAATAAATGAATGCCCTTCAAATCATCATCCGCCTAGTCATTTTCCAACAATGGTGGGGACGGACCAGTGACTAGCTGTGCCAGCTGCAGCCATTCCAATATGTTACATGGAGCAATAACCGATAGCATTGTGAAAACAATATTTTTAGTTTTATCCTATAACACGTAACGGCTATCAAATATCTAAGATTGACAACCGTGGCCAACAGCATCGTACTTTTCAAGGCACGGAGAGAGAGGTACATATTTGATACTTGCTGACCTGTGCCCACTTCGTTGGGCGGTATTTTTTGGGTTAATATATAGCCTACTAGTTGAACAAACAAAAAAAAACTCTTCAGCTTTATATATTAGTATAGATGACACTCACAAATAACTTGGCTAACTATTGGTAAAAGAATTATCAAAATCGGTTCAGTAGAGGATAATCTCTGGCGTTTACCCCATACAACCTCACAAACTTTGCCTTTATAATATTAGTATAGATATATATAAATGCCTAAATAGAGCAAAATCGATAAAATAATCATCATCTTCCTGCCCTTGTCCCATCTTACTTGGGATCGGCGCAATGTTTTTTCTTCCTTTTAGTCTTCCCTGTCAACCACCGCTACTACTCACTTTTCCGTTGCTTCCTCAGTTCCTCAAACAAGATATTCACCTTATCACTGGTCTTTCGCTCTATCTATTCGCTCCTCTCTTCATACATTCATCGCATTTTAGCCACATGCATTTCATTCCCTCGCGAAATCGCCAGATGATTCCTATACTTAAAGGACTTACCGCAAATAGTGAACAGCGTAAAGTCACTGATCAAAGGCATCAGACTTATGTCTTCTCCCTTCTTCTCCTTTAGCATCTTCACCATGTCCTGGGTCTTCTCCTCAATGACGGAGGCAAAGTTCTTTAAGATGTTGAAGTGGAAGGTTGGCGTGAGGATCTTACGCCTCGTGTGCCAGTGAGCACCTGGTGAGGAAGAACATATTGGATTAGGAACATGTAAAACGTGTAACAGCGTCAAGGCAATACCTGAAAAAGAATCTTCAGTCATCATTATGAAACAATTAAATAAATAAATGAATGAATGATAACATCCGCAAGAGAACCAAGGTTACCGACATATCCCGAAAGATAGAAGAAGGTACCTTTGGGTATGCAGACGACAGCACTGTTGCTGAGAGATACGTGTCCGACGCACGAGCTGGTGGGTCGCAGATCCGGTCTCTCCGGGAGGCAATGGTTGACCGCTTGAACGTGTCCTTACAGGCAGTCTCTGAATGGGGCGATGCCAATCTGGTCAAGTTCAATGCTGCTAAGACCCAAGCGTGTCTATTTTCCGCCAAAAGGAGCCAATTCCACCCAGCTCCATCTTTCCGAGGTTTAACCGTGCCGATAACTGACCAACTTGAGCTTCTTGGGGTTACATTAACATCTACTCTCAATTTTGGCCCTTACATAGAGGCAAAAGCCCAAGTGGCTGCAAAGAAGTTGGGGATTCTGGCAAAGGTGAGACGATACTTCACGCCGGAACAGCTGCTTAAACTCTATCAAGCGCAAGTTCGATCGTGTATGGAGTACTGCTCTCATCTTTGGGATGGATCTGCCAGATACCAACTTGATGCCCTTGAGTCAATTGAGAAACGAGCCAAGAGGATCATCGGCAATGAGAGGCTTGTCGCGACGAAGCTCCAAAGTCTGGAACATCGACGACGAGTTGCTAGCGTGTCGGTTTTCTACCGGTTGCTTTTTGGGGAATGTACGTCGGAATTGCATAATTTAATTCCGCCAAGCCCGTTCCATCATCGGACCACAAGATGAACGGCGATGCGCCACCGGTACACGGTGGATATCCCACCCATACGCACAAAACGTTTTGGTAACACATTCATAATGCGTGCAGCTAAGGAGTGGAATTCCCTGCCGGAGTCTGTGTTTCCTGATAGCTACAACTGGAGTCTTTAAGTCAAGAGTGAATAGGTTATTTCTAGGCAAGCGTGCTCCATCTTCGACCACATCATCACTTACCATCAGGTGAGATAGTGGTCAAACGCGTGCCTATGTTTAGTAAAAAAAAAAAAAAAGATCACCGAACTGAAGTGGCAGTAGACAGGACGCACATTGGTCAATGGGGCCGAAAAGTTCTGGAGTGGCGACTGCGTGGAAAACGTAGCGTTGGAAGGCCTCCCACAAGGTGGACGCGATGATCTGCTGAGGGTCGCGGGTAGCCGACGACTGCGAGACGCACAGGAACGATTGTTGTAGCGATACTTGAGGAAGCCTATGACCAGCAGTGGACGTCTTTCGGCTGATATGATGATGATGAAAAAAAAAATGCTACGGGACCAACACTGAAATCGTGAAGTAAAAGTTGTGCATAATGATGAGTACAATGAAGGAAGAGGTTATCAATTCGGTTGGTAGTTTTTATTAGAATTCTGTACCCAAAGGGTAACCAACGGAACATCCGTCCGTCCGTCTGTCTGTCAGCAGGCTATATCTCATGAACCGTAATAGGTAGACAGTTGAAATTTTCACAGAGTGTTTATTTCTGTTGCCACTATAACAACAAATAATAAAAATACGATGGTACGGAACCCTTCATGCGCGAATCCGACTCGCATTTGGCCGGGTTTTTATGTATGTACACCGACTGCTCCGAGGTTCCTGATCCGATTTTTGTGTTTTAGATCAAAGCGGTATACACAATTACTAACCGATTTCATAAAAGGAGGAGGTTCTCATATTGGTTGCATTTTTTTGTGTGTGAAATAACCAAAGACGTTAAAAATAACAGTGATTTTTGATAGTTCAGACTGAACTTCAAAGTAGAACTTGTTTATTGTTTGTATGTGTTTGTTTTTTTACTTTATCCCTGTACTAACTCTCAATTGACACCAAGCCCAAGAGAAAACCAAACTCTCTTGAATTACTCAGAAGAATATGTCTTGATTGGGGTCAAATGTGAAGCGGCGCTAGCTGTGTAACAATAGTGATCTGTGGTAAGACGTCAAAGAAAATCTGATTGTCTGTTTCCTGAGTAATTAACACGGTGAAGGTAGCAATGCAAAAACCGAGAAACACACTGGTCCTACGTACGCAACGTATGCAACGCTTTTGTACCGTATCGTATGTTGCGTTGCATACGATAAGTGTGTCTCTACTACATAGTTTTTCATATAGAGTCCAGATGTCATAATGCGTTGCATACGTTGCGTACGTGGGACCAGTTTGTCTCTAGCTTAATTGTTTTTTATAGAACGTCTCAAGACATTTAAAAAATCTAACTTTGGCCGGTCAAAGCCTAACACTCATAAAAATCATCATCTGCCTAGCCTTTTCCCAACTATATTGGGGTCGACTCCCAGTCAAACCGGATTCAGCTGAATACCAGTGTTTTACGTGGAGCGGCTGCCTACCAGACCTCCACAACCCATTAACTGGGTAACACGGTACTTCTTGGCAAGTCTGGAGTCAGATTTTACTGGCTTCTGCCAATCCATAACGACTGCCGAAGATATACAAATGACAGCCAGGACCAAAGGCTTAACGTGCTTTCCGAGGCACGGACGAAACTCGGTATGCTATGGTGGTCACCGATCCACAGACCAACCTTGGCAAGCGTTGCTTGACCTTAAAGATCGACCCGTGCCACGAGCCCCTCACAACCTAACACTCATAAAAATATAAGTAAGTAATTCGTTTTTTCAAGCTAAGAAGTCGTTCTTTACTCGAATTATGAACATGAGGCCGTTTCTAGGTAAGGAAACAAGATTTTTCGTATCGGGAAACACAAAAATCAGCACAAATTAAGTGGTATTTAAATTTAATTAAATAAAAAATATACAAATAGAGATGTATCTCAACGGTTATTTTTCAATCACCAGCCAATTTTGTTTTAAGGCATTAGGTACCAATCAAAGTAAAAAACGAAAGCAAAAAATACACCTTAAAATAATCCTATCACTTACATTTGATGACTAGTAAATGCGAGCAAAACCAATGCTGTAAAAAATCTTTGTGTAACAAAACAACAAAACATAAACAAGATCTCGACGTACAAATCGCATTGGATTCCTCATCACGTCTACGATTGCCGACACTTCCCGCTCCGCTAGTTTCCGCCTCAATGGAACCGCTCCCTAAGCCGTCCGTGTATATCGAAACATCCACACCTCCAGGCAGTACCTATTGGTCTTATTGGCTTAGCTTTCGCTTCGCAAGTCAATCACCATCACTCAGCGAACATAGAACTAATTCTAAGTAAGCCTGATGGAATTCACTTAGGTAAGTCTTTCACTGAGTTATCCAATCTATATCTTGGAGGAGCTCGTGGCTAAAGAATAACAGCCGCACAGGTCAATCTTCAAGGTTAAGCAACGCTTGCCAAGGTTGGTCTGGGGATGGGTGACCATTTTAACATAATGAGTTTCCTCGATGCTGTTGGATATTTTAATTTATATAATTGCAACACCAACATTAAAGTGCAAATGATTATGTCAACTGTGGCAACACACTCCCCTTCCTTCTGCGACACTGGTCCAATACAGACGTGTGAATTATTTTCCGCTGTTTTATTGTATCTTCCCGGCACCAACGTACCAGCACCTCAACAGCACCCAACACCATAATACACCGCTGCACAGATGCCTCGGAAAGCACATTAAGCTGTTGGTCCCGGCTGTCATTTGTAGAACTTTGGCTGTCGTTACGGATTGTAAGAAACCAGTAAATCTGACTCCAGGCTTGCCAAGAAATATCGTGTTACTCATTTAATGGGTTGTGGAGGTCTGGTAGGCAGCCGCTTCACGTAAAATACTGGTGTTCAGCTGAATTCGGTTTGACTGGAAGCCGACCCCAATATAGTTAGGAAAAGGCTAGGCAGATGATGATGATGATCCAATCTAAATCTTAATTGCAGACGCGTATTAGTGCGTATTCGTGATGACTTATGGGACTGAAACGTGGCGACTCACAATGGGCCTCATCAGAAGGCTTAAAGTCACTCAAAGGGAAATGGAGCCCGCAATGCTTGGAGTTTCCTTGCGTGATCGAATCAGGAATGATGATTTCTGCAAGAGAATCAAGGTTACCGACATCGCTTATCGTGTTTTGAGCCATGACTTCCCTAAAACAGGTTTGTAACTCTCACATATATTTTCCTGAACTGATTTTAAAACAGCCAAAATTTGGATAACACTCTGTTACCAAGAACTGGCAGTTTTCCTCATCAAGGCTCAGGTATCTCACATAATGACTTTGTTTGACGTGAGTACAAGCGAATCTTTGTGTACATTACATAATATTTTTTTGTAAAAACACGGTAACATGAGCGTACTTCCTGAAAAAGCCTGAAAAGCTTCGTCAAGAGGCAATTTTAAAGGCTTTGTGCGACTCAAAGAACTGCCGGACGAGATTAAAAAGCTTTGGGCCTTGTTTAAATAATAAAGAGATGTGATATCTGCGTTTGGTTTTCTTGACTTGCATTTAAAACTTAAAGTTAAATCTGAACTTTTTTCCGAGGCATACTATTCTATCAACGAGTATATAGACTTTAAGAATAGTTGGTCGCTTTGTTGTTTTTGAGGGTTTAATGGAATGTGCTACCTTACCAGTGGCGAAAGGTAGGTGCAAGGCAGCATAGACCAGCATAGGTAATAACTAGTTCAAAAGAAAACAACATAATATAACTCATCGCTATCACGCCGACCCACTGCACCGTGCTGTTTCTGTACTGAATTATGTGCTATAGTCATATTAAATTGCTACGTATTTATTTCTTATATCATTTTAACATCGAGATATAACATAATGAAAATAACTAAAACAGCTGAGATAGTATTTTATAACGTAAATGATATAAAAGCCTAGAGAGACTAAAATGGCACTGTGTACAGGGACTAGGGAGTCTTGCTGGATTGCACCTACCACACGCCACTGTACATTACATGTGTTAATTTTTAGAGTTCCGTACCTAAAGGGTAACCAACGGAACCCTATTACTAAGCCTCCGCTGTCCATCTGTGTCTCATGTCATCATGTGTATCTCAAGAACCGTAATAGGTAGACAGTTGAAATTTTCACAGATTGTGTATTTCTATTGCCGCTATAACAAAAAATAATAAAAAATAAGGTTTATGGTAACCCTTCGTGTACGAGTCCGACTCGCACTTGGCCGGTTTTTTTTTAATTTACATATGGACATAATTATTATTTTACTGCATCTTATAATTGTAAACAATTTTGCATACTACTGTATAAATTCAAGTTCTTAATATTTTACAGACAGTAGGTGTGTTGCTGGGGAGTTTGTTGAGCCACTTCTCCTTCCCAGCTAAAATACTAAGAAGAGGTGACGGGCGACCGTTTTGAGGGACTAACTTCGTGTAGAACTTTGACGTTAAAAAAATGCTGGATCTCATCTCATTTTTAACCGACTTCTTCAAAAAGGAGGAGGTTCTATGGTCAGCTGTATGTATTTTTTTATGTATATTCACCGATTTCTCTGCCAATTGTGGATCAATTTTAAAAAATATTTTTTTATTCAAAAGCCTATACTCCTGAGGAGGTCCCATTTTCACCAAGTCAGAATCTGATGATGAGATCCCATGAAAATCGAGGGAAACCCTCAAATGTTATAGGTACATACAATGTTTTTCATGAAATTTCTAACGCAATTCAGATGTTTAATGCCTGATAATCATCATCTCATGTTGCTGAGCTAATGATGGAGGTATAAGTCAGGATCTGATGATGGGATCCCATGAAAAATGTTTGTTCAGCAATATTTTCGCCAATTGTTAACCGATTTGGATGATTCTTTTTTTGTTTGGAAGAGTATTTTCTCGGACTGGTCCTATTTAAACTTGGTGAAAATCTGATGAAGAACTTCGGAAGTAGGCAACGGAACTCTTCAATAAATGATAGCAAATGGATCGGGATTTCTGTAATCGCATGTCTGTTAATTGTTTACACCAGTTCATAACATAATATCACACCGGACGCTGTGCTTGTGGTTTCACTTTTTAGTGGTACCTGCGTACCACTAAAAAGTGAAAAATAAAAAACTTTAAACAAAAAAATAAAACTGACTTCCAAAAACAAAACACTGCAAAGTAAAAAATAACTTTAATTTCGGAAGTCGGTGTTCAAAAACAAAATAACCAAAAACACCGACTTCCGAAATTCCAATCCGAAATTGTAGTGTTTTGTTTTTGGAAGTCGGTTTTATTTTTTTGTTAAAAAGTTTTTTTTAATAAATGACTTCTGATTCTGGTTTCTACACATGCAGAATTACCGTCACCGTGCTAAGATTAAGGTTGACCTAAATAAATGTTGGGACATTTATATGAAACAGGTAAATGACAACCAACTACATAAAACGTAAGTATACCCGTAAGGTTTGGTGGACGTGTACAGTCAACAAAGCTATTTGTTATGCAGGCAGCTAACTTGGAACTACTTTTAAATAATGTTGTGTGTGCTGAGTAGATAATTCACTACACTTGTAAGTTCGTCATACGCTTAAAAACTATAGGTGGCAGCACAGAAGCGTCAATACAATAACGCGCTCAGGGCGGTTTTGAAGCTGCCCCGACACTGCAACGCCTCGGGCATATTCGCGGAGGCGCACCGACTGCTTTCATGCGACGATATGCAAGCGGTGCGCGTCTTTGCTGCGGGGCATTGCTAACACCGTCCTGGCAATGATCGCTAACAGTCTGGATTGCCCCTACATCCGGCAATGCTGTAGCAGACATATTGTTACCGTGTGAATGTTCATGTTTTATGTATGTGTTTTATGTTTTAGGTTAAGATTTAATAACATTAAAAAAAGGTTTCGTTGTCAATTTTTACATATTGCATAATAGATTATGATATGATGATATTGTACATATATAATTATAGATTATGGTTTTAATAGAGTTCAGTGTTGTTCTTTTTTATTTTTTAAACTTTAGATTTTTAAGTAATAGCAGTAATTAATTTTTATTTTTATTGCATGTTTAATGTGATTTTTATATTTGCAAACCACTATTGTATTGGGGTCATCCTGTAAAGATAGTGTGTGTAAGTTGAATAAATAAAATAAATAAATAAATGTTTTCTGTGTTGTATTTTATTTGTTTTATGTATATTTTGTATGTTGTATGTTTGTACTTACTTACATGAGTCTTGCTACTCGTAATAAACAAATTTAATTTAATTTCATGTCAAGTATATTATACTTATAAGTTATAAGTTCCCAATTGGCAACACCAGATGGCATAGTCGATGCCGTGCAAGTTCTCTGTAGAGAACAATAGTAATCAAATGAGCTAAAATTAGGTTACAGACATATGAGCCCGAAGGATCACCAAACTTAAGTCAGTTTGGTGATCCTTCGGGCTCAAATGACTGTAACCTAATTTTGGCTCGTAGTGGGCAGGGCACATCGTGGTGGTCGATGGGGCCGAAAAGATCTACAGCGGCGACCACAAGGTGGACCGATGACCTGGTGGGGTCACGGGTAGCCGATGGGTACGAGACGCACAGGACCGGTTGTTGTGGCGATATTTGGAGGAGGCCTATGTCCACCAGTGGACGTCTTTCGGTTGATGGTGGCCAAGATACCGACCTGTGCTCAACAGCAGTCCTTCGCCCAGCCAGTCCTTCAGGAACTGGTAAGGGGCACTCTTGGTGATGTTCTTTGAATGAGCCAATACCGCCTGAAACAGAAAATGTGGGTTAGCGTAATACAAAAAAAAACGCGAAGGGTTCTGGACTATAAACCGAAGAAATATTTGTTTTATGGGAGCCCCCGAGGGAAAAAAGACGTTGCAATAGCGGCAATAGAAATAGACACTCTGAGGAAATTCCAACTTGAGGAGCTCGTGGCTAGATAATAACAGCCGCACGGTTCGATCTGGGATGGATCTGCCAGATACCAGCTTGATGCCCTTGAGTCAATTGAGAAACGAGCCAAGAGGATCATCGGCAATGAGAGGCTCGTCGCGTCAAAGCTCCAAAGTCTTGAACATCGACGACGAGTTGCTAGCCTGTCGGCTTTTTACCGGTTGCATTTTGGGGAATGTGCGACGGAATTGCATAATTTAATTCCGCCAAGCCCGTTCCATCATCGGACCACAAGACGAACGGCGATGCGCCACCGGTACATGGTGGACATCCCACCCATACGCACAAAACGTTTTGGAAACACATTCATAGTGCGTACAGCTAAGGAGTGGAATTCCCTGCCGGAGTCTGTGTTTCCTGATAGCTACAACCTGGGAGTCTTTAAATCAAGAGTGAATAGGTTATTTCTAGGTAAGCGTGCTCCATCGTCGACCACATCCTCGCTTACCATCAGGTGAGATAGTGGTCAAACGCGTGCCTATAAATAGTAAAAAAAAAAAGAAACGATCTTTAAGGTTAAGCTACGCTTCCCAAGGTTGGTCTGTGGATGGATGACCATCTTAACATACCGAGTTTCCTTCGTGCCTCGGAAAGCACGTTAAGCCGTTGGTCCCGGCTGTCATTTGTAGATCTTTGGCTGTCGTTACGGATAGTTACAAGCCAGTTAATCTAACTCCAGTCTCGCCATGAAGTAGCGTGTTACCCAGTTAATGGGTTGTGGTGGTCTGGTAAGCAGCCGCTCCGCGTAAAATACTGGTATTCAGCTAAATCCGGTTCGACTGGAAGCCGACCCTAATATAGTTGGGAAAAGGCTAGGCAGATGATGACTCTGAGGAAATTCCAACAGTCTATTACGGTTCTTGAGACACAGCCCGCTGACAGGCGGACGGATAGACGAACGGACAGCGGAGGCATAGTAATAGGGTTCCGTTGGTTACGCTTCGGGTATGGAACCCTAAAAATTATAGTTCAAAGTTTATTTATGATGAGGTAAGATTGAATAAGTAACGCAATTGAGGTCCAGTAAAAATATCGAAATGATGAGAAGAACAAAACAATAAACCACAACCTACGGAAGTGTACTCTTATCCGTCTTATTACACAGCAGCAAAGTGGTTCCGTATTAAGAATTTGCCATTCAAGGAGTCCCGTCCTTAATTTATTTATAATTACACTATAAATTGACTGGTTTCGTAGTAACCCGTTCGGTCGTCGGCAACGTATTTGCATCGGAGAGACCTTGTCTTCCTGGTGTAGTACTACTGCTGGGGTGGCGTTTTGTCTCCTTTACTTTTCGCAGTGTTCATTAACTCTATCTCCAACGAATTAACTTCTTCCACCTTTATGCAGATGATCTTCAGATTTACACACGAGCTCCTCTTGGAAGTTTGTCTGAGGCTATCTTGACCCTAAACCGTGATCTGGCCCGTATTGACTGGACGACTTTACCCCAAGTTTCTTTTGACAAATCTCTTATTCCTTTTAGTGACAAAGTAAAGAATTTGGGGATTTTTATTGACAAGAACTTCTCGTGGACTGCCCAACTACAGGAAGTAAGCCGCAAGCTATTCGCATCTGCTGCATCTTTGAGAAGACTGCGTAATTTACTACCGACTGCCACCAAGATTGCGCTTGCGCAAACTCTTCTTCTACCCATTCTTCATTATGCAGCTGTCAGCTATCTTGACCTTACTGAAGTGCAACTTGATAAACTTAATCGCCTCCAAAATGTTTGCATCCGGTTCATATTTGGTTTGCGCAAATACGACCATGTTTCCGAATTCCGAGTTAAACTCAAGTGGTTGCCGATTCGCCTTCGCCAGAATTCTCATATACTATCCTTATTGTATAATGTGCTCTTTTCTCCTTTCACTCCTCTTTACCTGAAGGAACGATTTCAATTTCTTTGCGACTCTCACACGAAATTTCTAAGGTCATCGGATAACTTGAGACTGAAAATGCCAATGCATTCCACTACTTTCTTGGACAAGTCTTTTTCAGTCCAAGCTGCCCGTTTGTGGAATGCATTGCCAGTGTTAATTAAGCGCGCGCAATCGCTGCCTGTTTTTAAGAGACTTGTTAGAGAACACTACTTGTCACGGTGATAACTTTTTCGATGTTGATTTTTAAAAATGACACTTATTTTCTTTTAATGTGTATATTTAATATGTATGTATTTGTGTATCTATTTTAGTTTCTATTTTGTATTGCTTTTTTTCTATAAGAATTTTTACTTAAACTTTATATTTGCACCAAGTGCAACCCCATTTCTTGTCCAGGCTATCCCTATCCATTCCAGGTTGCCTAGAAGAGATCGCGGAATGCGATAAGGCCGCCAATTGTATTTGTTTTAGTTTAAAGTTTCCTTCATATGTTTTAATTTGGTGTACAATAAAGTATATATAAATAAAATAAATATAATGTCAACAGAGCTATTTGGTATAGTCACAAACATATCAATGTTTGTGTCTAGACATACTTACGAGTGTGATGAACAATAATTGTCTACTCAGTACACACACAACAGTCACAACATTGCTTAAAAGTAGTAGCAAGTTAGCTGCCTGTATACCAAATAGCTTTGTTGACTGTACATACACACAAAATGTTTACCCACTTAACCCTATCCATTATTCTGTTTCCGGGTCTAAGCGTTTCAGGATCCGGGTAGATCGGGTCAAAGTGTTTTTCGATGGCCTTTCTGAAAATGTTCATCGAAAATGTATGCAAGCAATCATTTTGCTGACCCAGAAGGGGAAATAAGTCCAGATGGAACTGACCCTGTTATATAATTATGCATAGAACCCAGAGATAGAACCATAAAACCCTGACGGGAGAGAGACCATCTTAGAGAATACATGATACGTGGTCGTAAAAAGAAAGAAATGTGATGTTTTAAAACATGGGTCGAAAGAATTTGGTCGCCGTTTTGCCTTTGGAAAACGGCGAATTTAGAATTGAGTAAAAATACCGCTATCCTCAGTAAAGCCCGAAGACATCCATCCAAAGTACGAGTATGAAGTGTTCATGACAATTTTTTTTAACGTGGTTTTGCCATGCCTTTTGGCCTTATACTTTTTTTTTACTATTGATAGGCACGCGCTTGACCACCATCTCACCTGATGGTAAGCGATGATGTGGTCGAAGATGGAGCTCGCTTGCCTAGAAGTAACCTATTCACTCTTGACTTAAAGACTCCCAGGTTGTAGCTATCGGGAAACACAGACTCCGGCAGGGAATTCCACTCCTTAGCTGTACGCATTATGAATGTGTTCCCAAAACGTTTTGTGCGCGTGTGTGGGATGTCCACCATGTACCGGACGCGCATCGCCGTTCGTCTTGTGGTCCGATGATGGACAGGTTTGGCGGAAAAATATATAGGCCACGTACTAGTTTTTTTCAGCGATTCAGTTCGAAAATTACCTCACGAGAACAAAAGAAGAAAATCAGTTAGAAGAGTTATTTAAAACCAGGATCAAAAGTATCCTAAATCCTTATCCAGATCATGATAATAGCAGTGTTTAATCAATCAATACTTATAAAATTGTTTGTTCTGACTAACTACAAACGCACAGCCAAAAAAACCAAGTATAGAAAGCTGATATTTGGAATTACGTTTATTTTATTACGTCAGCATCCGGTAAGAAAATATTTAAGTTGCCTGTCCATTTGCGCTGAGTGAGGCAGCGGAACGAAGAAACGGAGAAATATGAACCAATCATGTCAGTCAACATGTCAGTGACGCACGTGGTGCGGAGATTTTATGCAATTCCATTGGTTAAAATTTCTACGTTTCTCTGCTCCGCTTCCTCGCTCCACTGTAATGGACAGGCACCCTAAATCTTTTCATAGCGGATGCTGACGTTAGAATATAAACGTGATTCCAAATATCAGCTAATCTATACCTACTAGTTCGATGGGAAAATGTGATAGGGAACTTTGAATGAAGTCGAGATCAACGCGTACGAAGTTGCGAACATCGTGATATAGGAAGTAGAAAATAATTCCGAAACTTTTGTACTATTTTACTTATAAATTTGTATTAAACACTGCGCCATTTTCAGAAACGTTTTCATTCAGTCACTCAAAGGCATACCGACACTCGTCCCGGTTTTAGTTGAGTGAATAAAAAAGTTTTTAAACACAATTGACGAAGCTTCCCGGTACTCGATAGCGACATTTTAAAAGCTTTCATGTAGTTCTTTAGTGCCTGTCTCTTACTTGTGTGAATTTAATGTGACGGTTTTGGCCTAGTTTTGCAATGCTATATCAGAACCGGCGGAAGTTTGTCACACTCACTACCAATAAATACAAAACCTAAAAAGGTGTCCTTGTTATCAGCGTTATAAGGGACGGATCCAAGATTATTGGTTGGCAGTGGCTTCACCCCGCTGAGGGTGGGTGTTAGCAAAGTAAACACTTACAAAGCACATACAATTATATTTTGCATAAAGCGTAACAAGCCTTTCCAACCGACTTCCTCAAAAAGGAGAAGGTTCTATGTTCGGCTGTATGTATTTTTTTTTTATGTTTGTTCACCGATTTCTCCGCCAAATGTGGACTGATTTATTTTTCTTTTTTTTAATTCGAAAGCCTTTATTCCTGAGGTGGTCTAACTGTCACCAAATCATAATCTGATTCTGGGATCCCATGAAAATCGAGGGAGACCCTCAAATTTTATAGGCAAATATTTGTGCCTGGTAATCTGATGATGAGATCCCATGAAAAATGTGTGTTCAGCGATATATTCGCCAATTGTTAACCAATTTTTTGTTTGAAAGAGCATATTCCCGGACTGGTTCCATTTCAATTTGGTGAAGAACTTCGGAGGTAGGCAACGGAACTCTTCAATAAATAATAGCAAATGGATCGGGATTTCTGAAATCGCATGTCTGTTTACACCAGTTCATAACATAACATCACGCTGGTATGCTGTGAATGCCGAGTAAATGCTGTGAATGGGTACGAGGGTACCACTAAAAAATGAAAAATAAAAAACTTTTATACAAAAACATTGGTACAACCGAATAAAAACGAAATAACCAAAAACACCGACTACCGAAATTATAGTTATTTTATACTTAGTCGTGTTTCGTTTTTGGAAGTTGGTTGTATTTTTTTGTAAAAAAGATTTTTTAAGTTCCTTTTCGTAAATTCCCTCAATGACTTCGGTAGGTTATAAAACCAAAGATATCTCGGTTGTAGGGGGACATAAGATACTTGGCTCCCTAGATCCGCCACTATTACTGCCCTGAAATCTCGAAAAAAGTATTAAGTACCCCATATCTTTAAATAAGGTATGCATAAGTCGACAAAATGTAACCAACTGTTTTTTTTCACATTTGCAGGGTTGGTTCTCAGCCCTTTTCAGGTTTTTACTTTATTCTGTCACACGTTGTATTTGAGTCTGGTTAAATACAAAAGACAGAAAACTTTAGCTATAAACCGCAATAAGTTTTCTTATCAAAATAATTAGTAAAATGCTTTTCATATGAATGTAAGCGAGTTAGGTACCTTCAACCGATGTAAATCGCGTTGTAATTTATCCACTAACGTCGTAAAATAAAGTCGCTTTTCGTGTCTGTCTGGTGTTATGTTGTTCTTCTAAATAATTACGCAACGGATTTTGATGCGGTTTCCACAAGGCTAATGTTTTGTGTGAAGCACATTTTAAAATTAAACTTACAATTCATAAATAAATCATGCCGTTTACGCGAACCGTAAAAAACCGGTCGAAGGAAGGGTGGGTCGCTAGATGTGACTGAACTCTTTGATTTTTACATTTGAGTAATGCAATTAGAGTGGTTCAAAACTATTACAAAATTGGCATTTATTTTATGGTTGCCACAGTGGATTCTGGCTCTCAAGAGTTGCAGTGGTTGGAAATAGTGTAGCGAGCTTGTCCCAATTACAAAATTGAAAATCGGATAAGTGCAAGTCGGACTCGCACACGAAGGGTTCCGTACCATAAACCTTAATATTTATTATTTGTTGTTATAGCGGCAATCTGTGAAAATTTCAACTGTCTACCTATTACGGTTATAGACGGACGGACGGACGGACGGACGGACGGACAGCGGAGGCTTAGTAATAGGGTTCCGTTGGTTACCCTTTGGGTAAGGAAAAAAAGATGTCCGTTTCATTGAAATCGCAATATTTCTGGAAGACATCACGCCTGTCAGTTTTCAATTAGCTAGTTGGCTAAAATTTCATGAGTTATCCAAACATGTGAGATTAAACTGTCTTCTATAATAACGACGTTGCTTCGACGCTGCACGTTAGCTTTAACTGTCAATCTTCATGAACGACAGGGCGGATGTCACAGAGCGAGGAACGTCGTGCCAATAGCGGATAGATGTCGTGGCCATATCGTTTTCCATTGGTCATTTGATTATGTGGCCGAGGTTAGTTTAGGTAAGGTTTGAGGGAACTTCCGCTCCGACTCTGATAGGTTAGGTTCGAACGGGATGACGGGAGCTAGAAAGAGCTAGTGAAACTGGCGAACTTGCAGATAGGAATAGCAGCCCAGTGCACCTTGAAGTTGGCATTTCTTGAAGTGGCCAGACATTTCATGAAATGGCCGGCAACTTCATGAAATAGCCAAATTTTACGGTATAGCCACGACATAGACACCATTGTGCATTGCTACTAATATCCGTGAGCAGAGCACAAGTGACGGCTGTCACAGCGATAATGAATCAAAAAAAAAAGGGGGTTTTGATTCCTTTCCAAAATATAAATAGTGAATACTTTATTTATTTTTTAAAGGCTTGCATTGGATCACACTTTCATTTGACAGTAAGTGATAACTTCTTGATGAAGTCATAACTTCTTTGAAAGACGTTAGTAAAACAGGATGATTTGTGAAAACATACAAAATCTGCAAAAAAAATGAGGAAAATAGAGAATTTGTCACGCAAAATGATGTCTGTACTGGATGGCTTTCCATTCATTATGGCGGGACTTGTGAGTGATGTCACACTCAATCAGTCTTTGATACATTTTTAGGGTTACCGGAACCCTATTACTAAGCCTCCGCTGTCCGTCCGTCTGTTAGCGAGCAAGCATCTCAAGAACCGTAATAGGTAGAAAGTTGTAATTTTCACAGAGTGTGTATTTCTATAGCCGCTATAACAACAAATAATAAAAATTAAGGTTTATGGTACGGAATCCTTCGTGTGCGAGTCTGACTCGCACTTGGCCGGTTTTCAAACACCAATAACCGTTTTGTTTTTACATATTCTTTTGCGCGCTTTTTCTTTTCTTCTGGATTTATACGAATTTAAAAATACAATGAAATGGCCTATTGTGCCACGCAAATGTGACGGTGATAGTCGGAATTCTCGCGAGCTGTGAAGTCGTACGGTGACACTCAGTGACAGTTTCAACAATCTCGCCTCAAACTATGGCCGCCAATAGGGACAGACGCGAGACGCCAGCACATCAAGCTACTCGAAACTGTAAAATTTTCCCAATCAAACTGAAACTCAAAGCATTTAATTCAATTAAACCATTAACAGGCACTTATGAATTGTCAAGGTCGGTCGGTCAAAAAAAGATGAAGCCATTTGCACGTTCTAAATCGTATATCTCTATGGAGAAGAATGTGCAAGAAACACCACGGACACTCTTTTAAAAATAATAAATAAATCATCTTTGAACCTACTCGCTTTAGTGATAAAGTTAAAAATCAATTAAAAATATTTGACAGATGGTTGTAGCTTGAAGTGCTGGCGTCTGTATGTCTCATTGCTCTGTGGCTACCAACGATTCAATAAGGCTTAGTTTACGCTATCCGAGGATTTAGGCAACGCAATTAATGAAGATGAGGGTTTAGCACAACTGAACAGTCCATGAAACTGGAGATCCAATAAATTCTAACAATTTGAAGGTCATATTTGTTAAGGGATCTATTTTATCTTTAAGAAAGTGGGCTAATAATGGAGTCCTTTGTAGGATACTTCATACGGGACGGCAACCCAATACGAGCGGGCACAGATTGGGTGCTGGATTAACGGCTTGGCATGCTTTTCTAGTTATGTCTCATTAGGTCGCTTTGACCGATTCGGTTGCAGCCCGTATTCGGTCACCAACTAGTGTAAACGGGGTTTTGGTTAGCCGTTTACGACCGCAGACCGTTTTCCGAATCTGGTAAACTGACAACTTATAAACAAATACGGTCGCCGTATTCGGTGACGCGCCAATACTGAGGTATCGCACCACTGACTTCTAAACTGCGGCTTAAAAATATGTAAGTAAAAGCCTGTTGAGACTTACGAGATATTCGTTACCTACAGTAGCGATAAAAAATATAAAAATCGGTTGCGAATTCGTCAAAGACTCGTGAGAGTAATTATCGACGACAACAACAGCAGATTTATTGTATCAGGAGAGTGATACAGAACATGAGTTACCTGCATTAGGAGATATTGATTGCAACCAAATACTGCCAGTAAATGAAATTTGAACAGTAGGATTACCGCATACCGACTCGGCGTTCGCTACTGCTCTAGGTAACGAATATCGCGTGCGTCTGAACAGGCCTTTATGCTGCGTGCGGTAAGACTGGCAGCCGACCTCATGGCAATAACTTGAGAAAGGCTGTAGCGGCATCAAGGCCGCCACAAGAAAACCAACGGAGCAACAAAAAGAACCGCAACGCCATCTATCCAACTAGCAGCGAACTAAAATCCTGCATCGCGCAAGCATAGTTTACCGTGCGATTTGAACATATACATCAGCCCAAATATTAACTATCGGGCAGTAGCCCACCAGACATAACACCCGCCTGGTCGGCGGATCCTCCCTTTTCAATGGGGTTATGCAGGATTTTACTCTCTATACCTTTAAAAGGCTACGCAGATGATGTGGTACATATTATCGTCGTATTTACAAAACAAATATTCCTTCCAAACACACGTTTATTATAGTATTTCACACGACTTATCATTTCCTTTGCTTTCGACAAGAAAGCTTATTTTTTCCTTGAGTAAATCCTGTAAATATCTTCCTTCACTCACGTCACGATTCTACTTTCATGAGCTTATGTTCCTTTGAAGACTTGTGAGTAGATCAAAATATTCAATTTTTCTTTTCGTATCGTATTTTGTAAATAACAGGCTACAAAAATCGCAAAGTTCCGCATCAATCAAATACATAATGTTTTGGCAACCGTCTTGATCTTCAAGGAAACAGAATTAACAAAAATATACAAATTAATTAATTAATTATGTATAGTTTTTATTTTAGCTACTGTTACACACTATGTCTACATCTCTTTTTACTCTACTCTCCTTTCGCAGGTATGCTGGAAGAGATTTCTATTGAAATAAGCATAACCTTTGTACTTATTTTTCTGTTTCTTTTTTCTTATCTTATTAAATGTGTGTACATAAATTGTTAAATAAATAAATAAATACATTAATTGTTAGCAGCCCTGTAACGCTGTCAGTAAGAGTCTGATTCTCCCTTCTGCTCCGCCCAGAGCAGGAAGACTCATTTGATGATATCCATAAAAAAGATGCCCAGAAAAGTTAGGCAGAAGTACACCTACAAATCGCCATTTACAAGTCACATGTAATAAACGACAAGCCAGTGGTAGCTCTTGGCTAAAGAATAACAGTCGCACGGGTCGATCTTCAAGGTTAAGCAACGCTTGCTAAGACTTGTCTGTATATGGGTGACCATCTTAACATACCGAGTTTCTTCCTGCCTCCGAAAGCACGTTAAGCCGTTGGTCCCGGCTGTCACTTACAGATTTTTGCCGGTCGTTACGGATTGTCAGAAGGTTTGGTAGATAGACAGCCAGATAATCTAACAGCGCCATATTTGTTTACAAAATAAGACAATTAAATTAGAGCACACAATACGCACCTCAATATCGGAAGGCCCGGAGATGTGTAACACTCTCAGGCCCATCACTTTGAACACGTAGCGGTCGCCATACTTCGCCGTGTAGTCTACCAGGACATCCAGCAGCTTGTCTGAAAGAGGAAGGGGAGTTGAATGTGTGATAAATAACATCATCATCCTATCAGCTAATTGCCGTCCACTGCTGAACGTAAGCCTCCCCCAAAGAGCGCCAACCATCCCGGTCTTGAGCAATCCGCATCCATCCACTGCCAGCCACCTTCTTCAAATCATGGGTCCATCGTGCCGCAAGGCGGCCCACACTAGGTTTGCCCAAACGCGGTCTCCATTCTAACACATGTCTGCTCCGTCGACCGTTTGTCCGTCTACAGACATGGTCGGCCTATTTCCACTTCAGCATGCTGATTAATATGTAACACCTTTGGGCTCAATATGAGGGCTCCCAGATAGAGGTGACAATGCGACAACGCGTTTGAATACATGTTATACGGAATATATTGGTACCCGCCTGACAATATCTTTATTTGGTATCAGTGTCGCAAAGTCACGTCCTAGATGGATGGATTTTTTGAGGTGCAACATGGAAGAAAAGGGAGTAAGCGATAGCGTGACGGCTGACAGAACAGAATCGAAGAAAAAAACGTGTTGCGCCGACCCCAAGTTAGGATGGCAGGATGATGATGATTCCGAAACGTCACGTCGTGCCTGTCTGTTGGGCCCTTACCAGTGGGATTGGTCTATTATGAAGGTCAGACCCTTAGATGATAAGATGTGAATAAACAAAAAAAAGTAAAGATTTTTTTGAAATCAATTCCACTAATTTGTTTCAGTAGTAACGTACACTCATCTGTCGTCAACATTATTAAAATATGTTTTCGTAATTATTTTTTAACATCAAATTATTTTTTCACCGGCACTGAAGTTTTTTAATTCAACCGTAAAGTAATAAACAAAAAGCTAACAAAACAGCAACATTTTCTTCAAAAAGTTCTTAATAAGTTTTTGAAACTAATCCTTTGAACACTTTGTAACATTAATTTTTGAATTAACATTCAAAGAGAACGCAACATGTAATCAAACTACAAAGAAAACTAACAAACTGTTTGATATGAAACACTTAATTATGCTGATACCACCCGCAGGTTTTCGACTCCCCCAGGCGTTGGGAGTCGCAGGGCGATTTCCGGCCACCGTAGGCGCGGGCATGCGGACGGCGAGCATTGGGTGGCTCGCCGTCCGATCAGAACCAGGCCCGGGTCGGCGGCGCGCTGTGTTCCACGCGCGCCTCAAGGAGTTGTCAGCATGGGAGACGGGGCCCGCTAGGGCCAATGCCTGCCGGGGTACGGAATCCCTTCGAAAGAGACGCCGCAGCCCTGGAACGCAAAGGGCATTAGGAGGAACACGGATGGGTTTTAGTCAGTAAGAGTCTGACACTCCCTTCCGCCTCGCCCAGAGCGGAAGGAGTCATTTGATGATCTCCCATACTTAAAAAAAAAAAAAAAGGTGACTCTTTCGAACAAACACTGCAACACAGCTTTTAGCCTAGTAATAGATACCATTTCTCTGTAGATAATCTTATGAACACGACAGTGAATATTTTTGTTGTTTAATTCATACAATTTCAATTTCTATTTTCCAGTAATATGATAAATGTGGAAAAGTCTGTCTGTTTGTTACCTTCCACGTCTGAACGTCTGAGCGGATTTGGATTATACTTTGCACACGGATAGATTATGTCCTAAATACAAACTAAGGATACTTTTGCCCCGTGACATAATCCCGGGATTCCTTTGGGATGACTCCTGACATTCCGCTGTCAAAGTCCAATTTTTTTTTTCTCCTTTAGTAAGTATGTCACATTGAGGAGCTCGTGGCTAGATAATAACAGCCGTACGGGTCGACCTTCAAGGTTAAGCAACGCTTAGTCGCGTGACGTCATCTGGCTCGGTAAATTTGGTATATTTTTACCAAGCCAGATGACGTCACGTGTGTCTTTAACTCGCTATATCCTCTTTATTATTTATTTAAGTGAAAAAAGAAAAAATACGGGCCCAATATTTTTTGAAAATCTGTCAGACGGACTTCTTAGATTTTTTTCGTAAAATACCCCATTGCAGCGCATACGAAGTCGCGGGTGAAGTGCTAGTTTAAATTTATCCCATTACTTACCAGGTGGCGACTGGAACAGTTCCCAAGAGTTGCCTATGATGGGTTTCCGGGGTGGTCCGGGCAGCTGGTCCAGAGGGTCCTCGTCTTCCTTGAAGAATAGCAGCCAGATCACCAGGGCTACTGCCCCCGCTATCAGTACCTCGAACAGCATGTTGCTTTAATGGAGGACACCTGTGGACAATGTTAACAGTCAATCATCAATAAATATAGAATTATTCCGTTACTGGTGACGTATTATGTAACGTTATAAGTAAGGCTGAATGGGGAATGTGCATGAAAAAAATATTTATTTTGTTTAGTTTATTTAAAAATATAATAATAACATTAAAAATACAACCGACTTCCAAAAAAAAAACACTTCAAGGTATAAAATAACTTCGGAAGAAAAAAAAGAACTTTAATTTCGGAAGTCGGTGTCAAAAAACGAAAAAAAATAACCAAAAACACCGACTTTTAAAATTAAATTGATTTTCTTTCTTCCGAAGTTATTTTGTAACTTGTAGTGTTTTGTTTTTGGAAAACGGTTGTATTTTTTGTAAAAATGTTTTTTTTTTTTTTTACTTTTTAGTGGTACCTACCTGCGTACCCATTAACAGCGTACCGGAACGATGTTATGTTAAGAACTGGTGTAAACACTAAAAAAACATGCGAATTCAGTAATCCCGATCCATTCACTATCATTTATTGAAGAGTTCCGTTGCCTACTTCGGAAGTTCTTCGTCAGATCTTCACCAAAATGAAATGGGATCAGTCCAGGAAAATACTTTTCCAAAAAAAAAAGAATCATCAAAATCGGCTGACAATTGGCGAAAATATCGCTGAACAAACATTTTTCATGGGATCTCATCATCAGATCCCAATTTATACCTTCCATCATCAGCTCAGCAATATGAGTTGATGATTACCTGGCAAAAATATCTGAATTGCTTTAGAAAGTTTATGAAAAACATTGTATTTTATGAAAAACATTGTATGTGCCTGTAAAATTTGAAAAATTTCATGGAATCCGATTATCAGATTCTGACTTGGTGACAATGAGACCAATTGGGAAGTATGCCTTTGAGATGAAACAAGAATTTTTCAAATCGGTTCATAAATGACGGAATTATGAGGTAACAAACATAACAAAAAAAATAAAGTTGAAGTTGATTAAAAATAGAATGAAAATTGCTCGAAAAACAAACGAGATGAATTTTTTTAAACAAATATATCTGTCCTCCTCGCGAAAACACTGTTTTATAAGGCAGCTGTATAATATACGTCATGGACTTTGACGTCAGAGTTCATATCGGACTTCTCTTTCTAATTGTAATGAAGGTATTTAAAAAATACTTTCATGATTGTTTACTAGAGCTAATAAGTATTTTATTTTATGAATAAAAGAATCGCATGCATATTCCCTATCGTTTGTATGTAGTACATCTTTTGCCAATAATCCCTTTCGGCAGATATTTTATGAGGCGGATAGAAGCCACTCTGATCCTTAAATATGTGTTTACTCCAATCCTTTTATCGCAAAAGCCACGCAAAGGGTTGGGTGCTTATGTAAACCCTTGAATGTAGTAAATATTCTGCTGAATTATTGATTATATTATATTATTATCCGGTTTTTCAATTACACATAATTGATATGACACATAATGGTCACGTCGCGAATTATATCATAACAGAAGAGAAATTCTTCTGTTATATATCTCTATACTAATATAATAAAGCTGAAGACTTTGTTTGTTTGTTTGCTTGAACGCGCTAATCTCATAAACTACTCGTCCGATTTGAAAAATTCTTTCATTGTTTGATAGCCCATTTATCGAGGAAGGCTATAGGCTACTTATATATCATCATGCTAAGAACAATAGGAGCGGAGCAGTAATGAAAATTGTGACGCAGACGAAGTTGCGTGGGTCAACTTGTATATAAAGCTAAAGAGTTTGTTTGTATTTTTGTTTACTTGAACGCGCTAATCTCAGGAACTACTGGTCCGATTTGAAAAAATATTTCAGTGTTAGATAGCCCATTTATCGAGGAAGGCTATAGGCTAAATATCATCAGGAGCAGAGCAGTAATGAAAATTGTGACGCAGACGAAGTTGGGCGGAGTTGCGGGGATATATTAGAGTATTCGTCCGTCACTGAGTGACTGATAGACAACGCACTGCCCAAACTTCTGGTCGCAGACAGCTGATATTTGGCATGTAGGTTCCTTGAGGAGTGTAGGGGGGCACTAAGAGAGGATTTCCCAAAATTCCTTCGGGAACGGGAAAAAATGGGATATGCGCGTACGACGTCGCGGGCAAAAGCTAATTTTAAATTAGAATAGGATGTTAAGCCCGTATCCCCAAAGGGATAAGCAGAGTACTACGTCTTCTGACCTAGACATACAACGAAGCGAAGCAATGATAAACTTAACACAGTTTATTTTACAGGATCCTACCACACGAGATAGATTAGGTGATCCAATGATCTCTGATATTATGCTAAATAATAGCAAATAGTCAATTAAGTTTCAATAATTATTGTGCATGTGTCTGAAAGCCCTTAATGTGCCTAGGATTACCTCCAGCTAATTTACAAAGCTAGAGGTAATCCGTTCTGGCTTTAATATCTCACGTCCGTATTCTAGCGCTAATTACTAGTAATGGGTAAAATCATAGAGCACGGAACGCCATAGACATAGATATAAGAACTTTTATTTCTGTGGCCATAGAGCATACCTAGAGTCAACCTATTTCTGTCACATTTTTTCATGAATGCTCCGCTCCTTTTGGTCGTTTTTCATTTTTGATAAAATTTTCCTACAGACATTCGTGCCAATTTTTTAAACTTTTTGAATCAGCTTTTTTGGTCAAATTACTTGAACGTATATGGCCTGCATTAGTAAAAAAATCTTAGATAAGAGGTCGTAGAGAAAAAATTGTGATTGAAATCTCCAGCGTTGTACCTAAAAATCTATTAAACAGAGTCTTCATAGATTTTTAGGATTCCGAACAAAAAACCGAACCCTTATAAGATCACTCGGGTGTCTGTCTGTCTGTCAGTCTGTTTGTCCGTCTGTCACAGCCAGTTCTCACGGATCCACTGGACCGATTCTGTTAAAATTTGGTACACATATGGACTTTTGTGACCCAAACACGGACGTTTTACGTAAATTATAAAATGTTTAGTATGGGTGTTACTTTTGGGGGTCAAACTAGAATTTGAAAAAAAGTTTTTTGAAGAATATCGTGTGACATATCAAATGAAAGGGCTTACTGTGAGGGTTTCAATTATGTTTGTTTCATAATCCTTACGTAATACTAATAATGTGAAAGTAACTCTGTCTGTCTGTATGTCTGTCGCGCTTTCACGCCAAAAATACTGAACCAATTTTAATGAAATTTGGTACAGAAATAGTATAGATATAGTAATAGAGCCTGACAAAGGACATAGGCTACTTTTTATCCCAGGAGTATGTTCCCTAGGGATCACGCGGACGAAGCCGCTGGCAGAAGCTAGTTTTAAAATAAATGGTATTGTAGTTATTTCAGAAATGAGGCGAAAAAAGACCATTCCTCCCCTTATCTACGAACCTACTGAGCCTAAAAATATGAAAAATATGGAGACAAAAAATGGTAACTTTACCTAAAAATTACAGGAAAATCTTTAAGAAGTCTATAGTGTAAAAATTGTATGCAAAAATAATTCGTTCGGACCCCTTACACGCGAGTTCGACTCGCACTTGACCAGTTTTTGTTTGTTTGGTTGAACGCAGAGGCGGATCAAATGTTGCCAGTGCCCTTAGGCAAACCTCATCGGCGGCGCCCCAAAATTTTGCTCAGGGGTGTGTGGGAAAATTTGTCTATGTATTGTGTGGAGAAGGGGCGGAATAGAAATTAAAAAAAAAATGCGGCTTGACAATTTATACGAAGGAAATAATAGCACGCGTAGGGAGCACAAAAAAGAAACAGAATAAACTTTGCCCAACCCGGAGTCCAATCCAGGAACCCACGCTTAGCAGCAGTGGTTTGTGACCACAATACCAACGAGACATAATCAAGAGAGAGCTATTATGAATGTCGTAAAACAGTTGGCAGATGATTGGTTTTTGGTATCGGGCCAAGTATAGGGGCATATCTACTTCGGAATTACAATACAAATTATGACTTTTTAACTTATGTAAGTATTAGGTACTTACTTCTTTTTGTTTTCATTTTCATCGTGAGCCCCTTTGCAATCTGGCGCCCTTAGGCACGTGCCTAATTTGCCTTAAGGATAATACGCCCCTGGTCAAACGCACTAATGTAAGAGTTCGATTTGAAAAATTATTTCAGTCTTAGATAGCCAATTTATCGAGGAAGGCTATAGGCTATACATCATCACGCTAAGACCAATAGGCGTGGAGCAGTAACGAAAATTGTGACGCAAACTAAGTTGCGCGGGTCAACTAGTCTATACTAATATATAAAGCTAAAGAGTTTGTTTGTTTGCTTGAACGCGCTAATCTCAGGAACTACTAGACCGATTTGAAAAATTCTTGCAGAGTTAGATAGCCCATTAATCTAGGAAGTGCCGTTAGTCCACGTAACCTCGCTGCCCATTGCGTAGGTGTCTCGCCAGGATGCTGCGAAGCTGCGTAAAAGTTGTGCCGTTCGCTGAACCCGCAACGTTTTGGTGTGAAGTGGTTATCCAACAACGTCACCAGATCTTCGTATGCTACCTCTTGTACGTCCTTGGGCAGGGCTAAATCTGCTGCCAACTTGTATGTACCATCGTTGAGTGCGCTGAGTAGAATGGCTCGCCTCCTGGTTCCCGCCGCATCGTTTTTTGCATCGATGTTATTTGCGATGAACCATTGTGTCACGCGACCTTTGTAGGTCTTCCAATCACTAACATTATGATCGAAAATTGACAAAATACCACAAAATGACTGTGCCATTTTTCAACAGACTTTTTTTATTACTTTTTGCTACTGTGGGTAACTCGTCGCAACTGTTATGTAGGTGCGTAGGGACACAAGTGAAACTACTCACGGCTAATAGCACACTGCTTTAATCCTGCATTAGAGGTTTGGGTGGGAACGCAGCGCACGCTTACATACGCGCTGCTCACACATACATATACAACAATAGTGTAAAAATTTTATGTAAAAAAAATTCGTTCGGACCCCTTACACGCGAGTTCGACTCGCACTTGACCAGTTTTTGTTTGTTTGGTTGAACGCAGAGACGGATCAAATATTGCCAGTGCCCTTAGGCAAACCTCATCGGCGGCGCCCCAAAATTTTGCTCAGGGGTGTGTGGGAAAATTTGTCTATGTATTGTGTGGAGAAGGGGCGGAATAAAAATTAAAAAAAAAATGTGGGTTGACAATTTATATGAAGGAAATAATAGCACGCGTAGGGAGCACAAAAAAGAAACAGAATAAACTTTGCCCAACCCGGAGTCCAATCCAGGAACCCACGCTTAGCAGCAGTGGTTTGTGACCACAATACCAACGAGACACTCATAATCAAGAGAGAGCTATTGTGAATGTCGTAAAACAGTTGGCAGATGATTGGTTTTTGGTATCGGGCCAAGTATAGGGGCATATCTACTTCGGAATTACAATACAAATTATGACTTTTTAACTTATGTAAGTATTAGGTACTTCTTTTCGTTTTCATTTTCATCGTGAGCCCCTTTGCAATCTGGCGCCCTTAGGCACGTGCCTAATTTGCCTTAAGGATAATACGCCCCTGGTCAAACGCACTAATGTAAGAGTTCGATTTGAAAAATTATTTCAGTCTTAGATAGCCAATTTATCGAGGAAGGCTATAGGCTATACATCATCAATTCATCACGCTAAGACCAATAGGAGCGGAGCAGTAACGAAAATTGTGACGCAAACTAAGTTGCGCGGGTCAACTAGTCTATACTAATACAGTATATAAAGCCAAAGAGTTTGTTTGTTTGCTTGAACGCGCTAATCTCAGGAACTACTGATCAGATTTGAAAAATTCTTTCAGAGTTAGATAGCCCATATATCGAAGAAGGCTATAGGCTATATATCATCACGCTAAGACCAATAGGAGCAGAGCAGTAATGAAAATTGTGCCGCAGATGAAGTTGCGCGGGTCAACTAGTCTATACTAATATATAAAGCTGAAGAGTTTGATCGTTTGTTTGTTTGCTTGAACGCGCTAATCTCAGGAACTACTAGACCGATTTGAAAAATTCTTGCAGAGTTAGATAGCCCATTAATCTAAGAAGGCTATAGGCTATCATCACGCTAAGACCAATAGGCGTGGAGCAGACGAAGTTGCGTGAGTCAACAGTATTAATAGAAGAGGGAAACGAGAAATCTGTGTGTAGCCTTCAGGCATAAAGATTTTCCGCAACATATATGAAATATTTCTTTTGCACAAAGATTATCTTTCAAAAATTAAAACAATTCAAATGTGATTTTTTTTTTGTCATATTGTTACTAAGATTTAAAAAAAATAACTTTTTAAAGATATATTTTTTTATAATGTATGTTCACCGACTTCTCCACCAATTGCGGACCGATTTCAAAAATTCTGTGTGGTACAGGTGAATAAAAATGTGGAAAATAAATTAATAAATTAGATTATAAATTAAAATTAATAAATTACATTGACTATTTATCAGGAATTAAATTATGGTAAAGTAACTCTAGGCTAGATAGTTATCGCGTGCCTGCGGACGGCGAGCAGTGGGTGGCTCGCCGGCTGATCAGAACTAGGCCCGGGTCGGCGGCGCGCTGCGATCCCAGCGCGCCTCAAAGAGGTGTCAGCGTGAAAGACGGGGCCCGCTAGGGCAGGTGCCTGCTGGGGCTGCGGAATCTGTTCGAAAGAGGTACCGTAGCCTTGGAACGCAAAGGGCACCAGGAGGAACACGGATGAGTTTTAGTCAGTAAGAGTCTGACACTCCCTCTTGCTTCACCCAGAGCGGGAGGAGTCATTTGATGATTCATTTAAAACCTTTTTTACAAAAAAAATACAACCGACTCAACTTCCAAAACAAAACACTATAAAAAATAACTTTAATTTCGGAAATGTTTTTATTTAATTTTTTGACACCGACTTCCGAAATTAAAGTTTTTTTTTCTTTGCCGGTTTTTATCCCAAACATTGATTATTATCAATTAACCCGTCCCTATAAATCATAAGTACAAGTGTATTCTTGAACTTGCGCGGTGGTCGACGACTACCTGTTAAATTATATTGACGTAAACCTTGAAATTTATTACAGGCTAGCTGACTTCGCAACTTCGCCTGCGTCACATTTTTCAATGATGCTCCGCTCTTTTTAGTCGTAGCGTGATGTTATAGAGCCTTTCTCGATAAATGGGCCGTCCAACATCCTTACTTTATAAATGCGAAAGTAACTCTGTCTGTCTGTCGCAAGTTTTTATCCCGAAAAACTAGTTAAAATATTTTTTCAATTCAAACCTGTAATTTCTGAGATAACAACAAACAAACAAACTAACCGACTAGCTTTATAATATTAGTATAGATGTTAGTTTAGACAGCCGGTTATTGCAATAATAACGTTTTATCATATTATAAGTTATATAACAGTTATAATATCATATCTCTAAGTAATATAACATTATAACGGATACAGACTTTAACATAGGTATATGTGTAATACACATGTAAGACATGTACCTACATGTACTTGTGCATGTCTATAACTATCTACAATCCTTATTTCACTACAAAGTATAAAACAAAGTCGCTTCCCGCGTCTGTCTGTCCATATGTATGCTTAGATCTTTAAAACTACGCAACGGATTTTGGTGCAGGTTTTTTTTAATAGATAGGTAGAGTGGTTCTCGGGGAAGGTTTTAATATATAATTTGCACCCGTACGAAGTCGGGGTGGGTCGCTAGTTATATTATAAATGCAAAAGTAACTCTGTCTGTCTGTCGCGCTTTCACGCCAAAACTACTGAACCGATTTAAATGAAATTTGGTACATAGATATTATAGAGCTTGAGAAAGGACATAGGCTACTTTTTATCCTGGGAGTATGTTCCCTAGGTACCACGCGGGCGAAGTCGCTGGCAGAAGCTATTCTACAATAATTTATAACCTAACTAAAACAGTAACACGATTTCGAATAATCACCATCCTGCCGTATCCCAATTAATTTGGTCGGTACAGCATTTCCTGACAAGACTACTCGTACCTTACCGTATCGCCGAGTTAATAGGTTGGTGGAATTGTGACTCTTGACTCTATGTCAGAGATGACAGAGACAAAGTCGACGATGGAGTGAGCTTACACAGAAGGAGCGTGTTCACTCTAACTTTGAAGAGATTAGGGTTGTAAGTGTTCGGAAATACAGACGCAGGCAGAGAGTTCCATTCCTTTGCTGTTGCTCCATGTAAAACAGTAGGGCCTTACTATTATTTCGTTGTGAAAAAAGGATAGTCTAATACGTCCTGCATAGCTCTGTCTCTATCACACCAGAAACTGATGGTTTTAAGACGTTCTATTTAGGTCTACCAGGTCCACCACCTATAGTATTATCCACTTGGACTGAATTCCTCGACATCATATAGGTACCCAGGATTAACTATTGCATTTAGAGGAGCTCGTGGCTAGATAATAACAGCCGCACAAGTCTATCTTCAAGGTTAAGCAACGCTTGCTAAGGTTGGTCTGTGGATGGGTGACCATCTTAACATACTGAGTTTCCTCCGTGCCTCGGAAAGCACGTTAAGCTGTTAATCCCGGCTGTTATTTGTAGATCTTTGGCAGTCGTTACGGATAGTCAGAAGCCAGTTATTCTGACTCCAGTCTTGCCATGATGTACCGTGTTACCCAGTTAATGGGTTGTGGAGGTCTGGTAGGCAGCCGCTCCTTGTAAAATACTGGTATTCAGCTAAATCTGGCTTGACTGTAAGCCGATTCCAATATAGTTGGGAAAAGGCTAGGTAGATGATGATTAACTATTGCATTTCTATTTCTGTTATTCTTATAAAATTACAAACACACCAAAATATAGTATCTCAAGGATTTGACACGAAAATCACAATTCACTGTTGAGTCACCAACAAATTTAATAATTAGTATGTTAATTATGCATATTTGCAAGTTCGTAATCGGCGACTCATTGTTCTCACTGTGAATGCATGAAACGAAAATGAACAGTTACATAAACATACACACACAAACACCCGCCACCTTTTATATGAAACTTAGACTTATCAGGCGAAACATGGGTTTGCACTATACGTTTGCACCAGTCTGCACTATAAAAAAAATGTTTTGTCATTTATTCGAGTTTGACGCAAATGTAGTCGCGGGCTTTTACTGTGAATAAAATGTGATTTCAGACATCTTTTTTCCATTAAAAACATAAAATAAGCAAACATAATATCCAGCTTAAATATCTGTCGGTTAACTGGTATAAATAATTGCAGTTATGCTTAGATTACCAAACAATTAATATATGCGACAAGCTGTATTACATCCTTGAAAAAAAACAAGCTTAAAAAACATTTCTCTTTTTTTTACTTTTCCCCACACTAGGCATTTCTACTGTATCGTGGGTGCGTGTACAGACATATAAAGACATATAAATTCACATACACAAACAGCCAGATCCGGAACAACTATCTGTAGGCCATACAAACATTTGTTCCGTGCGGGAATCGAACCCGCGACACGCAGCGCAGCAGCCAATCGCTATCAATCGTGTCGTCACTGCATGCACTACCATAATCATGTTACCAAAACACAGGCTAAATACGTTTTTTTTTTAACACATTGTCTGCCAGACAAATAGACACAATAGAAAATGTATTGTGTGTCGGTCACCCGATGACCAACGCGGCAGTGAATGTTTTAAGGATGGGAAATCGTCGAATGACTCCTCCCGCTCTAGGTGAAGCAGAAGGGAGTGTCAGACTCTTACTGACTAAAACCCATCCGTGTTCCTCCTAGTGCCCTTTGTGTTCCAAGGTCGCGGTGCCTCTGTGAAACAATTCTTTTTTTTTTTTTTTTTTTTGTAATGAGTTTGCTCTTGACTCTAGTCTATGTCAGAGATGACAGAGACAGAGTCTACGATGGAGCGAGCCTACCCAGAAGGAGCCTGTTCACTCTGACTTTGAAGAGATTAGGGTTGTAAGCTTTATTCAATTCCGCAACCCCGTCAGGCACTGGCCCTAGCAGGCCCCGTCTTCTATGCTGACAGATCTTTGAGGCGTTCCACGTGCGCCTCAAAGATCTGTCAGCGCGCCGTCGACCCGGGCCTGGTTCTGATCGGACGGCGAGCCACCCAATGCTCGCCGTCCGCAGACCCAAGTAATAAAATATTCTGGAGTAATTTTCTGGACAAACAAAAATGAAGATAGCTCTTCTAGCTTCCTAACTTAAGTGCATACTGGCATAATCTTGCAAGTCAAGTGCGAGTCGGACTCGCTCACGAAGGGTTCCGTACCATAAATCTTTATTTTTTTTATTTCAACTCTCTACCTATTACGGTTCTTGAGATACAGCCCGCTGACAGACAGATGGACGGACAGCGGAGGCTTATTAATAGGGTTCCATTGGTTACCCTTCGGATACGGAACACTAAAAAACAAGTGCGAGTCCTCACTCACCCACAGAGGGTTCCGTACAAATTTGTAGGTACATATTACTTTAAATGAAGAATTTTTGATATGATTTGATTACAAATGAATAGTTTTCAGACGTTTTTCTATACTTGTAGTATAAGTCGGTGTTACTTGCCAAATTTATTTATTTATTTATTTAGTTCTAGGTCAACGGGAAATACCCTATACATTCTGATTCCCTTGAGAGTGTCGAAGCATACTTACGTTTTTTGCGGCATAAACGGTCGAACCGTTTTTTCACGTTAACTTAGAGGACCGTAGACCTGAGTTTATAGTTTTAATTTCAACTCGATAAAATTGATTGTGTTTTCCTCCGCAAGTTCCCGAGATGAAGGGTCTTGACAGACAGACGAACAGCCAACAAATTGATCCTATAAGGGTTCCTTTTGAGGTACGGAACCCTAAAAACAAATCTATCTAAGTGGATTTTTAGGCCACAGCTCGTCTGGTATGCGACAAGCATCATCAGGCATGTCCGGCCAAATTCTAATTAAGCAAAAAAATAGCCTTGTTTATTCCAGCATTAGTTGACCCGCGCAACTTCGTTGCTCCGCTCCTATTGGTCTTAGCGTGATGATATTTAGCCTTCCTCAATAAATGGGCTATCTAACACTGAAAGAATTTTTCAAATCGGACCAAAAGTTCCTGAGATTAGCGCGTTCAAGCAAACAAACAAACACATCAGCTTGATATATTAGTATAGATTTTAGTTTTTGAAAAACAGCGTGCAAATGAAGCAGCTTTTCGTCGGCACTAACAAAGAAATTACATTAAAAAAATAGTTTGTAATTACGTGACAGATACGTAATTTGGATTTGCCAGAATTTATTTATCGGTATCACAAAATAAGAAAAAGAAACACCAAATCACCTCCAAATCGTTGAGATGAAACCATTTTAAACCTTAATTTTTTTATCCTACGAGTAAAAAAAAAAAATTTACTGCTTTGCAATACAAACGAAAATTATTTGGTTTTGTTACTTTTTAAAAACATGAATTATTTTTATTATAAAAAAACAATAATGAGGATTGCAGAGTAGCGCGTAGAGAGGAATATTTAGTTCCATTCGTATGCATACAGGTCATTGGCGTGAATGCAAGCCTTAAAAAGGTTTATAAGTTTATGTGGTTCAATGACTGTTATTGCACATTTATGTGGTGCCTATCTTAACTGTTTTATAAACGTTACCTTATTATTCCTACACTAGTTGACCCGCGCAACTTCGTCTGCCTTACAATTTTCATTACTGCTCCGTTCCTATTGGTTTTAGCGTAATGATATATAACCTATAGCTTTCCTCGATAAATGGGCTATCTAACATTGAAAGAATTTTTCAAATCGGACCAGTAGTTCCTGAGATTAGCGCGTTCAAGTAAACAAACAAACTCTTCAGCTTTATATATTAGTATAGATAGAAGTATAGATAATAATGTTATAATTGCGAAAGTTACTCTGTCTGTTTGTTGGTTATGTTTTCACACGTAAACTGCTGTACCAATTTTGATGACTTCTGATCTTGAATCTACTTCTACTGAACCAATTTGATGAGACAGTTTGGACCTTGGAGAAGTACATCGGAGCCTTTCGACCTCGGGGGTACGTTCCCTTGATATACCTAATTTTTTGTGTAATTTCCATGGTATACTTAATTACCCGTCGTGCACAACCACATGCACCATCCAGGATTTGATTAAGGCTTATATAGAGCTGTACAGGTTGCCTAATACTGCTCGGACAAAATATAATACGAGTCAATTAACACGAAAATAAGAAGAACAACACCTAAGCGAAGCCACTTGAAGAAGCTAGCTACAAGATAAATAAGCCTAAAACCAGCTGAATCTGTTAGTAACAGTGTTAAATTCTAGCAATAAAGTAAATGCGAGCTCGTACTACAATAGACCCATTATTCAACATCTCTGATCGGTAAGTATCGATTAATCTTGGTTTAATCATCGTTCACCAGACGAATGTCATTATCGGATTCTGGCTTCATTAATTACCTAAACGAAAACTAATATTTTAAGAAGTAAATTGTTTGTACGTTTGTAAAGTTTTCTAATACAGCTCGAATTAGTATTTCAAATGAGGAAGACTTAGGTATTTTGCTCAAATTCCAGATATAAAATATATTTGGTTTATAATTTTTAGGTTTCCGTACCTTAAAAAAAAAACGGAACCATTATAGGATCACTTTGTTGTCCGTCCGTCTGTCTGTCAAGATCTGTATCTCGAGAACGCGTGGAAGTATCGAGTTGAAATTAAAACAATACACTCAGATCTCAGTCCCTTGAAGCTGTGTAAAAAATCAAACTTCTAAGTTAACGTAAAAAAGATACGGCCGTTTAAACCGCAAAAACATACATTCAGTCAAAAAAGTATCGGGAATGGATGATTTGATTATGGTTCCAAATTCAAATTTTTGTTTTTTTGTAGTTGTTAGATTGGCACAACTGTTTTCCATTTTGGCGCGGAGTTTGAGTTGCATCTGTTATTTATATTAAATACAGTGCTGGTTTTAGTAATATCATATATAGTGTGTATTGCGAATTTCATAATGGACAAAAATATCGAACAAAGAGTTTGTCTTAAATTTTGCATCGCCAATGGAATTTCGTGTTCGGAGTCACTGAAAATGTTACAGAAGGCTTACGGTGAATCGACTTTATCAAAAACTCGTGCTTATGAGTGGTTCAAAGCGTTCAAAAGCGGTCGAGATGTGATGGAAGATTTGCCTCGCTCTGGTAGGCCGTCAACGTCTGCAACTGAAGTTAACATCGCAAAAGTGAAGGAAATAGTGACTGAAAATCCCCATTCAACTCTGAGAGAGATAGCCGCCGAACTTTCTGTATCTCACGAGTCGATCCGTACCATTTTAACTAATCATTTGGGTATGAAACATGTTGCTGCTCGGCTAGTCCCAAAAGATCTGAATTTTCTCCAAAAACTCAATCGCATGAAAGTCGCTGAGGACATGCTAGAACGAGTCAGTTCGGACCCAACATTCATGAAACGCATTGTTACTGGTGACGAGACGTGGGTTTACGAGTTTGACATGCAAACTAGTCAACAAGCTTCGGAGTGGCGCCTTCCAACTGAATCGAAACCGAAAAAACCACGCCAAAGTCGATCAAAAGTCAAAGTCATGTTGACTGTTTTCTTTGACTATCGCGGTGTTGTGCACTCTGAATTCTTACCGGAAGGTCTAACGGTAAATAAAGAATATTATTTGAGCGTTATGCGGCGTTTAAGAGAGCAAATTCGACGAAAAAGGCCAGATTTGTGGAAAGAAAATTCTTGGATTTTGCACCACGACAATGCGCCTTCGCACAAGGCTATCATTGTGAACGAATTTTTAACCAAACACCCAACAAATACCATCCAGCAACCACCATATTCACCAGATATGGCTCCTGCTGACTTTTTTCTTTTTCCTAAACTCAAATTACCACTTCGTGGCACCCGTTTTCAATCGATAGAAGACATAAAGGAGAATTCGCGGCGAGAACTGAACTCAATTCCGGAAGCAGCGTTTAAAAAATGTTTTGATGAATGGATTATTCGTTGGCGCAAGTGTATCGTTTCTAAAGGAGCATACTTTGAAGGTGATAAAATAAATTTGGATGAATAACAGACATTTTGTGTATTATTGATCTTTTCCCGGTACTTTCTTGACAGAGTAGTACCTATACTTCGACACTCTGAAATTTCGTAAGTAAAATCGTCTTATGCTACAAGCTTAGGGACATTTTGAAAATAAATCATATAAAAATATAGTCTTTATTTAAGTAATATGTACCTACTTTGTACGGAGTCCTCGGTGGGCGATTCCGACTCGCACATTTGGCTGATTTTTTCACGATTGTCTGGTTTTGTTTAGATAGCTAAGTAAAGTAAAATGGTTGAGTTCAAGCAATAAACTGCGAGAAAAAAAATATTTTCCTTTAATATCTTTACCTTTAATAAGGAAAATTTATTTGAACTTCATGTACAGTACATAGTCATAGTCATAGTCTATGTCAGTACTGTCAGTAGTTAGTGTGTGTACATAGGCGGACTTAATGCAACAAGGCATACTCTACCAGTCAACCTTTGGTTGGCTGGCTTTTTTTAATTATATATCCTCCGTACTGTCCTACGTAGACACACTATGTTTACCAATGAGCTTAGATTTAATAAGTAGACGCACTGGTTTTCCAGTCTGTAAAGTTACCAAATGTCGCACGGCACTCGCGTCTAGACCCTTTTGTGCATTAAGTTCAAAGATCGGATTATTCAAACATCTCAATTTATAAGCCTACGTTACATGAGGTAAAATAAATTTTAAGACCATGGCTTCAATCCTTAAGCTATGACGACACTGGAAAGTTAATTTTATCAGTACCAAAAATTAAATATACATATACATTAGACACTCACTCACACCCACATATGCGTTCGCTGCCCATCACACATACACACACACCCACACACCATCACTCACACACTCACACGTTCGCTTTGCTCCTCATTATTGTTTTATTTTCTGTTTCAATACCTACTAGTTTGTATTTTATTACATAAAAACTTCACATGTTTGGTTGTACTATTTTTATGTCAATAAAGTTATTATTATTATTAATCCCAGAAAATGCACGTTCCTGATAAGCCACAGGGTGAAGCCGCGCGAAAAAGCTAGTCGTAAATGGCTGTTGAACTTGTGATATACAAGTGAAAAATGCCCGAAAGTTTGAATTTACTCGTAAATCACGCCTGAAGAGACTAAGTCCATCCGTCCGTCCGTCAGTCCGTCTATCAGCTGGCTATATCACAAGAACCGTAAATAAGTAGACAGTTAAAAATTAAATTAAGTTAAAGGAGGGCTATACCAGAAATGTGTATTTCGGTATGGTGCGAAGGGTTTCCCCTTCGTGTGAGAGTCCGACTCGCATTTGGCCGGTTTTATTTTGTGGTTTTGGTTTTTGAAAAATCGTATGTTGGCCATGACCTAGGTTACATCTAGGACGTCTACATTTTATCCCGTGGGATAATTTTCAACTGCCACACAGGCAAAACCGTTTGCAAAACCTAGTCCAGCAAAGTTGAATGGTCGAACTTGTGATTACGTGATATTAACTAAGTGCTAAATTAATTGGGCCTAATTTCAGGGTACTTGTAGTTATAATTGTTCAAGTGATTATCTGTTAATTCTATGTAACGTTTCAAAGGAATTAATATTAATTGTGTCCTCTAGCCCGTTTCATTGTTTACATGTGTCATCCATTATCAACACAAGATTTGAATCCACATTTCGAGCAAAAGCCTATGTGTTATTCCAGACTATAATCTACCTCTAAGGCAAATTTCATGAAGATCCTTTCACGCGTTCTGACGTGAGGGAGTAACAAACATCCACCCATCTATCCTCACAAACTTCCGCGTTTATAATGTTAGTTTAGTAGGATAAAGTTCAAAACCCATTGCAACCCAGCCTTTTTAGTGTTCGGCACCCAAAGGGTAACCAACGGAACCTTATTACTAAGCCTCAGCTGTCCGTCTGTTAGTCCGTATGTCCATCCGTCTGTCCGTCCGTCCGTCCGTCTGTCTGACAGCAGGCCGTACAAACCAGCCAAGCAACCAGCCAAAATTTTTCGTACCACAAACCTTCATTTTTAATACCTATTTGTTGTTAGAGCGACAATAGAAATACGATGAAAGGGCAACCGACGTAATATATTCCGTTGGTTGCCCTTTGGGTACGGAACCCTAAAAAAGAAAACATAGAGACTCAGTACATATCCTTCTTATTCATTATGTGAAATATCTCTTAAATCGGTTCAATATTGGAGGAGAAAACAGCCGAGAGTCAAACTTCGAATTATGACTTTTTACATACAAAATCTCGCCGCCCATGTTTCCTTTTAATGTGCTATCCGAGGCACGTGGGTGTCACACCACCAACTTCCGAACTCCGGGCTGCTGTCACAGAGAAATTCCTATATAATTAATAATAAATAAAAATAATTAATTATATTCCTATAAAGCTTCAAAGATTACAATTAGAAAGAGAATTCCGATATGAACTTTGACGTCAAAGTCCATGACGCATAAACTGCTGCCATGCTGTTAGAAAACGCTGTTTTCTAACAGCGTTTTCGCGAGACGGACAGATTTATTTGTTTAAATTATTTATTTCTCGTTTGTTTTTCGAGCAATTTTGATTCTCACTGTTAGTATATTTTCAGATTAACGATATAAATAGTTTTTTTTTTCATACATATTCCCTATTAAAATTAATTACATACGCAAGAATGGATTAAGTTAATCTACCTACATGACGAAGCCAACATTTAAAACAGCCAACGTTTTCAGCCGGTTTTCCAACAAACAATGAAACATGAATAAAGTTTACAACGGCTTTGTTTGGTGGGATTACATGATAAAGCAAAAATTTAACAAACCAGTTTTTACCAACACAGAAACAACAACACACAAAGTCACACAAAGCAGGTAAATAAGACAATTTTTTCTCAAAAACCCTGTACATTATTTTATTACAACACAAAATGCTGAACCGCACAGCTTCTATTGCGTCACATTTTTCATGAATGCTCCGCTCCTATTGGTCGTAGCGAGATGTCAAATAGCCACAACACTACGACCAACCTTCTACCTTCCACGATAAATGGGCTATATATATAAAGATTTTTTCAATTCGAACCAGTAGTTCTTGGGATTAGTGCGTTCAAGCAGACAAAACAAACTCTTCAGCTTTTTATATACTAACTGACCCGTGCCCACTTCGTTGGGCGGAATTTGTTGGGTCAATACATAGCCTATGACACTCACAAATTACGTGGCTTTCTATAGGTAAAAGAATTTTCAAAATCGGTTCAGTATAGTTCATCCAAAGATCTCCTTTTTTTAACACGTTCATTACCACTACGATTTTCATGATGTCTTCTCGGATGCCGCCTACATTTTACGGTTGACTCGCCAGGCGAGTCGCCGGCACTGCAATATAAATTGATTCGACTCGCCACGCGAGTTCACTGGCACTACGAAAGGGTAAATTCTATGTTTTGTTATAATTAAAAAGTGTTTTAGGACTATTCGGCGTATTTTAACTTGTAAAAATGGCAAAAAACTCGTTGGATAAAATAAAAGGTAAGTTTGTTTCGTAATTTAAGCAGTGGTTTTCAACCTTTTAAATTGTAGTTATTGTTTAGGTTATATTTTGTATTTCTAATACTTGTGAATAGACAATTTTACCCTGAAATATTTAAATAAGAGCTTTCAGTTTTAAGAATATGGTATCAGATTAAAATGTATTATTTTTATTGTGAGTACGACGAATTAATTAGAAAACAATTTAAAAAAATCGTTTTTTAAAACGTTTAAAATCTTAATATGCAATAATAATAATGTCTATAAGTGAAACAACATTTTTATTATGTTCGAAATTTGTTATGAAGTGCCTAAAGCGTTACAAAGCTTACAGCCAATACCATGCATGACGTAACATTTGAAAATAAAGTTTACTAGAGTAGGCAATGACGTCACAAATAGGAATACAGTGGAATCGACGAAATGTTTAGTTGCAAGTACATTCTTTGAGTGCGAAAAACAATGTTATCAGTGCTTTTATCTAAAGCTTGTTTTTTTATTCTAATGAAACTAGTTTGTTGTATATTAATTCCATATCACAAGTATTTAGGTAGTCCATGCTACTATGTTGACGTCGTTGTCTAACATGTACATATTTACTTTAAAAGGTTGAGGATCTATGTCAGGGAACTCGCCTAGCGAGTTCAAGGCATTGCAGAATAGTTTGTTTCCTTTCAAATATAGACGGTGTCTCCACACCCGGCCCACCACGTAAATCTTTAGTTTAGCATATATTTAGTCTAAACTATAATTTTAAGCAGAAAATACGGATGCATTTTGGAAATATTAGTGAAAACCACTGAACTCGCCAGGCGAGTCGCCGGCACTGGAATAAGATTTACGTGAACTCTCCGGGCGAGTTGGTGGCACTGAACGTGTGGATGGGAAATCATGAAATGGCTCCTCCCGCTCTGGGTTAAGCAGGAAGGAGTGTCAGACTCTTACCCTTCCGTGTTCCTCCTAATGCCCTTTGCGTTCGAGGGCCGCGGTGACTCTTTTGAACAAATTTCGCAACCCCAGCAAACACTGGCCCTAGCGGGCCCCGTTTTTAACCGACTTCTTCAAAAAGGAGGACGTTCTATGTTCGGTTGTATGTATTTTTTTTTTTTTTTTTATGTATGTTCACCGATTTCTCCGCCATTTGTGGACCGATTTTAAAAATTCTTTTTTTTTTTCAAAAGCCTATACTCCTGAGGTGGTCTCATTGTCACCAAGTCAGAATCTGATGATGGGATCCCATGAAAATCGAGGGAAACCCTCAAATTTTACACACATACCTACAATGTTTTTCATGAAATTTCTAACGCAATTCAGATATTTGTACCTGATAATCATCATCTCATGTTGCTGAGCTGATGATGAAAGGTATAAGTCAGGATCTGATGATGGGATCCCATGAAAAATGTTTGTTCAGCGATATTTTCGCCAATTGTTAACCGATTTGGATGATACCTATATTTTTTTGTTTGGAAGAGTATTTTCCCGGACTGGTCCTATTTTAATTTGGTGAAGATCTGATGAAGAACTTCGGAGGTCGGCAACAGAACTCTTCAATCAATGATAGCAAATGAATCGGGATTTCTGAAATCGCATGTCTGTTGATTGTTTACACCAGTTCATAACATAACATCACGCCGGTACGCTGTGTTTGTGGTTTCACTTTTTAGTGGTACCTGCGTACCACTAAAAAGTGAAAAACAAAAAAATAAAACCGACTTCCAAAAACGTAAAAAGTAACCTTATTTTCGGAAGTCGGTGTCAAAAAACCAAAAAAATACCAAAAACACCGACTTCCGAAATTAAAGTTATTTTTTATTTTGTAGTGTTTTGCTTTTGGACGCCGGTTTTATTTTTTTCTATGCTGACATCTCTTTGAGGCGCGCGTGGAACACAGCGCGCCGTCGACCCGGGCCTGGGGGCTACTCTCTAAGCCCGAATTCCGTAGTTTCGGGCTTAGTTGCGGGCGTATTCTACTCCGTAAAATATGGCCGCAAAACTTTATTGTAACTTTTTATTAATTTAAAAATAAAATTAATAAGTACTGACTGAGTAAAGTTTTTGATATTGAAGCCGAAATTTGCGCTAATTGTATTTGTTTTTCTCACAAGCATTTGTAAATATAATGTTTAACTGAGGCACTCTGAGGTTTTATGAACTTTTAACAGCCATCAGGGAGCCGAAGACGATTATAGAGCCCAGACAATGCGTTATTTCAAGCTTACGGAGACAAGATTTTTTTTTCAGTACTTTTCAGCCTATGTACTGGGCTGAAGCCTGCTTGCGTTGTTAGCGTACGTACTTAGCATGCTCTAATCTCTAAAAGAATCTGGCCTTACCGAGGAGAGTTCAGTTGATCTTTCTTAGGCCATCACCAGTGTTATAGTCATAGGTAATTTAACTAACTGACTTTCCGAGGACAGCGTTGGCGCGGGCTCCCATGCGGTGGACTGAGGACGTGGTGAGGGTCGCGGGGTAACGATGGATGCGAGACGCACAGGACCGGTTGTTGTGGCGACACGCGCGGGTAGGCCTATGTCGAGCAGTGGACGTCTTTCCGCTAATATGATGACGATGAACTAACTTTAATCTCAAGTACCTTGAAGGTAAGGACAAGCATGTTAACTTAGCAACAAGAGTTTTATACTCCAGTAACAAATTCCATAACAGTGCCACATTGTACGTTAGAATTCTTTTCAAAACATTAATTTTCTATTTCAGCAAAACAAACAACAATTCCCCGGCATTCCGCTCCAGAAATTTCATCTATTTAATCATTCGTTATTATTTCATTAATAAAATTATAAAAGAACGAAAGCAACGTTAATTGGCCAATTCGATATCAAATGAAACATTGAAAATATCTGATTTACAGAGAAATTTGGTTTCATTAGTGGATTAAGTCTTCGGAATTACTGCGAATGACTAATTCGTACTCGCTTGTAATATTTTCGAACTCGAAAATTGTGATGATCGCCACCAGTACCTACATACATGGTAAATATCTCACCCAAACACACAAAACGGTTTTGAGAATACTCTCACTGTGCGTATAGTTAAGAAGTGGAATTTCCTACTAGTCTGTGTTTCTTGATAACTACTACTTGAGAGTATTTAAGTCACAGGTTACTTCTAAGCAAGCGTACCCCATCTTCGACTACATAACTTTCCACCAGGTGAGATTTTTTTGAAACCCGAACCTACCAGTAAAAAAAAAAACTTAACTTTGTACACCAGTAAAGAAAGGTTTAAGTGTGCTTAAGTAGTGTCAAAGAAAGCCGTAAGTAGTTTATTTTATTAAAAGTACCTTTAAGGATGGGAAATCATCAAATGTCTCCTCCCGCTCTGGGTGAAGCAGAAGGGAGTATCAGACTCTTACTGACCACAAGACGAACGGCGATGCGCCACCGGTATATGGTGGACATCCCACCTATACGCACAAAACGTTTTGGGAACACTTTCATAGTGCGTACAGCTAAGGAGTGGAATTCCCTGCCGGAGTCTGTGTTTCCTGATAGCTACAACCTGGGAGTCTTTAAATCAAGAGTGAATAGGTTATTTCTAGGCAAGCGTGCTCCATCTTCGACCATATCCTCGCTTACCATCAGGTGAGATAGTGGTCAAACGCGTGCCTATCAATAGTAAAAAAAAAAAAAAAAAAAAGTGTTCCTCCTTATACCCTTTGCGTTTCAGAGCCGCGGTGACTAATTCGAACAAATTACGCAACCCTAGCAGTATCTACTATATTTATCTTTTTTTTTTTACTTTCTCGGGTCCCTAGAATCCTTTGGTAGGCGTACGAGGGGCTGAAGCCAACTTGCAGAGGCCCCTTTAGATATTATAAATAGAATCGGACACCAACCGACGATTATGCTTGTATGCACAGTGAAAGTATACCCAAGGACAATCCCCGGTTGGAACAGGACTATTGCAGAATATGGAAAAAAAAGATGAAACGCTATAGGTTTGGCTGGTTTAGTGGACTGATAATCGTTTACTATGGAAGAACTATTGGCCCCTGCCTGACCATTGACAATTAAAATGGCAGGGGGTGACTTACAGACTCAATTAATGGCCCCCCCGAAAAGGGTCGCTAGCACAAAGTGACGTAGCGCCAAGGGGGCAACATATCCTGAGGCGCTAGAGTGAAAGGTATACCACGGTTATCAGGACAATCCCGGAAGTACGGTCAAGATCCCTACCAGCAGCTTACTGGATCCTTCTCCCGAGCACGTTTGCTCTTGCGAATCTCCACTTAGACCAGCCGATTAAGGCAAGAAAGAGGTGGGAGCTCTGATCCTCGTCAGTGTTCACTCTGGCCAGCTAGTAAAAGCAAGCCGGAAATGAGGAACAAGACTTCTCCCTGGAGATCAGGTCCGTGGGGTCGCTAGTGCCCAACAGTTCACCACAAAACTGCCTTGCGGATCCTCAAAACATATCGTATTATTGTGGTAATACTTAGGTACAAATTGTACTACAATAGAGTCCAGGCCGTATGGTGTCGGCCGGTGCCGTATGATGCCGTAAAAGAATAATATCATCCCATCACTTCCCGTGGGTGTCGTTATATTATAACACTCACCAGAGAATGGGCAGCAGCGTTCTGTGTATAACGCAACACTATACACTGCGATCGCCAACCCGCCTGCCAAGCGTGGCGATTATTGCAACCTTTGGGAGAGGCCTATGTCCAGCAGTGGACGTCTTTCGGCTGTTATGATGATGATGATGATGAGAGTCCAAGCTATTTCTACTACAATAGTGTCTTTAAAATCTTGTTGACAAACACGCACTGAATGTCAGTCTGATTGGTTTAACTTTCGGACCGTTCGACCGTGATCTGTGTTTAGAGACAAGTGTAAAAAACCAGCCAAGTGCGAGTCGAACTCGCACACGAAGGGTTCTGTAACATAAACGGAAAAAGAACAGACTTCTTGTATGGGGCCCAAACTCAGCCCACTTTAGAAATTACTCTCTGTGAAAATGTCGATTGTCTACCTATAGTAATAGGTAGAACCGTAGTTCTGGAAATACAGTCCGCTTACAGAGAGGCGAACGGACGGACGGACTGATGGACGGACGGATGAACAGTGAATTCTTAGTAATAGGGTTCCGTTGGTTACCCTTTTGGTACAGAACCCTAAAAATCAAAGAGACACTCAAGACACCCTCGTAGGATTCGATTTGAGACTCAAAATGGTATGTTTTTCGTCATTTATACACTTTATTTAGTTTGAACTAACCAATTTATTTTTGTGGGCCCAAATTTTTATTGCTCGGAATTTCAATTTTTTTTTTTTCGTAATAAAAGTAGCTTAAGTTGCCCCTTGGCCACGGCATCTGCCATTCGAGCTGTTTCCGAGATTTAGAACTAAAAGAAAACAAACTAAAATTGTGTTATGTTATAAACACAGATAACTAAATACGTAATATTATAAGTACTTACCTATCATATACATTACTTAAATGTACTTTTATGTGCATTTCATAAAAAGCAGTTATTTTGATACAAACAGACATGCCAATTTTATTTATTTTTATGTAGATAAGTTAAACTCTATTCATAGCAAAGTTCAGACACACACTTGAACTTCATACTTGTTGAATTTAAATATATAAATAGCCTTGAAAAATAACAAATAAATATATCAATGAATGAAATTTTAAAAGTAAGTATGTACTACTTACATATCAAGATGTTTTGGAACGATCAAACGAAACTTTTGAATGTTCGAGCATGCAAGTGTTGTTGAAATAAATTGGTAATAATATATCACAAGAACCAATTCAATACTTTTTAATATTTAATCATATATTAAATGTTTATGAAAAACATTGTATGTGCTTATAAAATTTGAGGGTTTCCCTCGATTTTCATGGGATCTAACTTGGTGACAAAGGGACCACCTCAGGAGTGTAGGCTTTCGAATAAAAAAATATTTTTTAAAGTCGGTCCAGAATTGGCATACGGCAACAGACATAAAAAAATACAAAACAAAAAAAAAATATACAAACAGCCGAACATAGAACCTCCTCCTCTTTGAAGAAGTCGGCTAAAAAGAAGAATGGCGGGGACCCATTGATAGCGGTAGCGTGCCTTGTTGAAACTGGTGTGTAGTCAAAGAACGACTTAGACTTATAAACTTGTTATTATTATTGATATAAATTAGACCGCGAACGGCGCTCCGTTAATTTTTAGTCTTGGGTTCAATCTCGCCATCCTTCTTTAAAACAACTTTATTAAGAAACGTTCGTATCAATCGAATTTTCGTACCTAGACGTGTTTTAAACAGCTTTGGGACCTAATTTGAAGTTTTTAACTTCTCAATTCAATTTATTATGTTTTTCGTATTTGTCAACTGAATTTTATGTTTGTTTTCTTATAGAGCCCGTGCACGGCGTTGACTATGCCATCTAGTGTCGCATATTGGAAGTTATAAGGGTCAGAATACTTGACATTGACGCTTCTGTGCTGCCACCTGTGGTTCGTGCACGCTCAGTTTAGGCGAACGTGCGCAAAGAAGACTGTGTCATCTGACGTAGCTATTTCAAATGTTATACTTGAAACATACTTGACAGTGACATTTCTGTGCTGCCACCTATAGTTTCTGAACGCTCCCTATATGGAAGAGTATTTTCTTGAAGTGGAAAAATTACTTTTAATCGTTCGATCTTCGAAAGCCGGCGTCGAAAAAAGAAGGAACAACGACTTTCAAAAATTCTTAATTTTTGTTTTGTTTTTTTTTATGTTTTTTTTTTTTTTTGTAAAAATCATTTTTCATTCTAGCCCCAGGCTGTTTCGGCTCATAAACAGAACGGGTTCTCAAGCTCAAAACCTAAACTTTCTATACCATAATGAATATCAAGTACGGTGGTACTTTTGTTTATTTATTACGTAGTGACGCAATAAATAAAAAAAAACACCATTCAAATTTAATAGGTAACTAAACCATTCATTACATAAACGAATTCACTCGTCCAAGCATCAAATTCTACTTCACAGAAAACTAGAATAATTTGTATGACACAAAAACACCCACTTACTTCAATTATAGTCTGAGAAGTCGATCATTGAAGTCGTAAATTGAATTTAGCACTACTCTTAATACAAGATTCGAATTTCAATTCGCGAATTTGAAATACGGATCACACGCGTGCGCATGAGTGCGGTAACGCTCCTCAACTGAGTTGATTTAGAGGTTGATAAACACTAATATATACTTTACTATTTTTGTCCCTATCTGTAATACCTGGAAGTCGATTTTGCAAAGGCTTGACTCTGACGAAAATAACAGAGAAGTTGCAAAAAAAATGACTAAGAATAGATCGACTTTTAATTTTGTCAGTCTGACGATTATTTGTTGTTATAGCGGCAATAGAAATACACAACACAACGGACGGACGGTGGTACAGCGGAGGCTTAGTAAAAGGGTTTCATTGGTTACCCCTTGGGTACGAAACCCTAAAAACACACTTCTTTGATTTTTAATTTAATTTTTATTATATGTTGATAGAGCGGCAATAGAAAAATACACTCTGATTTCAACTCTCTACCTATGCGGTTCTTGAGTTACAGCCCGCTGACAGACAGACGGCCGGATAGACGGACAGACAGCGGAGGCTTAGTAATAGGGTTCCGTTGGTTACCCTTTGGGTACGGAACCCTAAAAAAGGAGTTTTAACTGTAGTTACTGAGGAAGGTACCTAGTAAATGTCATGATGTCACTCTCATGTCGAGTAGTTGAGGAAAACTTGGTTTGAGGAAGTCCTAGCCCTAAATTAAAGTACAGTATGTGACCAACATTAGCTAACCCACTTGACTATTAGCGTATAATAGTCAAGTGGGTCAGATAATGTTGGTCACAGACTGTACCTATTTCAGGTTACATACCAACTTTTTATAAGAAATTAGATTTAGCAGATGGTAAAAACAACAACAACAAAACATACAACTAAATATCTATGTAAATATAAACTAATAACTTTTAAGAATAAAATAAAAACAAAATTGTGTTACTGTAATAAAAAAACAAAAAAAAAACAAGTTAAATTTAAAATAACACCTTAAATGAAGAAACTTAAATAAATTACTAACAAAATACTATGTATAAATAAAATTAGAATCTAAGTTATATCTTTTCTTCTTGTGCTTTGCTAGAAATAAAAGGGTGTTATATTTTTATTTAAAAAACACTGCCATTTTGAGCAGACGAACGAACTCTTGACCTTGAGATTCACGCTAAATTGTCCATGGCGTCATTTGCGTTTCAGATTTATCAACAGGTACTCGTATTAGAGAGGATAAACCCAACTCAATAAAGATATGAAACTATTCCTCTTCATCAGAAGCATCCAGACCAGGGGGCCTACCATGACCTAATTAAAAACTATTCAAAAGCAAGTCATTTCAATTAAGGTCCTAAACTGCATCGCTTCAAATTCGTACCATGACGTCCAATGCGCTCTGCGGAGTTTGGATCGTGGTAAGTGAATGAAAGTTCGCAATTTGTGGCTGAACCGCGTTTAAAACGTGTTTGGTGAAAAAGAGACAACGCTATTGATTTCAGAGAAATGTGTTTCGCCCACACTAGAAGCAAGAATCATTTATTTGTTCTCAACACAGGATCATTACTTTAATGTATAAACAACATTAAACAATTGTTTTTAGGTTTTTTCTTTTCGACTCATACTTTTCGTTCTGTTAGTTGATAATCTTTTTTTATTTTTGTTGATTATAATGATCTCATTTTATAGTCTGTTTAATATTATGTGTTTGATTGTTTATACTAATTATAATAATGTTTTTTTCTTGTAATAAATGTGTGCAATCCTGCATTTACTAAAATGTCGCTACTCTGACCACCAAGACACAGACGAAAGTCTAGTATGGGGGTCACCGTCTATTCTCAATGTTTTATACAAACTAAACTTATTATTATTATTTTTTTGAGTTAATACAGTAAGTATGTTTAGAATAATTGTTATTTTTGTGTAATAACTGAAAGATAAATAAATAAAGAAAGTATTCTATAATTATATAAACAAAGTTTAATATTATATATTTTCGTAAAAATCTACTAAAAAACTTTCGTTTTCGTCAATAATTCACCAAACGTATTCACCGTACGTAGTTATGTTAGAGAAAAAGTAACTTTTGTTAAATCGTTTGTTTTGACAGTTGAGCGTTTCAGTTGAGCTGCTAGAAGACGTCATGGTACCAAACAGGAACAAATTTAATGAATGAAACCAAAACATACGACTACTCAGTCTGTGACAATCGCTGTCAGATGGCATGACCTAAATCTGACGTCAAGGTACGAATTAGAAGAAAAGTTCAGCTTAGGTCCTAAAATGGATCGCGTTAAGAGCTCGTGGTAGGCGTCCTGCCTTCTCTATTGCGTAACTGCTGATAATCCTCATCATTATATTATTCATCAGCCGAAAGACGTCCCTTGCAGGACATAGGTAGGCGTCCCTCAAACGACGCCTATGTGGCACTCTGGTTAAATATGTCTGTTTGGATCGAGGAGACACTTCACGATTTTAAAAGGAAACTCATCCCCTTATTTAGTAGGTAAGCCATAACTTTGTTTTTATTTATTTAAACACTTTCAGCACAAAAATGTACAGAGGCGGACTTAATTCCATAAGCATTCTCTACCAGTCAACCTTTGGGTAATGCAGAGAATAGTCGTAGGTGCAATAAAGAAAATTTAAAGCGATTCAAATACAATAATGAACAATATACAAATATAAACCATACATACAATATAAATATATAATAAATATACAAATCAACAAGATACGGGAAACATTAGCGCTGTGATGTTTCCCGTTAACTTATCCGCCGCTGACGACCCAGTAGCGTTTTCAAATTTCGGTTTTGGGTGCCGCTGATGCCTTGGTCGCGTTCTTCACGAGTTGTATGCGGCACCCGGCAAAGACTTCATGAAAATAGATGTGAAAATCCGAACATACTCAGAGTTGGAAGTGATTGGATCCAAAGGTCTGTGATCGTCTCAATGTCTTCTTGAAATGGCTGCGAATCTGCCCTCTCTCAGTTACCCTTAGTCAGAAGATGAAGGGTACCTACTTACCCAGCTCCTCATTAAACTCTTAATAATAAACGAATAGCAAAATATTTAAACCTCGCACATTCTGTTAAATCAAATCTGGGATTTATACTGGTTGTACTTAGTTGTAGTCAATCACTTACTCCCATCAGCTTTTTGAGTTCCATGCCCGAAGACAACACAACCAACAGAACCTTATTACTAAGCCTCCGCTGTCCGTCCATCCGTCCGTCTGTCTAGTCAGCAGGCTGTATCTCAAGAACCGTAACAGGTAGAGAGATGAAATTTTCACAGATTGTGAACTTCTGTTGCCGCTATAACAAAACATAAAAATTAAGGTTTATGGTACGGAACCCTTCGTGTGCGAGTCTGATTCGCACATGGCCTGTTTTTTAGTAATAAGGGTCCAGTTTTATCAATGACTTATGCTATGAAGACGCGGGATTGTCTTCCCAGCCTAGCAACAGTGTGTGCTATTCTGTAAATAAATTTCGATATCGAACTCCACCCGAGTGACAAAGCTCACTAAGGTTGATCACACTCAGTATAAATCTTATATTAATACGAATTTGATACCTCACCTCGGATACCGCTGTTGAGACACGAACATGTTACAGAATAGCACTACTGTTGCGGAGAAAAAGTATTGCGGATTTTATTGGAAATAGTCACCGTGACCCTGGAACGCAAAAAGCATTAGCTAAACGGATGGGTTTTAGTCAGTAAGAGTCTGACACTCATTAATGCTCCGCCGAGAGCGGGAGGAGTCATTTAATGATTTCAAAAACACAACATAAGAAAGCAACAGTGCCAAGAAAGCTCCTATTAACAGTCCCATTACACACACATAATGAATACATTTCCAACTTTCAACGATCAGAAATGAAATTGTTGCCGACTTTGTTCGGAGTTCACAAGTTATAAAAACAGTTACCGATTCTTGAAATTTGTTCCAGCGTACTTTACAAGTAGGCTGAAGTTCGTCTGAACTTAATAAAAGCTTATAACTTGTTCCAACTTAAGGGGAGTACGCTTTTTTGGGAATTTACAGCTCAGTATAAGATTGTGTTCTTTGACACAAGAAAAATGAAATAGAATCATTTTTAGGGTTTCGAACCTTAGTAAGGAAAAACAGAACCCTTTAAGATCACTCGGTTGTCTGTCTGTCCGTCTATCACAGTAGACTTTCACTGAATACACTGGATCGATTCAGTTGGAGCTTTGTACACTTTTAAAATCAATCACGTATGCCTGTTTTATACTTTGAATAACGTTATTCAAATAAAAAAAGAAACTGCGGGTCTAAAAAGGCCACTTTAGTACAATCATATTAGCATCATAAGCTTAACCATACAATAATCTGCCAAAATTTGTTTCGCGTTCTTGATGTGCTGGCTTAACCTCTCAAGTAGCCTTTATAGACCCGCTGTTCAACCAATCAAAAAATCGATTCTATTTTAATAACCATACTTCGCTAAAAATAATGACAAAATTTTAATTTCTTGGGCTTCTGTGTCGCTATCGCCTTAAGGGTCGGTCGGTGCGTACGCCAGGCCTATGTTCCGCAGCTCACAGTCTTCTTGCATGAAATCCTGTAGTAAAAGCTTCTTGAGCGCCGCACGACGAACCTGGGATGAAATTTGAATACATTTTCTTAGTTTACAAGGTCTTTAGCATAGGGAATGAAGGTGTAATGAAGACCTTAATGAAGGGCTTCGCTTTATTGTTTTATGCAAAATGTATAGACCTATTAATGCTACAAGATTGGCCTCTGGACCTACCGTAATTTTATATATATTTAGAAACTAGCTTTCGCCCGCGGTTTCGCATTTGTTATATACAGTGCCATATTAGTCGTCTTACAAAGACGGCCAACTTAATGTACCCAACCTAAACTACCTCTAGACGCGTTTAATTTATTAAGAACTATCTTAATAAATTAAAAAAAATACCGTTTTTATTGTACCTACTAAGGTACAATAAAAACAAATGCATTAGAATTATCAAACGTCCTGTTAATAATGTTTACGTAACAAAACAATATTACCGTTCCATTCCGCGCCGTGCTTGGAAATCGAGGCTCGGGCAGCGACAGCGATCGCTGCTGGATGTTTCTAACTACGTTATGCGTCATAATAATGAATCATATTTTCATTTTTTAAATAATTCAAATGTTCATAAATATAATTTTTTTAATGAATGTAGGTTTTTAATGTAGTAGCCATAAGATAGATGAAGTGGGGTGCTGTTGTAAGACGACTAAAAAGTCGCAGCGTATATTTTCACGCCTGACCTATTTTTTCATAAATTTTAAGAAGAGATAGTTCGGACCTTGTAAAAAGACATAGAATACTTTTTATCCCGTGAGTTTGATCCCTTGGGATAAATATTGGCTCTCCTTCCCTACCACTGTATCTCCTGCCTGACAGACGGAGTCGACAGTGGCATCCACCAGAAAAGCACAGAGTCAAAGTAACACGAAGAGTCCCGGAGGAACGATTTAACTGTCTTGGATCCCGATAGCCAAAGCGTGTGCAAAAGTAGAGCATGCAGCAACATGCGGAGAGTTCCATACCACCAGGTCTGATTCTTCCAGCGGGTCTAAAAAGGACACTTGAGCAAAATCTTATTAGGACCAAAATATTAATCATACAACAATCTCTCAAATTTCATTTCCATCTTTATCACTCAAGCATTACATTCAAAGTTGATTGGGATAAAAAACTCTTTTACAAAAAAATATAACCGACTTATAATAAAACACTACAAATTATAAAATAAACTTAATTTCGGAAGTTGATGTTTTTGGTTTTGTATCTTTGTTTTTTAACACCACTTTTGAGTGGTGATACTTGGACGACCGACGTCTTCATGTATGCAATAATTTGTATAAGCAAATAGTTCATAAAATAAAAACTACTGAACCAAACTGAATCAAATTTTTACGGGACCAAACGGCAAGTATGGTATTGTGATATATTTGTGATTCTTCTAGCATCGAACTAGAAGAATCACAAATCGAATGAGAAACCTCGAAGTAATCGGGGTACATACATAACAAAAAAAAATATATATCCACCGAATTGAGAACCAATTATACCTCCTTTTTGGAAGTTTGACAGTGATGGGTAGCTTAATGTGCTGGCTGATTCTACTAAGTGGCCTTTATAGACCCGCTGTAGTCAATAATTCTACCAATAAAACCGTAGATATCGAATGAATGACCCCCAAAACCGAGCATCATAAGTAAGTTAAGTCTAACGTACAGTCAAGAATAAAAGTAGAGTAGAAACCATTTTAGTTTTCTATATCTTGATTATTGTGCAAATTATTAAAATTTTACGAAAATCCCAATACAATTGAAATTTTGAGACTTAGGTATAACATTATAGCTATCATGTTAAAACCATATCACTACATAGTATAAAACAAAGTCGCTTTTCTGTCTGTCTGTCCCTATGTACTATATGCTTAGATCTTTAAAACTACGCAATGGATTTTGACGCGGGTTTTTTTTATAGATAAGAGTGATTCTCTGAAGTAGATAATTTGCACCCGTGCGAAGACGGAGCGGGTCGCTAGTAATACAATAAAAAGTTTTCGTGTTTTTTTCCTGACCATGCCTATCATCTACTACTGTTCCAATGAATAGAATACTCTCAACGCGTAATGCGTCGTCCTAATTGGGTAACGATGCGATTTCGTCGCGCGATGAAAATTAAAAATTAAAATTAATTTATTTTAGGCCATGAAACCCATAGACAATTAATACAGTAATTTAGATCAAATAACAATAGCTCAAATTAATTATTATGAATTTACATTTAATTTTTAGAAAAGTTACTTATATTATTCTTTTTTTTTTTTTTTTTTACTAATAATAGGCACGCGCTTGACCACCATCTCACCTGATGGTAAGCGATGATGTGGTCGAAGATGGAGCACGCCTGCCTAGAAGCAACCTATTCACTCTTGACTTAAAGACTCCCAGGTTGTAGCTATCGGGAAACACAGACTCCGGCAGGGAATTCCACTCCTTAGCTGTACGCATTATGAATGTGTTCCCAAAACGTTTTGTGCGTGTGGGTGGGATGTCCACCATGTACCGGTGGCGCATCGCCGTTCGTCTTGTGGTCCGATGATGGAACGGGCTTGGCGGAATTAAATTATGCAATTCCGTCGCACATTCCCCAAAATGCAACCGGTAGAAAACCGACAGGCTAGCAACTCGTCGTCGATGCTCAAGACTTTGGAGCTTCGTCGCGACGAGCCTCTCATTGCCAATGATCCTCTTGGCTCGTTTCTCAATTGACTCAAGGGCATCAAGCTGGTATCTCGCAGATCCGTCCCAAAGATGAGAGCAGTATTCCATACACGATCGAACTTGCGCTTGATAGAGTTTGAGCAGCTGTTCCGGCGTGAAGTACCGTCTCACCTTTGATAGGATCCCCAACTTCTTTGCAGCCACTTGAGCTTTTGCCTCTATGTAAGGGCCAAAATTGAGAGTAGATGTTAATGTAACCCCAAGAAGCTCAAGTTGGTCGGTTATCGGCACGGTTGCACCTCGGAAAGATGGAGCTGGGTGGAATTGGCTCCTTTTGGCGGAAAATAGACACGCTTGGGTCTTAGCAGCATTGAACTTGACCAGATTGGCATCGCCCCATTCAGAGACAGCCTGTAAGGACACATTCAAGCGCTCAACCATAGCCTCCCGAAGAGACCGGATCTGCGACCCACCAGCTCGTGCGTCGGACACGTATCTCTCAGCAACAGTGCTGTCGTCTGCATACCCAAAGGTACCGGGTTTAAGAAGATCATTAATATGCAGCAAGAACAGTGTTGCCGAAAGCACCGACCCCTGAGGAACCCCGGCATTAATATCCAGCAGTCCAGACGAGCAGCCATCTATGACCACTCGGATAGACCGATCCCTCAGGAAATCTGCAATCCAATCACACAAACCGGCGGGCAGACCGAAGGAAGGAAGCTTACTAATAAGGCTATCGTGCCAGACCCTGTCGAAAGCCTTCGAGATGTCAAGGGAGACCACTAGTGCCTCCCCGTGCTTTTCTATGGCTTCACTCCAGATGTGAATGGCATACGCTAGAAGATCCCCAGTTGACCGATTTCGGCGGAACCCGTATTGTCGGTCACTAAGGATATCATTTCCTTCTAGGTACGCCAGGAGCTTATGATTCAGCACGCGTTCCATAGTCTTACAGAGTATGGACGTTACCGAGATGGGTCTATAATTCGACGGGTCAGCTCGACTACCCTTCTTGGGCACGGGTTGCACGTTAGCTTGCTTCCAAGCCTTCGGCACCTTTCCAGTCTCAAACGAAAGGCGAAATAGGCGTGTCAAGATCGGAGACAACTCAGGCGCACAAGTTTTCAGAACAATTGCCGGTATCCCGTCGGGGCCACTAGCCTTGTTCACGTCTAGGTTACGCAGCACCCTACGGACGTCCTTCTGATGAATGCGAATGTTCGACATGCTCGACTCGCATCCACCAGGAGAAGCAGGGAGGCTCGCGCCACCGGGATCCAGACGCGAAGATTGCGCAAACAAGGAAGCAAACAAGTTCGCTTTCTCCTCAGCGGAGTGGGCCAGCGTCCCGTCGGGTCTCAGCAGTGGTGGTAGTGATTCAATTGATTAATTTCAATAGATGGCAAGATTAAAATAATATGGCAACATCAGTCTGTACATGAACCGTGCAACAGTGGTTCACGTACTGACAGTCAAAGCGATCAGCTAAAGCGCTCAGGGATGTGCACCGCTTGCGCATGATTGTGTGGAAACAATCCACACGCGCCTCGGCAAACATCCCCGACGCGCTACAGAAGCGATGCAGCCCAATGAGCATCCTGAACGCGTATGGGACACGAAGAGCGCTGTACTGTTTCTGCGTGTAATCCACCCACAGACTGCAAGTAAAAAAGGACGTACAAAATGCCCTAAATATAGCTATTTTGACGGCCCTCGAACACCGAGCAAATCTGCGGGCTATCATATTCGCACGAACAGACAGCGCCCTACGTTCCCTTTCAATGTCTGCATCGTCTTTCAGGTCAGCGGTTAATACCCAAGATACTTAAACGTGTCAACTCTACCTATTGAGTGGGGACAATGACTCCTGTCCTCGCGCGATGATTTACAAGCTCCAATTAGGACAGTCTAAAGAAATGTGTGTGTTTAATCTCGTCGTGCGACGAAATCGCATCGTTAACTCGTACGATCGTTAGCCAATTAGGACGACGCGTAAAGGCCAAATAATATACGAGATTACCTAATGAGGGCTATCGCATTTGAATTCGCCGCTAGAGGCGCTAGTGTAGCTTGAGGTCTTCGAAATTTCAAATTTCAATGTTGGTTGGCTATTGACACGATTTATCCACTTATTTGTTTTGATTTAAGTGATTTTTTTACTAAAACGTCCTAACTATGTCACATTGGGTTATGGTTCTACTGACCACTGCTTTGAGGTTTTTTTTCTGTCAAAAATATGTATTATGTTCATTTTTTTTTTTCGAACAAAATGAGTGCGTAACATACGGCACTGTTTTTGTTGTATTTAATCGCGTGATTACGCATTATAATGATCTAAGTTCTAACTTTGCTCACGTGCGCGTAGTAAAATCTTTTAAACGATATGATTACGGACCCCCCTCGCCAGTGGCGCGAACTTGTTAGCACGAAAACGGTAGACCTCATTGGCTAACGATACGATTTTGCCGCGCGACGAAAATGATTTCTGAGGAGCTCGTGGCTAGATAATAACAGCCGCACGGGTCGATCTTCAAGGTTAACCAACGCTTGCCAAGGTTGGTCTGTGGATGGGTGACCATCTTAACATACCGAGTTTCCTCCATGCCTCGGAAAGCACGTTAAGCCGTTGGTCCCGGCTATCATTTGAAGATCTTTTGGTAGTCGTTACGGATATTCAGAAGCCAATAAATCTAACTCCAGTCTTGCCATGAAGTACCGTGTTACCCAGTTAATGGGTTGTGGAGGTCTGGTAGGCAGTCGCTTCATGTAAAATACTGTTATTCAGCAAAATCCGGTTTGACTGGAAGCCGACCCCAATATAGTTGGGAAAAGGCAGGCAGATGGTGATGAAAATGATTCCTGTCCTCGCGCGATGATTTACAATCTTCAATTAGGAAATGTGTGTTTTATCTCGTCGTGCGACGAAATAGCATCGTTAACTCGTACAATTAGGACAACGAGTAAAGCGCAAATAATGTACGAGAGTAATTCCACCATTTTCACCTAAACTGGGTCTTAAAGCGATCTAACCTCGGTAACAAAGGACCGTAATGCTCTATCTAGAATCTAAACTAATTTGGTACTTAATAGATTTCGGGTCTATGCTTGTCTAGCTCCATTGTTTCAATGTCGAAGAGGAGCTTAAATGGTCAATACTACCAATTACTTACTACACTTAGGCTTGTTTCACACGTCCACGACCACAACGTGTACGAACATTAATAGTTAAATACACGCGGACCACAAATTTCGCCGTCATTATCGACCACGTGTGTGATAAATAAATAAATAAATTGTTTATTGATCAAGAAGTAATAGATGGTAAGAAGAAAAAAACTCAAAGCTAGTTACAAGCAAGTTATACAAAGTCTACATTTTATGGTAAAACATGTTCGCGTGTAGGTAAAAGGTAGGTACATGGTACATCTACGTTGACAATTTACGTTCCCCTGCCTCTTAAACTAGGTTATACACCTGTATCTTAAGAGACAGTGGACGGCCATAAGGTTATGCTTTAATATTACCTATTTATTAAGCGTGGACCCTGTCGATCTACCCATAAATTAAACCATAATTTGCAGAAAAAGGTTGATACCGACCACATCGCAGCCACGTCGCAACCACAAGTGACACTACGGAGTAGCGGCTGGCCACAACGCACAAACACATACAGATGTTGAAGGTACAGACGCCAGTACATCAAGCTTCAATAATCTGTCAAACTTCCCCACTGCACGCGATCTAGCGGTCAGAGTTCCGAGTTCTGTGTTCCGCGTCCCCTGTAATCTATGCGGTTGCTAAGAATCCTACACACAAACACTGTTAGACCGCGACGGTCAAAGTGGACGCGCGTACTGCCGGAGATAAATATATAATATGCAAAGGGACGTTTTGATATGGAGGCGCATTTGAACTGAAACAAGTAAAATAATGCTTAAATTTCATCAGGGTTTAATTGATGGAAACTTTTTTATGCCTAAATAAATAATGTGAACGAGGGAAACGGAAAATGAGGTTAGGCCCGGACTCCATAAAAGAGGATATGTTTACGAAAAAGGGTATTTACAACTTCAAAACGTTTTCAAAAACACATTACCCGTATTTTTGGAAAGCTTTTAACAGTCTACTATTGTACTGAAACACCTGCAAAACGGAATCAGAAAGGAAACAACTTTTCTCGCCTTTTTATTGTTCAGTACGCAGCTGTTCTCGTCCCTAACTTTTATGAAATTCTCAGGAATTTTCTATTTTTAGAACGCATATTCGCCACTTATTTTCACGAAAAGTTTAGAGATAAAAGGCTCATTTTTAATGAATATGAGAAGGATATCATACGTGGGATGAAACTGGCAGAATTATACCATGAAAATACGTAAAAAAAAAACAACAAATATTTTCAATACTAGCTGACCCGTGCCCACTTGGTTGGGCGGTATTTTTTAATATATAGCCTATGACATTCACAAATAATGTAGCTTTCTTTTGGTAAAAGGATTTTCAAAACCGGTTCAGTAGATCCAGAGATTACCCCCTACAACCTCACAAACTTTACCTCTTTATAATATTAAGTATAGAAGTACAGACAAACTGTCCCGCGCAATTTCGTCTGCGTCACATTTTTCATTAATTCTCCGCTCCGCGCTCCGCGGTCGTAGCGTGATGTTATAATATAGCCTACACTACATCTTTCTTCGAAAAAATGGGCTACCCAGTACAAAAAAGAATTATTCAATTAGAACCTGTCGTTTATAAGATTAGCGCGTTCAACAACCAAAAAAACAGACAAATTCTTCAGCTTTATAATATAAACTAGTTGACCCACGCAACTTCAGTGTCATAATTTTCATAACTGCTCCGCTCCTATTGGTCTTAGCGTAATATAGCCTATAGCCTTCCGCGATAAATGGGCTATCTAACACTGAAAGAATTTTTCAAACCGGACCGGTAGTTCCTGAGATTAGCGCGTTTAAGTAAACAAACAAACAAACAATCAAACAAACTCTTCAGCTTTATATATTAGTATAGATAAAGATTGGAAACAAAAAGTAAAAACCATTAGCCACCCACACCATTTCTGTTTAACATTCTCCTTCAATTGATATGAAAACCTTCATTCAGAAAAACTAACCGCCTACGAATGTTTTCTACAAAAACATGGCTAGACTAGATAAAATGTCAGACAGTGAATTCGAAACCAGTGTCTTCACTAGAAAAAACAACCAAGTGCGAGTCGGACTCACGAGCAAGGGTTCCGAACTTTTCCTGTAACGAATATTTCCTGTAATTTATATTAACTTACAAACATTTTCAGTACTTTTTTTAGTTGTTACGGAGATAAAGAGATTCTCAAGTTTCATATATTTTCTTAAATAACTTTTAAACTTTTTACTTGCGCACGTGACAGACTAATAAACTTTTGTTTTAATTTTTTCAGCAACCGTGTTTGGGTGAAAGAAAATCGAACTGAACCGGTCCACTAGATTCGGATCAAATTTGCTGTGACAGGCCGACTCACACGACTGATCCTATAAGACATCTGTTCTGTTTAGAACGTACGGAATCCTAAAAACAATGAGGATTTTAGGATACCGAATAAATAAATTATGAGAGAAAAAACTTATCTACCAAAAATATCTCAAGTTAATGGACCGTTAGTCTTCCCAACCTTGTTGAAAAGACAAGTCCCTAGAGCCGGTAGTTAACATAACCGGGCGTCTACTCAAGTTCTTCCAAGTCAGTTTATTTAAATTAATGAACTCATTTTAGTGGTGACATTTCAACTCAAACAAGTAAAATAATGCTGAGTGTTATCAAGGTTTTAGTTGATGGAAACTTTTTAATACCTAAATAAATAATGTAGACGAGGGAAACGGAAATGAGGTAAGGCCCAGACTCTACAAAAGCGGATATGTGTGCAAAGCGTTGAGGAGATGCTTTATAGCAAGCTTTAAGCATCTCCTCAACTTTAAAGCAAAGCTTTATAAAAGCTAGACCACAGAAAAGAAGACTTGAATAAAACTGAAGCACGGAATTGTGATTGGCGTGCGATGACTGTTGGATTTTGAGATAAATCTATTTCTATACTTAATATATAAAGCTGAAGAGTTTGTTTGTTTGTTTACTTGCTTGAACGCGCTAATCTCAGGTCCGATTTGAAAAATTATTTCAGTGCTAGATAGCCCATTTATTGAGGAAGGCTATAGGCTATATATCATCACGCTCAGACCAATAGGAACGGAGCAGTAATATATAAATAATACATTTGTTTAGCACGAACTCGTCATTCGCCACCACACCGGCTCAGCTCCACACTTTGGGACGCTTACATGTCCTCTTGTCTCCGAGGCTCTTTATTTTGATCGCACTACAAATATGAGACTGAAAATGATCGGAGTTAAATTCCGCGATCGTATCAAAAATGAAGACATCCATCCGCAGGATATTCGTAACTGACATAGTTCGAAGAATCGCCAAACTTAAGTGGCAGTGGGCGGATTAAAATGCTCGCAGAACAAATTGATGGGATTGAAATGTTCTGCAGTGGCGACGGAGCGTACCGGAAGACGCAGCGTTAGAAGGCCTCCTATATGATTGACCGATAGCCTGCTGAAAGTGAAGGGCGCGGGAACCCGCTGAATGCAAGATACACACAGGACCAGAACCGGAATTAGAGGTCTAGAGACCTCGGGACAAAAGGAGTGGAGGCCCCCAAATTATTTTCCAAATAAATGAAACAATTTTTTCAATCGAGTTTTCAATAAATAATTTTTAGTTAAACCAAGTAGATTCTTTTAGTATTTAACAAACAAATATAGATCAATGTTTGTTAATAACAACAGTCATGTTTTACAAAGGTAAAACAGCGAAAAACAATATCAAAAGAAAAGTTGTTTACTAGTGTTTACAAGTCGGAATTTGAAAGGTTTCTTTCCGATTTCTCTATTGTGCGGGCCCCTCTTTTATGGGGCTTCAGCCCCGGTTGCCCTCCCCTAAATCCGGCCCTGCACAGTACCGCGAGATGTGGCGGCACTTGGGGAAGTTCTGTCTCCCCAGCCAGTCTATTCTTTGAATGTCTCACTGTGTAAAGCCGCGAACCCACTTCAACGCACGGAGAGGCTACGCACGTGTGTGAGGATTCGCCATGCATGAAAATGTATGAGATTGTTTCCACTGCAACCCACGGACACGCTACGCATCAAGTGACGTCATTGGCACACGCGTGGTTTGCTCGAATATGGCGCCCACGTAGCTTGACTATGTCAAAACAATATTCTTGCAAAAAAGCGTGCGTAGCCTCTCCGAGTGTCGCGGTGGGCCACGCTACAGGTGTACGTAGTCGTGGGCGTGTAGCATGTACATCAGTGGAAATGTAGACCCACGTTGTCAAACAAATGAACCTACGCAGCTTAAGGTGGATGCTCCAGGGTAGCCCGCGAAATTCAAATATTTTTGTTTTTTTGCAATTTGCCGGTCAGATTGAAGCTGTATGTGGACCAATTATTTCTGAAATATTCATTCTTTCGAACTACATGAACTTAGAGGGCTATATTGATGATTAAAATGGTTATAATTCTTTAGATAAATACGCGTTACGGTCGCGGATCGCATTTGGTCCACATACAGCTTCACACTGACCGGCAAATTGCAAAAAACATAAAAATATTTGAATTTCGCGGGCTACCCTGGAGCATTCACCTGGATGCTCCAGGGTAGCCCGCTCGACAAAATTGGTCAGTCAAACGACAAAATTGGTCAATTTATTATCTGCTTAGCCCAACTATATTGGGGTCGGCTTCCAGTCAAACCGGATTTAGCTGAATACCAGTATTTTAGCGGAGCGGCTGCCTACCAGACCTCCACAACCCATTAAGTGGGTAACACGATACTTCTTGGCAAGACTGGAGCCAGATTAACTGGCTTCTGACTATCCGTAACGACTGCCAAATATCTACAAATGACAGCCGGGACCAACGGCTTGGCGAGCTTTCCGAGGCACGGAGGAAAGTTGGTATGTTGCAAACGTTGTATATAGTCTAATGTATCATTTAAAAAAAAAATACCAGTAGCCATTTAGCTAATGCTCATTTTAAAATCAGCTACTAAGCCGTATCTGCGCCTTAAGACATCTCTCTTCTCTGTCCAACCGTACCCCTCAACGAAAGCTTAGCGGAGGAGAGATTTGCTAATTACGAAATTATATTGGTTGTTTACAAAAACACAACTTATCTCCTCAACTCTCGTCATCTAGTCTCCGGTGGAGTGCGGGCCTAAAAGTCTTTTTAATTAAAAGAGCCGGATGCGTTTATTTACCTTTCGCAATACCTAGGTACTCGTACCTAAAAAAATAGCTACCTAACTTACTTTTTTGTAGATTTAATTTTTGCCAAAGCACTATAAATATGCGCAAATCCAGCAGACAATTTGCTTATTACATTTGCACAAAACAAAGTCATTATTTTCATATTATGTTGAAGACTTGGTCAGAGGAGTAAAACAATAAAAATAAAATCATTGTGTGATTCACGAAATTGTACAGACAAATACATCTCAAAATAATTTAAATTGCAAGGTGGTCGCAGAAATAAATAACACCTTTATCGTTTACTATCTGGTCTCGCGGCTTTACTCCCGAACTTTTCTACATCACGGTTACCAGCATTTTTCAGAAATTAAAAAAATACCTATTGCATTAAAAAAACACTGGTATTCAGCTGAATCCGGTTTGACTGGAAGCCGACCCCAATATAGCTGGGAAAAGGCTAGGCAGATGATGAAAAAAATACCTATTGCATTCAGCGACAGCGTAGCTTAATTTTCTATCCATCAAAAAAAAATCGTAATCGTATCTGTATCCAATCTTAATAATATATAAAGCTGAAGAGTTTCTTTATTTGTTTGTTTACTTGCCACGCGCTAATCTCAGGAACTCCTTTCAGTGTTAGATAGCCAATTTATCGAGAAAGGCTATAGGCTACATATCATCACGCTAAGTCAAACAGGAGCTGAGCAGTAATGAAAATTGTGGCGCAGACGAAGTTGCGCGGGTTAACTAGTTGTTAGATATTACCTACTTCCTAAAGACAAACAGCTTAAGCTCGGTACAATATTAGTTTAGTAAGGTTTCATTTATAAACCATTTCTAAAGACAAACAAACAATTTTAGCACGCACTAAGTGTTTTCAAATGTCTTTTATAATGCGCACAGCAAAGGAGTGGAACTCTTTGTCTGCGTCTGTGTTTCCAAACGCTTACAGAAACAACCCTAATCTCTTCAAAGTTAGAGTGAACAGGCTCCTTCTGGGTAAGCTTGCTCCGTCGTTGAATTTGTCACTGTCATCTCTGACCTAGACTAGAGTCAAGAGCAATTCATAACAAATAATAAATAGTAATAATAAAATTATCTAATAATTTTTAACAGCCGCACCGGTCGATCTTTAAGGTTAAGCAACGCTTGCCAAGATTGGGTGACCATCTTAATATACCGAGTTTCCTCCGTGCCTCGGAAAGCCGTTAGTCCCAGCTGTCATTTGTCAGTCGTTACGGATTGTCAGAAGCCAGTAAATCTGACTCCAGTCTTGCCAAGAAGTACCGTGTTACCTAGTTAATGGGTTGTGGAGGTCTGGTAGGCAGCCGCTCCACGTAAAACACTGGTATTCAGCGGAATCCAGTTTGACTGGAAGCCGACCCAAATATAGTTGGGAAAAGGCTAGGCAGATGATGATACTGAATAATAAAATTATCTATTTAAAACGAATAATTTCAAGTTTTTTCTAAATACCAGATGTTAAATTGTTGATCTCAATTTGAAAACTAACAATGTCTACTTTTAAGCACAAAGTTTTCTGCTTGAATTAACTCGCATAGCAATTTAAGTGCCTCAGAGAGTACTGAAGCAAGACACTTAGTAGGTAAGGCCATCTTGATTTTGTTAGTACATTTGCTGGGAAAATTCAGTCCATCACAACAATGAAACCTAGATTTACCAGCAGTAAACTTTATAGATCTAGAGATATGCAATACCCTCAAAATTTACCCGTGCTTGGTCACTGTAGGGTTGTCAACCGTACTAAAATATATAGTATTTTACTATAATTCAGCTCTGCGTACTATACATAATTATATTGTTGAAGCAAGAAGCAAAAATACTATATTTTCTACTTATGTCCTCTACCTCCACCACTCGATAGAAAACGACTCTTTTCCCGTTCGACTATTGTATCCGAACGTATCTGTCTTCTGTCTAACTGCTTATTGCGTTCCAAACTTTTCAATGTCAAACGAATGTTTTGTCATTGGTCTGCTTTATTTTTGGTTTGGAATATTGGTAATTATTATCAACTAAATATTGTTATTTCTTTTGAGAAGTTGAATTCCGAATCCTGAACAAATAAGTTATAGGCCAAGCTTTTGATTTACGTTCATTTAAAAATTGAATATGATTACTGATAAAGATGACACTGTAAACAAAAAAAAATTAAAAATGTAAGAAGTGCAAACAAATATAGTTTTATATAAATTAATAAGTAACATTGTGTCTATTTTTTGCTTTTTTCCATTTCATCCTATATTATTTTAAGTGTACCTACTACCTATATTTTTTATTATTTTGAGAAATACTATATTTTTCGTCGAAGAAAAGTTGGCTAGGTACCCTAAGGTCACTGTCAGTTTAGTCAGGAATGAACAAATCACACATAGACCAGACATGATCATAGAGAGGTATAGCCTGTATTCTGTAAACATTTCACCGTGAAATAAAGGTGAAGTGCGAGTAGCGAGTTACGTATCACTGTCACCGGAAAATTGCAAACGCCATAAAATTGTGAAATATCGAGTGAAATTGTAAAATATCGAGCGAAATTGTAAACTTTTTTTTTTAACCAGTCAGTCAGTGACAACGTGACAACTATCTAATGTCTTTTAATTTTGCGGAGCCTTTCTGGTTATGACACGGATTTTGAACACTGCCTATTGATTTTTATTACTATACATTTATAAGTACAAAACGGGGTTTTCATAATATATCGAGAAATTATTATGATTAATAATGATTATAATTATTAATCGGGCTCTTCATGGGTCCGATGTAGATTTTTCTGCGTCCGTGGCCTGGCTACAATTCAGTGATCTCTTCGGGGAAACTGAAGGTTTTGTCTGTGCGATTATGGACGAAGTTATCTTGACGAATAACTACGGGAGGCATATTATGAAGGATGGGACGGTGGACGTGTGTCGGGCATGCCACCGTCCGGGTGAGTCCATCAGACATATTATCTCTGGTTGTTCTCGTCTGGCTAACGGCGAATACTTGCACAGGCACAACCAAGTGGCCAGGATTATCCATCAGCAACTAGCTTTGAAATACAAACTTGTGGATTCTGAGGTACCGTATTATAAGAATGTGCCCGACCCAGTTCTCGAAAATGACCATGTCACGTTGTACTGGGATCGAGCTATCATCACTGATAGGACTATTGTTGCCAATAAGCCTGATATAGTGATGATAGACCGATTAGCGCGCCACACAATGATAATTGATGTTACCATCCCGCATGACGAGAACCTCGTGAAGGCCGAGAAAGAGAAACAAACAAGTATCTCGACTTAGCGCACGAGGTTGTCGACATGTGGAATGTGAACTCAGCTGTCATTGTGCCGATAGTCATTACGGCCAATGGCCTGATGGCCAAAAGCTTCGACGAACATCTGTCGAAGCTGGCGTTACACGGTTGGGTAAAGGGCCTGATACAGAAGGCAGTACTCCTCGATACGGCTCATATTGTGAGGAGGTTCCTTTCTCTGGAGCCCTAACCACCGGTAGCTTGGACCCTGCTCCCGACACCGGCGGACTACTACTTTTTATATTTTTAAATGTATTTCTTTATGTTTTTTTAGAGATATATTTAAAAATATACTTTGTATGCAAATAAGAATGAATAAACGAAATTATGTGTTCAGTATGAGGCTGATAGAAGTAAGTTGTTCAGGGTTTTAAAGTTGAACAAGAACAATATAGGTACGTTCCACCAAATATTAAGTAAGCCGACTTCCGATGATGCAAGAAAGTTATTCGAGTTCATAACCCTGATCCATTGATCTCGTTTGTTAGTTAATAATTGTCTTAGGGTACGATGGGACTGACATACGCTGTGCGTTATAAAAGTCCCTAAACTTTTAAAGAAATAAAAAAAAACGAAATTATAATTAAATTTTCCGGTGACATCACTATAAGATTTTTACAGACAACAAAATTGGTCAATTTATTATCTGCTTAGCCCAACTATATTGGGGTCGGCTTCCAGTCAAACCGGATTTAGCTGAATACCAGTATTTTACGAGGAGCGGCTGCCTATCAGACCTCCACATCCGAGTAACTGCAAGACTGGAGTCAGATTATCTGGATTCTGACTATCCGTAACGAATGCCAAAGATCTACAAATGACAGCCGTGACCAACGGCTTAACGTGCTTTCCGAGGCACGGAGGAAACTCGGGAAACTTCGGACCAACCTTGGCAAGCGTTGCTTAACCTTGAAGACCTGTGTGGCTGTTATTATCTAGCCACACGCTACAAAATTGGTCAATGTTATATTAAAAAGTGTACTGAAATCAAATTACAAGTGACATCACACGAGTTTTCAAGACACTGTATCGTCTTAATTTTTTGTTTACGAGAAAAAAGAAAAAATACGTGTCGGATATTTTCTGGAAAACTAGCTGACAGACTTATTACATTTTTTTGTCCACTCCCCTATTGACACTCAGGTTGACTCGACAGGACTCTTTTAAGTTTAAGCCAATGGAGTGTGGTGAGTACCTACTTGAAGTGCATTAACTATTTAGTAGAGTTTCTCAAACTATCTACCCTAGATATCCTGTCAAAAACCACTAATGCGTTTACATTATTACCGCTTGTCTGATCAAATATGTATACAGGTGGAATACAATGCCGGATTAACCCATAAGCAAATTAAGCAATTGCTTAGGGCTTCACGTCTAAGGGGGCCATAAACAGATATACTACAGGAATTAGAAGTCGTAGGTATTCGTACTTATTCTGGTCAAGTGGGACGAAATTTTGCAAACCTTCCAAAAGCCAGCAAGGTGTTTGTTACAAGACCCAAAAGTCACTCTTCAGACGTGCACTTACAAAAACTGGCCAAGTGCGAGTCGGACTGCAAATGCATCGGGATTTCTGAAATCGCATGTCTGTTGATTGTTTACACCAGTTCATAACATAACATCACGCCGGCGCCGGTACTCTGTGTTTGTGGTTTCACTTTTTAGTGGTAGGTAACTGTGTAGCCGTACCACCAAAAAGTGAAAAATAAAAAGCTTTTTACAAAAAATAAAACCGGTAATTTCGGAAGTAGGTGTCTAAATACCAAAAAATACCAAAAACACCGACTTCCGAAATTAAAGTTATTTTATACTTTGTAGTGTTTTGTTTTGGTTTTTTAGACATAAGTTGACAAAGAAACTTTTGTCGAACTAGATATGAGTGGTTAATAGAAATTCCCTATCTGATCGGAGCCGGGGTACTAAAATTAGCTAACCGCTTCGCTCACCCTCGATTTCGAGTTTGCTTGATTGTTACTGCCTTTCCGCATAAGCGCGTTTCTGTGCAAATGCTAAAAAAACTTATGGTATTAATAACCCTACGAGCTCCAAAAAAATTCGCGTTCGCTTCGCTCACGGTTAATGTCGGTTGTTTGGGGTGTTTTTGTAAAAATATCGTTAAGGTGGTTGCGCCAAGGTAGCCAGCGAAATTCAAATATTTTATGTTGTTTGCCGGTCAGTTTGAACAAAATACGATTCGCGGCCGTAACGCGTATTCATCTAAAGAATTTGGTGACAGTTTTAAGAGAACTTTTACTTGGGATTGTGTATCTAGTTCTTTATTAGTGATCGATGTCCGTAACTGACTGATTGAGTGACAGACAAGGCACAGCCGAAACTCCTGGTCGTAGAGAGCTGAAATTTATTAAATTGGCATGTAGCTTCCTTAGGGAGTGTAGGAGAGCACTAAGAGAGGATTACCCTCGGGAACGGGGAAAACGATCTGCGTACGAAGTCGTGGACAACCATTCCACCAGTGCTGGATTAAGACTTGATGCCCTAAGCAATCCACGCCTGTGGTGCCCTCTATCTAGGGCTGCCATCACACAATTTGCCGACCAACCAACCAAACAAATAAATCATGTTAGAGGCCCTTGAGGTGGTTTAGAAACTCTGACACTAGGGTGTGTGGGGTCGTTAGACCTTACTGCACACACGATAAGAAGAAGATTTGCCGATTCCGGACAAAAACTTTAAAACCCCGGACATTTGGGTGAAACGGAGGACTTTCTCCGGACTCACACAAAAAAAAAAAACACCTTGTTAAATAAAGCTTGAAAAAACTAAATAAAACTTGCCCTCTAAGTTCATAAAGCCCTACAGAATTACTTTTTCATGAAATAACCATTCTATTTGTTGTGTTTGGGTAATGCTAGTTGAAATAAACATACATTAATGTAAATTCAACCTTATACGCATGCCTTAAAGTTAGAATTTGTCTCCAACAAATGGAACAGAATCAACGCGCATAACCCGAACAATTTAAGTGGGCATGCGATAGTATGTTTAATACGTTTAGTAAGTCTTTACAATTGAGATGCTGTATAACTCCTGCTGTTTAAACAACTTAGTTTAAAAAATGTTTTTACATGATTAATTGTCTAAATATCAGCATTTACAATACAGTGTTAAGTAACAATTATTTAATAATAATGTTAATACTTGCCGAAAATATGAAACACCATCCTTTTTTAACGTCCTAGATGTGTGATTTTTGCAATTTTTAAACGAGCACTGAGGCTTGTTTACCGTCGGAGCGTTCGAATGGTACTAAATTAAAAGCGCACCCAAATGTTCCAGTGGGTGACATTCGGTGAGGACATTTTTTGCCACTGATTGTGTATCTTGTTCTTTATTAGTGATCGATGGTTACGGAATAATTTTTTATAAGTATGTCACCGGAAAATGACAGACTCCGGAAGATTGTAATAAATCTTTATTAGATTTTAATTTCTCGATATAAATTATGATAAAAAGAATCGTTTTGTAAAAATAATCTATTCCATCCAAATTCAATAGTTTCCAATACATCCGTGTCTTCTTTTGAAAAAATGGTTTACAACTTCACGTGATAGTTTTTTTTTACTGTCATAGGCACGGTTTGACCACTACCTATCTCACCTGATGGTAAGTAATGATGTGGTCGAAGATGGAGCACGCTTGCCTAAAAGTAAACTATTCACTCTTGACATACAAGACTCCCAGGTTTTAGCTATCAGGAAACACAGACTCCGGCAGGGAATTCCACTCCTTAGCTGTACGCACTATGAATGTGTTCCCAAAAGGTTTTGAGACGGCGAGCATTGGATGGTTTGCCCTCTGATCAGAACCAGGCCCGGGTCGACGGCGCGCTGTGTTCCACGCGCGCCTCAAAAAGCTGTCAGCACAAAAGACGGGGCCCGCTAGGGCCAGTGCCTGCTGGGGCTGCGGACTTCGTTCGAAAGAGGCACCGTAACCTGGAACGCAAAGGGCACTAGGAGGAACATGGATGGGTTTTAGTCAGTAAGAGTCTGACACTCCTTCCTTCTGCTTCACCCAAAGCGGAAGGAGTCATTTGATGATTTCCCATCCTTAAAAAAAAAGGGTGGGATGTCCACCATGAAACGGTGGCGCATCGCCGTTCGTCTTGTGGTCCGATGATGAACGGGTTTGGCGGAATTAAATTATGCAATTCCGTCGCACATTCCCCAAAATGCAACCGATTGAAAACCGAGAGGCTAGCAACTCGTCGTCGATGCTCAAGACTTTGACAATCTTACGGCGTTTGCCATTTTCGTTGACGTATATTATTGATTGATGATGTAGCCAAAGTAATCTGTAGCAGTAGGTAGGTATTGTTTATTGATGTCAAGGAACCGACATGTCATTGAGGAGCGACCGCAATCCGCAACAGATGTCCTGTACAGATGTGGGATCAGTCTGCTTTGTGTATGTAATTATACAAGATGTTGATTTGCACCCTAGTCAAATTCAAGGACGTAATTATGCTAATGATTCTCGACCCAAATGAACAATAAAATGGGTAGATATTTTATTTTCTTATTTACGGAAATCCGTAAGTGTGAACCAGCCGTATTTAAACGCGGCCCGTCTGTTACTAGCCCTATAACCGCGCTTTCACACACAAACTAACGCAAACAATACATACACAACGCATACGCAAACGATCATTCAATAAATTCGTAGGTAATCAATTCCACCCCAATCACGGTGCGGGTACTCTCCCGCGCAACTAAGGGTGTTTGATGTCGCCGAAGCGCGCGTGCGCTTTGCGAATTCCGCTTCTCGGTACGTATCGTTGAGACGTAGGTGCAAGATGACGGACAATTATTCAAATGTCGAGTTGGTAGAGATGGTCCGCATGTATGCCATCAGTGGAGAGAGCCTACGTGGAGCCATCCGGATGTTCACGAAAATGTTTCCCGATCGGGAACCCCATCACAGAGCGTCATGGTGGCTGCTACGCAGAGACTGCGGGATCATCGGCAGTTTGGCGTTCCCCGGCATGCTCAAGCTTGCGGCAGCGTAGGCCTGCCAGCGAGACCCACGGGCAAGCACGCGGGAGGCAGGTCAACACTTTGCGAGTGCACCACACCACAGTGTTTTGCCTACTGAAGCGTGAACTGCAGCACCCGTTCCGCAAGTACGCGAGTACTTGCCCGAAAGTTTTGGTGACCACTGGATCGGTCGCGGAGGACCTGTGGTCTGGCCTGTGACAAGTGTAACAGGATTACGTGCAAGGAACATTAGTGCTTTCGACACTTTAAAAACGAATGTGTTAGTGTTACGTAAGCTAAAGGAAAACCAGCTACGTCGTGCTCGATTGTTCGAAGAGTGTGATTTGTGATGGTGGCAACTTTGAACAATACCTCCGGGTAACTAAGTAGGTAATTTATTTATTTGTACATTTTTTAAATACGTTGTTAGCTTAATCAATTTTATTAGTGTAAATAAGTTGGTTTCAAATTTTTAACTACGTCAAAAATACCTTAGTGTCAAAAGTATCACCACGTACTTACACTTAACTAACACGTCTTCCCATTCCCGTCAAACGTAGAAAACATTTCTATACTTAGTAGATCAGTACACCAACTAAGGTAGGTATTATAACTCGGTCTGAAGCTCGTTAAGTAGGAAGGAAAATTTCAAATCAACCAATTTAATCCACAAATAAAACAAAATCACTACGAAAACTTTAGGATAAAGCAAAACTAACATTTTATTAATCATCTGATAACAGGTCAGTGAACTTTTCTTTGGCGCACTAGTATTACTTATTGTCTTTAGTAAGATTTCCGTATTCCAATGATGCTCAAAAATTAGTTAATTATCAAGCGAAATTTATGACAATAATGTAGGTGATTTTCGTAATAAAATTAGTTAACATTATGTACCGGTCATTGCTTGGTCGCGCGCGTGCTAGCGTTTCGTAGGTAAGACGTCGACACTCACGCACAAGGCTGCATTGTCGCTGTGTGCGTAGTCGGGTGATTCTGTTTTCTTTGTATTGATTTAAAGGTTTAATTCTGAAATACTGTTAAATTTCAATGGAAAAAAAAGCCGCGCTTATTAGTTATTGCCCGCTACCGTACTTTCAATTGATTATTTATGTCTTTTATGACAACCTCCTGAAATTTGACGAGGATGCAAAACAACACCTTGTATAACACACAAAGCATGTCAAGCTATATCTATACTGTAATCTATGTCTTTAAAAAACTGCGAGCTATTGCGGATCCAAAAGTAATTACACAAGTATATTTGGCCCTGGGGCAATCCGTAATCCAGTACTGTATCGCTTCATGGGGTGGAGCATCCAAAACTCACTTACTCCCTCTTGAAAGAGCCCAGAGAGCAAATAGCAACGGTGTTCTGTAAAAAAATGTTGTAAAATATTTTATTGTAAATGTGCCCTGTTTTATAAATAAACGATATTATTATTATACTCTATACTAATCTATAAACCTTTGTTTGTTTGTTTGTTTGCTTGAACGCGTTAATCTCAGAAACTTCTTTCCGATTTGACAAATTCTTCCAGTGTAGGATGGCCCATTTATCGAGGAAGGCTATGGGCTTAATACGAGTATCATCACGATAAGACCAATAGGGGCGGAGCAGACGAAGTTGCGCGGGTCAACTGGTCCTAACTCTTAAATAATGCTACGAAGTGGTAAGTAAATTGTTTGTTTCCCGAACGAGTTTCGATCGCGGTAACGTATGTCAACGGAAATAAGCCAAGTACGTACCTACGCAGAAAATAGTAATGTGCACAAGTGTGTGAGGAGCTCGTGACTCGTATTTATTCCTGCTATCTCCTTCGTGGCCCGCCAAGTCAGTTCTGAGCTAGTAGGGCCTGTTTCATTTAAAAAAAACAATACCCTAAAAACGGGGCCCCCAAAAATGTTTGATACAAGGCCCCTTTGATACTAACTACGCCACTGGTGCAAACACAAGTGTAGTCTCTGTTCCTTTGCTTATAGACCACAGAACAAATAAAGTACGTATCGTATCTGTTCTGTGTTATCGACAGACAAGTACAGGTACCTCTATCTGTACCACTATCTTGTACAGATAAGTATTCTTTCACTTATATCTAATGCACAGTATCCAGGGCCGGACTAGGACCCAAAATCGGCCCGGGTATTTTAGAGGCGGTCGGCCCTCCTCTCTCAAGAGTGAGGAAAATTACTCAGGGCCGAAAGCGCGAGGCCCTCAGCGAATTTTAATAAGGGGAACCCCTTATTTTTTTTAATAGCAAAAAAAATCGACCGCTAATCGGCCACACTGGCCCACCGGGTATCCGGCCCATCGCTCATTTGCCCAAATTGCCCTATGGCCAGTCCGGACCTGAAAATACCTAATGACAAGATATACCACTTTTCTCCCGTACCTACAATACCTACACGGTTTAGCTGCGATATGCCACGATATTGAAGCCGTGGAGAAAAAGCTGTTTAGGTACTAAATAATGACATAGAAAATATGATAACACTAGTTGTCCCGCGCAACTTCGTCTGCGTCACAATTTTTATTACTGCTTCGCTCCTATTGGTTTTAGCATGATGATATAAATAGTCTATAACCTTCCTCGATAAATGAGCTATCTAACACTGAAATAATTAGGTATTTAAATCGACCCAGTAGTTCGCGTTCAAGCAAGCAAGCAAACAAACAAACAAACAAACTCTTCAGCTTTATATGTTAGTATAGAGTATAGATAGATTATGGTAGGCGCCAGATAAACTTGCAATAAAGTACATTGACCTTTCCCTAATATCCCTTCGTAGATACCCGAACTATAAATTATGAACAGTTTATCATTACTAGAGAACGTAAAGGATCACGATAGAAATCTATTCAGGACAGCTTTATGTATATATTTCTGTTTTTGAAAAACAGCGTGCAAATGAAGCAGCTTTTCGTCGGAACAAAGAAATTACATTAAAAAAAATTAACTTGTAATTTACGTGACATGATACGTAATTTGGATGGACCAGTAGGTAGTTCCTGAGATTAGCGCGTTCAAGCAAACAAACAAACTCTTCAACTTTAAATATTAGTAGGGTCACCTGGCCAACATTGAAACAATTGTACACAGTGAAACTGCGATATTTCTAAAACATGACGTTGGAAGATAGTGCTGCATAGCAAGAAAGGACATGCTCAGGACCCCCCCCCCCCTGACTGAAGACGTCTCTAGTGACACGTAACCGGTATTGCTAGAAAAAGGGGGGAATTTTTCGTAAAACTTGGCGATTTTTTAGAAAATTGTAGAAAATAATTTCGTATTGTTGAATATGACGTTGCATTCTGTACATTTCAAAGTGTCTCTTGACCTGAATCCCTATGAAAATAGTCCACTTTTTATTGAAATTTCTCTTTGGAATATAAAAAATTAGGTGGTTAGTTTACAATGAAACGAAAGCATGTTGTATACAATGAAACAGTGCGTACAGTACCCACACTACCCACATTATTCCGTTACATATGGTAAAAATAATGAGAATGATAGGGATTTGAAGAATCAAACGTTAATTTTTATTTCTTTTCTGTACAGACCTGAAATACAGGGACAGGGTGATTGGTGATTGATTTCTTGTTAATCCAGAACCAGTAGGTCTCTGTAATTTTTAACGTTCAAGTCTGATTTAAGATGAATTAGGTAGGTAATAATTACTATAACGTATATGGATATTTTTTTTGCGTCTTGTGTTTCCAAAAGCTTACAACCCTAATCTCTTCAAAGTTAGAGTGAACAGGCTCCTTCTGGATAGGCTCGCTCCATCGTAGATTTTGTCTCTGTTGTCTCTGTCATCTCTAACATAGACTAGAGTCAAGAGCAAACCCATTAAAAAATAAAACTTTAATTTATTGCTTACTTACCTAGTTGATTAAAAGCAAACAACATACCTACATACCAACAAACATACTACCTACCTACTAATTCATTGTACCTAATTAACTGTTTCACCGTAAAAATTCAAGTGTTTCATTGAATACACATAATATACGATCACAATGAAACAAAGTTCATTTTTAAAAAAGCCTTGTTTATACATAAACTATAAAAGTAAAGTAAAAATTTTAAAGACGATGCGATTACTAGATAAATTGTCTATCTTGGTTAGACTCGTAACTTGAGAAACGGCAGAGACAGGATGGTTTGAAATTTGGGTGTTTCATTTGTGAACAGGTTACCCTATAGCTAATATTTATTTGCACAAACATGTGTCATTTACAAAGACATGCATGCAAACAAACATGCATGAAAGACGGAGTCCGTTACTCAGAAATCCGCTGGACAGCCAGCCTGATTTAAATAAAACCAGCAAAGTGTAAGTCGGATTCGCTCACGAAGGGTTCCGTTCCGTACCACATACATTATTTTTTATCGTTTGTTGTAATTGGGGGAATAGAAATTCACAATACTTATGTGAAAATTTCAACTTGTCTACCTGTTACGCTTCTTGAGATACAGCCCGCTGACAGACGGACGGACGGACAGCGGAGGCTTAGTAATAGTAATAAGGTTCCGATGGTTACCCTTTAAAACCGGGACACTTTTCTGCACTAGTAATACACTTCATTGCGAGTGTAAAAGCACTGGCCCTAGAGTAAGACCCAGTGTTAGAGTTTGTTAATAAAAACATAGTATAACACGGATTGCAGACTGCAGCGAGTTGATAAGAACTGGGTACCTACTAAAACAGAAAATGGTGAAAGACAAAAATAGTGAACAGGCTCCTTCTAGGTAGGCTCACCCCATCGTAGACTTTGTCTCTGTCATCTCTGACATAGACTAGAGTCAAGAGCAAACCCATTACAAATAAAAAAATAAAAAAAATAACTCATTAAAGCAACAACCTCTAGAAAATCCTTATATCTAGGAACTTGCCTATCTTAGCAGGACTTGAGTTAACAACAATAGAAACTACCCGTTCTTGGAAAACTTAAGAACATTACACTGCATTTTCCCGCCAAGTTTTCAGCATGAAATTTTAATCTGTTTAAAACTTTTCAAGCGAAACGATAATTTTGTTTAAAGAAACCTTTGGTACAACTAAGAGTTAGATACCTACTTTAAAGGTTACCTAGGGACCTGCTCGTACTTTATTTCTGTTTGTAATAGCACAAATTTGAGAATAAGATTACTACGCTATTAAGGTAAAGCGCAAACTCATCGACATGTATTTTCTTCTGTTTTCCTACGGTGCTCAGATCTGGGCCCCAAGTCTGCTATGTTTTATAAATTCGTCATTCCAAATTTCCAACACGATCCCATTGTAATTTTGCTAAAAGTTCGTAATCTGCTAATTCATAATGGCCGATCACTGGTCGGTCAATGGTCTCATAATAGAGTCGTGGTAGAAAGACATTTTTGTATTGCCTTTATTATAAAACCCGTTAGTAGACATGATTTTCGAAAAACTACTACCTACTTAATTTGAACATTAAGTTATGCCAGATTTCTTTTTATTATTTATTCATTTGACATTATGTACGAGATTACCATTCTATGCCATTTCTTTCAATGGAGTGTCAGTGGTTGACCATTGGAAAGTCATAATGACGCTTCTATATTAGTAGATTACCAAACTTTTCAAAATCAACAATTATAAAATCAACGATAGACCATTCTGACACTACTAATAGCAGACTTGAGGCCCTGGTCTCTCACCGAAAGTTCCGTCTTGGGGTATGCCAAAGGGCAATGGAGATGATAGAGTTCGGAACAACACGCTGCGCTCCAAAACAGGTGTCATAGACGTGGGCAAAAAATCTGCCAACCTGAAATGGGACTGGGCGGGTCACACCGGCCGCATGCATAGAGACCGCTGGCCAAAAGTCTCCACGCAATGGGTACCATAGGATGGACGGCGCCGCCGAAGTCGACCCAGGGCCAGGGGGGCTGCTACTCTCTAAGCACAAAGCCCGTAGCTTCGGGTTTAGTTGCGGGAGTCTTCGATCAATAATAGTAAGTACTATTAACGATCGAAGGCGGGAGTATAAGAATTAATGACAACTCGATTTTACATTAAATGTCAAATCGGGTTGTCATTCATTCTTAGTTCGGGTTCGGAACTAATCGTAAGTCCGTTAGGTGATACGGAGTAGAATACGCTCGCAACTAAGCCCGAAACTAGGCTTCGAGAGTAGCCGCACGCACACCGCGAAGGTTGGTTCGAGGTGGCGCAAGAAATGAGTGTCTGGATGGATATGCGGGAAGCCTTTGCCCCGCAGTGGGACACAAAGGCATAATCTAAAAAAAAAAGTGGAATTCTAATCAGATAACGAATTTTTTCACTGGTGGAAAGCCAAACTATCGCTTAGCTTTTTATATACAACGGAAAAACGCTCGATTGCTGTGATATTGGCCTGCGAGAAACAGAGATAATACATAGTTTCATAGTAGGTAGATAATTATGCGGGAACTGCCAAATTGTTGTTTCTTAGGGTAGTTATGGTGTCACATCTAATAACTAATAGGCTAAGTTAAACCTAACTGTACAAGTTTTTAAATTTCAATCTTCACAGCTATTGCGGTTGCCAAGAAAATTAGATGGCGGCTTTATGTAGCAGAAATCCGCGAAAATCTACAAGAAACATGACTAACTAAACTAAACAAATTATAAACTAACAGCCAATGTTTGCCACTTCGCTTGCCGCAACTCCTCACGAATGAACATCATTTCTGGACGAAGATCGCGGTGGGCCTTGGGATCCATGTCGATTTTTAGCTTAGGGTCGATGCCCGCAAGCTGTTGGTCACTGAAATTTGTAAATTAAAGCCTTAAGTTTTCTAGTCCTTGTCAATAAATTGTAAGCATTTTCATAAGTTTGATACGGACAGCTGCTGCCATCTATCTTCTCTCAAACTTTTTGATTACTATAATGATACACAGATGGCGCAGTTAAAGACATGGTACGAAAAAGGTAACGAATAAGATAAATAGGTGGCGTAATAAGCAATAAAATTACATGGGTTTCTTTATTGGCTTATTAAAAAAAAAATTATGTTCAGATCGTTATTCTCAATACCAAAAAAGTACTTTTTTTTTACATGTTGGTACGACTTTCGTCAAATACAGTGAAAATAAAGATATTAATGGTTAACGAACCTATTAATGTTACGTCAATAGTATGGAAAAGCAATTAAAATGACAATCAGTTCAATTTCTGATCATTTGGAGCGAAGAAATTGTACATTGCTAACATAAAGTTTGCGTTATCAAAGTAGCAAAACTACTCAAAACTTGTACAAAGAAAGCTACAGTTGGTACCTAATTCATTTATGTTATTCAACTATACTAGATGTCACTACCATACAATTATTACCATTACCCGTTTCAAAATACAGTTGCTATTGGTATTACTTAGTGCCTATTACGAGCAAGTGCATAATTTAAACTACCAAAATAGAAAAGAAATACAAATGATTACAAATTAGCTCCAACATCTGCTTCTAATGCTCCTGCTTCTTCCAAAGATTCTCCTGCAGGATCGTCATCATTAGGCTTATCGGCAGACATTCTGCGATTCAAAGCAAATCAGTATTATAAATAAATTCGATCAAACTCCCTGTAAAAAAGCACATGCGAACTCGACAACTCAAAAAATGGATATTGAATTTGTTGTTGTTTGACGTTCTATTGCCCAAGAAATTCAAACTGGCTGAAAAAAGAGTACAGTAGCACCATCTAAGGCCAATAGTCTAAACTATTATTGCTGACAAATCATAGTGGAGTGCGTTCAGAAGTTATTTTATTTCATGATCTCGAGCGCTTTCTTATTTTATAAATTACGTTTATCATCTATTACTTGCTACTAAACTGTAATTTATCAAATTATTAATACAAAAAAATGGGAGCTGCTTTAAAATAAAATTAAAACACCAAAGTCTTTTACTTTGAGGCAGCGATGACTCATCAACAGGCACCATTTCTGAACGCACTCCCACTCCGGTAAAAGGGTGAGTGAACCGCCTCATTGTTATTTATTGCATTTGCCTCTAATAATACATTAATTAGCCGTTTTACGGACACAGCGAGTGCAATAACATAGGTCGCGACAGCCATGCCGATGTGAGTAATTTAAAAGGTGTGGCACGACAAGGGGCGTAGTTTCTCATCTAGTGACATTAGTGGTGTGAAAAAATATTCTTCCTAACTCGTCGCAAGATGACCGAGTATAAATTGGTGGTGGTAGGCGCCGGAGGCGTCGGTAAATCCGCATTGACTATACAGCTGATACAGAATCATTTTGTGGACGAGTACGATCCTACGATCGAGGATTCGTATCGGAAACAAGTAGTTATCGATGGTGAGACGTGTTTGTTGGACATCCTCGACACGGCGGGGCAAGAGGAGTACTCCGCGATGCGGGACCAGTACATGCGGACAGGGGAGGGCTTCCTGCTGGTGTTCGCAGTGAACAGTGCTAAAAGTTTCGAAGACATTGGCTCGTATCGGGAGCAGATCAAGCGGGTGAAGGACGCCGAGGAGGTGCCCATGGTCCTGGTGGGGAACAAGTGCGACTTGCAGGCGTGGGCCGTGGACATGGCGCAGGCGCGCGAGGTCAGTTGTTTACATAATAAAGTGCACCACACCACACTACGCAACTCACACTGCATTCACATGTCTTTTGTTTGTGTACACTGCATGACAAAAGAAAGACCAAAATACTGTTAGTTCCTAAGTCAAGCATGTAATCAGAGTTACACTTAATTGATCAATTAACTCCCATTTGTCTAATAATGGGTTATGTGAAGCAGTTGTAATCATCTTATGTAAGATCTTTGTTTGTGTACATGCTTACTTTTAGTCATGAAACCACATTCTCTTGAAGATGGCAGGCAAGAACACAAGACAACCAAAATATTTACATGAAACTATAGCTAGTTACCTACTTGTGTTCAGTTAAGGATAAAGATTAAGAAAATGAATTCAATCACTGTATATTATAAGGTATGATGTCACAATTAAATTAATAAACATATGACCATTGTCTAGAAAATTTGATGTAGGGGACGGATAGTTACACTACATATGAGCGGGCTATAATCACCTACTTTGGACTATTCTAAAAGTGCTGTCATACCTAATAAAAAGCTAGGTGATGCAATCAACAAAAGCGTGAAATCTCTGATAGACGGAAATTATGTGTAATTTCACTACCTTTTGTTTGATACTACTACCATAACTAAACTTGAAATATAAATATAGACCGTACATGGATTTAGAAAAAGGTCAATGAAAAGATGGATGGATTGTGTAAAGAATGTTATAAAAGAAGAAAAAACAATCGAATTGAGAACCTCCTCCTTTTTTGAAGTTGTTAATGAGGGAGTGAATGATAGCGTGATAGTTTTCAGAGGAGAATAGGGGAAGAATGTGTTGTGCTGACTGCAAGTAAAATGGGACAAGGGCAGTTAAGAGATAATTGTTGTTGATATTTTTATCTTATTGTTGGTTCAGTAGACAAGTTTAACCTTTTGAATTAAAATCTATACTAATATAATCAAGTTGGGAAGTTTGTTTGAACACGGTAATCTGTGAAACTACCAGTCGGTTTTGGAAAAATTCTATTTGTATATGATAGCTACATTCATAAAGTAGGCTATGCTGGAACAGGAATAAACATGATGTGCATGGACAAAGTCACAGGCAAAAGCTAGTTCATTATATTTTGAAGTAAAACCATTTACTGTGTTGTTACTATGCTGACTGCATTTGGCTGTAAACTTGAAAATGTTCTGTTCATTCCAGTCTTCTCTACCATCTCAAAACAATATTTATCTTCCAAAATTATGTACAAACGCGTATAAAAACAAAAATAATCCAGATCACTGTCAATGGCAAAAGTTCCCAGAACACTGGCAGCATTGCCGCGTTGAATCGCAATGCTGATTCTTTGGCCGAAAAAAAGCCCAGCCCTCCAGGTCACGTGAACAGTCGACAAGTTGTTTGCTAATGTCCCGAAAGACTCGATGCGCACTCGGACCCCATGGGCCTAGTGTTTCAACGCCAAACGGCTCAAATATGTTACTTCCAATTAAGTTGTTATATTTACGCCGTTTGAGGTTTTCTGCACCTGCAGCAGCCGCCCCAGCAGAGCCCGCCGTGCTAAAAAGATGGGATGGCGCATGGGTGTCGACACATGTTGCATCCCACACCAAAGGCCTACCCACCTTCCAAGGCATTATGGTCATCCCATCCCGACGGATAATGTCATTAATGCTGGCGTGCCGTGCTAACCGACCAGCGCTCCTACTACAGGACAGGCCATGGTGTCCGAGGCGGTCGACTGCTTCACCGCATTGACACCGATGTGGAGCTCCGCTAGGAGCAGACGCAAACACGTAGCGATCCGGAAAGTACTGTAAAAATATTGTACTTAATATGATTACTACTAATTAAAAGCCCGACTAGGCTACAGTAAACATAACGTAACAACTATGTTTGAACAATTTAACTCATGTTTAGTAACACCATGTAAGACTTGCGCAAACAGAGCTTATTACGCTATCACATTAACCTCATATTCGGATTTAATTTCAAAATTCATGTGTGTAACTATTTTATACATTGTTCAGTCAGGGATAGTTGTTTACCACTTTTGATAACAATTCCCAGTAATTTCTAGATTTACTTTGGTTCAAAGTGTCTAAAAATGTCACATAGACAAAATATAGATATTGTCATTTTATGATTAGTGAAGAGCACAATAATTGTGTATAAACAAGTTTAATAACGCATCTATATAGATGGGCAAGAGATGGTCTAAAATCCAACACTTGGGTTTAAACAATTTTTTATTTTTAAAACTGTTCATGGAGTTTCTTACACATTCATGTCTTCTCCATAGAGATTAGACTTTGGAATGTGCAAATAGCTTCATCTTTTCCACTGACAGACCTCAATAATTCGAAAAACTGGTTGAATGCTCATTTCAAATTGTGACATGCAAATAATGTTCAACTTTTAGAAGACCACCAATCATTTTCCCCGACTATACATTACTATGAAGAACTCTTTGTATGTTTTTCCTCATTTAAAACTGTCAACAATTAAAATAGAAAAACAAGCTTATTGATATGCAATGCAACAAAGGACAGTTTAATGTTGATGAAAACATTAACAAACACTTGAAATACATTCCATACTTACCTACACATTCCAATACAAACAAAACAAAGTAATCAATCACTGTATTTATAAGCCTAGCAGCCTGTACTGTGCCTATATCTATAAATAGATTGCCTTATCTTGAATTACCCCTCATAGTTCTACTTCTGAAGTCTTTCCCAAGTTATTCCTGTACAAGCTGTTCCCCGCGACTTCGTTCGCGTGTATGTAGGAAAATAAAATGACGTCGCTAGGTAAGATCATTAAGGCACTTGTCTCACCGCCGGCACGCTATCAAGCATTTACTCGCTGAGGAAAGGAACAAAAGATATAGATCTCGTAGTAATAAAAGAGACACATACATTTATAGTCGATAGGTGACTGTTCACAGTGCCGGCGAGCGACTCTTACCTCTCGCAGCGACTTACTCGCTTAGCGACACTCGCTCGAAAATGCTCGCTTGGCGGTCGGAACTCACCAAACAGCGGTAATTTCTACCTACAGTGCGGGCCGGAGCGAGTATTGCGAGTAAAAGCCCGTCGCACTAAAGCACTCGCTGAAAGCTGAGCGTCAAAACTATCGAAACTTTTCACTCGCTACTCGCTGATCGCCAACTGTTTCGAGTTTGAAGCTTTACTCGCTACTCGCTGATCGCCAACTGTTTCGAGTTGAAGCTTTACTCGCTACTCGCTGATCGCCGGCGGTGAGACAAGTGCCTAAGTTAGCTATACGAATAGTTAATATCTAGTTCTTATATCCACAAGTGGCCATACATACTTTAAAATTTATGTCCAATTAGCTGTCGCCCGCAGCTCCGCCCCCGTGAATGTCGAAAATTACCCAAGGGAACATATTCCCGGGATTTAAAGTATCCTATGTTTTATTCCAGAATATGATCTACCTCTGTGCGAAATTTCATCCAGATCCATTCAGCCGTTTTGACATGATTGAGTAAAAAATATCCATTGCATTTATAATATTAGTGTAGAATTATAGGTCCAGTGCAATTGTCGAGCAACCAGCCCTAAATCTAGCTTGTAGTCTGCCTAGGGCATGTGTCCTCCATTTAGGTCATCACTGCCCTTTACACTGCAAAAATTAGTAAAAGCCCTGACAGCCAAATCCAGCCACAGATCTATCTTGATGCTTTGTTTTGCCTTCCCCAGACAATTAACAACAAACTGTTTTTAATAAAGACATAGTTTAACTATCTAGGCCCAATAAAGCTGTACTAAAATCATATACTTACATTAACTTTAACCCGTGACATATACCTACATTAACTTTCCGTGACTTCGCACGCGCATATTCCGTTTTTTCATTTCCAGTAGGAATTTCGGAATCCTCTATTAGCCTGCGGAGTGCAGGAAAGCTGCATTTCAGCTTTCTACACCAGTAGTTTCTGTCTGTCAGTCAGTAACGAAAGTATTCTATATATTAAGATAATCCTTACTTACCTCTGTCGGTCTGTCTGTCGCGTTATCACGCCAAAACTAATGACTCGATTTAAATAAAATTTGGTACACAGATAGTCTAGAGCCTGAGAAAGGACATAGGCTACTTTTTATTCCGGGAGTATGTTCCCTAGGGACCACGCGGGCGAAATCACTGGCAGAAGCTGCTTTATAAAACCACACCCGCTTTAAAAGTTCACAAGTGCAGCTAACAAAATTAAAACATACAATTATTTCTGACCGCATGACCTGTGAGTTAGGCATTCTCAAACAAGACAAGAGAAAATAATCCAAGATGGCAATTAAGAGTAATTAAGTTTTCTTCACATAAAGTGAGTCATGTGGCGTCTGTACATTGTTCAGTGTGCCACTTCAGTTCAATGAAAGCACTCTTAAATCGTGTTGCACTTACGGACACTTGCTTTAATCATTTTCAGTCTGGTAATTAAAGAGAAACCTAGATTGTTGCCTCTGACTAACGCTTCTTGCGAAATTTACTTATTTTTTTGGGTCAGTTGCTCCATGTAGAATACTCAGATCCAATAAGACTGAGAACATACCCCAACATAGTTAGGTAGTCTTCTCCTTCTTATCGTGTGGGCAGTAAGGTCTAGCGAGCCCACACACCCTAGTGTCAGAGTTTCTAAACCGCCTCAAGGGCCTCTGAGGTGGTTTATTTGACGACCGCCATTTGGCGGCCGGGACCACCAGTTTATACGTGCCTTCGAAGCACAGAATCATCTTTTAAACAGACAATCAGGTGATTCATGTCTGCTATGTCCTAGCCAAACTGGAAAACAACTTTACAAAGTTTGCTCTTCCCGTGGGAATTGAACCCATGACCACCGGGTCACAAGGCAAACGCCTAAACCATTCGACTACGGAGGCAGTTAGTTTGGTAGAGTATTTAGTAAGGAAAGACTTTTTTTTATAGATAGGCACGCGCTTGACCACCATCTCACCTGGTGGTTAGCGATGATGTGGTCGATGATGGAGCACGCTTGCCTAGAAGTAACCTATTCACTCTTGACTTAAAGACTCCCAGGTTGTAGCTATCGGGAAACACAGACTCCGGCACGGAATTCCACTCCTTAGCTGTACGCATTATGAATGTGTTTCTTACGTGGTAGTAGTTAGTAAGGAAGGACTTAATTTCCATTTGAAGATTGAAAGATATTTGGAGATTGAAAATATTGCTCTAAGTTTTTTTTTCATAATTATGTATTAAACAATATGTTGTAAGTAAATAACCATTGGCCTCCAATCTACCCATACAATATTGGCCTCCCAAAATAATCCACAATTCAAATTACCACTATAAAAACCCTCATTGTATCTACTTTTACATTTCTACAAAAAAAAATACTAAACACAAAAATTATAATCACAAAAATTGTAAATCAAGAATCGTGTTTGTATTCAATATAAAATACCTGTTGCACAAATATCAACAGTTCAATGTTTATGAAATACCTACCTACTTTAATATCTTCATTTTATGCATTCCATCATAAACATGGTATATTTATAAAATTGGAAATACATAGTCGGTATTTTCATTGCTTATTTTTATAAATAGACCATATAAAGTAGAAATGTAAGCCATATAGATAAATAAAGGAGGATAATAGGCATGAAATATGTTCTTGTTTCAGATTATTTGTAAACTAGTTGACCCGCGCAACTTCGTCTGCTCCGCTCCTGTTGGCCTTATCGGACCAATAGTTCCTGAAATTAGAGCAAACAAACAAACTCTTCAGCTTTATATTTTAGTAATAGATTAACTGACTTCTGGTTGCGACTTCTTACACGCATATCCCATTTTTTCCGTTCCTCTTGAATTGCTTGTGTCTATTGACGAAAACCGCATTAAAAACCGATGCGCAGTTTAAAAGATATAATAAATCGTACAGACAGAAAAAGCGACTTTGTTTTATACTAAATGCTTGCAGGATACACTGATATCATATCCTTGACTACAGGTTTATTTAAAGAAAAAAAACATGTTTTTGATGATAAGTAAACTGAGGATCTAAGATAAATGTAATTAATTATGTGATATGTGCAAAAAATCAGCCGAATGTCATGACAAATATGCTAGGGGATGTCCCAGAGCAGTGCAAACTGCAAGCACATGACTGTGTAAAATAGGATTACACTGGTATAGCTGGGCTGCGGAATCTGTTCGAAAGAGGTACCGTAGCCCTGGAACCTAGAAGGAACACGGATGGGTTTTAGTCAGTAAGAGTCTGACACTCCCTCCTGCTTCACCCAGAGCGGGAGTAGTCCTTTGATGATTTCCCATCCTTATATGTAATAGCTATAGGTTTAATGTAGGTCAGTTTATTTTAATGTGGATACTAATTTAAACTCAGTATTTAAACCGCAATATGCACTGTAGTGCATGCTCTTGCTTTTGGTCTGAGAGCTACCACTGTACATCTTAAGTTTCCCTTCAAAATACCCCCGTGTCACAAAACAACTTCATAGTGTTTTAGCCAGGGAGCAATAATGGTGCAATAAATTCCCCCCAGCGACGCATCTTTCTGTTAAGTTGGATTCTGTTGCCTAAATACTTGTCGTAATAAGTATTAGGTATGTTATCAACCACTGTCTTCGTGACCACAGATAGGCATTGCCTCTTTCGGCGTAGCATCTATGCGAGCCTAGTTGCTCTGGCGATTCTGAATCTGCTCCGCATGCTCTGAAAACAGTCATCGTGATAGTTTTAACTGGTGAAGAATCGGCTTCGTCTATCCTGGCTGAGAATATTAAAGCGGTATTCTCCACTAAAGCCATATCAAAGTATTCGCTGCGACTCTAAACAATGTTAACTACACACGGTTGTTCATGATTGAAGACAGATTCATAACTACAGAAATCCAATGGGCGGTTGACTGGTCGTATTTATTTGCTCGCCACATTCTGAATATTTACTTACAAACAACTACGCTCTTTTAAAACCCTTGTATATATTGTTTTATTTATCCTGAATAGCAACAAATGTGTAGGTCAGACAGTCTCCCGCTCGACCAGACACTTCACAAACAAACAATGCCTAGTGAATTCGAAAGTTTGTTTCTTTTAAACCAAGAACAGTCATAATAAACACGCTATATCTTGATAGAGCCGTAGAGATAGCTTGTACGTGCGCGTGCGCATACTATGGGCTTTGTTTCTACTGTTGACGCTGTAAGTGGCTTGCTTTGTTGACCAGGGGAATCCCCTGGTCAACAAAACCCTGCTGTAGTCAGTATCTGTAAGATGACCTATAGACTTTCTGACCGAATTGCGGACATAGCAGCCAACATCGATGCGAGAGATATAATGCGAAAGTGTCCACAAACGCAGGTGCACTCTACTTTGTCTCATTGTTATAGTCCGATGGAATGGCAACCCGACCCTACCGGAAAGCTTTAAGTTCATCGTATCAGCCAATTGCCGTCCACTGCTGAACGTTAGCCTCATCCAAAGAGCGCCAACCTTCCCGGTCGTGAGCAGTCCGCATCCATCCGCTGCCAGCCATCTTCTTTAGCTTTCTCTCTATTGAAGTTTGAAAGACTATCATACTTTCTCAAATGTATGGTTTGACATGTTATACCTCTGAATTTTCTATTTAAAAACCGGCCTTTTGCCTAACGTTGTATACTAGACGAAGGTCTGCGCCATCTAGAACAACGACCGCTTTCCATCAATCCACCATCGTGTCAGTGTTTGCTATTCCTTCTCTTCATGAACTTGTTTCATCTTCACAAGTGTGGTACCACACCACACTAAGTTATAAGACATGCGGTCCCCATCGCAGTTCATCTGCTTCAAAAGTGCAGAGCAGACATTGATAACTCTGTACGCTATTGTTTACTCCTCGAACGAAATTTTGACATTGAATATTTTGTTGTATTGTTGAACTGATTTTGTACGCCATAAATGGCAAAACATGTAGCAACCTTATCGTTATTTATAAGACCTGTATGCTGTACTCATGTTTCACAAAATAAATATCTATTTATCTATCTACGTATACCAATATTTAGTAGGCACCCAGTCGTTATAAAATCCACTTACGAATTCCTAAACGCATCACGAAAACCTATTTGACCTTTTTTGGTAAAAAGGAGTATGGCTTATTTAAGGTCATTAGCATTACTAACAAATTCAATCGAAACTACGTTATAATAAGCCAAATTAATTATTTTCCTCGTATTTTAACTTACCGATCAGAAATATTAACAAGTATTAATCGTATGAGTAATATTGTTCCTGGTGATACATAATATGCAATAAATTAAAAATGGATAACTGTAATACATATTACTCATTGTGACAACGTTTTGATGAGTTTAAAATGTACCTACTGTGTGGTCAGAGAAGCTGTAGGTATTGCCGTTGATATAATCCTATATACATGAGTAGTTTCCTTATGTAAAAAATGGTCCAGAAAGACATATTTTGCTCTTATAATCCTTACAACCGGACATCGAATAATAAAAGCCAAATCTGGATCTATATGTAGAAGAAATAAAAATCAATATTGTATTTAATTTATTTCTCATAATATTTATTGTCATGACTTTCCGCAAAGCAACGCCTGATTCATAAATGAACATCGAATGTTTTTAGTCAATTTTTGCCTAATATGGTATCTAGTACTTAAGTCAGACTTACTGTGAGAAGTAGATAGATGCATATATTGTACACCAAAAACAGTTACAAAACTCTTTGGAGACAGCGAGAGCTATTTCACGTTACATACACTTTTCTCAGATGACCACAGAGTTTCTCGGGCGACAAATACGAACACATCCAATCATAATCTCTTCAAAGTTAGAGTGAACAGGCTTCTTCTGGGTAAGCTCACTCCATCGACAACTTTGTCCCTATCACCTCTGACCTATACTAGAGTCAAGATCAAAACTCGCCTCAAATAAAAAAAAGCGTCGGCACAGCGTTTATCCAATCCAAATATTCGATAGTTACTTATTATAGCACCTGTATCAATCAATCAATCATTTATTTTGTAAAACATAGTTTTGGTTACAGATAGCAAATTGTCAAATATGTGCACTATGTTTTGTCAATAAATGGCGTACAAAATAAATACAAACAATTAGGAATTACAATTAAGGTAGCATGTCAACAGAAACATTAATAAATAATTCAATTTAAAATATGTCAGTTAAGTAAACATCACTACATACTCGTAGTATAAAACAAAGTCGCTTCCGCTGTCTGTCTGTCCCTATGTATGCTTAGATCTTTAAAACTACGCAACGAATTTTGATGCGGATCTTTTTAATAGATAGAGTGGTTCTCGAGGAAGGTTTTAGTATATAATTTACACCCGTGCAAAGCCGGGGCGGGTCGCTACTGTAAAATAATTCAATTTAACATATGATGTCAGTTAGGTAAACATGACATTACGAAAATGTACCAAACTTTGTTGCTAGCTCCTCAGAGGTCCCAAATAGTTGGTTATCTGGAAATTTACGTTTGACCTTTGAAGTGCCCGTAAAAGCCTACTTTGAAAACAAAGTTCGTAAAGTTGAGCACAAACTGAAAGTTCGGACCCAAACTTTATACTAAATCTCTTTGTGAGCATTGTTCTGAGAGATTAGAAATTCCAAATGTTCTTCTTTTTGTGATTTAAGATAACGCCACAAAGCCGACAGTCTTGCTTTTTTTAATAGCCTATAGTATTCCACCGCTGGTCAAATGCCTCCCCCATTACCTTCCAGACACCCCCTCATAGTGCGCGTCCAAGTCATACTTCCACCGTTTCCTGGGCCGGCTCCGGCGACGCAGTCTTGCTTATATTCTGTTTCAATTATTCTCTCAAGCAATCTAAAGAAAACGTCTCACTGTATTAAAATTTACAAACCTTTTGGCATGTAGATATTTCTATAAATGGACTGCTCCAAGTTGTTTGTTATGTTTAAGGTCTTAAAATGTTTTATTTATTGGTCTGACGTCCAGTCTTTGTCTGGCTGGTTGACAATATTATTCAAGACTAGCTTTGCGACGACGACCACTGCTACGCCTATCTCATTTTTTGCCGTTCCCTTAGGAATTTCTGGGAATCCTTTCTTAATGCTCCCCTATACTCCTCAAGAAACTTACATGCCAAATTTCAGCTTTCTACGACCAGTGATCGAAAGAGTTTTAAATAAGTATTAGGATAATGAAGAAGTCTAGTCTACAAGAAAAACCTTTCCTAACCAGTTTTTCCACTACAGTTAACATCTAGGCTTTTAATAATGCCATGTCATCCATTCTGGCCGTCCTTAACCTACGAACTTTAAAATGTAACGATCGCTGTCTGGCCTACTTAACGCAACTAGTCTTTGAAATTATTTCGTCCTTTCTAAATTAAATATGTGATTAGCATTTTTGCCGGCTGTCATAGACACTATTTAGCCATTCTAGATTGACGTCATTGTCGTTTCATGTACGTCATCGCATCGCAGAGAGATATTACTGTCGATGTACTTGTTCTGTTATGTCTCGTTGCCTTCAACTTTATGTAGGTATAGATTTTATATAAAAAAATGTTATATAGCTGTAGTTTACCTTCCTTGTTTGCTATGCCCAGTAAGGTTAGTTCGTAGTAAACCAAATGAATCTGTAATTATAGCACCGAATTCGTTGGATACCGAAGTGTCCAAAAAGTTAATAACTATTGCATGTAAAACACGAAAGATATAATAAAAAAACGCGAATATGTCTCTGACAAGACCGAATTGAACATAGACTCGAGTCTGCAAGAGCGCGTGCTGGAGTAATTACCTCCTTAACAAGACCCGTTTGCCAGATATGTTTCATAAGATAAGACATTTGCTTACTTTGTGTTCTTAGGACGCAGTGTGCAACGAACGCAATATAAAAATATATTGTTAAAAATTAATTAGTGCGTCTGATAGATTTTCTGGTAAAATTGTACCAAATTTACCAAGCCAGATGACGTCACGCGTGTCGTCAACTCGCTGTATCCTCTTTATTTTTTGTATACGTGAAAAAAGAAAAAGTAGGTTGACTGGTAGAATGCCTTGTTGCATTAAGCCCGCCTATGTACCACTATTGTACATGAAGTTTAAATAAATATTTTTTGAAAATCTATCAGACGGACTAATTAGATTTTTTTAGTAAAATACCCTATTATTAACTATTCCTTAATTCTTTATTGTACACCAAAACACATAACTTTAGTTTTAAGGAAGGGAAATCATCAAATGGCTCCTTCCGCTCTGGGTGGAGCGGAAGGGAGTGTCAAAACTCAGACTCTTACTGACTAAACCCCATCCGTGTTCCTCCTAGTGCCCTTTGCGTTCCAGGACCGCGGCCGCGGTAACTTTAGAACAAATAATAATAATAATAATAAATCATTTTAATTCAGAACACACAACCTGGAAGAAAACATACAACTACTCTTAGGGCGAAAATTATCACGGGATTTGCTCGAATTTTCTTACGAGTGTTTTCGTAGAGAGAGCGTAGATGTTGATGTGATGTGTGTGTACTTACGACAACGCAAGTTCTTCTCTAGCTCTTCCTTCCGAGTTCAAAAGTGCCTGTAAATATTAAGTGTAATTAATGTTTTTATTTTGAACCACAAACCTTAGGGCTATTTCTTTAGATAGGGGTACAGCTTCGTGAGAACCAAACAATCCCTATGCGGGTGTACTCGATGAGTCGATCCGTCTTGTCAAAATCGGCGGCCTTTTGTCTACTAGACCTTTTATTCCCTCTCAAGGGACTAAAAGGCTACTCTCTCAGTAGGATGATAAGTTGTAATAAAGCATCATTTGACACCCTCGATTAGTTTCATCGAAAAATTATTGGGTCATGGCTAGTCTTCCCCAGGCGATCTACCATTAAGCTGTCACTATTACGTTATTTCAATCTTCTTTCGTCGCATCTGTTACTAAATCTTGCCTAACAAAAAAATATAGTAATCTAATTGAGTTCAATATTCCTTTTCCAGGTGGCGCGGAGTTACGGCGTTCCCTTCGTGGAAACGTCTGCTAAGACCCGTATGGGGGTCGACGATGCCTTCTACACGCTCGTCCGTGAGATCCGTAAGGACAAGGCGAGTCGAGTGAAACGGAATAGGAGAGGACGAACCATAGGCCCCGGCCGGAAGTTCCGGTGCACGTTTCTGTAACTCGGTATATAATTTAGTGATAATATTTGTGGATATTATCTGATGGCGACGAGTCGGTAAGTCAATTTTATTGTCGGCAAATAACGCTTCTTTGGTATCGAAACTTTTTATTCTAGTGCTTTTTGTAGTGACACTGACACTTTCGTTCTTAATCGATAGAATGACAATCGATTTTGACTTTAATGAAATAGATTTTTTTGTTATCAATTATTTAAAATACACTGAATAGCTTTTTGTTAGCAATAATATTGACTTCGTGCCAGTAGACTAGCTTATTGACTACACAGCTTACAGACATGGACTTTGAATCTTATTGCTGCTAGTTTTATGGTTCAATGTCCATGTTCATAGTGTAGCTAAGTTTAGGGAAAAATGCTAATGGTATAAAATTTAATACTTATTAGCCTTAATATAAATTTATAATACGAATATTTGAAATACGTTCAATTAAAATCGATTCTTGACACTTAATACTATTATTGATCGAAGACCCTGACTATTCAGCCATAATGTGACAAATTATATAGATATTAGTATTTATTGATATATCGCACATGGTTACTCCACCCTCCAACAGTTGACAAAATAACAGGTGTAATGCGCCCCGCTACATTTAAATTTACACCCGCTTTTGACTTATTTCCTACCATTTATATAAAACATTCTACATAGCATGTAATCCTTGTATAATATTAATTATAATTAGCTAATCTCTGTGAGAAATATCCATAAATATTATATGTATAATGTAGTAATGAGGCAGTTATGAAATCTAAGGCATTCTTCTGTGGCTGAGTAAAAATAACTTTTTGTACAGTGAAATATTTCAGAACTACTTTGTGCTTATTCGTATGATATCCAAGCTTGAATGTGTGGACATCGAGTCTTTTGTGAGGGTAACTGAAGCTACGTTTATTGTATCAATTAGAATACTTCTCTCATCGAAGATATCTACTATGTTTATGGGGTTTATCACTGCTGCCCCAATATGTTAACTTACCCCTCAGTCTCAAGACTGATGATGGATAGACAAAAGATTCTAATTATTTATTTTTAAGTATTAAACCCAAATTAGATAGTTAAGAATGATTTTTGTGACGAAAGATTGTGCTATATCAATTAGTTTCTGACCATGAGGGTAATCTTTACTAACCTCATTTTGGACTCTCAGTTTTTCAATACTTTTACTCTAATTGTATGGTATCTGGAATGTTTTCTAACTCTTATCAAGTGTAATACTCAACGGGCAAGCACTGGCGTCAAGTTCTCAAGGTGCTATTTGAAGCATAGTATACTTGTAGCGAAGGCCGTGTCTGTATATTAGAAAAAAAAACTTGTGAGTGTGGATTAAAATTACATACATTAGACAAAAATATAAAAATAAAAACAGTTGTACTTAGTTGAAAATGATGTCAAATTACCCTAATTTCGCCATTACAAATCCCCAACATGTTTCTGTTTACCCCAAGGATAATTTATCCGATTTAAAGGGGAAATCCGAATCATTTTCGCGTAATATAATGGTTGTGCATTATTCAAGTACAATATTAGATTGGTTGTTAAAACTGTTTAGTACAAATAGTGCACAATTATTGGGTATACACAACTGACTGGTATTACCCCATGTCTTTTTTAAATACCTTTGTAAAAAGGTAAAATATAAAATTGTTTATAGCTCAACAAGACTTACAAATCCTATCTTAAAATTCGTACTATTGTATAATACCATATTTTCAGTTCTAGAGATGTTTTTACTATGTAATTCCTGTTTTACTAGACTTATCTTTGATAAAACATGGCTGCCAGTAGAGCGCAGTCGATATCATATACAATCGTTATTGTAGCATAATATTAGGAACATTGTTAAATGTTTTCTACTTTAGCTAGAAGCAAATTTGCAAGCTATTATGAAGTTTGTATCTACTTTATGACTTATGCTTACATTTTTTTGGTAAACTGCCAAGTAAACGTGATTGCAGGATTGGTATAATTTCCGTTATAAACCAAAATGACCCAAATATTTTGGCTGCCATTGTAATATGACAAAGGACAAATTCTACAAATCCTCTTTACGCTTATAATTGCTCACAAATCGCCTTCTAGGAACTAACTAAGAAAATTTAATTATTTTATGAGAGACCGAAGTCTCTGTTTCAGATAAATCCGCAAAATGTTATTCAATATTTCTAAATATTATTATGTTACTCAGCATGTACAATGAATTATTCAAACGAATTTTTAAAATGAAATATCAACAATCATAAATTTTAATATTTTGACAGCGTTTTTTTAGTATTTTAAGTTTATTATAATGCTTACTTGTTAGTTTAATTATAGTCTAAAAATACACCAGGTACTTGCAACAATTTGTTTTTTGCACAGTTTGTATGATTGTTCGTTTTATCTTCAGAACACTAAAAAGTTGTAAAAAACGTACTATTGTACATAATGACTGGCTAAATTTATAGACAAACCATGCATCAGACAGTGAATACCTACTAATAAAAAATAAGTCGCTCAATTGTGTTTTTTTTTTATTGTAACTTACTGAAGCCAGTTGCGTTTGATTATGTAATTCAGCTGTGTATAACTTTACATACGTTTTAAATTAGGTGCCAAACTATAAGTACTTGGTATATTTTTATGAATATTATATAATTTAATTATGAACGAAAATCCAAGCTGCCATGAAAATCGTCATCAGCCAGAAACATTTTTGCCATGAATTATGTATACCCCCATTTCATAGCCATAATTTTTGTATTTACCTAACGAAAATATTTTTAAAGCTTTGCAATAAACATTTACAGCATAAAAATCTATGTTATGCTGTATATTAATCACCTGGCTTGTAAACGTTGTTCAAACGATTTTTCTTAAGTAGTTTTAATTTTTATGTCCTGAAAAAGAATCTAATATTTGAAAACGTTTACTAGTGAGGGCTATAGTACGTAATATTTTTTATTATATTACTTACCTAAATATAAATTTCAAAGCTAGTGCACAATTTTGTTGGAAATAGTTGATATTTTATAACTAATTAATTCTGTAACAATATAGCACAAGACTGTGTGCTAATTGAAATAAATAAAATTGACGAGGCAAAGTGTTTTATTTTATTGTATTCTGCTTTATTTAATGTCTACCTTGGAGCTCAAAAGTACCGAGAACTGATTCAGTTTGGTAACTAAGATGTTATTAGTAAACACTATTCCCTTATTTGAAAAGGTCTGTTTATTGAACTTCACCTTTTCCTGCAATGACATAAACATAATAGGCAACCCTCAGGAGGCGGTCATGTCTTTAAGTAATTGCACTTATTCTGAAGTGCTCGTGTGATGTGATCCTAAAGATGACGGCACGGTTTTTTAACCACAGCGAGGGTTCTATTCCCGCTCGGAACAAATATTTGTATGGCCTACAGATAGTTGTTTTGGGTCTGGCTGTTTGTGTATGTGGTTTCGTATGTTTGTAAACACACCCAGGATACAGGAGAAATTCCTAGTGAAGATGATAAGAAAAAGATGAAAGTAGACGATACATACCTACAGCAGCCCGTTCCCACTTGTCGTTTGTCGGGCCTAGATTTTTATCGGGCGTTTGCGCCTCTATCAAATCGGTATTAGACAAGTGTCTTCAAATAAAATGCTCTGCCGTTGCAACATCCGGTTAAAATCTGGGCACGACAGCCGACAAGTGGGAACGGACTGTAAAAATAGTGAAAACTCATCAACGTCAACTGCCAAGCTTTTAGCCAACTATGTCAGGGACTATGAGTAAGGGAGTACTCACACTTTTTCAGCTCTATTCAGCTTATGCCCATATAAAACAACGATTTTGTATGGAGATGCGTTCTCATCCATTCAGCTCTCCGCGTCCTTTCAGTTTATGCGGCAAACAAGTACAAAATGAGGACAAATGTGTTTTCTATCATGCGAGTGCTATGTATGGAGTTCAGCGCTGTTCCGCCGCATTCAGTGTCGTAAGCAGCGGAACAGCTCGGTACACGGATGGTTCTCGACTTCTTGTGTGACTGACACTGGCAAGGCCATCATCAGGGATTTTAATTTTGATAACCTAAAAAAATTGTCGCTAATTATTTGCCAAATATCAGAATTAGTCACTAATATAAATATTTTTTCTTGCCAATTTTTCGTAATCCGTAAAACCGACTAAATCTGTGACTTGGCGAAAAATTGCGACAAATTTTGGGAGAAAATAGATCTTCGCTACATGCCATGGCTTTTGAGATTCAAATGGGCCAAGCTGGGGAAGTTTTGTTTAGAAGATATTATGAAACGATTTAATTTTTAAGATAGGTATAGTCCGAGAGCGAGAAAAATTTCCAAGAAAAAATATTTCTATTGATATGTGAATTATAGGTACTTCTAGTTTTATAGGTCTAAAGTCCGTAGAATTGTCAGAGAGAGATAAATTCTCAATCCTTTGATATAGCTCTTGGACGGTGCCTGTACTGGGTCGACCCACTGTCGTTTGCGTTTTAATTTTTTAAGTTTCATTTTATCTATTTCTTCTACAAGAAGCCAAATGATAAAAATATCGCACATAGAAATTTCCATTTTAAGAGCACAATACTAAATAACTAAAGAGCCAGACTACCTTCAAAGTCTATTTTCTCGAAAACTACGAAGGTACCATTTTTTTTGTTGGAGTACTAATAATTAGTACCAATTGAGTACTAATAATTAGTACCAATTGAGTACTAATAATTAGTACCAATTGAGTACTAATTATTAACCAACTATGGAAGCGATTGGCGTCTTTGGTCCTGCGGTAGTCACGGACATCTTATAGTCTACGCCGCGTATTCAGCGCCTTTCTCATTCTTACGACGCTGTACGCGGCTGATAGAAGCAGAGCTGTATAAGTGTGACCAGAATAGTTCAGCGATACGCGAATGGAGCTGAATAAATGTGAGTAGTCCCTAAGGCTTCAGTCTAACCGGATGAGTGTTAAATACCGTTACAGGGTGTGGTAATTAGAGAATAAACGATTGATATAATTTTAAAGGGTCTCCGGCAGCCCCACGCAAGCTTATCGTCGCAGATGGGTTAATCGCTCACCACCACAGCTTCGGCTTGCTAGCCGGGCAGCCCCAGCCGCGGCGGCGGGCGTTAAAACCACCTGCTCCTCAGCTCGCGGGCCGCCTCGCCCCTCCGTGCCAAAATTACACTCTAGGGGTAGGGCAGACAAGACTACTTGGAGTCGGTTTTACAACGATTCGTCGATACGATACCTCCCGATACCGATATAGTGATTTACGATAGACCTAATGATTTTCGATTAAATAAACATTATATCCAATAATATTATACGAAATAAGAGTATATGAATGTTATATGTGAAGAATTATATCAACAGTTGGAATTTCTCACGTTTATTATATATTGTGAACGTTATTGAAATTAAAAAGAATAAAAATAAAAAAAAAGAAACCTAAAACATACCAAATAAATTTATATGATATGAGACGCACCTTGTAGATCCTTTTGTATACCTGAGCTATAGATTGAAATTGTCTCTTTATTGATAGGACAAAGGCCACTTGCCATAACCACATTATTTGATTCTTTGTTGCTATAAACAGGATAGTACGTAATAACTACATGGTTTGTCCATATGTGGATGTTTTTTTTTTTGCTTGGTCACCCAATTTCACACCACTGACGTGTGACAGGTGACAGACGTCAATTGTCATTGATGTCATCAAAAAATTGTAAACACCCGGACTCTAGCTTGTATTTTGAGACTATAGAGAAAGAATTGAAAATAATAGTTATTTAAAAGTATGGAAGCGAAAGACGTGTGTGTAGAAATTGAGAACGATGAGTTCTACAGCAAGTTCCTAGATGAGTCTATTAAGCCCGTAATCAATGAACATCTCTCGGTAACTGATCAAGTGAATAAACTCGCACAGGGGATTGAAAAACTAAGCAAAAGCTTGGAGAAACAAGTTCTAGCCAAACACAATGATTTACTTACACAGGCAAGTCATATCTCTGATTTAGAAATGACTTTAGAATCGGTCCAGTCTCAAGTACAGAGCCTGCTACGCGGCGCCGAAAAAATGAAAGATCGTGTACATACACCGTATTTTGCCCTTGAGAACCAAACAATGATGCTCGAAAGAGTTCAAACCACTTGCAATTTACTAAGACATTCCTCTAAAATCCTAAACTTATGGAATAAACTGCAGAGCATCAAAGACAACCCATCCAAAGAGGCCATCATACTATTTGAACTGAATGAGTTGATTGGTGACTATGACTTTGAAGGGATAGATCTACTGGACGAAGTTATAAAAGCTGTACAACATAGGAGAACTGAGTTGCTAACTAACTCTACTGATCTTTTGCAAACAAGCCTCCTGAGCGGAGACAAAGTGAAACTTTTACAATGCTTCAAAGTATTCCACAACCTGCAATGCACAGAGGAACAGATTAAAAACTCTGTCAACAGCATACTGAGTGATTTGAAGAAGGAAATCACAACAGCATTGAATGTACAAATGGTTTCTATAGAAGTTAAGAAATCCAGCTCTGGAAGAATTGCTCCGGGTAAAGCTAACATCATGAACGCCCAAGACTTCAAAATAAAACTTTGGGACAACATTGAGAAGCTCTTCAAAGTCGACATTTACAACAGCTGTACTAAAGTAATAATGCTACAAAATGTAGTCAATGAGTTACATGCTATTGGGAACTTTAGGAACATAGCAAAAAAATTCTGGGCTGACTTGTCTCTAATCTTCAGCAGTGAACTTGAAAAGAGCCCTCTGACTGTCAACCAATCTGTGGAGATTGACTTCCCTAGACTACTGAAAAGTTTCAATGACTTACTCTCCCGACTAAAATGTAAGGATCTGGAGATGAACCGCTCAAGTCTTACAAAATGGGAGAACTCTTTCCTCTCAAAATCATTGGGAAAATTACTAGAGCCTGTGAGAAGTATGTGGCATTTATCCCAGGTTCCAAACATGGATCAAATTGACAATGCTATCAGAGTTATTGCTGAAGCGCTAAGCATCTCACTTGGGGACAAACAGCTGAGCATCAGTTTGGCCAACAGTGTGGCCAAGTCTATCAAGCAGATGACTGTAGAAGCTGAGCAGAGGTTGTCAATGGACAGTGATGTAGCACAGATCATTGAATCACCAACAAGCTCACAGCAGAAGAATGCTGACCTCTGCAACTCCTTGTACTACTTCTCATCACAAATTAAACGAGTCCTTATTAACATGAACTCAATGCTGCCTCAAGAAAGCATACAGATTGTCCAGAACAGTTTGAAAGACATTTCCAGCATGCCGATACTTCAACTATTTGCTGAATCAATCAAGAATTCTCTTTACATTATTTTGATGACTATGCATGATGAACCTGACTTGATCAGAGCTGATGATCCAGCCGGCAAATCCTTGTCATGTTCCCCATACATGAAGGAGCTTCAGCAGTTTGTATCCAGATGCAAAGACATTTACTTGTCAATGTTCAGTGAGAAATCTGCCCTCAATGAGTGTTGTTTGAACATAGCCAGAGCTTGCATTGAGAGGTTTACTCAACACATATGTAATGTGAGACCTCTGAGTAAGTTTGGAAGAGCCAAGTTGCAAATAGACTGCAAACACCTGGAGACTGCTCTGTCTCCATTAGTCAATGACATGACAGAGTTAGGAGACCACTACAGACAGTTGAAAGCCTTGCACCTTCTATTAGAAAAGACTCCTCAGGAAATAGCCAAGAGCCAGTCTGAAGGTGCTTGCTTACCATACTCCTTGGTTATGATGTTCTTGTTCTCTCATGGCGGGCATCAACTGTTGGCTCCCCATACTTGTGCTGGCTGGAATGTGCAGAAGTTGATGCAGTGGCTGGACTCTCACAGGAATGAGAGGGATCGGCTGGAGTTTGTGGCTGGAGCTTTGCAGAGGTACCAGAATCATGTTAGACAGAACCAGATAGCTACATATGATGAGGTGTACCCTGTGCTGGTACAGTTGCTGGAGGATGGAAGGAAGTCTTTGAAGAAGTAGAGAAGTATTACCACCTGCCCTTGGTCTATAAAGGCCATATAAACCGAGCTACCTAGTATATACTTACTATTTAATTAAATAAGCCATTGCATATATTTTAGTTTATTTTATTTATTAATTCTAAATGAATAAAAGCGATTGTATAGTATGTTTAAATGTTATGTATATTCACAAAATGGGTTTCTACTTAAACCAGTATTCTCTTAGCCCCAAAATAAAACGATTATTTTAAACTTTAAAGTTTTTTATTCAAAATAAACTCATTTGAAACAAAAACAGTGTCTTCTTCGACGGCCATGTTCCACCTCTACAAGCAACTGTTGTTCGTGATGTTGCCCATTTTAATCTGACGCAGGAAATTCATTAATTTAAGTCCTGTTTTTCTTGATCCATCTGATAAAGAATGAGCAGTAGGATAATATGTAGCTAGCATCAAAGAAGCAAGCCATACTCGCAAATAAATGATTGAAAATAAAATAAAATAGATGGTGGGTGATACAAAATAGAGCCTGAATCGTATCATGATCAGATGTGATTTGAAATTTATTTGTCGATTCGACTTACAGCTCTAGTATGTATTTTAGGGGTATGCTCGGATAGTCTGATACTTCGAATCTACAAATAACAATGGGTGTCAGCCCGTTTCCACTTGTCGATTGTCGAGCCCGGATTTTAATCGGGTGTCTGCGCCTCCATCAAATCGTTGTCACACAAGCTTCAAATAAAATTCTCTGCCACTGCAACATCCCATCAAAATCGGGGCCCATCAGCCGACAAGTGAAAACGAGCTGTGTAAGGAAAGATAATTTTAAACTATGTTATCACTTCGATTTAGAACCCTAAGGGAGGGCCATAGGGCTTACGAAGGTGTTACTAACGAATCATCTATCAACGTCAAAGCTTTCACGCGAAGCTGAAACGAAGTTGCGAACATATTTTTAGCTCGAGAGGACAGGCATTTCAGAACGGAGTCGACAGTTTTTCGCAAGGACTTACATTTCTTCACATTTTATATTCGCACCTTCGAATGTGAGGGGCCAATATCCCACCGCCCCCAGCCCTTTCTTACTTTCTCAGTAACAAAATATGTGGGATACGAGTAGTACTTCGAACGTTAGCGATCCTGCTAGCTTGGACCGACGGGCTCTGGGATCTTGGTCCTTAATAAAAGATAATTCAGGCGAAAAATTATGCTAAGTACCAATGCGACGAGTGAGTAATTGGATGCTTTCCTGAAAAAGTCAAATTAGTCCGTCAGATAGATTTAAAAAAAAAATACAGGTATTGGACACGTGTTCTGCGCTTCGTCTGACAGCCTAGCAGAATATTTGGTATTCGGCAAAATCTCTATTCGTGGCATCTCTACTATTTACTAAAACGTGACGTCACTAGCCCCCACTCTTGAATTTTGATGCGATTTATCTTTTTAATTTTTTATATTTAAAATGGCAAATATACGTGTCCAATATATTTTGAAAATTTAACGGACGGACTAAATAAAATAATAATATTTCTATGTAGGAAAGTAACTATTTGAAAACATGCAAGGAAATCAACTCTTAGTAGTTTTAATAACTGAAAACTACATAAATAAAAAAGAAAAAAATATTTATTTCAATTCAACAACATACTTTTACTTACAGCTAACTATTCGACAACCATCAACATACGAACATACTCGCACTAAATAGCAACTATATACTTTAGGTACTTATGATAAACAAATGCATAGACTTAGAATAAACTGAACAAGTGAACACATACTTTGGATAAGTACCGTAAACTCTGGTTACTTTGGCCCTAACTCGTTAACCAATAGGAACTCATCAAACTGTGTTTACTGTGTTCCTATAGGGCAGGGATGGCAAGGCAAAAAATATAAATAGGTACGAATAACAGACTGCGCAACTATGTAAATACTAAATAGTATTGTAAACTGAATTTTACCTACTGTTACATTTGTCATTTTAAGAAGTACAGGCTATGAAATTAGTAGATCGCACAGGGTTTCGTCAGTAAAAAGTCGATCTTGAGTCTAATCAAGATGGCCACCTCTGCTATAGGGAATGTGCAGGAACTATTGTAGGTGGCAGCACAGAAGTGTCATTGTCAAGTATATTTTACCTATTATTTTCGAAATTGCAACGCTAGATGGCACAGTCTGCTTCTTGCGAGTTCCCCTAAACGGAGTGTACAGGAACTATAGGTGGCAGCACAGAAGCGTCAATGTCAACTATTCTTAACCTTAAAGATTTGAATATGCAACACTAGATGGCATAGTCAACGCCCGCCGTGCACGTTCCCTATTGGTTAAAAGTTCAAGCCAAAGTAAATCAATTTTAATGCAGTTAAATCATTGGAAGATCAACCACAGTCTATCTATGAATGATCCATACAGTAGGTCATCGGTAATATTTTGTTCTGGAGAATTTGACTGGGGTTATGTCATGTCCCGAGCAGTACTTAAATTAAATCAGCTTGCCAAACTTCACAGAAGTCATGGGTATCGAATTTTGAAGGGTTCTTAACCCCTTCAAAGTCTTATTCTCTAACTAGTAATATTAAAGTATAGATATTACTTTATTATATTGGTTGTAAGTTGATATAATTTTTTTTTTTTTCGGTTTTTCGCCATTAGATATCGATCAGGGAGCAAATATCGATCAATCCATCACGTCTTTAGAGTTTCGCTACCTCTTTGGACATTGCACATTTATTTATTTACATTCTCGATGAACCACTGTACGAACCGTAGCTATACTGTGCTACAAATTGTAGAATTGATGGAAAATACTGGTGACAAAACTATGTTCAAGTAAGTTTAAGGGTCTTTGCATACGACGTTTTTTTAACGCGCCAACGACGCGCGCTAACGCACTTTAAACGAAATTCAGACGCAGACAGTACTGCTTTTTGGTCATCTACAGCGCCGTGAGCGCGCGTTCGTAACGCGTGAGTCGTCGGCGCATTAAAAATACGGCATGTGCATAGGATGTAAAAACTATTATTCTAGATTGCTGCCATCTTTATTGTGAGTGTGACTTTCGTACTCAATTGACACTTTCCGCTTATAAAAAAATCATTAACCATTTATACATTTAAATATTATCTTTATAAGCCATTTATACCAGATTCAAGATAAATATCATTCAAATATTCCACCAATTCAATGTACCAATATGTATTAAAGCTACTAGCCTACTCGAATTATATATACTTTTAGGCTAAAGACGCACTACGGTTGTTTCCCGCCGCGAACTGCTCGAGAAGTACGGGAATCACTCGCAGGAAAAAACCGCAAGTGAGGACGCTTGTACAAGTTTCCTTGACTCACAAAATGTCACGATTAAAAACCGCGGTGGTTTAGCCGTAGTGCGGCTTAGCCCTTAAATAACTGGCTACTAGAAAACTAAACTAAAACATAGAAAAATAATAGTACTTCGTGCAGAAGCGTAAGTCTTTTTTCAAATGCGTTTTTAAACGTGCTATTTGAAGGGTACGTTTAGGGCCGAAAAAAATGGTCTGTTTGATATAATTTTGCAAACATTTTGCCTAGTTTCGGTCTAATGTAAAACCTGCTACTTCATTTTTTTTGCCAATAAATGTTTATTATGTTATGTTTAAAAGCTAAAGACCGACGAAAAAATATTTTTTTTTTTTCATGACATGGGACGTTTTGGCCGACCATACAAACCTATAAATTTCATTGACAGTATCATAAACTAGCTTACATCTTCCGAGCATAATATACCCGCTTTCGCTTCAACACGAAGTACTATATCTCGGAGACTAAGGGACTACTCACACTTATTCAGCTATATTCAGCTTATGCGCATAGAAAATAACGATTTTGAATGGAGACGCGCTTTCGCGGCAAATAAATTTAAAATGAGGACATCATGCGAGTGTTATAGATACAGTTCAGCGCTGTTACTACTTGTTTACTTACGACGCTGAACGCGGCTGATAGAAGCAGAACTGAGGTAAGCCCTCAGTTCTGCTTCTATCAGCCGCGTTCACCGTAAACGTTCACTTATGTCAAATTGTATAGAAAAAAAAGGTTATCCGTTATTGTCACCAGACGGCGCTTATTCAGTTTCGATACAAATTGGCGTTTACGCTAACGCGATCGAGAACGTTCAAAAACTCAAACTGGGCTTAGTTTGAGTTTTTGAACGTTCTCGATCGCGTTAGCGTCTCTAAAAGTGTGACGGAATCGTAGAGCGAAACGCGAATGGAGCTGAATAAGTGTGACTAGTCCCTAAACCTTATGTCGTGGCACTAGAGACTACAATCGTTAAACCTGTTGCTGGTCGAAGGCGACTTTGAACACGTCGTCAACTTCGCTGACGAAGTGCACGGTGACGTTGTCCCGGATGAAGGACGGCAGGTCGTCGTAGTCGCGCCGGTTCTCCTCCGGGAGGATCACGGTGCTCACGCCCGCGCGCTTGGCCTGCCGAGTTACATTTTCATTAGGTAATAGGGAAAATGCAATATTTTCATCTTGCTTCCATTTTAAAGAATTCTATGTAAAATAGACCATACAAAATTAAAAAAAAATTAAAGCGCTTTCATTTCTTTTCAAAATTGCGGTTTTAAACTGACAGTTTTAAACCGCAAAAAGGAAGTTGAGTCACTCCTGTCTGACACTTGTCATGAACTGTCCTAACCGAAAGACATAAGGTTGCCTTTTCGTTGTCATTACAGCAGTGACGTCACTAAACGCTGATTGGTGTTCTTAAATACGTTCCGTTTCAAGTTACTTTAATTAAATATTTTTATTAAAAATCGATATTAACGAAAATAAAAGCGTTGCCTTTATTTGATACTTTTTTTTGTCATTTTATAAACAACATTCTCATAAATTCTGTATTTGAATCTTCCCTATTTCTCGCTTATTGGGATAGAAGACATGAGAGCCTCTAGAAGTCTAGATCAGTCATACTCAGCCATTTTTCTTCATGGGCCACATAGCGTTTCTACTATTATCATGATGGACCAAAATAACGCTCGCTCTGCCTAGCCTTTTTTCCAACTACATATTGGGGTCGATTTCCAGTCAAACCGGATTCAGCTGAATACCAGTATTTTACGTAGAGCGGCTGCCTACCAGAGCTCCACAACCCATTAACTGGGAAATACGGTACTTCTTAGCAGGACTGGAGCCAGATTAACTGGTTTCTGACAATCCGTAACGACTGCCAAAGATCTACAAATGACAGCCGGGACCAACGGTTTAACGTGCTTTCCGAGGCACGGAGGAAACTCGTTATCCACAGACCAACTTTGGCAAGCGTTGTGTTGTGGTAACCTTGAAGATCGACTCGTGCGGCTGTTATTATTTAGCCACGAGCTCCTCATGGGCCAAAATAACATACAGCAAAAAAACTCCATATGTAATAGTCATCATCATCATTTCAGCCGAAAAACGTCCACTACTGGACATAGGCCTCCCCCAAGAGGGACAATCGCCACGCTTGTGCGGCGGGTAGGCGATCGCAGTGTATGGTGATGAGTTTTACAGAGAACGCTGCTGCCCATTCTCTGGCGAGTCCCTTAGTCGCCTCTTACGACACTCACAAGTGATGGGATGCTATTATTCTTCTACGACACCGGCCGGCACCATTTTCGTTTGCTAGCGAGGGAATAGTCCAGCACATCATCGTCAAGGAATCGTCGATCAGTAAGTCGGGACCTATATACATGAAGTAGGTATTACAGAGTAAATACCGCTATAATCTTTTCCTTGATCCCTCCGACGGGCAGCACTCGCCCTGTCAGCGAGATCTCCCCGGTCATGGCGAGGTCGTTCCGCACGTGTCGCTTGAGCGCCAGCGACACTAGGCTCTAACTAACTTACCGCTATAATCTTCTCCTTGATCCCTCCGACGGGCAGCACTCGGCCTGTCAGCGAGATCTCCCCGGTCATGGCGAGGTCGTTCCGCACGTGTCGCTTGAGCGCCAGCGACACTAGGCTCTAACTAACTTACCGCTATAATCTTCTCCTTGATCCCTCCGACGGGCAGCACTCGCCCTGTCAGCGAGATCTCCCCGGTCATGGCGAGGTCGTTCCGCACGTGTCGCTTGAGCGCCAGCGACACTAGGCTCTAACTAACTTACCGCTATAATCTTCTCCTTGATCCCTCCGACGGGCAGCACTCGCCCTGTCAGCGAGATCTCCCCGGTCATGGCGAGGTCGTTCCGCACGTGTCGCTTGAGCGCCAGCGACACTAGGCTCTAACTAACTTACCGCTATAATCTTCTCCTTGATCCCTCCGACGGGCAGCACTCGGCCTGTCAGCGAGATCTCCCCGGTCATGGCGAGGTCGTTCCGCACGTGTCGCTTGAGCGCCAGCGACACTAGGCTCTAACTAACTTACCGCTATAATCTTCTCCTTGATCCCTCCGACGGGCAGCACTCGGCCTGTCAGCGAGATCTCCCCGGTCATGGCGAGGTCGTTCCGCACGTGTCGCTTGAGCGCCAGCGACACTAGGCTCTAACTAACTTACCGCTATAATCTTCTCCTTGATCCCTCCGACGGGCAGCACTCGGCCTGTCAGCGAGATCTCCCCGGTCATGGCGAGGTCGTTCCGCACGTGTCGCTTGAGCGCCAGCGACACTAGGCTCTAACTAACTTACCGCTATAATCTTCTCCTTGATCCCTCCGACGGGCAGCACTCGCCCTGTCAGCGAGATCTCCCCGGTCATGGCGAGGTCGTTCCGCACGTGTCGCTTGAGCGCCAGCGACACTAGGCTCTAACTAACTTACCGCTATAATCTTCTCCTTGATCCCTCCGACGGGCAGCACTCGGCCTGTCAGCGAGATCTCCCCGGTCATGGCGAGGTCGTTCCGCACGTGTCGCTTGAGCGCCAGCGACACTAGGCTCTAACTAACTTACCGCTATAATCTTCTCCTTGATCCCTCCGACGGGCAGCACTCGCCCTGTCAGCGAGATCTCCCCGGTCATGGCGAGGTCGTTCCGCACGTGTCGCTTGAGCGCCAGCGACACTAGGCTCTAACTAACTTACCGCTATAATCTTCTCCTTGATCCCTCCGACGGGCAGCACTCGGCCTGTCAGCGAGATCTCCCCGGTCATGGCGAGGTCGTTCCGCACGTGTCGCTTGAGCGCCAGCGACACTAGGCTCTAACTAACTTACCGCTATAATCTTCTCCTTGATCCCTCCGACGGGCAGCACTCGCCCTGTCAGCGAGATCTCCCCGGTCATGGCGAGGTCGTTCCGCACGTGTCGCTTGAGCGCCAGCGACACTAGGCTCTAACTAACTTACCGCTATAATCTTCTCCTTGATCCCTCCGACGGGCAGCACTCGCCCTGTCAGCGAGATCTCCCCGGTCATGGCGAGGTCGTTCCGCACGTGTCGCTTGAGCGCCAGCGACACTAGGCTCTAACTAACTTACCGCTATAATCTTCTCCTTGATCCCTCCGACGGGCAGCACTCGGCCTGTCAGCGAGATCTCCCCGGTCATGGCGAGGTAGTTCCGCACGTGTCGCTTGAGCGCCAGCGACACTAGGCTCTAACTAACTTACCGCTATAATCTTCTCCTTGATCCCTCCGACGGGCAGCACTCGCCCTGTCAGCGAGATCTCCCCGGTCATGGCGAGGTCGTTCCGCACGTGTCGCTTGAGCGCCAGCGACACTAGGCTCTAACTAACTTACCGCTATAATCTTCTCCTTGATCCCTCCGACGGGCAGCACTCGCCCTGTCAGCGAGATCTCCCCGGTCATGGCGAGGTCGTTCCGCACGTGTCGCTTGAGCGCCAGCGACACTAGGCTCTAACTAACTTACCGCTATAATCTTCTCCTTGATCCCTCCGACGGGCAGCACTCGGCCTGTCAGCGAGATCTCCCCGGTCATGGCGAGGTCGTTCCGCACGTGTCGCTTGAGCGCCAGCGACACTAGGCTCTAACTAACTTACCGCTATAATCTTCTCCTTGATCCCTCCGACGGGCAGCACTCGCCCTGTCAGCGAGATCTCCCCGGTCATGGCGAGGTCGTTCCGCACGTGTCGCTTGAGCGCCAGCGACACTAGGCTCTAACTAACTTACCGCTATAATCTTCTCCTTGATCCCTCCGACGGGCAGCACTCGGCCTGTCAGCGAGATCTCCCCGGTCATGGCGAGGTCGTTCCGCACGTGTCGCTTGAGCGCCAGCGACACTAGGCTCTAACTAACTTACCGCTATAATCTTCTCCTTGATCCCTCCGACGGGCAGCACTCGGCCTGTCAGCGAGATCTCCCCGGTCATGGCGAGGTCGTTCCGCACGTGTCGCTTGAGCGCCAGCGACACTAGGCTCTAACTAACTTACCGCTATAATCTTCTCCTTGATCCCTCCGACGGGCAGCACTCGGCCTGTCAGCGAGATCTCCCCGGTCATGGCGAGGTCGTTCCGCACGTGTCGCTTGAGCGCCAGCGACACTAGGCTCTAACTAACTTACCGCTATAATCTTCTCCTTGATCCCTCCGACGGGCAGCACTCGGCCTGTCAGCGAGATCTCCCCGGTCATGGCGAGGTCGTTCCGCACGTGTCGCTTGAGCGCCAGCGACACTAGGCTCTAACTAACTTACCGCTATAATCTTCTCCTTGATCCCTCCGACGGGCAGCACTCGCCCTGTCAGCGAGATCTCCCCGGTCATGGCGAGGTCGTTCCGCACGTGTCGCTTGAGCGCCAGCGACACTAGGCTCTAACTAACTTACCGCTATAATCTTCTCCTTGATCCCTCCGACGGGCAGCACTCGGCCTGTCAGCGAGATCTCCCGGTCATGGCGAGGTCGTTCCGCACGTGTCGCTTGAGCGCCAGCGACACTAGGCTCTAACTAACTTACCGCTATAATCTTCTCCTTGATCCCTCCGACGGGCAGCACTCGCCCTGTCAGCGAGATCTCCCCGGTCATGGCGAGGTCGTTCCGCACGTGTCGCTTGAGCGCCAGCGACACTAGGCTCTAACTAACTTACCGCTATAATCTTCTCCTTGATCCCTCCGACGGGCAGCACTCGCCCTGTCAGCGAGATCTCCCCGGTCATGGCGAGGTCGTTCCGCACGTGTCGCTTGAGCGCCAGCGACACTAGGCTCTAACTAACTTACCGCTATAATCTTCTCCTTGATCCTCCGACGGGCAGCACTCGGCCTGTCAGCGAGATCTCCCCGGTCATGGCGAGGTAGTTCCGCACGTGTCGCTTGAGCGCCAGCGACACTAGGCTCTAACTAACTTACCGCTATAATCTTCTCCTTGATCCCTCCGACGGGCAGCACTCGCCCTGTCAGCGAGATCTCCCCGGTCATGGCGAGGTCGTTCCGCACGTGTCGCTTGAGCGCCAGCGACACTAGGCTCTAACTAACTTACCGCTATAATCTTCTCCTTGATCCCTCCGACGGGCAGCACTCGCCCTGTCAGCGAGATCTCCCCGGTCATGGCGAGGTCGTTCCGCACGTGTCGCTTGAGCGCCAGCGACACTAGGCTCTAACTAACTTACCGCTATAATCTTCTCCTTGATCCTCCGACGGGCAGCACTCGGCCTGTCAGCGAGATCTCCCCGGTCATGGCGAGGTCGTTCCGCACGTGTCGCTTGAGCGCCAGCGACACTAGGCTCTAACTAACTTACCGCTATAATCTTCTCCTTGATCCCTCCGACGGGCAGCACTCGGCCTGTCAGCGAGATCTCCCCGGTCATGGCGAGGTCGTTCCGCACGTGTCGCTTGAGCGCCAGCGACACTAGGCTCTAACTAACTTACCGCTATAATCTTCTCCTTGATCCCTCCGACGGGCAGCACTCGGCCTGTCAGCGAGATCTCCCCGGTCATGGCGAGGTCGTTCCGCACGTGTCGCTTGAGCGCCAGCGACACTAGGCTCTAACTAACTTACCGCTATAATCTTCTCCTTGATCCCTCCGACGGGCAGCACTCGCCCTGTCAGCGAGATCTCCCCGGTCATGGCGAGGTCGTTCCGCACGTGTCGCTTGAGCGCCAGCGACACTAGGCTCTAACTAACTTACCGCTATAATCTTCTCCTTGATCCCTCCGACGGGCAGCACTCGGCCTGTCAGCGAGATCTCCCCGGTCATGGCGAGGTCGTTCCGCACGTGTCGCTTGAGCGCCAGCGACACTAGGCTCTAACTAACTTACCGCTATAATCTTCTCCTTGATCCCTCCGACGGGCAGCACTCGGCCTGTCAGCGAGATCTCCCCGGTCATGGCGAGGTCGTTCCGCACGTGTCGCTTGAGCGCCAGCGACACTAGGCTCTAACTAACTTACCGCTATAATCTTCTCCTTGATCCCTCCGACGGGCAGCACTCGGCCTGTCAGCGAGATCTCCCCGGTCATGGCGAGGTCGTTCCGCACGTGTCGCTTGAGCGCCAGCGACACTAGGCTCTAACTAACTTACCGCTATAATCTTCTCCTTGATCCCTCCGACGGGCAGCACTCGGCCTGTCAGCGAGATCTCCCCGGTCATGGCGAGGTCGTTCCGCACGTGTCGCTTGAGCGCCAGCGACACTAGGCTCTAACTAACTTACCGCTATAATCTTCTCCTTGATCCCTCCGACGGGCAGCACTCGCCCTGTCAGCGAGATCTCCCCGGTCATGGCGAGGTCGTTCCGCACGTGTCGCTTGAGCGCCAGCGACACTAGGCTCTAACTAACTTACCGCTATAATCTTCTCCTTGATCCCTCCGACGGGCAGCACTCGGCCTGTCAGCGAGATCTCCCCGGTCATGGCGAGGTCGTTCCGCACGTGTCGCTTGAGCGCCAGCGACACTAGGCTCTAACTAACTTACCGCTATAATCTTCTCCTTGATCCCTCCGACGGGCAGCACTCGCCCTGTCAGCGAGATCTCCCCGGTCATGGCGAGGTCGTTCCGCACGTGTCGCTTGAGCGCCAGCGACACTAGGCTCTAACTAACTTACCGCTATAATCTTCTCCTTGATCCCTCCGACGGGCAGCACTCGGCCTGTCAGCGAGATCTCCCCGGTCATGGCGAGGTCGTTCCGCACGTGTCGCTTGAGCGCCAGCGACACTAGGCTCTAACTAACTTACCGCTATAATCTTCTCCTTGATCCCTCCGACGGGCAGCACTCGCCCTGTCAGCGAGATCTCCCCGGTCATGGCGAGGTCGTTCCGCACGTGTCGCTTGAGCGCCAGCGACACTAGGCTCTAACTAACTTACCGCTATAATCTTCTCCTTGATCCCTCCGACGGGCAGCACTCGCCCTGTCAGCGAGATCTCCCCGGTCATGGCGAGGTCGTTCCGCACGTGTCGCTTGAGCGCCAGCGACACTAGGCTCTAACTAACTTACCGCTATAATCTTCTCCTTGATCCCTCCGACGGGCAGCACTCGGCCTGTCAGCGAGATCTCCCCGGTCATGGCGAGGTCGTTCCGCACGTGTCGCTTGAGCGCCAGCGACACTAGGCTCTAACTAACTTACCGCTATAATCTTCTCCTTGATCCCTCCGACGGGCAGCACTCGCCCTGTCAGCGAGATCTCCCCGGTCATGGCGAGGTCGTTCCGCACGTGTCGCTTGAGCGCCAGCGACACTAGGCTCTAACTAACTTACCGCTATAATCTTCTCCTTGATCCCTCCGACGGGCAGCACTCGCCCTGTCAGCGAGATCTCCCCGGTCATGGCTAAGTCGTTCCGCACGTGTCGCTTGAGCGCCAGCGACACTAGGCTCTAACTAACTTACCGCTATAATCTTCTCCTTGATCCCTCCGACGGGCAGCACTCGGCCTGTCAGCGAGATCTCCCCGGTCATGGCGAGGTCGTTCCGCACGTGTCGCTTGAGCGCCAGCGACACTAGGCTCTAACTAACTTACCGCTATAATCTTCTCCTTGATCCCTCCGACGGGCAGCACTCGCCCTGTCAGCGAGATCTCCCCGGTCATGGCGAGGTCGTTCCGCACGTGTCGCTTGAGCGCCAGCGACACTAGGCTCTAACTAACTTACCGCTATAATCTTCTCCTTGATCCCTCCGACGGGCAGCACTCGGCCTGTCAGCGAGATCTCCCCGGTCATGGCGAGGTCGTTCCGCACGTGTCGCTTGAGCGCCAGCGACACTAGGCTCTAACTAACTTACCGCTATAATCTTCTCCTTGATCCCTCCGACGGGCAGCACTCGGCCTGTCAGCGAGATCTCCCCGGTCATGGCGAGGTCGTTCCGCACGTGTCGCTTGAGCGCCAGCGACACTAGGCTCTAACTAACTTACCGCTATAATCTTCTCCTTGATCCCTCCGACGGGCAGCACTCGGCCTGTCAGCGAGATCTCCCCGGTCATGGCGAGGTCGTTCCGCACGTGTCGCTTGAGCGCCAGCGACACTAGGCTCTAACTAACTTACCGCTATAATCTTCTCCTTGATCCCTCCGACGGGCAGCACTCGGCCTGTCAGCGAGATCTCCCCGGTCATGGCGAGGTCGTTCCGCACGTGTCGCTTGAGCGCCAGCGACACTAGGCTCTAACTAACTTACCGCTATAATCTTCTCCTTGATCCCTCCGACGGGCAGCACTCGGCCTGTCAGCGAGATCTCCCCGGTCATGGCGAGGTCGTTCCGCACGTGTCGCTTGAGCGCCAGCGACACTAGGCTCTAACTAACTTACCGCTATAATCTTCTCCTTGATCCCTCCGACGGGCAGCACTCGGCCTGTCAGCGAGATCTCCCCGGTCATGGCGAGGTCGTTCCGCACGTGTCGCTTGAGCGCCAGTGACGTCAGTGCCGTGGCTATGGTGGCGCCGGCCGACGGACCGTCCTTGGGCGTCGCTCCTTCGGGCACGTGTAGGTGGATGTGGCTGACGAAATAATACGTTTTATCAATTTATGGTATGTATTTTCGATTAACAGAACACCTGTAGAGTATCAACTGGGTTCAAGAGGACTCACTTGTCATGAAAGGTCAGTCCCAGTGATATCGTACCGGGCGAATTCGGGTGTGACTTGTCAGTCACAGTGACACTTGATGCACACGTGCACAAACACGCTGCGTACAGTGAGTGCAAGTGCACTCGCTTTCGTTTGATTGTGATCGTGGTCGTGCTTGTGAATGGGGTACGTATGGCTTTCGAAAACATTAACTATGTTTAGAGCCTTATTGAGTTCTCGCATTATAGCGCCATATCGATGAGCGAGTACCTAAATCGTCACGAGGGTTACCTATCATAATTTCGAAAAACATTTGACCGAATTTCATTTCACCTAAAACTTTTCAACTATTATCGTTTCCTTTTTTTTTTACTTCATCGAAGTCACGTCTGCCACTGTATCAGTTGATCTATTACCAGTTCGTTACTCTGACGTTTCATTTGGTCGATTTTTTTTTACCGAAGTTATTCTTGCTGAAATAACATTTGTTCGAAGTATTATGTGTCCGAACATTGTTTTGAACACTGTTTAAGTGGTGTAATGGTGGTGCGGTGGTGGTGGTCGTTAGCAAAAATGGTTTAAGTGGATACTTGCTTCAAGCATGCAGCATGCAAGCAGGCATGCAGCATGCAGCGTGCAAACAAACATGCAGCATACAACATACAAGCAGGCATGCAACATGCAAGCAGGCATGCAACCTGCAAACAGGCATACAACATGCAAGCAGGCATGCAAAATGCAAGCAGGCATGCAACCTGCAAACAGGCATACAACATGCAAGCAGGCATGCAATATGCAAGCAGGCATGCAACATGCAAGCAGGCATGCAACATGCAGCAGGCTTTGTTTCTGTCACGTCTCCGGTGCTGCGGGGTTTGGGCCGCCCCACCCCGGGTGGGCTACGCGGGCTTAAATTATACTCTAGGGGTAGGGCAGACAAGATTGCGTGAAGTCGGTTTTGCAGCGATTCGTTTCTGTCACTAAATTTTGTAGCACAACATATTGGCTTTTTATGACACTATTTTAATTAAATATTGAAAATGCTACAAAGTACCCGGCTATAATGTTTGTGACCAAAAAATATTCCGTAAAATGTTGTTTCTGTGTGGTGAAAATATGACAAATAAATCATTTGGCAAATTAAAAAAGTTGCAAAGAGGCTTCGACCAATAGTAAAAAGTTATTATGTAAATCGGCGACATAGTTCGGTAACTTAATACCTATGACACATGATACTTCGAAAACTCGTCGAATATAGCCACGAGTTCTTTCAGTAGCACGTATACCTTACCTAGTGTTCAGGAACTTGTTCTCCGGGTAGTACAGCGCCATATAGTTCCGCGCGACAGTGAGCGCGATGCGTGCGGACTCCTTCATCACGTCGCCGAGGTGACCGGTCAGCTCCATGGAGCCGAACGGAGCTTTGTCGTCTGTGCCTGTGTTGCGGAGCGCTGTCTCTATGAAGAGGGTGCTACCGCCTGGGAGAAAAATAAAAATGGATTAAAAAAAAATTGTAAAGTCCAAACCAAGGTTCGAAGCGAGGGGACATGGGAAGCAGTCTGTAATGCTAGCGAAGGAGGCGAAGGTGGGAGGGAGAAGCACACTGTCGTCGGGACGAGCAGTGCGATTCCCAGACACCGTAGGAGCAGCGCAAGAACATAAAGCGATGGTTGGCTCGCTGTCCGATTAGGACCCGGCCTGGGTCGACGACGCGTTGTGTTGCACGCGCGCCTCAAACAAATGTCAGCATAGTAGACGGGGCCCGCTAGAGTGCCTGCCAGGGCACAGGAATAGTTCGAAAGAGTTGCGGCCCGGGATCACAAAGGGCATTTGGAGGAACAAGGGTAAGTTTAGTACATGCGGTCGTGCTTGAACGTGGGCTTGCCTACCAACTCGGATAGATTCGCGTCGGTCACTGAGAGGCTTTCTGTAGTACACACTCACCCATAGCGGTCCAGGCGAGGCCCATCACGACTCCCGGCGGCGTCACGTCGTACATGCGGTCGTGCTTGAACGTGGGCTTGCCTACCAACTCGGATAGATTCGCTTCGGTCACTGAGAGGCTCTCTGTAGTACACACTCACCCATAGCGGTCCAGGCGAGGCCCATCACGACTCCCGGCGGCGTCACGTCGTACATGCGGTCGTGCTTGAACGTGGGCTTGCCTACCAACTCGGATAGATTCGCTTCGGTCACTGAGAGGCTCTCTGTAGTACACACTCACCCATAGCGGTCCAGGCGAGGCCCATCACGACTCCCGGCGGCGTCACGTCGTACATGCGGTCGTGCTTGAACGTGGGCTTGCCTACCAACTCGGATAGATTCGCGTCGGTCACTGAGAGGGTATCTGTTTCTTGTTTGACAATCTTGTATGCTACTTTGCGGCAGATCTGAGGAGAAAAAGATTTGATGGATTTGAGTAATGAAACGCGATATTCAAGAATGTAGAAATTAATCTGAATAAATCGCTGGATTTTTCTTGTATCATATTTTCAGCCACATCTATCTCGGCGGTAAGACTCATTACGAGGGAGTGGCTGGAGTGACGGCATGGCTCGGCACTCTCTGGAGCTGTCGGCTGTGCTAGGCCGTGACCTGGTGGTGACGCCACTCGCTGTCGCTCGAGCTCCAGTCCATGGTCAGTCGCGAGAGCGTGTGGGAGGGAGAGAGCGTGTGGGAGGGAGAGAGCGTGTGGGAGGGAGAGAGCGTGAGGGAGGGAGAGAGCGTGTGGGAGGGAGAGAGCGTGAGGACGCACTATACGGCTGCGGCTTGCAGGCGACACGTGGGGAGCATTACACATACCGCTCGAAACGGCGGCGTGTGGTTTTCACCATGCGTTTTACCTAACTCAACTGCAACCCCCAGAAGACGGCAGAGTCATGGCTCAGCAAATTTCTACTCTAGTATACAGTGTGGGCTCTTGTGTGCTCAAAATATATTCAACAGGAGAACCAATGTTATCAACAGCCCAATGAATCGCCAAACTTAAGAGGCAGTGACAGGTCACAATGTTCACAGAACAGAAAGTCGATGGGGTCAAAGATTTCTGGAGTGGCGACCGCGTGCGGGAAGATTCCAGAAGGCCTTCCACAAGGTGGAGTTTGCACCTAGTGCAGGTCGCGGTATTCCGTATTAGGACCGGATGAGCGCGTGCAGCGCCTCAGGCGTCAGCTCCAGCTGCGTGTCGCTGAGGCCGCAGTTCTTGCGCCGTCGGCACTAGGTACAGTAAGAACATACCTTCTCGATATGTTTCTGCAGGTTCCTGACGCCACTCTCGCGGCAGTAGGACCGGATGAGCGTGTGCAGCGCCTCAGGCGTCAGCTCCAGCTGCGTGTCGCTGAGGCCGCAGTTCTTGCGCCGTCGGCACTAGGTACTGTAAGAACATACCTTCTCGATATGTTTCTGCAGGTTCCTGACGCCACTCTCGCGGCAGTAGGACCGGATGAGCGTGTGCAGCGCCTCAGGCGTCAGCTCCAGCTGCGTGTCGCTGAGGCCGCAGTTCTTGCGCCGTCGGCACTAGGTACTGTAAGAACATACCTTCTCGATATGTTTCTGCAGGTTCCTGACGCCACTCTCGCGGCAGTAGGACCGGATGAGCGTGTGCAGCGCTTCAGGCGTCAGCTCCAGCTGCGTGTCGCTGAGGCCGCAGTTCTTGCGCGCCGTCGGCACTAAGTACTGTTGGGCTATCGCTAACTTCTCTTCCGCTACGTATCCTGGAGAAAAGGAGGAAGATTAACAGGTGGACAAAAACAATGGTTGAAACTTCTTTAAAGGCGAGGCGATCATAAAATTTAACATAACACTCGAAAATTGGATCTTATTGCCCGGGCCTCCTACCTAAGACCACAACTCACCAGACATATCGCAAATACTCAGAGACAGGTCCCTGAGCGGCTCGGGTATGTGCTCCACCACGTTGGCGGTGCAGATGAACAGCACCTTGGAGAGGTCCACGGTTACGTCCAGATAGTGGTCCAGGAAGTTCTCGTTCTGTTCAGAGTCTCTTAAGACCACAACTCACCAGACATATTGATGAGCTCCATCCTGTCCCTGAGCGGTTCGGGTATCTGCTCCACCACGTTGGCGGTGCAGATGAACAAAACCTTGGAGAGGTCCACGGACACGTCCAGGTAAGTAGTGGTCCAGGAAGTTCTCATTCTGTTCAGGGCATCCTAAAACCACAACTCACCAGACATATCGATGAGCTCCATCCTGCCCCCGAACGGCTCGGGTATATGCTCCCACCACGTTGGCGGTGCAGATGAACAGCACCTTGGAGAGGTCCACGGACACGTCCAGGTGGTGGTCCAGAAAGTTCTCATTCTGTTCAGGGCCTCTTAAGACCACAACTCACCAGACATACCGATGAGCTCCATCCTGTCTCTGAGCGGTTCGGGTATCTGCTCCACTACGTTGGCGGTGCAGATGAACACAACCTTGGAGAGGTCCACGGGCACGTCCAGGTAAGTAGTGGTCCAGGAAGTTCTCATTCTGTTCAGGGTCTCCTAAAACCACAACTCATCAGACATATCGATGAGCTCCATCCTGCCCCTGAACGGCTCGGGTATATGCTCCCACCACGTTGGCGGTGCAGATGATCAGCACCTTGGAGAGATCCATGAGCACGTCCAGATAGTGGTCCAAGAAGTTCTCGTTCTGTGCAGGGCCTCCTAAGACCACAACTCACCAGACATATCGATCAGCTCCATCCTGTCCCTGAGCGGCTCGGGTATCTGCTCCACCACGTTGGCGGTGCAGATGAACAGCACCTTGGAGAGGTCCACGGGCACGTCCAGGTAGTGGTCCAGGAAGTTCGCGTTCTGCTCCGGGTCCAGCAGCTCTAGGAGAGCTGACGACGGGTCGCCGTGGACACCCCTGGGATTCAGAAAAAGGGTTAACATTTTTTAAGCTACTAAGGAAAATGGCAGAGAGACATTCACGACTTACTGCGTCGAATATTAAAAAATAAAAATATTAAAATTTAAGAAGTCCGATTTGACAGCAGGATACAACATTGCTTTATTAGTAAGTATGAAAGACACATAAAAATAAATGTCTTTCGCACTTTGTGGAAAAGCAACCACGTAGGTGACCCTTGATCTTATACTCACTTGCCGATCTTATCCACCTCATCGATCAACACCAGCGGGTTCTCGGTGCCGGTCTTCTTGAGGCACTGCACCAGCTTGCCGGGCAAGGCGCCCACGTAGGTGCGGCGGTGACCCTTGATCTTATACTCACTTGCCGATCTTATCCACCTCATCGATCAACACCAGCGGGTTCTCGGTGCCGGTCTTCTTGAGGCACTGCACCAGCTTGCCGGGCAAGGCGCCCACGTAGGTGCGGCGGTGACCCTTGATCTTATACTCACTTGCCGATCTTATCCACCTCATCGATCAACACCAGCGGGTTCTCGGTGCCGGTCTTCTTGAGGCACTGCACCAGCTTGCCGGGCAAGGCGCCCACGTAGGTGCGGCGGTGACCCTTGATCTTATACTCACTTGCCGATCTTATCCACCTCATCGATCAACACCAGCGGGTTCTCGGTGCCGGTCTTCTTGAGGCACTGCACTAGCTTGCCGGGCAAGGCGCCCACGTAGGTGCGGCGGTGACCCTTGATCTTATACTCACTTGCCGATCTTATCCACCTCATCGATCAACACCAGCGGGTTCTCGGTGCCGGTCTTCTTGAGGCACTGCACCAGCTTGCCGGGCATGGCGCCCACGTAGGTGCGGCGGTGACCCTTGATCTTATACTCACTTGCCGATCTTATCCACCTCATCGATCAACACCAGCGGGTTCTCGGTGCCGGTCTTCTTGAGGCACTGCACTAGCTTGCCGGGCAAGGCGCCCACGTAGGTGCGGCGGTGACCCTTGATCTTATACTCACTTGCCGATCTTATCCACCTCATCGATCAACACCAGCGGGTTCTCGGTGCCGGTCTTCTTGAGGCACTGCACCAGCTTGCCGGGCATGGCACCCACGTAGGTGCGGCGGTGACCCTTGATCTTATACTCACTTGCCGATCTTATCCACCTCATCGATCAACACCAGCGGGTTCTCGGTGCCGGTCTTCTTGAGGCACTGCACCAGCTTGCCGGGCATGGCGCCCACGTAGGTGCGGCGGTGACCCTTGATCTTATACTCACTTGCCGATCTTATCCACCTCATCGATCAACACCAGCGGGTTCTCGGTGCCGGTCTTCTTGAGGCACTGCACCAGCTTGCCGGGCATGGCACCCACGTAGGTGCGGCGGTGACCCTTGATTTTATACTCACTTGCCGATCTTATCCACCTCATCGATCAACACCAGCGGGTTCTCGGTGCCGGTCTTCTTGAGGCACTGCACCAGCTTGCCGGGCATGGCGCCCACGTAGGTGCGGCGGTGACCCTTGATCTTATACTCACTTGCCGATCTTATCCACCTCATCGATCAACACCAGCGGGTTCTCGGTGCCGGTCTTCTTGAGGCACTGCACCAGCTTGCCGGGCATGGCACCCACGTAGGTGCGGCGGTGACCCTTGATCTTATACTCACTTGCCGATCTTATCCACCTCATCGATCAACACCAGCGGGTTCTCGGTGCCGGTCTTCTTGAGGCACTGCACCAGCTTGCCGGGCATGGCGCCCACGTAGGTGCGGCGGTGACCCTTGATCTTATACTCACTTGCCGATCTTATCCACCTCATCGATCAACACCAGCGGGTTCTCGGTGCCGGTCTTCTTGAGGCACTGCACCAGCTTGCCGGGCATGGCACCCACGTAGGTGCGGCGGTGACCCTTGATCTTATACTCACTTGCCGATCTTATCCACCTCATCGATCAACACCAGCGGGTTCTCGGTGCCGGTCTTCTTGAGGCACTGCACCAGCTTGCCGGGCATGGCGCCCACGTAGGTGCGGCGGTGACCCTTGATCTTATACTCACTTGCCGATCTTATCCACCTCATCGATCAACACCAGCGGGTTCTCGGTGCCGGTCTTCTTGAGGCACTGCACCAGCTTGCCGGGCATGGCACCCACGTAGGTGCGGCGGTGACCCTTGATCTTATACTCACTTGCCGATCTTATCCACCTCATCGATCAACACCAGCGGGTTCTCGGTGCCGGTCTTCTTGAGGCACTGCACCAGCTTGCCGGGCATGGCGCCCACGTAGGTGCGGCGGTGACCCTTGATCTTATACTCACTTGCCGATCTTATCCACCTCATCGATCAACACCAGCGGGTTCTCGGTGCCGGTCTTCTTGAGGCACTGCACCAGCTTGCCGGGCATGGCACCCACGTAGGTGCGGCGGTGACCCTTGATCTTATACTCACTTGCCGATCTTATCCACCTCATCGATCAACACCAGCGGGTTCTCGGTGCCGGTCTTCTTGAGGCACTGCACCAGCTTGCCGGGCATGGCGCCCACGTAGGTGCGGCGGTGACCCTTGATCTTATACTCACTTGCCGATCTTATCCACCTCATCGATCAACACCAGCGGGTTCTCGGTGCCGGTCTTCTTGAGGCACTGCACCAGCTTGCCGGGCATGGCACCCACGTAGGTGCGGCGGTGACCCTTGATCTTATACTCACTTGCCGATCTTATCCACCTCATCGATCAACACCAGCGGGTTCTCGGTGCCGGTCTTCTTGAGGCACTGCACCAGCTTGCCGGGCATGGCGCCCACGTAGGTGCGGCGGTGACCCTTGATCTTATACTCACTTGCCGATCTTATCCACCTCATCGATCAACACCAGCGGGTTCTCGGTGCCGGTCTTCTTGAGGCACTGCACCAGCTTGCCGGGCATGGCACCCACGTAGGTGCGGCGGTGACCCTTGATCTTATACTCACTTGCCGATCTTATCCACCTCATCGATCAACACCAGCGGGTTCTCGGTGCCGGTCTTCTTGAGGCACTGCACCAGCTTGCCGGGCATGGCGCCCACGTAGGTGCGGCGGTGACCCTTGATCTTATACTCACTTGCCGATCTTATCCACCTCATCGATCAACACCAGCGGGTTCTCGGTGCCGGTCTTCTTGAGGCACTGCACCAGCTTGCCGGGCATGGCACCCACGTAGGTGCGGCGGTGACCCTTGATCTTATACTCACTTGCCGATCTTATCCACCTCATCGATCAACACCAGCGGGTTCTCGGTGCCGGTCTTCTTGAGGCACTGCACCAGCTTGCCGGGCATGGCACCCACGTAGGTGCGGCGGTGACCCTTGATCTTATACTCACTTGCCGATCTTATCCACCTCATCGATCAACACCAGCGGGTTCTCGGTGCCGGTCTTCTTGAGGCACTGCACCAGCTTGCCGGGCATGGCGCCCACGTAGGTGCGGCGGTGACCCTTGATCTTATACTCACTTGCCGATCTTATCCACCTCATCGATCAACACCAGCGGGTTCTCGGTGCCGGTCTTCTTGAGGCACTGCACCAGCTTGCCGGGCATGGCACCCACGTAGGTGCGGCGGTGACCCTTGATCTTATACTCACTTGCCGATCTTATCCACCTCATCGATCAACACCAGCGGGTTCTCGGTGCCGGTCTTCTTGAGGCACTGCACCAGCTTGCCGGGCATGGCGCCCACGTAGGTGCGGCGGTGACCCTTGATCTTATACTCACTTGCCGATCTTATCCACCTCATCGATCAACACCAGCGGGTTCTCGGTGCCGGTCTTCTTGAGGCACTGCACCAGCTTGCCGGGCATGGCGCCCACGTAGGTGCGGCGGTGACCCTTGATCTCCGCCACGTCCGTCATGCCTCCCACTGAGAACCTGAAGTACTGCCGGTTCAGCGCGCGCGCGATGGAGCGAGCTGCAATGAGAGGTGTTTTTAGCGAGTGTTACTTGGGCTGCAGACATCATACCACACACAGTGCCAGTGCGAATCCTTTCGTAGGATATGCTCCACTTACTTTCCTGTTTTTTATGACCAACCACCTACATCTTACAGGACTTGAATGTGGTACGACAGGGTGGTCCAAGTGGCCACAAATCAAATTTTGTATTTCTTTCCGCAAAAATACCGTAAAAATCCTAACTATCTTTATCTATACGTAATATATAAAGCTGAAGAGTTTGTTTGTTTGTTTATTTGCTTGCTTGCTTGAACACGCTAATCTCAGGAACTACTGGTCCGACTTGAAAAATTAATTCAGTGTTTGATAGCCCATCTCTCGAGGAAAGCTGTAGGCTCTATATCATCACACTATCGATAGGAGCGGAGCAGACGAAGTTGCGCGGGCCAACTAGTCTATTATATAAATAACTGCTGCTTGCAAAATTATGAATTTCAAAAAAATGTGTCAATGATTCCCACGGCATACTAACTCCTCAAATGGCCAAAAATTTAAACATACATCGAAAAACAAGTAAACCAACACACCTATACTAGTTTTCCCCACACCAGGCGGTCCATGGAAGCATAGAATCTTTCCCTGAGTGGAGCCCTTCAGCTGCGACACGGCGATGAACTCCAGGATCCTCTTCTTGATGTCATCCATCCCATAGTGGTCCTGATCCAGGATGACCTGCGCGTCGTCCAGCTTTAGGTTCTCCTCGGAAGTTACGCCCCATGGCAGGGAGGTGAGCCAGTCCAGGTAACAGCGAGTGACACTGGAAAATGTTGAAAAAGATTAATTTTGCTTAACTCTTTTTAGGGTGTACACCCATACAAAAAAAAAATCAATGGGTCTCCCATACAAGAAAGTAAAGGTTTATGGTACGGAACCTTTCGTGTGAGAGTCCAACTCGAGAGGCCAGGTATTTTGTATGAAAGGCAACATAGATTTATAGTTGGTAAAAATGATTTATGCTTAAAAAAATATCAAATACATTTATTTCTTCAGCTAAATAACATAAACAGAATTGAGATTGGAGTCTCCCTTTAAGCAAAGTAATGCCTGTATTGGGAGACTCCGCTCTTTCACAATCAACTTACAATATTTATATATTTATATTAACAAACAATATTTGTGTGCATGTGTGTGTGTGTGTGTGTGTGTGTGTGTGTGTGTGTGTGTGTGTGTGAGGGTGTGTGTGTGTGTGTGTGAGAGTATAATGTTTGTGTAATTGTGTATATGTGTCAATGTGTGAGCAGGTTTATGTGTGTGTAAAATGAGTGTGCCTACATGTGATGTGAGGTGAGTGCGATCCACCACTATCCCAACAATACTTAAACGATTGCACTCAATTGCAAGTAAAAGCAACCGTGCATCATGATACAAGTGTCAACAGTGCTTCTGTTTCATCATAGTTTAAAAGTTTTATCCAATTAATTAAAGAATTTTTGCATTCATAGTATTGTTTTGTATATATGTTTATTTCCTTATTTATCTTATTATATAAATGGGCTGAACGTTTTTGTAATTGAATCCTAGCAAACCGAGTACGTGATTGGGGTATTTGTGCAATATTGTCCTTTCGTCTTTTTGTTAATTTGGAAGAGTCGAACGGTAAAGTTTTGTGCATTTTCAAGATAGTCTGTATTATATATAATTTTCTTACAGACAGCAGATCACTGATCTGAAATAGTTCGTCAGTGTGGAATCTCAATTTCTTAAAATACATAATTTTTATTAGAGCGCGTTGTGCCCGTTCAACATCTATGAATTTTGATTTACTAGCCCCTCCCCAAACAGGGATGCAGTACGTCAAAACTGACTGTACTAGAGTAATATATATTTCATTCAGAAGGTTTCTTTTTGAATTGTGTCGAGTATGGAAAGATTTTGGGACAACATGACGCAAAGAGTTAAATAACCAGCTAAGCTTTCTGACTCTGTTTGTAACTTGTTCGAGATGTTGGTACCAAGATAGCCTTTGGTCAACAACCACTCCTAAGTATTTCGTATGAGTTACTTTATCTATTGTTGGACATTTGCAAATTAGATTATTTATACAGTCACATTGATGAATTTTTAATGCAAAGTGTTCGTCTGGCTGAGTACGGTTATTTATACTAAAACATATAAAGTTGGTTTTTGAGGTGTTCAATGTGAGTAAATTACATTTTAACCATTTGGCTATTATAGCCATACCCAACTCAGCATAGTCTTTGACCTCTTTCCAGGATTTCCCAGAAAATACAACAGCTGTATCATCAGCGTAAGTGAAAACTTTAGCATTTTTGATGGTCAAGTTGCAGAGGTCATTAATATAGGTCAAAAATAATGTTGGACCTAGTGCGCTTCCTTGAGGCACGCCGAATGATACTTGTGCGTCTTCACTAATATAGTCACCAACTCTTACTCTCTGTTTTCTGTTTGAAAGATAGTTACGGAGGAGTTCTAGTGGGATACCTCTTATGCCGAATTCCTGTTCTAATTTGTTCACAAGGATCGGAACAGAGACGGTGTCAAATGCTTTTTTCAGATCTAGGAATATTGTAATACATTTATTTCCATTGTCAAGACTGTCAACTACTAGAGTTGTAAGAGCAGTTACTGCATCCTCAGTAGATAAACCTTGTCGGAATCCATACTGAGAGTGTGATAGTAGGTCAAATTTGTTTAAATATTTAAGTAGTCTATTATTTATAAGCTTCTCTATTATTTTTGAAATGATGGGTAAAACGGATATGGGTCTATAATTATTGACATCGTCTCTGTTTCCGCCCTTGTGTACAGGTGTAATAATTGATTGTTTAAGCGGTTCCGGGAATAAGCCTGATCTAAAACATAAATTAGCAAGATGAGTAATAATCGGAACTACCTCCCTACGTATATACTTAAGAAAACCAGTCGTTAAGTTATCCCAGCCAGGGGCACTTGAAGATTTTAGACCAGCTAAGATTTCGTTAACTTCAAAGAAGTCCGTCTCATAGAGTGCGAATGAATTGGGCTGAGAAGACCACTTACCAGTCGGAGGTTCTGGTCTATGGAGGTTTGCATTTAATTGAATATTCCGAGCTAACTGTTCACCAATGTTTACAAAAAAGTCGTTTACAAAGTTAACTGAATCGATCGGGGATGATTTTAAGTTCAGCAGTTCACAATTGTCATTTTTAGGTTTGCTAGAATAAGTTATAGTTTTTATATTTTTCCAAAGTAGTTTATTGTTATTGACCGTTTTAGCGAGAAGTTCTTTTTGATGTTTTCGTTTAAGGCGCTGTACTCAGTCAAAATAGGCTTCACAAAACAGTTTTTTAGCCAAATGTATACATTTTAGAGCAGCTAAAAAAATATATGTTAATCTTGATCATATTTATGGGTGGACCATTGTGTTCAAAACACGTTTTCGGTAAATTTTCTCGATAAAAAAAAATCATAAAATTACCATTTAAATTGAAATTGTAGCAATTGTAACTGTTTTATTTATAAACTAATCTTGATAAAATTAATAACAGTGATGTAATATATAATAATAAAGGGAACTGTTGTTTTTATTTATCGATTGGAATAAGATATTTGTAAGGATTAATTGTATTTAATGATAAATAACTCGAACGAGTCGAACGAAACGCCGCGCCATCGCGGCGTCTTTTTGCTTCGTCTATTCACCGCGCCTTAAGCTTTTTGATAAGATTATTGCAGTAGTTCCTGTAACGGATATAAGTGATTTTTAGAATATCATTGTGCGGTTCATTTTTGAGACATTTTTGCATATTATTGCGGTTATGTATACAACGTAAGATACCGGGGGTGATCCAAGGTTTAATTATCCGCTTATGACAAGGGATTTTTACAATATCGGTGCTTATTTGTATGGACTCTGATAATTTATGCAGGAAAATATCAGTTAAAGCTATAGGGTCGTCACAGAAGAGCAGTTCTGCAATTTTGTGTTCTTGTAGATATTTTAAAGCATTTTCAAAATTTACAGTTTTTCTAATTTTTGGAGCAAATTGTATATTTTTTATTTTAGATATAGATAGAAAGGTGGTGTAGTGATCAGTTATTGTAGTGTGTAAGATACCAACAACTGCTGTCAATTTACTTTTATTAAATTTCAGCATAAAATGATCCAAACAGTTATTTTCCCTGGTAGATATTTTCATCATGTTTCGCTAAATCGCTACTAGCTAATAGTTCAAATCTGACCAGATCAAATTCGAGGAAGTAATAAAATAACACATGGCTAAATAACGTAACGAGCTTGATGCAAACAAAATCAATTATGAAATTTTAGTTTCATCTAAATTGGGGTCGAGACTCTTTTTGGTGTTTTTCGATATTCCTCATGGTTTCAGATACGGCACACTTTAAAAACTCATCCTTTATATATAATTTAATACAATATATAACTTACTTGAATTCGGAGCTATGGCTCTCCAAGAAGTTGAGCTTGTTGAGTTCCTCGTCGATGACAGTCTGTATCGCCTGCGGTACTGTCTTGTCGGCTAAGCGCTCCTTAAACTTGTCGCCTATTGCATCCTTGTCGTCTTTCTCGAGGCCTAACTCTTTTTTGATCACCTGTGGGAGGGTAAATGGACATTAAGTTTCGATTGCACTTTAACACTCTAGATTTATCTATACTCTATCTATACCAATAATAAAGCTGAAAAGATTGTTTGTTTGCTTTAACGCGTGATTCTCAGGAACTACTGGTCCGATTTAAAACATTATGTCAGTGTTAGATAGCTCATTTATCGAGGAAGGAAATATCAGCTTTTTCATAAAAAATGCAATATTTAGCCAATGAAAATGTATGAAACAGCTGATATTTATCTCGAGATTTCGGAGTTTTCTCAAAGTAAAAGTTGCTTATAATCATGTGTACTTTCACGGCCTAAGAGGTTGCTGGTGTTTTAAAAATAACCCTGTATATCATCACGCTTAGACCAATAAGAACGGAGCAGACGAAGTTGCGCGGGTCAACTAGTACTAATACATATATAAAGCTGAAGAGTTTGTTTGAACCCGCTAATCTCAGGACCTATTAGTCCGATTTGAAAAATTATTTCAGTGTTAGATATTCATCCCATTCATCGAGGAAGGCTATAGGCTACATATATCATCACGCTAAGACCAATAGGAGCGGAGCAGACGAAGTTGCGCGGGTCAATTAGTGAGTATAAATAGGTTGAAAACGAATGTTTAACAGAGCAAATTTCCGGGAGGAAGTCGGGTTTCATGTGATGGCATTATGTGTATGCTATGTAGAGGAAAGCTGTATAAACATTCTTGTGTTATGTTGTGTCGTGGCGCTTTCTGATGCAGTTGATTGGCTACCAAACTCGTTGTGGTATGACGTAGGCCTCTGAATAGAACCCTATGATTGGTGGTTCCCGCTCCGTGACATAATCCAACACGGTAATGTGAACAGAACTTAAATGTAACATGTCGTGAGGAAAGTTTTGCATTTGAATATGGATAGGTGAATCTCCAAATAGTCTATGGATGGATTATGCAGAAAGGGATGTGAATACTGAAATCGAGGTTAACAGAGATGTATGAAACAAGGAAATATCCACTCAGCATTCGTCAACCTCGAGGGGAAAAATCGTTTTCAGCCGTTAGAACCCCTAAGATCCTATAGGTAACGTGCAGAAGCTATAGGTGGCAACACAGAAATGTCACTGTCAAGTATGTTTCAAGTATAAAGTTCGAAATAGCTACGCTAGATGGCACAGTCTTCTTCGCGCACGTTCCCCTAAACTGAGCGTGCCACAGGTGGCAGCACAGAAGCGTCAAGTATTCTGACCCTTAAAACTTCGAATATGCGACACTAGATGGCATAGTAAACGCCGTGCACCGTCCCTATTGGGCCAAGTGAAAATAAACACAAGACACCTACAAATAACGTTTAAAGCGCTCGAGCGTCAGCTTGTCTCGTAAGGGACTTACGGATTCTGACGTTTGGGGCGATTTCGCCCCGAAAGGGACTAACGGATCCTTTGTGGATATACTGCCGAAATAAATTGAGCCAGTTAACAAGCTGTCTTTCTCGAGTGTCACCTAAACTACGCGACTGATAAGTGAATTAATATTATAATGATTCTGTTGTCTGATGCAAAAGTAAAAAGAGCGACTCTTCCCAGCTAAAGGTCGTTTTCGGGCAACGTTTTTCGTAATTTTTGACGTCCATAAAGTGTTAATTCTCAGCCTAATTGGAATAATAATGTCTTTTGACTGACGGCCACATTTGCAAGCAGCTAGTCTATTCTGTAAATAACCATTTCGATATCGAGCTTCACCTGAGTGACAAACCTCACAAAATGAGCTTTATTGCACACAACATAAAGGTTTTACGTTTGACGTAATTTGATACTCACCTCGGATTTCGCTGTAGAGACATGAAAATGATGTTTCAGAATAGCACTGCAGAAATCAAAAAAAGATGCAAGAGAAAAAAGATGAATCCAACAGGTAGGATTTCAACTACCACAAACGTTTTAGTAACTATCTATAATCTGTGAACTGCGCACATTCACCTAGGACCCGGACATGTATTTGCGTGTACTGTGTTCAGCAATAAAGATTTGATTGATGTAAGCTTCTCCTCACCTTGAGCTGTTCATGCAGGATGTACTTGCGGTGCTGCTGTTTGACCTTCTCCTCTACCTCCTTACCGATCTTCTGCTGCAGCTTCGACAGCTCCAACTCCTTCTTCAGCAGCGAGAGCGACATCATCAGCCTCTTCGGTATCTGGTGGGGAAGAGAGAGACATACTTGTAATACGGGTTTATGGAATGCTTCGTGTTGCCAAGTATAGTATGACTATTACAGTATAGCCAAATACGAAATTATGATGAATATAGAAAAACACTGAAAAGAGTCCCGAGCTCGAATTTCATGAAAACTAAAAGATTAGATTTTTTAATTATGCAGATTATTAAAAAATCTGATAATTTAATTTTCATTTTGTAATTTTAATATTGGGACTTGGTGCCTTAAAAAAGGAAATTTGATTTATTGAATAAATTTTTGAAAAATCGGTATTCCTAGTCAGGAATCGAGTTTTTTTTTTCAAAACTTTATGATGCAGTTTTAGTTTTCATCAATATCTAAAAGTGTTGATTTTCTGATCCGATATTGGATATTGTTTTCTGGCTAAAAAAATAAAACAGAAAAAAAAACTGTTTTGTTAAAAATAAGAGCTTTCCTTTAGTTTGCCATATGTTAGTACTTCCCAGAATTTGATCATTAGTAGGGAAACTTTCGGATGGTGAAATAATACAAGGTGTTTCTTTTTTCAAAAACAACCGGTTCAGTTTTTGACTAACAAAATTTTCAAAATACAAGTACAAAAAAAATTACATCGTTGTTTTGGTAACACCAGGTACATAAAATAAAGGTGACTCACATCCATCTCCTCAAGCACAGCCTGTAGTTCCGTAGGCTCAGAGCCTGTGAGTGCGGCGCCCAAGTCCGACAGGTACACTGGGTTATCGACCACGCGCTGTCCCTGTGCCAACATGTGGTGGAGGGACTCCCTGGAAACAAAAAACCTGGTATAAATTCAAGTTCTTTAAACAGAAGAATTCGTTTGGGCTGGGCGGTATTCGGGAAGCTGCATGATTTCTTTGAATCGTCGATCCCACAATCCCTATCCGATAGAATTCGCAACGAAGTCATTGCGCGTAGAATCAGCATGCTGAAGTGGTGTGGGCCGGCCATGTCTGCAGACGGACAGGCGGTCGATGGAGCAGACATGTTTTAGAGTGGAGACCGCTTATGGGCAAACGTAGAGTGGGACGTTAAAGAAGGTGGCTGGCAACGGATGGATAAGGACTGCTCAGGGCCGGGATGGTTGGCGCTATTTCGGGGAGGCTAAAGTTCAGCAGTAGACGGATATTGGCTGAAATGAAACTTAGCAGACACATGTGTTGCTGGGGAGTTAGTTGCTCTACTTCTTCCCAGCTAAAACACTAGGAAGTGGTGACGGGGCGGGCCGATGTAGGGGACTGTTAGTGCTGAATTTCAGCCTACTTAAATAAACGACTTTTGCTTTTGGAGAGTAGAAAACGAAACATTCAGTTTTGTTGCAACATCGTAGATTGGGAGTCGTTCAGATATGTAGGCTTATTAAAATAGAAATCGGTTATTGGGGTCACCATCGACATAGACTACCATTGGACAAAGGTGTCTTGGTATTTATGCCACTTCTCACCAAGATTTCCGCCTGCAGCGTGGGGTTCACGCCTTTTATTAAGATCTCCATCTAGTCACTGATGTCCATTACTAATAAAAACTTCAAACAGCACTTACTTTTTACAACACAACCTATTTTACTAACTAACTAAACTGAATGCAGCTGTGTGTATGACTAAGGCTGGCACCAATGACACGGCATTGGCCATGTCGTTGGTACCAGCAAGGTTCTACGCTCAAGTACAGAAATAATTGTTTAATGGCATACTACTGTTATAGTTATTAATCATGTAATTATAGCTAAGGTTTTGTTACCATTCGCAAACTGAAACAGGATTGAGTTTATCAACTTATTCGAGAAAAAGGGCGATCGAAGCGAGCTCGAAAATTTTACCGCCCGCGCCTCTGATCAGATTAGATTTTCTCTTAACCATTCTTACTTTTATAGTAGTGTAGCGGCATTAATGCATTGATACCGTGAGGCCCAAAAGGGGGGGAGGGGGTTGAGAAAGAAATCACGAAATATGACAAGGGGGATACAGTGAGAGTATAGATAGTGTATTTATTTTTTCGTTGAATTGCAAATTTTCCAGAATTAAATTTTGTAGATGATACCTGTAATCTTATATCTCATCTTATACTACGAGTATATAAAGCTGAAGAGTTTGTTTGTTTGTTTGCTTGAACGTACTAATCTCAGGAACTACTGGTCCGATTTGAAAAATTATTTCAGTGTTGGATAGCCCATTTATCGAGGAAGGCTATATAACATCACGCTAAGACCAATAGGAGCAGAGCAGTAATGAAAATTGTGACGCAAACGAAGTTGCGCGGGACAACTTGTTAAAGATAATAATCGGATTTTTTTTAAGATACTTTCTAGGAAAAAAATACACGTGATGGGAGGGGGCAGGATTAAAAAAAATTGCTAAAAATACATCACGTGATTAATGGACGACCCCCACAAGAAAAACCAACGGAGCAAACCTACATCGCAACAAAAAGAACCGCGACGCCATCTATCTAACTAGCAGCGAACTACTACGTCGAAATCTTGCATCGCGCAAGCAGAGTTTACCGAGCGATTTGAACATAACATCAGCCCGAATATCAACTATCGGGCAGTTGCCCGCCAGACACAACAACCGTCTGGTCGAAGGATCCGGAGGTGTGCGGGACTTTACTCTCTGTTCCGCATACCTCTAAAGTAGTTTCTTTATCAAACTATGCTGAAGTGAACTAGAAACTGAACGCCCAGCCTAGATAAATCAAAGAAGTTATAGAAAGACAGCAGTCAAAAATTACTAATAGAAAAACAGAATGTCTCTGCCCAACCTGGTAATTGAATCCAGGACCCACGTTCAGCAGCCGTGGTTTGCAACAACTGTACCAAAGACATAGTCATAAGCAAGAGACAGCTATTGTAAATGCTGTAAACAGTTGGCAGATGTTTGGTTTTGGCAGATTATTACCTGATTACTCCTACATTGCCCGATCCCAAGGGGCGTACTTCGAAAACTCTTTATAATAATAATAATAATAATAATAAGCCCCCTAAACAACCACACGTCCTGATTGACCATCTAATCACGTGGGGGGCGGACACACGGACGAGAAATTACCGGCGTGGCTAACGTGGCTCTGGATACCCATACAAAATGGAGACTCGTTCAAAAAGAAAACGATTAGGACCGCTGCCCGGGGGCGATCGCCGGGGCGCACCTGGAGCTGACGCTGGGTGTCTCAGCATGCGAACCGTCAGCGGTGAGGAGTTGAACAGGCGGGCTCCCACCGACAAAGATATTACAGCCGAAATCAGTGACGATGGTGACAGACTTACTAACAGGACAGACACCCCTGTAGATCCGTACAGTCCCAGTACAGTGTCATACACACCTAGAACATCATCGCCATCGATATCATCATCACATTCCGTACCATCGTCACCACCCATTAGTAGTTTAAATACAGTTCCACAAACACCGGCTTTGAATGTTGCGCGGGAGGTATCTACCTTCCTACCCGTGTCCACCAAGGCTGGAAAACCAAGAGTTCGCATGAGATGGAGTAAAGAAGTAAATCTATTTATCATGCGAACATACTTATACATAACTAAGCTAGAGACCGATATGACCACCTACAGACAACAACTTCATGCACTTTTTACATTACAATATCCAGAAATTACAGTTACAGAACAAAGAATCGCAGATCAGAGAAGAATTATAGTTAGAAATAAACTGGTATCTCAAGAAGTTATAGATCAATTAAAAGAAGAAGTGCGAATACAATTATTACAGGAAGAGTCAGTAAACTTTACTTTCTCTCAAAATATAAACGAAAATACTCTTCAAGAACAACCACAAGCGCCCACTCAATCACAACTTACCTATACCCAATCTCAACCATACCACCAATCGCAGCCGTTTACGCAAACATCACATACATCCACACAAACCGAATATTTAACTTTAACGCTAGAAAATGACATTGAAACCTTAGCCTTTGGAGAGCAAAATCTTACGACTGATACTCATATTCAAGAAATATATGACAAATTTAGAAGCACATTATCACAATACTCTGGAATGGACCCAGCAGTGCGACCAAAACTACCCAAACTTAAGTACACTCCTAACCTATTTCGTTTAGTAAACTTATTTAATGAAAAAATACTCATACAGTTTATTTCTGAAGATGCACATCTTTTAGACATACATTTACTTATATATTGCACAGCGGTAGTTATATCTGAAGAGCTCAACTTTAAAATCACAAACCACACGCGAAACACAAGAACCAGTCAAAACACAGAACCAGCGTGGCAACAAAGGTTAGAAAAAGACATTGAAAAGTTAAGAGCAGATTGTGGCAGGCTCACACAATATATCAATGGGAGCAGATCAAATAAAGTAGTAAGGAGAGTTGAAGCTATATTTAAAAACACTTTTACACACACTCGACATGAAAATAGCAACAGAAAACCAGAAGAATTTTTAGACACAGTAAAACAAAAGCTCGCACTTAAAGTTCATAGACTTAGGAGATATAAAAAAGCTCAACAACGCAAAAATGATAATGCCATATTTTCCACAAACGAAAAAATATTTTACAGAAACCTTAGCAAACCACACACCAACACAACTGACGAGAATAGTTCCAACACACCTGATCAACCGACAAAACAGCAACTAGAAACATACTGGTCTAGTATTTGGGAAGAGCAAACACATCACAATGACGAAGCATCTTGGATAGCAGAAGAAGGTGCAAAGTGGAGAAGTATTGACGTAATGGAGTTTGTAGAGGTAACAGAATCAGACATTTCACACATAACCGCTAGACTACATAACTGGAAATCACCTGGTATAGATAAAATACACAATTTTTGGTACAAAAAGTTAACTTACTTACATAAGTATTTGGCAAAAAACCTTACAGACATCATATTAGGAAAACAACACACACCTGACTTTATTGCAACAGGAATTACTTACATGCTCCCTAAATCTAAAAAATCATCTCAGCCTTCCCAGTACAGACCAATAACTTGTTTACCTACCATATACAAAATATTAACTTCTGCAATAACAAGAAAGATTAACTTGCATATCATACACAACAATATAATAGCGGAGGAACAGAAGGGTTGCAGACAGGGCCACATGGGGTGCAAGGAACAACTAATTATCGATTCCACTATACATAAACACGCCACTTCAAAGAACAGAAACCTCCATTGTACCTATATTGATTACAAGAAAGCTTTCGACAGTGTACCACATTCCTGGTTATTAAAAATATTAGAGATTTATAGAATAAACCCAAAAATAATTGATTTCTTGCGCCGTATTATGCTACAGTGGAAAACTACTTTACAAATAAATTACAACGACCACATCATCACAACGCGACAAATATCCATTAAAAAAGGTATCTACCAAGGTGATTCTCTAAGCCCCATATGGTTCTGCCTCGCCCTAAATCCTTTGTCTCATTTGCTTCAGAGGTGTAGAGCCGGATATTGTCTTAGGCACACTACAGAGGAAACAACAATATCACATCTAATTTACATGGACGACATCAAATTGTACGCAAAAACAGAAAAGGATATGAAGAAATTAGTAGACGTTACAGCAGAATTCAGTACAGATATTAATATGCAATTTGGTTTTGATAAATGTAAAACACTACACATTGTTAGAGGTAAGGTACAGCCCGGAGACTATGTAGTGAACAACACCGACACTATAAAAGCAATGGATCCGACAGACTTATATAAATACTTAGGGTACGCACAATTAAAAGGCCTCGATCACGTAAGAATCAAAAATACACTAACTACAGAGTACAAAAGAAGACTTAATGCCATCTGCAAAAGCCAACTTTCTAGTAAACACCTCATTAAAGCCATAAACACATTCGCTATTCCCGTACTAACGTACTCATTCGGAGTTATAAAATGGACCAAAACAGATTTAGAACAGTTAGAACGAACTACACGAACAACACTCACAAAACACAATAATTTACATCCTAAATCAGCCATAGAAAGATTAACTGTCAAACGACAACATGGAGGGAGAGGCCTTATAGACATCCAGCACCTTTGGCGGAAGCAAGTCTATCGATTAAAAACATTCTTTCACACAAAATCTCACACTAGTAACATTCATAAAGCCATAGTAACAAATGATCTCTACTATACTCCACTTAATTTAAATAGTCAGATAGAGTCAGAAAGCAATATCAATGAAGATCCGCAGATACAAAAAATTGAAGATTGGAAGAAGAAAGTGCTCCACGGACGGCACCCTCATGATTTAGAACAATGTCACATAAATAAATTAGCATCCAATAAATGGCTCAAAATAGGTAACTTATTCCCAGAAACTGAAGGATTTATCATGGCTATTCAAGATCAAATAATTAACACAAAAAATTACAGAAAGTTCATAATTAAAGACCCTACAGTTACAAATGATAAATGCCGCAAATGTCACATCCAGTCAGAAACCATTCAGCATATTACTGGCGCCTGCACAACACTCACGCAAACCGACTACACTCATAGACATAACCAGATAGCAAACGTAATCCACCAAAAATTAGCTGTCAAACACGGACTCATAAAAAGCTCTAACACCCCTTACTACAATTATGCTCCACAAACCATTCTAGAAAATACTACACATAAGCTTTACTACGACCGCGCCATTCTCACCGACAAGACCATTCACTATAATAGACCAGATATAACATTACAGGATAAAATAAATAAAATTACTTACTTAATAGACATCGCAGTCCCCAACACACACAACATACAAAAAACAATCTCTGAAAAGATAAGTAAATATGCAGAACTCAAAGATGAAGTTACGAGAATCTGGCGACAAGAAAAGGTATATATAGTTCCTATAGTCCTTTCTACCACAGGCGTTATCCCTAACCATCTCCTTCACAGTTTTAAATTATTAGACCTTAAAGAAACCCTCTACATAACATTGCAAAAGGCTGCGATTTTAAACACATGTAGAATTGTCAGAAAATTCATGCAGATAGAAGAAAACGAAGTAGGACCTCATCAAACAACACGTTAAAGAACACACCACACGCTACATTTACTTGGCTTGGCCCGTAAATGTGGTTGAAACCAGCCAAAGAGCTGAGATAAAAACATATACCCAAAAATAATAATAATAATAATTTATTCTCCAAAAAGTACAAATGCTTTACCAGAAACAAAAAATAATAATTCTATTTAGTGAAGTGAATGTACAGAAGCATTATATTCTGAGACAACGACTCCCAAACTGAGACATGCTCGTATCTTGGGTAGTCGGCGGTCGACCGTTTTAGAAGTCGTATACATATCACCGTCTTATTTTGTGTTACACATAACAATTTAACATAATTAGCAACCAACTTTGCTTGATAAAGTTAAAAATTATTACTTAATAAGAAACAAAAAAGGGATGTTTTTATTTTACTATTTCAATAAGCTTCTCAGTCTCATCATAACTTAACAACTTTAACCAATTAGTTAATTTCTCTTTAAAATTGTGCTTATTTAGTTTGTATAGTAAGATCTTTTTGTTAATTTGATTGTAAAGCCTGGAACTCAATGCGTTGTATTGTCTTTGTGCGAAAGCTGTTCTACATTGCACAGAGGGGCAAACAAGTGCACCACTTCGTTTTTTTGAGCCTTCTTTATTAAGAGGAAGTTGTGAATGCCGCCGGAGCATCGTACGAAGAATAAACAGCTGTCGCACCGTTAACACCTTGCACTCCTTGTACAGTTCTGTGGTAGAATAATAGCGCGGCTTACCATACATGACCTTGAGAATGGACCTCTGTGCCCTCTCTAATTTCAAAAACAAAGTTTTATAAGTCCCACCCCAAGCAGGAACACAATAACCCAATATTGATTGACACAATGCAAGATAGACTGTATTCAATAACGTACGGTCGGCGGAGTGACGAAGATTCTTAAACACGTACAGTAGTTTTCTGACTCGTCCGGTGAGGGTCTCCACCTGTGGACGCCAGTCCAATCGTTCATCCACTAAAACACCAAGATACCTGATACAGGCAACATTTGATATAGGGGAACAACGACAATCTATTGCTGATTTGGCACAATTGTGGGCAGTAAGTTTTATAGTTTCTTCTGATGGCGTTGAGGTGTTGGGGAGATAAAAACGAATATATTTCGATTTATCTACATTCAACGTAAGTAAATTAGAAGATAACCATAGCATGACTTCCCTCAGATTCCTCTCAGCGTGTGTCTTAGCCTCTACCCAGTTTTTCCCATACACTAAGAGTGCTGTGTCATCCGCATAAGTAAAAATATCAGCCTTTTCTAGTTTCATCTTGCACAAGTCATTAATGTATATTATAAACAATGTGGGTCCAAGAATACTCCCTTGTGGGACTCCGTATTTTATTTCTTCGTCTTCACTCACCACTGTATCAATTTTAACTGCCTGGGTACGATTGGTCAGATAATCATTAAATATATTTAATGACAGACCACGGACTCCAATGTGCTCCAGTTTTGATAAAAGGATTGGGACAGAAACCGTATCAAAAGCTTTTGATATATCCAAAAATAAACCGTAGCACTTGTAGCTTTTGTCGAGCTTACTAGCTAACGTGGCACTGAAATTGGTTACAGCATCTTCAGTCGACACACCAGGCCTAAAACCGTACTGGTTTTCTGAGATGATGTTAAATTTAGTGAGATACTTAGTCAAGCAGTTATTAAGTATTTTTTCTAGTATCTTCGATAACGCACTCAGCACAGAAATAGGCCTATAGTTTGTGAGTCGCTCTCTGTCTCCACCCTTATACACAGGAGTCACTATGGCTTTTTTCAGGCTGTTTGGAAATACACCAGTGGCAATAGAGACGTTACAAATGTGCGTAATTGGTGGTACCAGGACTTCCTGTGAGAGCTTAATTACCAAGGCTGGAATATTATCCCAGCCAGTAGCACAGCTATTACGTAGTGAACCAATGATCGCTGCCACTTGTTCATGGCTCACTGGCACTATCCCGAGAGAGTTGTGCTGTGAGACAATTTCCTTGGTGAGACGAGGTACTGGTGAGTTATCCGGTGGCACTAGCTTCGCAGCCAGGTCCTTCCCAATATTGACAAAGTATTTGTTGACACAGTTTGCTGACAATTTGGCATCAGCTGTTAATTTTAATAGTTCCCTTGCTGGCTGTGACTGACATTTCCTACCTGAGATTCGGTTTACAGCATCCCATATTGCTTTCGGACTGTTTTGAGCTTTAGCAATCTGACCTTTTTCGTACTCGTGTTTCAACTTTCTGAGTAGCGCATCACAAAAGTTTCGGTACCTTTTGTATGTCGTTTGTAGGACTATGTTATCAGTATCTTTCCTTAGTTTCAGGTGCATTCTATCGCGGTTCCATATACAACGAAGCAACCCTTCAGTGATCCACGGTTTCAGGATATGGGTTCGCCTACTAACTTTTTTCTGAGTTGTGTGCTTTATTACAACGTTACTAATAACCGAGATCAAATTATCAGTCGCAATATTCGCGTCTGTTTCATTCAAAACCAAATTAAAATCACGTTGGTCAATCTCAGATTTAATAGAGGAATAGTCTAGGCGCGTTATTACCCTATTGTTATCCAGGTACAATTTCTTGGTCTCTTTCATACATAAGATGACAGGAAGATGATCAGTTATATGGGTGTCTAATATGATAGCTTTTGCCGAGCTAGTGGATTTTAATAAAATATGATCGAGGCAGTTTCCGAGTCTTGTAGGATACACGTGTGCTGGCAATAGGCCTAACGAGGCTGTTAATAATAAATAGTCGCTCGAGTTACGATCGATATTATTATTTTGTTTTATATCGACATTGAGATCTCCTATCACAGCTATGTTTTTGAATGTTTTCAGACTAGACATTAGTGTTTCTAGACTGTGATAAAATTTGGTTAGATCTGTACGAGATGGTGATCGATAAAGCCCGATTATAGCGGTGTCTTTTAAACGACAGATTAAGCAGTTAGCATCTGAAAACGATGGTTCTGATATGGTACATCCTAATCCGTTCCTGAAGTACATCACAACTCCATCGTTTTGTGTCAGATTGTTGGTTGTAACGTAGGATGTGTAATTCTCGAGATAAGGTGGTGGGCCTGATCCTTTTAACCAACACTCGGAAAGTATGATTAAGTCGAACTCAAATTTGATCACAGACAGCATGGATATAAATTGGTCTAAATTTTTATTTATACTTCTGATATTTATATGTATAGTTTTAAAATGGGTGTTAGGATCCACAATAAGCCCTGTACATTGGTCCGGTGTACAAATATGGGAGTTAGCAACCTCAAACTTATCAATCGCATTAGCGGCATTATTAATGTTATCCGTCATTTTTAAACAATTTTGTAACGTAAAAATTCAACGTATCCGATGTAGTGCAATAAAAATTAATTATATCGATTAAAAAGCTGATTACTTTTCTCGGTAGACGTTGAAGTTGCATTAAAAAGGAAATGTCAGCCACAGTGTAGATCTCACTATTACTATTTACAGGTACATTTATTACCGTTGTGAAGCTTAATTGGTTAAAGTTAGAATGAATTTTAAATAAACATGATTCTATCTTATCATTATACAGTATACAATAGAATTTAAAAAATATATTTAGATAGTTAAGCGAAATGTTAAAAGATATACAGTAGCAAAATAGGTGATGGAAAGACAGTCACTTTTTGAATTCTAAATCTAACAAACACTGTTCGTTTTTCACCACGTGTGATTCCTTTGTATCAGGATTTTTGCGTAAAAGGATTTTTCCGTTAGAAATCCAGCAGAAAGTATATGCATTTCTTTTAGCAAAATCACGGGCAAGGTAAAACAGCCTTTTCAATGTTGGGGTCAGGTGTTCTTCAACATAAACTGGTTTTCGTTCTCCCGCAATGCCCAGGTTCGCCGTATTTAATTTCTCCTCGACGCATCGTCCTTTGTTGTAGTTACGTACAGCTGTTAACAAATTATTTTTACAATAGACAGTAGAAAATTCAATAAATATGGATCTTGTTTGACCAGGTTTTCCAGGCATTCGGTAAATATCGCGAATGTTGGAGGGAGATATTTCCATCTGAGCTACTTGCCCCAAACGCATAGCAATCCGTAAAAGGTCATCTATTTTTTCATTTGGCATCGCAGGTACGTTCCTTACTTCAATAGCTGAAGGGCGACACTTCTGTTGAAGCTCCTGAACTTGTTTCTCAAGTTTATTGATGCACTCATTGTTCTCATGTTGCGCTTTTTCTAGCAGAGATACCTTAGCTAAGACTTCCTCATAATCCTTGTTCAAAGATATAACCGACTCCTTTAGCTCAGCGTTAGACTGTTGTATGTTGGAACATTGCACTTTTAGTTGAGCGACGTCTGTAACCAATTGAGACAAGGTTTGTTTTTGTTCCGACTTCCAGCCTTCGAGCATTGCAAGCAACTCAGTTTTAAAACTGATTAAAAAAGCCTTCGAGGGGTCATGTTCATCCGTAGGAGAACCAGAGACGCGTGGGCGTTTATGTCGGGAAGCTATGTTTTGACTCGGCTCAATAACTTCCTCCACCGCTATGGTTAAGTCCGGGTCCGATTTCGATTGAGCATGCTTTAGTTTACCTTTCTGAGACGACGGAGGCGTGCGTTTGACGTTTGGCATCCTGTGATTTAAGTTAGAGCGCTAAATACTCAAAATTGTGGCAAGCAGCAAACACACAGGCGGGCGTGATAACACGCTACGGCACAGATCCCGATCCTTTCCAGCTATCAAACACTGTGTAGCACAGTGTGCGAAGGTGGGGAGTACGTCGCCGACGATGCGTCAAGCACAGCGACTATTGGCGAGAAGAAGGTCGTAAGCGCCGGGTATACGCAGGCGCTTACGCGTTTCGCCGAGACACTTTCAAATATTACTGATTGACGGTGATTTAAATACTAGTTTTTGATTTATTGACTAATATTATAAAAGTTCGCAACACTGGTCACTACCACAAGTCTCACTAGGATCACAAGACGATGAAATGTTGGATTCGCCGGTAAAAATCACTAAGGGGTCACAATACTACACTTTTACAATTTTATTTAGTTGCGCTATTAGACAATAATGCTCTCAGTACGGTAGTTCGGTACGTTATCAAATAATAAAATAAAAATATATGATTATAAATAAATAATATATGATTTTTAATTTATATGGCTAAATAGTGTTGTAGCCTGAATGCCATCATCTAATATAGAAAAAAAAAAGGACTTACCTATACAGAGGGTTCAGATTGATAATATCCCTTATAGTCTTAATGACCTCCTGCGTCAACGCCTTCACCTCCTCATTGTGTTGAAATTTCTCATGCACCATATTCTCCACTTTGGCCATCATCACCTGATCGGGAGCAGCTTTCTTTGTGTCCTTGGCCGGCTCTTCCGGAGTCTCCGGTTCCTTAGAGGCCTGTTTCCTGGTGTTCCGGTACTTGCGCCGGCGCCGCTCCGCATCGGACTCTTCGCGGGCAACGTTAAGCTCCACGTTAAATAGCGGAAACTTCAACTTCATTTCTGAAATGATTTTAGCATTTCAGAAATGAAGTTGTCGTGTCAGGGTGATGAATGAGTTGAATTGGGGTGAAAGGTGAAACACATAACATTATGGATTTGTTTTTTTTTTTACTTGAATTAACCTAACTTTACCTCACACTACTCTTCATTTCTTAATAAAATTTTTAAATAATATATTTAAGTTAACGTTTTGACCGCTTGGATAAATATCGATTGCCGTACCCCTAGCGCGGGCCCTCGGTACGGCAATCGATATTTATATAAATCGATAAAGTAATACCTACAATAAATAAGGAGGAGCAATCGTTGTATTATTCATAATGGTTTTAGTTGTACCACGCAGTTAATACGACGAAAATAGAACAAAAAAACATGCATATTCTCTGTCGCAGAAACACGACACGAGCGGAGGGGGCACGGAAATATATGTCATATAAATGCTACACAAGTGGTCAAAGGGTTATTGGGAAAATTAAGGTTGACTTGACTCAGATAGGAAATAATGCACCAAGTATTTTTTTTTAATTCACAGGTCTGGCTCATTATACAAATCAATCTTAGTTATAGTACAAAAATTTAATGAGATATGGAAAATGATATAATTACTATCAATAAAGAGGAAACCCATAACACCTTCAAATAACAGTATCACTCACCAGCAGGCCCACTTTCAATCTCATCTTCAATAAACTGTCCCGTAATCCTAATCCGTCGGTGAGCCATCACAACGAGCCTTAGTTTATAGTCCATATCCTGCATCTCGTGGATCTGAGCGAACACACCCACCTGATGCAGGTCATCCAAACTTGACACCACATCGGACTTCTCATCCTCTTTCTTACGTAGAAAGATACCAATGTATGGCTGGTTTAGTTTCACTTTACGTCTTATTAAATCTATTAAGGCTGGGTTTGATATCTGTAAAATTAAAATGAATGTTTGCTTGTAAAGAAGGTTGTATCATTGGAATAACTATGGTATCTCATAGGTATTCAATCTCGATTGTTTTAAATAAATTAAGAAGAAGAATAAATTATGCGAAAAAACTATTATAGTTTAAAAACATTCAATAAAAAAAAAAAGTCGTTTATTCAAATTAGGCTGAGAGCCAGCACTTTCTGAACGTCAAGTTTTACAAGAGACAGTCCCCCAAAACGCCCACCCATCACCACTTCCTAGTGTTTTAGCTGTGGAGAAGAAGTGGCCTACAAACTCCCCAGCAACACATCTGTCTGATACGTTTTAAGAACCAGAATTTATACAATAAGTATGTAACGTAATCAATATTTAAAACTAACAAAGAAAATAATAATAAGTAAATATGATTTATCACTTGTTAGCTAGCACACTCTATGATACTGACACATAAGTAAATAACTACTTAAAAAAAATAAGGATTAACCCACATAGTCAGATAAATAACAATACTTAAAAAAAAAAGCAATATTAAATGAACACATATAACCTGTCATAAGCTAAGAACATGATAAATATGACATTGTCTTGCACTTAACCAACTATTCTTACCATCTAAGTAATCATTAATAGAATAGTATGCCTTCAAACAGAGGTTAGATTTAACTTTAGCTTTATTAAGTTAAAAGGCAGGTCAAAAAAAGATAAAGGAAGTTTATTGTATAAACAGATACCAAGCCCCACAAATGAGTTATGGACTTTAAGAAGTCAGTGGGAAGGAGCATGTAGCTTGTGCTTGTTTCTGGTGTTAAAGTTGTGGATGTCGCTCGTTTTACTGTATAAATATATATATTGCCTAATATATAAAATGTTTGCAAAAATAAATTGAGATGCTACCATGAGAATTCCAATCTCTTTGAAAATTTCTCTTAATGATTCATTATTTTATTTATTCATTCATTATTACAGCTTATTATTCATCTTTCCATTCAAAGTTATTGCAATATTATTAAAATAAGATCACAAGCAGCTATAATCATGGTAAAGTAGAATTGCTAATAAATATACACTGTAATAAATAGCCTTCTGTTCCAACATCTCATAAAGTAAATGCCTATAAAGGCACACATCACATTGTCACATTTTAATGTAAACTGAATCTATAATATTAAACAACACAGTTATTTTTCAACATTATCGATTTTTAGATAACAGCATCTTAGTCTTTATTTACACTCGCTACCAGCCACAAAACAGTCACTGTTCATAGTAAACTATGTTGTAGAACTAACCTCAATGAGCTTTATAAAACGCGGGAAGACAGGGTTCCTGTTGATGGCGATGACTGGGACCTGTGGCCACACCTCGGGCACGGCCACCGTCGCCGGCAGCTGGCTGCTAAACAACGGCGTCTCGTCCTTAGGCTCAGGGTCCTCTTCCGGAGGGTCACTCTTATTCGTCGAGAAATACCTCCCAAATCCAACCTGCTTATTCGGACTCAAATAACTACCACTAAAGCTACATATACGCGCACCCCTGGCACCAGAAACCCCAGAATAACACAACCTTTGCACCGGTTTGCTGTGTGATGCAACTTTCGATACATTGCGAACCACGGACGACTTCAACTTCGAGCTGAGGAAGCCGTTCCGCAACAAACTACTGGCAGTATGCATTTTTATAATTCTATAACTGATCTTCGCGTTTTATATGCCCTGTTTCATTTAAAATACAGTCATTCGGCAAATGAGTAGGTTATTTTTCCAGATTCTTCAATAATCGCAACTTCGCAAGATTTCAGTCTGATTAGAAATGTCAAAGTATGACAATTGACATTCAAATCCATGACATGACATTTCAGGCAGGTTTTGTCTACGGGCGGGTGCAGAGCCATAGACATAGAATCGCAGCCGTCTGCATAGATCATAGATATAGAATGCCCTATGGTGCAGCCCGTAGACAGAGAATGTAGACCTAGACCCGTAGACAGAGAATAGATATAGACATGCTCTTAGAATAATAATAATTGTTAAAGTAAGACGACGCATATGCAAAATGTCTATGTGTGAGCAAGACGCAGCATAGTTTTTCTATCTCTATTTGCGTATCGGCAGCGTTGCCAATTTAGCTCTTTTAGAGCTAAATTTAGCTCTATTTTCAATTAATCAGCTCCATAAAAACGATGTTAGCTCTATAGCTCTTTAATTTTAAAATTTCAGCTCCATTCCAATGCATGAAAAACAAACTTCTGTTCTTCAAAATGTTAGGTGTGTATCCGAATTTCATGCAGACCAACGAGTAAAATAATACATCGAGCCATATTTAGTCTGTGATTTGAACTACGGGCGGGGAATTACCGTATAGTTTTATTTCGTTCGTTTCATTTATGTACTTACTACGTTTCGTTCGATAATTCATTCTTTGATTTTGGTAATTGGTGTACGATCGTGGTGGAGTACTGTGTTGATTATTTGTGTAGTTGTAGTGCGAATTACAATAAATTAGTATAGGAAAGTGCAACAAGCAAAATGTCATCGAGTAGGCCATACACACAAAAGTTCCGTAAAGAATGGCTCTCCGAGACTGCTTTTGAAGGTTGGTTGAAAGAAGTTAGTAATGACAAAACCAAAGCGTATTGCTGCTATTGTCGAAAATTGGTACCATGGCAACATATGATGTGGAAAACTCAGGACCAAGCACAAGTGGATTACAATTAGTAACCCACAATTTTGATAGTTCTGACGACGAATAAAAAAAAACTCTCATTAATCTAACAAAAACTAATATCATGTTATGTTTTTCTATATTAATAATTAAAATGTTGATTTTTAAACTTTCTTTTATTTTAGCTCTTTTTTTTCCAAAAAATTAGCTCTATTTTAGCTCTTTTTCGAAGGTACTCTAGCTCTCTTTAAAAAACTGAGTTGGCAACACTGCGTATCGGTTTTTGTTGTCTGCCATCAGTAGTCAGCGTATTTTCGTTGATAGAAGCTTATTTTGTGTGATTTACTGCTTTAGTGATATTCCAGAAGGTATTATTAAGTGTGTAGTGATGGTGAATTGCAGTATTTACGGCTGTAAAAGCCGTAGTGATCGAAATCAACCAAACATAACCTTTCATCGGTAAGTAGCATTTTTTATCTATTACAGCAAGTAAATCAAAGATTATTGTACTCAAGACTATTTTCTGTCAATAACAAGCAAAGTTTATTGATAATTAACGTCTAAAAAGACGATAAATCCTAACTTGTTTTTCATATTAGCCGGCCAAAGTGTGAGGCAATTTATGTTAGGTTGTTATCTATGTCACTTCATGTCATTTGTAAATTGTCGGATAATAACTTGACGGGGATACCAGCACTTGATTATTTTTACCCCTAAACGTATTTTTCTTTTTAGGTTTCCGAATGATCCATTTTTTTAAAATAAATGGATTGACTGTACGGGCCGAGTTAACTGGCATCCAAGTCGTCACTCCCGTATTTGCTCACGACATTTCGAAGACAGTTGCTTTCGACAGAACTTAAATCGTACCTACTTAAATCCACGTGCGATACCCACACTTTTCATCCAGGTAAAGTAAATATATTACTTAATTTGTTATTAATATGAATTACATTACTCGTAGTAGACGTACAACCAAAATAATAAGAACGAGATTACCCACACAATGGGGGTAAAAGTCTAAGTATGGCAATATTAAATGCACGAAGTTGTAATGATGTACTTATGTCGAACTATCGCTATCCCTTACCGTTATACGCTGAGGACTTGTCTATATCTATTCTCTGTCTACGCCTAGACCATAGCATTCTAAATCTATGCTGTAGACCATAAGACCATGATTAGACCTTTCGTCTATGTACAGACGCAAATCAAACGCAATCGGCAAAATATAAAGAGGTATCCGTATAATCCGTAAGAGAGAATCGTAAATCTAGTTATCTATTTCATGTTACTTATTTACATAATTTTACAACAGAAGATACAGAAATAAAATTATTTCGAGCTCTCGTTCGGAAACGAGAGCTTACCTCTGACATAGATCATTCACTTTTGACAGTTTTGAACTTTGACATAATTGACGTTTCAATAATAATAGTGGATAGTGCAACGGGATAGTGTAATATTTTTTTACAATTTTTGTAAGCTTTATGAATGTAACTAGATACCGTAGAGTAGCTACACTTCTTACTCAGGTTTGTAATTAAATTTTACACGACAAACCAAGTTACTTTAAGCTATTACACATTGTGTACCTAACCTCTATGAAAACATAATCATACACTTTGATATAACTACAGTGGATTATGAAAATGGATGCTGCTACAAACCACACGTCGATAAAGGAAGGAAAAGCTGAAATACTTCTCAAAACCGATCAGGTTTTCTATAACCCAGTGCAAGAATTCAACAGAGATTTGAGTATAGCTGTGTTGACAATATTTACCAATGATTACAAAGCTGAGGTACTCAAAAAAAATGAAAAGTACGCAGCAAACAGTAAATGTACAGAGACAGCTGATACAAAGGTTTGTTTATAATTTATTTACTTTACTATAACAATGAGACAATAAAAAATAATAAGTATGTAGCCCCTGTGAGCCTAAAAAAGCCTCTTTAGCAGTTTCATATTAGAATCATAATATTAATGACACAACAATCTATCTAATTTCATTTTCATCTTTATTGCTAGCACGTTAGGTTCAAAGTTGATTGGGAAAATTTGACAGTGACGGATAGCGTGAAGTGCTTTCTGATTCTGCTAAAGTGGCCTTTTAGACCTCCTGTGTGTAATGCAATATGTTCTCATTCAGGCCATTATCTCTGTACCAAATGTCATTTAAATTGGTTCAGTAGTTTAAGCGCGATTGCATAACACACAGACAGACAGTAACTTCCGCATTTATAATATTAGTATTGTTTTTAAGTTGAGAATAAACTTTACATTTATGTTTAATCTGGCCAAGTTCTGGTGCTATAAAGTTTAACAATTTTAAAACTTCTTTAATAGATCTCTCTTCACCATCTTTCTATTAATTACCTAATTTCTAAGCATAATAGGATACATTGCTTTTTCAGGTAGATATAACAATACTAGAAGCCCTTTCAGCAACTGGACTAAGGAGCATCCGGTATGCTAAAGAAGTGCCAAATATCACTAAGATTGTTGCCAATGACCTGTCAGAGAAAGCTGTGGACACTATCAAGGATAATATCATTCATAATAATGTGGCGGATTTGATTGAAACCAGCCAGGATGATGCTTGGTAAGGGTTTTGTTTTGCTTTACTTGAGCAAAGGCCTCCCTCAAGTCCTAAGTAAGATTAAGAGAACAGATTTGTATGTTTGTAACAGATAAATTCAAAAGCTATTGGACAGATTTCAAAAATTCTGTTGTCATTGGAATACTACATTATCCCTGAGTAACTTAGGCTATATTTATTACTAGAAAAAATTAGGGATCCTTAAGAAACTGGCAGAACGGACGCAGCGATAGGTGAGAGTGTTTGTACTTTATATTTTAAAGTATTTGTGCGGGCTAGGCACATTTGTTGCTGGGGTTGGTGAGAAATGAAAGCCGGAGAGAATTCTTGAGAGATCTTCTTTATTCTTGAGATGTTCTTCTTCCTATGTGTGCCCGCCAACTGTACCGATGTTCCAAAATCGCTCTCAATTTATACTATTTTCGTTAAGAAAAATGTAGGCCCACAGGACTTTTCGGCCAATCAGCGCAAAGATACCATCGGTGCAGTTAGTGAAGGTACGACGTTACGTTACCGTAACGAGAACATTACACACATTTTCCTGTTTTTCACTATGTTTTTCTATGACAACATACTATAAACTATGTATTTTCGTAATCTGTGTATCGTAAACTATCTAACAAAAATATAGAACATAGGAAATTCCAACATAAAATGTTATGTAAACATTACGATGATTGACATAAAACTATAAAAATCTGTTACAAAACTACTAAATTCTTATAAGAAACAAACTTAAAACTTATTAGAATAACATGAATAAACATTAAAGAGAGAATAAACCTTATATACTAACATAAAAACTAATGAAAGTCTATGTACATAACATTTCTAAATGTTTATACCTAATCACTATAGTTTGTTTCATTAGAACTGCGCTATTTACAAGTTACTATCACTGTCCCGCACATCACTCCCGCCGTGCGACCGCGTCGCATTCAGTTCCGGTGCGGGCACGTCGTCCGTAAGCAGAGGCAGGATCACCAGCTTCCTTACCGGCCGGCGCAGGACACCTCCCTTGGTCTGCACGTCCACCGTCCGCACGATGCTGTCTGGACCAGGATACACCGCGATGACTCGTCCTCGTATCCACACGTTGCGGGGCAGGTTCGGGTCGACGATCTGCACGAGGTCGTTCACTTGGACTGGTTGACCTCGTCCGTGGGGCTCCCGCCGGTGTTGGAGCTCAGGAAGGTACTCCTTCACCCAGCGGAGCCAGAAGACGTCTGCGAGTCTGTGCAGCTCGCCAGCTGGACCGGGAGATGGCGTCTTGCTCGGTGAATGTGCCCGGCTGTGGCACACGTCCAGGACCCCCCAGCAGGAAATGGTTGGGAGTCAGGGCCTCGGGATCTTCTGCACTGACGGAGACGTGCGTCAGCGGACGACTGTTCACTGTATACTCCACTTCAGCGAGTAGAGTAGCGAGGACTTCTTCGGTGGGGTGGCGCTCATGCAGTGTCGCTGTGAGAGCCGTCTTCACTGAGCGAACCATTCGCTCCCAAGCGCCGCCCATAAATGGAGCTCCCGGCGGAATGTAGCGCCAGGAGATCGTCCTCTTCGCTGCTTCTTCTGAAGTCGCCGCGTCGATAGACTGTCGAAGTTCCTTGTCGGCAGCCTTCAAGTTGGTGCCGTTGTCCGACCAGATTTCAGTAGGGCAGCCTCGTCGCGCGATCATTCTTCTGACCGCCATCACTGCAGAGTCAGCGCTGAGAGAGCCGGCGATTTCCAGGTGTATGGCTCTCGTGGTGAGACATGTGAAGATGGCTACATATCTCTTCTGTCTGGTTCGTCCGACGGTCACGGAGAGAGGCCCGAAATAGTCGACGCCGGTGTACGTGAAGGGTCGCTTGTGGTGTGCTAGACGACACGCTGGCAGATCCCCAGTTCGTGGATGTGGCGGCGCTTGAGTCTTCATGCGGCAGAAGAGGCATCTTCGGAGGATTGCGCGTGTAATAGGGCGCAATCGTAATACCCAGTATTGCTGTCTGCACTCGTTGACTGTTGCCTCCACGCCGGCGTGATGGAGTTGTCGATGTATGGCCTGTATCCACAGCTTCACCGTTGGATGATCTCCGTCGACTACTAGCGGGTTCTTGAAGTCTTCCTGCATGTCTGTGGCCGCTCGGATACGGCTCCGGATTCGGAGTAAGCCGTTTACCGATTCAACGCTGAGCTGATGTAGGCGACTTTCTTTGGCGATCGGCTTCCCACTGTTCAGGTTGTCTATGTCTTCCAAGAAGGCTTCTTCCTGTGAAGACCGCATCAGCAACTCTTCAGCTCTCTTGAGGAGCTCGGCTGTGACTGGAAGCAGCTTGAGTAAATGTTTCCTCGGTACTGCGGGCGCCTGCTGTTTAGCTGCGGTCGGCTTGTTTCTCTTCCAGGTAGGATCCGCCTCTTTGTTCTTCTTGGTTCGTCGGTAGTTGACCTTCTGTCTAGGAGCTCTACAGAGCTCGATGAACTGCAGAGCTCGCGCTGTTGAATACCGGAGGCGGTCCCAGCTTGAGAATTTAGCCGGATCAGGCAGACCCTCAGCTAGCTTCAGTCTTCTTCTGTCGGTGACGTGATGCGTCTTCTCTTCGTCGGAAGGCTCTTCTGGTGCTGTCCTTGCGGTTCCTGTAGGCCAGGAGTCTTCTGTCAGGTATAAGAAGTCCGGCCCTTTGTACCATCGATGATCTCTATTGAAGGCGGCTGGTACATCTCGGGTGGCGTCGTCAGCCACGTTCTGTTTCGTCGGAACCCAGCGCCAGTCGTTGACCTTGGAACTTTCTTCTATTGCTGCCAGACGATGAGCCACGTAGGGTTTGTAGGAACGTGACCCCGTCCTTATCCAGGTGAGTACTGTCTTGCTATCGGTCCAGAACACTTTTCGGTCAGGCTTCCTCTCGTGTTCTTCTATGACTGTTTCGGCGAGTCTGGTTCCCATGACCGCTGCTTGCAGTTCCAATCTTGGGATCGAAGTCAACTTCAAAGGTGCCACTTTTGCCTTGGCCATGATGAGTGATATGCCGACTTCGCCGTCCGATGTTACAGCTCTCCAGAAGAGGACCGCAGAGTAGGCCGATTCACTAGCATCGCTGAAAATATGGAGCTCTAGGGAAGCGGCGTCGCTGTAATGTAGATATCGCCGCGGGATTGCCAAGTCGTGGAGACTTTTCAGGTGTCCCATCCACGCGTCCCATTGTTCCGCTAGATCCTCGTCGATTCGGTCGTCCCACCCGGTTCCTCGGCGCCAAACTTCTTGAAGTAGTTGCTTCGCTCGTATCGTGACAGGCGAGGCGAATCCTAGGGGGTCGAAGAGCGACATAACTATCCTCAAGGCTTCTCTCTTCGTTGGCTGCTTTCCTTCTATTAACGTCGATGGGATTCTTGCTAAGTTGAGGTTGAAAGTGAGCTCGTCCGAGTTGATTTTCCAGATGACTCCTAGTACTCGTTCTGTCTTTTCTTCTGATCTGTATAGTTCCAGGTCGTCTGCTCTATGCTGTTCTCCCAGTGCTTCTAGGAGTGATGCTGAGTTCGACTTCCACTGTTTAAGTTCGAAGCTGGCTTTGCTGTGCACTTCACGCACGCTCTTCGTTATTCTTTCAGCATCTTCCAGGCTTCGGAAACTATCGAGGTAATCGTCGACGTAGTGTTTCTCGATAATGGCAGCTGCGGCTTCCGGATGAGTCTTCTCATATTGCTTTGCATTCAAGTTCTTCACATATATCGCTGTTGATGGTGAACTTGATGCTCCGAAAATCAGCGATGTCATTCTGTATTCTTCTGGAGGTCGGTTGTCGCGACGATCTCCACGCCACAGGTACCGCAGTGCATCTCTATCTTCTGTACGTAGCTTGACCTGCATGAACATTTCCTTTATGTCCGTTGTCACTCCGATTAGGTGCTGTCGAAAGCGCATGACGACGCCTGGTAACGACTGGAGTAGATCTGGACCTTTGAGCAGCATGTCATTGAGTGCTACTCCCTTGGTCTTGGCTGCGGCGTCGTGCACAACTCGGAGTTTCTCCGGCTTCATAGGATTGATAACAGCAAAATGAGGCAGGTACCACGTCTTCTGTGGTGTCTTCTGAGACGGCGCAGGCTCGGCGTAGCCTTTTTCTATAAGGGCGTCCATCTGTTCGACGTATTTCTTCTTCAGGGCTGGATCACGGTCGATTTTCTTTTCGATGTTGAAGAGTCTCTTTAGTGAGTTATCGTAGTTATCTGGGAACTTAACATCTTCTTTCTTCCAGAGAAGGCCGGTCTGGTATCTGGTTTCTTCAATCTTCTCAGTTTTCTGTTCCAGTATTCGGAGTGCCTTTTCTTCTGGGTCGGTCTTCGGTCTCTTCGGGTTTATGCAGAGGGCGTCCAATTCGAAGTACTTCTTCACCAAGTCCTCAAGGTCATCTTCTGGATCTTCGATCATATGTGACACGAAGTCTATCTTCTGTCCGAAGGATCTCGTTTGGCTTCCATGAAGGACCCACCCCAGTGGCGTGAGAGATGCCACCGGATGGTCCTTGTCGCCTTTTCGTGTTTCTCTGGTAAGCAGAAGATGCCAATTGTCTTGCCCGATGAGGACTTGTGGCTTCGCGTCGGGGTAAGATAGATAGCCCTTGATGTCTAATAGATGACCACCCATCTACTAATTCTTGCGGAACCCGTTGAGATGAGACTTTTAAGTTCTTCACTGTTCTTGCTTGAATTCGCTCTTCTTTGTTGTTGATCCCTTTCAGCCCGATAGTCACCCGTCTTGACGTTGATTCCGCCGTCTTCAGTTCGTTGATGGTTTCTATTTTCAGCGGGTCTATGGGTCCTGTTGCTCCGACTGTCGTGGCGATGCTGTCGTCGATGAGCGTCACTGTTGACCCGTCGTCCATCAATGCGAAGGTATCGACTGTTCCCTTTGGTCCTTTCACCTGGACCGGCAGGATCTTCAGATAGGATTGCTTCTTCATTGTCCAAGTTGAATTTATAACTTCTGTTGCCTCTTCATGTTCTGTCTTCTCTGCCTTCTCTGTGTTCTTGTCGTAATGAAGCATCTTGTGGTGGGAGTATTTGCAGCTGTTGACACCACACGGCTTCGGTCGGCAGTTGTGTACCTTGCTTCTGTATCGCAGGCATCTGAAGCAGAGGCGTTTGGACTTCGCAGTATCCCATCTTGAGTTGGCATCCATCTTCTTGAATGCTTCACATTCTGTGGCATTGGTGTGACTTTTTTCTTCACATATGAAACACTTCGGTGTGGTCTTCTCGGTCACGTTGTTGACCCGTTGCGTCTTCTTCTGGAATGCGGCCGTGGACGGTGCTGCCACCTGTTCAGGTAGTGCGTAAGGCGCGCATAGTTCGGTTTCTCTCTTGAAGAACTTCTCTATCTTGATGAGGCAGGGGTCTTCTCGCGGCTGTGTAGCTGAGAAGTCGTAGTATCTATACCGTAGTGTCGGGGTCAGCTTGTCTACCAATGTCTTTGCAAGTTCAGGGTTGTACATGTAGTTGAAACAACCCAAAGTCTTCAATGTTGCTACGACGTTGGAGATCTTCGTAGCGAATATGCATATGTCCCTCGGTGACTCGGAGAGGCGCGGCAGGCTTCGAAGAGTTTCCATCTCCAACATGGCTATGGACTCTGGTCTTCCGAATCTGGACTCCAATGTCTTCATTATTTCTGTTGGGTGCGCATTCGTAATCAGCAACCCTTCTACTGCTTCCTTGGCTTTGCCCTTTAGGTTTCTTCGCAATCTGTTCGTATTCTCGACGGCGCTGAACATCGCTTCAGTTTCATGGTAGGCGGCTCGGAAAGGTAGCCACTCCTGGTGCGACCCACTGAAGAAAGGTAGCTCGATAAACTTGGGTCGTTGGGCGGTGCTGACAGCCCTAGTGATGGCTTCAGCTAGGAGGGCTAAGTCTTGGCTAAGGTACTTGACGTACTTCTTCATGCTTCTGTTCGTTGAGGATAACCGTTGGTTCTTCTGGATGGCGATAGGGCTCGTTGGTGATGGCTAATACTGGACGAGTATCCTGGTTTTCCAACCAATTGTCCACTCTTGCATTGACTTCTGAGTAGAGGGAGACGTCATCTTCTTCTCCTTCTATTATTTCTTCTTCTGTTTCATCTTCTTGTTCTAGTGCGGCCAGGCGTGCTGCAGCTAGTTTGACTTGGAGGCGAAGCAAATCTTCCTTTGCTTTCGCTATCTTCAACTGTTTCGACTTGCTATGAGTCGATCCCCCCCCACCCCCCTTCTTGCTAGGGGGGGAGAGGTGCTGTGGGCCGGTCGGCTTCGACGTACCGGCGTGCTTGACAACTCGCTTCACTGTAGAGGCATCCGTTTCTTCGCGAGTATCTCTGGAAGGGACAGCGGCGGGCGGCATCATCAACTGTTTCGATTTCGCACCCATAGTAAGCGTCGTCGCAGCGGAAGGGGCGACAGAGGAGGCGGCGGCGCTAGCGGGGTGCGAGGGGGGCGCCACATTTGCGGCCGAGGCGGAGGTCCGTGCGGTCGAGGCGCTGGCGGCAGAAGTCACTGTAGCTGGGTCGGTCGTCGCGGAGGTGGCTGTATTATCTGTATACTCCGTGGCAGTTGTCCCTGTCTGTGTCGATTCGGTAGTGGCTTCCGTACTGGTACCGGTCGCTGAGGTCCCTGTAGTGGTTTCAGACAACGACGGCTTCTGTTCGCTCGACGGCTTCCGGCCCCTCCCCTCAGAACGCGTAACAGGCATGATGACTGTTGATTCAATCGGCGATCTTGAATATCTTCACTGGATACGATCTTCAAGGCTTCTTGCTTGACTATTTTCTTCCGGCGATATTCCCCACAATAAATCCGGCGAGCGAAGGACCATTAAATGTGCGGGCTAGGCACATTTGTTGCTGGGGTTGGTGAGAAATGAAAGCCGGAGAGAATTCTTGAGAGATCTTCTTTAGATGTTCTTCTTCCTATGTGTGCCCGCCAACTGTACCGATGTTCCAAAATCGCTCTCAATTTATACTATTTTCGTTAAGAAAAATGTAGGCCCACAGGACTTTTCGGCCAATCAGCGCAAAGATACCATCGGTGCAGTTAGTGAAGGTACGACGTTACGTTACCGTAACGAGAACATTACACACATTTTCCTGTTTTTCACTATGTTTTTCTATGACAACATACTATAAACTATATATTTTCGTAATCTGTGTATCGTAAACTATCTAACAAAAATATAGAACATAGGAAATTCCAACATAAAATGTTATGTAAACATTACGATGATTGACATAAAACTATAAAAATCTGTTACAAAACTACTAAATTCTTATAAGAAACAAACTTAAAACTTATTAGAATAACATGAATAAACATTAAAGAGAGAATAAACCTTATATACTAACATAAAAACTAATGAAAGTCTATGTACATAACATTTCTAAATGTTTATACCTAATCACTATAGTTTGTTTCATTAGAACTGCGCTATTTACAAGTTACTATCACTGTCCCGCACAGTATTAGTCCTACTTAGGACTACTTATGTAGTTAAATACTGCTTATTTCACCTTAAGATATTAGTGGAAAAGGTAAGAGTTTAACATGAGAAAATCCAGGCATAGTCTGACCACAAAAAGTTTATTTGTGAATGCAATTTTAGTCAAAAAAAGGTCTGATCAATCATATATCATCATTGACATTTATGTTAATGACATATATGTTTGCTGTCTTTTGACCTTTTGAGTCTGTTGTGATGTTAATAACACAAAAATCTCTGTGGTAAGTCACCATCAAACTGCCGGCATTTCTGAATTTATTTATTCTTTCTTGATTTCAGTATGCTAATGTACAAACACAAACAGTACTTGAAGCGTTTCGTGGCTATAGACCTGGATCCGTATGGTTGTCCCTCCGTATTCCTCGATGCAGCAGTCCAAAGTGTGCAGGAGGGAGGGTTACTGCTGGTCACTGCTACAGATATGGCAGTACTGGCAGGAAACACCCCTGAAACATGCTACTCTAAATATGGGGCTATTAGTTTGAAGACTAAGTGCTGTCATGAAATGGTGAGTAGCAAGTAGTTAGGACTTTAGTAACCCGTTCCCGAACCGACGTCGGGAAGCTTCGCTTAATCTCTGTGCGGACGTTATTATTTAGCCACAAACTCACGTCATCGTCATCTTAAAATATTTAAAAAAATAACCCTTATTGTGTTTCAGGCTCTAAGGATACTGCTTCAATGTATAGAATCGCACGCCAACCGCTACAGTCGCTACATAGTGCCACTACTCAGCATATCTGCAGACTTCTACATCCGCGTGTTTGTGAGGGTCTTCACCGGCGCCATTCACTGTAAGAAAACTACTAGGTAAGCACACACAAGTGCCAAAGTGTATTGCTACAGTCGCTATATAGTGCCACTACTCAGCATATCTGCAGACTTCTACATCCGCGTGTTTGTGAGGGTCTTCACCGGCGCCATTCACTGTAAGAAAACTACTAGGTAAGCACACACAAGTGCTAAAGTGTATTGCTACAGTCGCTACATAGTACCACTACTCAGCATATCTGCAGACTTCTACATCCGCGTGTTTGTGAGGGTCTTCACCGGCGCCATTCACTGTAAGAAAACTACTAGGTAAGCACACACAAGTGCTAAAGTGTATTGCTACAGTCGCTATATAGTGCCACTACTCAGCATATCTGCAGACTTCTACATCCGCGTGTTTGTGAGGGTCTTCACCGGCGCCATTCACTGTAAGAAAACTACTAGGTAAGCACACACAAGTGCTAAAGTGTATTGCTACAGTCGCTACATAGTACCACTACTCAGCATATCTGCAGACTTCTACATCCGCGTGTTTGTGATGGTCTTCACTGGCGCCATTCTCTGTAAGAAAACTACTAGGTAAGCACACACAAGTGCTAAAGTGTATTGCTACAGTCGCTACATAGTGCCGCTACTCAGCATATCTGCAGACTTCTACATCCGCGTGTTTGTGAGGGTCTTCACTGGCGCCATTCACTGTAAGAAAACTACTAGGTAAGCCCACACAAGTGCTAAAGTGTATTGCTACAGTCGCTACATAGTGCCACTACTCAGCATATCTGCAGACTTCTACATCCGCGTGTTTGTGAGGGTCTTCACCGGCGCCATTCACTGTAAGAAAACTACTAGGTAAGCACATACAAGTGCTAAAGTGTATTGCTACAGTGGCTATATAGTGCCACTACTCAGCAAATCTGCAGACTTCTACATCCGCGTGTTTGTGAGGGTCTTCACTGGCGCCATTCACTGTAAGAAAACTACTAGGTAAGCACACACAAGTGCTAAAGTGTATTGCTACAGTCGCTACATAGTGCCGTACTCAGCATATCTGCAGACTTCTACATCCGCGTGTTTGTGAGGGTCTTCACCGGCGCCATTCACTGTAAGAAAACTACTAGGTAAGCACACACAAGTGCTAAAGTGTATTGCTACAGTCGCTACATAGTGCCACTACTCAGCATATCTGCAGACTTCTACATCCGCGTGTTCGTGAGGGTCTTCACCGGCGCCATTCACTGTAAGAAAACTACTAGGTAAGCACACACTAGTGCTACAATGTAGTGCTACAGTCGCTACATAGTGCCACTACTCAGCATATCTGCAGACTTCTACATCCGCGTGTTCGTGAGGGTCTTCACCGGCGCCATTCACTGTAAGAAAACTACTAGGTAAGCACACACAAGTGCTACAATGTAGAGCTACAGTCGCTATATAGTGCCGCTACTCAGCATACTGCAGACTTCTACATCCGCGTGTTCGTGAGGGTCTTCACCGGCGCCATTCACTGTAAGAAAACTACTAGGTAAGCACACACTAGTGCTACAGTCGCTACATAGTGCCGCTACTCAGCATATCTGCAGACTTCTACATCCGCGTGTTCGTGAGGGTCTTCACCGGCGCCATTCACTGTAAGAAAACTACTAGGTAAGCACACACTAGTGCTACAATGTAGTGCTACAGTCGCTACATAGTGCCACTACTCAGCATATCTGCAGACTTCTACATCCGCGTGTTCGTGAGGGTCTTCACCGGCGCCATTCACTGTAAGAAAACTACTAGGTAAGCACACACTAGTGCTACAATGTAGTGCTACAGTCGCTACATAGTGCCGCTACTCAGCATATCTGCAGACATCTACATCCGCGTGTTCGTGAGGGTCTTCACCGGCGCCATTCAGTGTAAGAAAACTACTAGGTATGCACACACTAGTGCTACAATGTAGTGCTACAGTCGCTACATAGTGCCGCTACTCAGCATATCTGCAGACTTCTACATCCGCGTGTACGTGAGGGTCTTCACCGGCGCCATTCACTGTAAGAAAACTACTAGGTAAGCACACACTAGTGCTACAATGTATCCTCTAATTTATTAAATCTGGGTGTCACACGTCTTCTATACTTTTCGTAAACCTGAAGGGGATGACCTTTCTAGCCATCATCTTTCACACAGTCTTTGAATCAGTCGAGAGAGAGAGAGAGACAGAGTCGATTTGGTCATAAGACTGCGTTTCCACCAGAGAGCGAGGAATGGAATGCGTTTGCTAAGAACCAATAGAATCGCTTCATTTACCTAACCTCGCTCAGCGCAAGCGATTCTATTGGTTCTTAAGGTGGAAGCGCCAGGGTAGCCCGCGAAATTCAAATATTTTTATGTTTTTTTGTAATTTGCTGGTCAGTGTGAAGCTGTATGTTGTGCTATTCATTAAGCCCTATTGAATGACTTTTTCATGAAATAATCATTCAGTAGTGCTTAATGAACATAGAGGGTTAAAATGGTTATAATTTTTTAGATAAATACGCTTTACGGCCGCGAATCGTATTTTGTTCAACATACAGCTTCACACTGACCGGCAAATTGCAAAAAAACATAAAAATATTTGAATTTCGCGGGCTACCCTGGCGCTTCCACCTTAACAAACACATTCCTCGCATACGCATCCTCGCACATCTCTGGTGAAGCCTTAATGCCTTCCTCACGGCATTTTGTTTAAACGTTAAATTCATCAGTTCTAATCAGTAGCTACGGAGCTATCAGGATCTTTGAAAATGTACTCATTTAAATCATAGACACAAATAAACACGAAAATATGTTTTTGGTTTGTTAATATTGATGCCAAACTCACGTTTGACCACTGTCTTACCATTTATTCACTCTTGACTGTTAAGTCACCCTGACTGACGTTATAGCTTTCCGGAAACACAGTTCCTTAATCTCTTCAAAGTTAGAGTGAACAGACTTATTCTGGGCAAGCTCATTCTATTGTCGAATTCGTCTCTGTCACCTTTGACCTAGACTAGAGTAGGTCAAACCCATCTCAAGTAAAAAAAAACTCACTCACTTATATCTTCTCAAACCCAGCTTCATCTTTCCAGCAAGCTAGCGATGGTGTACCAATGCACTGGATGCGACAACATCACCCTACAGCCGATGGGAGGCTTCAAGCCCAATCCTACGGAGAAGAACCCGGCGCAAATGAAGTCCTACCTGCCAACAGCGCCACCTGTTGGCGAGTTTTGTGTCAACTGTAACCAGAGGCATCATGTAAGTCAATAATTAACTTTATTTTCAAGTTTTTTTTTTGTTTCTAAGTGATTTTTTGCGACTGTATTCTGTTACCACTGCAAAGATTATATTGGTTTATAATTCAAGTGCTATCAGAAATATACAATCGCGCAAAACTAATTTGCTTTCTACTACATGTCTTGTCCTTAGTTAGAGTATCAAAGAAAAAAATATTTTAAGTACGTAATTTATTTTCCAAAAAAGTACATGGTGATAAATTGATAACATGTAGGTTCAGTCATATTTTACCAATAGGCATGCAAAAGTTATAGTTTGATGCTTAAACAGTAAAGGCATTATGCTTGCCGAATACAGATAACTTATCATCAGCCTATTCTGTAACAATATCATCTCTGATAATATAAATGAAGGGAGTTTCAGGTGAGCTGTACCCATTGTTGGGCACACTCCTCTGCCTCTGACAGGGAATAGATGATGATTATAAAATGGTTTTTCTTCCAACTACGCAATAATTTCATCATAACTAACCTAAATAGTGAGAACAAAGCAGCACTTTACTGCTTCAGAGTAAAACAGTGCAGTAATGTATGTATGAAAATCCATTACTGCACTGTTTTAAAGCAAAAACAGTGCAGTAATGGATTATCAATTTATCATACATACATTACTGCACTGTTGTATGCATAGTCAACTAGATTGGTACCAGCCAATCAGTGCTATTCTGACCACACAACAGGCCGCAGTACAATAAAATCGCATGCATGACCAACTAGTTTTATACCAGCCAATCGGCGCTATTTTTATTACTAATAAATGAACGTAAGACCGACGAATTGACGAATCGCAACCAGAACGTGTGGTAGTTAAATGAAAAGCAGATTATGAACCTCGTAATAGTTACGTTTATAATGGGGTATTTTACTAAAAAAATCTAATTAGTCCGTCTGATAGATTTTCAATAAATATTGGACACGTATTTTTTCTTTTTTCACGTAAACAAATAATAAAGAGGATACAGCGAGTTGAAGACACGCGTGACGTCATTTGGCTTGGTAAAAATGTACTAAATTTACCAAGCCAGATGACGTCACGCGTGTCTTCAACTCGCTGTATCTCCTTTATTTTTGGTTTACGTGAAAAAAGAATATTTTTTGAAAATCTATCAGACGGACTAATTACATTTCTTTAGTAAAATACCCTATTGCCCTTGTGTTTTAAAACCCTCGCTAAAGCTCGTGCTCCAAACTAACACTCAATGCAATTATAAGTCACTTTATGCTCGATGCAACAATCTACTATTATTTTCCCCAGCTAGGTGGCCCGATCTGGTCAGCACCAATACACGATGAACAGTTCGTGAGCCGGGTCCTGTCGCACGTGGAACACAACCCGGACCTGTTCGGCACCGCCAAGCGCATCGCGGGCGTGCTGGCCATGGTCCGCGAGGAGCTGCAGGACGTGCCGCTGTACTACACCATGGACAAGCTGTTCGGGAGGGTGCATCTGGAGACCATGCCGATGTTGGTGATGAGGTGAGTGTGTTTTGAGTCTCCTAACTAGTATTCTAAATATGAAAGTGAGCTTCTTTGTTGTGTCTTCACGTCGTAACAGCTGAACGCACTTTTTTACACACGGATAGACCATGTCTCGGAATAGGACATAACAATTTTCATCCCGGGAATATGTTTCCATGGGATAAGTTTTCGTTCAGAAGAGTAATTTTATTTTTTCGTTAGAGGTTTGGTTAAACGAGATCGCGTGGCTTCGGCGATAAGTTTTTCGAGGTAGCGTGCATTCGTTGTTAAGTGTTTCGTATTAGTAAACTTACGAACACGTTTTATTCGGTGTTACATTTTTCGAAGTCACGTAACACACTCAAAAATAGCCCGACGCTGGCAGAATTTTCTTTGTTTCTTAGAATAGAGGTAGTGTTCTTTCTGTGTTGATCAATTTTAAACCATTAATTACCAAATAAATGTCATTTACCATTAGTTTACCATACAAATGTATTTTGAACGAAAGAAATAGTTTATTCCTTTCCTCGCAAGAAAACGTACATTTCTGATTATACGTGTGTACAATTTTATTCGAGATTATTTCAATCCAGTGCTCTTAACTCAAGTTTCGCATTGACAAAACGTATGAGTTGCAATGGAATTTGAAATTTGATCACACAATATAGAGTATGAACAATGAGTTACAATATTTCATAATTATTCCTTGTTCTGAATTCAACTCTACATTTTTATATTGTCATTTGTGAAACTGATCTTGGTTGGTTTGGGGATATGCGGTACAGAGAGTAAAGTCCCGCACACCTCAATTGAAAAGGAGGATCCTCCGACCAGGCGGATGTTGTGCCTGGCGGGCTACTGCCCGATAGTTAACATTTGGTCTGATGTATACTACTCTGTCAAGAAAGTACCGGGAAAAGATCAATAATACACAAAATGTCTGTTATTCATCCAAATTTATTTTATCACCTTCAAAGTATGCTCCTTTAGAAACGATACACTTGCGCCAACGAATAATCCATTCATCAAAACATTTTTTAAACGCTGCTTCCGGAATTGAGTTCAGTTCTCGCCGCGAATTCTCCTTTATGTCTTCTATCGATTGAAAACGGGTGCCACGAAGTGGTAATTTGAGTTTAGGAAAAAGAAAAAAGTCAGCAGGAGCCATATCTGGTGAATATGGTGGTTGCTGGATGGTATTTGTTGAGTGTTTGGTTAAAAATTCGTTCACAATGATAGCCTTGTGCGAAGCCGCATTGTCGTGGTGCAAAATCCAAGAATTTTCTTTCCACAAATCTGGCCTTTTTCGTCGAATTTGCTCTCTTAAACGCCGCATAACGCTCAAATAATATTCTTTATTTACCGTTAGACCTTCCGGTAAGAATTCAGAGTGCACAACACCGCGATAGTCAAAGAAAACAGTCAACATGACTTTGACTTTTGATCGACTTTGGCGTGGTTTTTTCGGTTTCGGTTCAGTTGGAAGGCGCCACTCCGAAGCTTGTTGACTAGTTTGCATGTCAAACTCGTAAACCCACGTCTCGTCACCAGTAACAATGCGTTTCATGAATGTTGGGTCCGAACTGACTCGTTCTAGCATGTCCTCAGCGACTTTCATGCGATTGAGTTTTTGGAGAAAATTCTTTTGGGACTAGCCGAGCAGCAACATGTTTCATACCCAAATGATTAGTTAAAATGGTACGGATCGACTCGTGAGATACAGAAAGTTCGGCGGCTATCTCTCTCAGAGTTGAATGGGGATTTTCAGTCACTATTTCCTTCACTTTTGCGATGTTAACTTCAGTTGCAGACGTTGACGGCCTACCAGAGCGAGGCAAATCTTCCATCACATCTCGACCGCTTTTGAACGCTTTGAACCACTCACAAGCACGAGTTTTTGATAAAGTCGATTCACCGTAAGCCTTCTGTAACATTTTCAGTGTCTCCGAACACGAAATTCCATTGGCGATGCAAAATTTAAGACAATCTCTTTGTTCGATATTTTTGTACATTATGAAATTCGCAATACACACTATATATGATATTACTAAAACCAGCACTGTATTTAATATAAATAACAGATGCAACTCAAACTCCGCGCCAAAATGGAAAACAGTTGTGCCAATCTAACAACTACAAAAAAACAAAAATTTGAATTTGGAACCATAAACAAATCATCCATTCCCGATACTTTTCTGACTGAATGTATGTTCAAATCGTACGGTAAACTCTGCTTGCGCGATGCAGGATTTCAACGTTGTAGTTCGCTGCTAGTCGGATAGATGGCATCGCGGTTCTTTTTGTTGCGATGTAGATTTGCTCCGTTGGTTTTTTCTTGTGGCGGTATTGATGCCGCTACAGTTGGGTTCCTGGGTTGGTTGGGTTGGGTTGGGAATCCTCTTTTAGTGCTGCCCTACACTCCCCAAGGAACCTACATGCCAAATTTCAGCTCTCTACTACCAGTAGTTTCGGCTGTGCGATGTCTGTCAGTCGTTCAGTCACTTGAGTAACGGAAGAATTTTATAAACAAATAAGGATTTAAATTCTAAACCTACTAACATAGCCTATAAGCTCTAGATGTTACTAATCATAATGGATCATGTTATCAATAAATAATATTCGCAGATCAGCAATCCTGAACTCAGGGTACAAGGTATCGTACTCGCACGCGTCACGCATGTCCATCAAGACGGGCGCGCCGCCGCGCCTGGTGTGGGACATCATACGCACGTGGGAGAAGACGCATCCCGCCAAGCCTGCTAAGTATGCATTCTTATTATTCTTCTAGGTTAAGAATGGAAGAAAGCAATGGAATCCTTCGCCCTGCAGTAGGACGAAATAGGCTAGAAATAAAATTCAATAAATTCTTGTTAGTCTAAACTCTAGATAGCAGAAAAAAATAGCCCCAATATCACTACACAGTATAAAACAAAGTCGCTTCTCGCGTCTGTCTGTCTAAATCTTCAAAACTAACGCAACGCATTTTGATGCGGGTTATTTTAATAGATAGAGTGGTTCTCGAGAAAGGTTTTAGTATATGATTGGTTAAGGTTTTATAATAATAATAATAATAAGTTTATGCATGGGCAAACCGTATACGTCGGTACAAGCGGCGAGTGGAGCGATACACTCAGAATCGCACATTCCAAAGCAATGAGAGGTGGGTTTATAGGGCTTGGGAGCGACCAGACCAAGGTGTGACTGATACGCGCCTACCGGATGATGATGCCATGTGTTCATTCTGGCGCAGCATCTGGTCGGTGCCTGTCAGTCATATCGTGGACTCGGGAGGTCGAGCGCGCGTGCGATCCGATACCAGAAATGGGGGCAATTAACATCAGCCCCCAAGATGTAGCTCGTGCAGTCCGTCCGTTGCCTAACTGGAAATCTCCGGGACCGGACGGGCTGCACAACTTTTGGATTAAATGGTTCAAAAGATCGCACGCTCGCTTGGCATCTCAATTCCAGTCTGCGTTAGAGTCAGGGTCGCTGCCCCAGTTCCTAACTATAGGAATAACCCACCTGCTCCATAAATCAGGTAGTACCGCGGAGCCTAAAAATTATAGACCGATCACGTGTTTACCGACGGTCTATAAAGTTCTTACATCCATTTTGAGAGGAAAGATTAACCATCATATTGATAGTAATTCAATAATGTCTTCTTCTCAGAATAGATGTAGGAACGGGTCCCGCGGTACTAAGGAGCTGCTCCTCATCGACATAGCCATTAGCCAACAGGTTCGACGTTCCCGAAGAGATCTGTCGACATGCTGGATAGATTATAAGAAGGCCTATGACTCGGTGCCACATACATGGCTCATGAGGGTGCTGGAGCTGTACAAAGTTGATGCAGTTTTACGCGCCTTCCTGATGTCGTGTATGGGGCAGTGGAGGACGGTTCTTCACTATCCAGGGTGTCGACAGATCCAGGCGAACAGCGAACCGATAAGGATTGAGCGTGGCATATTTCAGGGTGACAGTCTGAGTCCACTGTGGTTTTGTCTGGCCCTCAACCCTCTCAGTACATTGCTGGAGGGTTCGGGCCAAGGCTACCGGTTGAGAAGAGGTGGTCAGGTCATATCGCACCTCCTTTACATGGATGACTTGAAACTCTTTGCTCCTAACAACTTGCAACTGATGAAGCTACTGAAGGTAACAGAAACCTTCAGTGGCGCCATCAGGATGGAATTTAGTTTGGACAAATGTGCGGTCATGCATGTAAAGCGAGGGGAGATTATGGAATCCGTGGGAACATAACTCTCGGATTCCATAGACCTTAGGTCCCTCTCCTCAACCGAAACTTACAAGTATTTGGGTATGTCGGAAGCGTTAGGCATCAGTGCTACTGACATGAAACAATCGTTGAAGGAGCGCTTCTTTGGCCGCCTGAACAAAGTACTTAACAGTCTTTTATCAGGCGGAAACAAGGTGCGCGCCTTCAACGGTTGGGTCATGCCGGTTTTGATGTATTCTTTCGGCATACTCAAATGGACTCAGACGAAACTTGACGCCCTGGATAGGAGGGTACGTTCATTGCTTACCGCAAATCGGATGCATCACCCACGGTCATCGGTGATGAGGCTGTATATCCCGCGGAAGTGCGGGGGTCGTGGCTTCTTAAATGCTAAGACCCTGCACAACCGCGAGGTATGCAGCCTTAGGGAATACTTCCTAGAGGCCGACGTGGGTATGCATCGAGATGTAGTAGCGGTGGACAAAGGCCTTACCGCGCTCTCCTTGGCTAACGAGAACTGGCGCAAACCTGTCGTATTAGATACTAACGACCGCAGGGAGGTATGGCAGAGCAAGGAGCTTCACGGACGCTTTTATCGGGTCCTTCATGGGCCCGATGTAGACTTCTTAGCGTCCGTAGCCTGGCTTCGTTTTGGTGACCTCTTCGGGGAAACCGAAGGTTTTGTCTGTGCAATTATGGACGAAGTTATGATGACTAATAACTACCGGAAATACATTGTGAAGGACGGTACGCTTGACATATGTCGGGCATGTCACCGGCCCGGGGAATCCATCCGCCACATTATTTCTGGTTGTTCTAGTCTGGCTAACGGAGACTATTTGCACAGGCACAACCTTGTAGCCAGGATTATCCACCAGCAACTTGCTCTTAAATACAATCTTGTGGAATCGGAAGTACCATACTATAGGTATGTGCCCGACCCAGTTCTCGAAAGTGGTAGTTGCACATTGTATTGGGATCGGTCTATCATCACTGACAGGACTATTGTTGCCAATAAGCCTGATATAGTGGTGATAGACCGACTAGAGCGTCGCGCAATGATTGTTGATATAGCAGTCCCTCATGACGAGAACCTCGTGAAGTCAGAGAAAGATAAACAAACGAAGTATCTTGACTTGGCTCGCGAGGTTGTCAACATGTGGGATGTGAACACAGCAGTCATTGTGCCGATAGTCGTGACGGCCAATGGCATTATTGCCAAGAGCCTCGACCAACATCTCAAGAGGCTCTCGTTGGGCAGCTGGATCAAGGGCTTGATCCAGACAGCAGTACTCCTGGACACGGCGCGCATCGTTAGGAGGTTCCTCTCTCAGGAGCCCTGACCACCGGTAGCTTGGACCCTGTTCCCGATACCGGTGGGCTACTATTTTTATATTTTTAAATGTTTTTTTTTTTAAATATTTAAAAATGTAACTAGTATGTATATATATGAATAAATGAAATAATAATAATAATAAATTTTATTTCAGACCACCACAGATCCATATTCACATTAAAAAAAAAATAGATAGTTATTATAATAAAAAAAAAACAAAACCAGAAATACACATAATGCGCACGGATTAAAAAAAAAATCTATTCAATTATTATGTTAAAAAATAGTTACGTTAAAAAAAAATACAAAATTCAATTCATTAAAAAAAAGGTAAATTCATTAAAATAAAAAAAAAATGACAATAATTGAAAAAAACAATAATACAATAATAAATTGAATAATTAAATTAAATTTAAAATAAATTAACAAATTCATCTAAAATAAAAAACAAAAATAATAATTATTAAAAGAAGGTCAAAAAAAAATAAACAAATAAAATAATAATAAAAACATAGTACAAAAATCAGCACAAAATGCAACACTTAAGCCGCTATTTCCAGCCAACGCTTGTAGGTAAGTCTTGGTCGAAATTAATCTATCAGCAAGTTCTTTTACTATACTATTTCTACACGTACCAACCCTGCACAAAAATGATGCGATTCTGTTCCTCTGAATGGCATTGAACGCATTCAGCCTCGCATCCGCGAACATGCCAGAAGCACTACAATTTCGCTTCAACCCCACGAGTTGTCTGTAAATGTTGTTATACTGGACACGAATGCCATCCCAGGACTTCTTCGTATACTCTGTCCAGAGCTGGCACGTATAGAAATTTTGACAATACGTTCTGAAAAGGTGCACCTTAGTCTGCACATTGGCTTTGAAAAATCTTCTCGCAACCATGTTACCGACAACCGACAGGGCACGACGCTGACGATCAATATCCGCGTCGTCCCTCATGTCAGACGTCAGTATGTGACCAAGGTACCTGAATCTCACCACAACCCTAACTGTCTGCCCCCCGCTGGCAACAGGTGGGACATAGTGAGGCCCCTTTCCCGACCTGAATATCATCAGTTAATCAACAGTTAAGAGGTCGGAAAAAAAGATCTAAAAAATTCTTTACGTCGCGTGCAGTGCGAAAACTGTTGATGATAGAACAAAACGATGTACTACAGTTTTATATAACACATCAATACCTACGAAAAAGTCCGAGATAGCATATGTCTATCATTTATGGTTGACTCACAATAACCATTTTTATGATATTCAAATCCTTACTAATATTATAAATGCGAAAGTAACTCTCTCTGTCTGTCGCGCTGTCACGCCAAAAATACTGAACCGATTTAAATGAAATTTGGTACACAGATAGTCCAGAATCTGAGAAAGGACATGGGCTACTTTTTATCCCGGGAGTATGTTCCTTAGGGACCACGCGGACGAAGCCGCTGGCAGAAGCTAGTTTGATATAAAATACTGTTTCATTTGCAGAGGTGTTTTCACCGATATAGTACAAATCCTTATTATAATAAATATGTTAGTCTTCTTGAGTGTTTAATTTAGAGTAAAATTGTCGTTCACACCATTTACTTTGGATGAATATCTTAGGAGATATCTCAAAATTAAAGTAAGTCGCGCAACCAAATAATTATAACGGAGGTAGAGATGTCCCTAACTGGTTGACACCTGAGAGCAGACGTCGTTGACGGTTGCCTATTGCACTTTTTATTTCAGCTGAATCACAATATTATTGATTCTGGTACCTAATTAGATGTTAACGTTGCTACTTTGGACTAAATAAACATTTATTTGCACCCGTACGAAGCCGGGGCGGGTTGCTAATGGGATATAAAACACAATGACTGTTTTTTTTTTATTGATTTTTTTTTACTATTGTTCTGTGTGTACATAAATAATAAAATAAATAAATAAATGATTACGGCAATCAGAAATGTTTGATTATGATTTTGATGTGTTATAGTCAAAAGTAATCTTCTATCTTTCTAACAAGAAGTTTCTCCCTTTTTCTCTTATTTAGACTGGCAGCAGATCCAGTAGCGCGATTCATCCTGACGCAAGACATCAAAACGGAAAACATAGACCTAAATCCGCGAGGCGACGCTAATCCTACCAGCCGTAAAGATGGACGACTGCGGTTCCAGTACAATCCTACGCCGCACTGGGGACCTGGCTCCAGGGCTGCTGTGAAGTACGTATTGACAATAGGTTAGAGTGAACAGGCTCCTTCTGGGTAAGCTCGCTACATCGTAGACTTTGTCTCCGTCATCTCTGACATAGACTAGAGTCAAGAGCAAACCCATCATAAATGAATAAATAGGTGCGCATGAAGTCTCAAAAGCGCTGTGTTTTCTATTTGAGCAAAGGTTATAAAAAAAAATTACAGTAAGCAATATTTTTTAGGGTTCCGTACCCAAAGGGTAACCAACGGAACCCTATTACTAAGCCTCCTCTGTCCGTCCGTCCGTCTGTCGGTCTGGCTGTATCTCAAGAACCGTAATAGGTAGACAGTTCAAATTTTCACAAATTGTGTATTTTTATTGCCACTATTACAACAAATAATAAAAATTAAGATACGGAACCCTTTGTGTGCGAGTCCGACTAGCACTTGGCCGGTTTTTTTGTGTTGATGACATAGACATTCAAGTAACAATAGTTGATGGAAACATTTTACACTGCTGTCAAAGTTGCCAGCAATATTTTTAAATAAAAATTTGTTCCGGCAACAATACTGTGCAAGTTTTGATGAATACGAAAATGACTACTAAATAAATCTGTCTGTCTAGCCTTTTTGTAACTCAGGATCAGCTTAAAGTCTAACCGGGTGCAGCTTGGTACCAGTACTTTACATGAAGCTAATGTCTAGCTGACCTTCACAGCTCAATAAGGGGGTAATACGACACCCCCTGGCAAGTGCTTGGCAACTGGGCTTAACCCAGTTGTATTTGTCCCTTGGTGCCTATTGGCCTAGTTCTATTCTGTCTCCTGCTTGATACGGAGGGAAGTGGAAATTATATATATTTTTTTTTTCCTACTCCTCCGCTGTACTTTTCTGATTAATTTCGTTGCAGGATCCAAGACAGTTGAATCGTTTCTCCGGGACTCGTCGGGTTTCATTGGCTCGGCGTTTTTCTGGTGGTCGCCACTGTTGATTCTGGCTTTCAGGAGTTGCAGTGGTTGGGAATGTGTGGCGGGCTTGTCCCAAAAAAAAAAAAGTCTGATGTAGTGGTGTCTGCTATTTACAACTATATGCCTAGGCTTCTCCCAACTATATTTGGATCGGCTTCCAGTCAAACTGGAACAGCTGATTTTACGAGGAGCGGCTGCCTACCAGACCTCCACAACCCATTACCAGGGTAATACGGTACTTCTTAGCAAGACTGGAGCCAGATTTACTGGCTTCTGACAATCGGAACGACTGCCAAAGATCTACAAATGACAGCCGGGACCAACGGCGTGCTTTCCGAGGCACGGAGGAAACTCCATATGTTAAGATGGTCACCCATCCACAGACCAACCTTGGCAAGCGTTGCTTAACCTTAAAGATCGACCCGTGCTGTTTTTATAATTTATTTTTATCCTAATAAACCAGAGTTTGCCAAACTTATGACTTAATTTTTGTCTCAGTGTAGGAGAAGAGAAGATGACTAAAGCACTGAGGAATCAAAACAAGCACTCTAAAGACAAGAAGAACGAAAAACGGGATCACTCGTCCAGCGATGACGAAGAAAGGAAGAAAATCAAAACAGGCAGTGAAACTGCTGAGTAATAATAAATGATTTGTATATTGTATTTTGGTTTTTTATTTATGGAATTACTAGCTGCGCCCGCGACTTCTTCCACGTGGAATAGTGCCTTTGGGTTGCATTTTTAATTATTTTAGGCTAATTATTTAGCAAATAAGATACATAAACCTTAGGTACATATTTCCATACAAACTTTCATCCCTTATTCCCTATTGTTATTTTACACCCTTGAGGGAAAACTTTTACAAACTTTGAATGTCATATTTATTTATATCGAATCAACGGCTTAAAAAATAAGTTTCAAGCTTCTAGCTCTATACTTCCATCCATATGACTTTTCATCCTTCCCATTCAAACCCTTAGAAAACCCTTTTTTCGCATTAAAAAGTAGGCCTTTGTCCTTTCTCAGGCTCTAGACTTACACGAAATTCAGTACACAAATGTGTACCGAATTTCGTGAAAGCGCGACAGACAGAGTTCATCATCATCTCATATCAGCCGAAAGACGTCCACTGCTGAACATGGCCTCTCACAAATAGGTTTGCCATAATCGCCACGCTTAGCAGGCGGGTTGGCAATCGCAGTGTATGGTGTTAAGTTTTACAGAGAACGCTGCTGCCCATTCTCTAGTGAGACAGACAGTTACTTTCGCATTTATAAAATTAGTAAGGATTCTATGAGGGTATTGAACTCATGTTAGGCATTTCTTAGGGCCGTTATTATTATCACCGGTGGCTGCTGCATCTGCATCGTCAAGCAATAAAGATCGAAATTCTGATACTTCTGAATTGTTCACAACGCTATAAAATGCCGAGGCAGCGTCCGGCTCACTCATTGCGCTGAGTTGTTAAAATTGTAACGGTCTGTGGAATCAACATTGAGAAAATGCGTTGTACACGGCACCTCTACATTAAAAGTCCTTGAAAAGTGTCTCATCTACACGGCCTGTCCAACCTAAGGGTCTGAGTAGCGATCGGTGTCTCTCGCGAGTAAGCTTACATAGCCCATTGTGTAAACAGAATACATTATTATGAATTAATAATGGAACAAATATTTTAATAATTCATCAAAAACGTTTTGATCGGATTTGTATCCGATCGTGCTGTCAACTGCAATGACAGCTACATTTCAGAACGAAATTGACAGCTCGTTCTGATATTACCCGGCTGAATTGAAAACACGTCTCTTTGATGGTAAAATTTTTATTACCGTCGAAAGTTTCTTCAGCACTAGCGCCACTGCATTTCCAAAATATAACATCAACATTTGCCGGGTAAGAGTATGACGCAAATGCAAGGTGAACGCTACAAGAGAAAGCTATAAATTATTTAATTCATAGTACACACTTATCGTGTAGGGAATAATTGTCGAGTCGTACCGATTACACGTGCCGATGTCATCATCGTTTGTTTATTGAACTGTGACTCCAAGGCGCTGATATTAACAATAACATATTGATTGTTTTGTGAGAAAAATCGTTTCCTCTTACGATAAGAATGCATTTACAAACTTTATTAATTGCATTTTTATTATCTTTCGCGTGTGGTCAAGACAGACAGGTGAGTTTTGTTGTTGTGCATATTTTTATTTTATTGTAAGGCCTATTTTATTGCTTGGTTCAATGTTGTTGACATCCTCTTTTTTGTTTAGCGTTGTCTCTTTGTGTTTAGAAGGCAAAGGTCAGCAATGATCACTGATATTGAGTCGTTGTTCGTTAAACTAAAGTCTACTACATTTAATCCTTCTAAATTTCACAATTGTGGCTTAGACATTAATTTATGTCCTTTGTCTAAAATGGTTTAATACCAAAAAGGTTATCATGAACTCCTTTTTACTTAGCCTTGCTCTAGTACTTTGGTGTCATGCTATACATCCTCCCACTAAACCCAATAATCTAATGTTTACATTATTCTGACCTTATCTAAATGTATATGTAACCCACATTACTTGAATAATTTTGTTTATTTGTATTAAAAGGTACAGTCAATAAAGCTTCTTGGTATGCAGACAAAAATGGTAATTTTTCCACTGCTTTGCCAATTACTGGGCACCAAGAGTTTGTAACAAGGAATATACCTAATCATTTTGAAATAACTACCTACCTTTATTACAAAACCATATTTATTCTGTTTTGATCAGGTCTAGTTTTTGTGCTATAGCTGCTGCATTTTCCCTTTACCTTGTTAAATCAGATATTTTGTTTTTCAATAAAGTAGCTTTTTTTTGTACTGAGTTTCTATATTTTTAAATAATGCAAAAAAGTGGTGAAATTATTCTGAAAAGTTTTGTTGCTTTTGTGAGGTAATTGTTTTTAAAACTCAAAAGAGAAATTCTGCATCATCATTATAAATAAAGAAAAAATTGAATAGAAGAGAGATAGATGTGGCGCAAGCCGATCGTGCCTTTCGCTCGCTCGTGTAGCGCTCTCGCTCCAATTGAAACGTTACAATGAGTCATCCTTTTTCGAGCGTGCAGCTGGCGTTCATCGATTTATTAGACGTTGTCACATCAAAAAATGGTGTTTATTTTGGCATTTCTAAATATAAAAAGCTAGTTAAGCATTCGGACATGCCATCTGCTAAAAACCAAGCCAATGCAAGCAATGTACCTGTACTAGAACCATCTGAAAACTTCAGGTTTCACTGAAAAGCTCCACTTCAAAATCATATAACAGTAAAATGGTTTGTACCTAAATAATTCTAATTTGAGTTCTATGACACTTAACCATGTTCTCTATAAATCAGTTAATGTTTTTCTTGTAACACACAGTGTTTTTTTGTTGACTGGTTTATTTATTAGTAATTAGTGTGCATTATAACTTTTTAAGCTTATGACATACTTAAGATAAGATAAGATATTTTTAGGACTGTAGTGTACAATAATTGTATACTCAGCACACTCAAAACATTGTTTAAAAGTACATAGTTGCAAGTTAGCTTCCTGCTTACCAAATAGCTTTGTTGACTGTACCTGTACATTAATAGAATATTCATGAAGATCTAATTGTCAACAATCAATAATGAATTTCGCAATTACAATAAGTATATCATTAAATAATCGCATCTATTTATTTAGAAACGTATTAACAAATTAACAATAATTACCAAATTAAAAAAAAAAATAACACAAACACCACACCCAACTCACTAAAATATTGTAAGTATTAAAAAAATTGGTCCTCAACGCTGTCAGCTGGTAATATGACCAAGAGACTGGCGGTATTGCCATGTTGATAGCATAAATAATTGATCAAAACCAACAAAAAGTGAAAATTGTTTATGTAAACATCATGAAAATGGATTCTGTATTCTGTAACTTGTCCTTTCTTTCACACCCACATTATTTTCCCCACATACCATACTCCTTGTAACACTTCGATGAGAAATGTTATAATTATAAAAATACAATGTATACTTGGTACTTCATTTGATGAAATTCAACATTTTACATTGAAATAATGTAAACAGAGAACTTACTCTGTTATACACGAAGCCAGTTTAAGTCGTCTTACACCGGCAGTCCACTTCATCTATCCAATGTTCAATATCCAATGTCACACATTCATTTAAAAAAAGAATGATATTTATGAACATTTTATTTATTAAAAAAATTAAAATATTTATATTATACTTTATACTAATAATTATAAAGCTGAAGAGTTTGTTTGTTTGTTTACTTGAACGCGCTAATCTCAGGAACTGCTGGTCCGATTTGAAAAATTCTTTCAGTGTTAGATAGCCCATTTATCTGAGCGTGATGTTATATATATATCATCACGCTCAGACCAAAAGGAGCGGAGAAGTTATGAAAAATGTAACGCAGACGAGAGTTGCGCAGGTCAACTAGTTATTCCATATCATGACATTGTGTTCCAAGGACGGCGCGGAATGGAACGGCGACATTGTACGTAAACATGATTAAAAGGTATTTTATCATTTTTATTGTACCTATTATCTTTGAGTTATTTTTTAAAAATCATCACGCCTATAGGTAGTTTATGCCGGCTACATTAAGTGGGCCGCCTTTGCAAGACGACTAAAATGGCACCATGTATGTGAATCAAAGATCACCATATCAGCCGCAAGACGTCCACTGCTGGACATAGTCCTCCCCCAAGCGTCGCCACAACGACCGGTCCTGCGCATCGCGCATCCATCGACTACCCGCGACCTTCACCAGGTCATCGGTCCACCTTGTGGGAGACCGCGCCAACGTTGCGTCTTCCCGTACGCGGTCGCCACTCCAGAACTTTCGGCCCCATCGTCTATCGACCATCTGTTCTGCGTGCAATGTGCCCTGCCCACTGCCACTTTAGTTTAGCGATCCTTCGGGCTATGTCAGTAACCTTGGTTCTCTTGTGGATATCATCATTTCTGATTCGATCATGCAAGGAAACTTCAAGCATGGCCCTCTCCATTGCCCTTTGAGTGACTTTGAGCCTTCTAATGAGGCCCATCTGATAGATAGCCCTTCTGATGAGGCCCAATCAAAGATAGCATAGATAAATTTCCCAACTGTAGAATGATACAGGCTCACAGTAATCCAGTTTAAATATATTACGTAGCTACTTGATTATATTTTCAATTTTCAGATAACTCCTGTCTTGAATCCAGGATGTTCCACAATTACAAACTGCAGCACGACTCTGGTCTACATCAAAGCAGCAGGTGCCGATGACACTGTGCACCAACTATGGGACTTCACACGAGGCGTGCCCACCATCATCTATGTGATCACCAAACCAAACTTCAAATTAAATATAACTTGGGTGGACGAGATTCCTGTTGAGTTCAAGCTCTCTGACAAACCGACGTACAGTTTCGCTGCAACAATTGATAAGGTAATTTTTTATGGTCTTTTTAACTACCCACATCTCCATAAGGTAGGTAGTTTTCTTTTTATAAGTAACTAGCGACCCGCCCCGGCTTTGCACGGGTGCAAATTATACACTAAAACCTTCCTCGAGAACCACTCTACTCTTTGTTTTATACTATGTAGTGATACTACTACTACTTATGTTGAAAAATACCCACCGAATTGAGAAACTCCTTCTTGTTTTTGGAAGTTTAAAAATATTGTTCAAATAAATAATGATAGACTATAAACAAAATAATGTGAATTTTCTAGTTTTGCTACCCATTCAGCCAGTATAGAAAACTTTTTCCGTTGAGTAGCAGAATTGACTAGCACCAAAAAAGGTGTTGTGTAACTGAACATTTTCTTGCTGAATGTATTGTTTTTCTAAATCTGTGAATGCAGTTGGCAATTACAATAGAAAAGGACAGTCATCTTAGAATGTATCTTGGTCTAGTTCTCAAAAATCCACGTTGTATAGCAAATCTATACTAATTAAAGTTTAGATTAGAAGAGTTTGTTTGGTTTAACGCGCTAATCTCAGGAAATACTGGTTCGAATTGAAAAAATACATATTTTAGTGTTGTATAGCCCATTTCTTAAAGAAGGCTATAGGCTCTAAGATATCACGCTAAGACCAATAGGCGCGGAGCATTAATGAGAAATGTGACGCAGTCGAAGTTGCGCGTGTTCAGCTAGTTTAGGAAACTGTTTCCCACAAAACATACCTTCTTAAAAAACAATCATCATATGTTTAAAGTTCATATAAGTGTAAAATAACGAATTTGTTCATTAGAGAAATTATTTTTTTTTCCTGTTAATTAACATTGTTTGTGCATCTGTATTGCTGATAAAACATGTTATCTCACAATTCCCCTTAACCCAGGGCCTTCCCGTTGAAATTCCTCATTAGTCACATATTTTTAGTGTTCCAGATATAAACATAATACTCATGGGCGTACCCAGCCTCTGGCCTGGGGTGGGGGAGGGGGGACAAGTCAGATTTTTACTATGCACTTCTTCAAAAAGTAGGAGGTTCTATGTTCGGCTGTGTTTTTTTTTTTTTTATGTATGTTCACCGATTTCTCCGCCGTTGTAAAAACTCCGTGAAAAACGCCGTTTAAAAATTGTGGACCGATTTTAAAAACTCCGTGAAAGAATCGCCCAAACTGTTTACAAGTTTTTATGTACACCGAGCAAACAGTTCATTTAACCTTTCTTCGATTATGCATTTTGCAAGTGTCTACTGCGCGGATTATTCAAAAGTTAGCGCATAAGGCCCCGTTTACACTTTCGATTAGTGATTAGTGCGAGTTCATATACTTCCTGCGAGATTTCCAGGGGGGGCCAGCTGAAATGCCTTGCCCCCCCCCCGCCCTGGGTACGCCCATGACAATAGTGAATTATATTGTATTACTATTTATTCTGACGTATGATGCAACCTTGTAGAGCTCGGTAATATTATAGCTGAAGAGTTTGCTTGTTGTTTGGTTGAACGCGCTAATCTCAGGAACTACTGATACGAATTGAAAAAATATTTTAGTGCTGGATAGCCCATTTATTGAGGAAGACTACGTATAGCTAGGCTACGAACAATAGGAGCGGAGCATTAATAAAAAAATCGGTCAAGAGCGAGTCGGACTCGCGCATGAAGGGTTCCGTACCATTGTATTTTTATTATTTATTGCTATAGCGGCAACAGAAATACACGCCCTGTGAAAATTGGATCTGTCTATCTATTACAGTTCATGTGATATAGCCCGCTGACAGACAGAAGGACGGACAGCGGAGGCTTAGTAATAGGGTTCCGTTGTTTATCTTTTGGGCTAATGAGTCCCAGACGAAGTTACGCGGGTCAGCTAGTTTGTACATATTTGGTAGTCATTATGGGTAAGCCGGGATAACTGATAACAGTCTTCCTAATGGGTACCTCTATTAACATCCTTCATGCTCATTGTATGTAAACAAATATTTTAACAAGTAAATCTTTATCGTGTTATCCAGTTATTGTGTTGCCGAGGTCAGATAGGCACTCGCTCCATATACAATGTTAGGTATTCAGCTGCACATGGTTGGACTGGAATCTGATCTCGAAATAGTTGGGAAGTTGTGGAAATTGTTCGAAAGAGTCACCGCGGCTGGAACGCAAGAAGCATTAGGAGGAACACGGATGGGTTTTAGTCAGTAAGAGTCTGACACTCCCTTCCGCCTCGCCCAGAGCGAGAGGAGTCATTTGATGATTTCGCCATCCTAAAAATTGTTAGTTAGGAAAAGACTAGGCGGATTGACTGTGACTCATGTTACCCCAAAATAAACCATACATACATGGAATGTAAAACTATCCTGTTTGACGGAAATTCAAACTCGTATTTATCAATAAGTGACGTCATTTGTAAATCGACCCGCATTGGATACAATAACATGCTTTTGTTGATTTTAGTTCAGCACATTAGTATAGGGACAAGATCTCTTTGTATGATAGAATTATTTCCTTGCCTGTTTGTTCCAAAGAGAGGGAGCCAATTGCTGAATAATAACGTATTAAGAACTTCCTTATTTGTAAATGTGTGAGTATCATGTACGTACTTATGTAGAATATTGATAAGTCTACCTCTGCATACCCTAGGTGCATGGTCCTCACATATAACTAAATTTTTGTGTACCAAATATTGTAAATGATTTTTTTGGAAAGAGTAACTATGGAGTTTCTTGTCCATTCTTCTCCATAAGAATCTACCTTTCCGAATGGACAGTAGAGTCACTTTAGAATTTTTATATTATTTGCCGTTTAGTGGCCTAGGTAATTGGAATAAACGTTTTGACTTTGACTTTGTGAGAATTTGTCGTCAAATTAAAAACCCTGTGTTGTCAGTAAGGAAAACTATAAAAAATCCTGACCTGGCTATTGAACTCAGAATCCCAGTCCAGCAGTTACGCTTGTAACCAATAAATATAGGATACAGGAAAAAAAAAAAAATTGTACTAATAAAAGACCCCTGACCGATTTCGGCCATGGTGGCCAATCTTAAGGCGCAGATACCGCTCAGTGGCTGATTTTAAAACAAACATCACGTCTATACGGCTAGTTGTAATTTTTGTTTCCTAATATGGTTTTTTTTTTTTCTTTTATTAGTCAAACATAGTGTAATTAATATTTAAAGTTATGTCTAAAACGGTCATAAAAACGACCATCGGAGCAAAACCACCAAGCGTATTTGAATGGAATATGCCCCATCTCAAAGACCATTTAATTATCTTATCTACATTTTGATATACAGCTTTTTTTTAAGTCATAGAATAAGAAGGAAAATACAGAAAACTACTGAATTTTGGGTTGCGCGCGTGTGAAACGAGTGCGCGTTTTGTTCCTCCAAGGTCGCTGGCGTTTGGGTCACAGAAGTCCATAAGTGAAACAAATTTCAACAGACTAAAGGGTTCCGTTTCGTACGGATGTTCGGACCCTACGAAACCAAATAAGATGTTTTGCTCGACCTTTAGGATGGGAAATCATCAAATGACTCCTCCCGCTCTGGGTAAAGCAGGATGGAGTGTCAGACTCTTACTAAAACCCATCCGTGTTCCTCCTAGTGCTCTTTGCGATCCAGGGTACGGTGCCTCTTTCGAACAAAGTCTGCAGCCCCAGCAGGCACTGGCCCTATTGGGCCCCGTCTTCCGTGCTACATCTCCTTGAGGCGAGAGAGTAGACCTCTGACTAAAAGTTTTGCTCGACCTGGGAACCGAACTCGTTGATTTCGCAGATGCAAACGCGACTGCTGAACGTGGGGTTCGATTTTGTTGTAGGACTCATCATCATCTGCCTAGCCTTTTCCCAACTATATTGGGCAGCTTCCAGTCAAACCGGATTCAGATACCAATATTTTACATGGAGCGGCCGCCTGCCAGACCTCCACAACCCATTAACTGGGTAACACGGTACTCCTTGACAAGACTGGTATCAGTTTTTCTGGCTTCTGACTGTCCGTTGACTGCCAAAGATCTCCAAATGACAGCCGGGACCAACAGCTTAACGTGCTTTCCGAGGCACGGAGGAAACTCGGTATGAATTCGGGATCATTAAGATGGTCAGCCATCTACAGACCAACCTCGGCAAGCGTTGCTTAACCTTGAAGATCGACCTGTGCGGCTGTTATTATACATGTAGCCACGAGCTCCTGTTGGACGAGTTGTAGGACTACTACAAAATATACCAGAATATTCTACAATCTGATAACATGTATTTGGTCTAACACCCGATACTCGTCACCATGAGTCATAGGTTGCGTCCCCATTCCGTACTAGAACTGTGTTAGATAGCAATGTCTCGTGACCTAGTCCTACGAGTTGAACACACTCGATTTACGACCTTATAGCTATGGGTTAGAGCATACCTTTAAATAGCAATGTGTCTCGTCACTTAGCCCTACGAGTTGAAGACACTCGATTTACGACCTTATAGCTATGGGTTTTAGAGCATACATAACATTAGATAGCAATGTGTTTCATCACTTAGCCCTGCAACTCAAACTCACTCGATTTTTGACCCTAAAACTAAGGTGATAATATGGAAAATTGAATAAACTGCTCTTTAAGAGCATTTCAATTAAAATGCAAATGTTGAGATGCAATACGAAATCGATATTCCTAAATGCTGCTGGCTGGCTTGCTGGGTACGTTACTGATAAGCGAATTGATTTTACTGTAAAGTAATAGGTGCATTTTATTGCATTATCATTATTAATTTCGTACAGTAAGCTGCATTTATAAATATTTTCATAAACAATCAGATTTTACTTCAACCTCGAATGATATCTACTGAAACCTCTATAACTATAAGTATAACCGTGAAGCCAGTTCTTATTCAATCATCAATATAAATACTAGTCATCAATCAATATCTTAAAATTAATCCGTTAGTGAGTGACTGAGTGACAAACAGACAACGCACAGCCGAAACTGCTGGTCGTAGGAAGCTGACATTCACCATGAAGCTTAGACGATTTCCCAAAATTCCTGCGGAAACGAAAACCAAAACGACATATGCGCGCACAAAGCCGCGGGCGGAAGCTAGTTTTATCTATACTAATATATAAATCTGAAGAGTTTGTTTGTTTGTTTACTTGAACGCGCTAATCTCCCTAGGTACTCCTCAAACGAATCAAACGATGAAGCTCTGCTATTCCTTTTACATACAATCCATTTCTCTGTGGAATGCCCTTCCCCAGGAAATCAGAATGGCAACCAGCCGATTAACCTTCAAAGTCAAGGTTCGAGAGCACATCCGTAAGAAGTTGGCAGTAGTATCGTTACAGCGCTAGTTATAATTCATTGTTTGCTTGCATCACTTGTTCAAGTATAGTTGTGTATTAGTTTATTAATTTGAGTATATATTATAGTATTTTATTGTATTTATAGTTTATATATATATATATATATATATATATATATTTGTATTAATTTAAATATTAATCGCGTTTCTGTTTTTTTTTCACAATTTGCACCTACTAGTATTATTCTCTGCATCACCCAAAGGTTGACTGGTAGAAAATGCCTCAGGCATTAAGTCCGCCTCTGTACATCTGTGTGCGTAAAGTGTTAAATAAATAAATAAATAAACTACTGGTCCGATTTGAAAAATGCTTTCAGTGTTAGATAGGCCATTTATCGAGGAAGGCTATAGGCTATATATCATCACGCTAAGACCAATAGGAGCGGAGCAGTAATGAAAATTGTGACGCAGACGAAGTTGCGCGGGTCAACTAGTCATAATATATTTTCAATCAATAACAAAAATGACAGTGCAACTATACATCACACGCTACCATTTAAAGGCGTTCAATTGACTGTTAATTTAAATATAATTTCAAGTTTATGAATATTTGCTGTAACAATATAGTAATCGGATATATCTCGATAAACAAAACTTTTATTTGCGCAGTTGTTGTTAAAGTTGTCACTACCTGCCTACTCACTGCATGCGATACGCCAAATATCGGAGAAATATAATAATAATAACATTTGTTTGACTCATAGTCTGCAAGACTAATGTTTAAGGAAACCTGAGGAGCAGATATAATCATATTGTGTCAACATACTCATACCCATGTAGCGGCCGCCCAAGAAAAACTAATGAAGCGAAATTTGTACGGGTACAAAAAGAACGGCAACGCCATCTATCCCGACAACGGGTAACTACTAACGAAATTCTGCATCGCAGTATCAGAGTTCTCCGTGCGATTTAAACAGTTCGAATATCAACTATTGGGTAGTTGCCCACCGGACACTGCAACATCCTCCCATTTCAATGGAGGTTTTCGGGACTTTACACTTTATTCCGCATACCCTATATGTTCTTTAAGAAATAACAATGGGGAATAAATAAATATCCACCACAATATATGCTTGGATTTTTAATACAGTTAAAACGGTACATATCAAGCAACAAAAATCTTATGTAAATGCACTTTTTTCCAGTTACAAGAATACAATGACATCGAGAACAACGGCCACATTGACAACAAGAGCCCACAGAGGGGGCTACCGCTGCGCGATGTCACTTGGAAGAGAGTAGACATCCAGCTCTCGGAGAAGGAGGCCATGCTGCACATGCGTGGCTCCTTCCAGGATAGGAGACAGAGAGGCGTGCTTGACATGAAGGTAAGTTGTAGACTAAAGCCCCATTTACAAGGTTCCTCGATGCTCCAACAACTGAGCTTCATCGTTTAAACACTCTTCAATGAGCGACGGTGAGAATCATTGCTGCGACGGTAAAAGTCAGTGGCACTGGCAACTATATTGCCCCCCGTTAACGTTATCCAAGCTCCAAAGTGCATTGTACATAGAACTTGATAGAACTATAGGAATTTAGCGTGCAGTGGTCGTATTAAGGCGGTTGAAGTTCAGCGGGTATTTCCCATATCAGCAGAGAGTGTGACTTTGTGCAATTAATAAGTTACTTACATTCTCGCTTCAGAATATTCTAACTTATATACCTACACTTAGCAGCTTGCAGTTGCACAATCTGCTAAGTATAAAACAACACCAACTTCTTCGTGTCAACAGCTAGACCTCCTGCCCTTCAAAGACTACGCGATAGACCTACCCCACCTCATCCACACCGCGAACTCGACACAGATCGACGTCAGCCTCGTGAACCTCACCTCTTCGCCTGACTACAACGCGTCGCGGTTCGCGATACACTTCACCATGCTCAGCACTGACGCCTGGAGCGACAGCATGACGTACAGCATGAGGAAGAGCTTGGACGACGAGCACACGCCGGGAGTGTTTGAGGTGAGTTGTGCAACGCTGATAGACGTCAGTCTCGTGAACATGACGTCGTCAGGCGAATACAGCGTGACCGCACACAGTGTATGGACTTTTATTCAAACGCATCCTGTTGGAATGAAAGTCCGACTTCCCACGCACATGATCATCGATATCTATAAAATTCTTCCGTTACTGACTTTTTGACCAAAGCTAGTTAGTCATAGAAGCAGAAGAAGTTAACACTGCATATCTACTCTACATATACGTATACGTACCAGATATTCGAGGTCAAGACGCCCCGCTCGAGCCGCTCGGACGACGGCGGCTTCATGCAGTTCCGACCGGTCTGCTACACGGAGCCGGAGCGCAGCGTGTCCTCTTCCACCAACGCTTACATCACCAACTTTACCAGGTAATTCTAATGTCTAAACCATGTGCCCGATAGCTTTCCCACCGGAGAAAATCTTCCATAGAAACTCATTTTCACACACTCTTCATTCACTCTCAAACAGTCGTGTCTCTGTTTCAGTGCTCTAGAGCTAATAGTAGAACCAGCAGTTGATGAATTCTCTTCACAGTGAATATATGAATTGTAAGAATTCCACTGTGAGCGTTGTTTTGATTCATATTTTTTTTTAGTCGAATCTAGAAATCAGTTACTTTCTGGAAACAATTACTTTACAAAGTATGCTTCCCGTAGATCGAACCCACGACCACCGGGTTACAAGGCAAACACCTAAACCACTCGACCACGGAGGCAGTTTGGTTAGGACATTGCAGGCTTGAATCACCTGATTGTCTGATAAAAAGATGATTCCGTGCTTCGGAAGGCACGTATAAGCCGGTGGTCCCGGCCGCCACATGACGTTCATCAAATAAGCCATGTCAGAGGCTCTTGAGGCGGTTTAGAAACTCTGACACTAGGGTGTGTGGAGTCGTTTAGTCCTTACTGCCCATACGGTTAAGCGTTCACACTAATCACTACGGTGATTTCGTGTGTAATCAAAACATACTCAGAAAAATATCATCACTTATCTAAATATATTATTTCGTTTGCCCTCCAGAACGTTGCTGCCAAAGTCGGGTACGCTGCATGACTTCTACAACAGGTTTGACCCGAACAACCGGCTTGTCCAGGACATGTTCATATCGTTCGGCCTGCCCGGCGACGGCTTCTATAGACAACACAACTATACTTCTTGGTGAGTAGTATACTTCTTGGTGCAATAGTAATTAGGCTAGGTTTATCTACAGCTCTTAGATCATCAGACGTGTACCTCAGATCCTTTCTAGGTAAAATATTGCTACTTTGGATTACATTATTGCAATTTTCTTAAGGATCTCAATATTTTATTAAAATATAATATAGACTATGTTACTCGGCAAATATGTAGCTTTCTTATGGTGAAAGATTTTTAAAAATCGGTTGAATAGTTTTTGAGTTAAAACGTAATAAACAAACAAAATAAATCTTTCCTATTCATAATATTAGTTGATGGAAATCCGTGACTAGCGCGAACCAGTCGCAACGATACCACCAAGACAGCGGTACTTTCAATAGTTTCGCTACCGATAACAGTACGATGCACAGTCGCAGTAAGTAGCGATATCCGCTCTGGTTTGAGCAATAGGATTAAGGTGTAGAAGGTGTAGTTCGAATTTCGAACTACATGAACTTAGAGGGCTATATTGATGATTAAAATGGTTATAATTCTTTAGATAAATACGCGTTACGGACGCAGATCGCATTTGGTCCACATACAGCTTCACACTGACCGGCAAATTGCAAAAAAACATAAAAATATTTGAATTTCGCGGGCTACCCTGGAGCATTCACCTTAACTTTAACCCTAAGGTCACATACCACATGGGGTTTATTTAGCACTTCGCCCGCGACTTCGTTCGCGCGGTTTCGTAGGTACTCTACGAACTTCATCTCCTATAACTCCCTCTTTAGTAGGTAGTGTGTAAATTACATATTAATAGACTTAATAATAATAAGCACTTCAATGATTTAGTATATTATTTTATGTATCATGAAAGTTTTCTCAGCCCACGCCAAATAATGAATTTTAAAGGCAAAATTTTGCTAAGTTATGTTACATTATTGAATAATTTTTTTTTTGAGGAGCTTGTGGCTAAATAATAACATCCCACGGGTCGATCTTGAAGGTTAAGCAACGCTTGCCAAGTTTGGTCTGTGGATGAGTGACCATCTTAACATAACGAGTTTCCTCCGTGCCTCGGAAAGCACGTTAAGCCGTTGGTCCCGGCTGTCATTTGTAGATCTTTGGCAGTCGTTACGGATTGTCAGAAGCCAGTAAATCTGACTCCAGTCTTGTCAAGATGTACCGAGTTACCGCGTTAATGCGTTGTGGAGGTCTGGTAGGCAGCCGCTCCACGTAAAACACTGGTATTCAGCTGAATCCGGTTTGACTGGAAGCCGACCCCAATGTAGTTGGGAAAAGGCTACGCAGATGATGATGATTGAAATTTTTTTATGGACCGCTATGAATTTTTCAAATCGGTCGAGTAGTTTCGGAGCCTATTCATTTCAAATAATCAAACAAACAAATCTTTCCTCGTTATAATATTAGTATATCTATATTTTTTTTATTCTAATATTTTTATGTCTATGTATATTTTGTTTCAGGTCTTTTACGATAGGTTACGGCGTACCGCCAGTAGAAAACTTCTCGCTCTTCGTAATTATCATCATATCCATCGGGCTGGGAGTTCCAGTACTCCTGGCGTTATCAGGTATCACCTACGTACTAGTGAGGCGGTGTAAGCAGAGAAGGAATCCGCCGGCCATGTTCACTGATGACGAGTAAGCAGGTACAGGGAATAATTTCATCAATAGACTGTAGAAGTAGTGTTACATGGATTGGTAATGTGTGAGAGAGGCGGTAGTAGAGTGAGATAGGTTGATAGGACTGGTTGGATAAACGATGTTGGTCTGTAGCGTTATGGTGGAATTATTAAAAAAAAAACGTATCATTATGAAGTCAACTTATAATGTCAATCTGGGCAAAAGCCTCGCCAAGCTCCCTGCGCTTGGGGCTCATCCAAGCACAAACCCGCAAAACTTTTATTATAATTAAAAAACTAGTTTTTGCCAGCCGTTTCGTCCGCTTGAAAATCAATAATATTCTCACGGGACAGTTCTGTAACGGTTTACACCATATTTTACTTCAAAAACTTACTTATCACTTGCCTTCTTTGTAAAATGCTCCTAAGCCAGTTCTACCTACCGCCGCTTCGGCTGCAAAAATCATGTTTGACCACTTGCAGCATACTATTACATCTTTGTCAATCTATGCATCTAATCCATGAACCACACCCTTAATAATATTGTTTTACCTACATATCATAAGGTACGCTGTTAAATGTATGTGTTGTGATAAGTGTGCGAAAGGAAGGTATTTGAATAGAGGCTGAGTGCTATTTACAGTTCGCTCCACGGTTCTTTACCGCTCGGAAGTTAGGTTTTAGTGACGACCGCGCAGGTGCAATCGCGTCAAAAAGTGTTACGTTCCTAGATTTTTTTTTGTTTACACGTAATATATTATAAACTAGTAACAAAGACTACCAGTAACACAACAAACACATACGCCACAAGAACACAAACCAAACAGTAAGAAATAACCAAAATAAATAATTAAAAACAATAACACGTAACACTTTTCGCATCAACAGTCGTATTGCATTGAGCAAGCGGGACACAATTTAAATACATCGAACGTATACGAGCGAATGAGACGCCATTACACGCGCCATCTTGATCCGTGCGCTTGCGCGGTCCTATGTTTTTTTGCCAAATTGACAGCGTGCGCAATCAATTGCGACGTACTTCGGAGAGGTAAACAACGTGACGCGAACTGTAGCTTGACGTATGTGCCGCGGATTTTTGGGTATCATTTCGAGCAGTCTTGGATACAAGTGGTTCATTTTAATATTATCATGCCAGAAATCTTTTTTTTTTTTTTTAGACTGTTGAGATTCTGCCTGTGTCCGGCACTTACATCGGCTCATATTTTATTTTAATAGTGCACAATTTATAATCAATAAATAAATAACTTGATGCTGTTTTTATTAGTCTGTGTTACTAGACTAAATAAAACTACAAGTATTAGAACCGTTTGCATTTAGCATTCCAACAGCTCTAATAATATGTAGTTCTATTCAAATATAATTATATGCTGTGCTCTATTATGGATCTAGACGTGAACTTTAGCATTTTAAGTAGATATAATTTATTTTTAAAATAATTCATAGATGAACGTCTACAGTCAAATCTTATACGGCCGAGACTTAGTCCAAAAGTAATCGTTAATTAAGTTATACTAACTAAACGACAATTTATTGGTAAAATTGTTTTTAGTGAAATTATTTTTCAACTTGTCATACAGCTTTTATGGAAAAATCAAATAAAAAAATTAAATGTAGGCTGTTAAAAATATTTAATTTGACTTTACTTCTTTCTTTTTCGACAAATAATATATTTTTGGTACCTACATAAATAATATACAGAGATTTATAATGACATTGCTAAATACAGGAAATGAAAACTATATCTCAAGCACCTGTAAATAGGACTATATATTTTTTAACTGTGTAACAGTCTTGTGCAACATGCAACATAACATGTGGTGTAACGCAACTTTGTGTGAAAATCAACAAACTACCTTTTGAATGCCGGTGACCTAGCTAGAGGTAGCAACTAACTGCTAATGAGGTCCCGAGTGTGATTTCCGGATATCAAGAATAGTGTTTTTTGGTTTCTTGATCTGAAATTTCTCATCTACTAACATGGGCCTTAATTGCCTAAATCTGGTTGTAACCCACGCTTCGTAGGTAACACTTCGGGTAATACCTGCGCGATGCCATGTTACACCCTTTGTTATGCAACACGTTGCACAAACAGGCTCATCATTAATGTATCATTCTTTTATTTTGTCTGTATTGAGTTAGGGACATGTCAGTCCCTTAGTTCCTTAACATTATATACAATACAATTATATGCAAGGTAATACTTACTTACTTAATTTTAGATGTACAGAAAGAAAACAAAGATCTAAGAAAATATGTGTTGCTAAAATTAAATTTAATGTTGTCTGCTGTATCGCTTTAAATATTAATTTCTTACTAAAATTACTTGATGGTATTAGATAAGTATAGTCTATACTCGCTGCAAGACAAACGTTGTGCAAGAATCTGATGCCCGTTTTTAGTAACTAGATAACATATATATTTGAAATTCGAGATAGAAATTCTATGTCGTACATGACAAAGTTCATATTCCATTGCGACCCATAGTTTACATTACACCCATACGTCACTTGAAAATCAACTTACAATACACAACGCTAAAGTCGAATTAAATTATCTCAAATTTTGAAACAAAGTATAAAATTAGAACAGAATAGAATATTTCTTTATTCAAGTATCACGACTCAAATGTTAGTAAAACTTAAGACTATGTTAGTATACACTGATAAAAACAAACAACACAAGTAATGGTGGATCACTGCTGCGACAAACCATGCGTGATTCCACAATAGCGATCCACATAAATAACGGTCCAGGCCATTAGCAATCATGCTTAGAATGCTTTGTCTCTGTCATCTCTGACCTAGACTAGAGTCAAAAGAAAAGCCATCGAAAAAAAAAAAAGTAGCACACTTGTATTTTCATCGCATGGCTCAGTGCAGTGTGACCATTATTTGAAGTCTTTAAGTGATAGTGAAAACGGGCATGCGTGCAGTAAGTAAAAGGTTACTATGATCGGTGAACACTTGCCAGTACGTAACTAGATAAAATGTTTTGTTTCGAGAACTGCAAAAGATACCTAAGTTTTTAAATAAAATTAAATACTACTTTATCAAATATAACTATTAAAAAGAAAAGTTCCCAAAAAAATAATAATTGTGATGTTACAGTATTTTGATAAACATATTCAAATACATAAAAATATATTTATTGGATTAGTTTTAAGATGTTGGCTAGAGCGTTCTGGTTATTATTTGCCTTTTTAACAAAACTAATTTGGAGTTCTTAAATTGATATTTTAGTTGAACTTTAAATAATAAGTACCATCGTCAGTTTATTTTGTAAATGTATAAATTAGAGGAAACGCAACACTATTGACAACCTATTTTCTATGTAAAAGACATGTGAACGGGTAAAACAAACCATTTGACATTCTGACTGTGAGTTAAAATAAATAAATTATTTGTGACTTGATAAAATGCTATGATAAACATCATGTTTTTCTAAAAACATAAATCTGAAGAATCGAAAGACATGAAGTGAAATGTTTTACTCCTAGTAAATACTGGCTATGTTTTTAATAAATAAAAGGTTTTTGACAAATATAATTTTACGTGGCGTCATTTATTTTTATAAACAAATATTTGAACGTTTTTTGTAAATTATTTTGTAGGCTTTAATTGTTAGCTTTGTATTTTCTGATGTGATATTAATTTTGATTATGTCTATTTGTTTTGTATAATAATAATAGTTATAATGTGTTAAAAATAAATGCACTAGTATTTGTAATACATAGTTTTATTGAAACTTCTAAAATTCGAATTCAGGAAAAGAATTCCTGGAAGGACTTGGGAGTAGCCTTTGCCCAGCAGTGGAACATTATAGTTTAGCAGAAAAAAAGGAAGTTTGTTTTTGCCTAGCTGACCCTCGCAACATCGTCTACGTCACATTTTTCATTAAGGCGATTGGCACACTGCACCGCATCACGCAGCGTAGTGCGGGAGTGCGTGATCTTACGTTGCTTGAAAGTATCTCTCTTTGTATTAAAACACGCGTAGTGGAACACACTGAAAACGCATTCACGCGCAGTTTTTTACTTCGTCGCCACGCACCCCGCAGCGTGTAGCGGGGCAGTGTGTGAATCGCCTAAGAGCGCTTGTAGACGTCCGTTTTTTTCACCGGATAACGGACCGTGTTTTTTGCCGGATTCGCGGTGGTGTATGAATTATAATGAATGTGTGTACATGCACCGGACATCGGTCCGGCGATCAATTTACGCCGGATGCACCACCGCTTCCCCTCGGCGCGACGGACACCGGTCCGGTGTAAGAAAGGGCGGTCATCCACGCCAGTGTATTGGTGCGTGTTGACGCTGCCGGACGTATTGCCTGTTTTCTGTTAATTGAGTGCCGTCTACCTGCGTTCTAACGCATATAGACGGCAGTCCATCCATCCGGTAAAAAAAATATGTATACAAGGATAGCCGTTTATTGACGGTCCGTTATCCGGTGAAAAAAACGGACGTCTACAAGCGCTCTTATGCTCCGCTTCTTTTCGTCGTAGCGTGATGTCATATACCCTCAAGCCTTCCTCGATAAATGGGCTATCCAACACTAAAATAATTTTTCAATTCGAACCAGTAGTTCCTGAGATTAGAGCGTTCAATCAAATAAACAAACTAACAAAACTTTCAGCTTTATAATATTGTAGTAAATATAGATTCAAGGATGTACAAAGTAGTGATAATATTCCAATTAAAAAATATGTAGGTACTACAAGCGGGTTTATCTTTTCTGATAACCCTGACGCTCATTTTAAATAATTTGCGCTTGAGTAAAACTACGTGTTGTGTTGGTAGCGGCTTCCTCTGGCCTTGGTAATGGCAATATCCTGTTGTTGGGCTGGTGTCCAAAAACTTCAACAGTGAGCCATATATCCTTAGGATGTGACAAGCTGATGAGCACGATGATGAAGCAGGAAACTCGAAGAAGTGCCCCTAGGTTCATGCCCGGAATAAGGTATTTTACTAAAAAAATCTAATTAGTCCGTGTGATAGATTTTCAAAAAATATTGGACATGTATTTTTTCTTTTTTCACGTAAACAAAAATAAAGAGGATACAGCGAGTTGAAGACACGTGTGACGTCATCTGGCTTGGTAAAAATGTACGAAAAGCAAGCCAGCTGACGTCACGCGTGTCTTCATAGTAGGTACCTAGGTAGATTTTTTTAGTAACTACTCCTGGGAGCCAGAATAAAAAGCGACCACCACAAAAAAGCAGAGACAATAAAGCTCAACGTCTTCCCTATTTATATTTACCCGTTTGGCAATCAACTGTATTTTATTACTTGAACTAAATACGCAATTCCAGACGCTAATTAACCCAAGATAACCCTTAGCACGAGCCACTACGCAGTGCACTAAGAGACATAAATCTACCCCATTCATTACCATTCCTGCAAATAAAACACATCGTTATACGTAAGACGTTAGAGTTGAAATTATATTGGTAATGGTCTTGGAATTCTGTAAGCGATATAACTATCAAATGAGCTGATTATTTGGCGGTATACTTGAGGGTAGGTGACAAAGGTCATTACGAATATGATGAGTTATTGTTTTACGATATGAGTGTGCTATTTTAGGTGATCTCTCATGATATCGCCTTGGAATCAAGTTTGAAATACCGCTGGTTTGAAACCAGGTTAAAGCTTGCCTAAATTTAAGAAAGATTCGGACAACTGAAACACATTGTGGAATAACTTAGGGTCAAGGTACATTGACGCAAAGTTAAAACGAATTAGATCTTCGTTTTAACTTTGCGTCATCTAAGGTTAAAACGTATTGTCTCAACAAAATAATGCAAACATATTTATCGAGATAAAAAACGACAGTATTCGAAATGATGGAACCCTGTTTTTTTTTTTAGGTTTATGGTACGGAACCAAAAAAAAAACTTTTTTTGTTTTTGCTCCGACAGTCAATCTGCTGACGTTTACCGAATTAGAGTTGTTGTAAAATAAAACAATCATTAACTTAAGATCATTTTAATTTAGGAAAAGAAAAATGAAACAGCTATCACAAAAACACATGTACACAACCCAATAAGAATCTTTCGCAACAATTCCAATCATATTAATGAATTCATAAATTATTCTAAATAAAACTTGGCTCACACATCACGGCTAAAATTTGCAACTAGATTACAGTCGATAGAATTCGTTCAGTCGATTTTGATCACGTCGACACAAAGGCGCATATAGGTGCGATCTGAAAAGTTGATGTCATCGGTCGACTGGAACCTAACTGCATCATCAGGGACAAAAAACTGCTATGCCAAACGAGGCAAATTACTGGTTTAATTAAAGTCGCTCTAGAAAACCTAGAACTGAAACCCAGTATTGGGGTTTTATATACAATAAATTATTTGTACTTAAAATACATACGAAAAAAAATGACGCCATACCGGCTTTTACTCGAACGGCGTGGTCAGATATATTTGCGTCACACTATTACTTAAATACGACAAAAGATTCACACATTATTGTACTGTATTATATTAATACTGGCTGTCAGATACGATTATAAATACCTAAACCTACTCGACACTAGGATGCATGCAAACAAAAAACATACGTATAAAATCATTGCACACTAAAAAAATATTGTAAAGATCGGTATTAAAGCCTAGCAAGGAGAGCTAGGTTGGTCTGAAGCTAAGGGCGGTCTTCAAGGCCCTTGACTCCAGGCTGTCTCTCGTTTTCCCTCTTCTGTCTGAAGAAGTATTTCAGGGTATGGAATCAAGATCGGTGAAGGCTCACAAACTTACAGGAGACCAGTATCATGAAGTAAAAATTTCGAGGACCACAACGATTGCAACATAGAATTTATCTGGATCCAATTTTAAAGTCCACGCAGAAAAAAGATTTTGGCTTCATATATATTTTCTACAATATTCAATAGCTAGCATTAAAAGGGGAGAAATAACAACCAATATATCGGACCACGCCAAAGAGTCACGTCAATTACATTAATGTCTATGCACAGTCAGTCGAGGCATCAATCAGGACAAAGGCAATAAGTACACAAGCAAACCAAAAAAACGTATTATATTTACTTATATTAAGAGCTGTACTAAATTATTTAGGTATCCTCGTTTTCACTAACACTAGATGACAACAGAAACAGAATCGCGCTGTTGGATTTTACCATTCGGTACAGAGGGGCCTACTCTCTAAGCCCGAAGTCCGTAGTTTCGGTCTTCGCTTCGTTACTGGCGTTTCATACTGCGTATCACTTTCGGAATTACGACTAGTCCCGAACCCGAACTAAGAATGAATGACAACATTGACAGTAATAGGGAATATGCATGCGATTTTTTTATTTGCAAAATGTAATACTTTGTTAGCTTTAGTAAACAATCGTGAAATTATTTTTTAAATACTCAGCGATGAACTTATAAAGATTCAAAGATTACAATTAGAAAGAGAAGTCGTGCTGTCATTCATTCTAAGTGGTTAATTAATACAGAGTAGGAAACGCCCGTAACGAAGCGAAAGCCGAAACTACGGATTTCGTGCTTAAAGAGTAAACCTCCTTCTTTTTCTTTTCTTTTTTTTAGAATGGGAAATCATCAAATGACTCCTCCCGCTCTGGGTAAAGCAGGAGGGAGTGTCAGACTCTTATTGACTAAAACCCATCCGTGTTCCTCCTAGTGCTCTTTGCGTTCCAGGGTACGGTGCCTCTTTCGAACGAAGTCCGCAGCCCCAGCAGCCACTGGCCCTATTGGGCCCCGTCTTCCGTGCTGACATCTCCTTGAGGCGAGAGAGTAGACCTCCTGGACCGAGAGTGAAGTTCCAACAGTTTAGGTATTCAGTTACACGATGCAGTGTTAGTGTAAACGAGCATTACAGTAACAAAATTGTTTACCTTCTGGTCAGCTAGTTTTGGGGCAATTTCCACTGGTATTATCTGCATATTCTTACTTTCGTATTACGGTTGAAGCAAATAATTTTACTAAGTGTTTAAATATTTTACAAGAATTGTAACCTCTAGTACTGAGACCATTTTGAAATACCAAATGACTAGATTTTCTAATTAATATAGAATAAGATTTCTGATAATATAGAATTTATAAATCACATCAAGTATTGGTTATACGAGTTACAATTTTTGTATTTTATCTTTATAAGAGTTATTGAAAAATTGAGATTGCATCTAGATACATTTAGATAGGTAGGTAGTAATTCTACTAGATTTGCATAGTAAAAGTGAAATACATTATTTCAAAATTTCTGGTATTTTATTAAAAAGCTGCTGTTTTTTCTACAGTGACAACTTTACAAGAAAATTAAATTTATTGTATTCAATCAAATTCATTTATTAAAATTACTTGTGCCGGCTATTATCTATCAGACACATATAATTGGTCCTAATGAGTACATCTATTTAAAGACATTGGTTAAAAACAACTTCGAAAGTTCTAAAAAATCGTGACAACATCTAGGACTAAAATGCACTCAAGACAATTTCATGTGGGTACAAAAATACCAACTAAATTATTATTTGATTGTATTAACTTTAGTTACAAGTTTAAAAGATATTAACGTACAAACATACATAACATCACGCCATCTTCCCATAGGGATAGACAGGAACAACAAACTCAACATTTTTTCCCACTCATACATTTAGGAGATAAGTGTTAAAATATAGATAGACATATCACATCCTTTACAGGAGAGATCCAAAACATGTGATAGCTTAGCTAGAAGCCACACTTAAAAACAGGTTAAAATAAGTAACACGACTTTATAAATATCTCTTTGATAAAATCGACGGCCGCTAAGTACGCTCAATCGCACGTATGCAGTAACAAATTAACTTTGAAAACCACTCTTCTTGCTACGGGACGAATTAAAAGGGCTATCAAAGTTTCATTGTTACCATGGACGTGTGTTTGAGAGTACACGAATCGAGAAAAATAAAATACAGTAATACAATAGAGTACAATAATTGCGTAATATTTTGCATGGATAAATTCCATACAAAATAATTTTAAAAGCTTTAGTATTTTGCAAATGTTGCACTTGTCTTTGTACACTGCGGTCGAATTTTAGTTGTGAACCCTTAACTTAGACTTACAAATCTGATTGTTGTATATAATGGCATACAATCTTGGCGCCTTAAGCAAAGGGTTCACATACTCTTGCTACCCAGTCCCCGATTCAGACCTATTCGATTTAAAACCGAATCAATTACGAATTATTGCCATAATAAAATAACATATAATAATATTTGACCCTGGCAATGATTTATAATTCCTAACTTCAGCTCCTTCACTGATAAAACCTACCTACTTCGTGCAGGTAAAAACAACAATAGACCTCGGTGTTAAATCGAATTAAAAATCGGAGGGCCGAAAGATCAACGTATAGTTATAACGGTCTTATATGTTTGTGAACCTGCGTTCTTGTAAATTGTAGTTAGATTTTTTTAATGACACAGACCACATTTTTGCAAACATACATACCAAACATTCAAAACATATATCTATTTTTTATATTTTCATTTGAATATTAAATGTAATCCCGTCACGAGCGTTATGAAAAGCCATTTTCTCCTAAAATATGGTTAAAAATTGTATGATGTTATGCACAAGCTTAGCATTTTCGAAACCATAAACTATTATGAAACAGATATTTTTTATAACTGTTGTTATAAATGAAAATCACATTTGAATTTTGTCTAAATAAAAGATATTTTTATTCGTGACTGCACAGGTACAGTTCGCGTCAGCGTTGTTTGCCCCTCGGAAGTTAGGTTTGAGTGAAGTCCGCGCAGGTGCAATTGCGTAAAAAAGTGTTACGTTCCTAAAATATTTTTTTGTTTATACGTATTATACTATAAACAAGTAACAAAGACTACCAGTAACAATAAAATACAAAAAAGGGACAAAACATACATACACCACAAGAACACAAATCAAACTAAGAAATAACCAAAATAAATAATTAAAAACAATAATAACGTGTAACACTTTTCGCATCCAGTCGTATTGCATTGAGCAAGCGGGACACACGCGAGCTACCCGCACATGCGCGGTGGTATGTTTGTTGTCAAATTGACATCCTGCGCAGCCGATTGCGGCGTACTTTGCGGAGGCAAACTTGCGTGATGGGAACTGTATATTATTACATTTAGATAGATTAAAAATTGGTGTATGTGTATGTGCAGTTCACATAAGCGTTATGATATTGCCATAAATTCAGGAGTAAAGTCATCCGTTTGAGTTATATGGAAGACAGATCCGTAAAATATTTTGTGACTGATTCTGGAAAGGAAATTATCACGAGTCAGCTGCTGTAATCACAGCAACTGACTTGTGACAAATTCATAAAACCAATTAGGTAGTAGGGGAGACGGTAGACGATCGACCTTCACCCACGAGATAACCAGATGAAACATACTTTTTTTAATCAAATTTTATTGGTTTATAAACAGGCCTATGATAGCTTGACAATCGAAAATTATTAAAGGCAATTTTTTTTTGACGTGATAACTTCTTTTACATCGATTAACGCTGGCTGCACGCACGAAAAAGTGTCACATTTCGCCTGAGTCGAGCGTCCAAGCGAGAGCGCGGAACAAGCCATAGAGAGGCAAGATCGGCCTAAGCATTCAGCTTGTTTGTTAAGAATTCAATTGTTTTCTTATGACGTTATCACTTAAAATATAGTCCGCAATCCGAACTTACAGACAACCAATTATTTTTATTAGTTTTTTTTGCAGGTAAGCCTATAGGATTATTTATTTTCGTTATTAAATTATCGGTATTTCGATACCAATTTATTGGTTCAGATCGATGTAATGGCATATTGACTTACCTGTTCATACCTGCTTGCCACCTGGCAAGCAGGTATTAACAGGTACCAGCATGGCAGGTAAGAACCGCCATTCTGATTCTTTGCCAGTCTGAAGTTAGGTTTTAGTGACGACCGCGCAGGTGCAATCGCGTAAAAAAGTGGTTCGTAGAATATTTTTCCGTTTTATACGTATCTATATACTAATATATAAAGCTGAAGACTTTGTTTGTTTGTTTACTTGAACGCGCTAATCTCAGGAACTACTGGTCCGATTTGAAAAATTATTTCAGTGTTAGATAGCCCATCGAGGAAAGCTATAGGCTATATATCATCACGCTAAGACCAATAGGAGCGGAGCAGTAATGAAAATGGTGACGCACACGAAGTTCGCGCGGGTCAACTATTATAAACAAGTAACAAACACAACCAGTGACCATAACAAGATCACAAAGTAACACAACAAACACATACACCACAAGAACGCACAAATCAAACAGTAAGAAATGACCAAAATAACTAATTAATAACAACGGGTAACACTTTTCGCATCAACAGTCGTATTGCATTGAGCAAGCGGGACACAAGTATGCATCGAACGTATACGAGCGAATGAGAAGCCATTACACGCGCGATTTTGCTTGCGTTCTATATTTTTTGCCAAATTGACGAAATCATCAATTGCGACTTACTTCAGAGAGGTAAACTTGCGTGACACGAACTGTAACTAGGTAGGTACGCCTACCGAGGCATATTCTCCATGCTAAATACTATCAGTTAAAAACTTGAAACTCTTGTTTGGTTATCAAATAAGTGAAGGTTATGATTTATTTTAATTAAAAATAGTATGTAATGAACTATTTTCGATTGGCAAGCTATCATAGGCGAGTTAAAAAATCAACAAAATTTAATAAAAAAATAATTCTCATCTCGTTATCACGTGGGTGAAGGTCGATCTTCCATCTCCCCTACCAAATCGATTGTATTGATTATCAACAACCAACCAATTTACTTGACCAGCGTCTACTTTGTGACGTGTCGAATTATATCCAGGACACGGTAAGTTATAACAAACAACACCACAGGCTTCATTGCTGTATAACTGAACAGACACACATAGCGTGACAACACAGAGACGGAGAAGTGAAGGGACAATGCGGTCAAATATTAGTTCCCTGTAGACAGAACTGTTTGAAAGATGCAACACCGACAAAAGCGTTGCTCATAACTGGGACATGTTATGACGACCAGAGTTTAGTTGCTGCGTTTACATTTAATTTGAAAAGATTTAAGTACTAAGTTGAGACAGGACCCTAGTTAACATAGACGCCATCGCAAAATAGAAGAATATGCGGTAATTCAAGCAGTATCTTTGTATTTATCCAGTGAATTGCATCATGTATTTGTGGTATTTGCCTTAACTTCGATACTATAAAAGGTGGTTTGAGATTTTGCAATATTCTTCATATTATAAATGCAATAGTTAATAGGTCTGTCTATTTGTCACTCCTACACCGCTAAAACAATATTGATAAATTTTGGTATAGCGTTACCTTGGAGAAGGACATAGAATACTTTTCATCCCGGGAGACCTTCCCTTATTTCCGACGAGTTAGCTAAGTAATTTAATTACTTACTTTTGAACTCAAGGTAGTTGTAATAAATAATTGTGCTAAAAATTATTTAATTTAAATTCAACAGTCTCTGAGCCAATTTTGCTGAAGCGTTATACAGAGTTGATACGACAGAGGGGCATTAAATTAAACTACGTATACTATACGTGTTCAGTATTAATTCGATACGGTACAAAAACAAAAAGCGCCATAAATGAGAAAATATTTTTTTCAAACAAACTAAATAGCTTGCAAATCCGAATAAAACGCAACCACCCTTTGTAAAAAAAAAGACACTGACCTTAGATACCGCTAGGTAACAAAGCGGCAACGTCGCGCGCGCGCCGGAGCGCGGTGTGCGGTATCTCGTGTGATCGGTGGGGGCCGGGCCGGGGTGGCGGCCGGCGACTTAGGCCTCCGCTGGGCTCCGCTCGCACTGGCTTTTATGTTAGGTAACGTTTCGAAGTACGCGCACAAAAACAAACACACTAAATTTTTAAATTTTCGATGTGTCCTCCATTCACATTGATGCACAAATTATACCGACGGAGAATATTGTTATTTATTTTTCTAATTAGATCACTGTCCGTCGCTAAGCACTTTAATTTGTGAAATGCTAAAATAATCCTATTTTTTAACTCATCAATTGTATTTACCTCTGAGGCATACACTTCACCATTAATGTAATACCACAAAAAGAAATTCATGGGAGTGAGGTCCGGAGATACTAATACTAAATAATAATAATCCCAAGTTACGTGTCCTATCACCATAAAAAACAGTCAGTCACAAAAAAAAAACACTATTACTAACTAATAATAATCCCAAGTTACGTGTCCTCTCACAATAACAAAATAAAATTACAATTGTTTGCGCGCGAATTCCACAAAACGTACGTTCCGAAAAACAAGCGTCGGCGCACTGCTGAGGGACTTACCGATCGCAAAAAAACAAGGATGCAACAAACTGACCTATCTCTATTTCTTTCGCTCGCTTTATGTTAGTCGCTTTCGTAGTGAAAGTGCAAGTGTGTGTGTATTGATTGCTTCCTTGTTTGCATTGCTAATTTTTAGTGAATGTCCTTCGACATGCGTCAGAGCGGCAACAACGCATCGTAGATTTATCGTTGTAAGGTGCATGACCTATGCTTAGACGATATTCAGCTGTTAGAAAAGATACATCGTGTTCAAACCGTGCAAAAACTTTAAAAATCATTTGCGACTAAACTACTGCTCCTAATTAATTTATTTTTGGTACAGAGCTTGAAAATGGTACCTAGTATAGGCAGTTTAAAGGAAAGCCCCTCTGTCGTATCAACGTTGTATAACGCTTGCATACATTTTTTTGTCAATTTGTTTAGTTTACAAGTCCTTTAACCCTTACAAATACACTGACTGTTGGCGAATAATTTTACTTACGAGTCTACTCCGATGGATTCCGACAAATTCAACAGTCATTTAAAATCGTTCATATACACTCAGGCACATTTTTTTCGGTCCTTAATTTCATTGTCGCGATACATTATGTTCAAACTATAATTATAATTAGTGACGTAAGCTCTTTCAAGCTTTATTCTTTAGATAGTTCCGGGTCAGTGCTTTTTAACGGAACAATCTGGGTCACTAGATGGCCAAAAATAATAATAATTTTGCCTACTTAAAATATTGTAAATTTTATATAGAAAATGTATAAAAAGAATCTGTTGTCTATATCTGCTGTCTGGTAAAGAATTTGAATTTAGAAACCGCATATATTTAAGATATATATTATTTTTTTATGAATAAGCTTGGTTTATATTGTTGTGATTAAATGTGCATGAAAAGCACTGACTTTGATATGTACGGATAGATTTAAAGGTGATATTAAACCGATTAATAAATATTAACCTGGACTATAAATTTTATCTATGTATGAACGGAATAGAAATCCGTATACCATGTTTTATTTTTTAGCAGTGTAATTAATGCAGTGGATCAATACACTATGAATATCGTAGTACGCGTATTTCTCAGTAATAAAATTTGTTTGTTAACATATAAAATTTTCGCAATTTCGGTCAGCGGGTCTAAAAAGGCCACTTTAGTGGAATCAGCCAACACATCAAGCTTCCTGAAACTAAAAACAAAATTCAATCAACTTTGAACCTAATGCTCTAGCGATAGAGATGAAAATCAAATTTGACAGACTGTTGTGTGATTATTTTGATCCTACTATAGTGGCCTTTTTAGACCAGCACTGCCGTGGTATATATAAAATGTTGTTATCCGACATCTGACCGATTATTGACTTTCGAGTTTATTAATGAGAAAAAAAAAATCTATCGACCTGTTTGCGAATTTTAAATACCATGAATAAGTAGCTTTGGAAATTCACAAACACAGATCGATAGGCATTTTTGCTCATTAAAATAGCATCAAAAGTTAAGAATCGACCAGATTTCGGATAACGGCATTTTAGGTATACTACGGCAGCGCGGGTCTAAAGCCGAAGTAGTTCGTAAAATATACATAAAATATGATTATAACGTCATTATCACTGTTTCCGGCGCGGCTACATGTCGGCGGCGTGCTTCTGTATGGCGCGCGGGTGGTGGTGCGCGCGGCGCCGCTGCAGCGCCGCCAGCAGCGCGCGGGCGCCGCCCCCGCACAGCTCGGCGCCGTCCCGCGCCGCGCACACGCGCGCGCCGCCCGCCAGGGAGTTGCCGATGTGACTGCGGCGAGACAAAATATTTAAGAGGATATACTGGCGGCGAGACTTTCTATGTAAAAAGTCATAATTCTAGGTTTGACTGATTCTCCTCAAACATTAAGAGATATTTCACAAACTGAATAAGAAGGATATACATTCAGTCAAAAAAGTATCGGGAATGGATGATTTGTTTATGGTTCCAAATTCAAATTTTTGTTTTTTTGTAGTTGTTAGATTGGCACAACTGTTTTCCATTTTGGCGCGGAGTTTGAGTTGCATCTGTTATTTATATTAAATACAGTGCTGGTTTTAGTAATATCATACAACGTTGATACGACAGAGGGGCTTTCCTTTAAACTGCCTATACTAGGTACCATTTTCAAGCTCTGTACCAAAAATAAATTAATTAGGAGCAGTAGTTTAGTCGCAAATGATTTTTAAAGTTTTTGCACGGTTCGAACACGATGTATCTTTTCTAACAGTTGATTTTCGTCTAAGCATAGGTCATGCACCTTACAACGATAAATCTACGATGCGTTGTTGCCGCTCTGACGCATGTCGAAGGACATTCACTAAAAATTGGCAATGCAAACAAGGAAGCAATCAATACACACACACTTGCACTTTCACTACGAAAGCGACTAACATAAAGCGAGCGAAAGAAATAGAGATAGGTCAGTTTGTTGCATCCTTGTTTTTTGCGATCGGTAAGTCCCTCAGCAGTGCGCCGACGCTTGTTTTCGGAACCGGTTTGTGGACTTCGCGCGCAAACAATTGTAATTTTATTTTGTTATTGTGAGAGGACACGTAACTTGGGATTATTATTATTTAGTATTACTTAGTGTTTTTTTTGTGATTGACTGTTTTTTATGGTGATAGGACACGTAACTTGGGATTATTATTATTTAGTATTAGTATCTCCGGACCTCACTCCCATGGATTTCTTTTTGTGGGGTTACATTAAGGGTGAAGTGTATGCCTCAGAGGTAAATAAAATTATTGATGAGTTAAAAAATTGGATTATTTTAGAATTTCACAAATTAAAGTGCTTAGCGACGGACAGTGATCTAATTAGAAAAATAAATAACAATATTCTCCGTCGGTATAATTTGTGCATCAATGTGAATGGAGGACACATCGAAAATTTAAAAATTTAGTGTGTTTGTTTTTGTGCGCGTACTTCGAAACGTTACCTAACATAAAAGCCAGTGCGAGCGGAGCCCAGCGGAGGCCTAAGTCGCCGGCCGCCACCCCGGCCCGGCCCCCACCGATCACACGAGATACCGCACACCGCGCTCCGGCGCGCGCGCGACGTTGCCGCTTTGTTACCTAGCGGTATCTAAGGTCAGTGTCTTTTTTTTTACAAAGGGTGGTTGCGTTTTATTCGGATTTGCAAGCTATTTAGTTTGTTTGAAAAAAATATTTTCTCATTTATGGCGCTTTTTGTTTTTGTACCGTATCGAATTAATACTGTACACGTATAGTATACGTAGTTTAATTTAATGCCCCTCTGTCGTATCAACTCTGTATATAGTGTGTATTGCGAATTTCATAATGGACAAAAATATCGAACAAAGAGTTTGTCTTAAATTTTGCATCGCCAATGGAATTTCGTGTTCGGAGTCACTGAAAATGTTACAGAAGGCTTACGGTGAATCGACTTTATCAAAAACTCGTGCTTATGAGTGGTTCAAAGCGTTCAAAAGCGGTCGAGATGTGATGGAAGATTTGCCTCGCTCTGGTAGGCCGTCAACGTCTGCAACTGAAGTTAACATCGCAAAAGTGAAGGAAATAGTGATTGAAAATCCCTATTCAACTCTGAGAGAGATAGCCGCCGAACTTTCTGTATCTCACGAGTCGATCCGTACCATTTTAACTAATCATTTGGGTATGAAACATGTTGCTGCTCGGCTAGTCCCAAAAGATCTGAATTTTCTCCAAAAACTCGATCGCATGAAAGTCGCTGAGGACTTGCTAGAACGAGTCAGTTCGGACCCAACATTCATGAAACGCATTGTTACTGGTGACGAGACGTGGGTTTACGAGTTTGACATGCAAACTAGTCAACAAGCTTCGGAGTGGCGCCTTCCAACTGAACCGAAACCGAAAAAACCACGCCAAAGACGATCAAAAGTCAAAGTCATGTTGACTGTTTTCTTTGACTATCGCGGTGTTGTGCACTCTGAATTCTTACCGGAAGGTCTAACGGTAAATAAAGAATATTATTTGAGCGTTATGCGGCGTTTAAGAGAGCAAATTCGACGAAAAAGGCCAGATTTGTAGAAAGAAAATTCTTGGATTTTGCACCACGACAATGCGCCTTCGCACAAGGCTATCATTGTGAACGAATTTTTAACCAAACACTCAACAAATACCATCCAGCAACCACCATATTCACCAGATATGGCTCCTGCTGACTTTTTTCTTTTTCCTAAACTCAAATTACCACTTCGTGGCACCCGTTTTCAATCGATAGAAGACATAAAGGAGAATTCGCGGCGAGAACTGAACTCAATTCCGGAAGCAGCGTTTAAAAAATGTTTTGATGAATGGATTATTCGTTGGCGCAAGTGTATCGTTTCTAAAGGAGCCTACTTTGAAGGTGATAAAATAAATTTGGATGAATAACAGACATTTTGTGTATTATTGATCTTTTCCCGGTACTTTCTTGACAGAGTAGTACACTGTGTCCCTATGTTTTATTTTCTAATGGTTTATTAACCGTATAAACACTATAATTCACACTAAATTGTCCGATTAATCGCTGTCAACAGAGCCCTAGTATATAATCAGAAAAGGAAAACATAGAGACACAGTATACATCCTTCTTGTTCAGTTTGTGAAATATCTCTTATATCGGTAAAAAAATCGAATTAGTCCGTCAGTTAGATTATCAAAAAATATTTGATTGATGATAATTTGATTGAACCCCCAAACCCTCAAAACTTTAATTTATTTGAATCAACAATGGAAGATATCCTTGCGAAACTCGCAGCACATACAAGCCCGCGATTATTTGTGGGAATTTTATTATTAATATTTTAGAAATTGATTCAAATAGCAGCAGATTTATAAGCCTTTTTAAATCGTTTAATTTGTGTGTTTACAGAACCAACTAGGGTAACACCAACTTCTTCAACCTGTATCGATAATGTCTGTCTGTATCTGTAATGATAATGTGAATATTTAGGTAAAGCCATAGTTAATTACCTCCCCTCTGATCATAGTGGTCAATTGGTAACATTTAAGTTTAAAGCAGCCTTGGAAAAAATCATATACAATATAGGCCAATTACAACTAGCAAACTAGCTAAATTCAATGGTACCTTACAAAATAAGTTAAATTTTCTAAGCCATAACATTGAAGATGTTAATCAATTTTATGATAATTTCTTTTCAGTGGTTCTAAAGGAATTCAACGCAACTGTTGAAAAGAAGTCTAAGGATACTTCCCCTAAGTATGTATTTAGTGACTGGGCGACTAAAGGCATTAGGATAAGTAGGGAAAGACTATATGAGCTATATGGCCTTAAGCCTGTCATAAACACTGATTCTTTTAATAAGTTTGTAAACAAATATTCTAAAGTGTTCAGAAATACTTGCAAGGTAGCTAAAGCCCTTTATATTAGCAACAAGATCAAATGGTCAGAAAATAAAATAAAGACAGTTTGGAGGAAAGTTAATAATAAGGAAACCAATAGAAATAAAGTACGAATCACTGATTATTTACTGGAGACTACACATAGTGCCAAAAGTTCAAATTTAGAAGTAGCTCAAGAATTTGTAAATTTTTTCACCAATATACCAACTAAAACTACGGAATCTTTAAATTCTTCACCTGAGGTCTCATATAATTTATTAAGAGCTAACGTCCCAGGTTGTGCGGTTGAATTCCAGTTCAAACATATCAACCATGTGACAGTCATAAAAGCTTTCCGGCAAATCAAAATCAAATTGACCGAAGACATAAATAAGAAATGTCTATTAAAGTGTGCACGGCCATAATTGAAACTAGCACCATACTTGGCTTTAATATTTAATTTATGTGTGGACCACGGAGTCTTTCCGGATATAATGAAATATAGTAAGGTTATAACCTTCTTTAAATCGGGCGACAGCAAAGACACCAATAATTATAGACCTGTATCTGTATTGCCGGTTTTTAGCAAAGTGTTTGAAAAAGTAATGCTCAATCATTTTAACATCAATAAAATCTTACACGATCAACAGTATGGTTTTACCAGGGATTGTCGTACGACTGACGCTGGTGCCACGTTGTTAAAACACATATTTTCAGCGTGGGAAGAGGCGCAAGATGCCATAGGAATCTTTTGTGACCTCTTCAAGGCATTTGATTACGTAAATCACTCCTAAAGCTAGGACATTACGGACTAGGTAATATTTTTTTTTTTTTATTTGTAATGGGTTTGCTCTTGACTCTAGTCTATGTCAGAGATGACAGAGACAAAGTCTACGATGGAGCGAGCCTACCCAGAAGGAGCCTGTTCACTCTAACTTTTAAGAGATTAGGGTTGTAAGCTTGCACTCAGTCTAGTAAAATTTTACTTAAATGATAGACAGCAGAGAGGACAGCAGGAGAGGGCGCTGCTGTGCGTAAATAAACAGTCAACTCCGTCCAAAAAAATTCTTAAAAATAGTCTAAGTGATTATTTATAAACGATATAGTGTTTAATACAAAGCATTAGTAACATAAAGTGAGTGACATTGAAGTTCGTGCAATACATTCAATATAACTGACTAAAATCAAGAAAAAGTGTTTGAAGAAAAATAACGACTACCAACATAATTCAAAAGTGATGATTATAGTGATCAATATCGTTCAATAAACGGATGTATACTGGACTATCTTCGAAGATTTGAGAAACATAAACAATAAAAAGGTACATTATCTAATATTGTTATGAAACTCCCAAACTATTATGAGAAAAAATAAAATAAAAATCAGCCTTGAAATTTTATCTATGCTATAAAAACGCCACCTATGGTCAGAAAGCATCACTAGCGACCAAATAATCGATTACTAGTGACTTACCAAAATGTACTAAGTTGTCATTACCACTTAGTATCTTAATAACTCACTGGGTGTCGCTACTTGAACATACCCAATTCAAAAATAAGATTCACCAAGAGATGGCGTCATCTACCTTATGTGCAGGATGTAAACAAAAATTACCAATAAGGGAAACTCTTATTTGTTCGCTCTGCAAGAGTAGATATGATCTGGAGTGTGCAGGTGTAGCAAAAGAATACTACCTGAAGTTTATGACATTGGAACTAAGAAACACCTGGACGTGCCAGACATGCATTTGTAAAATACCAAAGACAGGTAATACTAACACTCCCATACGATCCCACAAAAGCCCTGAATATGACTGCTTAGCCGCATCAACAGCGAGCAACAATGTTACTATGAGGAAGAAAACTATAAACCCCAATAATGACACAATTTGCTCTGAAAACCTGAGCTTGATTGGAGACACTTTACAGGCAGAGGATATTGCAACTATTGATATGAATAATTCTCTAATAAATTCCCTAGAAAACACTCAAGTTCAATTAAACATACAAAGTTTGAGCGAAATAATTATACTACGCTTGAAAGAAAACAATAAATCCATCATTGAAGAACTACAGAACACAATACAAACTGAGATTAATAGAGCCATCGCAGAGCTGAAACTAGATTTTGACTCCAAAATGAATACCTTAACGACACAGAATGAACAAAGAAAACAAGAGATAGAAAACATAAACACTAAACTAGCAACACTACAATTAGAAAACGAAAATTTAAAAATAGATATAAGACAATTATCATCTCAGTCATTCCAAGCTCCAAACGTACCTGAAAATCAACACCACAAACTTGTACTGTACGGCCTCACAGACTACTATCAGGAATCTGAGGGTGAACTATACAACAGACTGGTAGAACTATTTCGCGAAATTGTTAATGTAGACTTATCAGGATACATAGAAGACATGTATCGTGTAGGAAGAAAAGGCACAAACAATAGACCGCTTGTAATAGAACTACTTAGTAAAAGAATGACCAGATATATCGTAACCAATAACCAGTGGTTTCAGGGAACTGGACTAGGCGTTTCAGAATTTTTAGACGCGAATTCACGAAAACAAAGGGCTCACTTGAGAGAAGAATTATTTAAGGCTAGACAAAATGGACATCACGCAATAATTAAAAATAAAGTGTTATACATAGATGGAAAACCTTTAAACAAAAAATTCGACAACATCAAACCACAAGATATAGACGCAACTTACCAGGAAAACAATACGAACACGATGAGCACCCCTAACCTATCTCATCACAATATGCCCAACGAATATTTAAACCGTACATTTCGCAACCGAAGACCAAGAATTTAAAATACTTTTCCAGAATTTCCAAAGCCTAAACAACAAGCAACACTTACTAGACGCCTTCATAACCCAAAATTCTAAGTACAAAACAATATGCATCTCGGAAACCTGGCTCTCAGAAGAAAAGCTCGAACTAATTAAAATTAGCGGCTACAAAATTGCATCTTCATATTGTCGCAGTACCAGAACAGGCGGCGGTGTCTGCATGCTACTTCAAGAACATATAGACTGTATACATAGGAGTGATATAACAGATAAATCTATAGAATATGTACTAGAGTTATGTGCTACTGAATTGCCTAAAGAAAACTTATTGATAATAACTATGTATTGGAATAGAAGAGAGGAAGAAGTTTTTTATCAGCAACTAAAACTAATTTTAAAATATATAAATAAAAAGTATTCAAAGCTTAACATAGTTATAGGCGGTGACTTTAACATTAATATCTTATCAGATAACCTTAAATCAAACCAATTTATAAATTTAATGCAAGAATACAAATTTACCCAACATATTAAAAGTCCAACACGTGTAACGTCTAACACAACTACATGCTTAGATTTAATATTTACAAATTTTCAATTCAATGATATGTACACAACTGTAGAAGAGCTAGGATTCTCAGACCATAATAGTACAATTCTATATTTTAACTTGCCGAAACAGACAAAAAGAATAACCTGGTCTGCAAAGAAAAGATTTTATAATCACACAAACATATCAAAATTTAAATCTAAATTAAAAGAAATAAATTGGAAAGATATCATAACCAATGAAAAAGACATGAACAGTAATTACGAAGCTTTTAATGATACACTCAATAATATACTTAATCAATGTATACCATTAAAAAAATTAAAGTTAAAACCAATATTTAAAAAATACTGGCTCACCGTAGGCATTAAGAACTCATGTAAAAATAAAAGATTATTAAAACTACTAACCACAAAAACAAACAATCCAATATTGACAAATTATTACAAAAAATACGAGAAAATTCTAAAAAAGACAGTAACTACAGCAAAAAAGCTACATTATAAAAACAAAATGACTAAATCTAATAATAAAGTTAAGACAATGTGGAGCATAGTAAATGAACGCACGAATAAAAAAATAACTAATGAGAAATCTAACATCACCCTACTTAAGAATAACGGTATGACTTCTGAGCCTAGAGAGGTAGCAAACATATTCAATGACTTTTTTGCTTCTATCGGAGATGCTACGAACAACTCAACCGGCCAACCGAAGGGATCTCCTGTTCTGAGCCCTACAAATAACTCAATCTTCCTCAGTCCAATTGACCCCTACGAGGTGAATTCATTACTAAAAAGTTTGAAAAATAAAAAAAGTCACGGTATTGATGAACTTCCCCCTACCTTATTAAGACAATGTGCAGATGAATTAACACTACCATTTTATCTATTGTTAAATCAATCATTTGAAGAAGGAGCTTTTCCCAATCTCTTAAAAAAATCTCTCATAAAACCCATACATAAAAAGAACTCAAAAACTGACCCAAATAATTACCGCCCCATTGCCCTCTTACCGACAGCTTCTAAAATATTTGAAAAAGCCATGTGTAATCGAGTCTATGCATTTTGCGAGAAATATCATATATTTAATGACTGTCAAAACGGTTTCCGAAAAAACCGCTCCACTACTTTGGCCGTTTATAAATATATCCAAAAAGCTCTTGACATAATTAATAATAAAAAGTACGCGATTGGACTCCTGCTGGATATGACGAAAGCATATGATAAAGTACAATTTGACATATTATTAAATAAACTATATAGTATAGGACTTCGCGGTAAATGCTATGACTGGTTAGTATCTTATCTGAAGCATAGAGAACAAATAGTAGAAATTGAATATTATAACAATAGTAAAAATGAAATAGAATTAATCAGATCTCACAGCAAACAAATCACCGCCTCAATCCCGCAAGGAAGCGTCATAGGATGTTTCTTATTTCTAGTCTACATAAATGACCTTCCTAATAATATACATGAGCAATGTGTCCTGTTTGCTGATGACATATCTATACTGACATCATGTGAAAACAACAGCAATTTAAATGATAAATTAAATTCTATATTAAATGACACAATAAATTGGATGACTAAACATAATCTGGAAATCAACTTCAAAAAAACTAAAATAATCTCATTTTACCCCCGCCAAAAAACACCAATAAATATAAACTTTAGCTATAAAAATAATAAATTAGAAGTCGTAGATAAATTCACCCTACTAGGCCTAAATATTGATTCACAAATAAATTGGAAGTCCCATATTCAAACAGTAAGAGCAAAATTATCAAAATTTTCATACGCCCTCCGCGAGATCAAAAAAACCACCGACCTTAAAACTGCACTAATGACGTATTACGCGTACGCCTACGCATGGCTGAAATACGGTGTAATCCTGTGGGGAAATAGCACTGATGCGCCCACCTTATTTACCCTACAAAAAAAATTAATTCGAATCTTGGTAAACATTGAAGCCACCGATAGCTGTAAACCTCATTTTCTGGAACTAAAAATGTTACCCCTACCTTGCCTCTATATATTCGAAGTATGTAAGTTTGTGCGTCAGTACCCAGAATTCTTTACAAAAAGAGAGGACATACAAAGTAAAATAACTTTAAGACATAAAAATAGATTGAACTTACCAACATCGAGATTAAAGATGCACTCGAATAGTGCCTACGTCATGTCCATAAAAATCTATAATAAGTTACCCGAAATAATAAAATGTTCAAATAAATATAATATTTTTATCAATAAATTGAAATTTTTCCTTATAAGTAAATGCTACTATAGTATAAACGAATACTTAAATGATAAATTGTAATTAATTACATATCTAATTATATTAATAAATACTCAAAATATTAATGACATAATAAATAATTGCGTAATAAATTAAATAGAAATAATTTCGGTGGGTATTTTTAAATAATTGTAATTAAATATTGTAACAAACACTCTGTATCCTTCCTCCTCTCTCCTAGTTTTAATGTATGCTGTGCCCGACAGGGTCCATAATTGTGACTAAAATAAAATAACCCTAACATCTATGTAAACATTATGGTACGCAATAAAGAATTGAGAATTGAATTGAGAATTGAGCAGCAAGTTCAAGTAAATGGTGTCAATTCATGGGGTTTAAAAGTCAAAATGGGGGTACCACAAGGCTCTATTTTGGGTCCTTTCCTCTTTCTAGTATATATAAATGATCTACCTCATCTTTTAAAAAATCAACCTCAAATGGTATTATTTGCTGACAATACGTCCTTAATTTTTAAGATAGATAGACGTTCCATAAATCTTGACGACGTAAATAACGCCCTACAGCCGATCCAAAATTAGTATACTGCTATTAATTTAGTATTAAATGGGAAAAAAAACTAAATGAATCAGATTTGCCTTACCGAACGTTAAAAGAAATGATTGCGACATAGTATTGAACAAGGAGAAACTTGAATTTGTCGAAAACACGGTTTTCCTGGGGATTACGCTTGACTCAAGGCTACAATGAGGTCCTCATTTAACATCTCTTGCGGGACGGCTAAGTTCAGCAGCATACGCTGTCAGAAAAATCCGTCAATTTACTGATATAGATACCGCGTGGCTGGTCTATTTTAGTTACTTTCATAGTATTATGTCTTACGGTATCTTATTATGGGGACGTGCTGCAGACATCGAGTTTATTTTTATCCTGCGGAGAAGAGCCATCAGAGCCATTTACAATCTCCGTCGGCATGATTCCCTAAGAGAACTGTTTAAGTATATCAACATCATGACGGTACCTTGTCAATACATTTACGAAAATATTATGTATGTTTAGAAAAATCTTCATCTTTTTAGCAGGATTAGTGACAGGCATAATTTCAATACTAGAAATAAGAACAAATTAGATCAACCCCGATTCAGATTGGCTAAAGTACACACTTCTTTTATAATAAAATACCATAAGGGTTATTTTTTAACACCAATAAGGGTTATTTGTAAAACACCAGCAACCTCTTAGGCAGTGAAAGTACACATGATTATAAGCAACTTTTACTTTGGGAAAATCCCGAAATCTCGAAAAAAATATCAGCTGTTTCATACATTTTCACTGGCTAAATATTGCATTTTGTATGAAACATCGCGTCATGTTCGTGAACGGGCGCCGTCGGTTGAGACTGGTCATCTCTTAACTGCCATTGGCTTATTTTAATCTTTATATTTAAATTCTTATAATAAGCTTTTTTTCCCTTTCATGCAGAAGCAACAAGTATATATAACTTAGAATTTTGTAAAACAGAACATGATTTAAAAGAGTGTCCGTGGAATTTCTTGCACGTTCTTCTCCATCGAGATCTACGCTTTGGAACGTGCAAATAGCTTCCATGTTTTTGACTGACCGACCTTGACGTTTCAAAAGTGCCTGTGAATGGTCTATTTGAAATAAAATGCTTTGTATCTTTGAATCTTGAATGATAGCCAATGGATCGGGGTTTCTGAAATCGCATGTCTGTTGATTGTTTACACCAGTTCATAACATAACATCACGCCGGCAAGCTGTGTTTGTGGTATTACTTTTTAGTGGTACCTGCGCACCACTAGAAAGAGAAAAATAAAACCGACTTCCAAAAAAAAACTGTACAAAGTAAAAAGTAACATTAATTGCGAAAGTCGGTGTTTAAAAACGAAAGAAACAAAAACATGATGGACTAAATAGATTCACAATTTATTGATGATGGAAACTAGGCTATTTAATCATTAACAGGCATATTAAGAGTTAGTAACTGACCAACTCCTTGTTTACAGGATTGTCAAGAAATCAGTCAGTTAGAAACACCCGATTCTACAACCAGTTTTTGTAGAATGAGCTCTTTAGAGGTCAAAATAATATTCAAAATTAACAACTGCCCGAAACGAAAGATAGACCTCATTATCAAAATAGCATAGAAATTCGAGAAGAGATCATGCATGTAACTTGAGGCTAACTATAATTTCACAGAACCCGAAATCACCGTACAAATATCGCCGATCGTAAATTCAACTTTCACAAAAAGTAACAATACTATCACGGTCCAACAATTTCTATGCCAATCGTGACAGCCATGTTTGTATGTAAGTACAAACATATTTACAACGCCGTCTATGGGAACAGCTACCATGTCGTCTCAGAACTCTATGGTCTGTCCTGTTTAATTTTTTCATTAAAAATTTAACCTGTGATTGACCGGGCGCAATAGCCAATGCGTCAATTTCAGCGGGTCTAAAAAAGCCACATTAGCAGAATCATAATTAGAATCATAATATTAACCACACAAAAATCTGTCAAATTTTATTTTCATCTTCATCGCTAACAGTTCAAGGTTGATTGGGAAAATTTGACAGTGACGGGTAGCGTGATGTGCTTTCTGATTCTGCTAAAGTGGCCTTTTTAGAGCCGCAGTTGACGCCCAACGGCACGATCTCGTGCCACAGGTATATTACAGGTGGACAAAACGGTTGTACAGTCAAAAGTCAAAAACGTTTATTTCAATTAGGCCATTAAACGGCACTTTTGAACATCATCATTACATTTAAAATAACATAGTGTCCATTCGAAAAGTTAGATTCTTATGGAGAAGAACGGACAAAAAACTCTATATTTACTCTTCTCAAATCCATGTTTTACATGTGCTGTGGTATACAAAACTTTTGTTAAACAAAGTTGATACGACAGAGGGGCTTTCCTTTAAACTGCCTATACTAGGTACCATTTTCAAGCTCTGTACCAAAAACCAATTAAATAGGAGCAGTAGTTTAGTCGCAAATGATTTTTTAAAGTTTTTGCACCCTTTGAACACGATGTATCTTTTCTAACAGCTGATTATATCTAAGCATAGGTTATGCATCTTACAACGATAAATCTACGATGCGTTGTTGCCGTTCTAACGCATGTCGAAGGACATTCATTAAAAATTGGCAATGCAAACAAGGAAGCAATAAATACACATACACACTTGCACTTTCACTACGAGAGTGACCAACATAGCGCGACTGAGAGAAACAGAAATAGGTCAAGGTAAGTGGGGCCTCTAAAAAACTTGTTTTTTCAGTGCGCCGACGCTGTCCTTTCGGAACGTACGATTTGTCAAATTCGCGCGCCAACAATAATTGTGATTTTGTTTTATTATTGTGATAGGACACTAAATAAGTATTTCTTATTTTTATTGTGACAGGACACGTAACTTGGGATTATTATTATTTAGTATTAGTGATTTTTTTTTTGTGATTGACTGTTTTTATGGTGGTAGGACACGTAATTAATCTTTGGTTGTGTGTGTGTGTAATTAAAGTGTTAAACAACGCCTCGTGTAACTTACACGGCGTCAGAATGCCGTGGATACGCAGCTTTAGCTCTGCGAACGTGCAGAGAAAGGTATGGTGACCGCCGAAATTGCCCAGTGCTTGGCGACGGACAGTGATTTAATTAGAGAAATAAATAACAATATTCTCCGTCACTATAATTTGTGCATTAATGTGAATGGAGGACACATCGAGAATTTAAAAATTTAGTGTTTGTTTTTGTGCGCGTACTACAAAACCTTACCAAACATAAAAGCCAGCGCGAGCGGAGGCCTAAGTCGCCGGCCGACACACCGCCCCGGCCCCCGCCTCGACACGAGATACTGCACACCGCGCTCCGGCGCGCGTGCGTCTTTGCCACTTTGTTACGGTCAGTCTAATTTATTTACAAAGGGTGGTTGCGTTTTATTCTGATTTGTAAGCTATTTAGTTTGCTTGAAAAAAATATTTTCTCATTTGTGGCGTTTTTTATTTTTGTACCGTATCGAATTAATACTAAACACGAATAGTATACGTAGTGTAATTTAATGCCCCTCTGTCGTATCAACTCTGTATCTGAGGACCATGAACCTAGAGTATGCAGAGGTAGACTTATTAATTTTCTAAATAAGTACATGGTACTCACATATTTACAAATATTGGAACCATTGATTAGCAGAGTGTGAGTGAACAGAAAAATAAAAACCCAAAAAAAAACAGTAGGTACAAAAGTAAATACATAAACCAACCAAAAGAAAATAAAAAACCCAAACCCAAAAAAATGTTAGTAGTCACATTTTTTTGGGTTTGCTTTAAGAATTTTACAAGTAACCCAAACTCAATGTTTATGCAACCAGTATTACCGCAAGATGTTTTGAGAGCAATAAAATTATTAAAAAATAAAAACAGCACTGGATATGATGGAATATCAACAAGTCGTAAAATTCGTATCGTTTGAGATCGCCTCACATTTAAGTCATATACTAAATATATGTATTAGTTCTGGTACATTTCCGGACAGCTTAAAAACAGTTATAGTGAAACATCTTTTCAAAAGATAAGAAAGATCTCGCAAATTATAGGCCAATTGCTTTAATACCAATTTTTTCAAAGGTTATGGAAAGGATTCTCTATGACTCGATAAATCACTTTCTATCTAAATATGACATTTTATGTGCGGAACAAAAGGGTTTCCGAAAGAACAAAGGCATAAATGTGGCCGTTTATGATCTGATAAATGTAATCATTCAAAATGTTGACAAAAAAGTACCCGTTTGTGCAATTCTGACGGACATGACGAGGGCATTTGATTGTGTCGATCACGAAATCTTGGTAAATAAATTATATGCCACAGGAATTAGAGGAAATTTACTTAATCTTTTAAAATACTATCTCAGTAATCGTAAGCAGCAAACAGAGATCACTAAAATCTGCCTGAAAACTAAGAGAGAGAAAAAATATCTATCTAAAGTTAGAATTGTCAAGTATGGTGTACCACAGGGCAGTGTGTTAGGTCCATTATTATTTTTACTGTACATTAATGACTTGCAACGACACATTAACATCCCATGGTTCTTTTCGCTGACGATAGCACTGCTTTGATTAAATGCCTTGACAGAAATTCATATGCGGAGAACATAAATAGTACATTAACAGATATTATACATTGGCTAGAACATAATAATTTAGTAATTAATATTCAAAAAACAAATGTTATGCATTTTTATCAACGAATTCCACCAGAAATCTTAAATCTTTATTATAATGATCAAAAAGTTGAAGAGGTAACTGCTGCTAAATTCCTAGGTATAATGATAGATAGCCAACTAACATGGAAGCCACAAGCAGAAGAAGTGTGCAAAAAACTAAGTATAGCTGCATGTTCTTTTTAACCTGTCTAAAAAAGTGAGCACGGCCACGAGATTGGTTGCATACCATGGGTTAGTTGCGTCGATTTTGAGATTCGGAATAATATTTTGGGGAAATTGTAGCCTGAGAGAACAGGTGTTCAAGGCTCAAAAACGATGTCTAAGAGCAATGTGCAATTTAACAGTAACAGATAGCTGCGTACCTATGTTTTAAGTCCCTAAAATTACTTACATTCCTATCTCTTTATATTTTTGAAATTGCTGTTTTCGTCAAGTCAAATATGCATCTTTTTAATAAAGCATCTGATAATAGAAATAGGCCAATACGAAAACAATATAGAACCATGCTGAATGTGAGTAGTTATGACACCGCCTTATTAAAGAAAAGTGTGTTATATATGGGTCCGACAATATTTAATAAAATACCCGATAGATTAAAAACACAGACTGTTCCAGTTTTCAAGAAGCAGTTGACAGATTTGTTGACAAAAAAATGTTATTATTCGATAGGCGATTTTTTGAACGATAATTATTGAATTAATATTAAAATTCTGTATCTATTTTTAAAAAAACATTTTTAATTATATTCAATTGTATTGAAAAATACATATTAACCTAAGATGCTATTGACTCTGACCTGAATAATGAATGTTATGGATATTCACTAGCATTTTTCGTATGCTTGAATTATGCTTGTAGTGTTTTGGTTGTATTGTTTAATTGAATTTATTAGCTTTATATTACTTTTTGCATGCCTTAGTCAAGGTAGAAAGTATATGGCTCCTCTAATAAGAATAACATCTGTATATTGTACCTACTTTCTGTGCAAATAAACGATTATTATTTATCCTATAACCAGTTTGATCTTGTCTCCACCATTGATTGTCCTATGTAACAGGACCAGCATGTTTCCAAGCATTCTTATCCTGAATGTAATCTTCTAATTTGTAATAAGCTTGTTTACAAAGGTTGCTTTTAATGTAGGTTTTAAATTTTCTTTCATTTAGTTCTAATATGTCACAAGGTATTTTATTGTAACATTTAACACAGTACCCCATGAAAGATATGTGTACTTAGGTAATCTATAAAATGGTCGATCTAATTTATCTTTATTTCTAGTATTAATATTATGTCTATCACTAACTTTACTAAAAAGATGACGATTTTTCCGTACATACATAATATTTTCATATATGAATTGGCAAGGGACTGTCATAATATTAATCTTTTTAAAAAGTTCGCTTAGAGAATCGCGACGACGCAGATTATAAAGGGCTCTGACAGCTCTCTTTTGTAAAATAATTGATTCAATGTCAGCCCGACCCCACAGCAAAATACCGTACGACATAATGCTGTGGAAGTAGCTAAAATAGACCAAACGTGCGGTTTCTACGTCTGTTAGCTGTCTTATCTTCCTAACAGCATAAGCGGCTGAGCTTAGACGCCCCGCTAGAGATGTTATATGACGACCCCGTTGTAATTTCTCGTCTAAAGTGATTCCCAGGAAAACCGTGTGATTAATAAACTCCACTTTTTCTTCATTCAATATGATGTCACATTCGCTACTTCTAACATTTGGTAAAGTAAATCTAATACATTTGGTTTCTTTTTCATTTAATACTAAGTTGTTTGCCGTAAGTCAGTTTTGGACCTGAAGAATAGAGTTATTGACGACGTCAAGATTTTGTGACCGTCGCTCTATTTTAGATATCAATGACGTGTCATCCGCGAATAACACCAACTTTGGGTGATTTTGAAATAACTGGGGCAAATCATTTATGTAAACTAGAAAAAGGAATGGACCAATATTGAGCCTTGCGGAACGCCCATTGTCATTTCAGACCCTAGTGAGTTTACACCGTTTACCTGAACTTTAACCTGTCAGTACTTCAAGTATGACCTAAGTAACTCAAGGGCTGTATTTATAATCCCATAGTGCTCAAGTTTCAACAAAAGTGTTTCATGGTTAACGCAAATCAACGCCTTCGAGAGGTCACAGAATATTTCAATGGTGTCTTGCGATTCTTCCCAGGCGGTAAAGATATTCTTTATGAGGGTAACACAACACAGGGTTGTACAACGCCCTTTGGTGAAACCGTTTTGTTGTTCATGAAAGATGGAGTTTTTATTAAAGTGTAGTAACATCTGATTAAGCATTAACTTTTCAAACACCTTATTGAGGACTGGCAGAATTGACACAGGCCTATAATTATTGGTTTCTTGACTATCACCTGATTTGAACAACAGAACTACTTTACTGTTTCATAAGATCCGGAAATACCCCTCGGTCTACACTAGTGTTAAATATGACAGCTAAGTAGGAGGCAATTGGGAGGTGGTCACCTCTTTCTGCGAAGCAGTAATGCTAGCGAAGGAGGAGGCCGAACGTGTGAGAGAGAGGGAGGCCTCACGACCCGGCCGCCGCAATAGAAGAAGACGGCCCGGGCGTCGGGAGTCGCAGGGCGATTTCCGACCACCGTAGGCGCGGGTCTGCGGACGGCGAGCATTGGGCGGCTCGCCGTCCGATCAAAACCAGACCCGTGTCGGCGGCGCGCTGTATTCCACGCGCGCATCAAAGAGCTGTCAGCAAGGGAGACGGGGCCCGCCAGGGCCAGTGCCTGCCGGGGTGCGGAATCCGTTCGAAAGAGGCACCTTACCCTGGAACGCAAAGGGCAGTAGGAGGAACACGGATGGGTTTTAGTCAGTAAGAGTCTGACACTCCCTTCCGTTCCGCCCAGAGCGGAAGGAGTCATTTGATGATTTCCCATCCTTAAAAAAAAAAAAAAAAAAGAAGTAGGAGGCAATAGTTTCAATAACAGATCTACAGACTTTGACAGACATTCCCCAAAGATCTTCTGTTGATTTAATTTTAAGATCTTTAAAAGCTTTTATAATGGCCCGGGGGTTTATATGTTGAAACTTAAATTCGGATGGACATACCTTCACATTCTTTCTTAGTAAGGCAGCAGAGAGCGCGGGTGACGAGTTGAGAGTTTCTGTAGTTTTAAGAGGAGTATTAGCAAAGAAATTTTCAAATCCCTTAGCTACCTCTGCATCTGAGTTTATTGGGCCATGTACAGTATTTAGATTAAATTTAGTTTCACGTTGTTTCTTCCTACCTGTTTATTATTTATTATTTTCCAGGTAGTTTTTATTTTGTCGTCAGCTGATTTTATTTTATTACCAATATGCAAAGCTTTTGCTGTTTTACATACAATTTTATATGTTTTTGAATACTTCGCAACATACTTCTGAAAGCTTGCATTATTCATATATTGCTTTTGGCCATAAAGTTCATATAGTTTTTCCCTGCTTATGCGAATACCTGGAGTGGCCAAGTCGCTAAATAAGAACTTAGTGTAAATACTTTTAGACTTTAGAGGAAAAGTGTCATGAAATTGCGTGTTTAATAATGAAAAAAACTCGGCGTAGAACTCATGTGGGTCATCCATGTTATTAAAGTTATGATCGACTAATTTGCTAGCTAAATTGTTATTTAGTTTATCTAAATTTTTATCTGTAATTGGTCTGAATTTTATTTGAATTTTTTGTAGGGGTATGTATGCGCAAAAGGTTATAGTTTGCCCGCTGTGATCTGATGGCAACTTATTAACAATTTCTTTATATAAGTAATCACAATTACAAAATATGTTGTCTATACAAGTGGCAGTAGACTCTGTCACTAGCGTTGGTTCCATAAATACATTTGACAGATTAAATGATTTAAAAAGACTCAATAACCTGATACTATTCGAGTTTGTCTCTAACAAGTTAATATTAAAGTCGCCACATATAATTATCGATTTACTAGTAGTACTGACCTTTTTCAACACATCTTCGATTACAGAATCAGACACAGATAGATTCTGGTAACTTGTAGGTCTGTAAACGCATACCACAACATGCCTATCAAGCTCAACACAAGACAATTGAATGGTGTGTTCAACTGACAATTTCACAATATCCTTTGTTTCTTTAGATTTAATCGAAGTTTTAATTAGAATTAATGAACCACCATGTATCATATTTTGACGACTGAAATGGCTACCTACACAATAATTTTCATAATTAATGGAAATTACTTGGTGGTCTTTTAACCAATGTTCTGTTAGACAAACTACATCAAACTTGTTTGTTTCTAAAAACAATTCTATTTCCAATTTGGAAGAGCAACCTTGAATATTTTGATTAAATAATTTTAGGGTGTGTTGCCCTCCCTTAGGTTTCTTACATTTAACTATATTGCCAGAAGGTACTTTGTTATTATTCACTAATAACAGTTGGTTATTTGAAGGGGTAGCTTCCGTTGTCTCGCAGTTTAGTTTAAAGAGTTATCCGGAGTAATCTCCACTGTTACAAATGAAGAGTCTGAAATGCCTGTGTGTGTTCCATCAGGAAGAGAACACTCAATCTGATTGCTAGTGGCCTCTAACAATGTTGATATTGTAGGTGGGTCCTCCTTCGTACAACACATATAATCACAATAATAAGTCTATGTTGTTAGTGCAACTAGAGAATACCGGCTCGTCACTTATCCTAGTATTTGTTATATCAGCTATAACCTCGTTAATATTGTATGCAGTAACTCACCGGACCATGTGGAAAGGCACGTGTTGTGTGGACAGCCAGTCTAACGAGCCGCTCACGTCCAGCAGAGTCGCGCAGCCCACGAACTTGAATGCGCTCGCGCATGAGAAGAATACGATCACCCGGGAACCATCCTGAGTGACAAGTGAAATAATCATTATTTTACTGTAGGTAAGTGAATTAAAAGGAATTCTTTGGAGCTGTTTCTTGTGATAACAGCTGATATTTTCTAAATTAATGTCACATTTGATCGGTATATTTAATGATCGAAGTTTGTTAAATTAATATTGATTTTGTAAATGCGTACGGTCTTTCTTCCTTTTATATGAAATTGTTTCGATGATATTTTACATTGAATAGGGAAGATGCAAATACAAAATTTATAAGAATGTTGTCAGTAAAATGATAAAAAAGTAAAAAATAAAGGCCATTGCAACGTTTTTATTTTGGTTAATATCGATTTTTAACAAAAATAATTAATTAAAGTAACGTGAAACGGAACGTATTTAAAAACAACAATCAACGTTTAGTGACGTATCTGCTGTTATGCCAACGAAAAGGCAACCTTATGTCTTTGAGTTGGGACAGTTCTTGACCAGTGATAGACACGAGTGACGTCATCGTCCGTTTTCGCGCGAACCTTTAAACTGTCGGTTTAAAAACGCAATTTTGGCAATAAATTAAAGCGTTTTCATTTCTTATTTATGTGGTGTTCTATTCTAGATGGAGTTCTTTAAAATTAAAGCAAAAATGGAAATATTGCATGTTCCCTATTTAGCATATCTGCAAGACGCTGGCACATGTTAACGATCGACAAAACACAGCATATCGAGCTATAATAACAATTTTCAAAATCGATGATTTGTTACAACTTTTTTTACGTAGCTAAGCATAATAAATAAAAAATATCGCTCACCTGTTTAACCTTTTGCAGTTTCTTAGCGGTGCCTTGCGTGAAAGGGTAGGTACCGGTGGTCTGCGCGACCTCCACACTATGAGGGTCATCAGCCTTCGCCACGAAGTACCTCACGTTCCCCTCCCCATTTTCCCCGTACTTCTCTATATTCGCTAACAAAGTCTTCCCATTCGGGGACATAGGACTTTTCGGACCACTGTACGATTGAGGAGAAAACGGCTGCGGAACATCATTCCTCCAACCTCCAGGCCTTCCTTGGCCATTCCTGTACCCCCCATAAGCGTTATTATAGAATTGTCCCCCCGGAAATCCACCTTCGTTCTGATTTTGATTGTACTGAGGATAATATTGCTTATTATCATGACCATACTGCTCATTGTTCTCAAGCCGTGATCGCCAATTTGGAGAGTCCACGGTCAACGGTTTTGGTCTCTGTCCGATACCACTCGGCTGGTTCAATCCCACATTCTTTTCCTCAGACCCCATTATGTGTACAACTGTACTTAATATCTGTTCGTCTAACGGCGTCATTGGTTTAGCCGGGTTCGACATACGACGGATAACTAAGGCGCACAGTTTTTGACGGAGATAGAATACGCTGATAGCATCTGAGGCGTCAGCTGTGAATGCCATCCAATCATCCAAGGTTATCACAGCTGTGTCAGGAGACGCGTTGTTTTCGTCTGCCTCACTGTCCGAGTCACTGGACAGGCCTGGCGGGTTAGCCCGCTGAGTCAAAGCCCCTATTGGCAGTCTTAACGGTCCACCGAACAACGCTACAGTTAACGGCGTTACTAAGGTATTACACCTTATAAAACAGAACCTACCCGCTCTGGATATCTCTTCAAACACGACCCAGTCTGTTGGCAAGCTGTGCACAGATTTCTGTGACCCTGACAACCCACCTCCCTGGTGTAATGTGGAACTGGGATGGAAGGCCACCTTCACCTCTTTAGAAGTTCTCAGGGAAGCCGAGTCTCTATCCACTCGAGCTATGGAGGGGTACAGGCCGCTCACTAACACCGCTTTGACAACGTGCCACTTTTCAGAGTTCAAATTGACGTCTTTGATATCTCCTGATCCACGAGCCTTCACTAAGCACAGAGCCCTGAGCTGGGCCAGCAGCTGCGAGCGGTAGCCGACGATCATCTCCATGGTGGCCCCGCAGATCAGGTTCCGGGCGCAGAAGGCTCGCTCGGAGCCGTTGGCGCGCGCGCTCTGCCACGCCTGGAAAGCTCGCAACAACGCCATGTGATCCGAGTAACTGTCGGCAGCGAATTCCTTCCGCGCCAGACTTCCTTTCTTCCTATTCTCTGGGTTCATAGATATCTGGAAGGGTTCCTTATTCGCCAAACTACACACTATCGTCAGGATTGGGTCCAGGCACTTCATGACGCATGCGTATAGTAGCATCTTTCCCAATTTCGGTTCTACGGTCAGATCTAGCAGGTGCTGTCCGATCTCCGTCAAATCTTCCATAGGAGTCAACGCTCCGATGGTCTTGAGTAACGAAACAGCGTTCCTCACAGCCAAAAACGAAGGAGGTTCTAACGCTTTCGATAGAAAATCTGCTATCGGAGTGTTGCCAGTCGCGAGCAGCTTAGTATGTAGACATAACTCCTGCAGTGGGACTCGAAGAATTTCTGGTACGGAGTTCAAAGGTAAGGTGTTAAACCGTCGTTTGGAGCACATGTGGAAGCAATGGCCTGGTTTCGTTCTACCGGCGCGGCCCGCCCTTTGCTGGCAACACGCGCGAGACGTCCAAACACATTGCAACGAGCACACACCTCCATTGGACTCATAATACTTTTCCTTCACCTTACAGGAATCCACTACATAAACCACATCATCTATAGTAATCGAGGTTTCCGCGATATTCGTCGATATAATAATCTTCCTTGCATTTGGCAAAGGATTAAACACTTTCTTCTGGTCCAAAGTCTGCATATTACTGTGCAAAGTAAATATCTGGTATTTCATCACATTCATTTCTGCACAAGATTGTATCATGTCCCTTAGGGTCACTATGTCATCATATCCTGGGAGGAATACTAGGATACTTCCCTTGGCTAAGTTAATATGAATATGCTTGATTAGGGCAAGCATGAGGTCATGGTCGATCAATTCTTCTGAGAACGTGTGGTGGTATACGTCTAGAAGGAAGTTCTCTGCAGCGCTGTCGTCTTCTGCGTTCTCCTTCGGTTCCTCTGTCAGGTTGAAGGTGGATAGGATTTTAGCGCAGTCTGTGTGATTGTTTTCTATTGCGTAGTCGTACGCGGATTTGCCGTCTTTGTCTTTTGCTGATGGGTCCGCACCTGGAGCAAAAAATAAAGGGTTTTATTTGAGTCGCTTCGCGTGAAATCTGGCATCGCGGTATCGAAGTTTACTGTGTGATTTGAACATTTACAACAGTCCGAATATCAACTATCGGGCATTTGCCCGCAAGACACAACAACCGTCTGGTCGGTGGATCCTTCCTTTTCTATGGAGGCTTGCGGTACTTTACTCTCTGTTAAGCTTGACTTAAATAATAACTTGTCTCACCGCCGGCGAGGAAGCGAGTAGCTATCGACTATTTGCTCGCTGAGAAAAGGGACAAAATATATAAATCTCGTGTGAGTAAAAGTGACACATAAATTCATAGTCGATAGCTGGCTGTTTACCGGTGAGCGGCTTTTGCCTCTAGTTGATCGCAGCGACAAGAGCTATCAAAGATTGTATACTCTCTCGGCAATGCTCGCTCGGAGGTAATTTCTACTTATAGTGCAGGCAGAGCGAGTATTGTGAGTAAAAGCCGGTCGCACAAAAGCATTCGCTGAAAGCCGAGCGTCAAAACTATCGAAACTTTTCACTCGCTACTAAAGCTTCAAATTCAAAACGAAATTTGAAATTTTACTCGGTACTCGCTGATCGCCGGCGGTGAGACAAGTGCCTAAGGCTAAATAAGGACAACCGCACGGGATCGATCTTTAACCCCGTGCGGTTGTTATTATAGCCACTTGTGGCTCCTCAATTGTACAAGTGGAAAGATTTGAAAATGGAAAAGGGTTATAATATTGAACGCCTCACCGATCTGCAGCATCTGGGCGATGGTCTCGGCGAGCCCCCGGGCGGCGGCGGCCATGAGCCCCGAGCGGCGGCTGCGCGAGTGGCTGCACGACACCGGCACGCCCTCCGACATGTACATGTACAGGATCTGGGTGAACGAGTCCTGCAAGGGAACTGCAGTGTTCATTCTCGTACCCACTACACAATATTTGACGCGCGACATCATGGACATCATCGTCATATCAGATCAGACGAAAGACGTTGCACTGCTGGACATAGGTCTCCCCCAAAGGGAGAGGGGGGAGAGGTTGCCATAATCGCCACGCTTGTGCGGCGGGTAGGCGATCGCAGTGTATGGTGTTGCGTTTTACAGAGAACGCTGCTGCCCATTCTCTGGTGAGTCCCTTAGTCGCATAATACCAGTGTAAACAATTGTTGGTGAACCAATAAACAAATAAATAAACGGCAACCAACAAGGAAATATTATTTAGTAACTAGTTGACGCGCACAACTTCGTCTGCGTCACATTTTTCATTACTGCTCCGCTCCTATTGGTTTGAGCGTGATGATATAGCCTTCCTCGATAAAGGGCTATCTAACACTATAAGAATTTTTCAAATCGAACCAGTAGTTCCTGAGATTAGCGCGTTCAAGCAAACCAACAAACTCTTCAGCTTTATATATTAGTATAGATATTGTTAATGTTGCGCGCCTTTTAACGTTGCTGATTATGTTAAGCGTAGAATATTGCGCATCAAATGTTGCCTAATAGATACGAAGCTTTAGTGTTTATAGTCAACATTGTGCTTAAAAAACCAGGGTATTCATATGAATGAACTTTACTAACCTACCCCAGTGATCTCCAACTGTACATGCAGGGAGCACAGTGTTAGCAAAGAAAGGTGGGGCCGCTGCACAGGCGGCTAAGGCTCCAATGCTAGCGGTGCAACGGTTGCCCCCACCTCCAAACTCTTCTGCGGCCGAAGCCGGATGGCAAGTGGTCGGGGAGAAGAAGAAGGCAGGCAAGGCAGCCAGGGCAGCCAAGAAAAGGCAGAGGAGGCGGCAGCGCAAAGCGCGAAGCGTCGAGGCTAAGCTTCGCGCCCCAAAAACCGCAGCCGTAGTGATGAAGCTACAGCCAGACGCGGAGAAGAGGGGCGTGACGTATAGCCAAGTGATCTTGAAGACAAAGGAGACGGTGAACCTTCAGGAGCTCGGCATTACTGGGGGCCTCCGGCTCAGTGTGACTATGACTGGGGCCCGGATGCTGGAGATCCCCGGTGCTGCCAGTGGCCCGACCGCTGACGCTCTGGCCGAAAGGCTTAAAGCGTCCTTAAATGCGGACGAGGTCCGAGTGTCAGGCCCACCAAGCTGGCAAGGCCAAGGCTGATGGTCAGGCCCACCAAGTGCGTTGACATACGCATTCTAGGCCTGGACGACTCCGTCACGGAGGAGGAAGTGGTGGCCGCCATCGTCAGGGCTGGGGGGTGCTCTGCCGAGCAGGTGAAGGCAGGCACCATACGTCCTGACCATACGGGCATGCGAACCGTCGTGGTGAGCTGCCCCGTGACGGCGGCCAAGAAAATATCGGAGGGCCGAAGACTCCTGGTGGGCTGGGTATCTGCGCAGGTCAAACTGCTGGAATCTAGACTTCTAAGGTGCTTCCGCTGCCAAGTGGGCAACCACGTGGGAGTCCAGTGCACCTCGGAGGTGGACCGCAGCGATCTTTGTTTCCGCTGTGGTCAGCCCGGACACAAGGCCGGCTCGTGTAACGCCACGCCGCACTGCGTTGTATGTGCGGCAGCTGGCAAGCCGGCCGATCACTGGGCTGGGGGCAAAGCCTGCGCTCCACCCGCCAAGCCCGAGGCCAGAAAGAAGCTCTCCACCACCGCCGTCCCTGCCGCTGCCGCCGCCACTGCTGTCGCCGCTGCCGCCACCAACACTGCCGTCACTGCCGCCGCCGTCGCTTCGGTTGCCGCGAGCGAGTCCCCACAAGGGACTCAGGAGGTGGCAGAAATGGAGTGTCAATAGCGGCTCCATTACGCCTCCTCCAGGCGAACATCAACAACTGCGCCGCCGCTCAAGACCTGTTAGTCCAGAGCATGGCACAGTGGTTGATTAACATCGCCGTGGTTGCTGAGCCCTACTTTGTCCCGCCCAGAGGTGACTGTATGGAGGACCTAAACGGCTCAGTGGCCCTAATTTCGTCAGCCGCTTCCGGTACCCCATCCCTCGAAAGCGTTAGGAGAGAACAAGGGTGCGTAGCAGCACGGTTCGGGGAGATTGTCGTGGTAGGAGTGTACTTCTCCCCGAATCGAACTCTCGCCGAGTTCCAAAACTCCCGCACGGAGTTGGGCGTCATTGTCACCGGGTGTCGTACCCTTCCCGTACTCGTTCTCGGGGACTTCAATGCTAAGCACTTGGCTTGAGGTTCCCGATATACGGATACGCAGGGCAGGATGGTGGAGGACTGGGCTCTGGAGACAGGCCTGGTTGTCCTAAACCGGGGTTCTGTCCCCACGTGTGTGCGGATGCAGGGGGAGTCCGTGGTGGACATTTTGTTCGCCAGCCCTGCTCTGTCACCGCGTGTCATTGACTGGCGCGTATTAGAGGAGGTGGAGACCTATTCCGATCACCGGTATATCCGGTTTGACGTCTCCACCCAGACCTCAACCTCGCCAGTCCGGCAGACCCCAAGTGGTCCGCGGTGGGCGCTGAAGCAGCTGGACCGGGAGCTCCTCTTGGAAGCTTCGATCGTGCAGGCCTGGGTGTCACATCCGGACAGGCCAGCTGACATCAACGACGAAGCGGAGTGGTTCCGGGAGGCCATGTCCGATATTTGTGACGTGACAATGCCCCGAGTTAAGCCAGGACGCGCCCGCCGCCAGGTGTACTGGTGGTCGCAAGAGCTGGCGACGCTGCGTCAGGCATGCGTTGTCTCACGGCGCCGGTACACTAGGCACCGCAGGCTCCGCATCCGCCCTCCGGATGCGCAAGTCAGAGAGGCGGAGCTGTACGAGGAGTACAAAGTGGCGTAGGCCGCCCTCCGAGCAGGAATCATTGCGAGCCAAAGATCTGGCTCGCAAGGAGATGCTGGAGTCTCTGAACGGGGACCCGTGGGGAAGACCCTACAAAATGGTGCGGAATAAGCTCCGCACCTGGGCCCCCCCGTTGACGCAGAGACTCCGGCCCCAGCTGGTGGAGGACGTGGTGAGCGTTCTGTTCCCCTCGCGAGGGGAGCATACTCCCCCGCCTGTGGCTCCGCCACCTGCGGTGCCCTATGCGGACTACACCGATGACGACGATGACAATGCTCCGGAGGTGACTGAGGTAGACCGGAGAGTGGCGGTTAATAGGCTGAAGGCCAAAAATACCGCCCCAGGACCTGGCTTACCTGGCAAAGCCTGGGTTCTGGCCTTGGAGGCTCTCGGGCCTCGACTAAGAGGGTTCCTAAGCGCATATTTGGAGAGGGGCCAGTTCCCACTTCGTTGGAAGACGGAAAAACTGGTCCTCATTAAGAAGCCGGGGCGCCCTACGGACTCTCCGTCCGCATACCGGCCCATCGTGCTGCTCGATGAGGTGGGCAATCTCTTTGAAAGGGTAATTGCAAACCGCCTCGTGGAGCACCATGTGAGGGTGGGGCCGGATTTGGCGGAGAACCAGTTCAGTTTCCGCACGGGACGCTCGACGGTGGACGCCATCATGCGCGTGAGAGCCCTTTCGACGGGGGACGCAGTTTCCCGGGGCGGGGTCATCTTGGCAGTGTCTCTGGACATTGCCAATGCCTTTAACACCCTGCCCTGGAGTTGCATTAGGGAGGCACTTCGGTATCACCGGGTGCCGACATATCTCCGTCGCGTAGTCGAGGCTTACTTGATGGACAGAGCCGTCATCTACCCCGTTCACCTGGGAGAGTGGAACCGGCGAGAGATGTCGTGTGGTGTTCCACAGGGTTCCGTTGTGGGGCCGCTCCTGTGGGACATCGGCTACGACTGGGTGCTGCGCGCCCTTGCGGTGTCAGTGTTGTCTGCTATGCTGACGATACGCTAGTCCTGGCGCAGGGACGGTCGCAACCGGCGGCGGCTAACGCTATGACACGCGGGGTTGCGATAGTCGTTGAGAGGATCCGGCAGTTGGGTCTCGAGGTGGCCCTTTACAAATCCGAAGCCATGTGCTTCCATGGTTCTCGGAACAGGCCACCATCGGGATCTCAAATAACGGTAGGAGGGGTTCACATCGGTGTCGGGTCGACGATGATGTACCTGGGTCTCGTCCTTGACAGCCGGTGGAACTTCGTCGAACATTTCCGACGTTTGGCTCCCAGACTTGGACGAGCCGGAGCTGCCTTCAAGCGGCTTCTGCCCAATCTAGGGGGTCCAAACACCTCCTGCCGGAGGCTTTACGCGGGGGTCATGCGGTCCATGGCCCTTTATGGGGCGCCAGTGTGGGCGCCTACTTTGAGGAAGCGACCTGCCCGTTACCTCAACGCGTCTCAGAGGGTCATAGCTATCCGGCTGGCCCGGGGATACCGTACGGTCTCTGGCGAGGCGGCGAGCCTCCTTGCCGGACTGCCGCCATGGGATCTGGAGGCGAGAGCTCTCGCGCACATTTACGAGTGGCGCGTGGAGGCGCAACGCCGGGGCGAGACACCTCTGCCGCGGGAAATCGCAGCAAGGCGGACGGAGCTCCGGCAGGATCTCATGGCGGTATGGAGACAGCGACTGTCGCAACCCAGCGCTGGGCACGCCACAATCCAGGCGTTAAGTCCCCTCTTTGAGGAGTGGCTGGAGCGGCGCCACGGCGTCCTCACCTTCCGTCTGCCGCAGGTACTCACCGGACACGGTTGTTTCGGGAGATACCTGTTTCGGATTCGGCGGGAGGACACGCCCGGGTGTCAACACTGTGAGGGTCGCCCGGAGGACACGGTGGAGCATACGGTGGAGGTCTGACCTGCTGGGCGGGTCCTCGTCGAGACGATCGGCGTCGGCGACCTCTCGCGACCGGCCTGGTTCAATCTATGGTCCGGAGCGAGGAGGCATGGGAAGCGGTCACCTCCTTCTGCGAAGCAGTAATGCTAGCAAAGGAGGAGACCGAACGTGTGAGAGAGAGGGAAACCTCACGTCCCAGTCGCCGCAACAGAAGGAGACGCCCCGGGCGTCGGGAGTCGCAGGACTCGTCCCGGCCGCCTACTGCGCGGGCCGGAGGACATAGAGCAGTGGGTGGCTCGCAGTCTGATCAGAACTAGGCCCGGGTCGGCGGCGCGCTGCGCTCCCAGCGCGCCTCAAAGAGGTGTCAGCGTGGGAGACGGGGCCCGCTAGGGCAGGTGGCTGCTGGGGCGTAGGAATCTGTTTAAAAGGGGTACCGTAGCCTTGGAACACAAAGGAGGAACACGGATGGGTTTTAGTCAGTAAGAGTCTGACACTCCCTCTTGTTTAACCCACAGCGGGAGGAGTCATTTGATGATTTCCCATCCTTAAAAAAAAAAATTTTATACTTTATGAGTATAAGATTTACAGACAAACAGAATCAGTAACTTTAACTATAAGTAGTATATAAGAGTCCATAGACATCGTGTTCCGCCGACCTAGCCACGCGCCCCGACCAATCAGGTCGCATACAATTATAAAGGCACGTACCCAATGACCAGTTGAAGGCAAAAAGGACACGACTGTTTCGCACGGTCTGCCTCAGTTACTCATCAAGTCATCAGTAATGGAGACACAATGAACAAACCAATGAGAGCCTAGTTTTTTGTAGTCAGAGAACAATCTGACTGGTCGCCATTTTAATTCAGTTCACAATTTCTCAGAACCGATTTGAGAACTTATAATCTATCAAACTTTGATGCGTATGACAATGACAATTTAACGAAAGTTTACAATCTCTCAGGTTATTTTATAATCTTACAAAGTTCGCCATTTTCCGGTGACATATTATACTTTGATTGACATAGATAACTCACCAGCGTGCCTTCATTGAAGCACTCGTCCAGGAACTCGTCCATGTCGGCCTGCAGCGAGGGCTCCATCACGTGCTCCTTGTCTTCTTTCACGTCATTGCTTTTACTGCTGCTGCCTGCGTCTTCCTGCTTTTGACCTGCGGACAGAGTATTGTTTTTTTTACTATTGATAGGCACTCGTTTGACCACTATCTCACCTGATGGTAAGCGATGACGTGGTCGAAAATGGAGCACGCTTGTCTAGAAGTAACCTATTCACTCTTGACTTAAAGACTCCCAGGTTGTAGCTATCAGGAAAAACAGACTCCGGCAGGGAATTCCACTCCTTAGCTGTACGCATTATGAATGTGTTCCCAAAACGTTTTGTGCGTGTGGGTGGGATGTCCACCATGTACCGGTGGCGCAACGTCGTTCGTCTTGTGGTCCGATGATGGAACGGTACCTTTGGGTATGCAAAGGTTTAAGCAGATTATTAATATGCAGCAGGAACAGTGTTGCCGAAAGCACCGACCCCTGAGGAACCCCGGCATTATTATCCAGCAGACCAGACGAGCAGCCCTCTATGACCACTCGGATAGACCGATCCCTCAGGAAATCCGCGATCTAATCACGTAAACAGGCGGGCAGACCGAAGGAAGGAAGCTTACTAATAAGGATATCGTGTCAGACCCTGTCGAAGGCCTTCAAGATGTCAAGGGAGACCGCTAGTGCCTCCCCGTGCTTCTCTATGGCCTCACTCCAGATGTGAATGGCATACTCTAGGAGATCCCCAGTTGACCGATTTCCGCAGAACCCGTATGTCGGTCGCTAAGGATATCAGGATATCATTCGCTTCTAGGTACGCCAGGAGCTTATGATTCAGCACGCTTTCCAGTCTGAAAGAGTATGGACGTTACAGAGATAGGTCTATAATTCGACGGTCAGCTCGGCTACCCTTCTTGGGCACAGGCTGCACGTTAGCTTGCTTGCAAGCCCTCGGCACTTTTCCAGTCTCAAACGAAAGGCGAAATAGGCGTGTTAAGATCGGAGACAACTCAGGCGCACTAGTCTTCAGCACAATTGCCGGTATCCCGTCGGGGCCACTAGCCTTGTTCACGTCTAGGTTACGCAGTACCCTACGGACGTCATTCTGATGAATGCGAATGTTAGACATACTCGACTCGCATCCACCAGGAGAAGCCGCGTCGTGGCGCGACGCCCCCTGCGTCGCGCCACCAGGATCCAGACGTGAAGATTCCAATAGTACTCCAATCCCCTCCGCAACACATCCGTCACGGCGTCCGCGCACGACGAAGCATCAGTGGAAGAAAAGCAAGTAGGCTGCCAAGGATAACATGCGAATAAAGATCGCATGGCATTCCAATCTGCTGACCTGTTTCGCCATACCCTCCGGGCGCCTCTTGGGCTAGGATCGGGCGGGGAGTAAACGGACACAGATTCCTTCTCTCTACGGCCGTCACTGGAGGTGGACGTGTGTCGCGTGTGTTTCTAACTTATTAAATATATTTGATCTCTGAATTCCTATTGGTCCAAGTCTGATAACCTAATTCTCGTTTTGCACTTGCGGCTTTCTAACGGCAGGACTCCTCCCCGCGAAAGGGATAGACAGTGTTTTTGTGGTGTTGCTTCACTATTAAGAGGTGTTTGTGCTAATCTAATTGGAGCGGGGTGCCCGGGATTTGAACTCGAACACTCTGCGCGGCGGCCGCTGGCTTGCCCCACTCGGCTACCGAGACGGTAGCGCGTCCACCGAAACAACAACTCGCTTCACTGTGGCCGGCCGCCTGTTCCTGCGCACCACTACATCGCTGACTCATCTGCCGACCGGTTTGACTATTGGGAATAGCTCACTCGTTACCATACACTGAGAGTTGAAATAACAACAAACTCAAATTTGTTTTTATTTTTGCTTACCTTGCAAAAATGCCGAAAACTCAACGCTCACCGCCGGCGACCCCAGGTATATCAACACGGCACGCTATGTCATCCCCTGATATAACCACCATTGAAACCGGGGTTGAGCAATCAAATGTTACAGCGAGAGCCAAACGGCTTCGTCGCGACTTCTCTCCCGAGCAAACACTGACACACTCAGACAGCATGTTTGAATCGTTTGAATGCAGAATAACTAACATGCTTACGACGTGGAAACAGGAACAGGACGCAATATTCAATAAAATAAGATCTGATATTAATGAGGTAAAGACACAGAATAGAGAAATACACAAAACCAACTCTGAAATTGAAAAGTCCATTGAATTTATGAACCAAGCTTACGAGACAATGAAAAACACCGTTGAAAAATTGGAGAAGGAACGTGTAGAACAGCGCATATATATAATGGACTTGGAAAAAAAGGTCAATGACCTCCAGCAAAACTCACGTTCATCTTGTTTTGAAATTAGAAATATTCCACAAACAGAAAAGGAATCTATCGACGACCTCACTTCTATCGTACTGCAAACTTGCACTAAACTTGAAGTCTCTGTGAAACAGGCGGATCTGCGGGACATTTATCGTATGCCAGGAAAAAAAGGATCAACTAGACCCATAGTCGCTGAACTGGTAACTGTTCCTCAAAAGAACCGGGTATTGCAGGCTGCGCGAATGTTCAATAAAACCCGACCAACAATCGACAAATTGAATACTACTCATATTGGCCTATCAGGAGACACTAAACCCATCTACGTTGCTGATCATCTGTCTAGCAGCCTAAGAAAATTGTTTTTTGAAGCTCGCAAATACGCAGCTGATAATAATTACAAGTTTTGCTGGTCAAATAATAATAAGATTTTTCTGCGCAAACAAGAGGGTATGCCTCAAATTATTATTAAATCTCTGGCATGTCTTAATGATTTGCTTAAGTCACAATAACATTTTATTTTTGGTGATATGTTGTTTCCGAAAACACTGCATGTTGTTTATTTCTCTATTTGATAATGTTAATTCTGTTATAAATAAGCATATTAGAAACTTACGAATATTTTACATTTATAAACAATTTAATTTACTACACAAAACAGCACTTATAGTACACTATAAACTAACACATAAATACTTACTCATTTCTTTATATACATTATGGTATTACTTATTGTATGACCACGACAATATTATTTCTACAAACATACACACAGCATTAGCCATATTCTCATACAATAGTTATTATAATACGTATAACAGGTTTTATTTCCATAGAACTCTGTCACTTTATGCGGTATGTAACAAGTTTTATGGAATGCACGTCATAGATCTTATTCTAAAATCCAAAAGCTGTCTTTTGAAAGGGTTCCAGAATACTTGCGTATCCTTAATTCTGTTGCCCGATGGGGTGGGCAGGGACTACAAGAAACCTTATTTGAAATTCATAGCAAAAGTAGTTTTCGGAAATGGTTGCTATTGCTTCTTAAACAGGCACATGCGATGTCTGCACAAAACTATCGTTGCTGTATCTCTAATTGTCTTCTTTTATCCTTATAAATGTTCGATATAAACACAATAACAAATGAACTAGATTCTATAAGTACAACACAGTCATGCATATGTAAACCAGAACGATGTAGTGAGCTCTTAAATAAAAAATCTGTGAACATATTGCATATCAATATACGTAGCGTCAACCACAATTTTGATGAATTTACTGTTCTTTTAAGTAATTTATCTATAATCCCTGAAATTATAGTTCTTTCCGAGTGCTGGCTAAGTAAGGCGCCCACCCACCCCACTCTAAGTGGTTATGTTGGTTATCACACGGTAAAAAATATAAATCAGAACGACGGTGTTATTGTTTTTGTAAAGACTTCAATTACACATATCGTCACTGAGTCGCACGTACAAGACGCAAACTGCTTAATTTGCAAAATTGAATCTTTAAATCTAGTCATAGTTGCACTGTATCGCCCACCCTGTAACCGTAATATTGACAATTTTTTGGATAGCTTGGAAAATACACTTGCTTCACTAAGTAGCTATAAGAATATGGTTTTATTAGGAGATATTAATATTAACATCATCCCGGCACAGTTAAACAGTATGGCGAACGACTATCTTAATCTAGCGGCACTGCATGGACTATTACCAACGCACAATCTACCTACCCGTGACAAAAGCTGTCTGGACCACGTTTTATTGAAGTCTAGTCTCAGAACCACCACTTTAATTATTGAATCTAGTATCACGGACCACTTACCAGTACTATTCAGCATGGAAACGACACTTAAACCGAATAAACGCAAGTCCCACTTTGTCAAAGTAGATTATGACTCTGTTTATGCAAATGTTGCGAAGACTGATTTCACGCAATTATTAAATACATCTGATCCTAACGCTGCATCTGAGATTTTGATTACAAGTATTGGATCAATAATACAAATGCACTCTAGAATAATTCGCCCACCGTCTAAACTTGTCATTTTCAAACCCTGGATCACTATAGGATTGCTCAGATGTATACGAAATCGTGACTCTATGAGTAAACAGCTTAAAATAAATCCTGATAACTACACCCTCAAAATAACTTTTCTCAGATACCGCAACTTTTGTAATAAGTTACTAAAAAGATTAAAACATAACTTCGAGAATAATGAATTACGTAAAGTACGAAAAAACCCACGGTCTACTTGGAAAATAGTTAAAAATATTACCTGCACGGAATCCATTAAACAATCGCCGGTTGAGCTTTTAAATATAGACAGAGATAATCTAAAATCCGTTAACCTAGTTAATGAGTACTTTTCCCGCATCGGTAGCGACTTAGCAGTACAAATTGACCCTAATATACAAAATTATCAATTGCCGAGTGATAACATCAATGCTAATTCTTTTGTTCTGTTGCCAACGGACGAGTCTGAGGTTGATGTACTTATTAAAAGCCTGCGTAGATATGCCGCTGTCGGGTGGGACGCAATCCCTGCTCATTTATTGCAAAGGTGCTCAAAAACCCTGGTGCCAATAATAACCCACATTTGCAATATTTCAATGGCAGAGGGGATTTTTCCAAAATCCTTTAAAAGAGCTGTTGTGCATCCCATATATAAAAGTGGAGACAGAGACAGTGTCAATAATTACAGACCCATATCTGTTCTACCTGCGCTGTCCAAAATTCTAGAAAAGTTGCTAGATACCCGTTTAAGAAACTTTTTACAGAAGAACAGTATTCTAGCGCCGAATCAATTTGGATTCAGAGTAGGAATATCGACTGAAGACGCAGTAGCTTCTCTGGTTGATCAAATAGTAAATACCCTCGATAGTGGACAAAAATGCCTGTCAATTTTCCTTGATCTCACCAAAGCATTTGACACTGTCTCTGTTCCTCATCTCCTACTGAAGATGGAAGGAATGGGCATCCGCGGATATGCACTTCGAATTTTTAAGGATTACCTTTCTAATAGGACTCAGTGTGTAAAGATAGATAACTTTGTTAGTGACAACGCTCCCCTTTCTTTTGGCGTCCCTCAGGGATCGATCCTTGGGCCAACCCTTTTCCTACTCTATATAAACTCCCTGTGCACCCTATCCCTTCCATCTTCCTCTATCTTTACCTACGCAGACGATACTGCAATACTTGTCAGTGGCAATAACTGGACTGAAGTATTTGCTCGTGCAGAGAGCGCTCTTAGTCTTGTAATGCAGTGGCTTTCAAATAATCTCCTAACTCTGAACCTCAACAAAACTACTTACATCACGTTTTCAAAGACGGCTGTAACTCAACCAACCTTAGAAACTTTTAATATAAGAGCGCACACTTGTACGACTTTCGCTTCTACCCACACCTGTGTCTGCCCATCTATACTAAGATCAGACCACACAAAGTATCTGGGAGTATTTATTGATAGTTTTATGTCATGGAAACACCAAGTGAATAATATTACATCCCGTGTCCGCAAGATGATATATATTTTTTAAAAATTGCGTAATTCAGCTGACTTTGACACCCTAAAACTAGTATATTATTCACTATGTCAATCTATTTTGACATACTGTATATCAGTCTGGGGTGGAGCTGTGAAATCATCTTTTCTGCCCTTGGAGCGAGCACAGAGGGCAGTCCTTAAGGTTATGACATTTAAGCCTTTCAGATACTCGACTGCCCAGTTATATCACAAGTGCAAACTGCTTACTGTCAGACAGCTCTTTGTGCTTGCAACTATCTGCAGAAGGCATGCTAGTCTGAAATATACCATTCCAGTCACAAACAGGCGCCGTCCACCTAGGATCTGCCAAGCCCAAAGATTTAGAAGTGCATTAGCAGCGCGCAACTACACTGTTATAAGCTGTCATCTGTATAACACTGCTAACGAACAATGCAACATCTACTCAGTAACTAGATCGAAATGCAAGAAAAAAGTTACTCTTTGGCTTTTGTCTAAATCGTATGAGGAAACAGAAAAACTGATTAAACTAAGTTAACCTCTCGCGCGTTTCTCGTACACATGGGTGTACAGTTCGCGTTAGCGTGGCTTGCCCCTCGGAAGTTAGGTTTGAGTGAAGTCCGCGCAGGTGCAATCGCGTAAAAAAGTGTTACGTTCCTAAAATATTTTTTTGTTTATACGTATTATACTATAAACAAGTAACAAAGACTACCAGTAACAATAAAATTTCAAAAAGTAACACAACAAACACATACACCACAAGAACACAAATCAAACTGTAAGAAATAACCAAAATAAATCATTAAAAACAATGACAACCTGTAACACTTTTCGCATCCACAGTCGTATTTTATCGAGCAAGCGGGACACGCTTATGCATCGAACTTATACGAGCGAGTGAGATGCCATTACACCCGCGCGTTTGTGCTAATCCACGCATGCGCGAGCTACCCGCGCATGCGCGGTTGTATGTTTGTTGTCAAATTGACGTCCTGCGCAGCCGATTGCGGCGTACTTTGCGGAGACAAGCTTGCGTGACGGGAACTGTACGAGAAACGCGCGAGAGGTTAAGTTTGCTATAACTTAAATTAATCCGTCACACACACACCACACAAACACACACCACACACACAATTACATACACATACATACATGCACACACACACTCACATACACAATACCTTGTTATATATATATATACATATATACAAACAGGCCTGAAACACAGGTTTAAATAAACCTAGATCGGGCAGGTCGCTATATACATTATAAGTTCCAAGTTAAATATCTTATACGTCTAATTATTGTTAGCCATACACTAGTTTTAAGTTAGGCACTAATTTACCTTTATATAAGATTTTTACTTTATTATCTTTTTGTGGCTATTTATACACATTTTATTGTAAAAGTTTTTATGAATAAATTGAATTTGAATTTGAATTTGAATTTGAATTTGAGTTATAATATCTAAGATTTTCTTACCGTAATGCAACATATACGATACACTACACTCTAACGTCACCTATTTGCTGCTTTTAAGTACGAGAGCCCTAGTACCCATACCACAAGTTAAATCTTACTTTGGGTACTAGCGGTCAACAAAATTATTGTACATGTTAAGTTTGTTACAACTCATGTGTTTTACCATTGTATGTATCTTCTTGAGACAATAAAGTTTTATTATTATTTCATTTATTCATTTATATATACTTACTTATTACATTTTTAAATATTTCTATAAAAATACAAAAAACATTTAAAAATATAAAAAATAGTAGCCCACCGGTATCGGGAACAGGGTCCAAGCTACCGGTGGTCAGGGCTTCTGAGAGAGGAACCTCCTAACGATGCGCGCCGTGTCCAGGAGTACTGCTTTCTGGATCAAGCCCTTGATCCAGCTGCCCAACGAGAGCCTCTTGAGATGTTGGTCGAGGCTCTTGGCAATAATGCCATTGGCCGTCACGATTATCGGCACAATAACTGCTGTGTTCACATCCCACATGTTGACAACCTCGCGAGCCAAGTCAAGATACTTCATTTGTTTATCTTTCTCTGACTTCACGAGGTTCTCGTCATGAGGGACTGCTATATCAACAATCATTGCGCGACGCTCTAGTCGGTCTATCACCACTATATCAGGCTTATTGGCAACAATAGTCCTGTCAGTGATGATAGACCGATCCCAATACAATGTGCAACTACCATTTTCGAGAACTGGGTCAGGCACATACCTATAGTACGGTACTTCCGATTCAACAAGATTGTATTTAAGAGCAAGTTGCTGGTGGATAATCCTGGCTACAAGGTTGTGCCTGTGCAAATAGTCTCCGTTAGCCAGACTAGAACAACCGGAAATAATGTGGCGGATGGATTCCCCGGGCCGGTGACATGCCCGACATATGTCAACCGTACCGTCCTTCACAATATATTTCCGGTAGTTATTAGTCATCATAACTTCGTCCATAATTGCACAAACAAAACCTTCGGTTTCCCCGAAGAGGTCACCAAAACGAAGCCAGGCTACGGACGCTAAGAAGTCTACATCGGGCCCATGTAGGACCCGATAAAAGCGTCCGTGAAGCTCCTTGCTCTGCCATACCTTCCTGCGGTCGTTAGTATCTAATACCACAGGTTTGCGCCAGTTCTCGTTAGCCAAGGAGAGCGCGGTACGGCCTTTGTCTACCGCTACCACATCTCGATGCATACCCACGTCGGCCTCTAGGAAGTATTCCCTAAGGCTGCATACCTCGTGGTTGTGCAGGGTCTTAGCATTTAAGAAGCCACGACTCCCGCACTTCCGCGGGATATACAGCCTCATCACCGATGACCGTGGGTGATGCATCCGATTTGCGGTAAGCAGTGAACGTATCCTCCTATCCAGGGCCTCAAGTTCCGTCGAAGTCCATTTGAGTATGCCGAAAGAATACATCAAAACCGGCATGACCCAACCGTTGAAGGCGCGCACCTTGTTTCCGCCTGATAAAAGACTGTTAAGTACTTTGTTCAGGCGGCCAAAGAAGCGCTCCTTCAACGATTGTTTCATGTCAGCAGCACTGATGCCTAACGCTTCCGACATACCCAAATACTTATAAGTTTCGGTTGAGGAGAGGGACCTAAGGTGTATGGAATCCGAGAGTTGGGTTCCCACGGATTCCATAATCTCCCCTCGCTTTACATGCATGACCGCACATTTGTCCAATCCAAATTCCATCCTGATGGCGCTACTGAAGGTTTCTGTTACCTTTAGTAGCTTCATCAGTTGCAAGTTGTTAGGAACAAAGAGTTTCAAGTCATCCATGTAAAGGAGGTGCGATATGACCTGATCACCTCTTCTCAACCGGTAGCCTTGGCCCGAACCCTCCAGCAATGTACTGAGAGGGTCAGAGGGTGAGGGTGGGGTGAGGGGGTGTGAGGGAGCCAGACAAAACCACAGTGGACTCAGACTGTCACCCTGAAATATGCCACGCTCGATCCTTATCGGTTCGCTGTTCGCCTGGATCTGTCGACATCCTGGATAGTGAAGAACCGTCCTCCACTGCCCCATACACGACTTCAGGAAGGTGCGTAGGACTGCATCAACTTTGTACAGCTCCAGCACCCTCATGAGCCATGTATGTGGCACTGAGTCATAGGCCTTCTTATAATCTATCCAGCATGTCGACAGATCCCTTCGGGAACGACGAACCTGTTGGCTAATGGCAATGTCGATGAGGAGCAGCTCCTTAGTACCGCGGGACCCGTTCCTACATCCATTCTGAGAGGCAGACATAATTGAATTACTATCAACATGATGGTTAATCTTTCCTCTCAAAATGGATGTAAAAACTTTATAGACCGTCGGTAAACACGTGATCGGCCTATAATTTTTAGGTTCCGCAGTACTTCCTGATTTATGGAGCAGGTGGGTTAATCCAGTAGTTAGGAACTGGGGCAGCGACCCTGACTCTAAGGTTATTATTATTATTATTATTCACCAGACAGTGGTCGGAACTACCCAGTGTCGTCGTCGGCAGAAGGTCCAAGCAATTGGCAGTTTGTGAATCAACATCCAGCAGCTTCGTAGCCCCCTGGACCAGCTGGGTAAGATTTAGCGCTAGGGCTAGCTTTCTCGTCTCTCGTCCAGCATGGTCAGTGCACTGGTATGGGAAGAGCCACTCCTGATGGCGGGCGTGTAAGTCCCCCAGTAACACCAATTGGGCAGAAGGGTACCGCTGTTGAGACGCATCCGCCGCTTCATTTAGGTGCTGTGTGAGCCCAGTTGTCTTCAAATCACCGCTGTACGAACAGTAGACACAGGCGTAGACAATTTTGTCCAGCTTCGTGTCCACTAAAACCCATAGCGTTGAGAACCGGGGGTCCTCAAGATTGCGGAGACGCCGATAGCAGATGTCGTCACGGCCGTACATATATATGCACGTGGTTTGAAATGGTGCTCCAGGGTAAACCCTAGGTATGAAAGGTACGACACGTCTGACGGACATCTGATCTGCGTCCAACTCCTCTAAATCTACACTGGGCATCGTACCGGAACACGGCTAGGCCGCTTGGCGGTACGTCTTTGCCCAGTGGGTGGTCACAAGCCATCGGCCGAAGCCTACCACCGGTTAGTGTCACCTGATTAGCACCACCCGGGGACCACGGTTAGGGTATTCTCCTACGGACGCGGGTGACTCGGCCCCCAGAAATTGTTATGAAAATCGTGTGATCCTAATACCGTTCCGTTTTTTTATTGGGGCGTAAAGACAGAACCCTAAAAATGTTAATAGTTTAAAAAAAATGTAACTCAAAGCTCACATGGAAAGTAAATGATTTAATTTATTTGCGTAAGACGCAATTGTACCAATTTGAGCTTTTTGAAGACATTTAATAATGAAAATCATGTAATTTGCTAACTTTGTAAGATTGTAAAGAATAAACAATTTACATTTTGTATTCGGAAAACAGTGTTAGAAGTTGGAAACATACTCGAATCGGAAGTAGTACTTCGTTTTTATAGAAAATTCATTCCCCGCAGGCCTCTTAGCAGCTTTCTAAAATGAAGTCGCATTCCAGAATGAGTCTGTACCTTCGAGCTGCGACCAGTAGCTGTTCCCGCTCGAGAGCTTGTTCTTGAGCTCCTTCTCCACCTGCGCCATCTTGGCAGTCCGGTACTGCGACACGCGCAGCACGTCCTCCAGGTAGTAGCGCTGTACCTCGTGCAGGCGGCCCGGGATCGTGATCACCGGGCAGTTGTTAAAGTATCTGCCAAACACGGGACTTTCGTTACTATTTATTTAGAACTAGCCGTATGGTGCCGGCCGGTGCCGTATGGTGCCGTAAAAGAATAATACCACCCCATCACTTCCCGTGGGTGCCTTAAGAGACGACTAAGTGAGGATGGCAGCAGCGTTCTCTGTAAAACGCAACACCATATACTGCGATCGCCAACCCGCCGCACAAGCGTGGTGATTGTGGCAAACCCCCCATCTTGGGGGAGGCCTATGTCGAGCAGTAGACGTCTTTTAGCTCTTATGATGATGATGATGATGATTTAGAACTAGCAACCCGCCTCGGCTTCGCACAGGTAGCAGAGCATATTCAAGCTCCCCCGTCGACATATTTTGCGACATTTACAACAATCATCGTAATATATTAGCCAATTTACAAAAACCCGTAATGAATTATACACGTACACCTTCCTCATGAATCACTCTCTCCGTTGGACAGTTTTTGAGTTGATCGTGCACAAACAGACAGGGAGACATGGCGGTAGGATAAGCGCGGAAGAAGCGGACTAGCCCACAGTAGCTTATTGCGGACAAGAGGGATATGGTCCAGATACACTTACACTATTCTACCCTCCTTTTCTCAAACAGTGACTTCTGTATCGAATCGATTAGCTTAGAAAGTATACCAACAAATAATAATAATCGGTCAAGAATTTGACGACCAAGGTTTCGCAATGTTGCATAAATATCAACGCACGCAAAAACTTTATGGTTGTTGCAGTTGACCTAGAATCACGAAAATTCATAAAAAGCAAGGTCTCTCAATAGCGAGAACCCCCTTTTAAAAAATCATCAAATGACTTATCCCGCTCTGGGTGAAGCAGAAGGGAGTGTCAGACCCTTACTGACTAAAACCCACCCGTGTTCCTCCTAGTGCCCGCCGCGTTCCAAAGCCGCCGTGAATCTTTCGAACAAATTCCGTAACCCCGGCAGGAGTGCGAACCCCCTAGTACCACTAACCTATTATGAGAGTCTGACTTGCACACATAACATTCAACTCATAAGAACTGTGAAATCTTGCAAAGTGTTACCTGGAGAAGATCTGCGTGTCCATGGTAGCAGACATGAGCACTAGCTTGAGCTCCTTAAACCGTGGCAGTGCGTCGCGCAGCGCGATCAGCAGGAAGTCGCTGAACTTGTCTCGCTCGTGCACCTCGTCCACGAATATGTGGGTCACACCTGCACAAATTAATAGCATGTTTAGTTACGTAAACAACAACAAACAAAGCCCATAATAAACATTTTTTCTTTCTTTACGTCAGATTGAGCAACGACGCTGAGTTGCTGGCCAGTCGGTTTACTATCGGTTGCATTTTGGTGAGTGTGCAACGGAATTACATGATTTAATTCCGCCAAGCCCGTTCATCATCGGACCACAAGACGAACGGCGATGCGCCACCGATACATGGTGGACATCCCACCCATACGCACAAAACGTTTTGGGAACACATTCATAATGCGTACAGCTAAGGAGTGGAATTCTTTGCCGGAGTCTGAGTTTCCTGATAGCTACAACCTGGAAGTCTGTAAGACAAGAGTGAGTTTTTTTTTCCTACTCCTCCGCTGTACTTTTCTGATTAATTTCGTTGCAGGATCCAAGACAGTTGAATCGTTTCTCCGGGACTCGTCGGGTTTCATTGGCTCGGCGTTTTTCTGGTGGTCGCCACTGTTGATTCTGGCTTTCAGGAGTTGCAGTGGTTGGGAATGTGTGGCGGGCTTGTCCCAAAAAAAAAAAAAGACAAGAGTGAATAGGTACTTCTAGGCAAGCGTGCTCCATTTTCGACCACATCATCGCTTACCATCAGGTGAGATAGTGGTCAAACGCGTGCCTATCAATAGTAAAAAGAAAAAAAAAGCTTAGGAGTAAGGTGAGCAATATAAGAGTAGTTCAAAAACTAGTCGAAGGACTCTGTAGCGGCATCAATGCCGCCATAAGAAAAACCAACGGAGCAAATCTACATCGTAGCAAAAAGAACCACAACGCCATCTATCCAACTAGCAGCGAACCAAAAATCATGCATCGCGCAAGCGAAGTTTACCGTGAGATTTGAACATATACATCAGCCCGAATATCAACTATCGGGCAGTTGCCCACCAGACACAACAACCGTCTGGTCGGAGGATCCTCCAGACGGTTGTTGTGTCTGGCAGGCAACTTCAACTGCCTCCTCCCTTTACAATGGAGGTTTGCGGGACTTTACTCTCTGTTACGCATACCTATAAAAGAATAAGGTGAGCAATATAAGAGTAGTTCAAAACTAGTCGAAGGTCTCCAGGCAGATCTGGTAGCCTATCGACTGGTTGAAGATATTGACTCACCAGTGAGTGACGTATCTCCTGCCATGAGCGTCCTGAGCAGTACGCCGTTGGTGCAGTACGTGAGCACGGTGCGCGGACTCACGCGGGACTCCAGGCGGATCTGGTAGCCTATCGACTGGCCTATCTTCTCCATTCGTTCATAAGCTACCTGAGACACAAACAGACGAATTATAAATCATGTGATTTAGGAGAAGAGAATTTAATTTAATACGGTGTTTTTTTGGCGGATTTTATAGGAGTTAGGGCGCGTTGCTGTGCTTTCTTCCCTCTCTATAGTCATACATAACGCCGTCCGCCCCTTCATGCTGACTAGATTCTTAAATGCCAGGTCATAAAGGGTTTTAATAAAAAAATAAGCATACAACTACCAGGTGCAACTATTTTTAACACATGCAGTTATTATACAGAGAGAGTAGTAGTCTCTTGAAAGCTTTCTTTTTTTTTGAGGATGGGAAATCGTACCGCTTTAGGCCGAGCAGAAGGGAGTGTCAGACTCTTACTGACTTAAACCCATCAGTGTTCTTCCTAATGCCCTTTGCGTTCCAGGGCCGCGGCGACTTGAACAAATTCCACAACCTCTTGAAAGCGAAATTCAAAGTAGGCCTCGGCGACTCACCCTTTCAGCCACCGCCACGGCGGATATCCTCCTGGGCTGCGTGCAGTACATGCGCGCGGCCTGCTTGTGTTCCTGGCAGTAGTCGAGCATCAGCTGCGGCAGCTGAGTGGTCTTGCCGCAACCGGTCGCGCCTGCTACTATAATCACCTGTCGACCAAGTTTTTTTATGAGTACACTGGTTGACCCACGCAACTTCATCTGCTCCGCCACTTTTGTCTTAGCGTGAGCTTCCTCGATAAATGGGTTATCTACTGAAAGAATCGGACCAGTAGTTCCTGAGATTAGTGCGTTCAAGCAAACAACTAATTCTTCAGCTTAATATTAAGTTTAAATTATTATATGTATGTAGATAGATCGTAACGTCATCATCATCATCTACATATCAGCCGAAAGACATCCACAGCAGGACATAGACCTCCCCCAAATGTCGCCACAACAACGGGTTCTGCGCATCTCGCATCCATCGGCTACCCGTGACCCTCACCAGGTCATCGCTCCACTTTGTGGAAGGCCGCGCCACCGCTGCGTCTTCCGGATCGTAACTTAAAAATTGTTAATTAAAAGGCCGAAATTACATGATGGCGACCAAAATAGTGGAAGTCGACGTCGGGTAAGTTAGGTACATCATAGCATAGAAATGCTGATAGTGCTTTTTCACACAAACAAAAAAAACCGGCCAAGTGCGAGTCGGACTCGCACCGTAGTTCTTGATCTATGTTAAACGTTTTAAACGTGCTTCATCTTCGACCACATCATCGCTTACCATCAGGTGAGATAGTGGTCAAATGTAAGCCTATTAAAAATTTAAAAAAAATGTAGTTAGGTACTCTAGATCTAGAACAGAATACCAATGAAGTGATGTATTACTGTATCATATGATTATCAAGATTCATCTTTGATTGGGAGTCCCTATGAAAAAAACTATGAGGGGTAAAACCTAAAATCCTTCTATCCTTTCAACATTAATGTTTATAAGATTGAAGCTTCACCTGATTATGTAGCACAGCATTGATGAGATCCTGTCTCTGTTCATACACGGGCAGCTTCTCTCGGAACTTCAAGAGGTCTGGATTGTACTGTGTGTTGGGTACCTGTAGCAGTAAAGATAAAACACTTTGTATAAGTAGGTTTGTACTACAAATTGATTAAGATTTCCCGAAAACAGTATTGTGAGATTGATATGTTGTCTAGCAATTAGACACAAGCATTTGAATTGAAATAGTTGGTTTGAAAAGTCTTTATTATGTAAAATAAATAAAATTTTAAATAGTTAGATATCTCTTTTTTTTCTAACAATATGCTGCTGAGGTACACTAAATGCATATTCAGAACAAAACCTATATAACTGTAGGTTTTAATGCACACCCTGTGCTCTAACTTGGATCAAGTTGTTCTGAAAGTGTTTGATGATCATCATCATCATCATCATAACAGCCGAAAGACGTCCACTGCTAGACATAGGCCTCCCACCAAGGGGGGGTTTGCCATAATCGCCATGCTTGTGAGGCGGGTTGGCGATCGCAGTGTATGGTGTTGCGTTTTACAGAGAATGCTGCTGCCCTTTCTCTGGTGGTGGTGGTGGTTGGCACCGGAGCTTGGGGATTGGCACAAGATAAGAGAGACCTATGCTCAGCAGTGGGTGAAGTCAGACTGTGAGTGATGTTGATGATGGTGGTGGTTGATGAATGTATGGGTATGGTATCAACCTTTAAAATTATTAGCCAATTTACTGGCCACATTGTAAGAACTGACTAATAAAGGGTTAAAAATACAGTCTACCTGTGCAACTCCATTGTTCAGCTGCCCCATAGACTTATGTGTAAGTTGTGGACTTCTCTCCTTCTCAGGACAACTGCTAAGGTCGTCCTTCTCCTTGCTAGTAATGGGGAACGCATTGCACAGCTCCGCAATACTACACCGCATGTTGGAGTCCAAGATGAGTTTGGCATCATTTTGAATTATTGTTGAGCCAATCCTTTTGTATATTGTTAAGTAGCGGTTCACACCTGTAAAGAGGGTTTGTTAGTATTTGTCCGTAGGAGCTAATAGAAGCAGTTTCTGAGATGGTGAACACCTATGCATATTACTCAGCGGAACTCTTCTGTACCCTCTAGCTGTAATTGTATTAAAATCTTTTGTAAATCTGTTCTGTATTTAAAGGTAAATAAATTTTTAATAATATAAAATGTTTTGTTATGAATTACTGGTATTCAGCTGAATCCGGTTTGACTGGAAGCCGATCCCAATGTAGTTGGGAAAAGACTAGGCAGATGATGATGTTTTGTTATGAATTATCCCGGATTATAGTTACTGATTCCAATTTTTAATGGCTGAAATTAGTATGAATTAATTTACATGAAATAAAGGTTTTATTTAATGTTAATTGAATTAAATACCTACATTTAAAAGTGTGGCAAATATTCACTGTGGTAAGATATAAGTACAGCTATCTCTCATGAGAATAAGTAGCCACTTAGAAATATAATCAACTAATTTTGACCAAAACTTCATATGCACATTTACCATTGGAATTTCAGGAAAACCTCTCTTAGTGCCAAGGAACCTACATACAAATTTCAGCTTTTTGTGACCAGTAGTTTCAGCTGTGCATTGTCTGTCAGTCACTCAGTCATAGAAGAGTTTTATATTGTTTAAAGAAATACAACATGAATGATTTACAAAATACTAGGTACAAACAATGAACCTTCTTCAATTAGGTCTACTTAATTTATTTCCCTGTCGCTGGGGTTTAATTGGCAATGCATTGAATATAGGATATATTTAAGAATTATTAACATTTTTGTCATATCTTCAATTTCACTTAAAATTTTATTGGTAAAATAAAAAAAAAATACAACCAAATTGAGAACCGACTTCAAAAAAAGGAGGAGCTCCTTTTATTGAAGTCGGTTAAAAATAGGTCATGTTTTGCTGGTAATGTGTTGATAAAATTCACTGCAATCTAGCCACTGCAATGCAAAGTTAGTATTCCCTAATTAATTGATTGCATTATCCATTGTTTGTTGACTTAACCATACATTAAATAATTGTTATGATTTACCTCATGTAAAGCATGTATGTTGTGAATTAAATAGCTATTAATTAATTAATGTTTCGTTATGTTTAACAATTATTTTTAAATAGATCTCAAAATAAATGGTTTATTACTTTATTTCAATCAGTTGAGCACTTCTAAGAGATTATTAGATTGTTACTATCTGACGTAAGTACTTCAAATACACCTTATGGGGTTTTTAATACAAAGACACGAAACAAGAGTCTTACGAATCGTTTTTTTTCACATTTGTGTCATCAATTTCACAACTAGTAGTAAAAAAATATTACAATATAATGTGTAATATATTCATATGGTTAAGCATAATCATAACCGTAAATCTAATGAAATACACTGAGGAATGAATGTAAATATCATAATAATTGTATTAGCACCACAAGTTTGATTACATTGTACGCAAGATCAAAATATTAGTTTTTTCGTATCAACAACATACCTTTCCCGCGCGATTTCGACTTAAGACCGAGCTTTGCAACTGTCTCGTGGATGAAGCCGCGCTCTTGAGCCGACAAGAACGTCGGAAACTTAAGTTCAGTCTCATTTTCATCACTTATGAACTTGTCCAACTGAATCTTCAGTGCTATGCTCACAGATTCAGCAATAGGGAAATGCTTGTTTCCATGACGCTTTCCCTTTTTAGAACTCATTATAACACTTATGCTATGCTATCCACTATTTCCTACACTTAAACTATAGTTAAGATATTGTTTACATAAGCAAATAATTATCAAGAGCGAATAACTATTAGAATTTAGATGAAAGAAAAACGAAACGAGTACGATTCCATGTTCCTGATGCTAGTGAGAAGAAATAACATTTAGTCGATTGATGAATGTTATTTTACTAAGTTGGATTTTTAGTATTTTCTTAGAATAATGTTTTGAATAAGGTCACAAACACTTGTCCCTAAACGTTTATTTTATGTTTGGTTTTACTGACAAAGTCCAAAATGCATAATCATAATTTGTCAGGAAGTACAAATTACCATCGGATTCTTTATTCCTAATATTTCAAGCGATTACGGATACTAAAATGACGTAAGATTGCACATCACTATTGAGGCCGCAACTACGGGCCGCAAGTGTCAAGCGTTGCTGCGTCCCAGCTCTTTCCCAACCTTTAGCATAATGAACTGTCGGGGAGACCATAGACGATCAATCAAATAGCCCTGCTAACGTGTCTTTTATGGTACGTTTAAACGCTTTCCGTGGCTTGGCCAGCGTCCACCAACGCAAGCGTGTAAATGGGGTGTTTCGCATAGCTTGCGTGAGTTTGCCTGAGCTTGCCTCCGATCCGGAATAGTGTCAGTTTTTGAACACAGATCAAAGGAAAATTTTGCGGCAAGGGCATGGGACGCATTAACACGTTGGCGCGTGTTTAGTTTCGGTCGCAAGCTCGCACCGAACGGAAGTCTTTAGTTTTATGCTACGATCATCTAATACCTTTAAACGGGCAAGGGAATATGCATGCAATTTTTTTATTTGCAAAATGAAATGCTTATTAGCTCTAGTAAACAATCATGAAATTATTTTTTAAATACCCTAATAAGCGATGAAGTTATAAAGCTTCAAAGATTACAATTAGAAAGAGAAGTCCGATGTAAACTTTGACGTCATCGTCTATGACGCCTATACAGCTGCCATAGCACATATTAACATGTTTTTTATGACAGTTTGTTTTACTTTATTTTATGTGTCTTGTGCGAGTCCCAAATAAACATTTTTCTTTCTTTTCTTTCTTTCTTTCCATAAAAAACAGCGTTTTCCGGAGAGGGACAGATATATTTGTAATAATAATAATCTTAATTAATATAATTGTAATAATCATATCTCCTTCGTTTTTCGAGTAATTTTGATTCTATTTTCAGTGTTAGGATTATATTTTTAGATAAACTGTTTAGATGACAAAAATGTTTTTCATGCATATTCCCTATTATTGTATATATGGAATCTCGGAAATGGCTCTATCAATTTTCATGAAATTTAGTATCCAGGGGGTTTTGGGAGCTATAAATCGATCTAGCTAGCTAAGTTTAATTGTTAAGGTTCCAAACAAAAAATGGTGTCTGTCTGTGCGTAAAAAAAAAAATAATACCGTGTGACATATCAAATGTAAGGGCTTTCTGTGAGGTTTTTTTATTTTTTTTCATAAATTTAAAATAAATGGTTTTGAAGTTATTCAAGAAAATAGACGAAAAATGACCATTCCCCCGAATTATCTTTGAAGCTACTGAGCTTAAAATTTTGAAAAAATTAGAGATAATAGATCTTTACCTATAGATTACAGGAAAACCTATAAGAAGTCTATAGTGTTAAAAAAACATGTTCCGAAAAATTAAATTTTTTCGGAATCCTTTGCACGCGAGTCTGTCTCGCACTTGGCCTCTTTTTAGAAAACGTAAAAAAATCATCCAGGTACTGAGTAGTAATTGGTCTTACGACGAGATTATGACCTTACTCGAGGCCTCACAACTCTAACGTCTACGTCTGTCATGCATGCCTGTCCGAAACACACTGACGCTATAATGTACTGACGCACTCGCAAGCAAGCTTGCGAATGGCATCCAAACGTTTGAAAAGACTTGGAGTTTGTGTCCGCTTGCCAAACCGTGGCAAGCGTGTAAACGTAGCATTAGGATGACATCCGAAGTTAAAAAATTAAAAACAAATCAATTTGTCACACATAGATATTCTATATCTATGTTGTCAGGTCACTTGTCTTTGCTAAGAGTGAGTACAGTACTCTGTGATAGTAATATAAAAAATAAAGGGAACAGAAAACAAGTAACTAAAAGTTATCAGTAGGTACCTTAATAAACTGATCCCTCTTCCAATCAACTTCCCTTCTTTTCTAACTCATTCCTCTCCAGAACTGCTTGTGGCTCTGATGATTTTCATCCGTCACAATAATCTTAAATTATGAGTCATACAAGAGTCTGAATCACTGTCTGTGTGGATGTGGCATATAATGAAATTTTAATGTATAACAATATTATATATATATATATTATATTATATTATATTATATTATATTATATTATATATAAGTATATCTATTTTTTGTTTGTTTCAGTCCCATACTAACCCAACAAGTATTCAACTGTACCGATCAATCGTAGAATCGGGTTTGTGCCTGCAGTTTAATGTTTCTCTTTTTTTTACTAGTAATATACCCACTTGCTTTTCCTATTCACTTTATACAATGGCAGAATAGTCGACATCGGCTTTGCTTGCCATACAAAAATATAGAATAGAATAGAATATTGATCATCTATATTCGTCTATATTACTATACTCTTTGAGTGATAGTAATATTGTCTTTGTCATGTCAAACAAAATAATTCAACACGTGAAGTCGTCGAATTGTGTGAGATTTCATTAATTACTGTTTTCTTTGATTCCTAATGTAATTTATCAAAATGCCGAAGAATATTAAGCATTTAGTGGTTGATACAACAGCGTTCATAAAAGCAGCTGGTTTGCAAGACATCGCTGAGAACGTATACACAGTGCAAGAGGTTATTGATGAAATCACGAACGATAGGCAACGCAGAAAGCTTGTAGTACTCCCGTATGATCTCATCGTGAAAGATGTATTTACTGAGAACATTAAATTCATCACAGAGTTCTCCAAAAAGACTGGCGACTACCGTAGTCTCTCTGCCACTGACATCAAAGTAATGGCGCTCACATACCAACTGGAAAAAGAAAAAATAGGCACTGAACATCTGAAAACTGATCCTACTGCTCAGAAGATTGTCAAAGTAACTGGATTATCTAACTACAACTCTCGAACAACTGTCGAAAATGTCGACCAGGAAACTGGAGAACCAACAGAAAGCACTGATGAAGAGACTGGTGAAGCTAAAATTAAGATTGTTGGTAAAGCTATTGATAATACAGAAGAAATCACTATAAATGTTGCAAATATTGCAAATAATGGCAATGAAAATGATGAAGAAGATGCAGAAGGAATTGCTGAACAAATAAAAAACATGGACATACAAGAACAAAACATTGATGAAATCATGGTGAAAGTCTCAAAGGATGAAGAGTCAGAAAGTGATGAGGACTCAGACTCAGATAGTGATGGTGGAGAGTGGATCACACCCGGCAATGTTGCACAGAAAAGGAAAGAAATGGAACTGGGAGAATTTGAAGAAAAATCTGTAGAAGTAGCTTGTATCACTTCAGATTTTGCCATGCAGAATGTTCTCAAGCAAATAGGACTCAATGTAACCTCAATAGATGGAAGGATCATCAGACAACTACGTACCTTCATCTTTCGTTGCACAACATGCTTCAAAACTACAAGTGTGATGACAAAGGTGTTTTGCCCCAAATGTGGTCATTCCACTTTGAAAAAGGTTGGTGTGAGCATTGATGATGATGGTGTCCAACACATTCACATAAATGGACGTAAACCACTGACTGCTCGAGGCAAGAAGTTCAGTCTACCCACTCCTAAAGGAGGTCAGCATTTCCAATACCCAATTCTCTCTGAAGACCAACATATCCACAAGAGATTTGCGACAAAAATGGCAAGAGGCAAAACTAATGCAATGGACCCTGATTATACTGCAGGTTTCTCACCTTTTGCTATGAGGGATGTTAACTCTAAGTCTGCAGTTCTAGGTGTAAGAGCTAATAAGCAAGACATTAAATATTGGATGAAAAACTGTTGCAAGGGAAAGAAGAAGTAAAATAGTTTTATGATTTTGCACTGGGCCTAATTTATGAGCCAGATTTCTTATAGGATTAAGAAATAAATACTATTTATAGTAAAATATTGTTTATTCTTATTTTTGATACATTTTTAAAATGTTCACCTATACAAATAACAACAACAGTATAGTAACCTACATAATGTGCGATATGTGTACTATTTTGAAACTTTTTCTTCAATAAACTTGAACACTGATTCCATACATGAATATGATGTCATTTCGTGTTTCTGATGACCTGCGAAAATAGAAAAGGTGATAAATGATAAGATATTCAGTTACCATAAATACACAAGCTGCTGAGCCTGTGTACCCAGAATTTCAGATACTCTTAAATAGATATCTTACCTGCTGAAACCCTTGGAATGTCAAATTCTGGTGTTTGCATAGGTGTATCCAGTGGAGATTGACTTGAAATCCAGTTCCTAGCTGCCTGCAAAATCATAAAAAAACAATTGATGAATGATGCCCAGACTTTTGTAAGCTAAGAAGCAATTAAATAATTCAACTTACTTCTTTCATGTGCTTAGTAATCTGTATATTAGAATACACATGCACTGAATCAGTAAAGGCTATAGCTTTCACCCTCTTCTCAAATTCATCCTTCAGTTGATCAGCCAACGTAACAGTCAGTACTCCTCCGTAACTATGAGCAACAATTGCTATTGAGGTGGCTTTTGTATTCCTTACATATGTTTTCCATACGTAGTTGGTATGTTCTTCTCCAGAACTACTGTTTGGTATCTTCTTGCCGTTGGGTAGACAGTTATCATTGGGATTCAGTACCATTACTCCATACCCTTTTGCTACAGCTTTCTTGATGTAGGGTATTTGTGTGCCCATGTCTAAGTTATCATTGATTATGAGGCTGGAATATAAAATTAACACATTATTTATTATTTGCAAAAACCAAGACAACAGTTGGTTTGTATCTACTCAATTTCTGGTGGATAATACTTACGATCTAGCCCACTGTCCAGCCCGAACTGCACCTGATCCATGAATGAATATAACCAAAACATCCTTCAGTTCATAATCCTTAGACACAAAGATGAAAGTTCCTTTATTAGAATCTTTGGGCACGGGCAATCTTGTCAATTTCTGATCAGCTTCCATCAAATGATATATGTGTTCTGTGACAGCATTTCCAAGGTCCTCGTAATGTGCCTGACACTCCTGGTGCTGGTTACTTACGTTGAATTGGAATGGTTCTTCAGTTGGTTGGCCATCAGCACCTATTTTACGCAGTTGTCCTTCTGTAGAAAGTAAAAACAGACAAATATGTAATCAATAACACAAAGCTATGTTATTTATTTTCAGTAGTTTTAAGAATACATAACTAGATCCGCTTTTTTTCCCACAGGAGAGTTAAGATTGTTTCTTAATTGTAATTAATGTATAGATTTTTAGTACCTATACAGATAAATATGGCATAGTATTGTAAAGTTTGAACTCGTCACTTTAACCTCTTGAACTTCAAAATCAAAAGAATGTTGATAAGAAATTTTGTTTACCAGTGTTGAAAGCGTATCCCAAGTCTTTTATTGTTTTCATTGCGTCCATATTTTCTGATTCACTAGCACCTGCAGCACAATAACTACGACCGGAAATTTGTGACCAATTTTGTTTCGGCAAAACTGTCGTAGGTGAGAAGAAACGTCGAATTTTGCGGAAGAATTTTAGTGACATGGAGCGGATCACAAGATACAGTTGCAGAATATACCCGTCACTCTTATATTTTCAATAACAATGCAGAAATGTGTTCTCTATTGATAAAACACAAATTAAAAACAAACAAAATGATTCAAATGAGAAATTGCTCACTATTCTGACGTTTCTTTTAAGTTCAGAAATGTACACTGAAATTCACGTTGGCTTGCCTTTGGAATGTTTTCCAAGTTCTATTTACTTACATAATAACGTAGATACCTATTTGAATTTTTATCTCATCTTTAGTAGAATCGGATTAATTAATTTCTTAATTAAAATCATTTCTATACTAACTACTAGAACCCGGCAAACGTTGTTTTGCCATAATTATACTTAAATAAAATATTGCCCACAACCTATTTTCAGAACTACCAAATATACACAAAAAAATTGATAAGAACCGGTCAAGCCGTTATAGAGTTTGGAAGCATCACTGTGAAACGAGCTCATCAGCATTTTTGGTTGTTCTGAAGTGCCATTTTTCTAAACGAAATACTTTTTTTGCTCCTACCATTGACAGCATAGAGTACATTACATTATACCATAGAGGAATATAATATATCGGGTATTATACTTTTGATTGACAAAATGCGATAAAGATATGATTTAGGATTAGCTCTGCAACCCTCCCTCACTTGTTTTTTAAATGATGCTGAAAATCCACAATGTAGTATTTATTTCTAAGTTATCAACTTATTCAATGTTGTTTTCAATTTTCAATGAAGTCAGGTTTTGTCAGGTTTGTTCGCCCATATAGAAAAAGTACTCTGTGTTCGAAACTTGATAACTCGATAACGGCTGGACCGTTTTTTATGGTTTTGGGTTAGACTTCGTCCGGAATATCATAAAAAGTAATAAAACACTCATCTGCCTAGCCTTTTCCCAACTATATTGGGGTCGGCTTCCAGTCAAACCGGATTTAGCTGAATACCAGTATTTATAATAATTAATAAAAAACAAGAAATGAGTAAGTAGGGTAGGGTAAGGCCAGAAATTCCTGAGATTAGCGCGTTCAAGCAAACAAATTAACAAACTTTTCAGCTTTTTATATTAGTATAAAGACTAGTTGACCCGCGCAACTTTGTCTGCGACACAATTTTCATTACTGCTCTGCTCCTATTGGTCTTAGAATGATGATATTCTCAATAAATGGGCAATCTAACACCGAAGAAGAATTTTTCTAATCGGGCCAGGAGTTCCTGATTTGCGCTTTCAAGCAAACAAACACTCCAGCTTTATATATTAGTATAGATACAATTCAACTACCACAGGAAATGGCATCTACAGACATAAGTACTCCACTTTCCGAGTTTAATAGCAGGGTTCAGTAAAACAACAGTATACTCTAATACACATACCATTTAATCATTATACCAATCTAAGAAGAGTAAGGTGAATGAAAGGACTAGTAAGAAAAAAAGTACATAAACCCTAAGCCCTGCATTCCGTTGCAGAGCCTGTTTAATTTGTTCATTGGCATCTTTAACATTTTCTGTAGACCCCACTACTGTATTTGATATCCTGTCTATATCTTGTTCTTGTTGTAACACCTGAAATGATATAAATATACAATTAATTTAAATGAAAAGAGATATTCCTCATCAATAAAAACTTTTTAAAACATTTAGTTGAAGATATTTATGCATTATTTTAAAATATTGATTGATATTGTATTGGCACCTCATCATCTCCCTAGCTTTTTCCCAACTATACTGGGGTCAGCTTCCAGTCAAACTGGATTTAGATGAATACCAGTATTTTATGCAGAGCGGCTGCCTACCAGACTTTTTGGGTTAATTTACAACCTATGATAATCACAAATAACGTGGCTCTCTATTGGTAAAAGAATTTTCAAAATCAGATCAGTAGATCCAGAGATTACCCTACAACCTCACAAACTTTACCTCTTTATAATATTATTAGTATGTTAGTATGACTTATTCCATAATGTTGAATGATTTACAGTATCCTTTTTGTGAAATAAAACATAATATTTCCAAGTCACCTTTTCTGTAAATATTTCCTGTAGCTCTGCAATGTGCAGCACTTTGCTTTCAATAGCTTTCACTTCTTCCGTCATACTATTCAACTCATTCAGGAGCAGCACATTCTCCGACTCAAACATTTGCAGCTCCTCAGCACTCAGTTCCTGATCAGCTAAAACTGCTACGTCATTCTCACACAAATCCATTTTTTTCACATTATCCGGTTCCTCTAATTCTTCAATGGTGTTATCTAAAAGCTTTTCAGTGTCTTTATCTAGTCCTTTGCCCACATTAAACGGGTTTGGAATATTTGATTTTGTCTGTGGCAGCTCCAAACGCGACAGTTTCCGCACGACTAGAGTTCGTTTTACCCTTAAAGCTTTAAGCTCGCTGTGTATCTTGCACACAGCCTTCAGATACATGTCTATGAGGTCAGCCACTGCTTCCATGTATTCTTTCATCTGAGGAGCAGCTTGTACCTTGCGATTGTCATTCCTGAACTCTTTCAGCAAGTGGGAACAAGTATTGATTATCCTTTGGGCTCCTGTGTCTATTTGGTCTCTCTCCGCATCTGTCATTTGATCTTCGACAACATTATCGAAGAAGCTTAAATATTTCTCGCGATGCTCAAGCAAAAAGTCTCGTAATCTTGTGATTTGTGAAGTTATATCCTTCGCAGTTATCATGAAAGCAGTTTTCGGCTTGGTTCGAAGTATGCGCTGTTTATCATCGCTAGTAGGGCTTTGAATGCCAAAAGCTTTGTTCCGAGTTTTCACTGTCTTTATGTATGCTCTGAACAACGGAGTGATATCCATTTTGGAATCGATTCAGCATACAATTGCTGGAGAAATCAGTAGAATGTAATGTTTTACTTACACGTTCACAGCTGTGTTGTATTGTAATTTGTATTGATATTTGTGACATCTGACATTTCTTTTTCCGTTCGGATACATGTGAGTATCGATTTCAGACATAGACAATGTACCACATTGCTCCAAATTCTAAGTTTCTACTGTTCTGGAACGTCATTGAGAAGTTGTGTGTGATTTTTGAACTTTGTTTTCGTGAATTATTGTCTGTGGTGTGGATTGATTTTGCAACACAAAAAAATAGCAGTTCTTATTAGAAAAAAATCCATTGTTTTTTTACTAAAAATACGGTAAAAAATCGCTAAATATAAACAATTAAGATGGGATCAACTGCTGGTAATTCAAATAAAAGCCAACATTCTATACCTATCGATATTTTAGATGACCTATGCAGGTAGGTTGTTTTTTTACCGATTATAATAATGTAGTTTTTGGTAAACACTCTACTTTGCATGTAAATATTATGTTAATATCTATTTCTAATATACATAATTTTTCAATGAATGACCGAAAGTTTGCAGTCTGTGATTCCAATAAGAAACATGTAAAGAAAGAAGAAAGTGTGAAGTTTCCATAAAACATTCTCAAGAGTTAAATTATTAACAGTTACTTATTATTCACTTCTTTTGAAATGAACCTGAATAAAGTCAACTAAAAAGAATAAAAAAAAAACTAGTTAATATCTAATGAAGAAGCCAAGCATTGGGTCCATCTGCAGATACCCACATAAATTTGCCAAATACTATGTTATGCTTAGAAGTGAATACTGATAGGACTTCTACAATTCGAATGAACAGATTCCTGTCCTAAACTATAACACCTGTTTCTAGTTTTTCAAATTAATTTGGGCTAACCTACTTCCTGAATTGAGGACTTCATTTGATTTAACACAATAAAAAATATTTTGTAGGTAACAGAAAAAAAAAACTTTATTTTGTAAATATACTTCATTTGTTTCATTCCAGCCGCTTCATTATTAACTTACCTCCAGAAGACCGTGGGAATCTGGTGCGCATATGTTTCCAGATAGAGTTGGCACACTGGTTCTACTTAGATTATTATTGCACTGATGAGACCACCAGGCTTAACCCTTGTGGTATTAGGGAGTTTGCGGCACATATTTTTCAAGTAAGTTATTTTTTTTTTTTTTTTACTATCACTATCTGCCTGCTTCAGGACATTAAGCTATAGGTCATGAAGTTTCAATTTGTCTGGAATGAAACTAGCCCAGCCCAGAGGGTAGTCTAGTACCAATTTAGGGGACAAGACAATCAAGAGGTCATAAATGAGGTCTTAGGGACTTTTCTTTATTATAGATGTGTTGGTGGTCTTGTAAATTGTTTTTTAGAAACAAGTTGTCAGGTAATGTAGTTTTTGCTGGAATTGAGAGCAGCCTAGTTTTACTACTTGTTTTGTGTTCTCCTACTAAGAATGAGTTTCCTCTGGGTTTGCTTCCAATGCTGGGTTAAGTGTTTCTGTAAGGAATTTTGACATCATCATCATCATCTGCCTAGCCTTTTCCCAAATATATTAGGGTCTCTTCCAAACAAGCCGGATTTAGCTGAATACCAGTATTTTACGAGGAGCAGCTGCCTACCAGACCTCCACAACCCATTAACTGGGTGACACGGTACTTCATGGCAAGACTGGAGTCAGATTTAATGGCTTCTGACTATCCGTAACGACTGCCAAAGATCTACAAATGACAGCCGGGACCAACGGCTTAACATGTTTTCCGAGGCACGGAGAAAACTCTGTATATTAAGATGGTAACCCATCCACGGACCAACCTTGGCAAGCATTGCTTAACCTTGAAGATCGACCCATGTGGCTGTTATTATCTAGCCACGAGCTCACGAGCGAATAACATTGAGGGTAGATTTATTATAAGTTTGTAAGTCTTCCATAATGCTTAAATAAATAAATTATTTATTTATTTCATCATATAGAGCCGAAACTACTGGCCATAGAAAGCTGAAATTTGGCATGTAGGTTGCTTTGGGAGTGTAGGGGTGCACGGGTAAAAACGGACATATGGGTATGACAAAAGTTAGTTTTAAATAAAGGTTTTTGATTTTTTAAAAAGGAGGAGGTTCTAAATTCGGTTGTATTTTTTTTTTATGTTTGTTACCTCATAACTCCGTCATTTATGAACCAATTTGAAAAACTTTTGTTTTGTATGAAAGGGTATACTTCTCGATTGGTCCCATTGTCACCATGTCAGAATCTGATGATGAGATCCCACGAAAATCGAGGGCAACCCTCAAATTTTATAGGCTCATACAATGTTTTTCGTGAACTAGCTAACGAAATTCAGATATTTGTGCCTGGTAATCATCATCTCATGTTGCTGAGCTGATGATGAAAGGTATAAATAGGATCTGATGATGAGATCCCATGAAAAATGTTTGTTCAGCGATACTTTAGCCAATTGTCAGCCGGTTTGGATGATTCTTTTTTTGTTTGAAAGAGTATTTTCCTGGACTGGTCCCGTTTCAATTTGGTGAAGATCTGACGAAGAACTTCGGAGGTAGGCAACGGAACTCTTCAATAAATGATAGCAAAGGGATCGGGATTGCGGAAATCGCATGTTTTTTAGTGTTTACACCAGTTCTTAACATAACATTGCGCCGGTACGCTGTTAATGGGTACGCAGGTACCTAGGTACCACTTAAAAGTGAAAAATAAAAAACTTTTTTACAGAAAATACAACCGACTTCCAAAAACAAAACACTACAAGGAAGAAAAAAAACTTTCATTTCGGAAGTTGGTGTATTTGGTTATTTTTTCGTTTTTTGACACCGACTTCCAAAATTAAAGTTTTTTTCTTTCTTCCGAAGTTGTTTTGTACCTTGTAGTGTTTTGTTTTTTGAATTGACAACTTAATAATTTATGGTGGATAATGGATGCTTTTTTATCAAATTTTTAGTTAAAAATAATTAGTTACATTTATTTTACAGAAGGTAGGTAAACATTAAAAAAGGGGTTGTAGGTTTGATTCCCATGCGAGACAAATATATGTGTTGAATAACTTATGTGATGATGTCAAATATTTATTATTGTTTCCCTCAAATTAAAAACATTTTTCTTTGTGTAATATTTTGATAATATAATAATTCGAGAATATAATATTTTGCGAATGTAATAATATGATAACAAAGGGTTTGGTACACATATGGACTTCTGTGACCCAAACACGGAAGCGATACGTAAATTATAAAATTTTTTGTATGGGGTCACTTTTGGGGGTCAAACGAGATAATTTATAAAAACAAAGTTTTTTGAACAATATCATGTGACCTATCAAATGAAAGGGCTTACTGTGAGGGTTTTAATTATACTTTTAAAATAAATGGTTTTGAAGTTAATCAAGCAAAAAATTACCATTCCTCCCTCCCTTATCTCCGAAACTAGAGCCTAAAATTTTGAAAAAAAAAAAATTAATATTATAGATCTTTACCCATAGATTACAGTAAAATCTATAAGAATTGTATAGTGTTAAAGTAACATGTTAAAAAAAGAAATTCGTTCGGAACTCTTTGCACGCGAGTCCGACTCGCACTTGGCCAGTTTTTTTTCAAGCCCCCATTCGAGCTTCACGTGATTAATGCACGAACAATCAATGAAACCGTTTCCCTAGCACGTCCCGCACCTCCGCGAGCACGTGAGCAGCCTGGACGCGGTGCTGGACAACTGGCGCGAGTACAAGCAGACGGTGCCGACGTACGGCGCCATCTTGCTGGATACCGACCTGTCGCACGTGCTGCTGGTGCAGTCCTACTGGACCAAGGCTTCCTGGGGCTTCCCCAAGGGGAAGGTTAATGAGGATGAAGAGCCGTGGAGGTGTGCTGCCAGGGAGGTAAGGAAACTGTTGTGTTTTATAAGACATAAAAAATTCTTAAGCAGTTCTGGGCATAGATCTTCTTATTTGACGTTCCATCCCTTGTGAACGACTATTGTCATTGTCATTCAACAGCAATCAATTATCAGCAACAATTAAGTTTCTTCTTCCGAACTTCCCTTTACTGTCGCACTGTCATTTATTCGATTTTTGTGTCAGTACTCACATTATCTATGTTTAGGGTTCCATACCTCAAATGGAAAAAACGGAATCCTTATAAGATTACTTCGTTGTGAATGTCCGTCTTTCTGTCGGTCTGTTGTCACGACGCTTTTTCATCATGACGACGTTAATAAATAATTTAAAAAATCATGTTGTTCTATTTCCAGGTACTTGAAGAAACAGGCTTCGACATCAGTAAACTACTCAACAAAAACGACTACATAGAAGCTATAATACACGATCAAATCGTCCGCCTATACATTATCGGGAACATTCCTAGAGACACCAAATTCCAGCCCAGAACAAGGAACGAGATTAAGGCTTGTGAGTGGTTCCCATTGGCTGATCTGCCGGCCAATAAGAAAGATATGACGCCTAAGCTCAAAATGGGAGTGAGTCCTAACGCTTTCTTCATGGTGCTACCGTTCGTCAAACGCATGCGGCGCTGGGTCTCAGAAAGGAATTCGAAAGTCTTTACAAATACTAGACGAACGCGTCACAAATCTATGGGGGATATAGAATCAACCTCTAAAGCTAAAGGCAAAGCCATTTCTCAAGGCTTTCAGAACGAAATACAGGAATATCAACAGCTTAGTTTTGTGCCAAAACCGTATAAGAGTGGCCAAGGTAGTGGTCAAATACAAGGAAATGTTCATGGAAATAACCAAGGCAATAGCAACATCCACGCTAATAGCTATGGCCCCAGCACCAGCTACAGTGCCAGTAATAGCCATAGCAACAGCCACAGTAGCGCCAAAAATACTCCAAACCAAAGTGGTTCTAGAAAAGAAAGGAAGGTTGCTAAGCGACAGTTGTTTACACCGCAAAACACTCAACCAAATCCTAACAATAGCTTTTCTCCAGTTCAGAAGGAAGCTAGCCCTAAAAAAGAAAGTTCAGAAGAGAATGTATTCTTCAACTTTGTGGCTCCGTCGTGGGCTAACTTCAAGTTTGACAGACGGGCCATCCTCGACTGCCTTACTTGAGAGTAAGGAAAACGAACCTTGGCTTTAACTCGTAGAAATCGTGACTTTCTACTTCGATTTTGACATTATTTGTAATTATATTACAAAGCAGATTAATTTTTGTTTTATTTGAAACTTCTTTATAATAGCCCTCGTAGTTTTGAATCAGATTTAGCTTTATACTATTACATGCGCTTGCGCAGCTCAACAGGTATGTCTTATCTATCACAGCATGTAGGTGGTAGCCTTAAAAGATGCGAGGGAAATTAAAAAACCTATATTTCAAAAATAATTCGATTTATTTTCGAAAACACAACACAAATTATTATTGTTTACGTCGCGATGTCCTTATAACACATATTCTCGAGCACCTGTACTCGTGATCATAAACTAAAATACTTGGCCTGCTTACCTCAACTGTAAAATTGAGGGTGGTACTAAATCATCATTATAATAATTATTTTTCTGGTGTATCTGGCTGCCTTATCATTCTGACTTGTAACATTGACAGTGGGTCAAAATTGGAGTACTGTACTTACTTACCTATCCATTTGGTGGTTTTTTTATTGGCTTACAATTAACCTCTTCATCACAATAAGGAAGAACCATTTAGGCCATTCATAACAGCCCATTCCATAATAACTTTGTCTTTTCTCATTGTTGTTCTATTATCAAGAGTTCCATGACAAGTATGCCAACTCTTCCAAACGCCTCTATCCATCATTTCTGTATGACTTGCTTCTCAATCTTCTCCTGTTGCTCTGCAGACTGTAACTGCTGTAGCGTCAGCAGCGACACGCCCAGTTGGTCCTCCCGAGTGAACGGCTGTGCCATCTGACGGAGCCAGCGTTTACAGATCTGAGGAGGTTAGGATACAAAAATTACCAAGAAGAATAAATAGGTAGTTATAGACCTTAATGCCAACAAAATAGAAGTCACCATTCTGAGGAAAACCACGCAATATCTTTATACATCTTCTATATCTATACTAATATATAAAGCTGAAGAGTTAGTTTGCTTGAACGCGCTTATCTCAGGAACTACTGATCCGATTTGAAAAATTCTTTCAATGTTATATAGCCTATTTATCGAGGAAAGCTACCGGCTATATATCACCACGCTATATATGTATTTAGGAGTGGAGCAGACGAAGTTGCGCGGGTCAACTAGTATTATTATAATATTTACCCCAGGGCTCTTAGAAACTCCTATCTGCCTAGCCTTTTCCCAACTACATTGGAGTCGGCTTCCAGTCAAACCGGATTCAGCTGAATACCAGTGTTTTATTTGGAGCGGCTGCCTACCAGACCTCCACGTCCTCCATAACCCATTAACTGGGCTTCTGACAATCCGTAACGACTGCCAAAGATGTACAAATGACAGCCGGGACCAACGGCTTAACGTGCTTTCCGAGGCACGGAGGAAACTCGGTATATTAAGATGGTCACCCATCCACAGAGCAACCTTGGCAAGCGTTGCTTAACCTTAAAGATCGACCCGTGCGGCTGTTATTATCTAGCCACGACCTCCTCACTCTTCTGAATAAACATGTATTGGAGACAAATAAATTGAGGGTAGATTTACTACTGCTACGCTACACACAGCCAAAACTACTGGCCATAGAAAGCTCAAATTTGCCATGTAGGTTGCTTTGGGGGTGTAGGGGCTCTTAGAAACTGATACACCTTTTTAGTCATTTTAGACGGACACAGAATATCATTATGTTTGAACACCCAAATGTTACAGTTATAACAAAGTGAGTAATTAGGATAAAATATTTTAAGGACAAAAACTTATGCACATATATCATGAAACTTCTTTAAAAAAACATTGCCCCACACCAGGAAGTTCTTCTGTATCGTGGGTGCGTTTACAAACATAACAAAACACAACTATCTGTAGGCAATACAAATATTTTTTCCATGCCGTCTTCTGATATCACTTCCGCTTAATATGGATCTACTAAGAAAAGGCCCACAAAGGCACGAGGTTGGCGTATTTATTGGGATTAAAACTTCAATTAAATCAATAAAAAAAAATAAAATAACGGATTACACTCCGGGAGTGCTGGCAGAAGTGAAAACTTGAATACATGCTTCTCTCCCTCTGTCTTACGAAGTTACAGTCACGTGTCCTGACGTGAGTTTAACGGTTTTTACCCATCACAAAAAAAGTGCACAACGCCGCTAAAGAGTAAGCCATTATTAGGAAAAGATGTGCATCCCTGATGACTCGTGTTCGCGGCAGCACCAACAGTATTCTCAGTGTATTCGCAGATCGCTTTGATCCCCGATTTTGCGGAGATGGATGCGGCTCCACGCTGAAGTTTAGTTGTATATTTTTATGAGTCTGTATCCTACTAACACTAGAATTTAAGTTAAATTGTAACTAACCCTATGGACTCCGGTCTGAAATCAAAACTTTCTATTCTATTCTAAAGAAGTTTGCAGGACACGTGCAAACGTGTCCCTTTTTTTACTATTGATAGGCACGCGCTTGACCACCATACACCTGATGGTAAGCGATGATGTGGTCGAAGATGGAGCACGCTTGCCTAGAAGTAACCTATTCACTCTTGACTGAAATACTCCCAGGTTGTAGCTATCAGGAAACACAGACTCCGGCAGGGAATTCCACTCCTTAGCTGTACGCATTATGAATGTGTTCCCAAAACGATTTGTACGCGTGGGTGGGATGTCCAGCATATACCGGTAACATTTTTTACCTATCAAAGAAGTTTTCAGGTCAAAAAGATATTGTATATTGTACCTGTACGGCCTCCTCAGTGCTAAGGTTGCAGAGTGAGTCCTTGAGGTGCTCCTGTATCCAGCGCGGCAGCTTGGTGCGCTTGTCTGCGCGGCTGAACCGCTTGTCCGCGAATATCATTATACCGTAGTCTGTTTTACCTCTGAAAGACCAAAGATAATGGTATAGATTTTTTGGGAGAATAATAAATTTGATGTTAAATAGTGTAATTGGCTTCGGCCGTTCTATTGAAAATAAATAGATAAATAAATAAAAGATTGCTGCGTATAAATAGACAGAAAAAGAAGAGAGATGTCCTAATATATAAAATTCTTCCGTTACTAAGTGACTGATAGACAACGACGCACAACCGAAACTACTGGTCGTAGAAAGCCGAAGTTTGGCATGTTTCTTTTCTTTTTTCATGGTTCTGGCAAGTTCCTTGGGCAGTGTAAGGGAGCACTAAGAGAGAATTTCCGGTAATTCCTACTGTAACGGGAAAAAACGGGATATACCCGTACGAGGTCGCGGGCAAAGCTACTTACCTCAGCGCTCTTCCAACGCACTGTGCAGCGTGACGCATCGCATCGAATGTTAGGAAGTCGTTTTCTCGAATCTGTAAAAATTTTAGCAAAATGTGAATCTTATAATGTGGAGGTGTTTCTGAGGTCAAAGCTGAAACAATTGCATTACGAAAATACTGCATTTACTTGTACAGTAAGGGTGCCTGTCCATTACAGCGGAGCAGAGAAATATGATTAAACAATCATGTCAGTCAAAATGTCAGTGATTCACGTGGTGCGGAGATTTTATGTAATTTCATTGGTTAAAATTTCTACGTTTCTCCGCTCCGCTGCCTCGCTCCAAACAAATACGAGCTTTAAAAAAGTAAAAATAGTAGGGATAGAGGCGTTAATTTGTTCGGCAGAACCAGAAGGCCCCGATTCTACCGAACAAGTTAACGTGACAATCGCGTATTCGCGCGGTGATCACTTTTCATTATGTTAGCACTTCACTTCGCATTTTTATGCAAATATTTGCCTTACTTATTCGTTAAAAAAAAGGAACTTTAATCTGATAATTTTAAGGTTTAATTTGTATTAAACAAGTAACGTGAATATTTTGAAAAATACGCCCTGTAGGTCATCACCTAGGATCTCTTGTGTTACATACCTGAAACTGGTCCCTGAGGTAGTCGAGGCGCGCCTTGAGGATGCGGCTCTGCGTGAAGACGTAGGGGATGCCGAACATGAGCACGGCGCGGCCCAGGTGGTGGTCGAAGTCCACGCCCTCCGACACCTTGCCGCGCGCCACCGACAGCAGCACGGCGCCGCGCCCGCTCTCGCACGCCTGAGGGGACCGAGCTATGTTAGCTATCATATGTACAGACGTAGGGGATGCCGAACATGAGCACGGCGCGGCCCAGGTGGTGGTCGAAGTCCACGCCCTCCGACACCTTGCCGCGCGCCACCGACAGCAGCACGGCGCCGCGCCCGCTCTCGCACGCCTGAGGGGACCGAGCTATGTTAGCTATCATATGTACAGACGTAGGGGATGCCGAACATGAGCACGGCGCGGCCCAGGTGGTGGTCGAAGTCCACGCCCTCCGACACCTTGCCGCGCGCCACCGACAGCAGCACGGCGCCGCGCCCGCTCTCGCACGCCTGAGGGGACCGAGCTATGTTAGCTATCATATGTACAGACGTAGGGGATGCCGAACATGAGCACGGCGCGGCCCAGGTGGTGGTCGAAGTCCACGCCCTCCGACACCTTGCCGCGCGCCACCGACAGCAGCACGGCGCCGCGCCCGCTCTCGCACGCCTGAGGGGACCGAGCTATGTTAGCTATCATATGTACAGACGTAGGGGATGCCGAACATGAGCACGGCGCGGCCCAGGTGGTGGTCGAAGTCCACGCCCTCCGACACCTTGCCGCGCGCCACCGACAGCAGCACGGCGCCGCGCCCGCTCTCGCACGCCTGAGGGGACCGAGCTATGTTAGCTATCATATGTACAGACGTAGGGGATGCCGAACATGAGCACGGCGCGGCCCAGGTGGTGGTCGAAGTCCACGCCCTCCGACACCTTGCCGCGCGCCACCGACAGCAGCACGGCGCCGCGCCCGCTCTCGCACGCCTGAGGGGACCGAGCTATGTTAGCTATCATATGTACAGACGTAGGGGATGCCGAACATGAGCACGGCGCGGCCCAGGTGGTGGTCGAAGTCCACGCCCTCCGACACCTTGCCGCGCGCCACCGACAGCAGCACGGCGCCGCGCCCGCTCTCGCACGCCTGAGGGGACCGAGCTATGTTAGCTATCATATGTACAGACGTAGGGGATGCCGAACATGAGCACGGCGCGGCCCAGGTGGTGGTCGAAGTCCACGCCCTCCGACACCTTGCCGCGCGCCACCGACAGCAGCACGGCGCCGCGCCCGCTCTCGCACGCCTGAGGGGACCGAGCTATGTTAGCTATCATATGTACAGACGTAGGGGATGCCGAACATGAGCACGGCGCGGCCCAGGTGGTGGTCGAAGTCCACGCCCTCCGACACCTTGCCGCGCGCCACCGACAGCAGCACGGCGCCGCGCCCGCTCTCGCACGCCTGAGGGGACCGAGCTATGTTAGCTATCATATGTACAGACGTAGGGGATGCCGAACATGAGCACGGCGCGGCCCAGGTGGTGGTCGAAGTCCACGCCCTCCGACACCTTGCCGCGCGCCACCGACAGCAGCACGGCGCCGCGCCCGCTCTCGCACGCCTGAGGGGACCGAGCTATGTTAGCTATCATATGTACAGACGCCAGCTCCCTCCAAGATTAGTAGGATTCGTCAGTAGGATCGACGAGGGTATGACTAGGCATACCCTCTAGGACGGCCTAGGCATACCCTCGTCGATATTTATATTCTTTCAAGAAAGCTGTAGGTTTCCCTACAGCTTTCTTGAAAGAAGCACTCTTAGAAAACACAGAAACAGTTCTCGTTCCGTTTTCCGGCATCGCCGTCGAGGCCCTTCGCGACTCTCCTTTAATGCTCCCTCCCGTCTTATGCCTGAGTCAGCCCGCGCTGCTGAGCTGTTAGCTTTAGCCTCTATACGTTCGGCAAATAATTCCCCAAATAATTATATGACCCAGCCAGTCCCTTGCTGTCTTCCCCTAAACGACGCTATTGCCGAAGTCCGTACCTCACAGGGGTTGCCCTCAGCGAGCGGAGTTATATGTTTTAAGTTGCATAGCCTCGGCTGGGGGCCTTAAATTCATTTGAGGCCCACACAGGCAAGTCCGGTTAAGTAGTTGCAACCTTCGTAGGTTTGTAACTGCGAGTGGTCTCCGATAAAAAAAAAAAAAACGCGCCAGCACATCAAGCTACTCTATGTCAAATTGTCCCAATCAACTTTGCACCTAATCAATTTGCGATAAAGTTGAAAAACTATAAAAAAAAGAAAGATTGTCGTAGCTTGTTGTGCTGGTGTCTGTACAACCAGAAAAAGGTATCCTCCGATATATGCTATTATTAACAACTAGCTTTTGACCGGTGGTGCTTCGCTCGCGTTGAAGTAGCACATAACTGCCTCCAGGGTTCCATTTATAACTGTACCTACAAAATCGGTTAGAATTTGAATATTATTTTGTCAAACTCTAACCTAAACCTATGAATACGTTTTCAGGTTAAATGCATTCGAGTAGGGTGTTTATGTGTGAGATTTTTAATAATTTTCAATCACGAAAAGTCCTGCTTGTATAGCTCAGCCCAAACACTTGGCTATTATCTAAAAACCTGAAATTTTGCAGATTCCTCTATTATGTAAACAAGGAATAAATACAAAGCCTCATTTGCTTTGAAGTTTATATGGAATGGAAAATTCAGAGCCGACAAAGCTCTCCAAAAACTGGGAAACAAATATGAGCTTTGAGAGTACCAAGGATCAGAAGTCTTCTCGAAAACTTTTATCTATGTAATCCATATTTATTTAGATGTGATGTCCAAAGCTATAATATTTACCTTGATGTAATTAATAAGCGCGAAGCTCGTTTCCGCGGAGTCCTGGGTCTCAATAAACAGCAGTTTGTGCCGCTGCAAGCTGGCCACCACTCCCTGGTCGTACCAGGCGCCGACTACGCTCTCTAAGTACATATACGACGTGAAGAAGCACACTACGCCGTCTGGTACACACGCCGATATCTGCGAGAAAGTAGTACACATTGTTATTCAAATAAAAAAATATCAAATACATCCCATTTTCCATTGAATGATTTATTCGTATTGAAGGGAAAATAGCGCAAAAAGTGGTGAAAAAACCGGCCAAGGCAAGTCGAACTCTCACACGAAGGGTCCAGAAACCGAAAAAAAAACACGTTTGTTGTATCGGAGCCCCCTTTAATTTTTTTTTTAATTATTTGTACATACACATTCTGTGAAAATTTCAAATATCTATCTATTACGGTTGTTGATATACAGCCCACTGACAGACAGGCGGAAGTACAACGGAGGCTTAGTAAAAGGGTTCCGTTGGTTACCCATCGGGTATGGAACCCTAAAAACGATCCATAAATCTTCAGCTTAGGTGGATGACACACCCAGTTCTACATGGAATATTGCCTAACTATATACGTCTAACGATTGCCATAAAAGAATAATACCATCCCATCACTTACCGTGGGTGTCGTAAGAGGCAACTAAGGGACTCACCAGAGAATGGGTAGCAGCGTTCTCTGTAAAACGCAACACCATACACTGCGATCGCCAACCCGCCGCACAAGCGTGGCGATTATGGCAACCTCCCCTTTTGGGGGAGGTCCAGCAGTGGACGTCTTTCGGCTGTTATGATGAACGATTGCTGGTTACGTAATAACTACTCACCTCAACAAGTAACTGTCCGTAGTTTCTAATGACGGCTACGTCTTCTCTAGTTTCGTATTTAGACGAAATCGCCACTTGATCGCTGCCTTTTGATACTATCTGAAAACAGTATTATTTTACTATTCCCTTATGACAAGGAATTGGCAAATGCGTATGACCAATAGGGAATATGCATGAAAAACATATTTATGATCTATACAGTTTATCTAAAAATATACAAAAATATAATACTAACAGTGAAAATAGAACCAAAATTACTCGAAAAACGAAGGAGATATTATAATTTTAAACAAATATATCTGTCCCTCTCGCGAAAACGCTGTTTTCTATGGCAACTGTATAGGCGTCATAGACGATGACGTCAAAGTTTACATCGGACTTCTCTTTCTAATTTAAATCTTTAAAGCTTTATAACTTCATTGCTGATGAAAATAATTTCACGATTGTTTACTAGAGCTAATAAGTATTTCATTTTGCAAATAAAAAAATCGCATGCATATTCCCTATTCGTCCTAGCAAGCGTGATTATTAATTTTCGTGCCTTCTCTACATGAAGAAGAAGAAGAAGAAGTGCATTTGAAGAAATGTATTTTGCTCTAAGAAGGATTATTATTCTGAATGGAATTATGTTCTGTATTGTTATCTAGCTCTTTCTAGGATTTATTACCTCCTGATAAGGGGTCGTCCATGTATCAGGCTCGAAAGGGACAGGATCAGGGATGGAGTATAGTAAGATAATCTCTTAGGCAGTGATTATAAGCAACTTTTACTTTGGGAAAACTCCAAAATCTCAAAAAAAAAAAATATCAGCTGTTTCATACAAAATGCAATATTTAGCTAATGAAAATGTATGATAATTTATATTTAGTATAAATTCGCCACGAATCACCAGAGGCGAAGAGAGTGTTACATATTTGTTAAAAAACATCACGTGATTAATGGACGAAACCTTATCGAGAGGTAGTGAATCCTAGAAAGAGCTAGATAACAGTACAGCAGATAATTCCATTCCACTTACCATGGGTAATATACAAGGCCTGGCTAGGGTCATTGTGAACGAACTCATTATCACTGGGTTGAAGTCCAAGATCTTTGGGTACATGTCTAAAGGCGATAACGTTCCTGCAAAATATGAAAAGTTATATAATCAATGCGTCAATCATTGTAATTTGAACCTTATGACTAACAAAATAAAAGTGTATTTGAACTTACCTGACGTGATGATAACTGATTGAAACCTAGCGAATACTGGCCGCATGGCTATTGAAGAGTCCATGCATCTGGAAAAATAAACGTATAAGTTAGCATTATGTAGTCTGCTCTCTCTCAAAATCACTAACTTCCTCAGGCTAAAAAAAAAAATCTGCTATAAAATTAGTCACACAAGAAGATAAGTTAACATAATTAGGGGTCTAAAACAGCCACTTTAGTAGAATCAGAATATTAAAAACACACTGTCAAATTTCATTTTCATCTTTATCGCTAACGCATTAGGTTCAAGGTTGATTGGGAAAATTGACAGTGAAGGATAGCGAGATACGTTTTTTGATTCTGCTAAAGTGCCCTTTTTAGACCCCCTGATGTCAAAATTAGATTTGCTTGTCAGATATTACTACGAAAAAATATATACTTACGAGAAATGTAGGATAGGGTTCGAAACCGTTGGAGTCTTATCATCAAACGGCTCAATAATAATAGTGAATCCCTTAGTATAAGTAGATACTAAAGTAGCAAGGTGAGTGATGAGGGTGAGAGACGCGAAGTTCGACGGGTCTGGGATCTCTAACGTCTTCATGAGGGACGACAGGCGGCTCGCGCAGAACCGCAGGGGCTTGCGTTCTATGCAAACGCGCGTTTGTACGTCTTTTAGGAAACCTGGGAAGTTGATTAAAATTAGTTACTGACTGTTGGTGAAGTTTTTATGAATCAAAATCACAATCATTGTTGTGACTAATTTTGAAATAGTAGTTTAACTTCTGAAGAACGAAAATAATCCACAAGACGCATACAAGTAACGTTTCACCGCGCAAGTCGGCTTGGGCCCAATAGGGTCTTACGGATTCTGACGGTTGGGACAATTTGGCCCTAATCGGTCCTTACGGATCCTGTCAGGTTAAGGCTCTATACTTGAATACATAATTTGAGTATAACCATGTATTTAAGTATCGACTTTAGTAATGTGTATTTTAAGTCGATTTTAACTGATCATTTGCTTTAAAATTAAAAAGGTCCTAATATGTATGGGTTGCAATTAAATTTGGACTTTGTCATATATGACATAGTTTCTTGTTCCAAAATTTGATGACTATCTTATATTTTGAATTAAATTATTTCATCGAGAAACAAAATGATGTTTAGAATTTGTTTAGTCCAAAATTTATTTAGTTATTTGTGGCCTTAAACTATTTACTAATTAAAAATCCTATATATTTTATTAAACATAGTAATAAATAACGAAATCAAATATTTACCTGCCGGAGATTCTTGCACAACATGTTGTATCCTTAGCCTAGTTTTTATGTATTCTATAAATCGCTTCAGGAAACTGAGGAAATGCTCCGCATTTCTTATGTTTCCGGGGACCACCTCTGCAAAAAAATTGGTATTGTATTATGTTTCACATGTCAACTGTCGACTTTTTTTAAATAAAACTAATAAGGGCTGCTAGTCCAAATCGGCAGCTGGTGTCTGAAACCGGTCTTTCCACGGTGTTTCAGTATCGTGTTTCCTTACAGCTGGATTAGCGAGGTCGGAGAATGTCTAGAGGCACAGGCATTGTCTTCCAATCTACATGGGTTCTTATTCAATTATACTTACAAGAATTTGAATTTAAATTCTACTAAGCAGGGTGCTTACTCTGGAATATAATTCCGATAGATCGACATTGGTCAAACGTCAGTTGGTTGAGTTAAACGTCAGGGATTGGCTAGACTCAGTGAGTCTAGCCAATCCCTGACGTTTAACTGACAATTCCAATGTCGATCTATCGGTATTATATTCGAGAGTAAGCACCCAGTACTTAATCTAGGCAAATTATCCTATCTATCAAAAACTAGTAGACCCACGCAACTTCGTCTGCTCCGCTCCTATTGGTCTTAGCGTGATGATATATTGTCTAGAGCCTTCCTCGATAAATGGGCTATGATCTAACACTGAAAGAGTTTTTCAAATCGGGCCTGTAGTTCCTGAGATTAGCGCGTTCAAACAAACAAACTCGTCAGCTTTATATATTAGTACTAGTTGACTCGCGCAATTTCGTCTGCTCCGCTCCTATTGGTCTTAGCGTGATGATATATCGCAACTTCGTGTACGTCATATTTTTCATTAATGTTTCGCATCTTTTGGCCGTGGCGTGATATCATATACCCAATGGCTTTCCTCGATAAATGGGCTATCTCACACTGAAAGAGTTTTTCAAATCGGACCAGTAGTTTCTGAGATTAGCGCGTTCAAGCAAACAAACAAACAAACTCTTCAGCTTTATATATTAGTACTAGTTGACTCGCGCAATTTCGTCTGCTCCGCTCCTATTGGTCTTAGCGTGATGATATATCGCAACTTCGTGTACGTCACATTTTTCATTAATGCTCCGCATCTTTTGGCCGTGGCGTGATGTCATATACCCTATAGCCTTCCTCGATGAATGGGCTATCTCACACTGAAAGAATTTTTTAAATCGGACCACTCAGGAACTTCTGAGATTAGCGCGATCAAGCAAACAAACAAACCAACTCTTCAGCTTAATATCTATATATATAAAAGAAAGTCGTGTTAGTTACTTCACTTATAACTCAAGAACGGCTGAACCGATTTAGCTGAAAATTGGCAGGGAGGTAGTTTAGAGCCAGGAGAAGGACATAGGATACTTTTTTTTTTTTTTTGGTAGGGTAGGTAGGGTAGGTAGGGTAGGTAGGGTAGGTAGGGTAGGTAGGGTAGGTAGGGTAGGTAGGTAGAGTAGGTAGGGTAGGTAGGGTAGGTAGGGTAGGTAGGGTAGGTAGGGTAGGTAGGGTAGGTAGGGTAGGTTGATGGACGGGAGCGAAGCCGCGCGGGTCAGCTAGTATTAGTATAAAGAAAGAAAGATATTTTATTTGTCAAATAGTTCATGTAGAACTGTCGAATCAGACATGCAAGGTATTAACAGTATATTGTGAGCGTACAAATTTTGTAGGCCATTTTGTTGTTTGGTTTGTATTTTGTTTTGTTTTGTATAGATTGAAAAGCTCACCATTAAGTACGTCATCAGGTAAGATAGGGTTGCCGAGTACGGCGTCCGTCTCCCTCTGCACGGCGGCCTGTCGCAGCCCCTCCACCATCTGCTCGTACTCTACTGTTAACCGCGCTGCGTCTGCCTCGCGGATTCTACATACGAGATAGAACGTAAAATGTTCCAGTATTCAAACTTTGAACTAGACATATACGGTAGGTATATACACAGTGCAGCGGAATACCCAAGCTGTGCGGTATCATGCAATATCGCACAAGTTCATAAGTACAAAGCGCTCGAAATAGGCCTGGGCAAGAAATATCGATATTTTTCCATAAAATTATTGATATTTATCGTCGATATTTATAATCGCGATATGGGGACGGTGCACGGCGTTGACTATGCCATCTAGTGTCGCATATTCGAAGTTTTAAGGGTCAGAATACTTGACATTGACGCTTCTGTGCTGTCACCTGTGGTACCTGCACGCTCAGTTTAGAGGAACGTGGGCGAAGAAGACTGTGCCATCTAGCGTAGCTATTTCGATTTTTTTTTTGTTGATGTTTTCGAGCGTATGGCACTCGTGGGCTGCAGCTGAAAGTCAGCGTCAGGTGGTATACCTTGTGTTGCCAGCTGGCATTATGCTGAGCTGAGGCCCGTTTGGCATTAATTGTTTTAATAATTTATTTTGTTTATTTTTAAGGTGTTTTTATTTGTATAATGCCAATAAACACACTTTTCTTTCTTTCTTTCTAAACGTACTCGTACTTGACAGTGGCATTTCTGTGCTGCCACTTATAGTTTCTGCACGTTTCTTATATCGATATTGATTTTAAAATATCGAATTCGTATCAAATTCGATATATTTTTACCGCGCCTTTGGTTTCGTATTTAACGTTACTAGCTTGAGTGCTGTCCGCTGCGGGTTGACTACAAAGGTATATAAAAACGAAAACTGAAGATATATCGATAATTTTTACTAGATTGTTATCGATACTGTTTAAAAATATCGATATGATAAATATCGATACTTTTTTTCACTTGCACATCCCTAGCTTGAATTGTCAGCCGAAACTCAAAGGTCCACCGTCACAATTGGTCGCCATTGCTCGTTGGTATTTTAGGTTTTCAAGGTGCTTTAGAAATTTCTTATTGTAACATGTAGTGGTGGTTAATCAAAGCAAAATAAAGCGCCGTGCTTATCATACATATCATAAAGCAAATGTTTTCGTGGCTCTCATTTGTTGCTATTTGCGATATTTTAGATCGCACTCTCTGTCTCTGTCCGTCGCGCATAGCAATATCGCAAGCGCAAGTAGCAATTTAACAAACTCGCAAGAAAGCAGGCGTCAGCGCGGCGCGCGGCAAAACGGGGCCGCGGCGCCGCCGACGTCGCATGCTAGGGATTGCGTTAGGTCGCGTGCTACGGGCGGCTCACGTTATCAGTGCAGTATCACGAAATATACTATAGTAGCCTATAATTGCTTTAAATACTAACATATTTTTTTCTTAATAAATAACACTCAATCAATTATAGACAGTCCTAAGCCTGGAAAGTATGAAGGAAAGTTGGTTTTTAACTGTTCCGTATTTATTGTAATAAATTCATAAACGCGATGAAATATTCTTATAAAGCATGTTAGCATGCTGTCAGGTCAGTAACGGTCACCGCGCTTGCTTTATTCACGCGCTTACAAAAAAAACATGCTTAAATAAAGCATATAAAATATAAAGCGTATAGCATTAAGCAAGTGATTGTCATATAGCAACTTTGAACACTACTAGAAACATAATGTTACTTAATGCTTCATATAGAAGTGTTACAAAACTTTAAAATTATGATTGAACTAGCTTCTGCCAGCGGCTTCGCCCACGTGGAACATACTACCGGGATATATAGCCCATGTGTTATTCCAGACTATAATCTACCTCTGTGCCTAATTTCATGAAAATCCTTTCTTGCGTTCTGACGTGAAAGTGTAGCAAACATCCATCCATCCTCACAAACTTTTATAATGCTAGTTTATAGAAAAGAATAGAAAAAAAAAAACGTGTTGCGCCGACCCCAAGTAACATGGGATAAGGGCAGGAAGATGATGATGATGACCCGCGCAACTTCGTCTGCTCCGCTCTTATTGGTCTTAGCGTGATGATATATTGTCTATAGCCTTCCTCGATAAATGGGGCTATCTAACACTGAATTTTTCAAATCGGACCAGTAGTTCCTGAGATTAGCGCGTTCAAGCAAACAAACTCTTCAGCTTTATATATAACGTGTAACAGAATATATGCAATATCTCTTAAGGGGTCATTGTACTCATCATAATGAACAACTTTCACTATGGGACCATACGCGAAATCGCGAAAAAGAAATCAGCTGTTCAGCTAGTCTATTCTGTAAGTAACCATTTCGATATCGAGCTTCACCTGAGTGTGATAGCTCACAAAGTGAACTTTATTAAACACAACATAAAGGTCTCATGCTTATACTCACCTCCGATTCCGCTGTCGAGACACGAAAATATTGTTACAGAATAGCCCTACAGTACATTTTGTCGAGTTATGCGCACAGAAATGTATGGGAGAGTCGTTTTTTTTTTTCACGCTTTTAGTGTTGGTACCATAGTGAAAGCTGATCATAATGATGAGTACAATGACCCTTTAAGTGGTATTGCGTTTATTCTGTTATAGTACGTCTATCATTCGTTTTATCAATCTATACTCGCTAGCGACTGTAGTTAAAATAATATATGACAGTAAATCTGACTCCAGTCTTGCCAAAAAATACCGTGTTACCCAGTTAATGGGTTGTGGAGGTCTGGTAGGCAGCCGCTTCACGTAAAATACTGGTATTCAGTTGAATCCGGTTTGACTGGAAGCCGCACCCAATATAGTTGGGAAAAGGCTAGGCAGATGATGATGATGACTCGCTAGCGACTGTAGTTAAAATAATATATGAAAACTTTTTAAAACAAGTTTTTAACTTTTTTGTTTGAGTTGTTAACTAACAAGCAAGCAAGTTGCAAGTAAAACTTTAGTTAACGACTAAAAAAATAAATTAGAAACTTGTTTTTTAATAGTTTCAATACATTTTATTAACTACAGTCGCTAGCGAGTATAGATTGATAAATCTCATGGTAGACGTACAGGTCATATTAGTATATAGATTAGTATTAGAAGGATCCATGTTAACTCACTGAGCCACAGTCTTCTCAAGCTGCTGTAACGCCATCGTGCTCCTATCTATAGTCCGCCTCGTCACCTTGACGCTGAGCGAGTCTATGCACACATTGTCTATGTTGTGCGCCTCGTCGAACACGACAACGGCCTCCTTGTTCATCTCCTTCGACACCACTTCGGCAATCTTCGGGTCGAGGAGGTAATGGTACGAATACACTACGATTTCAGCATGGATTATCTGATGAAAAAATACATTGTTACCTGCGAAATTATACACTGTATATTATATATATCTTAATATATAAAACAAAGTCGGGTTTGTTCGAACACTTATAACTCGAGAACGGCTGGACCAGTTTTCATGGTTGTTGTATTTTAGGATTAGTCTTCGTCCGGAATAGCGTAATAAGTATTACAATATAAAAAAAAAATACGTAGGCAGGGTAGGGTACGGTAGGTAGGTAGGGTAGTTAGATAGGGTAGGGTAGGGTAGGGTAGGGTAGGGTAGGGTAGAGTAGGTAGGGTAGGGTAGGGTAGGTAGGTAGGGTAGTCAGTTGACGGGAGCGAAGCTGCGCAGGTCAGCTAGTTAATCACATAAAATTAAGTTAAGTCTTATTGGCGTCGCGTTTTCGTACAAAGCTAGTGCTTAGACAAATATCCGTTTTTAACAACACCAGCCGACACCTAAATGAACGCGTTCCATAAATATTTTAAAATAAAGAGTAGACAGTTGGTTGAAATAAAGAGTGGCACTGTTCTCTGCATCACCTAAGGGTCCTCTGTACATTTGTGTGAGTAAATTTATTAAATAAACTGTTTAATTAAGCACACAATAATAACTCACAAAAAATTTTGATCTAAAACTTTACTATCTTAATATCATTTGTCTAATATTTCTGCGCTAAAACTTATCGAAATCGGTACAGTAATTTAAGAGTCACAAACACAAAAACTCGTTATCGCATTTGGATTGCGGGCTAAGGCCATAATGTTCAAGTAGTTTGAAAAAATAGGCTGGTTCAAACTGTTTGATAAAATAGAAGAAATTTCGTCATGCGTCTAAATTTTGCTCAAATTTTCCCACTCACATTCATACCAATTGGTTTGATCAGATTATTGGAAGTGTATGGCCCACATAATATTAGTTAAAACTTTTGAACTTACAGCAAATCTGGAGAGGAAATACGGACACCAGTTCCTGTCGGCACCATACTGCTTCATGTCATCGATGGTGTACACTCCGTACGGTAACATTGATTCTTTGCCTTCGCGGTTGAAACCCTCGTAGAATTGACCTGAAAAATGTCAGAGATTGAAAAATTGAGAAGAAGAAGCCAGACAAATTTGTGTGATGGTAGTAACAGCAGCAGTCTGTCCGTTAGATTTTCGAAAAATATTGGATATGTATTCTTTGTTTTATCGCATCAAAGATCAGGAGAGGGGGCCTCACTAACCGGTAAAAAGTGTATCGGAAAATGACGTCACACGATTTTCAACGCACTGTCGTCGTCTTCATTTATTGTTAACTTGAAATAAGAAAAAATACGTGTCTAATATTTTTTGGAAATCTATTATATCTCACGGACTAATTCGAAAATAATAAAAAAATAAATTCCATTAATATTATTAGTCTGTTAATTAAACAACTGAAAAATATTGGTATTTATTGCTTTAAAAATCAATAAAAAATGTCAAAGATAAAGCACATCAAAGTTCAAGAGTGGGGTCTGGTGACGTCACACTTGAGTGAAGTGAAAAGTTTACTCAAATGTGATCATGACCATTCTATCCAAACAGTGCCTTACAGTCAGAGGACTCTCCACCATGGTTACACTATTGTTATAATGAGAAATTTAGTATAGGTATTGCATGGTAATTTTAAATCCTACCTTTGCAAACTTTAATTAAACTTAGAAATAACAAAGGTGCAGTTCAGGCCTCTGCCTAGGGTTTTGCGGGCAGCGGGGCGGCGGCGGCGACGGCGCGGGAGCGGGGTGGGCAACGTAGACCCGTTTTCGAAACCAGCGGGCAGATCGCGCGGCACTATAGCGGCGTAGTGTTGTGTTCGTGGTTGTGTCGTCGAGATATTTGTTTTTATTCGCGAACGAAATGTCAGAACAAGGGCGACAACATTTTTCTGAATCAAATTTATTCTTAATGCTCGATTTATTGTGGGCAAAAGAAGAAAATAAATTGTACAACACTGTGATGCAGACGCTCGACCTCGTCACCGCTCGACAGGCGCACACCGCTCGTGTCCCGCCCTCGGGCCGTTTTTTCCGAGGTCGGTCCATTTGATTATACACATTAGATCCTGCCGCGCCCACGCCGCCGCCGCCGCCGCCCTGCTGCCCGCAAAATCCGAGGCAGAGGCCTCAAGTTTACGTAAGCACCAATGGGGGGTGGGGGGGGGGTTCTTTACTATGCTTATTTTTGATGACATGGGGGACGGGGGATTTTAAGTGGTGATTACATCAGCAATATTTACTACCGTTTTTGTTTGAGAGATAATTATGGCTAGTTAGTAGTTTCTACTCTCACGCGATGTTTAGTAAGAAATAACAGAAGTGGGGAAATAGGTATTGCGTGAGTAAAACTTATACCAATGCTTACGTAAGCTTAGGAGGGAGGGGTAAGAGTTTTGATTACTATTGCTGACAAGGGGAGGGAGGATAAAAAATGACATGAAATTCTGCTTACGTAATACTTGAACAGCCTCAAAGCAGATAATGTAGACTAATAAAAAAACTCACAAATAGGAATAGAGCTGTCAGATTCATGTCTGTCCCGGATGTAGCTGGCTGTCAGTGAGTGGCATTTACCATCCACGAGCTTGCCTTCTCTCTCTCTGGATACCTACGACAAACAAGTTTACAACATCCATGTTTGAATAAAATCGTGGTAGGTGGAAGAACAAGCGTTTTTTATATTTCTTTTTTGTAATATCCATGCATTTAAGGTTTTTTTGAGTCAATAAAATGCAACTTAAATATGAATAGTAATAGTTTGGATGTAGGAGGTGGGCTCCAAAACCACTCATCCAATTTCAGTAGTCATTGCACCGGTTTATGTATGCTCAGTGTCAGTCTACTTGTTATCCAAGAAAAATGATGATGGAGCTAGTTACTGGAGGATTGATGGATGGAGCTAGTTAAAGAAACACTGGTAAAAGTGAAAGGCTATAGGGAGACTTTTGTCCAGCAGTGGGCCTTCTTCTTCTTCTTGTGTGAGCAGTAAGGTCTAACGACCCCACACACCCTAGTGTCAGAGGTTCTAATTTTTTTTTTTTTACTATAGATAGGTAAACTGACACTAGGGCCTCTGACATGGTTTATTTGGCTGCCGGGACCACCGGCTTATAAGTTCCTTCTGAAGGATGAAATCATCTTTTTATCAGACAATCAGGTGATTCGAGACTACAAGTCCTAGCGAAACTGGAAAACGTCTTTACTAAGTATGCTTCCCATGTGAATAGAACCCACAACCACTGGGTTCCAAGGCAAATGTCTAAAGCACTCGACCGCGGAGGCAGTTATAGGTTGATAAAAAAATAAAACTAAAGTTCTTACATCAGGATGTATACAAAGGTTCTTCCTTGAAGTCAAAACTACACCGGTGAGGCTTGGCTTTTCTCCTTGGCACTTCTCGTAGTACTTGATCAAGTTCTTTAACTCTTCCAATACCTTTTCTATCTCAGGCACTGTTCGAGAGCAGTAGATGAGTTTTCTGAAAGAAAAGAAACATGAAAATGGGGCTCTAAGCTGGTAAATGATTCTTAACTATATTTATTCTCTGTGGTTAATTTTATATGATGCACTAGTTGACCTGCGCAACTTTGTCTGCTATGCTCCTATTGCTCTTAGCCTGATTATAATTATTATAGCCTTCCTCGATAAATGGGCTATCTAACACTGAAATAATTTTTCAAATCGGACCAGTAGCAAACAACCTCTTCAGCTTTATACATTAGTATAGATAGTCAAATATCAGATTTTCAGTTCCAAAGGGGTAAGTCCGCAGACTGAAGCTAGTGCAATATAATGTACTGCAAAGGAGTTTCTTAAGGTACCTGACATGATGAGGGTTGTGTATCATGTATGCAACAATTAAAGAGAGAAGTGATATGGTTTTGCCAGTTCCTGAAGGCATCTCCAATAATCCATGGCCCTGAAATAAAACAAAATGTTTAAATATGTTAAGTGATTGATATTGTTTATGTATGTTTTTTATGCATAACCTCAAATGTATATGGATTGCTATTTTTATCTTTATTATTTCTGTGTTATGGGCTTTATGAATGAAACATAAAGCGCTTTTTTTTTCGGAAAAGTAATAATAATGCTTGTTTGGGCATCAATACATTAACAACAAACAGGAACCGCGGAAGCGCGAAGTGTAATTTTGTCAATAGAAAGAAAATACACAATGTACTTATGTAAAGTATAACTTACTTTTGCATCCAGAGCTCGTTTTAACTCCAACATGTATGCATACTGCTCTGGATAAATGTAATCGTAAGGGAAATAAACAAGAAGACCGTCTACTGTGAGCCTGCAAATAACAAAAAACACAGCATAAAACATTAAGTGGCACTTTCGCAATGGTATTATATAATCTAGGTTTACGTACTTCATGATGGAAAATTTACTTTATCTAGTAATTTATTAAGATTTTTGGCAAAAAGAAATCGGCGAGGTTTCGTTCGGCTTCTCGTCGAAACCTGTCCACAAAACTTTTGAAGTTTTCGACTTATTTTGACAGCTTTGTTTTGAATTGACATTAGCATTGACATTCATGCGTGAGTGTTTACGAAGCCAGATCAGTCTTACGTGTTAAAGTTATTTCAGAAAAAAAAACCTGTACGTTCGCCTTCCAGTCAAACCACGATTTAGCATACGCAATGTACTAAGATGTGAAGTGAAATATGGAATGACTGCCAGTCCAACCTTCATAGTCCATAACCCAGTAACTGGGTAACTTTACGAAGATGGTAACGGAATAGTGGGATTAGATGATTGTCTCATTTAGCCCTGAACTAAATTGGATTTTATTTTTGTATGAAAATGTAGTTTGAGAACGAAATTATAAGTATTTATTTTCTCTTGTACAAAAAAAAAATGTATTATTTTACAAAATATTAGGAAAAGTAATAAAACGTTTATTCTTCTGTCTGTCTGTCAAACAAATTGTCAACAACAAAAATGGCTGCAGAGTTGGCGTCTTTCATAGAATTAGACATTCTATGAGTATTTTGTTTTTTATTAATAGTTAACGCGTTGTTCCCTATTGTTTATAATGTACAACAAGTAGTTTATTTATACATTTCGTGTGTTCATGATGTTTTCTTGATTAAATACTTGCCTAGTTTCGAATAGGGAAGAAAGTAATATGTCGAACAGAAGTTCTAATATTTTATAACTCTATCGTACCCTATCGCCGCGAATCTATGAAATTCAATTTGTGATTATTGTAATGAATTAAATAAACAATACAGCACGATGGAACTGGAAGACGTGAAAGTGTGTCGCATCTGCTCTATAATGGACGTGAAATTGCATGATCTGCGATCACACCCATTAGAATCTTATTATGAGTCTGTAATAGGAACCAATGTAAGCTGGTCCTTTGTTTATTTATTTATTTAGGTATTAGATATCTTACTAATCTATTGCCTCTATTATGTTTTTATACAATAGCAGAACATTACCCATAAAAACTAGTTGAATCAGTCATTTCAAACACCACAAGTCACATTATTTTATCAAAATGCGTTTTTTTCGCTGTAAACAATTCTTTAAAGGGAGTTGTATAATCTGATTGAATGAGCCATTATAATGTCCTTTAGTTTGCCATGTGTTATTACTTCCCAAAATTTGATCCTCATTAGCTACAATTTTAGATGGAGCATACGGTGTTGTTTTTTCAAAATCAATGGGTTTTTCAACAATTTTTCAAAAATCCAATGATGCAGTTTTAGTTTTCATCAAAATCGCGCTTGAGACTCCTTTCAGTGTTTTTCGATATTCCTCATAGTTTCGGATTTGGCCATTAAGGCAAACTTTAATAGTTCACCCTGTATACCACTTCTTCTTTTTGAGCCTGTTTCTTGTTAAAAAAAAGTCAAGATTAGTTTTTCAGGTTGTTTTATTGATAAATTGTGAAGGTTTTTCGTCATATCAATCTTTTAAGGCTTAAATAATATATTGGGTCTAAAAAACTCCTTCATAACTCATTTGGTGACCTGAAATGACCAATTAAATTGTTTACAATTCAAAATTTTGGTTTTGTACAATTTCAGAAGCATCTTAGGTGTAGGTTCAGTACAAGTGTAAATGAGTAGTATAAAGCCTTAGTGAATGTTACCGATGACATATGGTTAGGCATGGAACGAGGAAATCTGACGGTTCTCTGCTTACTAGACTTTAGTAATGCATTCAATGCTGTCGATTTTGATATCCTGCTTGGCATGCTTCGCTCGCTTAACATATCTCCAACAGCGATTGACTGGTTTTGCAGTTACCTGTATGGCCGCCGGCAACGTATATGCATCGAAGAATCTAAGTCTTCCTGGTGTTATACAACTGCCGGTGTACCTCAGGGTGGCGTTTTATCTCCTTTACACTTCGCAATATTTATAAACGCTATCTCCAAAAAACTTCTGTCTTCCTACCACCTTTATGCAGACGATTTACAAATCTACCAACAAGCTGCCCTTACAGATTTGGCTAATGCAATTATTGCAATAAACAGGGATGTGGCTGCAGTTTGTGAGTGGAGTGAGGCAAATGGGCTTCAGGTTAATCCATCGAAGACCCAGGTCATTGTTGTTGGCAGCTCTAGGATGATTTCAAAAGTAAATTGGTCTCAGCTTCCCCAGGTTCAATTTAACGGAACTACTATTCCAATAAGTGAGAAGGTTAAGAACCTTGGGGTTTGGATCGACAAATATCTATCTTGGGGTCCGCAGCTCCAGGACGTAAGCCGCAAAATTATTGCATCTGTCAGGTCCCTTAGACGTGTTTGGAACTTTCTTCCCACTGCCACTAAAACTGCGCTTGCACAGTCTTTGTGTTTCCCATCCTTAACTATGCTGATGTCAGTTATCTCGATCTTACTCAGGCGCAACTAGATAAACTTGAGCGTCTTCAAAACCTTTGCATAAGATTTATATTTGGCCTGCGCAAATATGATCACATTTCTGAATTTCGCACAAAGCTCTAGTGGCTTCCCATACGTCTTCGCCAGGATTCTCATATTTTATTTATGCTCTACAGTATTCTGTTCAATCCTACAACCCCCTCTTATCTTAAAGAACGCTTCAAGTTCCTTCATGACACACATAATAAATGTCTAAGGTCGTCGGAAAACTTGAGATTAGAGATGCCGATGCACTCCACCTGCTTCTACGACAAATCTTTTACGGTTCAAGCGGTGCGGTTATGGAATGCTTTGCCCGTATCAGTAAGACGTGCTCAATCTTTGTCCATTTTCAAAACAATGGTCGAAAATCACTACCTTTCTGTTTGATCGTTATCACTTGATTCCTATGCTTTTTATTTATTTGTAACATAATTATAATTGTATATATTTATCTATTATGTATTTATTTATATAATTCGTACACCTAAGACTACAAGCAGTACTGTATTTCCGTTATCGTTAAAATCCATCCAAAGGTTGTCTTGAAAAGATCGCTTTTAGCGATAAGGCCGCCCATTGTGTCACCCTATGTAATGTTTTCTTCATCTATCTTTTCTGTAACTTATATGGTGTACATAATAAAGAGTATTCTATTCTATAAAAGACGGGCTTCTTCCTTAACTGCTGTCATCATCAAGCATTACAAAAAAAAAAGTGAACATAATATGAGAGCTCTGAAGAGTTTTTTAAATGTAACTAGCCCATAACTATCTGGAGCCCCATTGTTTCCTTGATATTTATTACATAATTTCCATTTAAATATGACAGAATCCACACTCCTTTGTCCTTTGCGTAGAAATTCAAAAACCTATCAATATTCTATTCCAGGCTCTGTACACCAACTTGCCACCATATGCCTGCTTTGAATGTGCAGCACTTGTGAGGAAATTTTACTTCTTTAGACAGAAGTGTCTGCGGAGCCAGGCTGTACTCCACAGGACTGCAAATTCCGTTGGCAAGGTAAACATAATTTTCCCAACCTACCTCATAATTGAACAAAAAAAATTGGTGTTCTGTAAAGTCAGCTTATGGATAATAATTTTACGTGATACGTCATAAGAAAACAATTAAATTCTTAACAAACAAGCCAAACGCTTAAGCCGTTCGTGCCACTTTTTCGTGCGTGCAGCGGGCGTTCATCGATTTATAAGACGTTGTCATGTCAAAAAAGAAAACAAACCCCTTGTTCAAAACTACTGGTTACTGTACCCTAACAGGTTCCATAATTATGCTAAGCCATAAGCCTTTGTGTAACATCTAAAATAACAAAAAATAATGGAATGAAAAAATAAAAAAGAATATGAATGATCCTAATTAAATACTAAACTTATGTTACAGCTTAAATCTAAAGAAGTAATATTAATAGACAGAAAAGGGCTGCACATCACCTCAAACCTTCAAATCGTCAACTTGCCCAATATAGAGATAGAGGTATCACAGGTACCAAAACCTCAATTGGATACAACCGTAAAGCTTGAACCAGGTAGTGAAGATGACGATGATAAATTTAAAGTTGAAGATCACAACTATGCTTCCTTTAATGCTACGGATCACAGTCTCTCCAGCGATGATGATGAGGATGATGAACCGCTATCACTGCATAAGAAGAAGAAAAATCAAACAGTAAAAGCAATTAAAGAGAAGGTGTACTTGAAGCAGGAATTTGAACCAGAAGTAAGTTTATTTCTGAAAATGTTTTACAATATTCTAGAAATTAATGACATGTCAGGTCACACAAGATGCAATGTGGCTTAATGGGGCACTATTTTAATCGTAAAAATACCTGGCCTCTACAAGCCCCTCACTTTGTTGGACTGACAATTGCAACAATAGACGACAAAAACAAGATTGTTTAAACAACATAAATAATCACTTTTTACAGTTTGCTGGTGGCTCTAGAGCAACAATTGAAGTTGAAGTGGAAGTTCCTAAAGTGAATGAGAAGAAAAAGAAACGGCCATTGAAAAGACGAGTTGCTAAGAACAAAAAAGAGGTGTCTAAAAAACCAAATTTGTCAAGTGAATTCAAATGGAATGATTTTGCACAGTACATTGATGTTGTTACTTTGACGGTATGTAGAAATGTATATGTATATGTGTCTGATATATTGTAGCAGCTATTTTTAATGGAATCTGTTATACTTAAATGACAGTGTCTTTTATGATTGTTCTCACTTTGTGTTATTTATCTTTTGGCAACCATTGGTCTTTTTTTAAATCTGTCAGTGCCACAGATGAAACTGCCATCTATCAAATTGTCCTCTACAGCATATAATTTAACTTGTGTTTCCAGTTGGAAGAGCAAAAAGAAGAGATACAGAAGCGGAAGGAGTCATCGAACTTCTTAAACTCTCCTTTCCAATGTAATCTGTGTTATAAAGGGTTTATAGATAATGATGCCTGGAAGCATCATGTCAGCAAACATGCTCCGGTACGTAAATATTCTGTTTCAAAAGCTGTATTTTATAAGGTAATTTCAAGCTTTATCTTTGGTAGACAATTTATAGTCCTTTTTGATCAAAATTTACTACCAATCTTTAATTTTTGACTTTGACTTTGACTTTGAGCAATCTAAATGTGTGTTTTTCAACCATTTTTTCTTCAGAGCGCAGGCAGCATAGAGTGTGAAGTCTGCAAATTTAGGTTTAAAACCAAGCGCGCCTATCAGAAACATGCGTCCAACCACGAGAAGAAATACGCCTGTAAATCGTGTCCATACATATCTACTAACACGTAAGTAAAATATCTTCTTATTCAGAAACATAATCTTAAAAGAAAGCCTTTTCTTTTTTACCTGTTTTAAAAGAATAGTGGTCCTAAAATGCTTCCCTGTGGCAGACCTTCAAACTAAACTTTTAAGTTACTTGACAAAAATCTCAATTTTTATCTAGGTTCAATTCAGTCACTTGTTTGTGGCAGATAATTAAACCTACATGCCTCATGCGTGTGTCCAAAGAATCGATTAAATATAATAAATTGGTGATCAACACAGTCAAAAGCTTCAGTTAAGTCAATGGATGAAAATGATTAGTTGGTATAGAAGTTTGTAATTTTCCCGATTATTTCTTTAAGAAAGTAAACAAATTGTTCCTTTAACCAGGACTCAAGCGAAGCAGCATCAAGGGTGGCATAAAGGAATTACTTTCAAGTGCAAGTTTTGCGATGAAGTCTTTACGTAAGTGGCGAAAAATTAACCAAGAACTTTTGAATATATAAACTAGCCAGTTAAACTGCAGCATTCATTTAGATAGTTTAAAAAAACTTGTGAAAATAACGTGTTTTGAAATATTTGGTGAAGTTTATAGTAAAACTCAAGATAAAGAAAACTTCTTCAAAATACAGGATTTTCCTAGTTTGAAGAACTGGTCTTACTCATTCAAAATAATCATTGTTGTAGTAATAACACTGACGTAAACTAGACTGATCTTTTATGCTCAGTATTGATTACTTACCTAATATGGACTTATTTCTTATCTCCCACCAGAATATGGACTTCTTACATGAGTCACGTGCGTATCAAACACCCGTCGGAGTTCATATGCGGCTTCTGCGGGTACTCGTTTATCAGCAAGCTCGGCCTCGCCATGCACAAGACTATGATGCACAAGGATGTCCAAGTATGTACCCACACTTTGATTTGTTACTTTCTTTTTAGGGCTCCGTACCTCAAAAGGAAAAAGCGGAATCCTTACAGGATTACTTTGTTGTCCGTCCGTCTGTCTGTCAAGACCGTTTATGTCTGGAACGCGTGGAGGTATCAAGTTGAAATTAAAACCATATACTCAAGTCTATGGCCCCTTGCAGCTAAGTTTACGTAAAAAAGATTTAACCCTAGTTCGGTACGAGTAGACAAACATACGTATAAATATGCTGCATGAATAATAAACGTACATATTAATCATGCAGGCACTAACTGGTGCTGGTGGGCGCTAACGAGCTTCTCATTACACGGGCCCCGGGCCCTGACGCGGCCGACCGTCGTTTATGCCGCAAAAAACGTATATTTCGACACTCTCAAGGGAATCAAAATGTATATAGTATTTCCCGTTGACCTAGAACTATGAAATTTGGCAAGTAATACCGTCTTATAGTCTTATACTACAAGTATAGGGATAAGTCTGAAAACTAAACTTGTAATTAAATCATAAAAAATAAATTTATTTAAAGTTAGGACCAAGGAGTCTTTCCGGATATAATGAAATATAGTAAGGTTATACCACTATTTAAGTCGGGCGACAGCAAAGACACCAATAATTATAGACCTGTATCTGTTTTGCCGGTTTTTAGCAAAGTGTTTGAAAAAGTAATGCTCAATCAGATGCTCAATCATTTTAACATAAATAAAATTTTACACGATCAACTATGGTTTTACCAGGGGTCGTTGTACGACTGACGCTGGTGCCACGTTGTTAAAACACATATACTCAGCGTGGGAAGAGGCACAAGATGCCATAGGAATCTTTTGTGACCTCTCCAAGGCATTTGATTGTGTAAATCACGAAACCTTGCTCCTAAAGCTAGGACATTACGGACTAGGTAAACTTGCACTCAGTCTAATAAAATCTTACTTAAATGATAGACAGCAGCAAGTTCAAATAAATGGTGTCAATTCACGGTGTTTAAAAGTCAAAATGGGGGTACCACAAGGCTCTATTTTGGGTCCTTTCCTCTTTCTAGTTTATCTACCCCATCTTTTAAAAAATCAACCTCATATGGTATTATTTGCTGACGATACGTCCTTAATTTTTAAGATAGATAGACGTTCCATAAATCTTGACGACGTAAATAACGCCCTACAGCAGGTCCAAAATTGGTTTACTGCTAATAATTTAGTATTAAATGGGAAAAAAACTAAATGCATCAGATTTGCGAACGTTAAAAGAAATGATTGCGACATAGTATTGAACAAGGAGAAACTTGAATTCGTCGAAAACACGGTTTTCCTGGGGATTACGCTTGACTCAAGGCTACAATGGGGTCCTCATTTAACATCTCTTGCGGGACGGCTAAGTTCAGCAGCATACGCTGTCAGAAAAATCCGTCAATTTACCGATATAGATACCGCGAGGCTGGTCTATTTTAATTACTTTCATAGTATCATGTCTTACGGTATCTTATTATGGGGACGTGCTGCAGACATCGAGTCTATATTTATCCTGCAGAAAAGAGCCATCAGAGCCATTTACAATCTCCGTCGGCGTGATTCCCTAAGAGAACTGTTTAAGGATATCAACATCATGACGGTACCTTGTCAATACATTTACGAAAATATTATGTATGTTCGGAAAAATCTTCATCTCTTTAGCAAGATTAGTGACAGGCATAATTTTAATACTAGAAATAGGAACAAATTAGATCAACCCCGATTCAGATTGGCCAAAGTACACACTTCTTTTATGGGGTACTGTATTAAATTTTATAATAAAATACCAGTTGATATTCTCGAACTGAATGAGAGAAAATTTAAAGCATGCATAAAACGCACACTATGTAGACAAGCGTATTATAAACTGGAAGATTATATCCTCGATAAAAACGCTTGGCTAAATGCTGGTCCTGCTCCACAGTCACAGCTGCTTAGGTCCACTTTTTAGGTTTCTATGTTTTTATATTTGGAAGAGATGCTCGCTCCTTTTAGAGGTTCTTACATTATTTCGTTTATTTATTCTTATATACATACAAATTATATTATTATATTAATTACTTATTTATTATTTTTGATGTAAGAACTTAATCGTTCTCTTTATTAATTTATTTTTCATTATTTGGTCATTGACAACCATAGTTTTGTGTAAAGTAGAAGCATATTTTTCAAATTTTGTAAATGTGAGTACCATGAAACCATTTACATTTTATGTGAGTAGTTATAGTTTTACTTGTTGGACATGAACGAGCATGGTGGTTGAGAGCATGTCATGCTCACTCAAATGTCTCGCTGATGGCGGCGCGTGGGTTTGATCATTCGGTTCCCTTCGAAATGGTTGAGCTGAAAGGTGCCGATTCACGCGTCATGTTCGTGAACAGGCGCCGTCGGTTGAGACTGGTCATCTCTTAACTGCCATTGGCTTATTTTAATCTTTATATTTAAAATTCTTATAATAAGCCCTTTTTTTTTTCCTTTGCATTGTCCTCACATGCAGAAGCAACAAGTATATGTAACTTGGAATGTTGTAAAACAGAACATGATTTAAAAGAGTGTCCGTGGAGTTTCTTGCACGTTCTTCTCCATAGAGATCTACGCTTTGGAACGTGCAAATAGCTTCCATGTTTTTGACTGACCGACCTTGACGTTTCAAAAGTGCCTGTGAATGGTTTATTTGAAATAAAATGCTTTGAATTTTGAATTTTGAATTTTGAGTAATTTGCTTAGCTACTCGCACTTGACGGGTTTTTCCTTTCTTTGACACGCTCCTGGTCGATATAGTACTGACTGGACGACATCGACCGAAGCTGGCTGTCGCTAAAATCAGTGCTGTAACTCTTTCTCGAACAAGATATCCAGTATTATGTTGAGCGATGGCTGTTTTGCGCTTTGGTTTTTGCCCATTTTTATAATTTTTTTTTTGTTTCTATTAAATGTTGCGCCTCTTTTTCTCTTTTTTTTCAATCCAAGTTCAACTCCTACATCGATAGTACCCTTAACATTCAGCAAAAAATTGTTGAGAATAATCTTTGCTGTTATGTTTTGAGTAAAAATAAGCGTGAGCATGTTCCAATACGCGACAGCGAATCATCTCTTACAAGCTATTTTGAACTGTACATTTATTACATTAAGTTCATTATAACCTTTTTTTTTGGATGGGAAATACTAAAGGACTCCTTCCGCTCTGGGTGGAGCAGAAGGGAGTGTCAGACTCTTACTGACTAAAACTCATCCGTGTTCCTCCTAATGTTCTTTGCGTTCCAGGGCCGCGGTGACTCTTTGAACAAATTCCGTAACCTTGGCAGTAACTGAGCTAACACTAAAAGCCTGAACAGAAACACTAAGTATCCAACATTGAACCAAAATTGTCATGTATTTTATTGACTTGTCTTTATGTTTAGGAGAAGGAAAAAGAGAAAGCAGAAGAAGAAAAGACAGAAGAGAAGACAGAAGATGGTCCATACTGCAAAGAGTGTGATGTCAAGTTTATATCGGTGGAGGCGTACAAGAGGCACATAGTGATGTCGGTCAAGCACACCGAGAGTACAGACTCTATGTAAGTTGATATAAGGATCGGTTTTATTTGATATTTAATAAAAGTCTTCATCAATGTTCCAACGCATGGTCATAGCAGTCAAGCACATGCATAGTTGTACTCTGTTTGTCAAAACGTTCATGTACGTTAAAATTCTATATTAACGTACATGTGACACATTGACTATAACCATGTTGACATAAGGTTCACTTTTGTTTGTCCAACAGTAAAGGCTGTCGGACTTGTGGCGCGACGTTCGAGAACTCTGAAGAGTTACGGCTGCATCACCGTAAGGAACACACGCGGAAGAGACCCAAGAACTACGGGAAGAAACGTTCGAACATGACTTGGCCTTCCAAATGCGAACACGTACGTATTGACAAACTAAACTTATCTTCTCAAGTCGAAACTATCTGCTCATGACAAAATTTTACAAGCTAATTTAGACCATACATTGTCGCAGAAAGAGTTGGAAACACTTATTCCCTGGTGGAAATATTATCCTGCTGACTTTTGCAGCAGGTAAATAGCACTTGATTTTTTATGAAATTTAACAGAATAATTTCTTCACCATTTCTATAATTTGTTTTTTGACTTGAGGTTGTTTAATTTTAGTTCAATAAACCATATACAGGCAGTCAAGGTTGATCAAAATGTAATGTATGTATGTGTGTTGTTCTCTATGGAGATAAATGTACATAAAATTCCATGAACAAGCTTTCATGTTGAATTATATTCATTTTACAAAATAATTGGTTGCAGTGCACAGAAGTGATCGCGAACGCGCGCGAGTACTGGACGCACTTCCGGCGCGCGCACCCCGACAAGAACTACCCCATACAGAAGAACCACATCTGCGACATCTGCGGCAAGAGCTTTAGGGTATGTCTTAGAACAAACGGTAATATATTTCTAGGGATTCGATCGACGACGCCCGGCTGACAAGCAAAAAATCGACCAAGAAATGTTAAAGGCCTGTTTCCGACAATTCGTCAAACTTGAAACGTTTTGTAAAGACTTTGAGACTTCTCCAAATTTATTATGCACAACAAGTGTGTAATATTTTGCCTGCATCTGTGCTCCTTACCGACTTATTTGTCGATTTATCGGCGGCTAATGACACTTTTAACGTTAAAAGACTTTCATTAAAGTTGTCTGGAATGATCGACGACCAGGGCGCAAGTAGGAAGATGTAATCACAATCTCGCAAAATGGGGCGACCGTGATGGATCAACTGCAGGGTGTGGATGTGATGGATCAACTGCAGGGTGTGGATGTGATGGATCAACTGCAGGGTGTGGATGTGATGGATCAACTGCAGGGTGTGGATGTGATGGATCAACTGCAGGGTGTGGATGTGATGGATCAACTGCAGGGTGTGGATGTGATGGATCAACTGCAGGGTGTGGATGTGATGGATCAACTGCAGGGTGTGGATGTGATGGATCAACTGCAGGGTGTGGATGTGATGGATCAACTGCAGGGTGTGGATGTGATGGATCAACTGCAGGGTGTGGATGTGATGGATCAACTGCAGGGTGTGGATGTGATGGATCAACTGCAGGGTGTGGATGTGATGGATCAACTGCAGGGTGTGGATGTGATGGATCAACTGCAGGGTGTGGATGTGATGGATCAACTGCAGGGTGTGGATGTGATGGATCAACTGCAGGGTGTGGATGTGATGGATCAACTGCAGGGTGTGGATGTGATGGATCAACTGCAGGGTGTGGATGTGATGGATCAACTGCAGGGTGTGAATGTGATGGATCAACTGCAGGGTGTGGATGTGATGGATCAACTGCAGGGTGTGGATGTGATGGATCAACTGCAGGGTGTGGATGTGATGGATCAACTGCAGGGTGTGGATGTGATGGATCAACTGCAGGGTGTGGATGTGCAGCTGAGTTACAAACCATGCGCCACCTCCTATCTTGCCCTTTGTGCCCCAAAACACGCACCCAAAGAAACCTTTGTGCTGCCACCAGTGATGCCGTGGAGATGGCAACGTTTAGACACCAAAATCTAAAAAAAAAACCTGTCTTGCCAGCGACACGAAGAAGAAGAAGACTGGTCGTTTAAGAAAATTTAGTGAGAGACAATTGACACGAAAAGAAGTCCGATTTTTTTATTCAAGAAAGTTACATACCTACATATAATACTCATATCTTCTGTCAAACTGCTGCACAGTTTGTGTTCTCGTGGATATAGTCCAGAGTTATTCAACTACTTATTGATTACTTATTACCATAATTTACTCCGTCAGGCATCCTATATAGGCATTCACGTTGCGTATTAGACTTTGGCAAGATTGACGTTCAAGAACTGTCATGTAGCTGAAAAAATGGTTCTTACTCAAAATATGTCACAGGTCCATCGAACCCCGCAATAACGACACTCGGTAAGAAATTTGAATTAAATGATTTTCATAAATTTCCTCTCCATATCCACAGGGCAACGCCTTCCTCGTGTACCACAAGCGCACGCACTCGGAAGAGCGCGCGTACAAGTGCTCGCAGTGCGACAAGGCGTTCTTCAACCGCGTCAACCTGAACGTGCACGAGAGGACACACTCCGACAACCGGCCTTATCCCTGTACTGTCTGCTTCAAGGCTTTCAAGGGTAAAGGAGCGCTGAATAGACATTTTAGAGTGAGTATTTAATTTATGTTTTAGTGCTAGGCCGTACTGCGGGTAAAAACCGCAAGTGCCGCTTATATTAGTGTCCTTGACTCACAAAATCACGCGATTAAAAAACGCGGCAGTTTACCCGCAGTGCGGCCTAGCACTTATATAGGGTCCAAATTCATTAGCTTGCCAAACTCTGCTAATGTGATGTGTGTCGATATATCTAATAAATAAATCATTTAAAAAAAATATCAGTCACGAGACTCCCGGCAGATGTGAAACATCCGGTATTACAATGTTTTCGCACATTTTAGTTCCAAAGTTCGCTGTCCGTTACAGGCGGCTTAGTGGGGGCATCACGACATGACGTCATGTCGTTTCCGTCACGGCATTCGAGTTTGTTTTACTGCCTGTTTCGCATCAAATATGTTTTCTGAACTCATAATTTCAAGTTATGACACCAGCACCCAGCGATCATTCGACCCCGTAGTTAACTGTTCTTACTTGAAATTAGGAGCTATGGTTTTTGTTTCGTTATAAAAGGCTAGCACTTCGTCCGCGACTTCGTTCGCGCGAATTTATTTGGTACTCCACAATCTTCATTTCCCTTACTTATTTATAGACTAAACATAGGGCAGTTCGCTCAAACCAAAAATTTTAATTCGAGTATTTTTATACCCGTCGTCACTTTTAAACGAAAGGTCCGATTTGAATAATTTAAAATGTAATTTACTTGTACATAACCATTAACCAACCTTAATTATTAAACAATTTAAATAGATAAGGATTAATATCATGATACTAAAATCACCACTATTCCATTTTATCCGGGTTTTGATTCAATAATTTGAACAAAAAGCGGTCATTGTTACTTAACCGAGGAGCTCGTGTCTAAATAAGAACAGCGCGCACGGGTCGATCTTGAAGGTTAAGCAACGCTTGCCAAGGTTGGTCTGTGGATGGGTGACCGTCTTAACATAACGAGTTTCCTCCGTGCCTCGGAAAGCACGTTAAGCCGTTGGTCCCAGCTGTCATTTGTAGATCGTTGGCAGTCGTTACGCATTGTCAGAAGCCAGTAAATCTGATTCCAGTCTTGCTAAGATGTACTGTGTTACCCAGTTAATGGGTTGTGGAGGTCTGGTAGGCAGCCGCTCCACGTAAAACACTGGTATTCAGCTGAATCCGGATTGACTAGAAGCCGACCCCAATGTAGTTAGGAATAGGCTAGGCAGATGAGATTTAACTTAACCGTGGTAGTTAGATTATACCCTCGCGGATTTTTTTGTAGATTTCGATGCCCTTTATAAAACTGTAGTACATAACTTTGCTCTATTGTCAATGTTTTCCGCAGCGTACGCAATATAAGGATCTTTTTTGGTATTTTTTTTCACACCTTGGGTTACACTATCAAAGTTTTCACACGGATCCCTAACCTTTTTGAAACTATTCTAAAGCCTATGTTACTCAGTGATAATGTAGCTGTCTAACGGCAAAAGAATTTTGAAATCGCTCAAGTTGTTTTCAAGTTTATTCGTTATATACAAAAGTCAAATATTTCCTCTTTATAATATTAGTGTAGATATCTATAGTTCTATACGCACCATGTATGTGTAGTTTCACTAGTGACTTTAATTTGACTCATTTATGTGTTACCCGCACGTCGGTAAAAACTTGAATTACGAAAACCACCCTTAATGCTTAGTTATACATACGCTTTCGGTGAAAATGTTATACATAGTTAAATATACGGTAAACTGAACAAGACACAGACCGACAGACAATGATATTATATTACCTAAATACGTTATGTGTGAACATCTAAAATTATTAGACAGAGTAAAAAGGGACAGAATTAAATAAGTTAATATAAGATATTGTGTTGCGATGTTCAGTATGTTTGTGAGTGACGTATCTGGCTATGTTGATATAATATCATTGGCGGCAGGTCCACGAGGAACTGTACTCCGAAGTCAGGCTCAGGCCACACGCTTGTTCAGCCTGTGACAAAACTTTCAAGTTTAAAAGAGCGTTAGATAGACACTTTTTAGTGAGTATTTTAAATACTTATTTACTGCTACTTATAAAATAGTTATAGATAGATGTGTAACAGTATCAATGCCGCCACAAGAAAAATATAGCAAATCTACATCGCAACAAAAAGAACCGCAACGCCATCTATTCAACTAGCAGCGAACTACTACGTCGAAATCCTGCATCGCGCAAACAGAGTTTACCGTGCGATTTGAACATATACAAAGTTGATACGACAGAGGGGCTTTCTTTTAAACTGCATATACTAGGTACCATTTTCAAGCTCTGTACCAAAAATTAATTAAATAGGAGCAGTAGTTTAGGCGCAAATGATTTTTAAAGTTTTTGCACCGTTTGAACACGATGTATCTTTTCTAACAGCTGATTATGTCTAAGCATAAGGTCATGCACCTTTCAACGATAAATCTACGATGCGTTGTTGCCGCTCTGACGCATGTCGAAGGACATTCACTAAAAATTGGCAATGCAAACAAGGAAGCAATAAATACACACACACTTGCACTTTCACTACGAAAGCGACAAACATAGCGCGACTGACTGAAACAGAAATAGGTCAGTTTGTTGCATCCTAGTTTTTTTGCGATCGTTAAGTGGGGCCTCTAAAAAACTTGTTTTTTCAGTGCGCCGACGCTGTCCTTTCGGAACGTACGATTTGTCAAATTCGCGCGCTAACAATAATTGTGATTTTATTTTGTTATTGTGATAGGACACTAAATAAGTTTTAGACAGTATTTCTTAATTTTATTGTGACAGGACTTGGAATTATTATTATTTAGTACGAATTAGTGATTTTTTTTTTGTGATTGACTGTTTTTTATGGTGGTAGGACACGTAATTAAACTGTGGTTGTGTGTGTGTGTGTAATTAAAGTGTTAAACAATGCCTCGTGTAACTTACACGGCGTCAGAATGCCGTGGAAACGCAGTTTTAGCTCTGCGAACGTACAGAGAAAGGTATGGTGACAGCCGCAATGGGGATTTTACTGAAAAAATCTAATTAGTACGTCTGATAGATTTAAAAAAAATATTGGACACGTATTTCTTTCTTTTTTCACGTAAACAAAAAATAAAGAGGATACAGCGAGTTGAAGACACGCGTGACGTCATCTGGCTTGTTAAAAATGTACGAAATTTACCAAGCCAAAATACGTGTCCAATATTAATACTAAATGTCCAAAACTAATTAGATTTTTTTAGTAAAATACCCTATTGCAAACAAAAGTGCTTGGCGACGGACAGCGATTTAATTAGAAAAATAAATAACAATATTCTCCGTCAGTATAATTTGTGCAATAATGTGAATGGAGGACACATCGAGAATTTAAAAATGTACTGTGTTTGTTTTTGTGCGCGTACTTCAAAGTCGCCGGCCGCCCCCCCGCCCCGGCCTCCGCCGAGCACACGAGATACCGCACACCGCGCACCGGCGCGCGCGCGACGTTGTTACTGTGTTACGTTCAGTCTAATTTATTTACAAAGGGTGGTTGCGTTTTATTCGGATTTGCAAGCTATTTAGTTGGTTTGAAAAAAATATTTTCTCATTTATGGCGCTTTTTGTTTATGTACCGTATCGAATTAATACTGAACACATATAGTATACGTAGTTTAATTTAATGCCCCTCTGTCGTATCAACTCTATATATCAGCCCGAATATCAATTTATTATCGGGCAGTTGCCTGCCAGACACAACAACCGTCTAGTCGGAGGATCCTCCCTTTTCAACGGAGGTTTTGTGGGACTGTACATCCTGTTTCCCGTACCCTCCAAACTGGTGACCCCGACGTGATCTATCGTGTGTTACCTGGGTCTGACGATAGAGCAGGCAAGATAAAGGGCGAGGGACTCTACTACACACTCGTTCAATCGATATGAAATTTTGGTGTTCAAACTATGACGATACCTATAGTGCGCGCGGAACTAGTTGGCCGCGCCTTAGGTGGCGACAGGGGTGGGGGGCGCGTTGCCTACTGCTCGCAACGCACATGCGTTTAGACAGTGATGACCAATCTCGAGATATCGTGAACAATAATTGTTCAATTATTGAAAATAAAAAATAAAAAACAATTGAACTTTTAGAAGTTTATATTGTACCAATCTAATTATATTGTAATTAATAGTAAAATAAATCAAAAACAAATTAAGTATATGAAATTATTCTGACATATCCTCTGAATCACTTGATTCTGAACTTTCTGAATTTGATTCAGAATCATTTTGTAAGTTTATAATGATTTCGTCCATCATAGTATCAAATCTCATATCATGCTGCTTAAACCCGGGTACGCAGACGACAGCACTGTTGCTGAGAGATACGTGTCCGACGCACGAGCTGGTGGGTCGCAGATCCGGTCTCTCCAGGAGGCAATGGTTGAGCGCTTGGCTATCTCTGAATGGGGCGATGCCAATCTGGTCAAGTTCAATGCTGCTAAGACACAAGCGTGTCTATTTTCCGCCAAAAGGAGCCAATTCCACCCAGCTCCATCTTTCCGAGGTAAAACCGTGCCGAAAACCGACCAACTTGAGCTTCTTGGGGTTACATTAACATCTACTCTCAATTTTGGCCCTCACATAGAGGTAAAAGCTCAAGTGGCTGCAAAGAAGTTGGGGATTCTAGCAAAAGTGAGACAGTACTCAAACTCTATCAAGCGCAAGTTCGATCGTGTATGGAATACTGCTCTCATCTTTGGGATGATCTGCCAGATACTAGCTTGATGCCCTTGAGTCAATTGAAAAACGAGCCAAGAGGTTTATCGGAAATGAAAAGCTCGTCGCGACGAAGCTCCAAAGTCTAGAACATCGACGACGAGTTGCTAGCCTGTCGGTTTTTTACCGGTTGCATTTGGGAATGTGCGACGGAATTGCATAATTTAATTCCGCCAAGCCCGTTCCATCATCGGACCACAAGACGAACGGCGATGCGCCACCGGTACATGGTGGACATCCCACCCATACGCACAAAACGTATGGTAACACATTCATAATACGTACAGCTAAGGAGTGGAATTCCCTGCCGGAGTCTGTGTTTCCTGATAGCTACAACCTGGGAGTCTTTAAGTCAAGAGTGAATAGGTTATTTCTAGGCAAGCGTGCTCCATCTTCGACCACATCATCGCTTACCATCGGTGAGATAGTGGTCAAACGCGTGCCTATAAATAGTAAAAAAAAAACATGATTCCAGTATTCTTGTTCGTTTTTTTGTATTTGGTCATCGCATTTTTGCCATTGTTCGGCAGAGAATTCGGAAAATAGCCTTGTTAGTATTGTAATTTTCTAATGTATTGTATTTATTTTATGTATGTTTTTTTTTGTATTGTTTTAATGTAGCAGTCGGTTTCTTCTGAACTTGCACATAATGATAGGCAGCATTATCCATAACTATGACTGAGTTAGGTGGAAGTTTAGGTATTCATTTTCGATCAACCTAGTTGTAAAAAGGAGATGTTTCAAAATGGGCCAGGTACATTACCTCATAAAAAAAGAAAAAAATTCATAGAATTTGAGAAAAATACATTATTTTCATTTAAATGGTAACTGTTGTGGTAGTTCATTGATGTTTATAAATTACTTTAATCGATTTTCAACATGGCGTCACACCAATTTAGTTACAGGTTATCATAGAAAGATAACTGTCAGCTGTCATAACAATGTCAGTTCAGTCATTTTCGTCTCGTTGCCGGAAAATAAATATGTGAGAAATGAATGTCAAACGTTATTAATCAATCAAAATGACAGCTTAGCGCCATGACGGGTTTTTGTTGTGTGTTGCAATTTCAAGTGTAATTTCTTGTGTTTTACCAGCAAACAAAGCCATTTTAAAGAAATTGGACAATTGAAAACTGTTTTAAATGTATTTCTCTATTTTTAAGTATAGTGTACAAGGACATGGCCCAGGCGCCATACATTTTGGAACATCTCCTTTGTAGAGTTCATGTCTCCATGATGATCCCCCGTTCTTTAATCTGATTTAAAAATTAGCAAAGCATCTGCTATTCAAATGAATGAATAATCAAGTGAACTATTATTAAACGCCTTCCTTTGCCTATAGCTGTATAAATTCCAGGCTCCGACGAAGATTGCCAACATTTTATGACTTTGGTTAACGTAAGTTTCGTCCAATAAGAATATATTTCGTTTGTCTTCTCTGAATTTTCTTATGGCCCTTAAATATTTCACTCGCCATTCGACAATGTTTGGTCTCTCTGTTGAAAGGGATATCTTCGATTTACATTCAGTCAAAAAAGTATCGGGAATGGATAATTTGTTTATGGTTCCAAATTCAAATTTTTGTTTTTTTGTAGTTGTTAGATTGGCACAACTGTTCTCCATTTTGGCGCGGAGTTTGAGTTGCATCTGTTATTTATATTAAATACAGTGCTGGTTTTAGTAATATCATATATAGTGTATTGCGAATTTCATAATGGACAAAAATATCGAACAAAGAGTTTGTCTTAAATTTTGCATCGCCAATGGAATTTCGTGTTCGGAGTCACTGAAAATGTTACAGAAGGCTTACGGTGAATCGACTTTATCAAAAACTCGTGCTTATGAGTGGTTCAAAGCGTTCAAAAGCGGTCGAGATGTGATGGAAGATTTGCCTCGCTCTGGTAGGCCGTCAACGTCTGCAACTGAAGTTAACATCGCAAAAGTGAAGGAAATAGTGACTGAAAATCCCCATTCAACTCTGAGAGAGATAGCCGCCGAACTTTTTGTATCTCACGAGTCGATCCGTACCATTTTAACTAATCATTTGGGTATGAAACATGTTGCTGCTCGGCTAGTCCCAAAAGATCTGAATTTTCTCCAAAAACTCAATCGCATGAAAGTCCCTGAGGACATGCTAGAACGAGTCAGTTCGGACCCAACATTCATGAAACGCATTGTTACTGGTGACGAGACGTGGGTTTACGAGTTTGACATACAAACTAGTCAACAAGCTTCGGAGTGGCGCCTTCCAACTGAACCGAAACCGAAAAAACCACGCCACAGTCGATCAAAAGTCAAAGTCATGTTGACTGTTTTCTTTGACTATCGCGGTGTTGTGCACTCTGAATTCTTACCGGAAGGTCTAACGGTAAATAAAGAATATTATTTGAGCGTTATGCGGCGTTTAAGAGAGCAAATTCGACGAAAAAGGCCAGATTTGTGGAAAGAAAATTCTTGGATTTTGCACCACGACAATGCGCCTTCGCACAAGGCTATCATTGTGAACGAATTTTTAACCAAACACTCAACAAATACCATCCAGCAACCACCATATTCACCAGATATGGCTCCTGCTGACTTTTTTCTTTTTCCTAAACTCAAATTACCACTTCGTGGCACCCGTTTTCAATCGATAGAAGACATAAAGGAGAATTCGCGGCGAGAACTGAACTCAATTCCGGAAGCAGCGTTTAAAAAATGTTTTGATGAATGGATTATTCGTTGGCGCAAGTGTATCGTTTCTAAAGGAGCATACTTTGAAGGTGATAAAATAAATTTGGACGAATAACAGACATTTTGTGTATTATTGATCTTTTCCCGGTACTTTCTTGACAGAGTAGTACATTTTTTAAATGAATATCCCAGTTTGTGCAAAAGTTCTTTTAAAAAGTTAATCCGCAATCTAAAATATTATCCTGTTTAAACACAGCATTTCGTTTTCGTAGACTTGGAATTTTTGTTCTCTACCGTATAAAACTGATTTATTTTTCTTCTTAACACTCCTAAATCAAAATCATCAACTTGTATTTTCTTTTGGTCTCCGCGGAGAACTAAATTTTGCTTCCCCTGTATTTTTCAAGGAAGTTTTACTTACAGCAATCACTCTCCTTACACTTCGTTCTGATATCCCTGTTGCTATTGCTACTAATTTATGTATATTTCCATCAGTTTTATATTCTAAACTATTGACATCGGCTTTCCGTTTTTTAAAAAACGTATGCACTTCAAATATTATTTCCTTAGATTGTCTTTTTATCGGCGGACTTATCTCGCTATTGCGATCTCATGTGCGTTTTGTCTAAACTAGCCGGAACTTTCAACGCGTGTTGCCGTCGCGAAGTATGGCGCCGCACTGAGTAATGACAGCAAGCGCCCCCGTCTCTCCGTCCCACCGCTCACACACCTAAGGCGCGGCCAACTAGTTCCGCGAGCATTATAGTAACGCAATGGCACCAATGTCGACACTTGCGAATATTTGATGTTTGATTTTAAATAATAGCAAAAATGTGTAGCTCTGGGAAGTCGGGTAAACGACATGCTTGTGACACACTCAAGACCATTTCAAGTTGAAGAGCTCTTCTACTTAAAAAAAATAATTGTATTAAATACAGCCTCATACTATTCAAAATAACTCTTCCTTGAGTCCTTCGCAGATATAGATATAGGCCTACTTATTTTGCTGGTGGTTTTAGCGATAAGGCTGCCCATTGTGTCACCCTATGTTATATTGTCCTCGTCTATCTTTTCTGTAACTGGTGTACGTACTCGTACATAATAAAGAGTATTCTATTCTATCCAATACTACCGGTGTCCACTATCACCTAGAAAAAACTGGCCAAGTACGAGTCGGACTTGCACACGAAGGGTTCCGTACCACAAACCGAAAAAAACAAGTTTACAAAACCAAATTAAAAATTAAAGGGGGCTTCCATACAGAAGTCCCCTTTAATTTTTAATTTGGTTTAATATTTATTAGTTGTTATAGTAACAACAAAAGTACACAATCTGTGAAAATTTCAACTGTCTACCAATTACGGTTATTCAGATATAGCTCGCTGCCAGACAGACGGTTACCCTTTGGGTATGGAACCCTAAAAAGATGGTTGAACTCATTCTTACTCTCTCTTGTTACAGAGCCACACGGGTCAGAAGCCCTACGAATGCGAAGTATGCGGCAAGAGCTTCTCCCAATCGAACAGCAGGAAGCTTCACGTGCGCACGGTACATCTGAAGCAGCCGGCGCCCTACGTCAGCCGCAACCGCCTCGAGAGACGCAAGCAAGGGAACAAGGAACCGCCCGCGCAGCAGTTTATATATTGAAATCTATACTGTGTTCTTTGGCCGAATCTCAGGAACTACTGGTTCGAATTGAAAAATTATTTTAGTGTCTGACAGCCCATTTATCGAGGAAGGTTTATCAATCCTATTATATAAAATTCTTCCGTTACTAACTGACTGATAGATAACGCACAGCCGAAACTACTGATCGTAGAGAGCTGGCATGTAGGTTCCTTGGGGAGTGTAGGGTAGCACTAAGAGAGGATTTCTTGAAATTCCTACGAAACCGGGAAAAAACGGGATATGAGCTTACGAAGCGGGCAAAAAATATTTGTAACATCACGCTACGACCAATAAAAGCAGTATTCTTGAAAAACGTGACGCGGACGAAGTTGTGCGGGACAGCTAAGATTACAGATAGAAACCGCATGTCCTAATACAAATTTTGAAAGACATTTGTTCCGTGTCACTCCGTGCTCTCGTGGTGGATTACCTATGGTTCACACCCAAAGTATCGTATACCCGGTCGCGCCAGCCGTATGTAACTAGACTGCACTATCCCATCGTTGGACAAAAGGCCTTAGTTTCCCTTTTGGCCTTAGACCAAGGCAAAGATAGCAGGACGAAACTTGACTTCCTTTGCTAGGACTGGCCTGCAGTGACGGAGAACAGATTTACCGTGGCAACCGGTATTTTTTTAAACACCATCATCATCTTCCTGCCCTTATTCCATGTTACTTGGGGTCGGTGCAAGACGTTTTTTCTTCCATTCTGTCCTATCAGCCGTCACGCTAACTCCTTTTTCTTTCAAATCGCTCCTCACGCAATCCTCCCATCTTTTCTTCGGCCTTCCTCTCCCTCTCCATCCATCCACATTTATGTTCAAATCTCTAGTTACATGCGTTTTATAGGGATGAAACACATGTAACTAGAAAGTTATGAATATGAAGAGGAGGCCCTCTTCACATGACCATACCAAGACAAGTAATTCCCTTTAGCCAACTACGCAGGAGATATTATAGTGAAAACGCGCTGCTACTGCGGAATTCCTAATGGAATAACCCAGTATAATAACCGGCACGAGTCGTGAGCACACTCTCCATTGTTCGGTTTAAACACACAGCACCAATTGACTTTGCCGCGCGTCACAGAGCCGCCAAAATTTGAAATGGTAGATTTTTTTGTTTTTTTAATTTACTTCGTTCTAAACAGAGTTGTTGCCATTGAAAAATATTAAAATAGTGAGTGTATGAACTATTTAGTTTAAATATACGTAGAACGTGTTGCCACAAGCAAATTAACGTCAAATATAAAGCGACCAATGTCGGTCGATCGATATTGTACAGACGTATGTACGAACGGCGCTTGAGGGTTCGACGGCAGCTCTGACGCTTCACGGTATTGATTCGTCAGTCAGTGCTCATCGACTATTGCGCTAGCAAGTTTCGTTCGCCCACCGTATACTGGCGAGATCACCCTGCTGCATTAATCTGTGCTCACGTCTGGTGCCTGCTATAAGTATTAAAACCCTATTTATGCCAGGTAGGGCATGAATAGGGTTTATACCTAAACAAACGAACCTAGGCTTGATAAAAGTTCTTAGACAGTAACATGGTAGTATTATGTTTAGTCAAATATCAACTTTTGTTTTATATTTATTAGTTTAATTATGTTTATTATTGCTTAGAAGAATGATTTTATTTATCAGTTTAAGAAGGCTGAATGATTTTCGCTGTAGTTTTTTTTTTGTACAGTTTAGAGGCAACGAATTTTAATGTGCCAGGAGTTATAGGCATGCCCCTTTTTTATGATTTTTAAGATGCATGCGGAATGTGGGTGTAACAGTCGACAAGGGGTGCCATTAAATAAGAAGTTGATTTGAGATCAATCAATATATGAAAAATTATGTTTTGCTTTAAATTGAATTGTAGTTTTCATATTTTTATATACACATCTTCAATCAATTATGTTTAGTATGTAAGGTAGATATCATCTTCAATGTGACTCGTATCGAGTCAAAAGAATGCTGTTTTGCTTCCAACAGAGGCGTTGTTCGGCAGTATATTTCGACAGCTGTAATGGTACACATGGTACAGACGCCTTAGAGTGAAAACCTCGTAAGTGTAAAAGAAGTAATTTTTCAGGAGACAGAAAAAACTGCGTGCTGTAAAATTTTTGTACGGCGTCTTTTATTTATTGAATATGGAAATTTAATCCACTTTACTTTTGCATACTACGACACGTTCGTTGCAAAGTATTCACGCCTAACTGGCAGGTGCGAGTATTTACGAGGTTCCCATTTACTGTCACAGATGGCGTTACGAGTATCGAATGAACAAATTAGTCAGATCAGGATGTGCGTTGCGAGGTTTTCTTCCTAGAAACGCAATAAAATAAATTTTATCAAAAATACATTCCCGAGGTTTTCACTCGTAAGGCAACGATACAGACTTCGATAAACTTCTATAGAATTTTGTCTGTGAAACAAAGCAATGTAAACAAATGTCGTGATACATTTTTTTTCTTTTGAGTTCAAAGTCTGTATTGTCTGGATCCACTAACATTTATGTTTACGTAGTTAAAAGTATAACAGTAGGACACGACTCTAAACTGAAACAAAATGTGGTTGTTACTAAATATATGTTGTACATACGCCAGCACATAAAGTTACAACAATCTGCCAAAATTAATAGATTTTCAACTTTATTCCAAAAAAAAAATATTGGTTCAAGATACCTACCTTGATGTGCTAGCGTCTGCACAACTATACCTTTTTTTTTCTTTTTTTTTACAACTATACCTACACTTCTGCCCAACACTTCTGGTAAAACAAGCTCGATATTTTGTTTGTATAACGGTGTAAGTACAGCATAATAATTAATTTTATACAGAAAAGTGATGTTTTACATTTATATTTTCTCGAGTATTATTTTACCTTAATTTTAGACATCAGTGATCTTGTTGTAAGTAACGAGTGTATAGTAAGTTGCAATAAGGCACATTAATTGTGACTATGAATAAACATGTTCATGTAATGTGCTTTATAGGAAATAAATTATTAATAATTGTATGTGTCGTTTCTTTATTTTCTAAACAAATCTGATGAGATACATTTTTAATAGTCTGGAACTAAATCTACTTATGTCCCTACATATTCCGTCGTCAACTTTTGACGACAGGGAGATATGGCTGAGCGGTTGACTGCAGCCCAGCGTGTCCTGGGGTCGATTCTCGAAAAGAATCAATAATTTTGTATGTTCTACCGATAATTGTTCCTGATCTGGCTGTCTGTCTCTGAGCCATGTTTGTAAAACGACACAACCTTGATACTGGAGAAATTTCTAATGAAAAAACTCGAGAGTGCGACGAGCTCAAAGGGCAAGCTGTATTAGATGAAACCCAAGTGATTATTATTTCATAGTGTACTTAAAACATTATCAAGGACTATAGCTTAAGTAGTAGGCTAGAGAGATGGTATATGGCCACGTCCTCAACTACTCCGGGTAGTTGAGGACGTGGCGTACCTCAACTACCCGGGCTACTCTCTGGAACATAAGTTCAAGAAGCAGGCTGGGGTCTGTGTGTACGTCCGCGATGACATTTGTTGTCGTCGTCTCCGTTGCTTTGAGAAATCGGGTTTTTCTGCTATTTGGCTACTTGTGGATACTGGCGTGGAAAAATTTATCTACATCGGCGTATACCGATCGCACAGCGGTGACCTGGGTGCTTACTCTGGAATATAATTCCGATAGATCGACATTGGTCAAACGTCAGTTGGTTGATTTAATGGTCAGGGATTGGCTGGACTCACTGAGTCTAGCCAATCCCTGACGTTTGACTGACAATTCCAATGTCGATTTATCGGAATTATATTCGAGAGTAAGCACCCAGGAGACAACAGCGCTGTTTAATTTCCTCGTGGAGTCGACCGACGTAGCTCAGCAACGGTACCCAACAGCGAAGCTCAATTTTCTGGGGGACTTTAACGCCCACCATAAAGAGTGGTTGTTCCCGTACCAGAGAACTGACCATGCCGGGTTAGAGGCGCGCAAGTTTGCAGTAACGCTAGATCTAACCCAGCTGGTGAATGTGGCAACGCGGGTACCGGATGTTGACGCCCATACACCCAATTGCTTGGACCTTCTGCTGACAACTGATCCGGGCAGTCAATCAGTATCAGTCTCAGCCCCGCTGGGAACGTCTGACCACTGCCTGGTGAAATCCGTGTTGGCCTGCTCTCCTCCTGATAAGAGTCCTAGAGGCACGAGACGAGTATGGCGATACGAGTCAGCTGATTGGGATGAGATGCGACACTTTTTTGCGTCATATCCTTGGCGGCAAGTGTGGCTGCGCTGATGTGATTGCGGACGTGATTCGGCAGGGGATGGAGTATTTTATTCCATTCTCCGACATCCCGCTCGGTCACAAATCCCGGCCTTGGTATAATGCAGAATGCGCCCACGCTGAGGCACGTAAAGAATCTGCTTACCAAGCCTGGATCAAGGCCCGCGACCGAAAGGATAAAGCACGTAGGGTTCGCGCGAGGAAAAAAGCCTTTAATTCTGCCGCAAGGTTCTGCAAGCGGGTTTTTCGTAGGGCACGTTTTGACCATGTCGGACGTATCGGGGCCAAACTAGCATCGCACCCTCCGGGTAGTAAGCAGTTTTGGTCCCTGTCGAAAGCGGTCGAAACGAATTTCTGTCGACCCACTTTGCCTCCAATGCTGAAACCTGATGGTTCGCTGGCTCACTCTGCAAGAGAGAAAGCAAACTTATTTGCAACTCTCTTTGCGGGCAATTCGCGTCTGGACGCTGGCTCCAAGCAACCACCAACTTTACCTCGTTGTGACTCTTCGATGCCGGAGATCAAAGTTCATAATAAAGAGGTCTGTAGAGTATTATGCAGTTTAGATGTGAATAAGGCCAGTGGACCTGACGGCATTCCAGCAAGAGTGTTGAGGCAATGTGCACCTGAGTTGTCTCCTGTGTTGACACGCCTGTACCGCCTCTCTCTTGAAAAAAGAACGGTGCCAAGATCATGGAAGCTTGCGAATGTGCAACCGGTGCCCAAAAAGGGAGACCGTGCTGACCCTGCGCATTACCGTCCGATCGCCATTACCTCCATCCTATGCAAGGTTATGGAAAGGGTTCTGAACAGTAAGCTGCTGACCTACCTTGAAGACAACAATCTCCTCAGTGACCGTCAATATGGCTTTCGCCGGGGACGGTCAACTGGCGATCTTCTTGTGTATGTCACGCACTGCTGGGGCGAAGCCATTGAGAGACACGGCGAAGCACTTGCCGTGTCGCTTGATATCTCGAAGGCTTTTGACAGGGTCTGGCACGCAGGTCTACTCAGCAAGCTTCCTGCTTATGGCATCCCAGCTGGTTTTTGCAGCTGGATATCAGACTTCCTGAGTGAACGGTCGATCCGAGTGGTCATTGAGGGCTGCTCCTCTGACCTCATGGCTATTGATGCCGGAGTTCCTCAAGGGTCTGTTCTCTCTGCAACTCTTTTCCTGCTGCACATCAATGACCTACTTCAGCCTGGTCTTGTTGGGTACGCAGATGACAGTACGGTTTCAGAGAGATACTTGTCCAACGCAACAACCAGTGGGGCTGAAGTTTGTTCCTTGAGAGAGGCCATGGTAGAGCGGACAAATTTGACCTTAAGCGTTGTCTCCCAATGGGGTGATGACAATTTGGTCACTTTTAACGCCACCAAAACACAGGCGTGTCTTTTTACCGCAAAAAGGAGTCGTTTTGACCAAGCTCCTACTTTTCGGGGTGCATCTGTTCCTGTGACTGATCGGCTCGAGCTCCTAGGCATGGAGTTGACATCCAGTCTCAACTTCGGCGCCACCATCGAGTACAAAGCCCAAATTGCGGCCAAAAAGCTGGGCATCCTAAATAGGGTGAAGCGATACTTTAGGCCTGGACAGCTTTTAACACTATACAAAGCGCAAGTCCGATCCTGCATGGAGTATTGTAGCCACCTTTGGGATGGCTCAGCTAAGTATCAGCTTGCCGCGCTTGACTCGGTGGAACGCAGAGCTAAGAGGCTCATCGGCGACGTAAAACTGGTGGATGCCAAGCTACATAGCTTGGCTCATCGCCGTAAGGTTGCCTGCTTGTCGGTCTTCTACAGATTGTACTTCGGTGAGTGTGCCCAAGAACTCCACGACCTCATCCCACCGGCCCCCTTCTACCATCGGACATCCAGACGCACTGCATCTTACCATCCCTACCTTGTGGCTATTCCACCAATTCGCACTAAGCGTTTTCAAACGTCTTTTATAATGCGCACAGCAAAGGAGTGGAACTCTCTGCCAGCGTCTGTGTTTCCGAAAGCTTACAACCCTAATCTCTTCAAAGTTAGAGTGAACAGGCTCCTTCTGGGTAGGCTCGCTCCATCGTAGACTTTGTCTCTGTCATTTCTGACATAGACTAGAGTCAAGAGCAAACCCATTACAAAAAAAAAAAAAAAAAAAATTTGGTAATGATGGATTAATAAAATTACTACCACATGGGTTCGGGCAGAATACTTCTGGTTTAATATGCAAAACAATTCATGAGTTTAAATCGTACCATAAAACTTAGTGCCCCCGGTACATAGATCTATGGTTCAGGGCATTAACGGGGTCACAGTACAAAATAAATAATTGATTTATTGAATACTTCCCCTAGGACCTATAGAATTACGTCGTGACTAGATTTTGTAGAATTGATAAAATCCGTAAATTAAAAGTTTTTATGTCGAAAAATAAGAGGGAGGCTTTTCATCAAACAGGGACATGTGTGGTGTTCCATTTTACGCAATCCAGCTGATTGTCAACAACGTCAAACGTTTCTGACAATCATACAAGATTGTCATCTGTCATGTTTTTATGTTATGTGACATTCGCATTATTTCGTGTTGTGCTGTATTATTTATCTAAGAAAACAAAAACAGTTATATAAAATCATAATAAAATCGCAATCGTACGATACGAGGCATGTTCAAAAGAGGTAAACAACTGATAGTGTAGTTAAAGTCTAAGCGCGTGTGCGAAATGTCTGCGTCTCCGTCGAGTCCCGATGCCGCTCATCCACGGTTCTTACAGAAACCCATTCTAAACCTCGGCGGTACAGTATTTTAGTTGGTTTATAAATTTCCTTCTTTATTTCACGTTGTTAAAATCGACTACTAACACATTTCTTCTCCCAAAGTTAGGTTAAAACTTAAACCACCTGCGTTGGCGGTGAATAATAATGTTCCTTATTAAAATAAATTTTTCGATTTTCTCTCTGTTTTCCCCTGTATTTAGCGCTAAATACCATTAAAACTTTTACAACTGAGCACTTTACATCATTGCACAAAGCACTAATTAATTGTTTTATAGTGAAACATGTAATTATATCATTGCTATGATAACCTCGGAAATTATATTTCAATAAATTGAACTTTATTGCATTGTATTAAAGGTTTGTTTGCATTGAAGCAAGTCTTTTATCTCTTATTTAGTGCCAATATTTTAAGAGACGAAATCATTGAGTACACAATACTCAATTTATCAAAGCAATTATGATAACAAGGTACTATCATCAAAGAATAGTTGCTAACTGTATAATTATATTATTGCCTCTACTGTCCCATTGCTGGGCTAAGAATGGAAGGAGGACTCCCAAGTCTGTGTCACTTCTTTCCAATTCTAAATAAATAAAAAAGTAAAAATATTCATTTGATACTTACAAAATATATGTTACAAGCCAGTTATAATAAAATAGGAAACAAATGTATTGCCACAAATCTGAACCTAACCCTAAACTAGGCTTTGACCTGTAGTTCAGAATCAGAACTTATATTTGCTTCAAATGTAGGTAGGTATATTAATTATATAAATATAAAATAAATAGAAAAATATGCCACAGTCAATATTATTATCATTGTGTTGTTGTTGAGTATATAGTTTGGGGGTCAGAGTTCAGCCATGGGTTCTATTTCAATCTAACAGAATTTTAGAGAAAAAAGTAGCATTGAAATAAAGAGTAGTTCCAAGAAAGAATTCCATATTATTATTTGTTATTTTATATTAAGTATAAACATTTTAATCAAATTAACTTGTTTCAGTTCCATTGTCTTTGGTTCCTCCAACTAGTACTAATTTATCAAAGACTTGGTTAACCCAAAACTTCTCAAAGTTAAAGGATTGTTTTGGTAGTCAACATACCTACCCTATTTATTTTCATGTTTTAGTTTTTCATGTTTCCACATATAGTTTGTTAGTCTTAGTACCAACCTACTAGTTTCTCTGCCAACACTCATGGGAACAGGCATTTTTTAACTTTGTCTATGGTGGCATTTATTAACCTCAATTAAGCCAGAAACAACCAACCAAGTGCGAGTTGGACTCTGTTATAACGGCAATAGTAATACACACTCAGTGAAAATTTCAACCGTCTATTCTTGAGATACAGTCTGCTGATAGACAGACAAAGAAGGCTTAGTAATAGAATTCTGTTGGTTACCCTTTGGGTATGGAACCCTAAAAAATATAAACTGCTTGAAAAACTGTCTCTTATTGTCTACAAAAAAATCTTGCAAGACTCCATTCATACCTACTGTTTTTTATTTCAACTATGCTCTCCATTAACAACTGAAACTACTTTCATTACTATGGTATACTTTGTTGAGTAATCATTTTATTTATTGTACTTTAGTAAAATGTAATTAATTTCAGTATTAATATTCTGGACAATTACATGGTTTTTGTTTTCCAGGTTTAAGGATAGCCCTGGTCCAGTTGGCAGTGGGCATGGACAAGAAGAAAAATGTAACAGCTGCAGTGGAACAAATACATAAAGCTAAAGAAAATGGGGCCCAACTTGTAGCTCTGCCAGAATTCTTTAATGCACCTTACGGCACTAGTAAGTATTTCAGAAATTGAAGTTGACTTTTTTTAAATTTTGTAGGAGGTAGTTGAGTCCTTACCCAAGTAAGGACGCTACTTTAGCAAAAATTGCAACAAATTGCAAATAAGAACTATGGGAAAGGTCTCTTTCTTTTGCATATTTCAAAGCTATCTTATAGGTATTGAAGGGTTTTCCAGCCACTTTTAAGTCATCAAATTCTCGCTCCATAATAATTGCAGAGTACACTGACAATAGAAAAGTGGGTCTTTCGATTCTAGATGCCACTACAATCGGTTTCTATAATTTCCCAACACAACATAAAGAAACTTCAAGCACCGTTCTAATACAAAGCGATAATAGCGTAAATATGCGATCGTCGCGTTAACTTGTTCGGCAACACCGGAAGACGTCCTCTGTCAGCGCTACGACGCTATCGGGTTTGCCGTACAAATGAATGTGACGATTGTAAATTCGGGTGATTATCGCTTTGACTTAGGGTTTTCAAAACAGCAACAGTAACAAAGAATAGAAAATATTTATTCGGCAAATACACAAAACTGCAGCAACAAGGTTTGTCCTTGTTGCTGCAAAAGAAATAACTATAATAGGTACAGAATTGCGCTGAGCATGCCCGTACTGAAAGGGTTACCATCTCAGCATTAAAACCCAAAACTCGAAAATAACAATTCAATGTTGTAGAATACTTCAAGGAGTACGCGGAGAGCGTGCCGGGCGGCGAGTCGTGCCGCGCCCTGCAGCGCGCCGCGCGGGACGCGGGCGTGTGTGTGGTGGGCGGCACGCTGCCCGAGCGCTGCGGCCACGAGCTCTACAACACCTGCACCGTGTGGGACAACTGCGGGAACCTCATCGCGCAGCATAGAAAGGTAACACGCTAAATGTAGCAAAGGCTAATCTCAAAATAAACAGGCTAATCTCTTCATAGTTAGTGAACAGGCTTCTTCTGGGTAATCTCACTCCATCGTAGACTCTGTCTCTCTCTGTCACCTCTGACTAAGACTAGAGTCAAGAGCATACCATGTCAAATACAAAAATAATAATAACTAATAATAAATAAAATAAATAATAATAATAATAACTAATTATTATTTTCAAGGCAACTAACAAATTAAGGGTGACTAACTATTTGCTACTAAAAAATAACTTGCCAACGATTTATTTTTTTAGCAATAATTATATTAGATGAGAATTATCTAACTGCTGAATAAAGAGCGACCGCGCCAGCTCGGGACTTAGAGCAACCCGACACGGATAGGTTAAGTTCGATTGAGATTGCGTGATCATCCGTCAACTTCTACCAAAGCAAAAACTCGATTCCAGTTTAAGTTAAAACAAAGCTAACAACAGATAATTGCTGCTACATTCTACTTAAAATTATCTATCGCTGTAGCTGCGAACCTACTATATTTGCTACCGGCTTTTAATTATTTTTTAATCCCAAATTCAGAATCATTTGTCGCCGTGTTAAATATATGCCATAAACGAGGGGTTGCTGGAATAATGAGCACCAGGTGGCAGCACCGAGGCGTCAGGTTCAGGCCAATGTCAGAAACGTCATGTTTACGTCAAAGTCGCGTTTTACCCGACCACGGCAAAGCCAAAAGGAAGGGTTATGATTTAAGCTGTGTATGTATGTATATGCGTATGTTCCACTCTAGCGCCTAAACTACTGAACTGATTTTGATGAATGAGGTATCAATAGATTCGTAAGAACTTTGCGGGTGACATTATACAATTAAACTTTATTTAAAATGCGAGAAAATACACGTACATTTTTCAATGAAGAAGACCTCTTGCCTATATGGCGCCAACTGGTGTCAAAAACCTGACCGCAATAAACAACTGAAAAGTTCCAAATAAGCCACCTTTTAAACGCCTTGCAGTTGGTGGCATTTATTTTAGTTTAACCTACAAATAAATACCATTTCATTGCATTTAATTTAGCCACAGATCAACCAATATTATGTCTAGAGAAAAACAACTTAGGTCGGTATGTCCGTGTTTGCCTCACGCAAAACGTCATGTACACTGGATGGTGCAAATCAAATTCACTAGGTGTGGCGTGACTTGCCGCTGACGTCACGCGCTATTTATGCTGTCTCTGTTTATCATAGATTTTAAAACTCCCACAATTCTTTTTTTACTGCGTCTGCGCTCTCTACATTTTGAGAAATATCATAAGAAAATCCAGTCATCTAACTGAAACACAGCAACGCTGTTTGGTAGCAGACAGTGGGTGCGTCCGTCACGCACCTCCCGGGGCGGATAATATGGTGACACCCCACAAACGACCTCTCCTTCTCGCTACGCTACTGGTAGCAGAACTAGATAACTCCGACCATCTTCGGCAATGGCTCTTACGGCTGCTGTTCGCTTCCAGGTGCACTTATTCGACATAGACATCCCTGGTAAGATAATTTTCAAGGAGTCGGACGTGCTATCTGCTGGAGATCACATCACGACCTTCGAGTACCTAGGTGTGAAGATAGGCCTCGGCATCTGTTACGACCTGCGGTTCTTTGAGATGGCGCAAATTATGTCCAAAGAAGGTAAGGCACCACATACGCTACTTTAATTGGTTGCTGGAAACTAATGGCGAAGGCAAGAGTCGAGTTGTTGTATTTGCGATTTGCGGTTTACCAGCCATTTTTGGATTGGATACAGTGTGTTGAAATCACGCGTGACGTCACTATGATGGTACAGTCTGTGACCAATATTACGAGGGTGCGTTTTTAAGTTCGCGGAATGGAAGGGTAGATGATAAAAATAGGTCATTATCGAGGTGGCCACGACTTCAGCCACTCAATATTAGTATAAATACCAGGTTTTGTCTTAATTGGGTCATTAATCTTTGAACTATCGTCAAGCAAACAACTCAATCGGGAAGAAAGTGTGCATTATGGAAAAAATCGAGTACCGTGCCGTAATAAAGTTCCTTACCAAGCAAGGAAAGTCAGTTCAAAACATACTGGAAGAGATGGAATCCGTTTACGGGGACTCTTGCCCGGGTAAAACCATGGTTTACAAGTGGCATTGTCTTTTTAAACAAGGCAGGACCTCACTTGAAGACGACCCGCGGCCCGGACGGGCGATCGAGGTGACTACTCCGGAAATCATTAAAAATGTCGAAAAAATAATATTGGAAGATGCCAGACTAAAGAATAAACAGCTTGCAGAAATGGTTGGTGTATCGGATACAACAATTATCAAAATTCTACACGATCATCTTGGCATGACAAAGGTCAGTGCAAGATGGGTGCCAAGAATGCTCACGCCGCCTCAGAAACAACGCCGCGTGGAGTGTTCTCGCACCTTTTTGGACCTCTGTAACGAAGATAAGGATGGACTATTGAGTCGAATTGTTACTGGAGATGAAACTTGGGTTCATCATTATGAGCCTGAGTCAAAACAGGAAGACCCACCACCCAAGAAGTTTAAAGTGTCACAATCGGCTGGGAAAATCATGGCAACAGTGTTTTGGGATTCGGAAGGGATTCTGTTGACCGATTACTATGCTTCTATCCTCGAGAGGTTGAAAGAAAGTATTAAAGAAAAAAGGAGGGGAAAATTGACCAAAGGTGTCCTTCTTCTTCACGACAACGCGCCTGTTTACAAGAGCCGTGTTGCGTTGGCTGCCCTGCATAAGGTGGGCTTCGATATTTTAGACCATCCACCCTACAGCCCAGACCTGGCTCCCAGTGATTATTACCTCTTTCCAAATCTGAAAAAAGAACTTCGTGGAAAGAAATTTTCAACTGATGAAGAAGTGAAGGACGCGGTTTCAGCTTATTTTTCGGACAAAGACAAAACATTTTTTTATGAGGGTATACATAAGCTAATTGAAAGATCTGAAAAATGTATTAGGGTAGCAGGTGAATATATTGAAAAAGAAAAATAATTTAGTATTTTTGTTTTCACTCCTTGCCCTCCATTCCGCGAACTTAAAAACGCCCCCTCGTATCTAACCCACTTGATTATAAGTGAATAATAGTCAAGTGGGTTAGATAATGTTGGTCATAGACTGTACAATTTTAACCAGTCACATGACGTCACGCGTGTCTTCTTCTAATTAGATTTTTTCAGTACTTATCTTATTTTGATTTACACGCGTTCGAAGCCGCTGCCAGAAGTTAATAACAAGTAAACCTCGTTTCTTCCAGGCTGTTCCATCCTCATCTACCCTGGAGCCTTCAATATGACGACCGGGCCTCGTCACTGGGAGCTGCTGGGGCGCGCGCGAGCCAACGACCTGCAGCTGTGGGTAGCGCTCGTGAGCCCCGCGCGGGACGCCGCCGCCGACTACGTGGCGTGGGGACACAGCCTGCTGGTGGACCCGTGGGGCTCCGTGCTGCACGAGCTGGACGAGAAACCTGGCCTCTTGTGCGCTGATGTTGGTAAGTAGACAATGGAAGCTTTTTTTTAGGGTTTCGAACAAAAAGCGGAACCCTTATAGGATCACTCGGGTGTCTGTCTGTCTGTCCGTCTGTCACAGCCAGTTTTATCCGGATCCACTGGACCGATTCTATTTAAAGGACATTGCTCGTCGTACAAACATAGCTCGCCTAAGATCCAACAGGGAGGTGTATTTACTCTTTGGGTTTTAGATAATGTATATATTCGATTAAACCTAAATTAAAACAACGGACACTTTTGAGGATTCTGAAAAAATCAAAACACTTTCGGATTTTGAGGTTATAATTTCGTAAATAAAAACATTCGGTATGTAGCAATAACTTAGCATTTATTACTGAATGTAAGTACGACAGATGCGCGCTTCTTGACATTGAACTCTAGGAGTCGGGAGTCTTAAGGACATGCAAGGGATTTATTAAGGATTTACTTTTTCATTTTCGTGTGATTATAAAGTAGGTATAGCATATGTAGTACATACGCGCCAAGTGACATTACTACCAAATGACAAATGTTGTCATCTGTCAATTCGTCAACTGTCAGTGTCGATATTATTGCTCGTTTCAAACAGCGCTTTCAATCGAATTTTTTGATAAGGCTTTTTATGGTTCCGCGACATCATAGCGGACTATTTGTAACTAAAAATCATTATCGTATATCAAATGTTGAGAGTACTGACGCTTGTCTGTGTCAAACTCCTGTTAAAAGTGCTGTTACAAAGACTTGGCTGTATGAGTTATAATACCTTTGCCTATTAAAACCTCAAATTGAACCAAAAAATAATAGAACTGTCACCGAGGATTATGACGGAAGCTAAGGACGAAAGTGAATACTTTTTAAAATGTTTTCGAAATTAAGAAGTGTCCGTTCTATTAAAATATAAGTAATATATATTATTAAAAGAACTAGTAATTATAGTAAATATTTCATGCGTGTTGGTTCATAGGCCATTTTTTACAATGTCCTTTGGCACATATGTGGATTTCTGTGACCCAAACACGGAATCGTTACGTAAATTATTAAATATTCAGTATGGGGACCAAAATAGAAAATTTTAAAAATGTTTGTGGGGCTTTTGAAGTTATTCAAGAAATTAGAGTAAAATTACCACCAACCCCCCCCCCTTTATCTCCGAAACTACTGAGCCTAAAATTTGGCACAGAGGTAGATTATAAGTATAACACATAGGCTACTTTTATCCCGAGAGTAAGTTCGCTAGGGTACGCGGGCCAAAGCCTCTAGCAGAAGCTATTAATAATACATTTTCAGTGTGTTTCAAAATAACTCTTTATTTTTTAGATCTGAGAATGGTAGAAGAAGTACGCAGTCAAATACCAGTGAGGAGTCAAAGAAGAACGGATATCTATGACACGATTAGCCACCACGACGACGAGTCATAATGCCAAAGTTTAGGAACAGAGTTCATTCTTAAGGTACGTGCAGTACGACAGGAGGGGGGGGGGGGGGGGTATGTGTGACACTGCCTGACTCAATTGATTGTACTTATTATTTGAATATACTGGAAAACGCGATGTGAAAATGTGTTAATTTCTTTAGAGTTTTTCCTTGTTATAATTTGAAAGTGGGCTTTATGTATAGAAAATACGTTTATGTATTACGGAAACAAACGGTATATATAAATAAACGTTATTATATAATTTATCTACAAGTTCAATAGCATAAATCAGGGCTGCACAGAAGAGTAAAATATGTAAGAAAGTATGTAAGTATATGTATAAAGTGTCTAATATATTTGTGAATTTTATTGTATTTATAATATTGAGACTCACACCATTGGCCTAAGATAAAATGAATATGCAGTAGAAATAAGAAGGGATCAAGTAGTGCAATGAAATAAAATATGTTTTAATATAACATGTAGCATGTTTAATATATATTAAATGTTACTATCTTATAAATATGTTATTGTAACATAGGGTTTTTATTAAAGTTTTGAATTTCTATATAGTTTGTGGTTTTTATTTAAGTAAGTTTGTAATATTTTTATCACTTCTTCGCCGCAACCCCAGAAGAGCGTGAAGCCGCTCCCACCTAAAAAATAAATAATTGGTTAATGATAGCGTATAGTTCTGCTTAATCGATCATTAGTCATCTCATCTGCGTAGCCTTTTCCCAACTATATTGGGGTCGGCTTCCAGTCAAGCCGGATTCAGCTGAATACCAGTATTTTACGAGGAGCGGCTGCCTACCAGACCTCCACAACCCATTACCTGGGTAACGCGGTATTTCATGGCAAGACTGGAGTCAGATTTACTGGCTTCTGACTATCCGTAACGACTGCCAAAAATCTACAAATGACAGCCGGGACCAACGGCTTAACGTGCTTTCCGAGGCACGGAGGAAACTCGGTATGTTAAGATGGCCACCCATCCACAGACCAACCTTGACAAGCGTTGCTTAACCTTGAAGATCGACCCGTGCGGCTGTTATTATCTAGCCACGAGCTCCTCAGCTTAATCGATTATTAGTGAATACAGTATTTTTTTCAGATTTTAGATATTATAATAACCAGCACGAGTCGTAAGCACACTCTCCTTTGGTCGGTTTGATGACAACAGCTCTGACGCCTCACGTTATTGGTTCGTCAGTCAATGCTCATCTACTATTGCGCTTGCAAGTTTCGTTCGCCGATCGTACATTGGCGAGATCATCCTAGGCATTCATCTGTGCTCACATCTCGTGCCGGGTACTATAACCAAAGACAACTAATGCAAAAAAAAAAACTAATGAAAACGAAAAATTAGTCGTTCAGCCCATTATTGCTAGTAAGGCCCGGCGCCCATTATCGGCATCGGTACGACTGAGGATTTTAGGTGGCAAATAGCAATATACTATAACATAATGACAATAAAGTAGACATTTCCGTGATATGTGGTCGTAATAACAAAAATACCGCTTCGGTATGCTTGAGGCTGGTGTATCGGCAGCCTTGAGAATGCTTCGGGATGCTTCGGCATCCTTCGGCAACCTTCGGTACGCCGCCGGCGCCGAGGCAACACTCGGGGGATAGTTTGCCCTGCGGGGCGAGGGGAGGCATCCGCCATTTGCATCATTTGACTCACACAACACAATCGAGGTAATCGCTGTGTGTACCGGATGTTTGCTGTCACATCGAATGTCATGGCGGAAGAAAAGCTTATTAATTTAGTTCGTCTACATGAGTGTTTATCCAATATAAAATCGAAATACGATATTGAGACGCTTCGGCAAGCTACAGGACGGTGCGGCATCCTTAAGGACGCCTCGTCATCCCTAAGAACGTTGCAGCATGCCAAAGCATAATTGCCGATAATGGGCGCCGGGCCTAAGTTAATAGCTGTTTTTTTAATCTACTGGACATTGAAAAGTATCTCAGTGTTGCTTAACAATATAAGTGGGCACAGCGACTGGTAGACCTCCGATACGTGTTACAAAGCTCGCGAAATCCAGGGCCGGTCCAGGATTTTCCGTTGGGGACTTGACCCCGCTGGGGGTAGGTTTTAGCAAAATAAACAGTAAAAAAGCATTAAGCAAAATTTTATTTTACTTAACGCATAACAAGCCTCTTTGGATTACTTTTCGTAAATGACTTCGTTAGGTTGCAAACTACCAAAGATTATCTCGATATTTTGGAGGAGGCTTGAGCCCATTAGTCATCCCTGGATCCGCCACTGCTCGGAATGTACCCAGTTACTTGTTTCCAACTAGAACATTCGTTAAAAAAAAAAACAACTTAAAATACAGTAACCAAAAAAGAGGTATTCGTTTACCATGTCCATAGTTGTGTATGTATAACTTTCCGTTCTTCTCTTCTGGCTCCAATCTGACTGTATCCCTCGATGGCCTCAGCCCAGTCCAATGTGTCACTATTTCTGCGTGCTGGAATTATATTTCAAAGTAAGTATCTGTATACTAATATAACAAAGCTGAAGAGTTTGTATCTCCGGAACTGCAGGTCGGATTTGGCAAATTATTTTTGTATACGATAGCCACATTCATGGATGAAAATTACCCGAAAAATTAAAATAACAATACCAATTATTAATTATTTTTTTAATTATAATTAGCGAAAACTTTTTCTTGTTATCCCAAAACAAGAAAAACTTTTAACGATCGTAGCCGCGGGGAGACGCTTTAATTTAGAGTGAACAGGCTTCTTATGGGTAAGCTCACTCCATCGTACGAGTAGACTTTGTCTCTGTCACCTCTGACCTAGACTAGAGTCATGAGCCTTCTTAAGTAAAAAAAACATCTAGTCAAAAATAATGTCTCTTACTTCAAGTCCAGGCATAATTTTCTTGCATCCGTTCAATATGAAGTCGGTGTCCTTTGGGTCTATTTCTGTGCTGAAGTCATTCTGATGGGTACCACCCAGGACAACTGTTTGAGCGCTGCAAACATTAATGGACAGTTCAATGAAGATAACAAGAAAAGCGGATGACATCTAAAAACTTTTGAGTAAAAAAGTTGTTCTTTTCTGAATTTGGATGCGAATATTTCTCGTCGCGTTTTTCATATAAAGGCGGCTTATTTTGACGTATTTGTCAAAATATTCGCGTTACTTATGTAATACAAAATAAACCTTAACTCGTTTGGAATAAGGTTAATTTTGTATTGAGAATGTAACACGAATTTCCTGACAAATACCTACGCCAAGTGAAGTGCCAGCATAATATTTTGGACAATAATTAAATCAAGCTCTAGTTTAGTGGCCATTTGGTAACAACTTACTTCGGTATGATGTAGTTTCCGCCCTCCTCATCAATAACTGTTTGATTGATCCACGGCGCTTTAACCTGAGAAAAATCAATACTGTTGCCTTATCATCAAATCTTCTGATTTTCTGTGGACTTGTAGTGGTATCAATGCCGCCAAGAAAAAACCAACGGAACAAATCTACATCTCAACAAAAATAACCGCGACGCCGTCTATCCAAGTAGCAGCGAACTAAAATCCTTCATCGCGCAATCAGAGTTTACCGTGCGATTTGAACATTTATACATCAGCGCAAATGTGAATTATCGGGCAGTTGCCCACGCCAGACACAACAACCGTCTGGTCGGAGGATCCTTCCCTTTCAATGGAGGTTTGCGGGACTTTTCTTTCTATTCTGCATACCCTCCAAAGCCTTTGGCAGTTAACTCCCTACATCAACATCAACACAAGCTTTAATACCGTTGACACCTTGTTAGTTGGCTACAAGATCACAGAATGAGCTTCTCTCACACTGTTAGTATCTACCAAAATAAAGAGGAACACAACAACTAATCCCTTGTTTTAGTAACCTATTCTCTCTAGACCCAGGTTGTAGCTATCACGAAGCACCAAAAAACAAAGACTCCTGCAGCGAATTTAACTTACTTCGCCACCTGCGGTGCCCTATGCGGACTACACCGATGACGACGATGACGATGCTCCGGAGGTGACTGAGGTAGACCTGAGAGTGACACGCCCGGGTGTCAACACTGTGAGGGTCACCCGGAGGACACGGTGGAGCATACGGTGAAGGTCTGTCCTGCTTGGGCGGAGCACCGCCGGGTCCTCGTCGAGGCGATCGGCGGCGGCGACCTCTCGCGACCGGCCTTGGTTCAATCTATGGTCCGGAGCGAGGAGGCATGGGAAGCGGTCACCTCCTTCTGCGAAGCAGTAATGCTAGCAAAGGAGGAGGCCGAACTTGTGAGAGAGAGGGAAACCTCACGTCCCAGTCGCCGCAACAGAAGGAGACGCCCCAGGCGTCGGGAGTCGCAGGGCGATTTGCGGCCTGCGGTCGGCGAGCAGTGGGTGGCTCGCTTTCTGTACAGAACTAGGCCCGGGTCGGCGGCGCGCTGCGATCCCAGCGCGCCTCAAAGAGATGTCAGCGTGAATGACGGGGCCCGCTAGGGTAGGTGCCTGCTGGGGCTGCGGAATCTGTTCGAAAGGGGTGCCGTAGCCTTGGAACACAAAGGGCACCAAGAGGAACACGGATGGGTTTTAAAAAGTAAGAGTCTGACACTCCCTCTTGCTTTACCCAGAGCGGGAGGAGTCATTTGATGATTTCCCATCCTTAAAAAAAAAAAAAAATGGAATTTAACTCAAGCTGTATGCACAATAAAAGTATTCTCAAAAAGTTTTGTGTGCATGAGTTGGATGTCTACCACGTACCGGTTGTGCATCTGCATCGTCTTGAGCCTGCGGGTCTAAAATGGCCACTTTAGCAGAATCAGAAAGCACATCACGCTACCCATCACTGTCGCATTTTCCCAATCAACCTTGAACCTAAAGCGTTAGCGATAAAGATGAAAATGAAATTTGACAGATTGTTGTGTTTAATATTATGATTCTAATATAGTCCAGGCAAATTAGTCAAAATTAGGTAATAATCTCGGAATGGGAGATAATTTTGACTAAGAGTAGGACTGGACTATCCGCCCCCTGTCTCGAAAACGATTCAACGTATAAAAAACAATTTGAGACAAAAGTTGTAGGGAATTTAATCTTCTACAATATTGATAATACATACAAACAGCGAAAAACCCAGAGGAAACGAGATATTTGCAAAAAATGTGTAAGAAATCGATTAACCTTGGAATTTCGACGCGGGCACCCTACGATAAATAAGTTTTGAGACAAGTTTTAGGGTGTCAAAATAAAGGTTTATACAACTTTAAAGCCGAGTATCTGTCACTGATTCTAATAAAGATGCCTTTTTGGACCCGCTGATCTTGTAGGGTTGTCAACTTTGCTTGTTTGACCTTGCCAGTAGCTAGCTTGAAGCGCTTGAGAAAGTGCGCCAGAGTCATACTTACCTTAAGAATCTGTCCCCTAATAGGCACCACTCTGTCATCAGGCACGAGGAACCTGGCTCCCAAGCCAGTGCAGTTCACCACTACATCATATTGGTTTAGCAGTGGGTCCTGTAGGGATGTCAGCTTCGCTTGTTGGACCTTGCCGTTAGCTAGTTTGAAGCGCTTGAGGAAGTGGGCCAGTAAGGTTGGTGGGGAAGAGACGAATGATGTGAATGTTTGGCCGGCTCTGGATAAACAAAAAGAGAAAAAGCTCCGAATGAAGTTGTTCAAAGTGTGACACAGTCAAGTGCTAAAACTTGGTCGATATCTGTCGGATAAGTCAGTTTCTGAATTAACGCTAGTAAACGAGGTCCCACGATATAAAATCCATATTCACATTAATAGGTATAATAAATAAAGCGAAAGCAGCTCTATGTTTCTTTTTGTTACCTGCTCACGTCTTAGCGGCTTACGGTTTTGGATAAAACTTTAGACTTAGAAACTTTAAATCTCGGGGTATGTTCTCTTGGGATGATTTCCAACTTTAACCCAGGCGGAGCCGCTGGCAGAAGCTAGTCTTTGATATTCTTGATCCATAAAAACAGTGTCACGCTGTGATGGAACACGGCCCGCGGGCACGTTCCGGCGCTAGTTCACTGTTTTGGCAATGTTGGAACAGGTCGACTGGTTAATTTTTAACCGACTTCAAAAAAAGGAGGATGTTCTCAATTCGACTGATTTTTTTAAAAGGTACTAGTGGCCCGCTCGGCTTCGCCCGGATGTTTTCTTTTTAAAATTTCATGCAAACCTCCTGACAATTACGAACACAACTACAAAAGAATTATTCAATTTGGGACAGTCGTTACGAAGTTATGCGCCTACATAGATTCCGGCGATTCATCATCATAACAGCCGAAAGACGTCCACTGCTGGACATAGGCCTCCTATTTAATATACATATCTAGATTTATCTCGTGATAGGAATACTTACGTATATTTACCAGAAAACAGTTTGCTATAATCCTCCAGTTCCTTACTATCGAGCACACGATACCCAATCACCATATGAGCCCAGTCCGGCTTGCAGAACTTGTCCTTCGTCCTGTACAAGTTGTATATGGTCTGCATACAAACGCCGTAGCCACCGGCTTTCCATTGTTCGATGAGGAATCTGTATGTTTCTCCGCCCCACTTCCTGAAAATAAAGTTCTCGCTCGTAAAGTCGAGCTGTTCTTTTGAATACTTTCGTTTTTCTAGGGCTTGCGGGTCTAAAAGGCACTTTAGCAGAACCAGAAAGCAAACTTTGAACCTAATGCGAAAGCGATAAAGATGAAAATGAAATTTGATGGATTGTTGCGTGATTAATATTAATGATTCTCTTCAATTTGCCTTTTTAGCCCCACTAGGGTGTGTGGGGTCGTTAGATCTTACTGCCCACACGATAAGAAGAAGCCGCACTGATCTGGTGGCCTGAAAAGGCCACTGTAGCAGTACGAGAAAGCAAATCACGCTACCCGTCACTGTCAAACTTTCTCAATCAACCTTGAACCTAATGCGTTAGCGTTAAAGATGAAAATTAAAATTGACAGATTGTTGCGTGATTTAATATTATGATTATAATATGATTCTCTTGAAAGTGGCGTTTTAGCCCCCCTGATCTGATATGAGAGCTAGAGGCTGTCTTATCAGACCGCAGCAGACAAGTTATATAAATAAAACACTATACTTTTGCAGTCGCCATGCGAGTTCGACTCACTGCGCTTTAGTAAGGTTAGAAGTCATTAATGAATTAGTTTTCACATGCTCTATTTTAACTATCTTCCTATAAATGCTTGAATCGAGCTAGGAACTATTGTATAAGCATGTAATTATTTCATTTTTAGTAATCGCCATTGTTCCCACATGGCGACTTTACCTCCAAATATCTCGGCAACGTCACACTTTAGGGCACCATTTGCAATGGTAACATTTATTGTTTGTGTAAGTGACCTGTGTATGCTCCATCGCGCGCCGCGACTTTGAAAAGGAAAGTAAAACAGCGGCCGGTTAGCTTGCCACGAAGGTTCTATCCCCTTTCACTGGCTCATACTCTATGTAGTCTACATATAGTATGAGCCAGTAGATTACAATGGAAATTAAAGACGGTCTAGAGCAGTGGTTCCAAACCTTTTCAAAATTGTTACCCCTATGACCTAATAGGAAAACTAATTTTACCCCGACCTTAAAATTTTACAAACAATACTTACAATCAAATACAAAATATCTTAATTAGTCACAAATCAATAAATCAATTTGTTTAATCACAAATTGCACATAAGATATTTTTACAGTCGATGTTTTTCATGAAACATCAATAGTTCGATGGTTTAAAATTTAAACCATCGATGATGTAATGATTTCGGTCTATTTTCCCAACATTGCCCACCCCTCTTGGCGAGATGACCGTGCCGTGTACGTGAAGAAAAACGTATTTCTTAGATAAGGTCTTAATTATTTAGGTTCTTTTTTACCCCCACAGAATAGCTGATTTACCCTCGCGGGGGTATTTACCCCCAGGTTCGGAACCACTGTCTAGAGCCTAGACCGTCCATTGTAAGTGTTGCACCTACAGGCTTTATGGACCTAGGTAACTTACGAAAGCTATAATTATTTTTGCGGATTGCTATGAAGAGTATTTATTTATCTAGTCTTATTTTAATGACAAATGATGTACTCGGTGTGGATAAGAGATGATTGGCATCTGATAAGGACATTGCGCCATCGATACTGTAAAAAAATATCTATCTTAGAGCTTATTAAAAAGCTTATTATTTTTTGCAGTGACCTGCTGATACATTTAAATTCTTTTACAATATAGAAATGCCTGCTACTATGACGTGAATCCGCCGAGGAAAAGGGATACTGCTATTCGCCTTGATAGGAACACGTCATGGTAGGAGGCTGTTGCAATACATACTCTATGAGGTGACAGGGAGTACCACCACACAAGTAAGGGTACCACAGGCCGCCCGAGCCATCGCCAGTCGTGTTCGGAGAGAATTCGCTTGAAATTAGGTCTACCTGAAATCGAATCACCAGGATAACATAAAAAAATAAAAAAACATCAACGACCGAATTATAAAACAGCTCAATGTTAAGTCTCTTTTAGGCGAAAAGTTCTACAGGAATGCATGTAAGATAGTTTTTGAAAAATAACTAAAATTAAAACTACAAATGTTTTCTGAAAAAAAAAAATGTATGGTCACCGCATCACAATACTACGAAAACTGCTTGTAGGCTGCGTTTACATCAGAGATGTGCGAGGAAGCACAGCGAGGGATGTGTTAAGAAACAAACACATCCCTCGCACATCTCCGGTGGAAACACAGCCTTACTGCTAAGAAAAGCCGCCACCCTAGTGCGGGCATCACAGTTATAGATGTTTTGAGGTAGGCGGTAGAGAGAGTTAAGTCCCGCAAATCTCCATTGATAAGGGAGGATCCTCCGACGAGGCGGTTGTTGTGCCTGGCGGGCTACTGCCCAAGCACTGCAGGATTTCGAGTTAGTAGTTCGCTGCTACTTGCATAGATGGCGTCGCAGTTCTTTTTTTGTTGCGATGTTGATTTGATCCGTTGGTTTTTCTTGTGGCGGCATTGATGCCGCTACAGATGTGTTGACTTTTTTTTCCTTTGATAGGCACGCGTTTGACCACTATCTCACCTGATGGTAAGCGATGATGTGTGACAGTTATTATATTTACTTCCTTTTTTCGAAGTTGATGGTTAACTTAATAAATGGATGGTTTTTAGATTAATTGGGCCTCGTAGTTGGTTATGTTAATAACTCTATTTAAATTAAGACGAAACAGTACGAAAACTCGTGTGACGTCACATTTCGATACACTTTTTAGCAAATAGTGACGTCACATTCCTGATATTAATGCGTTTTTTCTTCGTATTTTTTTTTGATTTGATAAAGCAAAAAATACCTGTCCAATAATTTTTGGTAATCTGTCTGACGGAATATTTAGTTTTTTTTTAGTCATCTACTCTTCGGTGGCATTCATTTTGCGTTTGGGCACCGGGCACTTAGGCACTTGTCTCACCGGCGCGAGGAAACGAGTAGCTATCGACTATTTGCTTGCTGGGGAAAGGGACAAAAGATTATAGATCTCGTGTGAGACAAATACATGCCGGGGAGCGGCTCTCACCTCTAGTTGATCGCAGCGATACGAGCTATCAAACATTGTACTCACGAGCGACACTCGCTCGACGATGCTCGCTTGGCGGTTAGAACTCACCAAACAGCGGTAATTTCTACCTATAGTGCGGGCTGGAGCGAGAAAAAGCCCGTCGCACAAAAGCACTCGTTGAAAGCCGAGCGTCAAAACTATCGAAACCTTTCACTCGCTACTCGCCAACTTACTAGCTTCAAACTCGAAACGCTACTCGCTGATCGCCGGCGCTGAGACAAATGCCTTAGGTTATTAAAAAAACATGTACCTACTTAAATAAAATTCACACGTTGGAGGGCGGGCACGTGTGAATTTTATTTAAGTACATATTTTTTTTTAATCCTCATAATAAATGAACAAATGCAGTAACACACAAAAATTAAATTAAGATGTACTTACATCAAAATCCTTATACGTTTCTTTAATTTTAACAGCACAGGTCAATCCAATGATTCCTGCACCAATCACAGCAACTTTCACCATTTTTATATAAACTTGGGGCCACTACCGCTAGATCCAAATGCTTTGAAACAGTGCACCTAAATGACATTAGGTATTACATGTTAAAGCGAACTATATTATCTTATCTTAAAGAGTTCAGGGGTGCATAAATATTATTGTAATGCAGGGGTGGCCAACTTGATTAGACCCAAGATGTTACTGACGAAACCCTATGCGATCTACTAATTTCGTAGGTACTTCTTAAAATTAGAAAAGTAAAACTAGGTAAAGTTCAGTACCTATAGAATTATGTAGTATTTTTCATTTTATTAACATAACCTATTTAGTATTTACATAGTTGTGCAGTCTGTTATTCGTACCTATTTATATTTTTTGTCTTGCTGCGATCGACTGGACTCATAGCCGTGACCGACCAGTTGGCCATCCCTGTTCTAATTAATGCCTTGAATTATGTTCTATTTTTAATTATTAATTACTAATTTCTATTTTGTTTTTGACTAATTTAATTTATTTTTCTTATTTAATTCTCATTCAGTTTGGTTTCTAATAATTGTTTACTTTATATTTAATATTATTGATTATTTTTGTATTGTTTATTTATTAATATTCAATGACATTTATAATTTCTGTTTTTCTATTTTGATTATATAGGTATATTTATTTTTAATTGTATTTCATATTTGTTTTGTACTGACCAATAGCTTGTTTGTGTGGTTTAACTGTTAATTCAAGTTGGTTGTGATAATAAATAAATATTTGAATATAAGCGGTAAAAAAAATCAGTCTGATGCAGTTAGTGGCATCAGATCAGTGATTGAACTGTATCAGACTGCTTGAAAAACGACTTGTTTCGATTTATTTTAAATGTGTTGATTTAGGAACTTTTCCTGACCTCATGAAAAGTAGTAAAGTCATTCCTTTGTTTGAATCAGGTAATAAGAATGATATAGATAACTATAGGCCTATTTCCATCTTACCTGCTTTTAGTAAAATATTTGAAAATTTGATACTCAAGCTTCAAATATTAATTTTCAAATATTTCAAGTGAGCTAAGATTTTTTTAAATATAAATAGCCTCCTTCTTAATGATCAATATGGCTTTACAAAAGGTCTTTCGACTAAAAATGCAGGTGTTGCTCTCCTTAAACACATATTTAATGCTTGGGAGAACTCGCAAAATGCAATTGGAGTTTTCTGTGATCTCTCCAAAGCCTTTGATTGTGTCCACCATGACACGCTATTGCGAAAGCTACGTCACTACGGTCTCCAAAATGAAGCTCTTAACGTTATAGAGTCTTATTTGCATAATAGGTTCCAATGTGTAGATGTTAATGGTGCGAAGTTTTCTGGGCTACCCGTTCAGTTAGGTGTACCCCAAGGGTCAATACTAGGTCCATTCTTGTTTCTTGTATATGTAAATGATTTACCTTTCTATTTAAAGGGTTTATGTGATTTTGTTCTCTTTGCTGATGATACTTCCCTTATTTTTAAAGTTGATAGACACGATTTTGACGACGTAAAACGACGCGCGCACCATGGTTACGAATTGGTTCACAACAAACAATTTAGTTCTAAACGCTAAGAAAATAAAATGTATAAAATTTGCCTTACCTAGGTAATGTTAAAAATCTAGAACCCAATATCATCTTAATTGACGAGGTGCTTGAAACTGTAGACTCTGCTGTTTTCTTGGGTATAACAGTTGATGCCAATCTTCAATGGAGCCCTCATATATCAACACTATCGGGAAAGCTTAGCTCTGCCGCCTACGCCGGCAGGAAAGATAGACAATTTACTGACATCGACACAGCTCGATTAGTCTATTTTAGTTAATTCCATAGTGTTGCTACTTGTATGCTACTGTGGGGAAAGGCTGCTGACATACAAAATATATTCCTACTTCCGTCTTACAAAAGCGAACCGTACGAGTGATATACCAGCTTGGGTCCAGAGTATCTTCAAGGAAACTTTTTAAAGAAATAGGTATTCTCACGGTTGCTTCGCAGTTAATTTTTGCCAACATACTGTATATCAGGCAAAATATACATTTATATACTAAAAGTAGTGATATCCACAGCTTTAACACCAGAAATAAGCACAAACTACATGCTCCTTTCCACCGTCTTCGTAAGGTCTAGGGCCACTTTGTAGTGCTCGGTATCCGCTTTTATAATAAGTTACCTGTTTCTTTTCAAGACTTGCCTTTTAATGCTTTTAAAGCGAAAGTGAAATGTAACCTTATTTCGAAGGCATACTATACTATTAATGACTACTTAGATGATAACAATAGTAGGTCGCTGTGTTGAACACGAGACAATGCTAAATGTTCTTTCATAGATTCTTTACTTGCTTAAGATGACATTGTTTATTATTCTGACCGTATAGGTAATTTTTTCTTTTTTTCACTTATTTACTGACATAATCTTCTCATTAACACGTTTATTTATGAGTTGTATTGCATTAAGTGGTTACCTAGTGAACTCGACAAATTGATAGTGGTGACTGGTCGTCTTGTTGACGGTGATTCATTATTGTTATATCTTTTAAGTGTTATAAGCAATGGTCCTAGTTTATCACTTGTGACTATGGGTCACAGCTTATGGTTAACTTCCATTGTTGCACGTGTAAGCGGGCGCGCTATTTATCTCTGGAGGCTCATTTTGATTAGTATTGTTTACTTATTTAACTACCAATATAATTAGTTTTATCATTGTTCATATTTAGTTGTTGGGATAATATAGTGCGCTAGCTGACAGCGTTATTTCATCTAATTTAATGTTCGATATCTAATATAAAATGTTGAATATTACTGTTATATAAATTCAAGTTCTTCAAACTTAACAGACAGTTGTGTTGCTGGGGAGTTTGTTGGCCACTTCTTCTTCCCAGACGCTCGCGCGATTTGTAGGCGTCTTGCGTTTATTTTCACTTGGACCAATAGGGACTTACGGCTTCTGACGGTTGAAAACGATTTTGCCCCCTCGGGGTCTGATGAATGCTGAGTGGTTAAATCAGATATATCGGTAGGTAGTTGAGTCTTCTTTGTCTTCAAAAGCTATTCGTTATTCCTTCGTACGTAATCGTGCGTTTCCTCGGTAGATATTTATACTGTGGTCGGGTTATCAGTACCCGCGGGTTATAAGCGGGACTGAGGCTGTCCCGCGCGTGTGTGAGGCTTTTGTTGTTTTGGAATGGATGGATGGAAAAATTCGAGGATTGAAAAATTATAAATGAATCGTTTATCAAAAACTATTTATTTTGGGATAACACCCGACACAGCAACATTGCTTGTAATTAAACACTGTTATCGTTTGATTTCGTTTATTTGTTGTAACATTGTGACTGAGTATTGACATTCATACAAAGATGTTCACACAACATCAGCCCTGCTGACCATTATCTGACCAAATATTTAAGCGTTCTCTGGCCAGCATATCATTTCGTTACTATGTTAAAACGATGCGTCTGATGTCGTTCACATGACTCTATTACAAGCTTAGGTAAAGATACACCAGACCAGACTAGAGGGCCTAGCACGAATATTTTGACGTATAGTAACGTTAACGTAAGTGAATTTTGAGTATAAAAAAACTCAACCCCATAGTATTTGGTTTAATTTTATGCGGCATACACAATTTGTATCATTCAAAAATATGAATATAGTATCCAATTCAAATAAATATTGTGCACGAAGCGAGTATTTTAGTTTTAGCAAAATTTTACGTTACGTTACGTACGTCAAAAATATTTGTGCTAAGCCCCCAGTGCCTGTCCGGTTGCTGAATTTTTGAAACAATTAATGCGGCCCTGGAACGCAAAGGGCATTCAGAGGAACGCGGATGGGTTTAGTAAGAGTCTGACACTCCTTCCGCTGCCCCAAGATTCCGATTTCCAGTAGCGTAGCTAGCATGGGTGACACCCGATAATGTGGTGTCACCTCACAAATTGACTCAAACCAGAAGCAATTACAGCTACAACCCATTTCGGGAGCCGGGATGAGGTTACTTTATTCCTGCAGAAATGTTTTAAATAAGGTTTGCTTTTCACCCCTAAACGCACGTGTCACTTGGGGTGCCCCCCCTCTTGCTACGCTACTGATTCGATCCTTCTTTTTACACTTGTGACTTTTGGGCTTGGCGTTGCTACTCTGCTGTTGTTGTCGGTCTACTGACAATCTGCCCAAACTCTAATGATCTTGTTCAATTGCAGTTCAAACGAAAAGTTAATGATTACTTATTGACTTTGTTCCGTCGTTTGCGCGGCGGCGGCGGTTCCTTCGTGTGTACGGTGCGGACGTGAAGCGTTCTCGTACAAGACTTGGCGAAAGCTACGCCGCAGATCTCACACTTGTATGGATTATCGCCGGAGTGGATCTGGAAATAAGAAGAGACCTTTTAAAGTTACTGATAAATTAAGCATGAAGAAGGCTTGGGAATAATACCATTTTGGGAGACAGTCTTTGTGAACATTTTGATGTTCAAAATGTGTTGATGCTCTGCTAATCTACATTCAAAGCTGAACAGTTTGTTTGGTTGAACGCGCTAAACTCAGGAACTACTGGTTCGAATTGAAAAAAATGTTTTAGTGCTGGATAGCCCATTCATCGAGGAAACTATAGGCCAGGGATGGCCAACGGGTCGATCGCGGCTATTAGTCCAGTCGATCGCGGTAAGGCAAAAAAATATAAATAGGTACGAATAACAGACTGCGCAACTATGTAAATATAAATAGGTTTTGTTCATAAAATAAAAAATACTACATAATTGTATACTGAACTTTACCTACTGTTACATTTTTAATTTTAAGCAGTATCTATAAGATTTGTAGATCGCACAGGGTGTCAGGGTTTCGTCAGTAAAAAGTCGATCTTGGGTCTAATCAATTTGGCCACCCCTGCTATAGGCTATACATATATAACATCACGCTATGATGAAAAGGAGCGGAGCAATAATCAAAAAAGTGACGCAGACGAAGTTGCGCGGGTCAGCAAGTTTGAATATATACGTATAACTTCGTTTAAAACTCGCATTCTGAGAAGCCAAAAGGGGGTTAAAAGAGAAGCAGACCTTGTATGACAAGTTACCTTCAAGTGTCTCTCCAGCGCTTCTTTCCGCTTGAAGGCTTGCGAGCACACGCTGCAGGGGAAGGGTCTGGTGTCCGAGTGTTTCTGCTGATGCACGCGCAGAGAAGCAGACCTTGTATGACAACTCACCTTCAAGTGTCTCTCCAGCGCTTCTTTCCGCTTGAAGGCTTGCGAGCACACGCTGCAGGGGAAGGGTCTGGTGTCCGAGTGTTTCTGCTGATGCACGCGCAGGTCGTGCGCTGAGAAGCACGCCTTGTCGCACTGGGAGCACTTGTACGGGCGCTCGCCGAAGTGTGTGCGCTTGTGCAGCTCTAGGACGGCGTTGCACTGAGGATAAAGAATTTTATTTCTTTACTTAGAGCGAGAGTGAGATTCTGTGGACAGCTATACACATCAGCCAGTAAACCCGCTGATAATTTAGTAAACGTAACAAGAGCCAGGTTTACCCGAAACTATACCGAAGACATCCCAGACGTCAGCCTATATTAGGATGGCAATGACGAATTTTTAAAACGACAAGGCGACGGGATCCGAATAACGGAATTATATAGTCTAACTCCGGGAGGCCTTTTGAGCCATGTTAAGCTACAAACTGTTTTCTAAAGTTATCAAGAACATGCTTACACAGAAGACCGAAGAGTATAACCTGCCTCGCTGCTTAGCGTTTGCGTACTACAAGAAAGCTTTAGATTCGATCTAGACTTGGGCTGTACTGCAGTCTTTCCAAAGGTGCCAAATTAACTTTCGGAACATTCGGATCCTGAAGTGTTTGTACAAAAACCTGACCTCGAACCCCATCCAGCTGTGTAGAGTATCTCCTAGTGTGTGGGTGTGAGTTAGGGAGACGCGCGTTATCTGTCCGAAACTATACTCATCTAAAGGAACACAAATGGAGGATATCTTCAAGTTTCTGGACTGGAGAGGGCTGAACATTAACCTTGATAGCGAGAATATCACCCACCGTCAATTTGCCAAAGACATACCAATTATGGCTGAGACTACGGAGGACCTCAGTACAACGGTCGATGGCCTAAGGAGAGCTTTCGAAAGAGTTTCTTAAAATGATTATCGACAAAACAAAGTTGATGTAACACCCACTCCTATCAAAATCGGAGACTATAGGCGCTCAAAGTTGCATAAGATTACATTTACTAAGGACAAACGGTCCAGCAGGTAGGTCTAACTTCACCAGTAAAGTGGTCGCTCACAAATTCACAATGGAGGCACATTGTGGCGCTCGCGTTCCGGAAGGGTTGGAAGGTCACTCATATTACTGCCGAAAACCGCTCGTAGCGAGACGCACAATTGCCTTGATCTATATAAATACTTCATTATTCACTGGTACATACCGCGTATCGCTTGCCGCATATATCACAGACGCAGTTCTTCCTCACCGGCTCGTACTTGTCAGGATGCTTGAGCCGGTAGTGGTTCCAGTACGAGCGAGGGGTCGCGAACTCTTCTGGACACTGCGAATAAAAACCTGTACTTAAGTCGCGATTTTACGAGGAGCTCGAGGCTTTATATTTAAAGTGTGCGGCTTTTATTATAGAGCCGACATTCGCACGCAGCATTTTATCGCGTACTGGATATTCAACTCTTGTTGTAGAGCAGAGCATTGAGAATCCAACTTAACAACATCATCATCTGCCTAGCCATTTCCCAACTATATTGGGGTCGGCTTCCAGTCATAGTCATAGGCTTAACGTGCTTACCGAGGCACGGAGGAAACTCGGTATGTTAAGATGGCCACTAATACACAGACCAACCTCGGCAAGCGTTGCATAACCTTAAAGATCGACCCATGCGGCTGTTATTATCTAGCCACGAGCTCCTCTCCAACTTAACAACAATAATGTATTTTAGTGCGTCGAAAAACACATTGTTGGATTTACAACTTTCGGCGATAAACAGACCGTTGAAAATCCAGTGCGCGAAACGAAATTGCCGCGATATTTTTACGTCCGTGGGAACGTCCACTTAGCCTCGAGCTCCTCACATAATTCGAGTGTCGAACTTCGAAGTTAAACCACGTTTATGTTAAGATGGTCACAAAATTCTTACGAAAAGTTGTCACGACACTTTTTGCTATAGTAAGATATTGTAAGCTGTGCGAGTGGAATGGAATGGAATGGAATGGAGTGGAATGGAATGGAATGGAATGGAGTGGATTGGAATGGAATGAAATGGAGTGGAATAGCATGGAATGGAATGGAGTGGAGTGGAGTGGAGTGGAATGGAATGGAGTGGAATAGAACGGAATGGAGTGGAATGGAATGGAATGGAACGGAACGGAACGGAATGCAATGGAATAGAATTTCTCATCTCAATAGGGACTGATTGAGATGAGAAACAGTGGGTCATTAGTTGCCAACGATACGATACCATCTTAGGGAAAAGGTTAAAGTCGTAAAACACAGTTATGTTTCTAGTTTTATTACAATTCGCGCGTTGAGAAAGGGGGCTAGACGGAAAAAATTAAGACCAAAAGTTGTAACGACACATTAAGATCAAAAGTTGTAACGACACTTTTTGCTATAGTTGTAAGCCATGCGGCGTAGGAACTTCGTTCCATCCGGGTGTCCCTTGACACCTCTCAAGTTTTTTTAACCTTAAAGATTGACCCGTGCGGCTGTTATTATTTAGCCACGAGCTCCTCTGCCCGTTAATGCTATTTGTTGGTTATTGGTTAACGGACAGATAAATGACCACTAAAGTACCACAGAAACCAGACATTTCAACAAACGGTCAGTATAACTATCTAGCCTAGAGTTACTTTACCATAATTTAATTTCTGATAAATAGTCAATGTCATTTATTTTATTTTAATTCAATTCTCCCAATCTTCTCCCATTAGTTTTATTTAAAATATCGATAGTATATGGTCCGTGGTCACGATGATTCATCGCCCATCACTAATTAGGTTGGCATGCCCATAAAGTATACTATACTACAGTTAATGTCTGTACTATTATGAAATTCAGGACTTCATAGGCGTGATTTTACTGGTAGCTGTCGCAGAGATGAACCTCTATTTTTTTTGAAGGTATAGGGAACATACAATATTTCCATTTTTGCTTTAATTTTAAAGAACTCTATCTAGAATAGACCACCACATAAATAAGAAATGAAAACGCTTTAATTTATTGCCAAAATTGCGTTTTTAAACCGACAGTTTAAATTTTAGCGCGAAAACGGAAGATGACGTCACTCCTGTCTGTCACTGGTCATAAACTGTCCTAACTCAAAGACATAATAATAATAATAATAATATTAATAACATCTGTGGCTCGGCTGTCAACTCGAACGTCATAATTTTTTTCTGAATCCGCAATTTTCAATATAATTTATTAAATCATTACCATTAAAATGGCAAATATAATCAGTACAACAAAAAAAAAACCAGGAACACAACAATAAAATCAAGAACAACAACAATTACCGCTTTTTGGACCGACAACAAAATGTGAAATGCTGACAAGAAGCCGAGCTCAAAAACAAAACGCACGACCAACATCTTCGGGTTCGTCGCTCAGCTCCGCCTCGCAGCCGCCGGGACCTGCGCCAGCCGCGAGTCCAGAGATTCCGGTAGCTGCAGTTGCGTCGAGTTCGAGCGACGAATACTTCTCGCCGCCGACGACACCACCACCTGCGCGTCGGCGCGGACGAGGCCGACCACCGGCCAGCTTAGTACTTCGAGGCCCACCGGCCTCTGACAGGGTCCCCGCTACCGGTGGAAGTGTGCAGCGTATGAAATGGTCGCAATCCATAAACGAGAATGTGATACGCTCATACTTTGGGGCTACAGAGGGGGGAACTAACCTGACTGCGTACCGTGGTCGGATGCTCTCTCTGTTTCAGGTACTTGAGCCAGCTGTCAACGTTTCAGCCCAACGGTTATCGGATCAGGTGCGGGTTATCCAGCGTAACCGTATGTTGGATGACGCCGTGCTTGATAGACTGCGTCTGGAATCACGGAGCAGCCGCGTCTCACCTACTTCGCCACCGGCCGCGGTGCAAATACAACCTACCTAGTGCAGGTGTTTCACCGCGACTCAACTACGTCGGTGAAGATGATGATGACGGGGCCACATCCGTGAGTACCCAATGCAATGAGCGATTGAGGAGCGCTTTGGAGGATGCCTTCCGAGAGTATCGCTCTACACCGCCAGGGCTTAGACCTCGTCTACCTCGTTTGCCCATGCATAATAAAAATAGGGCGCTGGTGTGTGCTCTAGATTCGCAGCTAACAAGTTATTTTGACAGCAGCGAAGACCTTGCCGATACCCACTCGATCTTGTACTGTGCGGCTGCAGCAGCATGTCGTGTAGCTCATGTCAAATTTCCTAGTAGTGACAGAGTTACACGACCAGCTGTACCAGCTTGGCAGTGCAGGATCGAGCGTCGTATCGGTGAGGCTAGAGCACTCATCGGCAAACTAATCTGCTTCAGGGAGGGTAACACTCGCCGCAGAGTGATGCGCTTTGTGAGGCGGGCGTTCTCGGGGACTGATATTAGTCCTCGGGATTATCTGACCCGCGTCACAGAGCGTATCGACTTCCTGAAGCAGAAAGTCTATGCATGGGCAAGCCGTATACGTCGGTACAAGCGGCGAGTGGAGCGATACACTCAGAATCGCACATTCCAAAGCAATGAGAGGTGGGTTTTTAGGGCTTGGGAGCGACCAGACCAAGGTGTGACTGATACGCGCCTACCGGATGATGATGCCATGTGTTCATTCTGGCGCAGCATCTGGTCGGTGCCTGTCAGTCATACCGAGGGCGATTGGACTCGGGAGGTCGAGCGCGCGTGCGATCCGATACCAGAAATGGGGGTAATTAACATCAGCCCCCAAGACGTAGCTCGTGCAGTCCGTCCGTTGCCTAACTGGAAATCTCCGGGACCGGACGGGCTGCACAACTTTTGGATTAAATGGTTCAAAAGATCGCACGCTCGCTTGGCATCTCAATTCCAGTCTGCGTTAGAGTCAGGGTCGCTGCCCCAGTTCCTGACTACAGGAATAACCCACCTGCTCCATAAATCAGGTAGTACCACGGAGCCAAAAAATTATAGACCGATCACATGTTTACCGACGGTCTATAAAGTTCTTACATCCATTTTGAGAGGAAAGATTAACCATCATATTGATAGTAATTCAATAATGTCTTCTTCTCAAAATGGATGTAGGAACGGGTCCCGCGGTACTAAGGAGCTGCTCCTCATCGACATAGCCATTAGCCAACAGGTTCGACGTTCCCGAAGGGATCTGTCGACATGCTGGATAGATTATAAGAAGGCCTATGACTCGGTGCCACATACATGGCTCATGAGGGTGCTGGAACTGTACAAAGTTGATGCAGTTTTACGCACCTTCCTGATGTCGTGTATGGGGCAGTGGAGGACGGTTCTTCACTATCCAGGGTGTCGACAGACCCAGGCGAACAGCGAACCGATAAGGATCGAGCGTGGCATATTTCAGGGTGACAGTCTGAGTCCACTGTGGTTTTGTCTGGCCCTCAACCCTCTCAGTACATTGTTGGAGGGTTCGGGCCAAGGCTACCGGTTGAGAAGAGGTGGTCAGGTCATATCGCACCTCCTTTACATGGATGACTTAAAACTGTTTGCTCCTAACAACTTGCAACTGATGAAGCTACTGAAGGTAACAGAAACCTTCAGTGGCGCCATCAGGATGGAATTTGGTTTGGACAAATGTGCGGTCATGCATGTAAAGCGAGGGGAGATTATGGAATCCGAGGGAACACAACTCTCGGATTCCATAGACCTTAGGTCCCTCTCCTCAACCGAAACTTACAAGTATTTGGGTGTGTCGGAAGCGTTAGGCATCAGTGCTACTGACATGAAACAATCGTTGAAGGAGCGCTTCTTTGGCCGCCTGAACAAAGTACTTAACAGTCTTTTATCAGGCGGAAACAAGGTGCGCGCCTTCAACGGTTGGGTCATGCCGGTTTTGATGTATTCTTTCGGCATACTCAAATGGACTCAGACGGAACTTGACGCCCTGGATAGGAGGGTACGTTCACTGCTTACTGCAAATCGGATGCATCACCCACGGTCATCGGTGATGAGGCTGTATATCCCGCGGAAGTGCGGGGGTCGTGGCTTCTTAAATGCTAAGACCCTGCACAACCGCGAGGTATGCAGCCTTAGGGAATACTTCCTAGAGGCCGACGTGGGTATGCATCGAGATGTGGTAGCGGTGGACAAAGGCCTTACCGCGCTCTCCTTGGCTAACGAGAACTGGCGCAAACCTGTGGTATTAGATACTAACGACCGCAGGGAGGTATGGCAGAGCAAGGAGCTTCACGGACGCTTTTATCGGGACCTACATGGGCCCGATGTAGACTTCTTAGCGTCCGTAGCCTGGCTTCGTTTTGGTGACCTCTTCGGGGAAACCGAAGGTTTTGTCTGTGCAATTATGGACGAAGTTATGATGACTAATAATTACCGGAAATACATTGTGAAGGACGGTACGGTTGACATATGTCGGGCATGTCACCGGCCCGGGGAATCTATCCGTCACATTATTTCCGGTTGTTCTAGTCTAGCTAACGGAGACTATTTGCACAGGCACAACCTTGTAGCCAGGATTATCCACCAGCAACTTGCTCTTAAATACAATCTTGTGGAATCGGAAGTACCGTACTATAGGTATGTGCCCGACCCAGTTCTCGAAAGTGGTAGTTGCACATTGTATTGGGATCGGTCTATCATCACTGACAGGACTATTGTTGCCAATAAGCCTGATATAGTGGTGATAGACCGACTAGAGCGTCGCGCAATGATTGTTGATATAGCAGTCCCTCATGACGAGAACCTCGTGAAGTCAGAAAAAGATAAACAAACGAAGTATCTTGACTTGGCTCGCGAGGTTGTCGACATGTGGGATGTGAACACAGCAGTCATTGTGCCGATAGTCGTGACGGCCAATGGTATTATTGCCTCGACAAACATCTCAAGAGGCTCTCGTTGGGCAGCTGGATCAAGGGCTTGATTCAGAAAGCAGTACTCCTGGACACGGCGCGCATTGTTAGGAGGTTCCTCTCTCAGGAGCCCTGACCACCGGTAGCTTGGACCCTGTTCCCGATACCGGTGGGCTACTATTTTTTATATTTTTAAATGTTTTTTGTATTTTTATAGAAATATTTAAAAATGTATTGAATATGTATATAAATGAATAAATGGAATAATAATAATTTATTTATTATTAATTGGTATTAACTAAAATAAAAATGTTGCAATGGCCTTTATTTTATACTTTTTATTATTTTATTAACAAAATTCTCATAAATTCTGTATTTACATCTTCTCTATTGTCATTAAAAGGTCTAAAACTTTGTTTGCAATGCATTTTGATCTTAGTAATGTAAGACTATGAGTTTGTTCATTTAAAACTTGACGACTCTCAAAAATTCTGATTTCAAGTAAGAGTGGAATAACTCTCCTTCTGGCGCAGTTGGGTAAAAATACAAATATATTATATTGCTGTTTAAATTTGTAAGGGTTCCGACTTTCGACTCAAAAGCCATTTGAACGAACTCTACCAAATGACATTGTTTGTTAACTACAACATAAACTGAACTACTTATACACAATAGAAATAAAGTTTAAATTGCAATACCAACATGTTGACACTTGGCCGGCCACTTAGTTCGAACTTGACTCTTCCGTTGGTAATTGTAGTGCTTCGGTTGTTTCTTGGGATGCTCCTCACGATTGTGCAGACGTAACTCCTCAGGGTCCGTGAATATCTCGCCGCAAACACGACACCCGTTCCTGTTGACAAACGAAACTGAACCGTATGTCAACACTCGTACAATCTATATCTACTTAAAGCGTTTCTTTTGCGTGAACATTCGTTTCAACTAGTACCGAATATATGTTTAAAAATAATCAAAACCAAAACTTTAAAACAATCACAATAGAGTCTTTACTTCATGTGTATCTTGCAAGTAGCACGTGACTGATATCGAGTTATAACAACGAACATCAAACAAACGAAAGTGAACTGTATGTCAATTCACTTATAGTCTACAGGCCGCATTTGCTAGACTCACATTAACGTGTGTCTTTTGTTCGTGAACATTCATACTCCTCACGACTCAAACAGACAAACAAAAATGAACCGTATATCAACTTACATAGAATGTGTAGTCCGCGTGTGTTTGACTGACATCACCATGTGCCTCTTGTACGCCTCCGTCGATATAAACTTGACGTCACAATCTTCACAGTATGGACCTTCTTCCGCATTCTCTTGTTTTGTCTAAACATACAAGAAATCATTTAAGCGAACGATCACTAATGTTTATCGAAAAGTTTTAGGCACTTGTGAGAAGTGAGTAAAGCTAGAAACTGGATACGAGTTGGCGAGCAACGAGGAGCGAGTATGTAGTTCCAAAATTTTGTCGCTCGGCTATTAGCGAGTGCTCGTATGCCACGGGCGATTACTCGCCACACTCGCTGCGGTCCGCACTGTAGTTAGAAAAGACGGCTGGTTGGTCTCTCGGTGCCAGTTCTAACTTCTGACTGCTAAGATCAAGTAGCTGCAAAAAATTGGGTATCCTAGCAAAGCTGAGACGGTACTTCACGCCGAAACAGCTGCTCAAACTCTATCAAGCGTAAGTTCGATCGTGTATGGAATACTGTTCTCATCTTTGGGACGGATCTGCCAGATACCAGCTTGATGCCCTTGAGTCAATTGAGAAACGGGCCAAGAGGATCATCGGCAATGAGAAGCTCGTCGCGACGAAGCTCCAAAGTCTTGAGCATCGACGACGAGTAGAAAACTGACAGGCAAGCACCTGTCAGTTTTGCACTGGTTGCATTTTGGGGAATGTGCGAAGGAATTGCATAATTTAATTCCGCCAAGCCCGTTCCATCATCGGACCACAAGACGAACGGCGATGCGCCACCGGTACATGGTGGACATCCCACCCACACGCACAAAACGTTTTGGGAACACATTCATAATGCGTACAGCTAAGGAGTGGAATTCCCTGCCGGAGTCTGTTTTGCCTGATAGCCCTATATAACCTTGGAGTCTTTAAGTCAAGAGTGAATAGGTTACTTCTAGGCAAGCGTGCTCCATCTTCGACCACATTATCGCTTACCATCATTACCAGGTGAGATAGTGGTCAAACGCGTGCCTATCAATAGTAAAAAAAAAAAACAAATTGTATTTTTAGCAGGTCTATAATGTCACTATAATTACACTTGATTGACAGCACACATGTTCACTTCAACGAATTATTCATGGTAAGATTATAACAGGAACGAATTTGAATTTCGCGGGCTACCCTGGCGCTTCCACGCCAGGGTAGCCCGCGAAATTCAAATATTTTTATGTTTTTTTGCAATTTGCCGGCCAGCGTGAAGTTGTATGGTGAACAAAATACGATTCGCGGCCATAACGCGTATTTATCTAAAGAATTATAACCATTTTAATCATCAATATAGCCCTCTAAGTTCATGAAGCCATACTGTTCATGAAAAAACATAAAAATATTTGAATTACGCGGGCTAACCTGGCGCTTCCACCTTAAAGACGTACAGGTTGTAGCTAACAGGAAACACAAGACTCCGGCAGGGAATTCCACTCCTTAGCTGTACGCATTATGAGTGTGTCTAAAACATTTTGTGAGTGTGGGTGGGATGTCCACCATGTACCGGTGGCGCATCGCCGTACCTACGTCTTGTGGTCCGATGATGAAACGGGCTTGGCGAATTAAACTTGGCGGTACTTGTCAGAATGACTCTTAAGGCACCAAAATAAAGTTCAAATTCCAATGTACTCACATCAAGATCCTTGTGCATCATGTTCTTATGTACGACGAGTCCCTGCTTGCTATAGAAGGAGTACCCACAAAACCCGCAGATATTTTCTGAAGGATGTTTGATTCGCATGTGGCTGACATACGTCGTTCTTACACTGTGAAAAAGAAATATTTAAGCTATAGTCTAAACTTATAAGAGCTCTAGTTACGCTTTATTCATCATCATCATCTGCCTAGCCTTTTCCCAACCATATTGGAGTCGGCTTCCAGTCAAACCGGATTCAGCTGAATACAGTGTTTCACGTGGAGCGGCTGCCCACCAGACCTCCACAACCCATTAACTGGGTAACACAGTACTTCTTTGCAAGACTGGAGTCAAATTTACTGGCTTCTGACTATCCGTAACGACTGCCAAATATCTACAAATGACAGCTGGGACCAACGACTTAACGTGCTTTCCGAGGCACGAAGGAAACTCGGTATGTTAAGATGGTCACCCATCCACAGACCAACCTTGGCAAGCGTTGCTTAACCTTAAAGATATATATAGACAAGTCTTATAAAGTTCTTCAGTTGGAAAAAGGATGGACCGAAAGGTACTAACTTTTAGCACGGCTCTCTGAGCTCGTTCTAACTTTAATAGTACTGTTTCGGGGGCACCACCCCATGCGCAAATACAGTACATTAAAAGTGACTGACAAAGAATAAAATATGTACACTTAATAATTTGGGCTTCTGCGGTGTGGCGGAGAGGTTTAAATACAAAAATCAGCTTCCTGATTCTATTTGTGAGTGTGTCTATATGTGCTGAAAAGTTCAGGCTATCGTCAAGAGTCACTCCGAGACATTTAATAGTTCGATAACGTTCTAATTTAGGGCAGGTACAACATATCACATTGCCAGGCAGTAAACATGAGTGCGCTACTAAGTCGTCCGAATCTGACGGTTGAGTGGAGTTACGTAAGCTGTACGTAAGAATTTTAGTTTTATTTGTGTTGATTGTTAGAATGTGTTGAGCCATTTTAGAACATGATTAAGTCCTTTTTGAGCTGTGGCGAAGGCATCGTTCCAAGTGTCGCCAGAGAATGTAAGGACGGTGTCGTCAGCGAACGCTATTATTTTTCCATTTTCCAATTTCAGTTTGCAGAGTTGGTTTATGTAAATCAAAAATAGGGTTGGGCCAAGCACACTGCCTTGGGGGACTCCGAATGTCACTGGTAGTACTCTACTGAGGTAACTGTGTATCTTTTCAGACTGAGTTCGGTTTTAAAGGTAGTCCCTGAAGATGTTCAGTGATTGATCACGAAGCCCGAGCTCTTCTAACTTTATTATCAAGTCAGGATTCGAAACCGTATCGAACGCTTTTTTTAGGCCTAAAAATATTGACAGTACCTTCTTTTTCTTGTTAATATTTTTAGTAACATAGTCAATTAGGTCAATCACAGCGCTGCTCGTATGTCGATTTATTGCGTCTAAACTCAAACTGGTTTGGAGAAAAAGTTTTTTATCTTCCAGGTAATTCACCAGTCTTTTATTAATTAAGCGCTCTAGAATTTTGGAAATGGAAGGTAACACTGCAATAGGACGATAGTTATTTAGACATTTTCTGCTCCCAGTTTTGTGAATTGGGTGTAAGATGGCCTTCTTGAAGTACGTGGGGAAAGTGCCTGTATGAAGACAGAGATTAAAAATATGTGTGAGTAAGGGGACTAGTATCAGCGAGTAGCGTTTCAGAAATCTTGTTGGAATATTGTCCCAGCCAACAGCAGAATCTGTTTTTAGTGACATTATTAATTCCTCACCCTCTGCCTCATCGGTGTCTAACATGACGAATGATTGCAAGGTCGACGATGTGGAGGTAATGTCTGTTGGAATTTTATGACTCCCAGGTGAACCTGAAATGTTATCAGCAAGTTTCTTGTCGATATTGGCAAAAAACTCGTTTACCATGTCAACCGAGAGTTGAGGTGAAGTAGAAGAAGCCAATAAATCAGTGTTGGGTATATTTGGCTTGTCGGTATTAGTTACTCTCTTTATCACCTTCCAAATCTTTTTATTGTCTTTTGAAGCCTTGCTTAATTCTTTCCTGTCAAAGTCTCTTTTTAGTTTTTCGCTCCCCTCCCTCCTGGACCGCGAAAGCGTTTAGACATGTGCTCTGTGTTTTGTTCTATTTAATTTTATTAATTATTTTAAATTTCGTAAAAAGTACAGTACAGTAGCGCGCATAGTACAGTGGTGAATGTCGAGTCTGTGTGAGAAAAGGATAGCATCACCTGAGACGGAGATATTTGCCTGAGCTACATTGCTTCTACGCACGATAACGTCATCGCAGCGCTGACGCGCAGCCGTGCCAGGCGTGCCACAATTTTATAAGCGGTACCGGATAACAAGGAGTGGTCCAAGTGGAAAATTTATTGTTTATTTATTGAAACAGATGAATTTGAATTTGTGTTCTTGATAACCTTGAAAGCGTAATCAACGAGCTGCCACATCTGTATATGACGTCAACGTCCTTCACTGGAAGCGATCCTGTGTGGCTTTCATTCGGTGCGTATAGTTGGGTTTACTAAGCATAAACAACACTAATCTATCTGGGCATTACGATGCCACTAAAAAGAACACCGCCATATACTTCGAAGGACAATCTTAAGATGGATGTAAACCAGAGTTCCGCACCAGCCACGGACACCGACAACGAGAGTTCGAGTAATCCAAACTCCATCAGAACTCGTCCCCACAAGCGTCCCTTTGACGACGAAATGTCTGCTGTCATGTCGGAAATGAAAAAATCCCTTGAAGCTTTCAAATTGCAACAGAACCTTATACAAGAAAGTATAAATGGCATTCAGAAGCAAAACAGTGAAATTGGAAAATCTATGAAATTTATGGAGAAACACTATGAGGAAATGAAAGAAAAATTAATCTCAATGGAGATTGAAAGACGTACACACTTGTCCTACATACAAACTCTGGAGTCAAAAGTAGAAAACCTCGAGAGATCTCAAAAACAAGCCAGTATTGAGATACGGAATATTCCCTTGCAAAAAAGGGAAACAAAAGAGGATTTACTGAAGATAGTGTCAAAAGTAGGATTTGCGACTAAAATTGCAGTTCCTGAAACTCAAATTAGAGACGTTTTTCGACTAAATGTCGACAAAGGAGGGAACAGACCCATCATAGTAGATTTTTCTTCAGAGCTATTGAAAGAAAGGATTTTATCTTCGGTAAAAAATCACAATCAGGCAAATCAAAACAACAAACTTAACACCATTCACTTGGAACTTGATGGTCATCCGCAACCTATATATATTGCTGAATGTCTTACCCAAAAAGCAAGGAAATTGTTTTTTTTATTTAATTGTTTTTTTAAAACTCCCGAGCCAGATGGCTCGGGAGTTTTGTAGGAGAAACAGCTACCAGTTCTGCTGGACCGCCCATGGCAAGGTTTTCCTTCGCAAGAAAGTGGGCGCAGCGTCACATCGAATACACAAGGTATGTTTACCGATTTTTCCGTCAATTCTGGAACGATTTTAATATTAGGTCTTTACCTATGAAATTGCCGTTCTGCAGTACTGGCCATTTCAAATCAAAATATTTTTTGTTTGGCTTAGAATTCTAATTTCAAATTAAGTAATTTTATTTTAAAAACATGGTTTTTTTTTCCAAAACTAGTAATTTGTTTATTGATTAGTGTTACATTTTCATCGCATTTCAATCTTTTTCGTCATCACGGATACGTTAAAAATTCGAGTAATTATGGAATATGAATACCGTCGTGGCAGCAACGCGGCACAAGCGGCACGCAACATCAACGACGTTTACGGAGCTTACACTACAAACCAACGCACCACCTGTTATTGGTTTGCTCGCTTCCGTTCTGGAAATTTCGACCAGAAAAATGAACCTCGCGGTCGTCCGAAGACTTTGGTCGACAATGAAGAATTAACGGCGATTGTTGAAGCTGGTGATACACAATCTACGGCTGAATTAGCAGCAGCTTTCGACGTTAGCGTCAAAACAATATTGGTCCATTTGCGTCAAATTGGCAAGGTAAAAAAGCTTGACAAATGGGTGCCTCACGAACTCAATGATCGCCAGCGCGAAGTACGCGTCGAGACGTGCCTTACACTGCTCAACAGACACACAAATGAATGAATTTTTAACCGCTTTGTTACCTGCGATGAAAAATGGATTCTGTTTGATAACCGCAAGCGCTCAGCAAGTTGGTTGGATCCTGGTTCAGCACCTAAACAATGCCCTAAACGAAAACTTACCCCTAGAAAAGTGATGGTCACTGTTTGGTGGTCTAGCGCCGGTGTGATTCATCACAGCTTCTTACCAAACGGGGTGAGCATTACTGCAGATGTGTACTGTGAAGAACTGAACACAATGATGGAGAAGCTGGCACATCTCCAACCAGCATTGGTCAATCGCTCGTCTCCGCTGCTCCTGCACGACAACGCGCGACCTCATACTGCACAGTAGACGGTCTCCAAGTTGCAAGAACTGGGGTTGGAAGCTCTCCGTCATCCGCCCTACTCACCAGACCTTGCGCCTACAGACTACTACTTTTTCCAGAATTTGGATAACTTCTTGGCGGGAAAAAAGTTCAATACCCGAGAGGCAGTACAAAATGCCTTTGAAGAATTTGTTGCCTCCCGTCCAGCTGATTTCTTTAAGAAGGGCATCAATAAACTGCCACTGCGTTGGCAAAGATGCATTGATTGCATGGGTGATTACTTCGATTAATACAAATATAAAATACATGAAAAAAATTCGTTTAAATTTTTTCATACAAAACGGCAATTTCATAGGTAAAGACCTATTATTTTTTTTTATTCGAAAGCCTATACTCCTGAGGTGGTCCCATTGTCACCAAGTCAGAATCTGATGATGGGAACCCATGAAAATCGAGGGAAGCCCTCAAATTATATAAAAAAAAATATATACAATGTTTTTCATGAAATTTCTAACGCAATTCAGATATTTCTGCCTGGTAATCATCATTTCATGTTGCTGAGCTGATGATGGAAGGTTTAAGTCAGGATCTGATGATGTGATCCCATGAAAAATGTTTGTTCAGCGATATTTTCGCCAATTGTTAACCGATTTCGACGATTCTTTTTTTGAGTATTTTCTCGGACTAGTCTCATTTAAATTTGGTGAAGATCTGATGAAGAACTTAGGAGGTAGGCAACGGAACTCTGAAGAGTTCCGTTGCGATGAAAAATGGATTCTGTTTGATAACCGCAAGCGCTCAGCAAGTTGGTTGGATCCTGGTTCAGCACCTAAACAATGCCCTAAACGAAAACTTACCCCTAGAAAAGTGATGGTCACTGTTTGGTGGTCTAGCGCCGGTGTGATTCATCACAGCTTCTTACCAAACGGGGTGAGCATTACTGCAGATGTGTACTGTGAAGAACTGAACACAATGATGGAGAAGCTGGCACATCTCCAACCAGCATTGGTCAATCGCTCGTCTCCGCTGCTCCTGCACGACAACGCGCGACCTCATACTGCACAGTAGACGGTCTCCAAGTTGCAAGAACTGGGGTTGGAAGCTCTCCGTCATCCGCCCTACTCACCAGACCTTGCGCCTACAGACTACTACTTTTTCCAGAATTTGGATAACTTCTTGGCGGGAAAAAAGTTCAATACCCGAGAGGCAGTACAAAATGCCTTTGAAGAATTTGTTGCCTCCCGTCCAGCTGATTTCTTTAAGAAGGGCATCAATAAACTGCCACTGCGTTGGCAAAGATGCATTGATTGCATGGGTGATTACTTCGATTAATACAAATATAAAATACATGAAAAAAATTCGTTTAAATTTTTTCATACAAAACGGCAATTTCATAGGTAAAGACCTATTATTTTTTTTTATTCGAAAGCCTATACTCCTGAGGTGGTCCCATTGTCACCAAGTCAGAATCTGATGATGGGAACCCATGAAAATCGAGGGAAGCCCTCAAATTATATAAAAAAAAATATATACAATGTTTTTCATGAAATTTCTAACGCAATTCAGATATTTCTGCCTGGTAATCATCATTTCATGTTGCTGAGCTGATGATGGAAGGTTTAAGTCAGGATCTGATGATGTGATCCCATGAAAAATGTTTGTTCAGCGATATTTTCGCCAATTGTTAACCGATTTCGACGATTCTTTTTTTGAGTATTTTCTCGGACTAGTCTCATTTAAATTTGGTGAAGATCTGATGAAGAACTTAGGAGGTAGGCAACGGAACTCTGAAGAGTTCCGTTGCCTACCTCCTAAGTTCTTCATCAGATCCCGACCCATTTGCTATCATTTATTGAAATAAATGATAGCAAATGGATCGGGATTTCTGTAATCGCATGTTCATCGCTGTTGATTGTTTACACCAGTTCATAACATAATATCACGCCGGCACGCTGTGCTTGTGTGTGTGTGTGTAAAAACTTTTTAACAAAAAAATAAAACCGACTTCCAAAGACAAAACACTACAAAGTAAAAAATAACTTTAATTTCGGTAGTCGGTGTTCAAAAACTAAATAACCAAAAACACCGACTTCCGAAATTAAAGTTATTTTTTACTTTGTAGTGTTTTATATTATCTTGTCTACTGCATATTTTCGATTGTTTTTAATTCAAATTATACATATTACCTTTTTCTCATATTTAAAAACCATATGCATGTTTTACCACAATCTGAAGTACCTCATAAACTAAATCAATTAACTTCTGACACAAAACAAATTCCAAAAACACAATCACACGTTGTGAAACCACAAGCGAAGAGATGCTCACGGAGAGAAAATACAAAGTTTTCTTCTATGAGTATTTTAGTACAAACCGGTGTTAAAACTCGTGTAATTATTTGCAACACTTGTAAGACGTTAAGATACGCACTTTAGATTTTTTGCGTTACAATGTTGGATTTGCATAAAATTTCGAACGATATTGATTCTGTTCTAGTGTTGGATTCTAAGATCTGCTCCCCTGAAAGCTTAGTAAATCATATTGATTCATCCCGAACCGCTTTATCTGTAATGCACACCAACATTCGTAGCGTAGCTTGCAATTTTGATAGCCTTGTCGTTCTGCTTGAAAGAATTTGTATAAAGTGCGACCTTGTCATATTATTAGAAAGCTGGTTGAGTAAATCTCCGATTCCGCCTGAAATTGCTGGTTACACGTCATACTCTTCAGACTTTTTAAATCGGAATAACGGTGTCTTAATATACATAAAATCTGATATAAGACACAATAACTAAATCAGTGTTAGATGCCAACTGTCTTGTGTTGCAATATGGAACTGAGTATGCAATTGTGGCTGTGTATCGCTCACCATCATATCGAAATATAAATAGATTCTGCGGCAGCCTTGATCTGTGTCTTGCGTCACTGAAGTCCGTGAAATCAGTAGTAATTACTTAGACCAGATGGCTTATCACGGTTTTCGTCCTGCCCATGTATTTCCTACTCGTAATATTAGCTGTATTGATCACGTCATGCTAAGGTCGGATAGAATCACAGCTACATATGTGCTAGACTCATATATAACGGACCACGCGCCACTAGTTTTTTGTCTTGATTGCAAAATAAAAAGGCACACCCCCAAAACTTCTTTTATAAAGATTGATTACCCCTCTTTAGTCCTGGCGCTTGCAGATACAGACTTTAGTTCTGTTTATACTTCCACAGTGATGCCAATGTTTCCGCAAAAAACTTAATAAACATAATTTCGTCGGCTATCCTGGCACACTCTAACCAATAACTATCTCTCACCGTCAGCGTACTATCAAACCATGGTTAACTCCGGGCTTGATACGGTGCATCAGGCATAGGGACAATCTACATAAAAAAGCTAAATTATACCGGGACAATGCAATTACGCAAGTCACCTACACAAGATACCGCAATTTTCGCAACAATCTTTTAAAAAAAATAAAAATCAGTTACGAAAAAGCTGAATTCCACAAGAATAAAAATAATCCAAAGGGAATGTGGACTACTATTAATAAAATAGCCAACCTCAAGCAAACTTCACTTCCCCCCAGTGAGTTACTAACTCTCACTCCAGATCCATATGAGTCGATAAATTCAGTAAATAACTATTTTGCAGTAATCCGGAAAAATCTAGCTAAAACAATATTAAATAAACAGCATATTACTGGAAAACGGCCAAGCACATCAAATATTTGCTGTTTGTCTCAGTCTCCTGGAGATTCCATGGTTCTCTTTCAGACAGACTGTGAGGAGATAGAATCCGTTATAGTCACTCTAAAAAGTGATTCTGCAACTGGCACTGACAACATTCCAACACAGCTTATTAAAACTGCGAAGAGTAGTAAAAGTGGTGACAGAGACAGTGTCGGAAACTATAGACCAATATCGGTGCTAACCGTTATGTTCAAAATCCTAGAAAAATTATTAAACTGTAGACTAACAAAATTCTTACGCGGTGTCCTGCGTGAGCGACGAACGCGACGAACGCGATCAACTCAACGGCATACCCTACATGCGGCCTATATGACAGTCTGCGGCGAGACGCGACGTAACGCGCACTTGTTTTGAGGGCGACCAGATGCGACAACACGAACTATAACATTTTTCGCCCTAAGAAGAAAATTAATATATGTAATTGTAAGTTGATTCAGAAGCGTTGATCGCCGCAGTGCGTGAGCAAAGATTGTTGTGGGACAAAAAACATTAACATTATAGGAATCGTTTATTAGTACAAAGAAGTTGGAAGAATGTTGCCGAAGCAGTAGAATGCACAGGTAAGTTTTATTTACATTATTATTAAGTTTAGTAATTTACTCTTGCAATCATTTTGTTAATCGTTAGGTGGCTGGCTGTTCTTCTGGCCTGCCACTTCCGCTAAGTGACGAAACCTTCAATGTTCATTAAAATAATTCGCGAATATCTCTCTTGTATGTATGACTGCTTGACTTGAGGCATTATATCTTCTTGATCTTCGGAGATCAGGGGATGAAGTTGACGTCAAATTTTCGCAATTACTCTCAAGATCACGTATTATATTGTGAAGTAGAGTTATAGCTTTTATAGTGTTAATTGTATTTTCAATATCTGTCTCAATTGGCGTATTAAGTAATCCAAATCTTGACGCTATTGAACCAAAAGAACACTCAACGACCATCCTCGCTCGAGACAATCTATAGTTGAACCGCTCTTTACTATCTCCCTCACTGACATTTTTTTGTGCATAAGGCTTCAGAAGGTATGTTTTTAATGGGAATGCAGCATCACCCACAAATACAAAAGGCGCTTTAATGAGGGTATTAGGTAAAAAGTCGGGTTCCGGTATTTGTAATTTTTGATGTTCTATTGCTTGTCTTAAAGTGCATGCGTCAAAAACTCCAGCGTCGTTATCTTTTCCATAGGCCCCAATATCACCCATTATTTTATAGTTAGCATCAGTTAAGGCTAGTAATACAATAGAGAAAAATCCCTTATAATTGTAGTACATAGAACCAGATTTTTTTGGTTTCTTAATACGTACGTGTTTGCCATCAAGGCTACCAATGCAATTAGGAAATTGCCATTTCTCCCAGAAATCTTTTGCGATACTTTTCCACAGTTCCGTTGTAGGTATAGGCATATGTTTTATTACTAAAGTCTTCCAAATTGCAGTACACACTTCTTTCACTATGTTTGAAATGGCAGTTTTTGATATACGGAAATTGAATGATAACTTTCTATATGGAGTTCCAGTTGTGGAGTTTTAATTTCAGCTGATGATGTAAAAAAGAAGTGGAAGAATTTAAGAGATTCCTATAACAGAGAGCTTAAAAAAGTAGAAAAGCCAAGATCGGGTTCGGACGCAGATCAAAATGGTCAATATCAAGGCGATTGGCCACATTTTGAATCAATGCAATTTTAAAGACAATTTTGAAACCTCGTAAAACTACGAGTAATATTCAAAATAACATATTAGATGAAAACGACATTATTGATGATGATACAATGATGTCTATTCTTTCTGAGTAATCGGCATACAATACGCAAACCGATGAATCGCAGTTCAATACAGATGATACCAATTTGGCAACAATTGATGGCCCTACGACTGATGCTGCAACTCCACAAAATGCTATTTCGGCACAGATACTACATGATACCTCGACACCTGGACCGTCGTATACCCCATCGCGAGCTATTGGAATGTTGGCTAACCAAAAGGTACAAGAAGGTGCAGCAAAAAGTATTGGAGAAATCTTAATAACACTCGAACGAGAAAAGATAGACCTAATGAAGAAAAATTTAAATGAAGACGACGACGACTTCAACTGGTTCAAGTCTATAATGCCGTACATATGAAAAAGCTACCATCTCTGAATAAATTATTATTTCGGACTCGGGTTCAGGAGATGCTCATCAACGAAATATCAAAACTGAATACCCCATCAAACACAGAATCTTCAATGATGGGTTACTTCACTTCTGGTGATTCATCTTAGTGATAATTTCATAATAATTAAAATACATATTTTCAATAATACAATATTATGTAGTTTCATTTCTATGTAGGGGAGACCTGTACAAAACCGTATACCGGGGTAAAACAGTACAGCATGTCTATTCTTGTCAATAATTCAAAGTTCCCGCGCGCAAACTGCTCAGCGGCGTCGACCAATGGGAGCTATCTGTCAACAAACACTTGTCGCTGCAGGCACGCGCGTTATCAAAATATTCGATTTTATTGTTTTTCGGCGTACTTGATCTTAGTTGTGTGAAAATTCAATCAATAATAGTGAAATTTACATATATTACAGGTAAGTGTCCAATCAACTATGTTAAAGTGTGTGTATTTACTCGTAATTAACAACTGTTTGAGTAGGCAAAATTGGTTTGCGTATGTAGTAGTGAGTGATATATTCATACATTGAGCCTTGGGTCAAAACCGTACGGGGCAAAACCGGTCACTATACGATTTTGACCCGCACGAATGAATATAAACTTACTTATTTTTTTTTATTTTATGTGCAGTTAAAATGCCGCGTAATTATAAAAGGACTACTTCTAGACAAGAATGGGATCCGGATAACATGAAAAAAGCCGTTCAAGCCGTATTTGATGGCACCATGGGTTACTTGAAAGCGGCCAAAACTTTAGAGGTACCAAAATCAACATTACAAGATCGAGTAAACAGATTTAAACAGAACAATGATCTGGACGGTTCCACACGCAAAGGCTTGGGACGATTTAAGCCGATTTTTTCGACTTCCCAAGAACAAAGTCTAGTTGAACATGTCTTGATCATGGAAAAACGATTATTTGGTCTCACGACCAAATAATCTTCGACGCTTAGCGTATCAGTTCGCAGAAGCAAACAGTATTGACCATTGTTTCAATAAGGTTAATAAACTAGCAGGAGAAGATTGGTTAGCTGGGTTCATGAAGCGACACCCACAATTATCACTGCGTGCTGCCGAGCCAACGTCGGTGGCGAGAGCGATGGGATTTAACATGGTCAGTGTCAACAAATTTTTGGATACAAAGTGATATTTTTGTTGAGTGGTTGAATCACTTCATATCATCAGTAAAGCCTAAAAAAGAAGATCCTGTTCTTCTTTTACTCGATGCACACTCTACCCACACAAAAAATCTCCCACTGATCGAAAAAGCTAGGGATAATGGAGTTATAATTTTAAGTTTCCCCCCTCATTGCACCCACAGACTTCAACCGCTAGACGTGAGTATCATGGGTCCATTGAGCACATATTACACCCAAGAAGTAAACGCGTGGCTACGGAATAATCCGGGTAGAGTAGTGACACAATTCCAGCTGGCAAGACTTTTTGGAGCAGCGTACTGTAAAGCGGCTACTATACAGAACGCCGTGTCTGGCTTTACTAAAACAGGCATATTCCCAACGAACAGGACAGTATTCGGTGAAGCAGATTTTGCCGCGGCTGAAACAACGGAAATACCTTCTACAACACCATCAACTTCTTCTGCGTCAATCGTTCACTCAATATCATCAATTTCTCCGCTACCGCCGCCAGTTCCTACTACGTTGAATCTAAACCGTGTAACAGTGTCTCCGGCGGATATAATGCCAGTTCCTAAAATAAGCGTGGACCGAAAAAGAGCAAGCGATCACCGAAGAGGAAAAACTGCTGTTATCACTTCCTCCCCCTACAAAAATGAGTTGATAACCATCTCACAAAATAAAACTCCTAAGCTTAATTTGAATCAACCGTCTAAGACCAAAAAACCAAAACAAAAAATAATAAATGATAACATTTGCTTGTACTGCCTCGAAGAATACGGTTCAAGCCGCGTGGATGAAGGTTGGGTGCAATGTACGGAGTGTAAAGGTTGGGCTCATGAAGGCTGTACAGGTTATGACTCAGAGGATTTAGATAATTTTGTATGTATTGGATGCGTTGCTTCTAGATAATCTCTGGGGCAATATCGTATATAATATACGGTTTTGCCCTTGTGTCGGGGCAAAATCGTAATTAGAAGAAGTTTAATAATTTTTGGTTTTTATTGTTTAATATTTTAATTATTCCAAATATGTGCAAGTGATTATGTTCCTTAGGAGACTGACTAATTATAATTGTTGAGTAAATAAATTTGTGTTTTGAGATTAAAGACCTACAACCCTAAACCCTTAGCTATACGATTTTGACCCGGTCTCCTATACTCACCGCAATGTCAAGAGTAATCTTTCTTCAATAGAAATAGGTTTTTGAAAATTTGTTGTTTTTAATTGAAATTCAGACTTAATATAAGCAATAATGTAATCGAAAGTAGACGGTAACACTCCACAATATTGTTTAAACATTTTAGAATCATTTCTAAATTTTGGATATAAATGATGGAACTCGCCAAATTCTTTGTAAAAATATTATATTTGTTTTCTTTCTGTGCTTTTTACGATATTTTTTTAATAGTCAAATTGTGTTTAAAAGCAATATGTGTTAATCCAATTTGCTAACAAAGTTTTTGCAGGCGTTTAAGTGATCTCGCTTCGATGATGGGCGGGTCCAAAGCCGGTAATGAGGGGCGGAGCTTACCGGCCGGCCGTTGATAATGAATCACCTCTGCGATGGTTATGCGCTCCTAGCACTTGAGTCGATATTTGTTGACTTTAAATATTCATTTTTGACTTATTTAAATAATTTATTTGATATTTTTTAATAGATTTACGAGCACAGAATTCACGTCCACATGCTATCGTGGTCCAAGGGGAAGGGGACAATATTGTTGGGAAAAGGCTAGGCAGATGCTAATTAGTAATTAATAAACTCAAATTCAGAATCATAGATAATTGACATTTAAATTGCCCTTACTCAACTATAAACTTTACAACCATTTTTAACATGTATTCTATGTTGATTTTTAAAACAAAAAAAAAGCTTGAGAATAGGCTTTTTCTCGAAATGGAACAGTTAAAGCTGGTACTATTATTATTTACAGTTTAATATATGTCCAGAAGATATTCCTTACTTGAAAACTTCATCACAATATTTGCATTTATGCGTGACTCCCTTATGTGACCCTTGATGCTGCTTGACAGTAGTTCTGAAATATGAACCTTGTATCAATACATATAGAGTATACTTTTGAAATAGGTTTTTAACTCAAACATTTTTGGCTCAAACCGAACCAGTACTACAGTAATCGTGCAGCCTCACGAGGAGCTCCGGCGCCCGGCGCCCGCACCATAGGCATCATGGATAACGTTCAAGTGGCACCTGCCATTGTAATGTGTACTCTCGCGTATTATAAATACGTGCGTTTTTATAACGTCACGACACGAACTGAAGTGAGACGAGTAATGTAGTAAGACGCTTCGTGTCTTCGGGACTACGACTGGAGGTCACCCGATGCGAGCCGAGGTTACACGAAGCGAAGCGAAGTGCCCTTCTACACTATAGTATTCGATCAACTTCGCGAGTAGTGTAGTGCAGGCTTATGGCTTTAAGCCTCGTATCGACTAGGCAACATTTGACGCGTGACATGATGTACAACATTTTGCTCATCATGTTGAACGGCAACGAGGAACTTTCTTTAGTAACATTGTCAATATTGCGCGCCTGCTGGCAACGTAACGCGTTATTGTGCACGTTGCTGAACATGTTGCGCGTCTAATGTTGCCTAATGGATACAAGATTTTTTTTTAAGGATGCGAAAATCATCAATGATTATTTTGATTTAGTATCTTTATTTTATTCAAAACTAATGGAATACCTATAAAAAATATAATGTCCACAAGTGGGCAATGTGTTTTATTTATTACACGACTGCCCAAGAATAGGAGTGTAATATTTTTTATGTTTGTATATAACTTCTAAATGCCTGAACCGACTTAAAAGTGTGTGGTATTGTTAGAATCCTGATGTCATTCCAACTGTCAAAAACCACCGTTGTGCACGTTGCTGAACATGTTGCGCGTCAAATGTTGCCTAGTGGATACAAGACTTTTTTTTAAAGATGGGAAATCATCAAATGAACCCTCCCGCTCTGGGCGGAGCAGAAGGGAGTGTCAGACTCTTACTGACCAAAACCCATCCGTGTTCCTCCTAGTACCCGCCGCGTTCCAGGGCCGCGGTGACTCTTTCGAACGAAGTCCGCAACAGTGGATATGAGACTTAACAAACAAAGTTGCACAACATTGTTTCAGCAACCTGTTATGTGTTGCAGGAAAACAGAAGCTGTGCAACTTTCTTTCCTTGTTGTGTATAAATTGTAATCACAACATTTACTAACTTCTCCATAGTATGTAACCTTAAAACTATCACTATTGTCACTAATGTAGCATATTAGATACTAGTTGACCCGCGCAACTTCGTTTGCGTCACTGTTTTCATTTTTTTCTGTTTTCTGCTCCGCTCCTATTGGTCTTAGCTTATATAGCCTATAGCCTTCCTCGATATATGCGCTATCTAACACTGAAAGAATTATTCAAATCGGACCAGTAGTTCCTGAGATTAGCGCGTTCAAACAAACAAACAAACTCTTCAGCTTTATATATTAGTATAGATTAGTATAGATTGAGCGCTGTGTACAGTAATAATTGGACTTCAGATTTATGTGTTGTATTATATTGTCATAGCTGTGCTGAATTATCTTAGTCTGTATTCTGTCACTGTACAGGTTAGTACTTACATATTGCTAGAGTTGTACGGACATAAATTACAAACATATCTCTTGCCGTGGTTCAGGGCGTGTCTTTGAAGGTTTCGTTTCGTTTTGAACCTGTACTTGCAGATTTTGCACTCTATATCGCCGAGATTCTGCGGACAAAGCACACAAATTAAGAATATTTCTATTAAATAACATACTATGATACTACACAATATGATATCGACTTGGATTTTGCGAAAAGGATGACTTTTAAAATAAAAAAATAACGCATAATTAAATTATATTTTTTAAAGTCAGGACATGTCAATAGCAACTCGGGATTCCAATAGGAATCGTGGAATCTTTACAATAGAAAAAAATCGTGTTGTCCAGTAAGGACAGTTGCGACATGCGACTTTAACGCCATTGACATAAGGTTTAAACTCCAATGTATATCTTACCGGGGAGTGTTTATTTTTTATTTATTTATTTATTTACACAAAACAAAGGATTGTGGTACACGTTAAAAATACAGTTTTACAAAAAAAGTACTATCTTTACAAACGTGTGGGTGAGCACTGCCCTCCTAGCTAGGTTATGGAAACCTGTGTTAAGGAGAAGCAGTCCGGTCTCTTAAGGTAAAATGACGTAAAGGTTACATAGTGCTTAAGATGTTACTGTTACAATTTCGAAGAGTGAATTAGACCATTAAAAGTTTAAGATTAGTTTTGTTATCATTAAAGTAAAAAATTAAGATAAAAAAGAAAATAAAAAACAAGATAAAAAAATTAAGGTAAATATGTGTGTTTGTGTGTGTGTGTGTGTGTGTGTGGTGTGTGTGTCTGATTGGGTGTGTGGTGTGTGTGATTGGGTGTGTGGTGTGTGTGTGTGAGTGTGAAGTTTTTGAAAATCATCACCTATGTTAAGATTTGTTCAGTTTCGTCATATGACTTATTTTGGAGGTACGTTTAGTGAGGTGATGTTTCCAGGCATGCGTGTTGTTGAAGCCCAGGTAGCACTGGTGGCATTTGTAAGGACAAATTCGACATGCGACTTAAACTTCATTGACATAAGATTTAAACTCCAATGTATATCTTACCGGGGAATGTTCATACGTGTTGTTGAAGCCTCTGTAGCACCGATACAGAGACATGCGACTTTAAACTCATCAACATAAGGTTTAAACTCCAATGTATTTCTTACCGGGGAGTGTTTGGTGAGGTGATGTTTTCAGGCATTCGTGTTGTTAAAGCCACGGTAGCACTACATACATTTATATGGACAGTCGCAACATGTGACTTACACCATTGACATAAGGATTAAAATTCAATGTATATCTTACCGGGGAGTGTTTGGTGAGGTGATGTTTCCAGGCATGCGTGTTGTTGAAGCCCCGGTAGCACTGGTGGCATTTGTACGGACAGTCAAGGTAGTTTGACGATTGCTTACGTTTGTTCATTTCTTCTAACTGGTCTTCGAGCTGTAAGTAAGAAGTAATTTCATAAGAACAGATCCATCCTAGGTTTTCTGTGTTTCAATTGACCGCCGCTAATTGACTGTTTTTTAGTTTTAAGTCCTTTTATGTTTTACTTATTGGTGTGATAATGCCTTTTCCCAACCATATTTGGGTCGGCTTCCAGTCAAACCGGATTCAGCTGAATACCAGTGTTTTACGTGGAGCGGCTGCCTACCAGACCTCCGCAACCCATTAACTGGGTAACACGGTATTTCTTGGCAAGACTGGAGTCAGATTACTGGCTTCTGACAATCCGTAACGACTGCCAAAGATCTACAAATGACAGCCGGGACCAACAGCTTAACGTGCTTTCCGAGGCACGGAGGAAACTCGCTATGTTAAGATGGTCACCCATCCACAGACCAACCTTGGCGTTAAGCGTTGCTTAACCTTTAAGATCGACCCGTGCGGCTGTTATTATCTAGCCACGAGCTCCTCGATTTGTCTTTGAAATCATTAAAAACAACAAATCGTACAATATGTCTTGCTTTTACTATGTTATTCTTGTGTTAAGATATCACAGCGACTGTACATATTTTGTAATAAATACATTGCTCCTTATCCACCACCTAAGTTAGTCACTAAGTGTTTGAACAAGCAATGTAAAAATCACACGATACTTTAGTATGCGCATTCATCGCGTATTACGGCCGCTGTTTTCCGCGACGAGTTAGTGAAGTCCATTGTGCAGATCACCTTACGTAGATTATCGGCAAAAATGTGGATTGACGAAGGAAATCTTGCTAAAATAGTTTATTTTTCAATTTGTTAACTGTTTTTACTCGGTTAGAAGATCAAACAAGAACGTTTTTTTTACTGAATTTACTTATTATAAAGCGTAGTAGAGAAATGCGTAACTAACTGTCGTAAATTAAGTTAATTCAATTTTAGTAATCGGTGGAGTGTTTATAATATTTTGTGGACATGCCATTTTTTATTTATTTTTATGACCCCAAAAACCTTTTTTGTACAATAATAAATGGAAGATTCGATAACTTTCCGATTTAGTCAATCCTAGTGATTATAATTTAAAAAAAAAAATGCTTTTGCACAGCACAACGATAGCGTGCGCTGTTTTTGTGTGGGTAAGTTGTACGGTGCATAGTTAATACACCGTGTCTTTGAAGAGATAAGGTTTATTATTGATTGTGTAGTACGTTCTGTTTTGAGGAATGCGGGTGTGTGCGGGACTGCGTATCTATTGCTTTTACTGAAGTGCATGTGTAGTAGTTGCCGAGTGGAAGGGATATACTGGAGACATAGGGTTCCGATACCATTTCGTCTACCGGGCCATATCTCCTTATTTATTATATCTATGCGCCCTATACAGGTAAATTGAAAAAAAAAACCCGAAACCTCTTAATCCTGACTTCGTATCATGACCCTGGACAACATTTGTTTTACGACTTTTCAAAATTCGAAACATTTTTTTCCCATACAGAAAAATATAATTAAAAATAATTTCATGATTGTTTACTATAGCTAATAAATAAAAAAATCGCGTGCATATTACCTATTTTACAGCTCTACGTGTTACAAATCAATTTGATATAGGTACGTCATAAGTGTGAACAAAACCACAAGACAATTACTGCTACACAGTAGAACCGACCGTCGGACCATAAGACGATATGCATGAAGAACACGACACTGCACTGGGTACACCTACACCCAGTACTGAAAGAAGCATAGCTTAATAGGGTGAGTATGTTAATACGGAACGCAGCACAGCGCGATATCATTAAAGCTAAACAATATCAACCTTGAATTTGTTGAAATAAAGTTGAAAATAAATCAAAATCCATTAGCCCTCGAAAGGTTTATTTATTTTGCCTTTATTGCAATAAACGCAAGGTAGATATTTCATTAGCGCTGCACTGCGCCGCGCTACGAAAACAGCGCCGGAAAAAAAAAACGAAATACACAATCTACATACCGACAGTGTAATAACATTGATCAAATCATCAGTGTTGTCATCACATTCTGTGTCATCCTTCTTGACTTTGACTGAACTCTTCTTAGCAATTGTCGTACGAGTCCTCTTTTGTCTTACTCGCTTTTTGGACTGGGCTGTCTGGGATTTCTTGACTGTCAATTTTGGCTTCTCGACTGTTGTGTCGGGAAACTGTAAGAAAAAAAAATGTAATTTCATAATTTTGCTAGGCCTATTAGAAAGGTATTTCTTGTGGACAGGGCAAAAGATAAAAATTACGTGTTCAGTTGGGAGACCCCTGTCAGGAAGGGTATAACACAAAAATCGTTAGTGTTGTTACATTTTCTCCCGAATCACGCCTACCGTACACCTACCATAGGAACTTTGATCCACAAAAATATCTGTGTTTAATTTCTATTAATTGACAAATTAAAAAATAATAGTTACTTGTAAAGCATTGGCGAAAGCACTCATGAACACTGATCATAGCGTATTCCAATTGAGAAGGGCAAGACTTGCTTCAATCTGAAGCTATTCTAATTGCTATTGATGTGCTAAATCTCAAGAACTGCTTCAATGATGACAAACAAAGTTAGAGTGAACAGGCTCCTTCTGGGTAGGCTCGCTCCATCGTAGACTTTGTCTCTGTCATCTCTGACATAGACTAGAGTCAAGAGCAAAAAAAAAAACAAATTTATTTAATGGCTGATTGTAAATAGAGAAAAAAAGTTTGCAAAGCAACTTAGAATAATATTTTCAACCAAAAAACCTACCTCTGGACTATCAGACCCTTCTTCAAGATCCGTCTTCACTAAAATCTCAACCTTCTCCACTTCATGTATTTTCTTCTTATCACTCTTCCCACATCCCTCATCATCATCATCAGTTGAGCTATTATCAGGACTGATGTGATCAGGAACATCAATGTCATCATGATCCTCTTGCTTGATAACTTCTATGACAAAGTGCGGTCTTTCGAAGCTGATACATTCTGTTGCGCTATCCTGGTCTATGTTTATGTTAGTAACATTGTAAACTGCAAGGAGATTTTTTCGGGGGATGGATTTTATTGCTGGACGTGTTAACTGGAAGATGTAATAAACTTAATTAATAAAGAGCTAAGAAATGCTGGCTTAACCACTTACAGGTATTCATGACAGATTGGTTGGAGAAGGCAATCAACCTGGCAATTGGGCTATGTAGGATGATAAAAATTAAGGTCTAAACTAAAAAGAATGGTTTTTGATTTTCGAAAAATTTTGTGAAATAAACATTCACAAAAATCATCAGGATTTTTTTATTTTCTAAGGACAACTTACTTATTGATGTATATTCATTAGTTAAAAGAGTGTTTACTAATATCTAAGTTGTGGAACTACATATTGTTCATATCAGCCTCAATATTTTGCCATGAAGAATACTTCATGGCAAAATATTGAGACAAGGCATAACAGTTGCTTCGAGCTTAAAATATTTAAGCCCGAAGCATCTATTATGGTGGCCATTTCTATAAGCACATGTTACCTTTCCACAATCATCAATGATTCCACAAAGCAGACCCTGGCTCCGCAGACACTTCTCTCTAAATAAATAAAACTTCTTCACGAGAGCTGCACACTCGTAGCAGGCATATGGTGGCAAGTTGGTGAATAAGGGCTGGAAATAGAAGGCAGGACAAGTTATAGTTTGTATAGTTAAAGTGTTATTATTACACTAAAGAGTTTATAGCCTAAATAAAACAAATTTAGAAATTATGTAAGGCTTGCAGTGGCTAATAGGCTAGATGGAAACCTTTTAATAAAATGACTATTAAATATTATTTTAATGTATTTGTAACCAGATAATCATTTATAACAAACTTACTTTATTTTCTATCATGAATGATGCAAAATAAGATTCTAATGGGTATGCCGACAGATCCTGCATTTTCACATCCATATTCAAACAAATACGGCACACTTGAATGTCCCCCATGTTCCATGAATATCTATAAATCTTATAAAATAAATAATTCGTGGCTCTACAAAGAGCTTGGAACACTTAATCATTATTATTTTCACAAGTCATATTTCCAGGATGAATGTCCGTCCAAGCATAGCTTTATGTAAAGAAAATAATATAAATGTACGTTTATGTATCATAAAAATAATAAACATACGATAAACACATGACTTTTATTCATAAAATGCTGAAAATAAACAATTTTCATCACTCGACAAGACGCTAAAATCCGAACTATTTGAGTTGTCAAATCTTCGCTGTCTGTCACTTTGACAACGAAAACGTTTTATTGTTAAAGTCATTTAATTTATCACAGAATGAAAATAAAACGTCGTGTTATAAAACCATGATTAGGTTTTTAGAATGCATTTAGCACTCTTCAAACAAATACACAGGTTTTTTTTTGCCATAATAATCATCAAACAAAATCATGGATGTTTAATGGAACATGTAATGGTTTGCGTTTTGTTCTGTTAATAGCAAAAAAAAATGTTACGCGGGTTAAACCCCATAACATTGGAGAGGGTAGGCAGCTAGGCAGGAAGAAGTTAGTTTCTATTCTCCCTGAAGACCGCGGAAGTTGACTTATGTATAAGGAAGATAAAAAGGAACAACTCAATTTTAACAGGCAAAAATAACGCTTTGTTATTTAACTTAAAAAAAAACCAATGCTAAACAATCAGCGTCTTTAGAAAACAGTTTTAAAAGAAGCCTTGAAACTTACAGTAGGTACCTAGTATTCATACAGTCATTTTTATTTTCATTTTATGTTCTACGTAGGCACACAAAAGGGGGAACATGACTCATTGATATTCAATTCTAAGAAAGGAACCTATTCTAGAAATTCGTCTTGCACTTGGGATCAGAATAAACTGGTGGAAGTATAAAAATGAAAAGTAACCACTAGGATTTGACCCCGTTGCCGAACAAAAACCGCGGTTAGTTATGCAGGCTGAACTTGTAGGTACCTACTATACTATATCTATATGTATGTACGTACCATATAGGTATAGATAGATACCAACTTAGGCATAGAATGATGCAAACCGGATCTCTACCACCAAACGAGTTTTGATAGGTATCAAATTCAAAATTCAAATTCAAATTCAAAGCATTTTATTTCAAATAAACCATTCACAGGCACTTTTGAAACGTCAAGGTCGGTCAGTCAAAAACATGGAAGCTATTTGCACGTTCCAAAGCGTAGATCTCTATGGAGAAGAACGCGCAAGAAACTCCACGGACACTCTTTTAAATCATGTTCTGTTTTACAACATTCCAAGTTACATATACTTGTTGCTTCTGCATGTGAGGACAATGCAAAGGAAAAAAAAAAGGGCTTATTATAAGAATTTTAAATTTAAAGATTAAAATAAGCCAATGGCAGTTAAGAGATGACCAGTCTCAACCGACGGCGCCTGTTCACGAACATGACGCGTGAATCGGCACCTTTTAGCTCAACCATTTCGAAGGGAACCGAATGATCAAACCCACGCGCCGCCATCAGCGAGACATTTGAGTGAGCATGACATGCTCTCAACCACCATGCTCGTTCATGTCCAACAAGTAAAACTATAACTACTCACATAAAATGTAAATGGTTTCATGGTACTCACATTTACAAAATTTGAAAAATATGCTTCTACTTTACACAAAACTATGGTTGTCAATGACCAAATAATGAAAAATAAATTAATAAAGAGAACGATTAAGTTCTTACATCAAAAATAACAAATAAGTATTTAATATAATAATATAATTTGTATGTATATAAGAATAAATAAACGAAATAATGTAAGAACCTCTAAAATCTATCTATCTACCTACAATGCATTACTTATACTAATTATGAATGTTTTATCTCATCGCTACCACATATAACATAATACTAGCGTCGTTACCTACCGACTTATTTATGGAGTAGGAGATATAATATGAGTTTCAGATTAATAAGTAGGTGTCCGAGAACTCGCGGACGTACTTGCGAAGCGTCGGGTCCAGTGCACCTTCCTTCAGGAGACTCGTTGGAAGGGAAATAAGTCACGTGACATCGGGCAGGGGTACCGGCTAGTGTACACCGGATCACCAACGGGCAGGGGCGGAGTGGCCGTGGTGATGTCTAAGGACCTTCAGGATGGACTGGACGAGTGCGATGCGAGTTAGGGTGCTGATCGAAGGGTCGGTAACGAACCTAATCAGCGCCTATGCTCCTCAAACTGGTTGCTGTGAGTCTGAAAAGGAGGCCTTCTGGGCATGAGTTCGAGGACGTATTACGCGCTATTCCGAATTTCGAAGGTGTTTTGGTTGGGGGGGATCTCAACGGTCACGTAGGTCAGTTTGCTGGAGAGTACGGACGTGTTCGCGGTGGTTTTTGTTATGGCCAGCTAAATGCAGAGGGAGTCAATATACTCAGCACCTGCGCTGTGTCTGATCTAGCCATCGCGAACACATTCTTTCAGAAGAAGCCCCAGCATCTTATTACGTACCGTAGTGGTGCCTACTCAACCCAAATAGATTACCTGCTGGTGCGACGGTGCCACATTGGCAAGGTTACCAACCGCAAAGTCATACCAGGCGAAAGCCTAACGGCTCAACACCGCCTCCTTGTCCTGGACTTTGCGGTTGTACCGAAAAAGAAAGTGACCGAAAAACGCAAACCCCGCACAAAGTGGTGGTTGCTTGATGGTCCTAGGCAGTCGGACTTCATCAGTGCTCCGCATGAGACCGCTCAAGTGATCTGGAGTGATCCTCATTCAGCAATCACCGATGCGGGTAAGCGCGTCCTTGGCACTTCTCGTGGTAGCCGAACCATACAAAAGGAGACGTGGTGGTGGGATGACGGGGTGCAGGAGGCGACTCGGAAGAAGAAGGTTTTATTTAAACAGTGGCAAGGGTCCAACTCTCCGGATGACAGGGAGGCATATGGAGCGGCTAAGCGCGCTTGCAAAAAAGCTGTAGCCAGAGCCCGCAGCAAAAGTCTGGCGCCCTTATACGACAAGCTGGAAACTGCGGAAGGGCAAAAGCTGATTTTCAAGCTGGCGCGTGCCCGGGAGAAATCTACACGGGACATTAGCAAATGTCTCTGTGTAAGGGACGCCTAGGGTAAGCTGCTCTACGATGCCTCCTCTGTTAAGGAGAGATGGTGTACATACTTCGCGGAGCTGTCTAACAAACAGCATCCCCATAACCTTCCTCCCGAACCGCCTCCTAACCTTGGACTTATTTCCCCTATTTCCCCCGACGAAACCAGCATTGCTCTTCGCCACATGAAGAACCGGAAAGCGGTCGGGCCTGACAATGTGCCAATTGAAGTGTGGAAGGCGATGGGCCCACATGGTGTGAACCTTCTGACGGATCTTTTTAATTGCATCTTGATCACCAAGGAAATGCCGAACCAGTGGCGATTTAGCCTGATTATTCCTGTTTACAAAGGCAAAGGTAGCGTACAGGATTGTAGTAGCTACCGCGGTATCAAGATCATGTGCCACACCATGAAGCTCTTCGAGCGCATCATTGACACACGGCTCCGTAGCGAGTGTGCTGTCTCTGAGTGTCAATATGGCTTCCGAGCGGGTAACAGCACCATGGACGCAGTGTTCGCCTTACGGAATCTGGCTGAGGCATACAAAGAGAGAAGGAGAGCTTTGCATATGGCCTTTTTAGACCTGCAGAAGGCCTTCGACTGTATACCTCGGCGGTCCATCTGGTGGGCACTGCGCTTCAGGGGCGTTCCCGAGGCCTATATTGACATTATTAGAGACATTTACCGCGATTCCGTGTCCTCTGTCCAGACCGCTGTTGGCGAATCGAATGGCTTCCCAATATCTGTTGGCGTTCACCAAGGCTCGGCTCTTAGCCCGTTCTTGTTTAACGTAGTGCTCGATGTAGTTACGGCAAACATCCAGGATCACGCTCCATGGCTAATGATGTATGCCGATGACATCGCCCTCGTTAATCAGAACAAAGCCCATCTTGAGCGCAAAGTCAACATTTGGAAGGACACGCTTGAAAACGGTGGTCTGAGACTAAATGTGGCGAAGACTGAGTACATGTCCTGTGGCAGCACGGATTCAAACACCATCCGAATAGGTTCGGACTTGATCAGAAAGACCGATATGTTCAGGTACTTTGGATCCGTGCTGCACGAGTCTGGCAACGTGGACGACGATGTCCAAGCACGTATAGGCGCGGTTTGGGCGAAATGGCGCGAGGAAACGGGCGTTGTATGCGACTGCAAAATGCCTCCGAAGCTCAAGGGGCAGATATATAAATGCATCATACGGCCTGTCCTACTGTACGGGGGCGAGTGTTGGCCAGCGCTAAGCAGACACACCCAGGAGCTTCGCGTCACGGAGATGAAGATGCTTTGGTGGATGAGTGGCGTAACGCGATCCGATCGCATACACAACTCTTACATCCAGGGTAGTCTTGGTGTCCGTGACGTGGGGGAAAAACTGCAATAGTGTCGACTGCGATAGTATGACCACATCATGTGCCGCCCTATGGAGTACGTTGGTCGCAGATGCATGAATATGGCTGTTCTTGGGGCTAGGTCCCGTGGTCGCCCTCGTAAGCGCTGGCTGGACGTCGTCAAATCCGACATGAGAGCCAATGGCCTGACTGAGAAGGATGTTCAAGATCGGGCAAAGTGGAGGAAGCTAAGTAGGAAGGCGGACCCTGGCAATAGCCGGGATTAACGCCAGGTGGAAGAAGAAGAAGACCTACACCTACTTATTAATCTGAAACTCATATTTAAATATTTATGACAAAAATATTTGTATGGAGGCATAGAATCGGAAGATCTCTAAAAGATTCAAATCATTGGTCGATCAGTCAAAACATGGAAGCTATTTGCACGTTCCAAAGCGTAGATCTCTTTGGACAAGAACGTACAAGAAACTCCACGGACACTCTTAAATCATGTTCTGTTTTACAAAATTCTAAGTTACATAATTATACTTGTTGTTGCTTCTGCATGTGAGGACAATGCAAAGGAAAAAACTTGTTATAAGAATTTAAAAAAATATAAAGATTAAAATAAGCCAATGCGATGACCAGTCTCAACTGTCGGCGCCCGTTCGCGTACATCCATCCGCGGTTGGATCATTCGGTTCCCTTCGAAATGGTTGAGCTGAATGGTGCCGACACACGCGCCATCAGCGAGACATTTGAGTGAGCATGACATGCTGTCTCAACCACCATGCTCGTTCATGTCCAACAAGTAAAACTATACATAAATATCTACTTACTTAGGGACCATTCATTTACTACGTATGAAGATTTAGGTAGGGGTCGATCATGCATGTCTTAGTTTTTCATACAAGAGGATGGGAGGAAATTTTGATAATTTTACGTAAGATCACAAAATGTTATGTAGGTTAAGATTAATGGTTAAAACCAAGTTTATTTCTACCAAAAAGTAAAAAATACTAGCACAAAGGTGCTAGTATTTTTATAAATAAATATTCCTAATAAAAATTTGCTTTTGAAAAATAAACCCTTAACAAAACCAAACTCAAAATCATTTTTTGACGTGATTACCTACGTCTTATAAATCTATGACCGCCGCGCCGGCTATACACATTCCGAGAGCGAGAGCGCGAAACAAGCGATATAGAGGCACGATCGATCGGCATAAGCGTTCGGCTTGTTTGTTATGAATTCTATTGTTTTCTTATGATGTTATCACGTAAAATTTTCGTCCGTAGACTGACTTTACAGACAACCATTTTTTTACTCAACATTCTTACGTAATAAAAATGAAACAAAAATGATTTTTTCTTATTAAGGGCTTCCCCCTCAGGGGTAAAAACTAGCAAAAATAGTCTTACGTATGTAATAAAAGAATGGCGCCTTAGGTACTAGTTTGGTAGCAGGAATAACATGGAACAATAAATAGCAATAGGGCATTCTTTTTGTGCGTTAGAAACTGGCTTAGGTACCTACGGTATTTCGTAGGACTAACGCGCAAGTCACTTTTCTTGGAAAATTAAAAGTGATTAATTATTGAACTGATTGAAAGAAAATTTAATACGCACACCTAGGTACGCAAGATGCCTAGGTTTAAATGCCTGTAAGTCAAGTCGTTATACTTTTAACCTCTCGGGTTCTTTTAAGAACAAAATATTTAGAAAATTTAATTTTTAGAACTTTACGCGAAAAAGCAAATGACCATCAATAAAATCTTAATACAGTCAACAGGACATAATAAAATTCTTACAGACGCCAGAACATAAATCTACCTAAAAGTGTTAAATTTTCGCAATCAACCTTGAACCTAATCCTTCAGCGATATAGTTGAAATCTATTAAAGATTGTAGTAACTTGATGTGCTGGCATACCTAGCCACGGAGGTACTTACCTAGGTAGGTACATAGGAGAGCCCGCATATTCATCGATCTGCGCGCGGCGCAGTAGCCATTTAGCCATAAGCCCTTTAGCGTCATAATGATGACGTCTAGTTAACTACGTAGCCTAAATTCAGAGAGTTATGATTTGTACTTGTCGCCTCGTTTTCTGTGAATGCAACTATCAATAACTAATGAGCATAGTTTTGTTCCATCACTATTGGGACCTCACGCTCAGCCTCAACCACTGATAATATGAAATTCGGACGGCTTTATTTTTTAGGGTTCATTACCCAAAAAGATCTCGGAAAAAGACGGACGGACGGACGGAGGGACGAGCAACGGAGGCTTAGTGGGTTACGGGTTACCAGCGGAACCCTGTTACTAAGCCTCCGCTGCCCGTCCATCCGCCTTTTTTTTACTATTGATAGGCATACGTTTGACCACTATCTCACCAGATGGTAAGCGATGATGCGATCGAAGATGGAGCACGCTTGCCTAGAAGTAAACTTATTCACTCTTGACTTAAAGACTCCCAAGTTGTAGATATCAGGCAACACAGATTCTGGCAGGGAATCCCACTCCTTAACCGTACGCACTATGAATGTGTTCCCAAAAAGTGTTGTGCGTGTGGATGGGATGTCCACCATGTACCGGTGGCGCATCGCCGTTCGTCTTGTTGTTCGGAAGGAATGGGCTTGGCCGAATTAAATTATGCAATTCCGTCGTACACTCCCCAAAATGCAACCGATAGTAAACCCGACAGGCCAGCAACTTGGCGTCAATACTCAAGATTTTGGAGCTTCGACTTGACGAGCCTATCATTGCCGATGATCCTCTTGCCTCGACGTTCCTCAATGGACTCAAGGGCATCAAGCTGGTATCTGGCAGATCCGTCCCAAAGATGAGAGCAGTACTCCATACCCGATGAAACTTGCGCTTCATAGAGTTTGAGCAGCTAATCCGGCGTGAAGTACCGGCAAAGGTGAGAACCTTTGCTAGGATTCCCAGCCACTTGAGCCTTTGCCTCTATGAAAGGGCCAAAATTCGGATCTGCGACCCACCAGCTCGTGCGTCGGACACGCATCTCTCAGCAACAGTGCTGTCATCTGTATACCCAAAGGTAACGGGTTTTAGCAGATCATTATTATGCTGCAGGAACAATGTTGCTGAACAAGAGCACCGGCCCTTGAGGAACCCCAGCATTTATATCCAGCAGTCCATACGAGCAGCCATCTATATGACCACTCGGATAGACCGATCCCTCAGGAAATCTGCTATCCAATCACACAATCCAGCGGGCAGACCGAAGGAAGGACGCTTACTAATAAGACTATCGTGTCAGACCCTATTTCGACAGGTCGGTCGGTCTGGCGGTCTCCCTTGCTATCTCGTAGGCCCGAAGGCCTTCCGCGTGCCTCCCCGTGCTTCTCTATGGCCTCACTCCAGATATGAATGGCATACGTTAGAAGATCCCCAGTTGATCGATTTCGGCGGAAACCGTATTGTCGGTCACTAAGGGTATCATTCGCTTCTAGGTATGCTAGGAGCTTATGATTTAGCACGCGTTCCATACTTTTACAGAGTTTGGACGTTACCGAAATAAAGTATAAATAAAAATAAATATTTATAAATTCGACGGGTCAGCTCGACTACCCTTCTTGGGCACGGGCTGCACGTTAGCTTGCTTTCAAGCCTTCGGCACTTTTCCAGTCTCAAACCAAAGGCGAAATAGGCGTGTCAAGATTGGAGATAACTCAGGCGCACAAATCTTTAGCACAACTGCCGGAATCCCGTCGGGGCCACTAACCTTGCCCAAGTCTAGGTTACGCAATACCCTAAAAACGTCCTTCTGATGAATGCTTATGTTGAACCCTTTTGATTCCCATCCAACAGGAGAAGCAGGAGGCCTCACGCCACCAGTATTCAGACGTGACGATTCCGCAGACACTGACGCGAACAAGTTTTGCTTTCTCCTCAGCGGAGTTGGCCAGCGAACCCATAGGGTCTCAGTAACAGTGGTAATGAGGGGCGGCAGAAGTTCGTTTCGACCGACTTAGCCAGGGACCAAAAAGCCTTACTACCGTCAGCTGGGTATAAAGCGCTACACCTTGCAGGACTCGGCAGCCCTGTTAATGGCACCTGGATCTTCTGACTCGCGTCATTTGCTTTGCGCGTACGGCGTGCGGTGGTGGTGCATTGACGCTTTCACTCGGCACCAAATTAACCACGTGCGAGCTTCGCCAGACATTGCTACGTCTGAGAACGGAATATAGTACCTAATCCATTCCCTGCTGCAACACTTCCGTCACGGCGTTAGCGCACGGCGAAGCATCCGTTGAAGAAAATCAAGTAGGCTGCCAAGGGTAACATGCGAAGAATGATCGCATGCCATCCCAATCTGCTCACCTGTATCGTCATACCCGTCGGGTGCCTTTAGGGCTAGGATCGGGCGGGGAGTAGAAGGACACAGACTTCAACAGACAGTGGTCAGAACTACCCAGTGGAAAAGAAATCTTGGTCGGAACTACCCAGTGGGTAAGAAACAGACACCGAGTAGCGGTCTGGATCTGTTGTCAGAAGAAGGTCTAAGCAATTGGCAGTGTGCGAATCAACATACGGCACTCTCGTTGCCCCCTGGACCAGCTGCGTGAGATTTAACGCTAGCGCTAGCTTTCGCGCCTCTCGTCCATGTTCTGTGTGCTGGTATGGGAAAAGCAATCCTGATGGTGGACGTTGAAGTCCACCAGTAGATAACACCAAATGGACTGAAGGGTATCGCTGCTGAACCGCATCTGCCACCTCACTGAGGTGTTGTATGAGCCCAGTTGTCTCCGAATCACCGCTGTGCGAACGGTCGACACAGGCGTAGATAATTTTATCCAGGCCGATGTCCACAACCAACTTATGGAGTTCTTAAGATTGCGGAGAAGCCGTCTGTCTATCAGCGGGCTATTTCTCAAGAACGTAATAAGTAGACCGCCGTTGCAATTTTCACACATGGTGTATTCTATTACCGCGTTTGTTACAACAAATAATAGAGGTTTATTTTATGGTAGGTTAGTTAAGGCTTATTATTGTATGGAACGATTCGAGTGTGTTCAAGAGTCCGACTCGCACTTGTCCGGTTTTTTATTTAAAGGTTTCTTAATTCTTAATTGGATAATGTTGGTTGTACTTACTGTGTGTTTGTACTTTTTATTCCTTATTTATATTTTTTATTTGAAATTCAAGGAACCTATAAAAGACTAGCTTTTGCCAGCGATTTCGTACGCTCATATCCCTTTTTTCCCGTATCTACCAGTATAGCGTATAGCCTTCCTGGCCCTTCCTCATGAATGTCTGATTGGTAATTCCAGAGATAAGCGCGTTCAAAAATACATTTCTCCTACTATAGGTACCTATTTGTTACCGAAGCATCGTACACACGATCGGTTGTTGGTATAGTAGGCGCAATTTGTACTATACAATATCAATCTATATCAATATACATCCAGATAATTCTGGAGATATGGTTTCTGCGATAGGAGCAAAACTGCAAAAACAAAGACAATAATAGGTATTATTATTAAAAAAAACAATTTATTGCATAATATTTTTTTGACTATTGCAACGATCTTCTTCTTTTGTTGACGGTAAGTTATGGGCCCAGTAGTGGGTGGCCAGTTGCTGTTGGAGACGTTGTTCAGGTAAACAAGGGTGCAGATGAATGGACACTCCAGTAAATGGGACGTAGTTTGAACCCTCAGAACAAATTTGTTCTGTGTTTGAAGTTTTGAACCGCACCGCATTCGATCCACACGGCATGTGATGGCTTGATACCCTACATTTCGCCAAAGTACAGGGTGTTTAAGAACTGCGTGGTCATATAAGAGTGACGTTCTCTATCTCTCTCATAAACAGTAAGGAAACAAAAACAAACAAAAACTTTGCAATTTTTTTCTCGATCACAAAAAATACATAAGTAGGTATCAAACAAATCACATTTTAGTGCAATCACAGACTGCTTGAAAAGTAATTAGTTTGAAACATTTTAGTCGTTCGATTTATTGCTGTTGTTTCTACTCTTTATATCAGACTAGTTTTTGCCCGCGGCTTCGGTCGGGAAAAGCTCTTTTAGCTCCCGTACACTCCCCATGGAACCTACATGGCAAATTTCAGCTTTCTACGACCAGTTGTTTCGGCGGTACCTACAGTTTCGTCAGTCAGTCACTCAGTAACGGAAGAATTTTAAATATTGGGATACAGAACGTAACCCTGAAATATGACCACCTGAAATACAACCACTTCATCTGCTCCACACCTATTGGTCTTAGCGTGTGCTATTGACCTATAGCCTTCCTCGATAAATGGGCTATCCAACATTGAAAGAATTTTTCAAATCTGGCCAGTAGTTTCTGAGATTAGCGCGTTCAAGGAAACAACCAAACAAACTCTTCCATTATTACCTCAATGTTCCAGAACCATTTCGCTAAAAGTGCTGACTACGAATAAAACTTGAAACATTTGTTTAAAATGATAGATAAGATAAAATAGATAAAAAGAGATACTTATTTACTTACAGTAATAGGTATAATATCTAAATCATGAATGGGCATGACATGCGATGATAACAAAATATTGTGAAATATTCAGGTAATAGACACGTAGACGGGAAGTAGATTCGTCATTATGATTGTTGTATGGTTGAATGACAGAAAAAAAAACAAGTACTAACAGATAAACCCAAGTTTTATCGGGTCAAGGTGTTATTTAATTTAACTTTATTTCAGGCATCTTTTTTTTAGCAAACCCTTAACACAATAAAAAATAAACTAGTCCAGCTAGTCTATTCTGTAAGTACAACCATTGTAACCATTTCGATATCGAGCTTCACCTGAGTGACAAAGCTCACAAAGTGAACTTAATTACATACGACATAAAGGTCCTTATGTTTATACTCACCTCGGATTCCGCTGTCGAGACTAAAAAATGTTGTTACAGAAAAGCACTACTTGTCAGAGATGATAGAGACAAAGTCTACGATGGAGCGAGCCTACCCAGAAGGAGCCTGTTCACTCTGACTTTGAAGAGATTAGGGTTGTAAGCGTTTGGAAATACTCCACTCCACTCCTTTGCTGTGCGCATTATAAAAGACGTTTGGAAACGCTTAGTGAGAATTGGTGGAATAGCTACAAGGAAGGGCTGGTAAGATGCAGTGCATCTGGATGTCCGATGGTAGAAGGGGATCGGTGGGTTGAGTTCATAGGCACACTCACCGAGTAGTACAATCTGTAGAAGACCGACAAGCAGGCAACCTTACGGCGATGAGCCAAGCTATGTAGCTTGGCATCTACCAGTTTTACGTCGCCTATGAGCCTCTTAGCTCTGCGTTCCACCGAGCCAAGCGTGGCAAGCTGATACTTAGCTGGGCCATCCCAAAGGTGGCTACAATACTCCATGCAGGATCGGACTTGTGCTTTGTATAGGGTTAAAAGCTGTTCAGGCCTGAAGTATCGCTTCACCCTATTTAGGATGCCCAGCTTTTTGGCCGCAGTTTGGGCTTTGTACTCGATGGCAGCGCTGAAGTTAGCTGAGATTGGATGTCAACTCCATGCCTGAGCTCGAGCCGATCAGTCACAGGAACAGATGCACCCCGAAAAGTAGGAGTTTGGTCAAAACGACTCCTTTTTGCGGTAAAAAGACACGCCTGTGTTTTGGTGGCGTTAAAAGTGACCAGATTGTCATCACCCCGCTGGGAGACACGGCTTAAAGTCAAATTTGCGCTCTACCATGCGACTCCGCTCTACCATGCGACTCTCTCAAAGAGCGAACTTCAACCCCACTGGTTGTTGCGCTCGACAAGTATCTCTCTGAAACCGTACTGTCATCTGCGTACCCAACAATACCAAGTTGAAGACCAGAACAGACCCCTGAGGAACACCGGCATCAATAGCCAGTAGGTCAGAGGAGCAGCCGTCAACGACTACAAAAACCAGCTGGGATGCCATAAGCAGGAAGCTTGCTGAGTAGACCTGCGTGCCAGACCCTGTCAAAAGCCTTCGAAATATCAAGCGACACGGCAAGTGCTTCGCTGTGTCTCTCAATGGCTTCGCCCCAGCAGTGCGTGATATACACAAGAAGATCGCCAGTTGACCGTCCCCGGCGAAAGCCATACTGACGGTCACTGAGGAGATCATGTCTTCAAGGTAGGTCAGCAGCTTACTGTTCAGAACCCTTTCCATAACCTTGCATAGGATGTAGGTAATGGCAATCGGACGGTAATGTGCAGGGTCAGCACGGTCTCCCTTTTTGGGCACCGGTTGCACATTCGCAAGCTTCCATGATTTCGGCACGTCGGCCTTAAGGAAGTATTCTCTAAGGCCAATATGTATATAATAGGTAATACCTAGCGGTTGTGCAGAGTCTTAGCATTTAAGAAGCTTCGACCCCCGCACTTCCGCGGGATTTACAGCCTCATCACCGATGACCGTGGGTGATGCATCCGATTTGCGGTAAGCATTGAGCGTACCCTCCTATCCAGGGCGTCAAGTTCCGTCTGAGTCCATTTGAGTATGCCGAAAGAATACATCAAAACTGGCATGACCCAACCGTTGAAGGCGCGCACCTTGTTTCCGCCTGATAAAAGACTGTTAAGTACTTTGTTCAGGCGGCCAAAGAAGCGCTCCTTCAACGATTGTGTCATATCAACAGCATTGATGCCTAAGGCTTCCGACTTACCCAAATACTTGTAAGTTTCGGTTGAGGACAGGGACCAAGGTCTATGGAATCCGAGAGTTGTGTTCCCACGGATTCCATAATCTCCCCTCGCTTTACATTCATGACCGCTCATTTGCCACCACAATCCGCACATTCGAAACCAAATTCCATTCTGATGGCGCCATTGAAGGTTTCTGTTACCTTCAGTAGCTTCATCAGTTGCAAGTTGTTAGGAACAAAGAGTTTCAAGTCATCCATGTAGAGGAGGTGCGACCACCTCTTCTCAACCGATAGCCTTGACCTGAATCCTCCAGCAATGTACTGAGAGGCTTGAAGGCCAGACAAAACCACAGTGGACTCAGACTGTCACCCTGAAATATGCCACGCTCGATCCTTATCGTTCGCCTAGGTCGGTCGACACCCTGGATAGTGAAGAACCGTCCTCCACTGCCCCATACACGACATCAGGAAGGTGCGTAGAACTGCATCAACTTTGTACAGCTCCAGCACCCTCACGAGCCATGTTTGTGGCACTGAGTCATAGGCCTTCTTATAATCTATCCAGCATGTTAGGCTTTTTAATTTTTTTAAGGATAGGAAATCATCAAATGACTCCTCCCGCTCTGGGTGAAGCAGGAGGAAGTGTCAGACTCTTACTGACTAAAACCCATCCGTGTTCCTCCTAGAGCCCTTTGCTTTCCAGGGCTACGGTACCTCTTTCGAACAAAGTCCGGATCAGACGGCGAGCCACCCAATGCTCGCCGTCCGCAGGCCTGCGCCTACGGAGAGCCGAGAATCGCCCTGCGACTCCCGACGCCCGGGGCGTCTTCTTCTGTTGCGGCGGCTGGGGCGCGAGGTTTGCCTCTCTCTCACGCATTCGGCATCCTCCTTTGCTTGCATTACTGCTTCGAAGAAGGATGTAACCGCTTCCCATGTCTCCTCGCTCCGGACCATGGCTTGAACCAGGGCCGGACGCGAGAGATCGCCGCCGCCGATCGCCTCGACGAGGACACGACGGAGCTCCGCCCAAGCAGGGCAGATCTCCACCGTATGCTCCACCGTGTCCTCCGGGTGATCCTCGCAGTGTTGACACCCGGGCGTATCCTCCCGCTTTATTCGAAACAGGTACTTCCCGAAACAACCGTGTCCGGTAAGTACCTGCGTCAAGCGAAATGTGATGACGCCGTGGCGCCGCTCTAGCCACTCCTCAAAGAGGGGACTTATCGATCAATTGTGGCGTGTCCAGCGCTGGGTTGCGAAGCTTGTTAAGCTGGAAAGATCATTATTATGTCGTTTATTTCACTCTTATCAATTACATTTTTAAATATAAATTAAAAAATATAAATTAAAAAATATATTTAAAAATGTAAAAAATAGTAGTCCATCGGTGTTGGGAGCAGGGTCCAAGCTACCGGTGGTTAAGGCTCCAGAGAAAGGAACCTTCTCACAATACGAGCCGTATCAATGAGTACTGCCTTCTGTATCAGGCTCTTTACCCAACCGCGTAACGCCAGCTTCGATAGATGGGCGTCGAAACTTTTGTCCATCAGGCCATTGGCCGTAACGACTATCGGTACAATGACAGCTGAGTCCACATTCCACATGTCGACAACCTCGTGTGCTAAGTCGAGATACTTGATTTGCTTTTCTTTCTCAGCTTTCACGAGGTACTCGTTATGCGGGATGGTAACATCAATTATCGTTGTGCGGCGCGCTAATCGGTCTCTTCTTCTCCTCCACCTGGCGTTAATCTTGGCCATTGCCAGGGTCCGCCATCCTACTGAGCTTCCTCCACTTTGCCCAATCTTGAACGTCCTTCTCAGTCAGGTCATTGGCTCTCATGTCGGACTTGATGACGTCCAGCCAGCGCTTGCGAGGGCGACCACGGGACCTAGCCCCAAGGACAGCCATATTTTTTTTTATTTTTTATTTGTATTGGGTTTGCTCTTGACTCTAGTCTATGTCAGAGATGACAGAGACAAAGTCTACGATGGAGCGAGCCTACCCAGAAGAAGCCTGTTCACTCTTACTTTGGAGAGATTATAGGGTTGTACGCTTATGGAAACACAGACGCAGGCAGAGAGTTCCACTCCTTTGCTGTGCGCATTATAAAAGACGTTTGAAAACGTTTAGTGCGAATTGGTGGAATAGCCACAAGGTAGGGATGGTAAGATGCAGTGCGTCTGGATGTCCGATGGTAAAAGGGGGCCGGTGGGATGAGGTCGTGGAGTTTTTGGGCTTACTCACCGAAGTACAATCTGTAAAAGACCGACAAGCAGGCAACCTTACTGCGATGAGCCATGCTATGAAGCTTGGCATCCACCAGTTTTACGTCGCCGATGAGCCCCTTAGCTCTGCGTTTCACCGAGTCAAGCATATCTGCATTTTCATGCAGCTCCGACTAACGTACTCCATAGGGCGGCGCATGATGTGGCCATACCATCGCAGACGACACTCTTGCAGTTTTTCCCCCACGTCACGGACACCAAGACTACCTCGGATGAAAGAGTTGCGTATGCGATCGGATCGCGTTACGCCGTTCATCCACCTCAGCATCTTCATCTCCGTGACACGAAGCTCCTGGGTGTGTCTGCTTAGTGCTGGCCAACACTCGCCCCCGTACAGCAGGACAGGCCGTTTGATGCATTTATATATCTGCCCCTTGAGCTTCGGAGGCATTTTGCGGTCGCATACAACGCCCGTTACCTCGCGCCACTTCGCCCAAGCCGCACCTATACGTGCTTGGACATCGTCGTCCACGTTGCCAGACTCGTGCAGCACGGATCCAAGGTACCTGAACGTATCGGACTTTCTAATCAGGTATGAACCTATTCGGATGGTGTTTGAATCCGTGCTGCCACAGGCCATGTATTGTCTTCGCCACATTAATCTCAGACCACCGTTTTCAAGCGAGTCCTTCCAAATGTTGACTTTGCGATCAAGATGGGCTTTGTTCTGTTTAACGAGGGCGATGTCATCGGCATACATCTGAGGCTGATCTTGGATGTTTGACGTAACTGCATCGAACACTACGTTAAACAAGAACGGGCTACGAGCCGAGCCTTGGTGAACGCCAATAGATATTGGGAAGCCATTGGATTCGCCAACAGCGGTCTGGACAGAGGACACGGAATCGCGGTACATGTCTCTGATAATGTCAATATAGGCCTCGGGAACGCCCCTGAAGCGAAGTGTCCACCAGATGGACTGCCGAGGTATACAGTCGAAGGCCTTCTGCAGGTCTAAAAAGGCCATATGCAAAGCTCTCCTTCTCTCTCTGTAAGCCTCAGCTCGAGTCCGTAAGGCGAACACTGCCTCCATGGTGCTGTTACCCGCCCGGAAGCCATTTTGACACTCAGAAAACTGTCTCTGAGAGTTAATATGGAGCCGTGTATCAATGATGCGCTCGAAGAGCTTCATGGTGTGGCACATGATCTTGATACCGCGGTAGCTACTACAATCCTGTACGCTACCTTTGCCTTTGTAAACAGGGATAATCAGGCTAAATCGCCACTGGCTCGGCATTTCCTTGGTGATCAGGATGCGGTTAAAAAGATCCGTCAGAAGGTCCACACCATGTGGGCCCATCGCCTTCCACACTTCAATTGGCATTTTGTCAGGCCCAACCGCTTTCCGGTTCTTCATGTGGCGAAGAGCAATGCGGGTTTCGTCGAGAGAAATATGGGAAATAAATTCAAGGTTGGGAGACGGTTTGGGAGGAAGGTTATGGGGATGCTGTTTGTTAGACAGCTTTGCGAAGTATGTACACCATCTCTCCTTAACAGAGGGGGCATCAGAGCAGCTTACCCTAGGCGTCCCTTACACAGAAACATTTGCTAATGTCCCTTGTAGCTTTCTCCCGGGCACGCGCCAGCTTAAAAATAAGCTTTTGCCCCTCCGCAGCTTCCAGCTTGTCGTATAAGGGCGACAGACTTTTGCTGCGGGCTTTGGCTACAGCTTTTTTGCAAGCACGCTTAACCGCTCCATATGCCTTCCTGTCATCCGGAGAGTTGGACTCTTGCCACTGTTTAAATAAACCCTTCTTCTTCCGAGTCGCCTCCTGCACCCCGTCATTCCACCACCACGTCTCCTAATCGGCGCGCTAATCGGTCTATCACCACTATATCAGGCTTATTGGCAACAATAGTCCTATCAGTGATTATAGACCGATCCCAGTACAACGTGACATGGTCATTTTCGAGAACTGGGTCGGGCACATACTTGTAATACGGTTTGTATTTCAAAGCTAGTTGCTGATGGATAATCCTGGTCATATGGTTGTGCCTGTGCAAGTACTCGCCGTTAGCCAGACGAGAACAACCAAAGATAATATGTCTGCTTGACTCACCCGGACGGTGGCATGCCCGACACACGTCCACTGTCCCATCTATACTAATATATAAAGCTGAAGAGTTTGTTTGTTTACATGAACGCGCTAATCTCAGGAATTACTGGTCCGATTTGAAAAATTCTTTCAGTGTTAGATAGCCCGTTTATCGAGGAAGGCTATAGGCTATATATCATCACGCTTAGACCAATAGGAGCGGAGCAGTAATGAAAATTGTGACGCAGACGAAGATGCGCGGGTCAACTATCTATCAGTCTATAATATATATAAAAATAAATCCCTATTACCCTTGGTCATCGCATCACGCTTGAACGGCTGGACCGATTTCTATAATTCCTTTTTTGTTGTGTTCGTTTTGCTCAGGAAAAGGTTTAAGGCTATATACAGAGTTGATACGACAGAGGGGCATTAAATTAAACTACGTATACTATACGTGTTCAGTATTAATTCGATACGGTACAAAAACAAAAAGCGCCATAAATACGAAAATATTTTTTTCAAAGAAACTAAATAGCTTGCAAATCCGAATAAAACGCAACCACCCTTTGTAAAAAAATGACACTGACCTTAGATACCGCTAGGTAACAAAGCGGCAACGTCGCGCGCGCGCCGGAGCGCGGTGTGCGGTATCTCGTGTGCTCGGTGGGGGCCGGGCCGGGGTGGCGGCCGGCGACTTAGGCCTCCGCTCGCACTGGCTTTTATGTTAGGTAACGTTTCGAAGTACGCGCACAAAAACAAACACACAAAATTTTTAAATTTTCGATGTGTCCTCCATTCACATTGATGCACAATTATACCGACGGAGAATATTGTTATTTATTTTTCTAATTAGATCACTGTCCGTCGCTAAGCACTTTAATTTGTGAAATGCTAAAATAATCCTATTTTTTAACTCATCAATTGTATTTACCTCTGAGGCATACACTTCACCCTTAATGTAACCCCACAAAAAGAAATCCATGGGAGTGAGGTCCGGAGATACTAATACTAAATAATAATAATCCCAAGTTACGTGTCCTACTCCTATCACCATAAAAAACAGTCAATCACAAAAAAAAACACTAATACTAAATAATAATAATCCCAAGTTACGTGTCCTCTCACAATAACAAAATAAAATTACAATTGTTTGCGCGCGAATTCCACAAAACATACGTTCCGAAAAACAAGCGTCGGCGCACTGAGGCCCCACTTACCGATCGCAAAAAACAAGGATGCAACAAACTGACCTATCTCTATTTCTTTCGCTCGCTTTATGTTAGTCGCTTTCGTAGTGAAAGTGCAAGTGTGTGTGTATTGATTGTTTCCTTGTTTGCATTGCCAATTTTTAGTGAATGTCGACATGCGTCAGAGCGGCAACAACGCATCGTAGATTTATCGTTGTAAGGTGCATGACCTATGCTTAGACGATAATCAGATGTTAGAAAAGATACATCGTGTTCAAACCGTGCAAAAACTTTAAAAATCATTTGCGACTAAACTACTGCTCCTAATTAATTTATTTTTGGTACAGAGCTTGAAAATGGTACCTAGTATAGGCAGTTTAAAGGAAAGCCCCTCTGTCGTATCAACGTTGTATATAACGCTATGTGCTTGGAGGATAAGCAATATTCAAAATTGTCATTTTAAACGATTGGCACATGGTTCGCTCCTCGGTCAGCAACAGCTATTATTTTTGTATTTATTTTATCTCTTGAAATGTATTTTTACACCATAATTTTGTAAAACATAATAAAATGGGTTTTTGCGCACTTAAAAAAACATTTAAGTTTATAATCCACATTTTTTCTAAACAGTTTAGTGAGGAATTGTTATAAGAAGCTACAACATAAGTATTACAATATGGCAGATACTTTACAATGTTAATCATCACGCTAAGGCACTCAGTTAAAAGTTACACGTATCCAACAAACTGTCATAGTAGTTGAAATAAGGTTTCGGCGGGCATGCCTGAAAACTGTTCAACTCCCAGTAACTCAACAGCTCAGGGATAAAAATTATCCGTTGCGGGTTTAACCCTCCAGTGGATCATGGGAAACTGTAGATCCCCAGGCAATGACGCCAGAGACGAACGTGCGAAGAGCGTTTCCAAGACGGTACTGCTGGACATGTACCCACTTCTTTTCTTACCTGTCTAACTGATTTGTACATGAATTTGCCAGAGATTAATTGAACTTCTAGACAACAAATGATCACGGGCTACAAATTACAAACAATCTAAAATGCAACAGAAGAAGACGCCCCGGGCGTCGGGAGTCGCAGGACGATTCTCGGCCACCGTAGGCGTGGGACTGCGGACGGCGAGCATTGGGTGGCTCGCCGTCTGATCAGAACCAGGCCCGGGTCGGCGGCGCGCTGCGATCCCAACGCGCCTCCAGGACATGTCAGCACGGAAGACGGGGCCCACTAGGGCCAGTGCCTGCTGGGGCTGCGGACTTCTTTCGAAAGAGGCACCGTACCCTGGAACGCAAAGGGCACTAGGAGAAACACGGATGGGTTTTAGTCAGTAAGAGTCTGACACTCCCTCCTGCTGTACCCAGAGCGGGAGGAGTCATTTGACGATTTTCCATCGTAAAAAAAAAAAAAATCTCCAACAAACTGTCGTAACAGTAGCTGAAATAAGATTTCGGCGGGCATGGCTAAATCTATTCAATTCCCAGCGACGCAACAGCTCAGGGCCAAAAATTATCCGTAGCGGGTTTAACCCTCCAGTGGATCATGGGAAGCTGAGATCCCCAGGCAATGACGCCCGAGACGAACTCGTGAAGAGAGTTTCCAAGACGGTAATGCTGGATCTATACCTACTTCTCCTCTTACCTTTCTCACTGATTCGTATATGAATTATCCAGAGATCAATTGAACTTCAAGACAACAAATGATCACGGACTACAAATTACAAACAATCTAAAATGCAATGTTAAGCCTGTATATGCGATTAACTAAGCGACTTCTCAACCCAAGTAGAAATACCCTCCGAATACGGGTCACAGTTCCCTAAAAATATCTTTTCAACATAGGTACTGCAGCACGATGGATCGATGATTTAAAAAAGGTGGCTGGCAGCGGTTGGACGCGGACTGCAAGACCGAGATGATTGGCGCATTTTGGAGGGCTTACATTCAGCAGTGGACGGCGATTGGCTGAAATGATGATGATAGTCGCCATAGACAGCCCAATGTTCAGAGGTTGCTTCGATACCGACATATCAGTCGCCGACTTCATTCTGGAAATGAGGCCTTTGCTACACGACGTGCAAAAATCCTAGGAACGATGAGGGCGCTCAGCGAAACCTATGTGCGTAGCTTCGCTGGCTAATCTAGCCAGAACTGCTAAGCACAATGGCGCAATGGGAGTCTAAGCGCGGATAACGGAATCTCAACTGTACTCTCTCCGTTGCGGGGGTAGTCTATTCGTCTGTATAGAATTTTCCATTTCAACTTTATGTAGCTCTATCGTTAACAACCCTAAAAACCTTTTTCAACGTCGTGTATCATTAAACGTTTCTCATTACGAAAAATTACTAAGGTTGGTCGGCGTCCTGAATAGAAGAGGTTATATTGCTAAAGCCTTGCAATCTAAGAGGGACAAGCAATGCTAGAAGTTGACTGTTCGTATGTATTATCTCATAACGGTTGCTGGTTCATAATGGGTTGCACAATGGGCCTCATCAGTAGGCTTAAAGTCACTCAAAGAGCAATGGAGAGGGCAATGCTTGGAGTTTTCTTGTGTGATCGAATATAAAATGATGATAAAGAACCAACATAGCCCGAAGGATCGCCAAACTAAGGTGGCAGTGAACAGGGCGCATGGCTCGCAGAACGGAAAAGTTCTGGAGTGACGACCGCGTACCGGAAGACGCACCGTTGGAAAGCCCCCCATAACACGGACCGATGAAGGTTGCAAGTAGCCGATGGAAGCGAGACGCACAGAATCGGTCGTTGTGGTGACGCTTGGGGGAGGCCTATGTTCAGCAGTGGAGGTCTTTGGGCTGATATCTTACCTTAGCGATCTTACCTAGGGACATTTTTATTATACGTCATACACCCCAACGATGTCGCGTGCAACAGCTCTTTTTCTAATCTTCTAATGTATAAAAATCTCGGATCACAGTGTTTGTAATTGAACTCCTCCGAAATAGCTTGACAGAACTTTTATGACATTATTGTGTTTATTTATAATTATGGGTCAGCTAGTCCTTCATAATATGCCTCCGATAATAGATTATTCGTCAAGCCAAAACCTTCAGTTTCCCCGAAGAGGTCACACACACAGAGATCACAAGAGATCACACAATCTCATCACCGACGATCGTGGGTGATGCATCCGGTTTGCGGTCAGCAGTGTACGGACCCTCCTATCCAGGGCGTCGAGTTTGGTTTGTGTTTATTTGAGTATGCCGAAAGAGTACATTAATACCGGCATGACCCAACCGTTCGGCGGCGGCGACCTCTCGCGACCGGCCTTTTTTTTTTTTTTTTTGTGACGGGGGAAATCCTCATGGATGTCCTCCACCCTGGGGCGGGCGGAGGGGTCTGTCAGACTCTTACTGACTAAAACCACCCCGGTGCTCCATCTCTCACCAACCGGAGATCGCGAGAACTAATGCGACTTCCGTAATCCCCGGCTGGTGCCAGCCCGTCTCTGCGGGCCACCTCGGGTCAGCGGGGGGAGTGAGGTGTTTGACTCCCCCCACGAGGCCACGACGTCAACGTCCCCTGGACCCAGTTAGGGGGGCCGGAAGAGGGCAGCGTATGCCCTCCTCCAACGCCCGGTGCGCCTGCTGCGGGCTGGGAGAGAGGTTGAGATTTCCCTCTCCCTTTCCGCAGCCTCCTTCTGCGCGATAACTGTTTCGCAGAAGGAGACCACCGCGTCCCAGGACTCCTCGCCGTCGGCCATAGCACGAACTACAGCCGACAGCGAGAGATCACTGCCTACCACAGAGATGAGGGCACGGCGCGGCTCCTCTCAAGCGGCACACTCTGCCAGCGTATGCCGCGCTGTGTCCTCCCGACAGTCGACGCAGTGGTGACACCGAGCGTCCGGCTCCCTGCCAATGCGACACAAGAACCTCCCGAAGCAGCCATGCCCCGAGAGAACCTGCGTCACACGAAATGTCAAGGAGCCGTGCCTTCTCCCGAGCCACAGCTCGAGCACTGGCCGGATGGCCTCGATAGTGACGAGGCCGGCGGAAGGGCGTGAGAGCCTGTTCCGCCATTCCGCCACCAGAACCTCGCGCAGCTGCGACTGACGCAGCTTAATGTGCTGCTGCATCAGTCGCTCACCGCGCGCCCGCGCCTCCTCACGCCACCGGTGCAGTGACGCGAGGACTTTTGCCTCCAGGTCCCAGGGCGGAGATCCGGCCAGTACGCAAGCCGCCTCGTAGGAGATTGTGCGATAGCCCCTGATGACTCTGACGGCCATCACCCTCTGCGGCTTCCGCAGAACAGTGATGGTGCCGGCCGTCAGGTCAGCCGCCCAGATCGGGGCCCCATACAAGGCCATTGATCGCACGATCCCCACGTACAACCGCCTGCAGGCGGTGCTCGGGTCCCCCAGATTGGGAAGCAGCGTTGACAGCGCCCCAGCCGCGCCCAACAACTTGGGCGCCAGCCGCCGGAAATGGGGGCCGAAATCCCACCGGCTGTCGAGAACCAATCCCAGGTACTTCATGGTGGACTCGACAGCGATACGGGCCCCCCCAACAACTATGTGTGATCCCGCTGGCGGCGCCCGCCGGGGGCCATGAAAGGCTATGGCCTCCGACTTGTTGAGGGCTACCTCCAGGCCAAGGCGCCGTATACGGCTCACCACTTGTGAGACCGCGGCCGTCGCCAGCAACGCTGCCTCCCTGTACGAGCTCCCCCGGGCAGTGACCAGCGTGTCGTCAGCGTAACACGTCAGGTCCACTCCCGGCGGGAGCTCGCCCCTCAGTACCCAGTCGTAACCGATGTTCCACAGGGGTGGGCCCAAGACCGAGCCCTGCGGAACGCCGCACGACATGGGGTGCTGGTGTCTGCCATCACGTCCCAGATAGATGACACACCGGTCCGTCAAATAAGCCCAAATGACGCGGCGGAGGTAGGTAGGCACTCGATGATAGCGCAGTGCCTCCCGTAAACAACTCCAGGGCAGGGTGTTGAAGGCGTTGGAGATGTCTAAGGACACCGCCAACATTACCCCGCCCCGGGACACTGCTTCCTCCGCCACTCGACCGCGCGGCGGCGACCTCTCGCGACCGGCCTTGGTTCAACCTTTGGTCCGGAGCGAGGAGGCATGGGAAGCGACCACCTCCTTCTGCGAAGCAGTAATGCTAGCAAAGGAGGAGGCCGAACGTGTGAGAGAGAGGGAAACCTCACGTCCCAGTCGCCGCAACAGAAGAAGACGCCCCAGGCGTCGGGAGTCGCAGGACGATTCCCGGCCGCCGTAGGCGCAGGCCTGCGGACGGCGAGCAGTGGGTGGCTCGCCGTCTGATCAGAACTAGGCCCGGGTCGGCGGCGCGCTGCGATCCCAGCGCGCCTCAAAGAGATGTCAGCGTGGAAGACGGGGCCCGCTAGGGCGGGTGCCTGCTGGGGCTGCGGAATCTGTTCGAAAGAAGTGCCGTAGCCTTGGAACGCAAAGGGCACCAGGAGGAACACGGATGGGTTTTAGTCAGTAAGAGTCTGATACTCCCTCTTGCTTCACCCAGAGCGGGAGGAGTCATTTGATGATTTCACATACTTAAAAAAAAAAAAAAATGACCCAACCGTTAAAGGCGCGCACCTTGTTTCCGCCCGACAAAGGCTATTCAAAACCTTTTTCAGACGGCCAAAGAAGCGTTCCTTCAACGATTATAGGTATTACTTATAAGTTTCGGTTGAGCTGAGGGATCTAACCTGTATGGAATCCGAAAGTTTTTTTTTTACTATAGATAGGCACGCGTTTGACCACTATCTCACCTGATGGTAAGCGAGAATGTGGTCGAAGATGGAGCACGCTTGCCTAGTAATAACCTATTCACTCTTGACTTAAAGACTCCCAGGTTGTAGCTATCAGGAAACACAGACTCCGGCAGGGAATTCCATTCCTTAGCTACGCATTATGAATGTGTTACCAAAACGTTTTGTGCGTATGGGTGGGATATCCACCGTTCACCGGTGGCGCATCGCCGTTCGTCTTGTGGTCCGATGATGGAACGGGCTTGGCGGGATTAAATTATGCAATTCCGTCGCACATTTCCCAAAATGCATCCGGTAAAAAACCGACAGGCTAGCAACTCGTCGTCGATGTTCAAGACTTTGGAGCTTCGTCGCGACGAGCCTCTCATTGCCGATGATCCTCTTGCCTCGTTTCTCAATTGACTCAAGGGCATCAAGTTGGTATCCGGCAGATCCATCCCAAAGATGAGAGCAGTATTCCATACACGATCGAACTTGCGCTTGATAGAGTTTAAGCAGCTGTTCCGGCGTGAAGTATCGTTTCACCTTTGCTAGAATCCCCAACTTCTTTGCAGCCACTTGAGCTTTTGCCTTTATGTAAGGGCCAAAATTGAGAGTAGATGTTAATGTAACCCCAAGAAGCTCAAGTTGATCGGTTATCGGCACGGTTAAACCTCGGAAAGATGGAGCTGGGTGGAATTGGCTCCTTTTGGCGGAAAATAGACACGCTTGGGTCTTAGCAGCATTGAACTTGACCAGATTGGTATCGCCCCATTCAGAGACAGCCTGTAAGGACACGTTCAAGCGCTCAACCATTGCCTCCCGGATAGACCGGATCTGCGACCCACCAGCTCGTGCGTCGGACACGTATCTCTTAGCAACAGTGGTGTCGTCTGCATACCCAAAGGTATCGGGTTTAAGCAGATCATTAATATGCAGCAAGAACAGTGTTGCCGAAAGCACCGACCCCTGAGGAATCCCGGCATTAATATCCAGCAGTCCAGACGAGCAGCCATCTGTGACCACTCGGATAGATCGAACCCTCAGGAAATCTGCGATCCAATCACACGAACCGGCGGGCAGACCGAAGGAAGGAAGCTTACCAATAAGGCCATTGTGCCAGACCCTGTCGAAGGCCTTCGAGATGTCAAGGGAGACCGCTAGTGCCTCCCCGTACTTCGCTATGGCCTCACTCCAGATGTGAATGGCATACGCTAGAAGGTCCCCAGTTGACCGATTTCGGCGGAACCCGTATTGACGGTCACTAAGAATATCATTCGCTTCTAGGTACGCCAGGAGCTTATAATTCAGCACGCGTTCCATAGTCTTACAGAGTATGAACGTTACCGAGATGGGTCTATAATTCGACGGGTCATCTCGACTACCCTTCTTGGGCACGGGCTGCACGTTAGCTTGCTTCCAAGCCTTCGGCACTTTTCCAGTCTCAAACGAAAGGCGAAATAGGCGTGTCAAGATCGGAGACAACTCAGGCGCACAAGTCTTCTTAACAATTGCCGGTATCCCGTCGGGACCACTAGCCTTGTTCACGTCAAGGTTACGCAGTACCCTACGGACGTCCTTCTGATAAATGCGAATGTTTGACATACTCGACTCGGGTCTCAGCAGTGGTGGTAGGGAGGGGTGGCAGAAGTTCGATTCGACCGACTTAGCCAGGGACCAAAAAGCCTTACTACCTGCTGGGTATGAAGCAAGTTTGTTCCCTATTCGGCTAATGTGGTCAAACCGAGCCCTCCGCAACACTTTCTTGCAGGACTTGGCAGCCCTGTTGAAAACTCTCTCCTTCTGACTCACGTCATTTGCTTTGTGCGTACGAGCGTCGACCCATGCTAGGTACGCCGCGTGCTTAAGCGCATCATCGCGATTGCACTCGGCACTAAATCAAGAACGACCTCCGCAAGATTTCGCTATATCAGAGAACGGAATGTAGTACTCTATTCCCCTCCGCAACACATCCGACACGGCGTCCGCGCACGACGAAGCATCAGTGGAAGAAAAGCAAGTAGGCTGCCAAGGGTAACATGCGAAAAAAGATCGCATGCCATCCCAATTTGCTGACCTGTATCGCCATACCCGCCGGGTGCCTCTTGGGCTAGGATCGGGTGGAGAGTCAGGGAGGAGATGTTGGAGACTCTCAACGGGGATCCGTGGGGGCGTCCATACCGCTCGGTCCGAGGGAAACTCGGACCTTGGGCGCCTCCGCTTACGGAGAGTCTCGAACCTGAGCTGCTGGAGGACGTAGTCGCAACCCTCTTCCCGGCACGAGCGGAGCATACTCCGCCGCCGATGGTTCTGCCTACAGCCGCAGAGCCTGAAGAGAACGCCAGCGTCCCAGAGGTGACAGAAGCAGAGTTGAGGGCGGCCGTGATGCGGCTCCGGGCGAAAAACACTGCCCCGGGGCCCAATGGGATTCGCGGCTCGCTCTGAAGGAGCTGGAGCCCCAACTGAGGGGACTCTACTCAGCGTGCCTGGAGCAGGGCCAGTTTCCCGTTTAGTGGAAATCTGGTCGTTTGGTCCTGCTCAGGAAGGCGGGGCGCCCTGCGGACTCGCCGTCCGCGTACCGGCCCATAGTGCTGCTGGACGAGGTGGAAAAGTTGTTCGAGCGGATAATCGCAGCCCGCCTCGTCGGCCACTTGTGCGGAGAGGGGCCGGACCTGGCCGAATGCCAGTTCGGGTTTCGGCATGGGCGCTCCACTATCACGGCGATATCGCGAGTGAGAGTCCTGGCGGAGGAAGCAGTGTCCCGGGGCGGGGTGATGTTGGCGGTGTCCTTAGACATCTCCAACGCCTTCAACACCCTGCCCTGGAGTTGTATTCGGGAGGCACTGCGCTATCATCGAGTGCCTACCTACCTCCGCCGCGTCATTGGGGCTTATTTGATGGACCGGTGTGTCACCTATCTGGGACGTGATGGCAGACACCAGCACCCCTTGTCGTGCGGCGTTCCGCAGGGCTCGGTCTTGGGCCCACCCCTGTGGAACATCGGTTACGACTGGGTACTGAGGGGCGAGCTCCCGCCGGGAGTGGACCTGACGTGTTACGCTGACGACACGCTGGTCTCTGCCCGAGGGAGCTCGTACAGGGAGGCAGCGTTGCTGGCGACGGCCGCGGTCTCACAAGTGGTGAGCTGCATACGGCGCCTTGGCCTGGAGGTAGCCCTCAACAAGTCGGAGGCCATAGCTTTTCATGGCACCCGGCGGGCGCCGCCAGCGGGATCACACATAGTTGTTGGAGGGGCCCGTATCGCTGTCGAGTCCACCATGAAGTACCTGGGATTGGTTCTCGACAGTCGGTGGGATTTCGGCCCCCATTTCCAGCGGCTGGCGCCCAAGTTGTTGGGCGCGGCTGGGGCGCTGTCAACGCTGCTTCCCAATCTGGGGGACCCGAGCACCGCCTGCAGACGGTTGCACGTGGGGATCGTGCGATCAACGGCCTTGTATGGGGCCCCGATCTGGGCAGCTGACCTGACGGCCGGCACCATCACTGTTCTGCGGAAGCCGCAGAGGGTGATGGCCATCAGAGTCATCAGGGGTTATCGCACAATCTCCTACGAGGCGGCTTGCGTACTGGCCGGATCTCCACCCTGGGACCTGGAGGCAAAAGTCCTCGCGTCACTGCACCGGTGGCGTGAGGACGCGCGGGCGCGCGGCGAGCGACTGATGCAGCGGCACATTAAGCTGCGTCAGTCGCAGCTGCGCGAGGTTCTGGTGGCGGAATGGCGGAACAGGCTCTCACGCCCTTCCGCCGGCCTCGTCACTATCGAGGCCATCCGGCCAGTGCTCGAGCTGTGGCTCGGGAGAAGGCACGGCTCCTTGACATTTCATGTGACGCAGGTCCTCTCGGGTCATGGCTGCTTCGGGAGGTTCTTGTGTAGTTGTGTGGCATAGGCAGGGAGCCGGACGCTCGGTGTCACCACTGCGTCGACTGTCGGGAGGACACAGCGCGGCATACGCTGGCAGAGTGTGCCGCTTGAGAGGAGCCGCGCCGTGCCCTCATCTCTGTGGTAGGCAGTGATCTCTCGCTGTCGGCTGTAGTTCGTGCTATGGCCGACGGCGAGGAGTCCTGGGACGCGGTGGTCTCCTTCTGCGAAACAGTTATCGCGCAGAAGGAGGCTGCGGAAAGGGAGAGGGAAATCTCAACCTCTCTCCCAGCCCGCAGCAGGCGCACCGGGCGTTGGAGGAGGGCATACGCTGCCCTCTTCCGGCCCCCCTAACTGGGTCCAGGGGACGTTGACGTCGTGGCCTCGTGGGGGGAGTCAAACACCTCACTCCCCCCGCTGACCCGAGGTGGCCCGCAGAGACGGGCTGGCACCAGTCGGGGATTACGGAAGTCGCATTAGTTCTCGCGATCTCCGGTTGGTGAGAGATGGAGCACCGGGGTGGTTTTAGTCAGGATCGGGCGGGGAGTAGACGGATACAGACTTCACCAGACAATGGTCGGAACTACCCAGTGGTGAATAAATCGACACCGAATAACGGTCTGGATCTGTTGTCAGCAAAAGGTCCAAGCAATTGGCAGTGTGCGAATCAACATCGGGCACCCTCGTTGCCCCCTGGACCAGCTGGGTAAGATTTAACGCAAGCGCTAGCTTTCGCGTCTCTCGTCCAGCATGGTCTGTGCACTGGTATGGGTAGAGCCACTCCTGATGGTGGGCATTGAAGTCCCCCAGTAACACCAATTGGGCAGAAGGGTACCGCTGCTGAGCCGCATCCGTCGCCTCACTCAGGTGTTGTGTGCCCAGTTGTCTCCAAATCACCGCTATGCGAACGGTAGACGCAGGCGTAGACAATTTTGTCTAGGCCTGTGTCCACTATAGTCCACAGCGTCGAGAACCTGAAGTCTTCGAGTCCCGGGCGTACTTGCATACGCCCGCGCGTGGTCTGAAGTGGTGCTCCAGGGTAAACCCAGGTAAGACAGGAGTTGAATTCCCTCAGATTCCATAATCTCCCCTTTGTTTACATGTATGACTGCACATTTGTCCACACCAAATTCCACCCTGATGGCACTACTGAAGGTTTCAGCTCCATCAGTCGCAAATTGTTGGGAGAAAAGAGTTTCAGATCATCCATGTTTAAAGAAGACGAGATATGGCCTGAGCACCTCTTCTCAACCGATAGCCTAGACCTGAACCCTCCAGCAATGTGCTTAGAGGATTCAGAGCTAAGCAAAACCAAAGCGGACTCAAAATGTCGCCCTAAAATATTCCCCGTTTAATCCATACAGGCTCATCGTTCCCATGAATCGATCGACATCCTGGATTGCGAAGGACTGTTTTCCATTGCCTCATACATGACTCAAGAAAGATGCGTAGAGTTGCATCTATATTGTACAGCTACCAACACCCTCATGAGGCAAGTATGTCGTAGGCCTTCTTGTAGTCTATCCAACATGTCGACAGATCCTTGCGGGATCGCCGAACCTGTTGGCTTATGGCCATGTCTATGGGGAGAAGCTCCTTAGTGTCGCGGGACCCCTTCCTACATTCATTCTGAGAGGCGGACATAATTGAATTAGTCTCAATGTGTTCATTGATCTTCACTCTCAGGATGGATGTAAGAAGTTTATAGACCGTCGACAAATAAGTAATTGGTCTATAGATCTTGGGTTTATTATTAATCAGATCAGCTAGTCTATTCTGTAGATAAATAACCATTTCGAAATCAAGCTTCACCTGAGTGACAAAGCTCACAAATTGAGTTTTATTTCACACAACATAAAGGTCTTATACGAATTTGATACCTCACCTCGGATTCCGCTGTCGAGACACGAAAATTTTGTTACAGAATAGCACTACAGCCTTTTAATAAGCTTCCGAGTTGGGTACCAAGTACCTCCGACCTCCGCACCCAGGCTGTTTTGGGTTCCAAACATACAAATATAAAAAACTATATCTATGGTTCCAAACAACTGCCTGGAAAAACGTAACCCATATAGGATCACTCGGTTGTCTGTCTGTCACAGCGGATTTTCTTTAAACCTACTGGACCGATTCAGTTGAAATTTGGTGGGCCTCAAATCTATTTTTTTTTAACCGACTCCAAAAAAGGAGGAAGTTCTCAGTTTGGTTGTATTTTTTTATGTTTGTTAGGTACCTCATAACTCCGTAATTTCTGAACCGATTTGAAAAATTCATATTTCATCTGAAAGGACTGAGAAACCCTCTTTTGTAGGCACACTAGTTGACCCGCGCAACTTCGTCTGTTCCGCTCCTATTGGTCTTAGCGTGATGATAAATGGGCTTCCTCGCTAAATGGGCTATCTAACTCTGAAATAATTTTTCAAATCGGACCAGTAGTTCCTGAGATTAACGCGTTCAAGTAAACAAACAAACAAACAAACAAACTCTTCAGCTTTGTATTAGTACCAGTTGACCCGCGCAACTTCGCCTGCGTCACAATTTAGCCTATAGCCTTCCTCGATAAATGAGCTATCTAACACGGAAATATTTTTTCAAATCGGACCAGTAGTTCCTGAGATTAGCGCGTTCAAATAAACAAACAAACTCTTCAGCTTTATATTATACTAGTTGACCCACGCAACTTCGTCTGCGTCACAATTTTCATTACTGGTCCGCTACTATTGGTCTTAGCGTGATGATATAGGTATAGCCTATAGCCTTCCTCGATAAACGGGCTATCTAACACTGAAAGAATTTTTCAAATCGGACCAGTAATTCCTGAGATTAGCGCGTTCAAGCAAACAAACAAACAAACAAACTTCAGCTTTATATATATTAGTATAGATAGATACCAGTTCATCACGCTGGCGTACCGGTACACTGTGAATGGGTAAGCAGGTAAGTACCTACCTCTAAAGAGTGACAAATAAAAAACATTTTTACAAAAATATACAACCGACTTCCAAAAACAAAACACTACAAAGTATAAAATAACTTTAATTTCGGAAGTCGGTGTCATAAAACGAAAAAACAACCAACGACATCAACTTCCGAAATTAAATTAGTTATTTTATACTTTGTAGTGTTTTGGTTTTGGAAGTCGGTTGTATTTTTTTGTAAAAAAGGTTTTTTTAATTATAAAATATTCCATTCCGACGTTATTATTACCTACTAATTGACCTGCACAACTTCGTCTGCTCCGCTCCTATTGGTATTAGCGTGATGATATATAGCCTATAGCCTTCCTCGATAAATGGGCTATCTAACACTGAAAGAATGTTCCTGAGATTAGCGCGTTCAAGCAAACAAACTCTTTGCTTTATAAATTAGTATAGATGGAACAAAAAAGATTTAAAATTTACCTTTCCCACCTTAGCTACGGAAATACCAGGAGCCTTTAAAAGTAGGTACAAGAAAACCTATAAAGAGCACACGAGTCCCGACTCTCACTTCATCTAGATCTACATAGTTGAGTGACGAATTAAAGTTACGCATGAGTATCAAACCGCTTGAAACAACAACTTCTCTCGCATGCAACAGAGGTTAATACTTTGATTAAGTCGGGACTTATCTACCTAATTGAATAATTATCCCAATGTATCTTAAGCACCTACTCTGTATAATCACGGCCATGTATTGGGGGCAGAGTCAGAGTCAGCATCAGCTGCAATGACCGCCTCCCCTTCTCCGGTCTGATGACCCGACTGAGGATGTAAATTCGGTAGGGATTCGTTTTCTCCCAAAAAAGAACCATGGCTTTGGCTTCAGTCTTCTAAAAGCGAAGGTGAGTGCTTGGTTAGCCAGTGAGCTTTGGTTCACGATTGTCCACGAACTATTGAAAAAAAAAACAATAAGCAGGATCTAATGTGTAAAATCAAATGGACCGACCCTCGAAAAGAGCGGCGCGGATTGTAAAGTACTTTTCTCAAATAATGCACGGAAATTAAAATACAATTAGATACTTTTCAAAATCAATGAAGAACAACAATCATTTTTCCCGCGTGAAACAAATGAGCACTTAATGTTCATTTGTATTTTTTTTTTTCAATAAACAGCTTTTTATTTGCAAGCCACTTCGAAATTTAAATAAAACCTTTGGTAAGTTACCTCCTTGGCTGCCATTGCCATGTCTCGGAGTAAAAGTTCAATTTTTAGGGTTCCGTGCCTCAAAAGGAAATAACGGAACCCTTATAGGATCACTTTTTAAATTAAACGACAGATATGAGTTTACTAAGTATGCAATTTATATGGCCGCTAAACACGACAGATATGGATTTTCATACAACTTTTGCCGGCCGCTGCTCGTATGTATTTGGCCAGTACAGCAATTTAGATTTATCTCGAAGAAGGTTATCAAAATAATGCTCAAGTTTCCATTAGTCTGGCATCTTTGTTTTTTAGCGTTCCTAATTATTAAGCCTCCACTGTCCGACCGTCCGTCCGTCCGTCCATCCGTCTGTCTGTCAGCGGGCTGTATCTCAAGAACCGTAAGTAATAGGTAGACAGTTGAAATTTTCACAGGGTGTGTATTTCCATTGCCGCTATAACAACAAATAATAAAAATGAAGGTTTATGGTCCGGAACCCTTCGTGTTCGAGTTCAACTCGCACATGGCCGGTTTTTTTTAATCATTAAAATAATGACTCCTTCGTCTCTGGACGGAGCAGAAGGGAGTGTCAGACTCTGACTAAAACCAATTTAGATTTATCTCGAAGAAGGTTGTCAAAATAATGCTCAAGTTTCCAAGCATGTTTGAGAAAAATATATTTTTATTTCCAGTTTCCTATTATACCTATACCTACCTAGTATTCAACCGACAAAAAAAAGAAAGGAATTATGCATTTGGTTTTTCCTAGCTATTTTGTACCTAAATGAAAAACCCAATACTCCATGCTCGTATTTATTTTGGTTTATCCTTATTGTTATGATGTAAGTTATTTCCCGTGGGGTACGTTACCTAATCGACTAATCGTGTGACACGTAAACAAATGTCAATAGCTTTTATTACAGTTCCACAACATTCATTGCATTTTGTACACTCTCGAGAGAACATTAATCAAGCAATGGATTAGGAAATTTTTTTGATGTGCTGTTTTCGCTTTTTACCCGACTACGGCAAAGCCAAAAGAAAGGGTTATGAATCTGGTGAGTGCGCCGCATGAGGTGCAGAATTGCAAGGATGCGGCCATGCGGGCATGCTGTAGAAAGTCTGGCATTTTTGTTTTTTAGCGGTCCCAATTATTAAGCCTCCGCTGTCCGTCCGTCCGTCCGTCTATCCGTCTGTCTGTCAGCGGGCTGTATCTTAAGAACCGTAATAGAACCGACAGTTGAAATTTTCACAGGGTGTGTATTTCTATTGCCGCTACAACAACAAATAATAAAAATGAAGGTTTATGGTACGGAACCCTTTGTGTTCAACTCGCACATGGCCGGTTTTTTAAATCGTTAAAATAATGACTCCTTCGTCTCTGGGCGGAGCAGACGGGAGTGTCAGACTCTTACTGACTAAAAAAAAACATCCGTGTTCCTCCTCCTAATGTCCTTTGTGTTCTAGTGTGCATTTACATATGTTTGTTACGCTGTCACGATTAAAATCGCTGAACTGAAACAAGATGATGAATTTTGATACCACAGAAAAAATTGTTTTTTTTTGCGAAAATCGAACGAAGTCGGCAAAATATACATGTTGATCCTTATACATATCCTTACAAATATTTTCGAACGTAACTCTATCTGTCTGTCGCGTTTTTACGCCAAAACTACTGAACCGATTTAAATGAAAGTTGGTACACAGATAGTCTAGACCTAAAGCCTAAGCACAGCCTGAGAAAGGACATAGGCTACTTTTTATCCCGGGAGTATGTTCCCTTCCACAGAACAGATAAGCAGTAACATAAGTGCAATAAACAACTCCGACCTTCGTTTCGTGTCGTCGTCGTTCGTGTGGTGTTCGTTCCTTTCGTGTTTCGTGATCCAATAAAACTGGCGTGCAAAGGGTTCCGAACGATGTTTTTTTTTTCATGTTATTTTAACACATTTTCCTGTAATCTATAGGTAAAGATCTATTATCGCCATTTTTTCAAAACTGTAGACTCGGTAGTTTCGTAGATAAGGGGGGATAGTCATTTTTCGTGAAATATCTCGAATAACTTCAAAACCATTTATTTTAAAATAATGAAATAAATATAATTAAAACCTTCACAGCAAGCCCTTTCATTTGACATCTCACATAATATTTTCAAAAAACTTTATTTTTTATTTTTTTCCTTGTTATACCCCCAAAATTTGAGCCCCATAAGTACTAAACATTTTATAATTTACGTAACGCGTCCGTGTTTGGGTCATAAAAGTCCATATGTGTACCAAATTTTAGAATCGGTCCAGTGGATCGGAGAAAACTGGCTCTGACAGACGGACAGACAGACAGACACCCGAGTGATCCTATAAGGGTTTCTTTTTTTTTACGGAACCCTAATAAGGAAGTACCTATGCTTGTGAAGAAGTCGGGTGCCACAAACTCGACCAAATTCCAGCTACGATCGATTTTCCTCTGAAATAGATGAATAATAATTTTCAGTGAGGTTTTCCACCCCGACAGTGTTTACTGCTGGGGGGTTATTGACCTACCGTACCTAAATTTAATGTCTATGACCCTGCTCCCTAAAACCGTTTAGTTAAAAGATTATCTTCAGGTTAATGTGTATTTAAAAGTTATTAAAAAAGAAGTATAAAAACGCTTTTGAGAATGTAAAACGGGAAGACGCGACTACCCATCCTATTGCTAAAATCATTGTAAAAGGCGCCTGAATTCTAGCTAGCTAAAACACACCTTTTTTTTTTTTTTAAGGTTGGGAAATCATCAAATGACTCCTTCCGCTTTGGGTGAAGCAGAAGGGAGTGTCAGACTCTTTCTGACTAAAACCCATCCGCGTTTCTCTTAGTGCCCTTTGCGTTCCAGGGTACGGTGCCTCTTTCGAACGAAGTCCGCAGCCCCAGCAGGCACTGGCCCTAGCGGGCCCCGTCTTTTTTGCTGACAGCTCTTTGAGGCACGCGTGGAACACAGCGCGCCGTCCACCCGGGCCTAGTTCTGATCAGACGGCAAGCCACCCAATGCAGCTAAAACACACCTACCAGACTCTTTTTACCCGACTGCGAAAGAAGGAGGGTTATGTTTTTCGAGTGTATGTATGTATGTACAAGGTGGGCCAAAAGAAGTCACCCGATGTTGTTTGGCTCTGTTTTTTTTCTAAATGATAAACTTCGATTCTGTTTTTTGATTATGTTTATTTGAACCTTTAGAATTTTATTGGTCAAATCGAGAAGACTATATCGGCCAAATAAAGTACACATTTCGAAACAAGTCGCTTTTCAAGCCGTCTGATGCAGTTCAATCACTGATCCAATGCCACCAACTGCATCAGACTGCTTAAAAAGAACTTGTTTCGTACTTTTTAGTCGTTTTTAGCGGTCGGGTTTTTTGACAAAGTAATTTTTTTTTTAGAGTTCCGTACCTCAAAAGGTAAAAATAAGGAATCCTTATAAGATCACTCTCTTACCCGTCTGACCGCCAGGGGCGTCAGCCGTTTGTCTGTCCGTGTGTCACCACTGATTTTCTCAGGAACGGGTGGACCAAGCAAGTTGAAATTTATACCAGATAGATAGATAGGTAGAGCTTAGAATAATAACGCATTATTATTTTAAGGACCTGAGTCAACACGATAAAAAGATATGGTCAAATTTAGATTTTCGCGAAAGCTTTTAACCAAAATTGATAATTTTAGGTGAACCGGAAGTAAGTACCTACCCTATAGGTTGAAAATGGGTGTCCTCATAAATACCGACGTAGTTCTCGTGTTTCATTTTCTATGAGAATCATGCCTCATAATAGTCCTCTGAGTTGTATGGGCGCTCATTCAATCTAGAGGACTAGAATGACTATCCTGCTTGCACTCGGCGATTCCTCCTAAGAGCCTTCGCGTTCCAGGGTCCCGGTTACTCTTACGAACAAATTCCGCAACCAGACTCTAGTTGGCTACCAAGTACCAAATCAGTTTTTTTTTTTTTACTATTTATAGGCACGCGCTTGACCACCATCTCACCTGATGGTAAGCGATGATGCGGTTGAAGATGGAGCACGCTTGCCTAGAAGCAACCTATAACCTAAGTTCTTGTGCTGGTGAGCGTTTTGTATTCCTAAAGAACCAGCTTTTGGCCTCGATCTCGCTTGGCCGGTGTCTCGGTGATCGACGACAACTACGAAGTAGCGAACGAGTCCTGAAGATGCCTCTCTAGCGTTAATACAACGCTAGAAAGGCATCTTCTGGGCACGCTCGCTCCATCATAGACCTCATCTATCGCTTTCCATCAGGCGTGATTGTGGTCAAGAGCTGGCCCATTCCTAAAAAAAATTACTGTAATTAACCCGCATCTCCCCTGAAGAGTCCCCCTGAAGGCGACTAAGGGACTCACCAGAGAATGGGCAGCAGCCTTCTCTGTAAAACGCAACACCGCATTCACTGCGATCGCCAACCCGCCTGCCAAGCGTGGCGATTATGGTAAACCCCCCCTTCTGGGGGAGGCCTATGTCCAGCAGTGGACGTCTTTCGGCTGTTATGATGATGATGAACCCGCTCCTACAGGGTCATAAAGGCACCCCTTTATTCCTTTCCGTAGAGGAAAAGGGAAATCAATTCTTTAGCCGAAATCAGTAAGGATGGTGAAGCAAATGAGAATATTATTAATTGCGTAGGTATAATAAGACGAGCCACGTAACCACGCTTATATACAAAACGCTTGAAATATTTTTATCAGCTTTAACGGTCAACTTTGCCCGTGCAGAATTTGAAAAGCGGTTACTTACCGTAGCGTACTGATAACGGGGTCACGAACATTGTTTTAGGTCGCCTCTTAGTAGTGGGGCCAACGTGGCGTAGGACCTTGAAGTCCAAGGTTCAACTCCCAAATCGAGCATGGCGAATGTTGAGAAACTGAGATCTGAGAATCTAAAATTAGTTGGGGTTTTATGGTGGCCTTATGACTTTAGTTTTCTTTTTATGTGCTTCTATCAGCGGCTTTAGCCCGCGAAATATCGAAAATTATCCCAAGGGAGCATTTATGTTCCAGTCCATCATTTATATCCTGTTCCAGGAATGGTTAGGTATTCATGTGCCAAGTTTCATCCAAATCCATTGAGTCGTTAAGAGGGCGAGGTAACAGACAAACTTACTTCCGAGAAACGACGCTAAATATCACAAATGTCTGTTTTTACATCCTTCCAAATCGGAACACAAAATACTGCCTGGCACTTGAACTACACATGGTGGCGTGGTTGCGCTCCTTCCCCGTCGAGCCACATCAGAAAGAGGTACCTACAACAAAAAGCTACCTACTGCAATCCAAATGTCAATCAACCTAGATCAATAAACCTCTAGGATTTCCCGGAAGCCTTCTCCGTACAATATTCTATTATTCAATGGATTCTAGGAAAGGGTGTCCCGCTGTGCTCCCCTTTACCACAATTATTTATAGTTCTGTTGGTTCTCAGAAAACACATTAAGACCTCTCCTTTTTTTGTTGACAGTATAATAATTAATCTATTTCAGTTTGGTGACGTCACTCCCTTGTTTTTGCGCAGGAGATAAGTAGACGATAAAAGCCGGTCAAGAGCGAGTCAGACCCACGCACCGAGGGTTCTGTACCATCATATAAAACGTGAAATATTTTTAAATTCGTGAATTTTTGAAAATGTGAAAATCATCGGCGAGGCCTATATTCGTCAGAGAATTTTAACACTGCGGTGTAGAATTTTGCAGTTTTTGGTCAGCGCCATCTCTTGACCGATAGTGGAAGTACCTACCTAATGTAAATTTTTGTTAATAACTTCTGAAAAAGTGTGTTATTTAGAGACATTTCTCGTTTTATTTTTCCTGTGATATTTACATAAATTACCATCACAGAATAATTTCTGATTTTTCTCTATGCAAACTTCGGAGATGGGGGGTCGGTATTTTTTTTATAGTCTGGTTTTTAATCTCTGAGACTAAATTGACAAGTGCAAATGGCAAACTGACATAGATTTCAATAGAATTCAAGTCAGTTTTGACATTTGAAGTTTTCAATTTAGTCTCAGAGATTAAAAAACGGACATTAAAATTTTTCAAAAGCCGAAAACTATGCGGCCTAAAAAAAGAAAAATGTTTGAGAATGTGAAAATAGCGCTCTTACATATATTTTATTAAGAAATAAAGTTTTCAAACTGTATTGTGTTTGTGTGACATATCAAATAAAAGGGCTTTCTGGGAGGGTTTTAGCTACATATAAATACATATATATTTTTTTTATAATTTTAAAACAATTTTTTTTGACGTTATTCAAGAAATTACACCATAAAACCGGCTAAGTGCGAGTCTGACTCGCACACGAAGGGTTAAAACCTTAATTTTTATTATATGTTATTATAGCTACAAAAGAAATAACAATCTGTGAAAATTTCAACTGTCTACCTATTACGGTTCTTGAGATACAGCCCGCTGACAGACAGACGGACGGATGGATGGACAGCGGAGACTTAGTAATAGGGTTCCTTTGGTTACTCTTTGGGTACGGAACCCTAAAAATGACCATTCCCCCCCTTATCTCCGAAGTTTGAATAGAAAAAAATCTGAAATTATTCGGTGTGATAGAAACCTTCCTTACAAGAATTTCTATCACACCGAATAATTTCGGATTTTTCTCGAAAGATTTCTTCGAAAGAAAATACTAGCTCTTGCCCGCGACTTCGTACGCACATTTCCCGTTTTTCCCGTTCCCGTAAGAATTTCGGGAAATCCTCTCTTAGTGCGCTCCGACACTTCCTAAGGAACCTGTTTCGCTACACAGGCATCAATGCCGCCACAAGAAAAACCCACTGAGCAAATCTACATCGCATCAAAAAGCCGATGCGACGCCATCTATCCAACTAGCAGCGAACTACTACGTCGAAATCCTGTATTAACTATCGGGTAGGCGCCCGCCAGGCACTACAAGCGCCTGGTCGGAGCATCCTCCCTTTTCAATGGAGGTGTGCGGGACTTTTACTCTCTGTTTCGCATACTTCCAAACCTGCATGCCAAATTTCAGCTTTTACGACTAGTAGTTTCGGCTTTGCGTTTTCTGTCAGCTACTCAACCAGTCAGTAACGAAAGAATTTCATATACATAAATATTGATTGAATGATGATTACAGGAAAAATAAAACAATGTCTCTAAATAGCAAGAAATAATCAACAAAAATTACATTAGTTCCATTATCGGTTACAAGATGGCGCTGATCTAAAACTGTACCAATATATTATTATATTATATTGTATATTGCAGTTTTAGATCAGCGCCATCTCTTGACCGCAGTGTTAAAATTCTCTGCCGATTATAGACATCGCCGACGAAAATTAAAAAAATACTTATTTTTCACGTTTAAATGATAGTACTTAGGTGTTTTTTTCTCAAACTTTTTTCTTATACCTACCTACTTAATAGCAATCACTTGATTAACCCTTGCTAAATTTATGCTAATAAATTAATGACCACGTGTTTTCATACTAGATAGGCAACTGACACCGTGGTTACACCAATACGTTCGCTATGTTTCGATCGATACGCATGCTGTATTGATGTACCTATTCTGAATAAATAGTTTAGTTATTGGACGCGGTCACACTCTGACACGATACCAAGTGGCCTGTGATCAGCAAATCCAAATTCACTTTAGATCATGATTATGTGATTTTAGATATCCAGGTACCCTAGGTACGTACCTAAGTACTTACCTATATTAATCTGGTCAGAAAGGACTGTGGGCCTAAGTACCTACCAAGGTACCAACCTACTGTTAGGTGACAGAAACGGAAAACAGGCACTAAAATGTTTCATTGAATACAGTTTTCCCCAATAATCTGGGAAAACGCAAATTACATTTTCCTTACTTATGTAGGTTTTTTTGACGGATTTATTATAATTTAAGTACCTACCTACCTACTTGGCTACTTTCTTTATTGATAAGATTAACGCCCAATTAATAATGTTACTTATCTATCTGACAATCAAACGGAAAACCATAAGACTACCTAGCTAACCTGCTGATAACGGCTTGGGGAAGCACCTACCCTAAAGTTTCTAATAAACCTATTTACCTGCTTGACAATTATTTTCTGGTATAAAAAGTAGACCTACCTACCTACTTACTTTTTTTTCTCTTTTGTATTGTACCTACCTTTACATTACAAAAGAGAAAAAAAAAAAAAACAAAATCAGCCATAATCCCGCTATGTGCACCTACCTACTTCTTTACCAAGTAGGTTATAATACTTACGTAAGCTTGTAATTGCATTATATACCTACCTACGTTCTCTTTACGTTCATAGTAAAATACCTAAACATTTGACATCTACTTTTTACTTGTTGCTATCTCGTTCACTCATGCAGGGGATTATTATTCGTGGAATGCGCGCGTCGGCTAGTCTCGCTACGCACAGTTGGTAAGACCTAGATTATGAACCTGAACAACTCGTACGTTCTGTATGCCATCGGCGTAAGGTCGAGTTTCGCTCCACTATTGTCAGTTGGAACGCCTTAGTGACGTCGAGCCAGCTGTAGCGAGACTACCGATAGTGACTACTTTGTAAAGAGTACATTCATAAATTATATTTTAGGTATTGAAAAGAATCTGATTTATGGCTCTTAACAGAGTTCTAAAATTCTCAAAAAATCATACATTTTTTAGAATTAACTTCGAAGGCTTTTAATGCGTTATTTCCAAAATTAAATTAGTCGAAAATAGAACAAAATGAAAAGTCCTTGAGAAGTAGTCTCGTGGGGAGTGCATCGACGTCATCGACGGGACTTTTGTAGATATGTATGGTCGCTAGCAGTGACCTGATTGGCCAACACAGCCTTGCCGGCGGCCATTTTGTTAGCTGCTGAGTCACCAAAAGGTGAAAAATGTACATGAATTGCACTCCCCACGAGACTACACAACGGTATTGGGCATTTCCCTGAACACAAAATTTGGGTTTCATGTTCCTTACCTACCACAGCGTGGATAATAAGAAAAACACTTTTCCAATTAGTTATAAGATTAACGGGTTACATACTTATTATTACATCAAATAGAAATTGCCGCGAAAATATATTTTCAAAGTTGACGTCGGCAAAATGTGCGGAACTTATATTTTCTCAGTTCTGTTGACCCTCACATGGATGGACTATGAACAGTGAACACGGATCATCGGTGGAAACTTGTCGTGGAATGTGTGAATGATAGTGACTTAAATAATTATTCGATAACGCATCATATGCTTCGGCGATCTGTCAAAATAGTGAAGTGATAAGTGGACGATGCGTACAGTGCAAAACGATTGTTTACTAATTTTTGACTGAAACTTGCCACAGCGACGCTGCAGAATGTAGCCCTGGATTTAAGTGACGTGTGGATTAATAGAAACTGTGTTTTTATTTAACGAGGAGTGAGTTGTGATCGTAAACATGACGGAAACTTCGAGCACCACACCAACCATGGTCAAGGTAAAGACGGAGCGGCCCGATGAGGCGGAGATCAGGGAACTGGCCGCCAAAATGGTGGAGGCCAACAAGGCCAAGGCGTTAGCGGCGTCCGTGGCGGCAGCGCGGCCCCCACCTGGCTCGCTCGTCGGCGTGGCGCCGCCGGGCTCCGGGGGACAGATGGGCATCCTCAACTTCCTAGCACGGAAACCTGCCCCGAACAACACAGGCGAAATGCGGCCCGTGATCGACGGTGACAAGAAGACCCCGGCCCCTGACGAGGCCAGTTGGAAAGGTCACTTCGGCTGGGACATGCTGGGCAAATGTCACATACCTTACATATACCGGTCTACCGAGAAGTATGTGGCTGTCAGAATGGTTGAGATCAAGCTCCTCAACAAATACCTGAACTATCTCCATGCAGACATATACTCTTGTACATGTATACGGAGTTACTATATCACAGAGATAGAAGCTCGGCTACTGAACGAGATCAACAACAGACATTGTGACGGACAGTTTGGTCGGGAACCATTCTCGCAGAAAGACTTGGTAGTGCGGTTGTCGGATGCCTATGAGTTCTATAACTTCCTAGACGTTTGTTATAATAAGTTATTAAGGGGTACAACAAATAGTAAGGACAAGTGTGGTTTCATTAGGATAAACAAGGAGTCTGTTGTACCATATACAGTGCGGGATAACCAGAAATTTGTTCCCCTATTTTATTTTGAAGGTGAAACAGACAATTTGAAATTAAAGGCCGATCAGTTAAAAGGCTGGGACCTGTCGTACTTGAAGTTCTGTTGTAAAGTGCAGGGTATTCGGAACGAACTATTTGCTAGTGAGACATGTTCAGTGATAAGTTTATCAGACATTAAAAGTTATTTTCCACCTGGAACGGAGTTTGAGGAGTACTGGCCGAACAAAGTTGTTGACTCGCAGCTACTCATATCAGCCAAGGGTGAGATAATTAACTTAAGAATTGTAAATGTAATGTACTGCATTGCAAACAAATATGTGGAGGCCTATGTGCAGCTGCACATAGTCCTCCACATATTCTTAGTCTTGCAGTCAACTGTTGAAAGACATTCCATTTCTTTCAATATTAGCTATGTCAATATTTATAATATTCCACTAAAGTACAGTCAGCATCAGCAATAAGTTATTATTTTTAATTAAGTACCAATACCAAGTATTTCTTCATTTATCAAAAAATGATTATTATCTAGACTATCAAATTATTTTTCTCTTGTTACCCAAATCTAACATTAATTAAATCTTTAATATAAAAAAAAAATCAGTACAGTACCTACTACTCAAAACTTGATTGTCATGTTGACTGTACACTTCAGTAATCTTGAAGAGCATACTTGTTCAGGCTTGATGATCTACCTACCTATTATTTTTTATTTTTATTTTCACTAATAAGTAGGTAAGACAGTCTTATGCTCTTTAGTGGCACCTAATTAAAAACATCCTAATACATTCATCCATTCCACCACCAAATTAGTAGTCAAAATAGCTTTTAAACTGGAAGTTTAAATGATTTTCCTAGAATACAAATCAGCTTTTCAAGTGTTCTCAAAACCCTTATTGATGTTTTATTGCTGCATTTAAAACTTTTACCACCTACTACTTTTTATGGACAAAAAAAGTTGCATTATTTGCTGGCAGGTAGTTTATTTGCACAATGTTTACAATCCTTTATAAAGACAAACCTCTATGCTTTTGTCTTCAGTTTTTCTACTCAAATGACATCATTAAAGGCTTTGAAAAAGAAACGAAATAATATCTGTGCAATGTTGTTCTTGTTTGACATTCACAGTTTGCTACCAAACAAAAAAAGAGCAAGGTCATGCAAAACTAATAATAATTTATTTGTTTCAGCATTTTATTTCAGTGTCTTTTACAAAATGAAACATAAAATATTGAAACACCTTTAAAACTTTTATGCTGACTGTATCTACTTAAATGATTTAGAATAGTTCAAAACAACAGACTTTTTTGCTACCATTACCTACCAATTGTGGGCTTTTTTTGAATGGGAAATCATCTCTTACTGACTAAAACCCACCTATGTTCTTCCAAATGCCTTTTGCGTTCCAGGGTCGTGGTACGACTCTGGAACTAATTCTGCAACCCTGGCAAGCACTGGCCCTAGCGGGCCCGGTTACGTATGCTGACGTCTCTTTCAGTTTGGAATACAACGCGCTGTCGACCCGGGCCTGGTTTATCGGATGGCGAACCACCAGTCGCTCGTCGTCCGCAGTCCCGCGCCTGCAGTGGCCGGGAATCGTCCTACGACTCTTCGACGCTCATGGTGTCTTCTGTTGCGGCGACTGGGGCATGAGGTTTGCCTCTCCCTCACGCGTCGCGCCTCCTCCTACGCATCGTGCTCCTCCTACGCTAGCATTACTGCTTCGCAGAAGAACTACTTCTTTTTCCCATGTCCCCTCGCTCCGGACCATGGATTGAACCAGGGCTGGACGCAAGAGATCGCCGCCGCCAATCGCTTCTACGAGGAAACGGCGGTGCTTCGCCCAATGACGGCAAACCCCCACTGTGTTCTCCGGGCGATCCACACAGTGGTGACACTTGGGCGTGTCCTTCTACCAAATCCTAAACAGGTAGCTCCCGAAACAACCAATAGTGGGCAGACTTATTCCCCCTTCCTGGTTTACTATCAGAAAGGCTCTTAATTTCTTATTAGGTTTACCAAAAACATCAGTGACTTGGCCAAAAGGCGTGGAAATAATAGAGCGCCAAAGTAGCCCAAAAAGCTCATCTCAAGCAAGATCTTTCACCAGAATATCCATTTTCTAAGTAAGCGTTTCAATGTTGTTAGTCTCCAAAGTAATTTAAACCGAAAAGACAACAGGAAGTAAGTTAAGTCTCAAAGTTTTTGAACATTCAAGTCAGGCTAATAATAGTGAGTTAAAAATAACGGTCCATTTCGGATGTCTCTTATGCGCTTAGAGACGTAAGGGTTCTATATTTTTAGAGAAAAATAAAATAACTATTTTTGGTGCACTAATGAAACATTAAAGAACTTTGCAATTTGAAAATATTTGCTAGCTTTGAATGGCCATTTTTCCGATCTCATTTGCGTCTACATTGCTACGCTTGCCTATTAAGGAAGCACACTATATTCCTATAATTTTCGTGTAGACAGGCGATCCAAGGATTCGCAATTACACTTGTTTTTCGGTCGGAGAAAACCGAAGTTAGCCTATTCACAGTGGTCGTTACAAAGTTTCCTTTTTTCCAAGTATTGGAAGATAAGATTAGTTTATCTCCGTCTCAAGCCTGTTGTTCACTTAATTTATGATATCTATCGCCAGACAACAGGATAATAACTTTACCTCTGTATCATCAAGCATCTTTTTTGTCCGGTTGAGCTCCAAAGTTCCTTACATTCTCGTGATTCTCGCTATTGTCGGTCGATGTCGTCGTCCTATCTGCATTTATTTGATGTTGTATTAGGGTTAAAAAAAGCCCAATCGGCTGCTTCGTTTTAAACCCTAGCCGACGAAAATCATCGTGTCAAACTGAACATAACTTCGTCTAGCCCGCTACTTGGCCACATCTAAGCTTTGTGAGAAAGTAAATCTTGTTAGCAAAGGAAAAATATGGTCTCTACATATTTCCTTGGAATCTTTACGCGTGCTGAGTAAAGCCATATTTTATATCCCTCATCTCTTCCAGAGTGAACAGGCTTCTTCTGGGTAAGCTCGCTCCATCGTGGACTTAGTCTCCGTCATCTCTGACCTAGAGTAGAGTCAAGAGCAAACCAACTCAAATTTAAAAAAAAAAAAAAAAAACAAAATATTTATTTCAGTCTTTCCAGCCAGCATACTAAATCTTGATATTCATAACATAAATGCAATTTTCGCCTTCAGGATAACTCTTCTTCGTGTCAGTAATAATTTAGAATGAGCTTTACAGTATTTTAAGTTTATGCTGGCTAACAGGCTAAAAGATGCTAGTCAGTAGGTTGACTGCCCTGTTGCTGGTCGCAAGCGACTTATAAAATATGGTTTACATATATTATTGGGTTTTTCGGTACAGAGTTTCAACCCGGAAATTGGGAAGGTATAACTCCTTTGCGTTCGAAAGCACTTGAGCAGTTTTCCCGAGTCTGATCTCCATGGCGTCACTGGCCGGCCGTGGCTGATTGCCATGGAGCGGCAATCAACTAGGAGAGAGAGAGAGAGATATATATATTAAATAGTTCCCGCAGCGATGGCTAGTCTCTCCTGAGATTGAACGTCATGACCAAAATATGACGTCAATGCTCTTTTAACCCCAAAATTGTCTAAATTTTTGGATAATAGCAATATTATAATGCTATTATCGGCTTCTTTCATACCGTGACGATCTTCTTCGATATTCAGATGACAGCCAACATTACACGTCGCAACCCATTATTTACAAAACAATGACATAACAGGCCATAGCAATTGCTGCTACAAGTGAAGAATATTGAAGGGGTAAAGCTAAACAATACGCTATTTCTGTTTTAATTGTGATACTTACGTAACTTATTTCTTTGGACTTCGGTGATATAACATATTTTTGCACAAAGAACCTTGATACTGGTCCCTGAAAGTTTTGACGTCATTCATGACCTAAGTTTTTCATACCTCATGGTGGAAAAGGTTTCTTTTCTAGCTTCTCGGATACCTTACCTCATTTTTTTCTCGTCTCATTTAAAGGGAATCTTTTCCTTCGCAAATATGATTAATTTTCTGCGGTTTCTTAACCAGCACATTTTAGATTCGTAGAATAAATTAATGACGTAATCGTTTTGATTGGTTTTCTTGTGTATTTCCGCAAAAAATGCGTAATATCTGATGCATAAAACAATTCTGAGAGTCGTGTCCAATTCAAACAATATATACTCAATTGCCGGCTTATGCTGAAAAAGACTAGGAAGTGTAATAGTTGTCCAAGAAACACGCATGTACGTATTAGGACTCCTGGTCAACACAGTGTCCGAAGCGACAGCTCGATTTAGAAAGAAAAGATGACCCATTTTATCCCTTCATAGCAAAGCTTAATGTTTCCCCGACCCCCATCCCATTAGACATGAATTATGTTACAATGCAGGGGAGGGAACAACAGCTTAAGGGTTTCGACCCACATCGGTACATCGTATAAAAGAGTCTAAAATCGAGCAAATAAGTAACCAGGTTGTTAATTTATCCAAATAAAATATTGGAGCCTTTAATTTAGTGAAATCCCAATTGAATTCTTACCACTACGCATTCATTGAATATAAAAATTAAATTCACAAGAAAAAACGAAGTGAATTAAGAATATTATGACGACAGTGCAGTTTCTTAAAAACGCGAAGGTTTAAACCTTCAACATGGAACCTTGACATGTAAAAATAATTTGCATGATGACTGCTTCTGTACGTAGAATAATATCTCCTTTATCGTTTGCAAACAAGAATTAATATTTTTGTCCCCTATAATACTGTACATGCCGTATGGTGTCGGCCGGTGCCGTAGGGTGCCGTAAAAGAATAATATCATCCCATCACTTCCCGTGGGTGTCGTAAGAGGCGACTAAGGGACTTGCTAGAGAATGGGCAGCAGCGTTCTCTGTAAAACTCAACACCATACACTGCGATCGCGTGGCGATTATGGCAAACCCCCTATCTTGGGGGAGGCTTATGTCCAGTAGTGGATGTCTTTCGGCTGAAATGATGATGATGATAATACTGCACATACGGCAAGCACCTATAAGTACCTATTTAGATATTTGGCAAAAGCCAGATGCTCGCCTGTCAGATTTGGCGCCATCAAATTTTAAGTCTATGGCGACGGTGGAGTCTTACGTCATCAGCAAATGGAAAGAGGTCGTAGCGAAGGACGTAGAGCTCTTTGGTACAAGACCCGTCTTGCCATAATGCCAAGGCATACGCAGAATTTTACAAAGTTTGTATACATATGATGAGGCACCCCCTATAACAATCAAAATTACCCCTTCGTTGCCCTTGACAACTAGCTATGTAAACCGAGGGCTAATTTGTAACGAGACGAGCGGACGGGAGCAGGACGGCCTTAACCATAATTAAAAAGGGCTTTAGATATATATAAATAAATGACTGTATACTTCAGATAACTAAGATCCTGCCAAATATAGAATTTGGTACAGTTTTTTCAGGATAACTGCTTGAGTTCGTTTTCGTCACCTTCTGTTTTGAATTATCGTTAAGGTGGATGCTCCAGGGTGGCCCGTGAAATTCAAATATTTTTATGTTTTTTGCAATTGCAGAATGAATATTTCAGAAATAATCATTCTTTCGAACTACATGAACTTAAAGGGGTATATTGATGATTAAAATGGTTATAATTCTTTAGATAAATACGCGTTACGGTCGCAGATCGCATTTGGTCCACATACAGCTTCACACTGACCGGCAAATTGCAAAAAACATAAAAATATTTGAATTTCGCGGGCCACCCTGGAGCATCCACCTTAATTACATGAATTAGCAAAAACACGGAAAATCATGGAATTTTCCTTACGTATTTGTTTACTTAGTTCTTCACGTTTGAAATTCCCTTCGCAAAGGCTATAATTATGTTTTACCGGTGCTTCATTCCTTGTAAGAATGGTTCACCAACTAACTAAACAACCTCGGACACCACATACAAATCACAAACGTATGTAACAGGGAGCTTGAACTATTTTGTATAATTATGCTCTGAGACATTGTAGGGGTTTTCGTCCGCTTATGGCAAAAACGATAATTATAATTCAGCCGTTTTGGTCTTACTTAACCATGCGTTCTACGTTTCTTAGGGATCTGTAGTTTCTACAATCAATTTATTTTTGGATTGGAAATCCCCATTTTCACGATTCTTTATAATATAAAAATATAACACGTAAAGCGTGGTAAAAAAAATGCACAGATAAGAGGCCACGGATAAGCCCGGCTTATCCCGACTTGTTGCCATTGTTATTTTGTACCCGTTTCCTGTCGCGACTAGCTATAATGCAAAGCTGGATGGAAAAATATTCTCATTTAAACTTTTTAGTTTTTCTTGTTTATAAAACTCTTCATTTAACTGGAACCTGCAAATAAAAGTAAACCAAGAAAATGGTATCCAATGCTCTAAAAAAAGCAGATTTGTTATTTATAACTATAACGGTTAAAAAGATAACGGGTCGTTTACCAACAAACTGTGTTTGGCGAAAGAAATCTTGACATCTTATGCCTTGAGGCTTTCTCTTGATTCCCGTTACGCTATGAGGTCTTGGTTGTGGTACGAAACACTACGGATTTATCTCGGATCAAACGGCCCAGTTGGGGTTTAAGTCGACGTTTCGTAAGATTTCACAGTTCAATGCTTTTACGATGTTGAAATAAACAGGAAAAAAACGTAGAAGTCAATGGTTTTTGCTTGATGTGATAAAAAAAAACTGGCTGCTGAGACAACAGCGAGATCCTAGGAGGTTTTTCTTGAAAAAACTTACTTTTTTGATGTTAAAAAATTAAGAGTCAACTCTGAAACTTGACAACAGGACCCCAGTACAATAAAAGAAACATTTTTGGTTAATACAACAAAAAGACCTTAAAATTTTGTAACTCAACCCGCCAACCAGGTCGCGAACATGGCATATGACGTCAGTCGTAATTGTTCGCCATCTAGCCAGTTATAATTTGACCTTTTTAGTGCATACTCTTCGAATTTCAAGGGCATCCATTGTCTAATATTTCAATTGATATTTTCCCTACCTTTTGCATCTAGATAATTGCCGATTGTAAGTACTAGGATGATTGCGAAACCTGTCTATTCAATTAACGTAAATTTCATGGTTTTTTCCTTGCTCGTTCGGTATTGGTGCCGTAGAAATGACGTAGGGTCTAGATAAGATCGTCAAAGTAAGTTTTGACAAATTTCCAACTAACTTATCGTTCACGGGTATCGAAGTCAAGTCACCTGTTCAATTTCCTTAAGTTCAATTACTTTTCTGCGAATGAGCTATTGCAATAAACAGTTTGTTTTGTCAAAAATATTAAATGACATCAGTAGTTACATTTAATGTTTTTCGCCCAGAAAAAGAAGTTCTTTTTCTCTCTTCAGTTTAATTTTCTCTGAAGACCAAGAAATCCCATTTGCATCAGAAATATCCAATATATCCTAGTTATGCCGATGGAATCCAAACTTCGATCCAAGGCGAAACAAGATGTATTTTTGGCTTATATGACCCACAATTCCAGATGCAGTTTTAGTATTCGCTCAGCATTTGAAAGAGCTTAACGATTCCTACCACGATCTTGCTAGCTTGTGGCCTGAACGCGCCTGAATCATTTATTCGGGGAGAGATTTCTTAAGTTTGCTGAGACGGACAGCCAGTACTGCCCGTACGCTTTTAATTCGTAAAACCTCGCTGTGACAGTTTAAGTGGCCTGGATGGAACCATTTTCCGGACACTGCCACGCTGCGCATTTTTTATCGCTCTCAGGCCTAATCAGAGTGACCTGTTGTTTTTCATCGTATATGTATGTACCTACCAATAGATAACAAAATGACGCAATAACACTCGATGGTTGAGATACTGAACTCCGACAAAAATAACCCATTTGACACCCAAAGTCCAAGTTATTTATTTATATGCAGATACACGCTAACAAGATGCGTAAATATTTTACCCTCTAGCACTCTTTACTTTGACCTGAAAAAGTTGCGTTGGTAATCTTCATTTGTAGCCGTTCGTTCTGAAATTAAGATGATTCATTAATCTAGAAAATTAAAACTTTATAAGCTTGACAAAACTAATGTTTCCAAACAGCATCACCTCAAATCGACCATCTTTCTTCACAGGCGCCGTATCAGGAGGCGGTCAGTGGACGCGAGCGCCGCCCGCACCGCCACCAGGCGTGGTTGGAGGCGTGGGAGTCGGTTCCAACTCCGTGGCCCTCAACAACGTCTCCAGCCAATCCACGCGAGGCAGGCGAGCGACGGCTCAAAGGCACTCCCCGGCCTCCCAGGCCATGCAGATGCCTCATGGGGGACTGTCGGCAGCGGCTGTCCAGGCGCTGGCGAATGGTTGGAGTCTGCCCGGAGCGTTGACACAGGCGCAGACGCAGCAAGTGCTTAGGCTCGCACAGGTACGGTTCTGGGAGAGTTTGTTACGAACATCTCGGTAGTATTTACATAGGAGCGCGACCGCACTTCTTTTTTTCTTGTCCCTCGATTCTACTGAGGACGTTGTGTTGCGCCGAGTTGAGCTTGTGACCCTCACCCAATTTTGGAAATCATAAACAGTATAACTTGAGTATTTCCGCGAAAGTCGGGGTTTAAAATCAAATTAAATTTCCCTAGCTAAAACAGGAATTTCTAGGCATTCTTTCCCCCTCTGGTTATTGGAACAAAAGCTCAAACACAAAAGGAAACGCTTTGTTATGCAACAGTTGATGGTAACGGCCCTAATCGTGACGTCAATCATTGTTTATTCATTATTTCCAAGAAATTAATTGATTCATTCAGCCGTTGAGTACTAAATTATCGTTATTTATTTGTTTTAAATCTCAGGTTACCTCATAATAGTCCGAATACTTCCATTGTTGGAAATTTGAAATTTCTCCATCCTGCAGTGATTTTATTCACACCGATGATGGTTGCTTCCTCTTATAAACGTCAGCTGTCCCGTTTTATCAAATTCGCTACTGCTGCCATCGTTAAATTATCTTTTTCTCATTCATCTAAGGCATGGCATTAGATTCTCTCTCATTATAAGGCATGACATTCGCCAAAAAGAACAATCTCAGTATTTTAAACAGTATTCCTTAGCCGCATTACCTCTAGAATATCGTTATTCTTCAATGTATTATTTTCTTAACAAAATAAATTGTATTCACTATTGATGATGGATGTTCGGTTGTCCAGGCACAAGTGGCGCAGGCGCACGTAGCGGCGCGGTACAACAACGCCGCCATCGCGGCCGCCGCAGCAGGCTTGCCGCAACACCGCTCGCAACACCAGCGTACTGTCCAGGTAACTATCACGAACGCGTCACAGCAACACGCTACGCGTAACATACATCCGCTTAGGGTATTACATGATATAATGCCTGTATTACAGGGGAAGGCTGCATTTTGTCCAGTTGTTTTTACAAATGTACAGTAAGATGCAGCTTTCTACGGAAAATATTTAATCAATTCGTTACCATCAGTATCTAATCCTGTAAATTACCGCTTCAATAGTGCAGTTCCAATAAAAATCTTGTTATAATTATGTATATGTATAATATTTAGTTTATCATAGTCTTCCATATAATTTTCCTGACGCTCGCCTTTTGTTCTAGAGCCGCGTGAAAATGTTTGTTTTTATCGTTTATTTCAGTTTCCGAACAGTGCAATAACAATGGCGATGGGTCAGCAACCCCCTCCGCCTCTCGTGAGGAGCTCGGCAAACACGTCAACCATGAAGTGAGGAACTTTTCATCATTTGTAGTGGATTTTGTAAGAACAGCCCCGTTTAGTGCAGTACGTAAATCCACAGTATTGTGTTCCATATTTTTAACTGGTTTACCTTAATTTTTGTATTCCCTTGAAAACTTTACTTCAATCTAGTTCAAGTTTCTTTACGAAGTTAATTTTTACAATTTTAATTTTTACCGTTGTTATCGTGACATTCCAAAAGGTAACGTTTCCTGCTTGTCATCGTTATCATGTCGTGCGCACGAGTTTGTTTGTTGGTCACAATTCATTGCATGTTCATCAACCACCCAATAAACACTCGTCTCCTAAGTAAACGTTATTATTTGGATTTCTAAATTCTACTTTATAGTAAAGTTTGACGAGGATATACAAAATGGCGTCGATCCTGTCTCTGACTAATCTAATAGTATTGCTATCCTTCATTTGCAGATGAGACGGAAAAAATATGCTTCCAAAAGGTTAAAACTTGAAGAAAGTTTTGGATTATTTTAAACATGTCCTCATAAAACAAACTATTCTGCAGAGCTACAAATTGTTAAGCAATTAAAACATTGATTTTCCCTATCTTGTACCTGTAAGAAAACGATTGCAATACTGTTAACGCAGTTCGGTTGGTGTAATAATGATATTTTCTAAAGTAAAGGCTGTTCTTACAAGTGTGTATTTTCCATTCGCCATTGTCTTGACACTGTCCTACAAATCATATAATATTTTTTATAGTATACGCTTTTTTTACTATTTACTTAAATTAAGTGTTTTTCTGTTCCCTATTTTCTCAAAATACCGCGTGGACTCTTCGCAGAAGAGTTACTTATTAAGGCTGGCTATACGCACCGTTTCCTAACTCGCTTTCCTGATCAGGAATTCAGATTTGGAGACCTGGAAGCTTGCCTTACAAATGTTCAACGAGATGCACGCGTTTGTTTATTTTCCGAATGGAAAGGACCTGATGATCCTTTCGAAAACAAGCCGTGTATTTGAGTGAGAAGAATTGAGAATCGAATGTCTCAGGGATTCTGGATCTGAATTCCTTTCGGAAAACCTAATTAGGAAGCAGTACCTATGCGGCCGGAATAATACGCCAGCTATTGCTGCTCCATTCGAGATTGGGGGACTGTCTTAATACTTTGACATCCAATAAGTGTTGGCTCTCAGAACAATTTGACTAAACAACTTTTGTTTTTTATCCGTGATATCAACATCTGCCTACCTTTTTCCCAACTATATTTGGGTCGGATTCAGCTGAACACCAGTGCTATGTAAAGCGGCTGCCGACCAGACCTCTACAACCCGTTATCTGGGTAACACGATACTTCTTGACAAGACTGGAGTCAGTGTACTATCCGGTATAGTTGCGGATAATAACAGCAAAATTATTTTAGTGGACTCCTGTAAATAGTAATTTGCACAACAATTGCAGTGTCTATAAAAAGGACACTATTTTAGCAATATCAGCGGGAAAACGCCCGCGTACACATGCCTACCGCGTGCGTGTACAATATGTTGGTTGCAAACTTCCTGTGCGCTTCACTAGATAGGTATCGTAGGATGTTATAGCGTTCCCCCTTTATTTCTAAAAGGTCACTCGCTCGAGTCGCGAAATTAAAGTTATTATCAATCCTAATGTATAAAATTCTTCCAATACTGAGTGAGGACGCAGAGGACGCTTGGGGGAGGCCTATGTCCAGCAGTGGACGTCTTTCGGCTGATATAATAATGATGATGACTATATGAGTAACTGACAGTCGAACATACAGCCAAAACTACTTACTGATCGTAGAAAGCAGAATTTGGCATGTAGGTTCCTTGGGGAATGTAGGAAACTAAGAGAGGATATCCCGAAATTCCTACGGGAACAGGAAAAAACGTTGTCTTAATAAAACACGCGGTATTTTGACAGCATCAACATTATACTATTCGTCGGTGTTATTATAGGGCTGCATCGATGGAAAGGCTTGCTTAGTTTTTTATCTATTCTCGCGAAATTAAACGTTTCATCGATTTGTTTAGTCAAGCTTTGCGTCGTTGAAAACTACATCAGATAGCGTAGATATTCAGTTACTGGAACGTCCCTAGCTTGGTTTGGGGGTGTTGTTACTCACGTCCGTTTACCACTTCCAAGGCCCACCCTACACGTGCCTCCTGAGTGGTGCTACACGAGCGACTACGCCGAGGCATAGGCGGCGATCAAGTGCCCTATCCTAGGTTATCGTTAATCCGATCATAGCTTCAAGCCAGGAGGAACTGAATCCACTCAAAAAAGCGTGGAGCGACCTATGGTGATATAACCGTACACCCAGTTGGGAAACTGACCGGAAGAGGAGGCTACAGCGAACCTTGAGACCTAAATAGACCCTAAAATGTCCTGAGTAGCTGGAAGCTGGATTCCGCCAAGCCAGTTCCATCATCGGACCACAAGATGAACGGCGATGCGCCACCGGTACATGGTGGACATCCCACCCATACACACAAAACGTTTTGGGAAGACATTCATAATGCGTACAGCTAAGGAGTGGAATTCCCTGCCGGAGTCTGTGTTTCCTGATAGCTACAACCTGGGAGTCTTTAAGTCAAGAGTGAATAGGTTATTTCTAGGCTAGCGTGCTCCATCTTCGACCACATCATCGCTTACCATCAGGTGAGATAGTGGTCAAACGCGTGCCTATCAACAGAATAAAAAAGTGAAACTTCACGGAAGTAGTGTTGCAAACGAAACTACTCCAGGAAGCTGGAGAATCTTTCTCCAAGCCCAATTCAGGCTGCCCCGCTTATTCTGGGGAGGGGATGGGGGAACAATCCTACTTAGTGATAATGAAGATTATGTAAAAAAAACGAAAAGTTACTTGACAATTTATTAGTTTCAACAAACATTCCATAAAAGCATGTTCAACTTAAGACCCAGGACTGCCCAGGAGTAGGTTACTTCTGTTGGTAACAGGCCTGAACATCTCCAGTACCCAACAGGATGGCGACACTCAGCAAGCTATAACCCAAACAGACACTTATACTTTCGAGAACTCAAAGAAAACCCACCTCCGCCGTGGCAAAGATCTCCTCAGACTAGGCATCCAAAAAAGAAAATTTTGCGATGCCCATCACCAGAAGAAATCACAACTTCAAATAGGTTTAATGCCTGTAAATCACGATAAAAAATGAATGGACAAACAAAAAGTGACCAGTGAGCCCCCCTACGCCAACACACACACACGGACACAGTAATAATCAAGGTGGAAACCCACCGCAACGCACGGAGAGGCTACCACGTGTGTGAGGCTTCCCCTTGCATGAAAATGTATGAGATTGTTTCCAATGCAACCCACGGACACGCTACGCATCAATTGACGTCATTGGCACACGCGAGGCTTACTCGCACGCTGTGCACGCGGTACACGCTATACGCTAACATTAACCCACGACTATGTCAAAACCATTTCTTGCAAAAAAACGTGAGTAGCCTCGTGGAACACGGTTTCTACAGTTGTATATAGTCGTGGGAGTGTAGCGTGTACTGCAGTGGAAACTTAGACGTTGTCAAACATATAAACCCACGCAGCTGAAATGCGCCGCGTGGCCGGGGATAGCGTGCACTGCGGTGGGTTCGCGCCTTCACTGTATCATCATCATCATCTGCCTAGCCTTTTCCCAACTATATTGGGGTCGGCTTCCAGTCAAGCCGGATTTAGCTTAATACCAGTATTTTACGAGGAGCGGCTGCCTACCAGACCTCCACAACCCATTAACTGGGTAACACGGTACTTCATGGCAAGACTGGGGTCAGATTTTTACTGGCTTCTGACTATCCGTATTGACTGCCAAAGAACTACAAATGACTGCCGGGACCAACGGCTTAACGTGCTTTCCGAGGCACGGAAGAAACTCGGTATGTTAAGGTGGTCACCCATCCACAGACCAAAATTGGCCAGCGTTGCTTGCACCTTGCACCTTGGAGATCGACCCGTGCGGCTGTTATTATCTAGCCACGAGCTCCTCCGCGTCTTCACAGTATGAGGTCAGTTAAATGTGTCAAATGTTCAGAATCTCACAAAACAATAGATTGCCCAAAAAAAGACCCAGTGCTCCAGCCAAATAAATGTGCCTTTTGGTGCTCAAAAGTTAACGTGCAAATCGTAAAACGAAAATTTCCAAATCTCAACACTTTCATCAAAACCACAAGACTAACATCGAAGGATAAAACAGAATAAATGCAATCAATATCGTTGTTTTATAGCAATAAACAAAAAGATAAAGAAAAAACAAACACACCAACTATACTACCAATAAGAAGAATAGAGACAAAACTAATGAGAATTAATACAAATGATGCCACCCTAGATCAAGATTGAGCTCACTCACAGCTACAAGAACTTGCTGTGGAAATTCACCAAATCATGACAGGCGTCAACCAGCAAAACCACCACAAACACAGGAAGGAGTTAGGAGCATGGACTAGAATGGGACAAGAAAAAGCTGATGCCTTCGCAAGACACATTCGGAAGTTTTCACACCAAAGCAAATGATCAGGAATTTGAGAACCACAAAGAATCCACTCTTTCTCAAGACATTCAAATGCATATCCCTCCAAAACCAGTTACCGTATACCTAAAGAAATACTGAAGGAACTTCCGAAGAAAGCAATATTGTTCCTAACATACATTTTCAATGGCATTTTGGCGAACTCGGCACTTTCCAACCCTGTGGAAAGTGTATCAAATTTTGATGATATCCAAACCCGGGAAACCTCAGAATAAAACAAATTCAGATAGACTCATGCTTTCAGTTACATCAAAATTATTCGAAAAGGTCTTCTTTGCCTCACTGCTAAGCAAGCCAATCTGTGCAGCCGAGCCAAGCAAAACGAACAAGGAAACTTAATGTCTCGTTTACGTTACAGTGTACCTCCTCAAGTGACTGGAACAATGAATGGCCACTCAACCTCTCACTCCGTGGACAGTCGCAAAAGGCTCACCCCTATTCCCGACATCAATATAACTGGCAACCATACGCCGTATAAGGTAAGGAATTATCATTTTAGCTCAATGTTTCTGGTTATACAATATTATTGTTACAACTTGAAAGGTCTATTAGAAATGGTGTCTTTAAAAAGAATTAAGATCACTGCAGCCTCTACAAAAGGTAGCCTGAAACTGGCAATATCTATCAGAAATCGGTCTAAATATGTGATTTATAGTCTAACCCTCATTTGTATGATTGAGCCTGTTGAGTTCCACTTTAAAGCAAAGGTCTCTTATTCTTTCCCTTAGTCTTAGTTCACTGCCATCTAACTCCAGGTCTGCAGATACCAGTCCAGTTCGTAGTTAACCAATACATACCATTTAACATGTTCTAACATCATATCTCTCTTGTGCAGGTACAAAAAGCGTTGGTGGAGAACACTATGGTTCCCTGCATCAACGCCAAACCTTACCAGTACACAGAGCTGCTGATGACCCTGCCGGACCTGGCCAGCCACTTCTTCCCGCGAGTGTCGCTCACCACCTGCCGCGCCATGCTGGACGCGCTCGGCATCACTCTCTACAGGCCTAACTCGTGAGTATCAGCTGACACCTGCTATACAGAGCTGCCGATGTGCCGGACCTGGCCACCCACTTGAGTGTCGCTCACCGCCTGCCGCGCCATGCTGGACGCGCTCGGCATCACTCTCTACAGGCCTAACTCGTGAGTATCAGCTGACACCTGCTATACAGAGCTGCCGATGTGCCGGACCTGGCCACCCACTTGAGTGTCGCTCACCGCCTGCCGCGCCATGCTGGACGCGCTCGGCATCACTCTCTACAGGCCTAACTCGTGAGTATCAGCTGACACCTGCTATACAGAGCTGCCGATGTGCCGGACCTGGCCACCCACTTGAGTGTCGCTCACCGCCTGCCGCGCCATGCTGGACGCGCTCGGCATCACTCTCTACAGGCCTAACTCGTGAGTATCAGCTGACACCTGCTATACAGAGCTGCCGATGTGCCGGACCTGGCCACCCACTTGAGTGTCGCTCACCGCCTGCCGCGCCATGCTGGACGCGCTCGGCATCACTCTCTACAGGCCTAACTCGTGAGTATCAGCTGACACCTGCTATACAGAGCTGCCGATGTGCCGGACCTGGCCACCCACTTGAGTGTCGCTCACCGCCTGCCGCGCCATGCTGGACGCGCTCGGCATCACTCTCTACAGGCCTAACTCGTGAGTATCAGCTGACACCTGCTATACAGAGCTGCCGATGTGCCGGACCTGGCCACCCACTTGAGTGTCGCTCACCACCTGCCGCGCCATGCTGGACGCGCTCGGCATCACTCTCTACAGGCCTAACTCGTGAGTATCAGCTGACACCTGCTATACAGAGCTGCCGATGTGCCGGACCTGGCCACCCACTTGAGTGTCGCTCACCGCCTGCCGCGCCATGCTGGACGCGCTCGGCATCACTCTCTACAGGCCTAACTCGTGAGTATCAGCTGACACCTGCTATACAGAGCTGCCGATGTGCCGGACCTGGCCACCCACTTGAGTGTCGCTCACCGCCTGCCGCGCCATGCTGGACGCGCTCGGCATCACTCTCTACAGGCCTAACTCGTGAGTATCAGCTGACACCTGCTATACAGAGCTGCCGATGTGCCGGACCTGGCCACCCACTTGAGTGTCGCTCACCGCCTGCCGCGCCATGCTGGACGCGCTCGGCATCACTCTCTACAGGCCTAACTCGTGAGTATCAGCTGACACCTGCTATACAGAGCTGCCGATGTGCCGGACCTGGCCACCCACTTGAGTGTCGCTCACCGCCTGCCGCGCCATGCTGGACGCGCTCGGCATCACTCTCTACAGGCCTAACTCGTGAGTATCAGCTGACACCTGCTATACAGAGCTGCCGATGTGCCGGACCTGGCCACCCACTTGAGTGTCGCTCACCGCCTGCCGCGCCATGCTGGACGCGCTCGGCATCACTCTCTACAGGCCTAACTCGTGAGTATCAGCTGACACCTGCTATACAGAGCTGCCGATGTGCCGGACCTGGCCACCCACTTGAGTGTCGCTCACCGCCTGCCGCGCCATGCTGGACGCGCTCGGCATCACTCTCTACAGGCCTAACTCGTGAGTATCAGCTGACACCTGCTATACAGAGCTGCCGATGTGCCGGACCTGGCCACCCACTTGAGTGTCGCTCACCGCCTGCCGCGCCATGCTGGACGCGCTCGGCATCACTCTCTACAGGCCTAACTCGTGAGTATCAGCTGACACCTGCTATACAGAGCTGCCGATGTGCCGGACCTGGCCACCCACTTGAGTGTCGCTCACCGCCTGCCGCGCCATGCTGGACGCGCTCGGCATCACTCTCTACAGGCCTAACTCGTGAGTATCAGCTGACACCTGCTATACAGAGCTGCCGATGTGCCGGACCTGGCCACCCACTTGAGTGTCGCTCACCGCCTGCCGCGCCATGCTGGACGCGCTCGGCATCACTCTCTACAGGCCTAACTCGTGAGTATCAGCTGACACCTGCTATACAGAGCTGCCGATGTGCCGGACCGGGCCACCCACTTCCCGCGAGTGTCACCACCACCACGAAGCCACCTACTTGAAGACTCGTAAAATTGGAGTAGGTTTTCAGTATACAAGTATGGTACTTGTGATCAATTGATCTCGAGTGCTTTATCTAAGCACGTGTTTTATAATTAGAAACAGTGCTCTCATAGAAGTTCCTACTTGACAATCGAGCGCCTTCTAATCGTAACATATCTTTGTTCCAGAACCCAACTGCAAGTACTCCGCAACTCTGGAAAGTGCAAGTCGGCGGCGGCGGGCGAGAACGGGCTGGCGCTGGTGCAGATCCGTGACGTGATGCAGCACATGCTGCAGTTCAAGTACATGCTGCGCTCGGGGCTGGCCAGCGACGAGGCGGCGCACGCGCAGCCGCGCCCCGCGCACGCGCCGCCGCCGCCCGCCAAGCGCGCGCGCGCCAACTGACGCGCCAGCCCCGCGCCCGCCCCCGGCCCCGCCCCCGCGCCGCCCCCCCGGCGCACGCGCAGCCGCGCCCCGCGCACGCGCCGCCGCCGCCCGCCAAGCGCGCGCGCGCCAACTGACGCGCCAGCCCCGCGCCCGCCCCCGGCCCCGCCCCCGCGCCGCCCCCCCGGCGCACGCGCAGCCGCGCCCCGCGCACGCGCCGCCGCCGCCCGCCAAGCGCGCGCGCGCCAACTGACGCGCCAGCCCCGCGCCCGCCCCCGGCCCCGGCCCCGCGCCGCCCCCCCGGCGCACGCGCGCCAGCCCCGCGCCGCCCCCCGTGCTGCCCCCCATCGCGCCCAAGCGCTCCGACCAGCCCGAGCGCAGCGACCGTGGACCCGAACAAGTGCCCGACTGGGTCAAGCAGAGGGCCGAAGCTCTCGAGCGACAACACCAGCAGCGACAGTAACTACATGCTCAGCTTCCCTACCTACCAATTTTGGAAAGAAGTCCATTGGTAGAAAATGGCATATTGGATGGATACTACTACAACGGCGGCTGACGACGAAATCCTTCTCAGAATAATCTGTTGTAACAAAGTCCCAATTGTGAATTTTTATAATTTATCCATTCATGGATGCCTGATGCTGTTCTATAAGGGTTGAATACGGAGCAGCCTGAGCTGAACGCCGGAAAAGATAATAATTATGCTGGCAAAGCTAACTGACACCCACACATTATCCATTACCTATGGGTCTTAGTAACCTGAAATAAATTGTTTCTTTCAGAGAAGCAGAGTAGACTGTGCGTGTCTGAGCATATTATCTCAAACAATCGCTATTAATGTTTAATTAACCAGGAATACAAAAGTGCAGATATAGTTTTAATTGACTGATTTTGTGGTGCAAGACATGAGATTAAGTATGGAACATTTACTAGGTAGTTTTGTGAGACAGTTCTTAATTTGATAATTTGTGCATTGAAGACTAAAACGTAAATAGTGCGGTGACAATAAACATGAATGTAAGATAGGCTGCAAGCCGAGTGTGGGTCTCAGCCAGTGACTAAGTTACAGACTGTCCAAAACTCTGGGACGCAATGCGTAATGGACGTGTCAATTTTTCCATAGCTTGTACAAACTGTATGATACTATATTGTAAATCGAAAGATCTAATTTATAGCAATCTATTTGTACTATTCAATAGAGAAGACTGAGAATTTTATTTTTTAATAATTTCCTAAAACAAAAGCTATAGACATGTTGTGAACGTTTAGTTTTAGTTTAGTCAAGTTTTCTGATGAGTGTTGGTATGATTTTTAAGTTAATTTGTATGTTGAGTTTATGTATACGAACTGTAAATACTATAATCCCCTGCATTTATGCAGTAAATGTTATTTTAGCAATACATTTAGTTTTCTGTTATTAACTAAAATAATACTTAAAATTTTAGTGCAACACTAAAAAGGAAGCGTTATTTGAAGTAATGAAAAGTATTGCTTAAATTGCATAATAAGATGTTTATTAAATTATCATCACAATTTATAAAATAACTTCACAAATTCGGTCACATTTTATATCAAATAATGTGCCGATGCCAACAAAAAAAAAATTGTGTTTAAGGAAGGCATGACAAGATGTAAGATTATGATGGTGGCAAAATATATTAGGAGAATTTCATAGCTATTTAGGCCATGCCTCAAAATTTTCTGTAAGAAAATGGCAACACGTAGCCAGGAACAAAATTAAAGTTGCCTTGTTGGATGCACAAATGTTAATCATTTAATTTTAAGTAGCATAAAGACGAAAGGGCTTGGATTCTGTTAATACAAAATCCAGCTATACAATTTATTTGTATTTATAATAGTTAACTTGCAAGTAATGATGACAGTCCCTGCTAAATTATTTATTATTAGCAGTTATTGGGGAGATCATGTTTAGCAGATGATGTTATCAGGCTGATATTTATGTATTTTTAAGTATTAATATGCCCTATATGCAATAATAATATTATAAGGTGGACAGTAAATAGGGTATTGAATTTGGCTGGGCTGGATTTGGTTAACAATATTTAAAGCCCTTTCATCAGTCATTCATCGCCTGCGAACTAGTATAATGTTTTGAGGGCTGAATACTGTTCCTGGCTTTAACAGTGAATATTGGTGTAGCTTATAATGTTTAAACAACATTTCCACTTGGAAATATCTATTAATAGTGTTCCTATAGATATGGGGCTCATGATGCGAAAAACAATTTTCTGTTTTGTTTACAAGTTGAATTGCGCGTTTTACATAATGTAATAATTTTAACACTAACCTATTTTGTACAAATGCTACGGTTGGCTTGAAACAAGATGGATGTTTTCCGTATTTTGTAGTACATAGTATAAGACACATGAAAAAGAGGCCTCCCTTTTTCATGTGTCTTATTGGGATTTCATTTTAGCTTGTGGCTACTGAAGTGTGCATAGGTACTATAGAAATAGTAATTACAGTTACTGATAATCAATTGATGAGTGACTGACAGACAACGCACAGCCGAAATAACTGGTCCTAGTTAGCTGAAATGTGGTATGTAGGTATCTTGGGGGTGTAGGGGAGCACGGGATATGCACGTCGAAATCGCGGGCAAAAGCTAGTACTTATACAGAGTTGATACGACAGAGGGGCATTAAATTAAACTACGTATACTATACGTGTTCAGTATTAATTCGATACGGTACAAAAACAAAAAGCGCCATAAATGAGAAAATATTTTTTTCAAACAAACTAAATAGCTTGCAAATCCGAATAAAACGCAACCACCCTTTGTAAAAAAAAAGACACTGACCTTAGATACCGCTAGGTAACAAAGCGGCAACGTCGCGCGCGCGCCGGAGCGCGGTGTGCGGTATCTCGTGTGCTCGGTGGGGGCCGGGCCGGGGGGGCGGCCGGCGACTTAGGCCTCCGCTCGCACTGGCTTTTATGTTAGGTAACGTTTCGAAGTACGCGCACAAAAACAAACACACTAAATTTTTTAATTTTTGATGTGTCCTCCATTCACATTGATGCACAAATTATACCGACGGAGAATATTGTTATTTATTTTTCTAATTAGATCACTGTCCGTCGCTAAGCACTTTAATTTGTGAAATGCTAAAATAATCCTATTTTTTAACTCATCAATTGTATTTACCTCTGAGGCATACACTTCACCCTTAATGTAACCCCACAAAAAGAAATCCATGGGAGTGAGGTCCGGAGATACTAATACTAAATAATAATAATCCCAAGTTACGTGTCCTATCACCATATCACCATAAAAAACAGTCAATCACAAAAAAAAAACACTAATACTAAATAATAATAATCCCAAGTTACGTGTCCTCTCACAGTAACAAAATAAAATTACAATTGTTTGCGCGCGAATTTCACAAACCGTACGTTCCGAAAAACAAGCGTCGGCGCACTGAAGGACTTACCGATCGCAAAAAACAAGGATGCAACAAACTGACCTATCTCTATTTCTTTCGCTCGCTTTATGTTAGTCGCTTTCGTAGTGAAAGTGCAAGTGTGTGTGTATTGATTGCTTCCTTGTTTGCATTGCCAATTTTTAGTGAATGTCCTTCGACATGCGTCAGAGCGGCAACAACGCATCGTAGATTTATCGTTGTAAGGTGCATGACCTATGCTTAGACGATAATCAGCCGTTAGAAAAGATACATCGTGTTCAAACCGTGCAAAAACTTTAAAAATCATTTGCGACTAAACTACTGCTCCTAATTCATTTATTTTTGGTACAGCGCTTGAAAATGGTACCTAGTATAGGCAGTTTAAAGGAAAGCCCCTCTGTCGTATCAACGTTGTATAAAATGGTAAACTACATAAATACGAAAAACTTTATTCCGTCAGTCACAAATACGAATTTAAAAATACCGATTTTCATAATTCCGAATAGTTCAAAATTCCTAATATAACAACTCCGATTTATCATTCATCCTATTTTCATAATTCCGAAATTTCAATATTCCTAACGTTTAAAACTACTGTTCTCAAAATACGGAGTTTCAATAGAAAGATTACCAAAAATTTCCAATGGTTTTAACGCTCATCTGTTCCTCAGCTCGCGGGCCGCTTCGTCCCTCCGCGCCTACTCGCGCTTAAATTACACTCAAGGGGTAGGGCAGACAAGAGTACGTGGAGTCTGTTTTACAGTGATTCGTTTCTCACTTACTTTTGTAGCACAACATATTGACTGGACAATTTTTAAATGAATGAATGTTTAAATATATTATGTTGTTTTATGCCAAATAAATATCGGAACATTAGATTCTGCCAGATAGAGGGAACCTCGGAATCTTGAAAATCGGAATGTCGTTTTTTGGACCGAGAACCCATCGAGCATTTTTGATTCTTCGAACATATGAAAATGGGAAAACAAACGAACTGCATTTATGACTTTCGGTAAAATATATGTCGTTAACACTTTTCAAATGTACGAATTTTTAATAAAAGAAATTATAATAAGTAGGTATTAGGAAATTCGTACATTTGAAAGAGTTTTCGGAGTATTTGGTTGTTCCCTATATAAAAATGTACCTTATTTCGGTCACATTAAACTGTATAAAGTTATGTAAGAAGTGTTGAAATAACTTTCCAACTTTACTACAGTTATGTAATACGCAAGCTAAAAATGTCGTACCTACTTATAAAATATTTTTTATTCATATTTCGCAATGCATGAGCTAATGAAATCCCATGCGCCACAGTTGCTGTTGCAATGTATTCTACATCTATACTATGTACCTAATACTCGTATTTCGGTGCAATGATCATAGATTGGTTTCATGATACTTGATATTGCAAAAGGGAACATAGTAGTTTTTCATGCATTTATACTTTGAAATCACAAGCTTTTTTTTGGAAAACAAATAAATAGTGACTATTTATGCTTCCAATCTATACTATAATATTATAAAGCTAAAGAGTTTGGTTGAACGCACTAATCTCAAGAACTACTGGTTTCGAATTGTAAAAAAAAATACTTCAGTGTTGGATAGCCCATTTAGCGAGGAAGATGTAACTTCACGCTACGACCAATAGGAGCGGAGCATTCATGAAAAATGTGACGCAGACGAAGTTGCGCGGGTCAGCTAGTTTTGAATATTAATGTAAATGCCAATTTGACGGCTTATTCCGTAATAAGCAAAAAGCGTGTTTTTAGATCATTTACAATTTTGCATTTCATTAAGACAGTTAGTTTAATATCGCCGTATCATGACAATATCAGGAGCTTGCGATTTCAAAACCATTACGTAAACTTGTAACGCTAATTTTTATTTCTATATTAAAATGCAATATCAAGTCTCATGCAAACAGTTAAGGAGATAGGCCTTGGTAGATGTGAAGGGAAGCTAGCGTAGTAAACTTTTTAAATACCTAGTATAATGTAAACGCAGAGCTGTGTAAATTTACGCTAAATTATTTATGAATAGCTGTAAGTAAGGCGTGGTCTATTTGATATATCAGTTGTACGCGGACCACGGTAGCTCGTCACAGTGCAAGAGATGTGGTGATCCTGTAATAAACAAAATAAAAGATACTTTTTATTGATTTATTGTTTTTTATTTAGAACCCTGTTCAATTAAAATGACATATTTAACGGACTACTGGAGAGTGGCTATTCATTTCTGATATTATTATAAAATTCTTCCGTTGCAGACTGACTGCGAATATTCCCACATGGATAATTGCCACCTGGTGGCAATCAGGAAAAATTCTCAGTTACCACCGGGTGGTGACTCTGGGAAACACTTTCAGAAATCATCAACAAAATCACATCGGTCAAGAGATGGCGTTGACCTAAAACCTTATTAATGTATCTTACTTTTGGAGGACTGTAATTTAGCTTATTTATTGTAACACAACGTAGCAAAATTTTGCCTAATAAAATCATTATTTGGCGTGCGCTGGACAAACTATTGATGACTTTGATGTTGAGAAATAATATAGTAGAGCACGATAAGAATGCGCGCCGTTGAAATCGGAACTAGTAGGTACCATTTACTCATCTCATTTTGTTACGGTTCAATCACAGATTGCAAACTTAAAAAACTACACTAATTTAACAAGAAATTATGTACAAACGCGTATAAAAAAAATAAAATTAATCATTGGACATCAAAAAATTAATCCACATCGCTGTCAATGGCAAAAGTGCCCAGAACACTGGCAGCATTGCCGCGTTGAATCGCAATGCTGATTCTTTGGCCAAAGAAAAGTCCAGCCCTCTGGTCACGTGAATAGTCGACAAGTTGTTTACTGATATCCCGAAAGACTCGATGCGCACTTGGACCCCATGGCCCTAATGTTTCAACCCCAAACGGCTCAAATATGTAACTCCCAATTGTTATATTTGAGGTACCTACATTAATTATACCTTTGTAGTGAAATCTTTCAATAACAATTTCCTAGGTACGTAGATGCATACACTCCAACCAACTTATCTGTGAAATGGCGAAAATTGGAACTACGGCCGTCATGTTGAATTGAATTGTCATTCGACTGTCAGTATCTACTACATTCGGGTTCTCTGGTCGTTTTGTCGTGATATTGCTGAATTTATAAAGTTAAATATGCCGAAAGCTATTAAAAGTGATGCTCGAAACATTATTGTAAAGGTTAAAACCTTTTTTGAAGAAGAAGCTCGGGCGGGGTCTCCGATTATTTAATCAAATAAACGAATTTCGGCAGCGACAGGTTAGTGTTGTCAACTTTCTTGTTTTAATTACCCGATACTTAACTAATTACTTAAGTCCACGAAATATTCGTTTCTATTCTTGCTGCAGGTTAGCGTAACGGTAACGTACATTTATTAGGTAACCTGCTAAGTGAGTGAGCCAACTAACCTGCCAGATTTCAAATTTCTACTAACATTTATTTTAATATCTTATATTTCAGGTGTGAGCCAATGACTAATTTAAAAAATAGTTAAGGAAGGGCACGCAGCATAAGAAACTGGTACAAAAATTCAGATACCAGAAAAGGACAGAAAACGCAAAAGTGGATTTGTGCATGTTGATGATTTTGACATGGGAGTTAGGTATACGGAGGAAAGTACATGAATTTTATTTTGCTAAAAAACAGGTCCCTACTGTTAAAAAGCTTCTAGAGGTCTTAAAGACAGAAATACATTACACAGGACAGCGAGAGAGTCTGCGGGCTGCAGCCTATCCGTCTCAGCACGGCCACGCTTAGATAGGCTGAAATCCAGATCTTTAATTCAATTCAATTCAATTTATTTAATAAGCGAGTAACCATGACTCATTTGTTAGTAAAAGACTTACTCTATGTTAGTAATTTAAAAACAACTGTATAACACAAATACAATAATACAACAAACACACAACAACAACTAACATATACAATAAAAACATACACAACACAACATACACAGCACTTCACCGCCGCTGCGCCATTCCATGAGAAATGGCGCAACAGCGATTCACGTACGACAGTCCAACCTACTGGAAATCAGAGACAGGATACTGTTGCCGCTGCCCCACACCCCACGCACCAGGGACGCACATCGCTTACGCATTGTCGCAAAGAAACAATCCACACGCGCGCCCGCGAACATCCCCGACGCGCTGCAGTAGCGTGGCAGCCTCAACAGTACCCTGAACGCGTTATTGTATTGCACGCGGAGGGTATTGTACGATTTCTGAGCATATCTAACCCACAGGCTGCTCGTGCAAAACGAAGTGCAGTACGCTCTGAAAAGAGTAATTTTAAGGTGGATGCTCCAGGGTAGCCCGCGAAATTCAAATATTTTAATGTTTTTTGCAATTTGCCGGTCAGGGTGAAGCTGTATGTGGACCAAATGCGATCCGCGACCGTAACGCGAATTTATCTAAAGAATTATAACCAGTTCGAAAGAATGAATATTTCAGAAATAATCATTCTTTCGAACTACATGAACTTAGAGGGCTATATTGATGATTAAAATGGTTATAATTCTTTAGATAAATTCGCGTTACGGTCGCGGATCGCATTTGGTCCACATACAGCTTCACACTGACCGGCAAATTGCAAAAAACATAAAAATATTTGAATTTCGCGGGCTACCCTGGAGCATCCACCTTAACAGCTACTGAACAACGAGCAAACCTGCGAGCCAGCATGTTCGCTCTAACCGACAAGGCCCTCCGCGCACGCTCAATGTCGTCATCATCCCTGAGGTCGGGGGTAAGTATATGAGCAAGATATTTAAACTTGTATGCCCTCTCTAATGGCATACCATTAAGGTAAACTGGTGGTACACACACAGGATATCTATCCCTGGCCCCAAAGACCATGACTTCACTTTTTTCTTATAGTTGTACACTAAGCCATGTGAGTCGGCATATTCTTCACAAATTGCCACAAGCTTCCTCAAGCCACAGACCGACGCACTCAGCAGCACCATGTCGTCCGCGTAACTGATATTATTAACGCTAACTCCATCTATATGACAACCGACCTTGGTGCTGCTGAGCCTGCCAATCAACCCGTCGACATATAGGTTAAAGAGTGTTGGTGAGCTCAAACCCCCCTGTCTCACCCCGCACTCCAATCCATACGGACCAGACAAAGCCCCTGCCCAACGCACATTGTTGACCTGGTTTCCATACCAAAATTTAAAAATATTTACGACATCAGGTGGAACGTGAACTTTTTCAAGTTTATCCCACAGGATATCATAAGAAACCAGGTCAAATGCTTTGGAGAGGTCCAGAAAATAGGTGTAAATAGGAGTGCTGCGGTCGGTGTAGTATGTGACAGCATGCTTAAAAGACAACACGGCACTTTCCGTTGACAGTCCAGGTCTGAACCCGAACTGGTTATCTTGAGGTGATATAAACTTCATTGCATGCTGTCAAATACCTTAGCTATAACAGTTGTTAACGAGATAAGCCTGTAATTATTCCTATCAGCAAGATCGCCAAACGTATTTTTCGCTATGGGCACAACCACAGTCCGTATCATCTCCCCAGGCATATACCCATGTGACATACAAAAACTATACAACATAGTCAAAACTCTGGGTAGATGAGGACCAGCATATTTGAGGTGCTCAATGCTGAGCCCATCATGTTCAGGAGATTAAATAAATGAAATAAATGATGAATGATGAGTATCTGAAATAAATGTACGTGTTATATACTATAAAATAAACCTACTTATTTTTAAAATAAAACTTTTAAAATATATTTATTAGTCACTTGAACTTTTCAGGTACAATACGCCTGACGATATTTCAATAGCAATAAGATGACAGATCGATAACAATAACTATTCTAGTCCCAAATCCGAATTCCTTAAAAAAAATATGCAATTATGGTTGATCCAAAATAAAATTGTCTACGGAGAGGATTTGACTAAACCTCAGCTTTTAGAAATAATTAAGAGAAACAAGCCTGAACCTGTAATGAGATTGAAAAAATTTTAGAAGACAATAGACACAAATGCTTATAGGGGCGACCGGGTCAAAATCGTATAGCTAAGGGTTTAGGGTTGTAGGTCTTTAATCTCAAAACACAAATTTATTTACTCAACAATTATAATTAGTCAGTCTCCTAAGGAACATAATCACTTGCACATATTTGGATTAATTAAAATATTAAACAATAAAAACCAAAAATTATTAAACTTCTTCTAATTACGATTTTGCCCCGACACAAGGGCAAAACCGTATATTATATACGATATTGCCCCAGAGATTATCTAGAAGCAACGCATCCCATACATACAAAATTATCTAAATCCTCTGAGTCATAACCTGTACAGCCTTCATGAGCCCAACCTTTACACTCCGTACATTGCACCCAATCTTCATCCACGCGGCTTGAACCGTATTCTTCGAGGCAGTACAAGCAAATGTTATCATTTATTATTTTTTGTTTTGGTTTTTTGGTCTTAGACGGTTGATTCAAATTAAGCTTAGGAGTTTTATTTTGTGAGATGGTTATCAACTCATTTTTATAGGGGGAGGAAGTGATAACAGCAGTTTTTCCTCTTCAGTGATCGCTTGCTCTTTTTCGGTCCACGCTTATTTTAGGAACTGGCATTATATCCGCCGGAGACACTGTTACACGGTTTAGATTCAACGTAGTAGGAACTGGCAGCGGTAGCGGAGAAATTGATGATATTGAGTGAACGAGTGGCGCAGAAGAAGTTGATGGTGTCGGGTTGACATATGCATCAGCGGAAGTTGATGGTGTTGTAGAAGGTATTTCCGTTGTTTCAGCCGCGGCAAAATCTGCTTCGCCGAATACTGTCCTGTTCGTTGGGAATATGCCTGTTTTAGTAAAGCCAGACACGGCGTTCTGTATAGTAGCCGCTTTACAGTACGCTGCTCCAAAAAGTCTTGCCAGCTGGAATTGTGTCACTACTCTACCCGGATTATTCCGTAGCCACGCGTTTACTTCTTGGGTGTAATATGTGCGCAATGGACCCATGATACTCACGTCTAGCGGTTGAAGTATGTGGTGCAACGAGGGGGAAACTTAAAATTATAACTCCATTATCCCTAGCTTTTTCGATCAGTGGGAGATTTTTTGTGTGGGTAGAGTGTCCATCGAGTAAAAGAAGAACAGGATCTTCTTTTTTTGGCTTTACTGATGATATGAAGTGATTCAACCACTCAACAAAAATATCACTTTGTATCCAGCCACTTGGATGGCAAACCGAAACTGTCCCTGGTGGAGCACCATCTAGAAGTTCAGCCTTCATCCGAACTCGTGGAAATATTAGCAGCGAAGGAATATAATTTCCAGAAGCAGACACACACAGGACAGCAGTAGTCAGCTGGCCTCTTTCCGCTGAACTAGCCAGACCGACCTGTTTTCTTCCTTTTAAAGCGATTATTCTGCTTTGTCTTTTTGATACCGTTGTCAGGCCCGTTTCATCCACATTGTAAATGTGTGTTGGCAGAAATATATTGATCTATAACTCTTTCTAGCAAATCAAAAAATTTGTTGACACTGACCATGTTAAATCCCATCGCTCTCGCCACCGACGTTGGCTCGGCAGCACGCAGTGATAATTGTGGGTGTCGCTTCATGAACCCAGCTAACCAATCTTCTCCTGCTAGTTTATTAACCTTATTAAAACAATGGTCAATACTGTTTGCTTCTGCGAACTGATATGCTAAGCGTCGAAGATCTTTATACGTGAGACCAAATAATCGTTTTTCCATGATCAAGACATGTTCAACTAGACTTTGTTCTTGGGAAGTCGAAAAAATCGGCTAAAATCGTCCCAAGCCTTTGCGTGTGGAACCGTCCAGATCATTGTTCTGTTTAAATCGGTTTACTCAATCTTGTAATGTTGATTTTGGTACCTCAAAAGTTTTGGCCGCTTTCAAGTAACCCATGGTGCCATCAAATACGGCTTGAACGGCTTTTTTCATGTTATCCGGATCCCATTCTTGTCTAGAAGTAGTCCTTTTATAATTATGCGGCATTTTAACTGCACATAAAATAAAAAAAATAAGTAAGTTTATATTCATTCGTGCGGGTCAAAATCGTATAGTGGCCGGTTTTGCCCCGTACGGTTTTGACCCAAGGCTCAATGTATAAATATATCACTCACTACTACATACGCAAACCAATTTTGCCTACTCAAACAGTTGTTAATTACGAGTAAATACACACACTTTAACATAGTTGATTGGACACTTACCTGTAATATATGTAAATTTCACTATTATTGATTGAATTTTCACATAACTAAGATCAAGTACGCCGAAAAACAATAAAATCGAATATTTTGATAACGCGCGTGCCTGCAGCGACAAGTGTTTGTTGACAGATAGCTCGCATTGGTCGACGCCGCTGAGCAGTTTGCGCGCGGGAACTTTGAATTATTGACCAGAATAGACATGCTGTACTGTTTTACCCCGGTATACGGTTTTGTACAGGTCTCCCCTACTTATCTCTGTGATCTAAATCCTATTGAACTCATATGGATCACATTGAAAAGAAAAGTTGCCAATGTAAATATTGAGCCCAAAAATGCTGAAAATCCCCGCTAGTTAGAGAAGCTTTTGACGCTATTACAGTTCATGAGTGGTCACAGCATTGTAAACACGTTCGCAGGTTAGAAGGAGAATACTTAAAACTTGATTTGTATTTAGATAAACTTTTTATTATAGAAGTGGTAAGTGACACTGAAACCGAAAGCGATAGTGGTAATGATGATAGCAGTACGGAAATAAGCAGAGTATGGCCTCACAACCAGGATGAAATTGTGTATGCAGGTTATCTAAAGATCACAATTACTGTAAACCTGGTTTACAATAAATTGTTGTAAAGCAATTTGTTTTTTACTGCTAAATATAATTAGTCAAATCTGGTGTTAGGGGTTAGGTACGCTCATAACTAAATGCTAAACATCCAGGTACCTCTTGCAGGGTAGGTACCTACTTCGCATTAAATGAAAGTTGTATCTCTCCGTGGAACATTTAATCTGCTGAATTTCCACTTCATTGGATTACTTTTTAGATAAAGCCATTGTTTATTCCTTAGAGACTAAACTGTTAGCGTACCTACGTAACCATAAATGATCAAATTATTTTTATTTATTTTATTATTTTTATATAGGTACTTATCATTGTTTTTAATTTGTAAAATCTGTAATTCTTATTAAACGATTATGTCTAATGTGAAATTTCCTTCTTGAAAACTCAATTTTGGGTATCTTATATTAATAAGCAACACTGAATCGACGGTGCCGTCCTCTTTCAGTTCACAGATAATACTACTGATTAATCGTTCTGCTGCGGGAAAACAACCATTAAAATTCCACGGTGTATACTTAAGTTATCTTGCGGTTACTTACTATTTGTAATCCAATAGTAAATCTTGTAAGCTTCCTACGGAACAAGCCGTGCCTAGTTAGTCTAGCCTCTTTCTAGACAGGATGTCTTTATAAATTTATTCGTGTTTAATTTTGAACGAAAACCAAACATTATAGTATACACACTTTGTTTTCCATAATTAACCGTTTTTAATAAATTTATACTTAACTAAAAATAAATTTCTAAGTATATGACTGGTCCATTCAACATGTCATTGATTAAACTAGTCCAAAAATTAATTACAATCTTACTTGAAAGGTCGGACCGGTCCGCGTGAATTTTTGATTTCACTTGCACGGCAAACTCAGGTAGCAGCGAACGGGAGTAACGAAACACATGCGACCAGCACCGGCACCAGTACCGGCGGCAAATAATTCGGAGGAACTGCCTGCCTATCATAATTCAAGGTCGCTTTGGCTGGCCCTATCTCCCCGCACCCCGACCCGCTCACATTTACAACAAGATTCACAAAAGAAAGGCTACCGTTCTACCTGCTAAACAATAGTGCTTAACCGTGCGCTAGGCTTTATCTTTATCTGTTGATATGAAATGCTAGGATTGAGCATGCGATTTTGCCACTAGTTAGCTAATATCTACGATGAAAAATAACTTAAAGTACCTATGTGATAAGAAAGGTGCGAAATTTGGGCAATTTATTGAGAAACTTGGCGATCCCATTATAAAAATTTCAAAAACAAGTAGACCGGTACCAAATGACAAAGTTGGACTCGCCCATCGCAGGTTCCGTACAAATAACCCTAAAAAAAGACTTTGCTAAAGAAACATGTTTATTTTCAAATTAATGGTAGTTTTTTTCATAATTTTCATTTTATGAGGACGCCTAATTACTTCCATTAATTATGGAGTTATTTTATCATCATAGATCATTTAGTTTAAAATATACACCGATTTGTTTACACTGCGGCTCGCACAAGACTGGTTCCGTTCCATAAACATAATTTTTTATTATTTGTTGTACAGCGGCAATAGAAATACACAGTATGTGAAAATTTCAACTGTCTACACTTCTACAGCTATAGCTCGATATAGCCCGCTGACGGATAGACGGATGGGCTGACCGACGGACGGACAGAGGAGGCTTAGTAATACTGGTTCCGTTGGTTATTCTTTGTGTACGGAACCCTAAAAATCGATAAAATTAAGCATAATTTCCCTTATTTTAAAATGTGCATATTATAAAGATTCACACTGAATAATAAATGATTTGGCCTGATTTGGCAAATGGATTGCATCGTGATTGCATCCACCTATGCTGTATGGCTAAGTATGTCTATGGATCATAATGGATGGGTTATTCAATGGTCAATCTGTATATCTTAGCCATTGATCTTAGCAATTATTAATGGCAATACACAATGAGGAATGTCATTGTCAAAATGTCAAATTGGCAAAATGGAGGAAAAACTAGGAATTGTTTTCAGAAGTGAAAATTAAAATAAAAACACTGAAAAACTGTGCAATTTCTGACTTTAGTTACAAATTTTATAGCAGCTGCAATTATGGAGGCTTTGGCTGGACAAAATTTTGGTCATTTCTCATTATATCTGATCTAGTTCATACGGTTCTACTTCCCGTTTTGATCGATGTATTTTTGTTATTTTAGAAATTTGGGACTACTGTTTTGTCATTCCATTGTAATTCAGTTTGTTGTTGTCATTGTTATTTTCGTTCATAGTTCGTCCTTTATTGTTAGTTGTAAGGGTTAGGTCGGGCAGCAGGCTATCATTATGAACATACAAGTTTGCAGAGACCCATCAGACGCTGCGGCTCTTTATTTGCCGCAGCGTTTGTATCTTAAATCCTTTGCAAAGATTAACATTTCTGTCCAGCTTCCCTCCCACAAGGTTCATGGCAAGTCAATATCAAATTGGGAACTCATGGAGAAATTGCGAAAGATGATCCTACCTGATAGTTTCTCTGTGTTAAAAGTGTCAAAGCATTCTTCGGAAGTGATAAGGTTTGACGCGGAACTGGAGAGTCGAGACAACCTTGACCGAGTGCTGGCGCGGCTCGAAGACCGCGTAGTGCAGCTTAAGGAGTATCCTGACCAGCTGAAGGTCCGGGTCTGTGAAGCCAAGTCTGACTTCCCGAGTCGTCATGATTGGGACTCGTTCTTCCGTGACACCACTGAGATGGATGAGATGAAGCCTGGTGAGCGTCCAGACACCATCCACATATCCAATTTGCCTATCAGATGGTTTGTACATGTTAAAGACGAGGATGAGGATGCGCTTCCCTCAGAAAGCTTAGTGAAGAAGATTTTTGAGAAGTTTGGTGCAGTACGACAAGTGGATGTTCCTGCCTCAGACCCGTACAGGATGCAAATGAAAACTACAATGAGAGGCATAACAACCCCTCCACAGGACGCTGTGCTGTACTTTGAGGCTTACATACAGTACAGTGAATATGTTAGCTTTGTCCGCTGCATGGATGCTCTGAGAGGGCGGAAACTTCTGCGAAAGCGTGATGACATTGCTGAGTGGTGCGGCATTAAGGTTGTATTTGATACAACTAAGCACATGACTGATGCTGCTGTAAAGCGACGGTCCATTGTTCGGGAAAGGCTGGCTGCGCGTCAAAAAGCTAAAGATGATGAAGAGAAGGCTGAAAAAGAGAAAATAGCCAAAAAAGAGTCTAAAGAAAGGTAGGCATATTTCTTTGTAGTTTATAACATATCTACTCTGTTCAAATATTTATGTATGATTCATGCTCATTAATCAAAACATTTTTATAGCATTTTTGAATGAGGTTACAAATAGTCAAAATATATTTTTTTTGTTTGTTGTAATACATTCAAAGTTTCGAATTCATTCAGGCTGCAGTTATTAAACGTAAATAAAAATCCATTTCAGACAAAAACACGAGCGTACTGAAAGAGAAAAACTAGAAAAAATGCGAGAAAGAGAGGAGAGACGTAAGAAGAAACAGCTCGCAAAGCTGATGAAGAGTGACAACCTGGACTTGAAGAGCAAGGTGGCTGAGGAGCAGAAGAAGCTCATGAAAGCTCAGAAGAAGATGCAGGCTATAAGACTGATCGAGGAGCTGTTTAAGAGGATAGAGGTTTGTTGAGAGTTATCATCACTTCTTAGCCTTTTCCCAACTATATCGAGGTCATACTGCATCGAGAGCAGCTGCCTACCAGAGCTCCGCAACCCATTAACTGGGTTATACAGTACTCCTTGACAAGGTTCGGTCTCGGTATGCTAAGATGGTCACCCATCAACAGACTGACCTCAGCTGTTATTATTTAGCCGTGAGCTCCTGCTGTTGAGACATATAAAACCAGAATTTGACTAGTTATAAAAAAAATTGTCCTTAAATTTTCTTGAACATTCTTCTCCATAGAGATTTATGCACATATTGTTTAACTTTAATTAGCTTCATCTATCTGATTGATCAATTTCTTAATAATTCAAAAGTTAAAGTTTGAAGAAGTCCATCAACCTGTAATAAAGTTGACTAAGGCCCGTATTACAGAACGTTACTCAAGTGCTACTTAAACTGCGTTCAACCGATTACTTCTTGAGCAAAGAATCTCGCCTCAAGCATTCAGTTTATTTTAGAACTATCCTCAAACTCTAATCAAACGAAACTACGCTTGAGTAGAGATTTTGATCTCTGATTACGTGAGTAAGCAATTATTATGGTAACCCTGAACAATAGTTTGTTTTCTATTGCAATTCTTTTGTTTTTCGCACGATCAAAACCGGAGTAGGCGGACGACACGACGATACTGACACTGACAGCCACCCTTAACCCTTCAGAGTAGGTACATAATAATTATGTTCTTGGACAGAAAAACTGTGAAACGGAGTGTTTTTAAATAAAAAAAAAATAATTAAAATTCATTTATTTCAGGCCATGAAACCCATAGACAATTAATACAATAATTTTGATAAATAACAATAGCTCACATTAATTATTATGAATTTACATTTAAATTTCAGAAACATTATACCCATATTATTCAATTGATTAATGTCAATAGATATATGATAGATTATGGTTTTTGGCGGGATTATTTCGAGTGAAGTTCAGTGGTTGTTTTAATTATACGCAAATTGATTCCTAGTGGTTTTGTTTTGTTGGTATTAACTACCTCAGCAAAGTTTGCGAGAAGGCGGACTCGATACATTTGCTGCCAAATACTGCAAACAAATTAGAATGTGTTGCACCCGCATTCTAATAAAACTCAAAAAAGATGTAAATTAAAATAAAGAGGTCAGGAAAAATTAAATGTTTCACGACAACTTGTGAAAACCTGTACTTCTTCTTAAAGTTTTCACAATTATAAGGGTCCTGTGTATCTCTTAAAATTATCTCAGAGGAACATTTAAGTTCGATTTGTCTCATTATTAAAAAAAATATAATAGGTAGGTAATCTATTTCTGCAAATATATCCGTTTTGATTAGGCAGGTACTTGATTTACTCTAAATCAACAACAATTTTCATGAGAATCTATGCTCAAGCGGGGTCTCGACTACACTTGCGAAAACAAAGATCAAATCTTGCCTTAAACAGTGATTCTGAGCTGATTGTGCTTTTAAAATAAGGACACATTGAGTAGAGCTCAGTCAAGCCTCAAGCACTGTTCTGTAATACGCAAAAAAAAAACATTTTAAAGTGACATTGCTCAGGTGATTATTGATTTTAGTTTCTCTGCTCAAGTAAAGTTCTAAAATTAAAACTCCAACTGAGACTAGTTTTAAGTAATGCCTGAGTCTTGATTGTAGTTCTGTAATACGGGCCTAAGAGATTTGGCAAAGAATAAATATATGAAACTAGCTATTGCCCGCGACGAATTATCGAGATGAATCATACAATAAACCTTCCTCTTAAATCTCCCTGTCTATTGATAAAAACCGCATTCAAATCTGTTGCGCAGTTTAAAATATATGAGCGTAGAAACAGAAAAATACAGAAAAAGTGACTTTGGTTCATCTATATCTATACTGATATTATGAAGAGGAAAGATTTGTATTTTTGTATGTAACAAATAAACTTAAAAACTACTGGACCAATTTGAAAAAATCTTTCAGCAATAGATAGCTACATTATCAGCGATTTCCATAGGCTATATTTTATCCCTGTACTCACACGGGGACGGGAACTACGGGTGAAACCGTGTGACGCATCCATATTCATTTTGAATATTACAATTATTATTTTTATTTTTTTATGTTAAATACTCAATAGGGAAGATGCAAATACAGAATTTATGAGAATGTTGTCAGTAAAATGATAAAAAAGTATAAAATAAAGGCCATTACAAAGTTTTTATTTTGGATTTTTAACATAAATAATGAATTAAAGTAACGTGAAACAGAACGTATTTAAAAACAACAATCAGCGTTTAGTGACGTATCTGCTGTTATGCCAACAAAAAGACAACCTTATGTCTTTGAGTTGGGACAGTTCTTGACCAGTGACACGAGTGACGTCATCGACCGTTTTCGCGCGAACCTTTAAACTGTCGGTTTAAAAACACAATTTTGGCAATAAATTAAAGCGTAGGTGGAGTTCCTTAAAATTAAAACACAAATGGAAATATTGCATGTTCCCTATTATTTTTTGGAATAAATTGAGTAACTTTCCCTTATATAACAGGAAAATAATTGTTATCTTAATTTATTTTTCCATAGCTTTTACACATTTGGCGAAAGTTTTTGACTTCTAATAAAACTGATCTAAGTAACTAGAGTTTTGGATTGCAACCTTAATTTGTGATTTCCTATCCACAGTTGCGCCCAGAACTGCAACGCAATGGCTCGCGAGAGGATCAGTACTACCTCCCGGGCGAGCGGATTGCGCGGGCGCGGATTATAGACAAGTTCAAACGACAGCAACAAGAGTTGCTGGAGGAACAGAGGAACAACTACAACAATGCACTGAATGGTAAGTCGTTATGATACTGTGCGTACACTATGCTAAGATACGAGGGTGCGTTTTTAAGTTCGCGGAATGGGAGGGTAGATGATAAAAATAGGTCATTATGGAGGTGGCCACGACTTCAGCCACTCAATATTAGTATAAATACCAGGTTTTGTCTTAATTGGGTCATTAGTCTTTGAACTATCGTCAAGCAAACAACTCAATCGGGAAGAAAGTGTGCATTATGGAAAAAATCGAGTACCGTGCCGTAATAAAGTTCCTTTCCCAAGCAAGGAAAGTCAGTTCAAAACATACTGGAAGAGATGGAATCCGTTTACGGGGACTCTTGCCCGGGTAAAACCATGGTTTACAAGTGGCATTGTCTTTTTAAACAAGACAGGACCTCACTTGAAGACGACCCGCGGCCCGGACGGGCGATCGAGGTGACTACTCCGGAAATCATTAAAAATGTCGAAAAAATAATATTGGAAGATGCCAGACTAAAGAAGAAACAGCTTGCAGAAATGGTTGGAGTATCGGGTACAACAATTTTCAAAATTATACACGATCATCTTGGCATGACAAAGGTCAGTGCAAGATGGGTGCCAAGAATGCTCACGCCGCAGTAACTATTCAGTAATCTGTGACGCCGCCTCAGAAACAACGCCGCGTGGAGTGTTCTCGCACGTTTTTGGACCTCTGTAACGAAGATAAGGATGGACTATTGAGTCGAATTGTTAGTGGAGATGAAACTTGGGTTCATCATTATGAGCCTGAGTCAAAACAGGACTCTATGCAGTGGCACAAAAAAGGTACACCACCACCCAAGAAGTTAAAGTGTCACAATCGGCTGGGAAAATCATGGCAACAGTGTTTTGGGATTCGGAAGGGATTCTGTTGACCGATTATAAAGATAAAGGCGTTTCTATAACCGGAGAATACTATGCTTCTATCCTCGAGAGGTTGAAAGAAAGTATTAAAGAAAAAAGGAGGGGAAACTTGACCAAAGTGTCCTTCTTCTTCACGACAACGCGCCTGTTCACAAGAGCCGTGTTGCGTTGGCTGCCCTGCATAAGGTGGGCTTCGATATTTTAGACCATCCACCCTACAGCCCAGACCTGGCTCCCAGTGATTATTACCTCTTTCCAAATCTGAAAAAAGAACTTCGTGGAAAGAAATTTTCAACTGATGAAGAAGTGAAGGACGCGGTTACAGCTTATTTTTCGGACAAAGACAAAACATTTTTTTATGAAGGTATACATAAGCTAATTGAAAGATCTGAAAAATGTATTAGGGTAGCAGGTGAATATATTGAAAAAGAAAAATAATTTAGTATTTTTATTTTCACGCCTTGCCCTCCATTCCGCGAACTTAAAAACGCCCTCTCGTATGTTTGCTAACCTATTCTCTCTTGGGAAGCTATACAGTTTCCTCAGGTAGATCAGAAAAGAAAAAAGAAAGAAGAAGAAAGATGTAGAAGAAAATAAAGTTGCAAACTAAATAAAAAAAAGAACACTATTTTTCACTATTTTTCTGTGTGTACATAAATAATAAAATAAATAAAGATCTCGGTTTTATGTTTGCTAGTATGGGTATATCTGAGGGCCAATAAATAGTAGTGCCTTCAGTTAAGGATAGCCTGAAACTTGAAAGGTTCTGTCCCAATATATGGAGCTAGCTCCTGATAGCGCCTTCGCCCGCGTGGTCCCTAGGGAACATAGTCCCGGGATAAAAAGTAGCCTATGTCCTATATTTTAACTCTAGACTATCAGTTGTGTACCAAATCTCATTTAAATCGGTTCAGTAGTTTTGACGTTAAAGCGCGACAGATAGACAGAGTTACTTTCGCATTTATAATATTAGTAAGGAAGTATGGATTCGTTTGAACTCACAATGTATGGAAATCTCCTTTATTACTTAATGAAAGCCATGTTTTTTCAGAGGAGCCTGAGGTCGCTTCTCAGAAATTAAATTCACGTACGTAATATACTGAAATTGCTAAAGTATCTTCTAAAATATTACCCTTATTATCATAAGGGAAGCGTGCCTTTAACCTACCCTTAGATCTGTTCTCAACCATAATATTTATCAAAGCTTTGAATGTGAAGAAATTATTCTATAAATTTGTCTAGCAAAACAAAAAACAGATTATTATTAAAGTAATTATTACGGTATCAGAGATGTCACGAATTACTCTCTTCTTTTGCAGGCCGCATAGTAATCCGCACGGCGCTCGAGACAAAGAAACCCAAGCGCGACTCGTCCATGAGCTCGGTGTCCTCAGACGGGCGCAGCAGACACGATCGCGGCGCTAGGGACGGCCGGGACAGCCACAAGATCAAGAGCGAGAGGCTCAGCACGCCCGAGCGAGAGATGGAGTATAACAAGACTACAGGTCGGTATGCAGGGTGTGGGACGGCCGGGACAGCCACAAGATCAAGAGCGAGAGGCTCAGCACGCCCGAGCGAGAGATGGAGTATAACAAGACTACAGGTCGGTATGCAGGGTGTGGGACGGCCGGGACAGCCACAAGATCAAGAGCGAGAGGCTCAGCACGCCCGAGCGAGAGATGGAGTATAACAAGACTACAGGTCGGTATGCAGGGTGTGGGACGGCCGGGACAGCCACAAGATCAAGAGCGAGAGGCTCAGCACGCCCGAGCGAGAGATGGAGTATAACAAGACTACAGGTCGGTATGCAGGGTGTGGGACGGCCGGGACAGCCACAAGATCAAGAGCGAGAGGCTCAGCACGCCCGAGCGAGAGATGGAGTATAACAAGACTACAGGTCGGTATGCAGGGTGTGGGACGGCCGGGACAGCCACAAGATCAAGAGCGAGAGGCTCAGCACGCCCGAGCGAGAGATGGAGTATAACAAGACTACAGGTCGGTATGCAGGGTGTGGGACGGCCGGGACAGCCACAAGATCGAGAGCGAGAGGCTCAGCACGCCCGAGCGAGAGATGGAGTATAACAAGACTACAGGTCGGTATGCAGGGTGTGGGACGGCCGGGACAGCCACAAGATCAAGAGCGAGAGGCTCAGCACGCCCGAGCGAGAGATGGAGTATAACAAGACTACAGGTCGGTATGCAGGGTGTGGGACGGCCGGGACAGCCACAAGATCAAGAGCGAGAGGCTCAGCACGCCCGAGCGAGAGATGGAGTATAACAAGACTACAGGTCGGTATGCAGGGTGTGGGACGGCCGGGACAGCCACAAGATCAAGAGCGAGAGGCTCAGCACGCCCGAGCGAGAGATGGAGTATAACAAGACTACAGGTCGGTATGCAGGGTGTGGGACGGCCGGGACAGCCACAAGATCAAGAGCGAGAGGCTCAGCACGCCCGAGCGAGAGATGGAGTATAACAAGACTACAGGTCGGTATGCAGGGTGTGGGACGGCCGGGACAGCCACAAGATCGAGAGCGAGAGGCTCAGCACGCCCGAGCGAGAGATGGAGTATAACAAGACTACAGGTCGGTATGCAGGGTGTTCATCATCATCATATCAGCCTGCAGACGTCCCCCCCCTTGTACTGCCAACAAAGCTATTTGGTATACAGGCAAAAATATTTACTTTTCCACCGCACTGCCAATATTCATTTCTAATGTGTGCAATATAACTTTTTAAGCTTATGACATACTCATGAGTGTGGTGTACAATAATTGTCTTCTCAGCACATTCACAACATTGTTAAAAGTAGTTGCAAGTTAGCTGCTTGCATACCGAATAGCTTTGTTGAAGTTCTGTATCTATGAAGAATGATTACGATATCACATAAAATCATTTTTAATCACTCAAAATGAAATGAACTGACTAATGTGAACTGATTTATAACGATAATAAAGGAGCTATAAGCTTATTCCTTTAGAATCCCGTTACCGTTGAGCATTGATAGTAAAAAATAAGCTTGTAATTAAATTGCGATCCAGTAATGTAGGTGTAAATTTATAAAATGAGTCATAAGCTCGCTCACCTATCTATTTTCGAAGTGGCCAGCACAAGTCTTGTCCCTCGCAGACAGCGCGGCGCCGCGGCTCAGCAGTACTCGGGGCGGAATCTCGACACACTCCTCACTCAGTAAAAAACATTTTCACGATGCGTCCTCAGTTCTACTGCAGAATGCCACAACCTCATTCTTGACGTAACCCCAAAGATCAAAGTCTGATGGTTTCAAACCCGGTACACTAGGTGGCCGTGGTTCCGGAGTCACACACAGGTTTCCAAAAGATTCGGTGATGCAGTGCCTGACAGGAAAAGTCACGCGTGGCGCCGTCTGGTTGGAACCATATCACTCTGTACGGTTTTAGAGGCATCTCGTCGATAGTAAACAAGTGCTCTCTTAGTGCTTCCCTACGGAATATAGGTAGCGACATGCCAAATTTCAGCTTTCTACGACCAGTAGTTTCGGCTAAGCGTTGTCTGTTAGTCAATCACTCGCTCACTCAGTAACGGATGAATTCATATACCTATTAAGATTAGGATTTTTTTGGTGTGTGGACTCAGAAATTCGTGAGAACGCGTTCCGTTTAATTGTTCTGGGAGACAGCTCTGGCCCAATCACGATCAAGCGGTCGTTATATGTCACCAACATATTCACCGACCATCGAGTTTCGTGCCCCTTATCATGTATCACTCGATAACCTTGTGTGACGAGCTCCTGGATGTCTTTCCACTTAAATAAACAAAGCCTGATGTCCTTCGCACATGGTTGCCATATTACCACATAATTCCCTTCGGAAATGTACTAATGTCTAGGTGTAAAACAAAAAAAAAACATGTTTAAATCACGCACACGCATCACAAGAGAAAACTTTTACACTTTTCAAAATTTTGACACTTTTCGTTTGCCCATGCGGCCTAAAAAATAAGAAAAAAAGTTTGAGAATGTGCAAATAGCGCTCTTTCATATGCTACCCCACATACCCAAGGCCCACTTCTAATTTTTAAGAAATAAATTTTTCCCTTTCAGTCGCTGTTACAAAAAAAAAACCGGCCAAGTGCGAGTCAGACTCGCACACGAAGGGTTCCGTACCATATATTCACCGACCTTCGAGTTTCGTGCCCCTTATTATGTATCACTCTATAACCTTGTGTGACGAGCTCCTGGATGTCTTTCCACTTAAATAAACAAAGCCTGATGTCCTTCGCACATGGTTGCCATATTACCACATAATTCCCTTCGGAAATGTACTAATGGCTAGGTGTAAAACAAAAAAAAAAAACACGCACAATCACAAGAGAAAACTACTTTTGGTTTGATAACCTCCCGTAACCGAAATGCAACAAACAGCACACGCGTTCGCGACCAAAGTCAATAAAGAACTGACAAAAATATCCTTTGACAACATTCCTTTGAGCTGAGCGACAGTAAGTTGCCTACCTGCATTAGCTTTATCGTGTCGGTATGTGCGGCGAGTTCAAAGAGCGCGCGCCGTTAGAAAAAACCGGTCAAGAGCGAGTAGGACTCGCGCACCGAGGGGTTCTGTACCATCATTTAAAACGCGAAATGTTTTTAAATTTTGATCGCCGAGGCCTTTATTCGTCAGAGAATTTTAACACTGCTGTGTACGTATATTGCTGTTTTAGATCAGCGCCAACTCTTGACCGCTAGTGGAACTGATGTAATTATGTTGTTGATTTCTGAAAGTGTGCTATTTATAGATCCTTTTATTTTTCCTGTAATCATTACATAAACTTCTATTACATAGAATAATTTAAGATTTTCTCTATGCAAACTTGGGAGATAAGAGGGGGAGGATGGTCAAAATTTTTACACTTTTCGTTTGCCCATGCGGCCTAAAAAATAAGAAAAATAAAATTGAGTATGTGCAAATAGCGCTCTTTCATATGCTACCCCACATACCCAAGGCCCACTTCTAATTTTTAAGAAGTAAATTTTTCCCTTTCAGTCGCTGTTACAAAAAAAAAAAGTCAGACTCGCACACGAAGGGTTCCGTACCATAAACCTTAATTTTTATTATTTGTTGTTATAGCGGCAATAGAAATACACAATCTCTGAAAATTACATCTTTCTACCTATTACGGTTCTTGCGATACAGCCCGCTGACAGACGGACGAACGGACAGCGGAGGCTTAGTAATAGGGTTCCGTTGGTTACCCTTCGGGTACGGAACCCTAAAAAGTACTTGCCGACACAAAGAAGTAACCGATTTCCGACCGATTTGTGTAGAGAAGAGTCTTCTTTTCTTATGACGGCAGTCGATTAGACGGTATATGCGCGGGGAATTTCCAATTTATGTTGTAATTTCATCAAATCATCCATAGCCCGATCTCGCCCACTGCTGAGCATAGCCTTTCTCTTCTTCAAAGGAAAACATAGGGACACAGTAAATATCCTTCTTATTCAGTTTGTGAAATACATCTTAAATCGGTCCAATATTGTAAGAAAAAACAGTCAACAACCTCGAATTGACTTTTTACATAAAAAGTCTCACCGCAAGTTTCCTCTTAAGGTGGTTGCGCCAGGGTAGCCCGCAAAATTAAAATATTTTTTATGTTCTTTGCAATTTGCCGGTCAGTGTGAAGCTGTATGTTGACTTTTTCATGAAATAACCATTCTATAGGGCTTCATGAACTTAGAGGGCTATAATGGTTATAATTCTTTAGATGAATACGCGTTACGGCCGCGAATCCTATTTTATTCAACATCAGACTGATACAGAATCTGATGAACAGCTTCAGACTGATATTGAAAATAAAACATAAAAATATTTACCTACCCTTTATTTTTTTTATTTTTTTTTGCGCTGGTTAAAAATGTATTACGCATGCCCGGGCTCCCATCGGGGGAATGGGGGGTATGTAGGACTCCCCAGGCAGACCCGGTATACCCACTAAAATAACCCAGCGGCATTCCCGCATCGTCCGAGTGGAGGGGGACTGGGAGATCGGCGCAGCCTGGGCGTCCGGTCCTCCTCCGACGACAACCCGCCTACAGCGGCGGGCCCCTCACGTCCTCCCCGTTCGCGACCTTAAGTCATGACATAGATAAGTGATGTAATTTTATTAATATGTTTTCTGTTTTGGTTTCAGCGGGAATGTACAGCATGCCGTACGGTTTCGGCTACCCGTTCTGCCCGCCCGGCTACGCCTACCCGCCGCAAAGTATGAGTATCTTACACCTCCTATATCTTTCTCCTTTGTTGAATATTAATTAGGAACAGCGTTAAACGAGAAACACACTGGTCCTACGTACGCAACGAACAGTTCGCTCGACGGTTCTTTACCGCTCGGAAGTTAGGTTTTAGTGACGACCGCGCAGTTGCAATCGCGTAAAACCGGCCAAGTGCGAGTCGGACTCACACACGAAGGATTCCGTACCATAAACCTTAATTTTTATTATTAAATACATAATCTGTGAAAATTTCAGCTCTCTACCTATTACAGTTCTTGAGATACAGCCCGCTGACAGACAGACGGACGGACGGACGGTCGGACAGCGGAGGCTTAGTAATAGGGTTCTGTTGGTTACCCTTCGGGTACGGAACCCTAAAAAAGTGTTACGTTCCTAGAATATTAATGTTTATACGTATTATACTATAAACAAGTAAAAAAGACTACCACTAACAATAAAAGTATCAAAAAGTAACACAACAAATACACCACAAATCACAAATCAAACAGTAAGAAATAACCAAAATAAATAATTAAAAACAATAACAACATCTAACACTTTTCGCATCAACAGTCGTATTGCATTGAGCAAGCGGGACACACTTATACATCGAACGTATACGAGCGAATGAGACGCCGTTACAGGCTTCTTGGTCCGCGCGCATGCGCAGTACCATGTTTTTTTGCCAAATTGACATCGTGCGCAATGAATTGCGACGAACTTCGGAGAGGAAAACTTGCGTGACGGGAACTGTATGTAACGCTTTTGTATCGTATCGTATGTTACGTTGCATATATATATATGTATGATAAGTGTGTTTCTATTGCATAGTTTTTCATATAAAATCAAGAGTCCAGATATCATAATGCGTTGCATACGTTGCGTACGTGGGACCAGTTTGTCTCTAGCTTTATATCGCACTGACTTTAGCCCAGCGCTATGATAATTTATGATAATTTTTATACGACACGGTTGGCCCAGTGGTTGAGGGATTGACTGCTGCGCTGCGTGTCGCGGGTTCGATTCCCGCACGGAACAGTTATTTGTATGGTCTACAGATAGTTGTTCCGGGTCTGGCTGTTTGTATATGTGAGCATTGTATGTTTGTGAACGCACCCACGATACAGGAGAAGTTCCTAGTGTAGGGCAACTTTAAAAAAACAAACAACGGGTCGCACTCCAGGAGTGCCGACAGATGTGAAAACTTGAATACGTGTTTCGAATTTTCGATCAGGGTCACGTGCCCTGACGCGAGTTTAACATTTCTTACCCATCACAAAAAAGTGCACAACGCCGCTAAAGAAGTTTTTACTTCAAAAAAATAGTCGATTCCAATGAGTATAACGTTGAAAATCCGGGTGAAACCTAAGGAGTCTTATTTTGCAGTTAGTAAATCAGGTTACTGATTGCCATGCTGCGGCTGGTCAAATGCAAGAGCGACTAGCTCCCTAAAACCTAAGTTTGTCGCAAAATCTAAAAAAAGTCTATGGTTCGTTCACTCTGGTATTTAGTACAGATTATTTTTAGACCCGTATTAATAAACCATTTTTGTCATCACCAAAGTTATACTACTACTTTTTAATTTTATTTATCAACATGGATCTTGTATGGTCCGCAAAAAAGATTTATTATTATTATTCCGTTTATTTATTTTCTTTACATATAAATTATATTTTTAAATATTCAATAAAAGTAAATAAAAAAACATTTAAAAATATAAAAATAGCCTACCGGTATCGGGAACAAGGTCCAAGCTACCGGCGGTCAGGGTTCCCGAGAGAGGAACCTCCTAACAATAAGAGCCGTATCCAGAAGTACCGCTTTCTGAATCAAGTCCTTGATCCAGCAGACTAACGGAAGCCTCTTGAGGTGTTGGTCGAGGCTCGTGGCTATTAAGCCATTGGCTGATACGACTATCGGTACAATGATTGCGGAATCCATAACCCACATGTCGATATCCTCGCGAGCCAAGTCAATATACTTGATTTGTTTATCTTTCTCGGCTCTCACGAGGTTCTCGTCATGTGGGACGGACCTCCGACTCCACAAGAGTTAGAGCTAGCTACAAGGTTGTGCCTAGGCATGCAAGTATTATCCGTTAGCTAGACGAGAACAACCAGAGATAATGTGGTGAGTTGGTTCTCCCGGACGGTGACATGCCCGACATATGTCAACCGTGCCCTCCTTCACAATGAATGTTCCTTGTCATGAAACTTCGTCCATAATTGCACTGACAAAACCTTCGGTTTCTCCAAAAAGATCACCGAAACGCAGCCAGGCTACGGACGCTAGTTGATCTACGTCAGGCCCATGTAGGGCCCGGAAGAAGCGTCCGTGAAGCTCCTTGCTCTGCCATACCGCCCTGCGATCGTTGATGTCAAGTACTGCAGGTTTGCGCCAGTTCTCATTTGCTAAGGAGAGCGGGGTGAGTCCCTTGTCCACCGCCACTACATCTCGATGCATACCCATGTCGACAGCTAGGAAGTATTCCCTGAGACTGCATATCTCGCGATTGTAGAGAGTCTTAGCATTTAAAAAGCCTCGACCTCCATACTTTTGCGGAATATACAGTCTCATTACCGATGACCGTGGGTGATGCATTCGATATGCAGTAAGCAGTGTGCGGACCCGCCTATCCAGGGCGTGAAGTTCCGTTTGATTCCATTTGAGTACGCCGAAAGAGTACATCAATACCGGCATGACCCAACCGTTGAAGGCGCGCACCTTGTTTCCGCCCGATAGAATACCTTCTTCAGGCGGCCAAAGAAGCGCTACGATTGTTTCATGTCAGTAATATTGATACCTAACGAGAGAGGGATCTCAGGTTTATAGCATCCGAGAGTTGAGTTCCCACGGATTCCATCTCTCTACGCTTTACATGCATGACTGCACATTTGTCCACACCAAACTCCATCCTGATGGCGCTACTGAAAGTTTCAGTTACCTTCAGTAGCTCCGTCAGCTGTTGCAGATTAGTGGGGGCAAAGAGTTTCAGATCATCCATGTAAAGGAGGTGGGATATAACCTGACCACCTCTCTTCAACCGATAGCCTAGCCCTGAATTCTCCAGCAGTGTGCTTGAAGGATTCAAGGCTAGGCAAAACCAAAGAGGACTCAAACTATCGTCCTGAAATATACCCCGCTCGATCCATATTGGTTGGCTAGTCCTCTGGATATTTCGTCATCCTGGATAGCGAAAGACTGTCCTCCATTGCCTCATACACGACATCTGGAAGGTGCGTAGAGTGGACAAAAAAGGGTGTTTGCGTTTTGTTCTGATTTGTAAGCTATTTAGATTGATTGAAAAAAAAAAAATAAAAAATTTTTGGCGCTTTTTATTTTTGTACCGTATCGAATTAATACTAAACACGTATAGTATACTTAGTGTAATTTAATGCCCCTCTGTCATATCAACTCTGTATATTTTCTTCTTTCTCCATAATGTTAAATGAGTTTTTTTTTGTTGTTACTTTCTAATGGTCTGTTTTGATTGTGGATGGTACAACCAACCAACAATGGTATATAAATATGGCTAAAAACTGATTTTCCTTGATATAAAATTGGGAGCACGAAATAAAACTTTCTGGCAATCAGAGTTGCCAGCTTATTATTATTATATCACTCCATTTGATCGTCGTCTCATAATTTAGTTTATTCACACTTTCGTTTTATTAACACGGGTCTATGCACTTTAATCAATTGAAATCAATTAATATACACGCCTATTATATAATTGAAATAACAAGTGACTTGAGTGACAGGGCTATTGGCAAGAAACATGGCCAGACGAACTTGCAATAAAGTAAATTGACCTTTCCCGAATATCCCTTCTTCATTACTAGACAACATAGAGGATCACGATAGAAGTCGATTCAAGACAGATGTATGCCTTTTTTTTTGTTATAAGAGAGGCAATACATGCATGTGGGTCAGTGTCCGTTATTGCTCATTTATCTGGCGCCTACCGTAGTTGATTTAATTTGTTCAAATCATCTATTAACTATTTTTCTTAAATAATATTAACATAACTTGCTCCTTTCCCTTCTTAAGAGGGAATGCGCAAGTTTTTCTTTATCACCGATTCTTGCTGTCTGATCTGTTGCAAGGTTAAAGTGCGGTCTGTCTGTGAGTCGTGCAGTAAGGTCGAGATTCGTGCGAGATTCACAGCCCGCACTTTGACTTTACTGTGCTAAGTAAGCGTTTCATACGAATACGATCCTTAAGGGCGCACCGAGCTTCGGGCTTGAGGTATTCTATGCGGTCTCTGTATGTGTGCGTAAGAGTAAGCTGCCAAACCAACTTTGAGTTAAGGTGGATGCGCCAGGGTAGCCCAAGGTTTAATGGTTATAATTCTGAAAATACATAATTCTTACGCCCGCGAATCATACTTTACATAACCTAATACTAACTTGCAAATTGTAAATAACTTAAGAAAATTTGAATTTCGCGGGCTACCCTGGCGTAACCACCTTAAGGTGGATGCTCCAGGGTAGCCCGCGAAATTCAAATATTTTTATGTTTTTTGCAATTTGCCGGTCAGTGTGAAGCTGTATGTGGACCAAATACGATTCGCGACCGTAACGCGTATTTATCTAAAGAATGATAACCATTTTAATCATCAATATAGCCCTCTAAGTTCATGAAGCTCGACAGAATGATTATTTCGAAATAATCATTCTGTCGAGCTTCGTTCAAGTTTGCTATACCATAATATCCAGTAGCTATGTATGTACCATGTATGTTGAAACGCTTACTTCGTAAAGTAGGTACGGTCTGTGACCATTATCTAGCCCACTTGACTAATATGCGCTAATACACTGGACAGCAAATAAACCGAGCCACCCGCTACCTAGGCACTCTAAATCGATTTTCTCAAAAACTAAAAAACCTACAATTATCAAAGTTGTACCTACAGAAAGTGCGTGTCATGGTGATTAAAATGAAAGGAAACTCATTGGGTTTAATCAATATTTCAGTGTTTATTAAGGATTTTACAAAGAAGAGTCGTTTTCCAGTCGTGACAATCGTTAGTAATGATAAAGTGAAAAAAAAAATTAAAGCCAAAAACAAAGATAAAATCAAAAAAAAGTTTTGGTCAATATTCCGTATTCCCTCCCCTTGCTCGGATAACTGCCAGCATCCTTGTATTCATCGACCTTACGAGCCTGACGATAAAATCTTGAGGAATTGTATTCCACTCCTCTTCAATTGCGATTCGCAGCTCTGGAAGCCTTGTTGGAGCAGGTACCCGGGCAGTCAGTCCACGTGTACGGCCCGTCGGTTCGATGAAAACTAACGCTGTATGTGCTGTTAACGAGATGCCGCCCCAGACCATTACAGATCCTCCTCCATAAGCAACAGTTTCCTCGATGCAACACTGAGAATAACGTTCTCCAGGGCGACGATATACTCTCTGACGTCGATCACTTCCATGTAGACTCACCCTGGTCTCATCAGTGAAGAGTACATTACTCCACTGCTCTAATGTCCAATCCCTATGCTCTCGAGCAAATTCAAGTCGTGCTCGACGGTGTGCTACCGTTAATGCTGGGCCTGTTGCAGCTCGTTTTGGGGTCAGGTTCCGTTCAGCAAGTCTCCTTCTGACGGTATCTGAACTTATGACCACTTGGCGTTCGTCACGCAGACTTTGTTGGACTTGAACTGCGTTGAGGTGGCGATTTCGCAGAACAGTAAGGTGGATATAACGATCATCTGCTGCTGATGTAGCCCTAGGTCTGCCCGTACCTGGACGGCGATCGAATGCTCCAGTCTCTAGGTATCGTCTGTAAACTCGTTGCACCGAAGATCTGCTGATTCGAAGCCTTCGAGCGACTTCACGTTGCGCAATGCCTGCTTGAAGTAATGCTACAGCTTGAGCTGCTTCCTGAGGTGTTGTATCCATTATTAACCGAAAAAATAGCAAAAACACACGCGTCTGAGCAAACGATGGACAAAAACTAAAGAAATGATAAGAAATATCCGACTACCCTCATTGTAGAGAAAAAGAACGCTAATTTCAAACTCTGGTGAAAACAGAGCAAATCGTTAGCATTGTGTTTGTTGCTTGATTACAATGTGAGTTGACGGTACTTTCGAATTAATTTGTAGTCATTTTGATCACCATGAAACGCACTTTTTGTAGGTATAACTTTGATAGTTGTAAGTTTTATACTTTTTGAGAAAATCGAATCAGAGTTCCCAGGTAGCGGGTGGCTCGGTTTATTTGCTGACCAGTGTAGTTAGTTGGGTTAGATAATGTTCACAGACCCTACATTATAAAGGGCAAATTTTTAAATTACCCGTAGATGGCCAAATTCGAAACTATGAGTAAAAGGCTCCTTCTGGGTAAGCTCGCTCCATTGTAGACTTGACTTTTGAAAAAAAAAACACCCTGTATTATAACATCATCCGAAATTGTTGCTAATAAGGATCACATTCTGGAAATAATCCATGTACACTTTAAAAAATCATGTGTATATCTGCGGGTCTGAAAAGGCCACTTTAGCAGAATCAGAAAGCACATTGCACCCGTCTCTGTCAAATTTTCCCAATCAACCTTGAACCTAAAGCGTTAGCGATAAAGATGTAAATGAAACTTGACAGATGATTCTCCTACAGTGGCCTATTTAGCCCCCCTGTGAATGTCATTATAAGCGAGAATCTCATCCCATTGATATCGTGGTGTGGTGACTGACAGCGTCCATGTACTACGGCGTGCGCGGGCAGTACTACGCGCCGCCCGGCGACTACGTGCGGCGGGCGCGCGGGCGGGGCGCGCGGGGGAGGGGCCGCAACCCCCGCATGCCGTACTTCGACGGGCCCGACGCCAACCACCAGTATTACAGGTGAGCTCTTGACGAACCTACTATATCTGCGAGGTAACATAAAGTGACTAGTTGAGTCAACTTATCGAAAAAAAGAAAAAATCTACTGCTTTTTTAGTATTTCTTGTGTACTTAGACTTTGGCACGAATTTTTTTTATTATTACACCATCGTCTTCTCATTAGACAAATAAAAATTTCAACTTCAAGGTAAATAAAGTTATGATTAATTGAAAAAAAAAAAAAATGTTTTTATTGACTATTCTCTCATTAAATATGACTAATATTGCGTTCTAAAAGGTCAAAAATCTCCATAAATTGCATTACGTAATACTTGAACGCTCCTTTATGTATGTGTGTGCTTCGGCTTCGCCTCGGCCCACATTTACACGTTCGTCCACCAATGTCTCATAGGCTGGCCAATGCAGTAATGTACTATTCATTGAATTCCAGATACTTCAAGAAGCTGACAGAGCACAACCCGCACAGCGAGCACGAGGAGCGGTCGCGCGGGCGCTCGCACTCGCGCTCGCGCTCGCGCCGCCGCTCGCACTCACGCCGCCGCTCGTACACGCGCTCGCGATCGCGCAGCCGGCGCTCGCGCAGTCGCCGCAGCAGGAGTCGCAGTCGACGCTCTAGAAGTCGCAGATCTAGGTATGATGTGGCTATGTATGAGACGTCGTCGTAATATCAAGCTACTAGTTGACCTGCGCAACTTTGTCAAATCCGCTCCTATTGGTCTTAGCGTGATGATATATAGCCTATAGCCTTCCTCGATAAATGGGTTATCTAAAACTGAAAGAATTTTTCAAATCGGATCAGTAGTTCGCGTTCAAGCAAACAAACAAACAAACTCTTCAACAAACTCTTCAGCTTTATATATTAGTATAGATAGATTGCCACCTCTAATTTGAGTAACTGTTGACATTCCAGATCCTACCGCTCACGAAGCCGCTCCCGCTCCCGCTCGCACCGCCGCTCGCGCTCGCGCCGCTCCCGCTCCCGCTCCCGCTCGCGCTCCAAGTCGCAGCACTCGCACCGCGCCCCCTCCCCGCGCAAGCCCGCCACCCCCCCGCCGGACAAGCGGCGCTCCCGCAGCTGGTCGCAGAACAAAGAGGCGCCCCCGACCAGTAGCCCTAAGGATAACACTTAAACAAATATACTGTATTAATAAGTAAATAAATTATATTTTAGGATATTTTGAGTTTTACTACAATTTTGTATGGGAACGTAGTAATATCTATATCGCCAAATATGTACTGCACATGACGTCGCAACATAAGAGTGACGCGTGGTTCATCATTATCATCATAACAGCCGAAAGACGTCCACTGCTGGATATAGGCTTCCTACAAAAGGGGGATTTGCCACAATCGGCACGCTTGTGCGGCGGGTTGGATCGCAGTGTATGGTGTTGAGTTTTACAGAGAACGCTGCTGCCCATTCTCTGGTGAGTCCCTTAGTCGCCTCTTACGACATCTTACGGCACCGGCCGACATCATACGACGGAACCTGGATGGCACAGTATTCGGGGAATGGGCTAAGGAAAGAAGCCAGCGGTGGGTGGATGATGATACAGAAACCCAACGACAACCGTCGGTCACAACAGTCTGGTTGGCGGTAATTAAGTTGAGAAGCTTCTCACCTTGACTCATACCTATAGTACGTAACTAACAAAATTGGATACGGCTGGTGACGACTTCCATGCCGTCATTCGCAAAAAAACCGCGTGGCCGTTGTCAAGGTTGCGGGCGAGTGGCAACAGCAAACTAAAAACTGTGGCGGAGAGTATCGAATCTCGGATTATTTAAAGTTTCACTCAACATTAGTTTGAAGATGTCTTTTTCACAATACTATTTATTCTATTCTGTCTTCTTGTCTGTTATATTTTAGCTACTAACACTAGTAATAAGTTATAATATTGTTTACTAACACGCTGGATCATTGTCCGAAAATAAAGAATTATTATTATATCCTCCAAAGGGGGAGGTTGGGCCGTTACATGGGGATTTAGTAAACTCCCATGTAATAGTTTAAAAATAGTGTAACAGTTTAGTGTCCCAATATCCGTAGTAACCCCACCTTATCTTGAATCTACTGGAGCTGCTTACTACCTACTGAAAATTTTCTAATGGTGAAACCGCGACGGACAATAGGCTTGTCCACTGAAAAAATCTAATTAGTCAGTTAGATTATCAAAAAATAAATGACCTGTTTTTTTCTTTTGTAACGTAAACCAAAATTAACGAAGATACGACGCTTTTCAAATTTTTAATACGTCACGCCGTGGTATAAATGTTTGTGCGTTCTGACGTCACGAGCAAAGATAAAACGCATCATAACTCGGGAGTGGGGTCCCGAGTTTTGATGCGTTTTATCTTTGTGAATATTCGTTGATTTACAAAATCAATAAATACGTGTCCATTATTTGTCAGTACTCTAACGGACGGACTAAATAAGTTTGGTGGAAACTAGCCTATTCTGTGGATGAGAAAGGTAAAGACGCCAGCACATCAAGCTACCCGTCTAACTAACTAACTGTCTAATTTTTCCAATCAAACTTGAACCAGTGATAAAGTTGATAATCTATTTAAAACATTTGATAAATGTGATGTGCTGGTATATTATGTACAATAGGTGCCCATAATTTCTTATTTTTTATTCATTCGTTCTACATTTTCTGCGATTATAAATTGTTTATGCACTTCTTTTATATTATCGGGTGTCTTAAGGCTAATCGTAATCTTTGACACGCGATTTAAAAAGTAGGTAAATGTAATTATAGGTATTAATCACTTCGTTAATGCGGATTTTTTCTGATTAATAGATAATGACGTAAGAATATGATTTCAGCTGTGTGTTTCCATATTACAAAAATCGGTTGCTTTACATAGGCTGGGTGTATAATCGATTACAAGGAAATTGCCACGTACCATTATGTTCAACGATATTTATTATAAGTCTTCTGTCAGAATATTTTACAACTGTACTAGCACTTTGCCCGCGACTTCGTTCGCGCGGGTTTAGTTAATACTCCACGAACTTCTCCCCGTGTAAATTACTTATTAATAAACTAAACGTTCGACGACGGCAGTTCGCGCGAACTGCAACATTTTTCTTACTTAGAGTATTTTTATACCCATCATAACTTTTAAACGAAAGGTTCGATTTGAATAATTTAAAGCGTAATTTACTTGTACATAACCAACCTTAATTATTAAATAATTTAAATAGATAAGGATTAACATTATGATACTAAAATCAGCACTGTTCCATTTCACCCGGGTTTTGATTGAATAATTTGAACAAAAGTGCTCATTGTGACTTAACCATAATAGTTAGACATATACCCTTGCGGACGTTTTTGTAGATATTGATGTCCTCTATAAAACTTTACTATATCACTTTGCTCTATTGTCAATAGTTTCCGCAGTGTACTCGATATAAGGATCTTTTTTGGTATTTTTTTCACACCTTTGATTACATTATCGAAGTTTTCATACGGATCCCTAACTTTTTTGAAAATATTCTATAGCCAATGTTCATCAGGGGTAATGTAGGATTCTAATGGTGAAAGATTTTTTCAAATCAGTCCAGTAGTTTTAGAGCCTATTCAATTCAAACAAAGAATTGTTTCGTCTTTATATATTTACAGGGCCGACTCGGGCCTGGGTGGCTCGCAGAGTCGCAGTCCGCAGGCCCGCGACTACGGTGGCCGGGAACCGCCCTGCGACTCCCGATGCCTGGGGTACAAAACGTACCTACCTACCCTATCCTTACCAGACTACAGTAATTAACTGCTGGAGGGTTTCGGAGCCTTTCTAAACCTGTATTCGAATATTGTGTGCAATGCATAAGAAGACCTTAGTGAATGAGTAGATACGCATAAAAATATAATAGGTACCTACATACCTATTAAGATTCCGTGATACTTTCCTAAGGATTATACTGATTTCAGTGTGTTATCTATCTAATGCTAATCTTTTAAACCCACGTGAAAGGGAGGGGGGGGGGGAACGGCTTGCAATTTTTAGTTTTATTGAATATTATGTTTAATAAAAACTCATGAATTATTTAGCTCAAAGGAATCGCAGTGCCTTTGCATACGAATACGTAACACGACAGGGTATTTTACTGAACAAATCTTCCGGTCGATTCTGTGAACATGTCGAAGTGAAGGTTTGGGTGAAGTGATCACGAAGGGAGCTGTCAATCCAAGTAATAAAGATGGAATGACAGATCAATTCGTGATCACTTCACCTAAGCCTTCAACTTCGACATGTTTACAGAATCGACCGGCGGTTTAGTCACGCGTGTTTTCTTTCTACGCACTGTACCTATCGTGTAGAATTTTTCAGTAATATACTCTGCTAGACAGCCGATCCAAATGGACAATAGCATTCTATGCTCTTTGGTATGAACTTGTCGGTAGATACTAAATCAAGGTCACCAAAATTAAAAGCTAGGTAGGTATATTACTTACCTAAGTCTCCGAGGTAACACAATTAATTATCGGCAACGGTAATGTGCCGTGTCTACGTTATTAATTACCCAGATCTATAACTAATGAGCCAGAACATTTTAATCTCGACTCGGTCGGTGAGCGTTTTGGTTTATGCGCTGTCGTGTCGGTTGCGGGTTCGATTCCCGCGAAGACTCCAAACAAAAAAAGACTCGCGGCAGATAGCGTGTCCAGCCAAAAGTTCAAAGTAAAAAATAACTTTAATTTCGGAAGTCGGTGTTTTTGGTATTTTCGGTTTTGAACACCGACTTCCGAAATTAAAGTTATTTTTTACTTTAGTGTTTTGTTTTTGGAAGTCGGTTTTATTTTTTTGTTAAAAAGTTATTTTTTTATTTTTCGCTTTTTAGTGGTACGCAGGTATCACTAAAAGTGAAACCACATCATTCTAACTTGGTGACAATGGGACCACCTCAGGAGTATAGGCTTTCGAACAAAAAAATAATTTTTAAAATCGGTCCAGAATTGGCGGAGAAATCGGTGAATATACATAAAAACCTCCTCCTTTTTGAAGAAGTCGGTTATAAAGCAACTGGCGACGCAACAGCCGTGTATAATATTACATGAACTATTTCGAGCTACTTTTGACCCCTTCACAACTTGAAACCTATTTAACCTACATACCAGAAAAGTGACCCCTCATGTCTAGAATACAAAATTTCATCAATGTAACTCAAACAGTTTTTGATTTATTAACGTTCAAAAACCATTTTTGTGATTGACTGACTCACTGACACATACATAGATCAAAAACCTAACCCACTTCCAGATGTTCTAGAAAGTTGAAATTTGGCATCCACCTAGGTACTTGTATGTATGCAAAGGGATTTCCAATCAAACGATTTTGTTTGGTATTTTAACACTTAGCGCCTTTAAAAATTATGAGAACATAAATTTTTGTTTTTTTCTTCGCAGGAGAATTATAAGTTCCATAGTAAAAATTCGTTTTTATAGGTACTTCCGAATTATTTATAAAACTAAAAATCACATTGGTTTCAATATTGATGAGCAGATTTTAAGTTCAAGTTCTCTATCAAATACACTAAACTAAAAACAAACTAAAATATAGCATCAAAAAATTCATCCTCAACGCTGTCAGCTGGTAATGTGCCCAAGAGACTGGCGGCATTGCCACGTTGAATGGCAATGCTTAATCTTTGCCCAAAGTAAAAGCCAGCTCTTGGGTCACGGGAAGTGTCAACCAGCCGTTTCGAAATTTCTATAAAACAATTTAATTAACAATTAAATTTTTATAAAACTTAGATAACCTATAATAACATTAACTGCTTCTGGAAGCAGCTCAGCTGATATCATTCTAAACAATTATGGTAACACATGTTTATTTATTTTCCCAAATAAATAAACATGTGTTATACGAGAGTAATACGTTCTTATGCAATCTTTTTCGAAATAGGCAGTACACGTTGCGGGACGCGGGGCGGGCAATACAAGAGGGGCGTGCGTGGGAACGCGGGGGCACGTGTTGAAGTAAGAATAATTTAATACCTACTTTATTTACAAAAAGTAGTCATATCCTATCTAAAACAGAATGTGAAAAAACTTTTTAACAAAAAATAAAACCGACTTCCAAAAACAAAACACTACAAAGCAAACAATAACTTTAAGTTCGGAAGTCGGTGTTTTTGATTATTTCGTTTTTGAACACCGACTTCCGAACTTAAAGTTAGTTTTTTATTTTACACTTTTAGTGGTACGCAGGTACCACTAAAAAGAAACCACAAACACAGCGTGCCGGCGTGATATTATGTTATGAACTGGTGTGAACAATGAACAGACATGCGATTACAGAAATCCCGATCCATTTGCTATCATTTATTGAAGAGTTCCGTTACCTACCAACTACTACACTAAATGAATTGAATAGAACTCGCTTTAAAGAATACTCTAAGCTTTTTAGAAAGATTATGACCCTGACAAAGCGTTCCCAAAACAATTATAAAATCAAAACATCACACAACAAATTTTAATGTAAAACCGCCTGGCAAATAATAAATCGAGGTAAATTTAATGTACCTAAAATCTATATTATGAAAATTAAAGTCAATAATAACAAAATTACGGATGCAAAACAAATTGCTAATCACTTTAATGAATATTTTATTAATAAAATCCAACCCATTCAGTTCAGTTATAAAACTACACGGCCCATCTTTAAAAACAAGAACTCGATGTTTATGGCACCTTGTACACCACAACAGGTGCATACAATTATTATGGCCTTAAAAAAACAAATAGTGTCTCATATTATAAATTTGTGCATTACAGCTGGTACGTTTCCTGACGCACTAAACATGGCCATCGTAAAGCCTTTATTTAAGAAAGAAAATAGAGAGCTCATGGAGTTCTACAGACCAATTTCTCTGATTCCTATCTTCGCGAAAATATTTGAGAAATTCATTTAAAAAAGAATTAACCGGTTACATAGAAAAAAATAATATATTTTGCAATGAGCAAAAGGGATTTCGCGAAAACAAGACGATTAATATGGCGATCTACGATTTTTTATACAGTGTATTGATTAAAGTTGACTAAAAAACACCTGTTTGCGCGATCTTCTGCGATATGACTCAAGCATTTGACTACGTAAATCATGACATTTTAATAAAAAAAAACTTGAAGCATATGGCATTAGAGGTAACGTCCTTAATTTAATTAAATCCTATTTAAACAATAGAAAGCAAAAAACAGAGATCAGTAGAATCAATATAATCACTAAAAAAGAAGAGTTATACCTTTCAGATGAACGTCAAACTACTTTTGGTGTTCCACAAGGTAGTGTATTGGTACCGCCACTTTTTACAATATACATTAATGACTTGCCAAAATCAATTCCACACTCTATGACATTATTTGCAGTAGATAGTACGGTGACAATTTCTAGTAATAGCAATGACATGATCCAATATATACTTGACATACACAATACCTTGACATCTATAATAGAGTGGTTAAACAATAATAATTTAAAGATTAACTTAGATAAAACTAAAATCATACATATGGACATTAATATAGATAATAAAACTGTTGAAATAGTGAATACTACGAAGTTCCTTGGCCTAATTATTGACGAAAGACTTGCCTGGAAATTACAAATCAAAAATCTGTGTAAAAAAAATGTAGTTCTGCATTTGCATTGCACTCTTTAGCTGCACTGGTGAATGTAGATACCCTGATTGCGGCCTACCATGGATTAGTTGCGTCTCACTTAACATACGGTATCATATTTTGGGGAAATTCTACTAACGCTAACACGGCATTTAAGGCCCAAAAGAGATGCATTAGATCTATGTTTGGGCTAAAAACGGTAGATACATGTAAACCATATTTTAAAAGGTACAAACTATTAACTCTTCCTTGTTTGTACATCCTTGAAACCGTAATATTTGTTAAAACAAACCCCAATTTGTTTCCACGTCTACAAGACATGGTACCGCGTAACAGACGGGATACGACCATTCTAAGAGTTCATCCGGCAAAAACGGCACTTATGCGCAAAAGTATCATTTGCATGGCACCTACGATATTTAACACATTGCCTAAAAGCTGGAAGGAGCTGAGTGGAAAGTCACTCAATCGTCAATTAAAAAAGTATCTTACGCAAAAAGCATTCTAAAGTGTCTCCGAATTTCTAGCCGAAAAGGATTTTTTGTTTGATTAAATCATTTTACCTCTTTCCTATCACTAATCATTTTGACATGTTGTAACATAATAATGATTTTGACATTACAACTATTTACTATTTTGACATTAAAATATTTTTGACATTATATCATAATTCACAAAGTTTCTAAATAATTGTAATCAGTGTAAATGTCTATTCTAGGTATTTTTCCGATTTTCTGTAATTATAATTTATTTCAATGTTAATGAAATATTTGTACGGCTAAACATGAGTTGACTTAAACTGTTTAATTATCTTGCATGCTCTTGTATGTATACAAAAGAAAAGAAAAGAAGAATCATCCAAATCGGTTAACAATTGGCGAAAATATCGCTGAACAAACATTTTTCATGGGATCACATCATCACATCCTGACTTATAACTTCCATCATCAGCTCAGCAACATGAGATGATGATTACCAGGCACAAATATCTGAAATGCGTTAGAAAGTTTATGAAAAACAGTGTATGTGCTTATAAAATTTGAGGATTTCCTTCGATTTTCATGGGATCCCATCATCAGATTCTGACTTGGTGACAATGGGACCACCTCAGGTGTATAGGCTTTCGAATTTTTATAATCAGCAGCTATCATTTTCAGGATGCCGTTGTCACTACCGTGCAAGCGACAGCGCTACAAAAAGAAAGCGGCCTCCTTACTACAGAGTAAGGAGGCCGCTTTCTTTCGCATGATGGCATGGAAACCATCTATCTGTACGAGCCTCCGTGAACATTCCTGAAGCACTACAACGTCGCGGCAGTCCCAACAGCATCCTAAAAGCATTATTGAATTGATCACGCAGGACGTTGTAGGCTCGGCGTGTGTGTGATACCCACAGGCCACTCGTGTAAAACGATTGACAGAACGCCTTAAAAAGAGTTACTTTGACGTCTGCATATTGCTCCTCACCGACAACGCCCTGCGCTCCCTCTCTATATCTACGTCACCACCTAGGTCGCTCGTTACAATATGGCCCAGGTACCTAAAACACACCACAACTTTAAGTGCTACGCCGTTGAGACTTATGGGAGGAACATTGCGTGGCTGCTGCTTAGGTGCCTTAAATACAAGAATCTCACTCTTCTTCGAGTTGTATATTAAGCCATGCTCCTCCGCATAGGCCTCGCAGGTCGATAGCAACCTCCTCATCCCACTCACCCACTCATCCTGAAATAAAATAAATTAAGGTTCAAGATTTGACTTGGCTAGTTTTAAGTTTTACCAGCAAATCTTGATTTATGTCGACTTTTCAGTAGGTATAAACACTGAAACTTGCGAAAGTATAACATAAAATTTTAAAATAAACATATAAGATAATGAATGAATTATAACATAAAGAAATATGAAAAACTAGTCGACCCGCGCAACCTCGTTTGCGTCACAATTTTCATTACTGCTCCGCTCCTATTGGTCATAGCGTGATGATATATAGCCTATAGCCTTCCTCGATAAATGGGCTATCTAACACTGAAAGAATTCTTCAAATCGGACCAGTAGTTTCTGAGATTAGCGCGTTCAAGTAAACAAACAAACAAACAAACAAACTCTTCAGCTTTATATATTAGTATAGAGTATAGATAAATGTACGTAAAACTAGCCGACTGGTTCTAGTTTCAAGTTCTATAGTTAATTGATAGAAGATAAATTATTTATCTTCTTTCAATTAACTATAGAACTTGGCGCCCATTTAGATCGACTGTCAAATCTGTTAGGTGATACGGAGTAGAATACGCCCGCAGCTAAGCCCGAAACTACGGACTTCGGGCTTAGAGAGTAGCCCCCCAAGAACGGGTATCTTGAAACAAGGTTATGCTTATGATAAATAAATAAATAATAATAATAATATTCCACACAACTATCACACAACGCCATCTAGTCCCAAGCTAAGCAGAGCTTGTGTTATTTACTAGACAACTGATAAACATACTTATATATTTCTAAATACATACATATTATAGATAAACTACACCCAGACAGAACAAATGATCATGCTCATCACACAAACATTTGTCCTGGGTGGGAATCGAACCCACAACCAAAAAAGGTAGGTGGCGCTAGTTGTCACGTCAACATTGGCTCCGTATTCGAATTATTGTAAAATATACAAAATATTCATTTAACAGTCTAATTGTGTAATAAATCAGTTGAATTATATGTGATAATCACCATCTATTGTTTGCAAAGGAGTTTATAAAGTGATGTGTGAATAAAATCGTTATAAAAGAACAGCGTCTCACAGAGTGATTACCAACAAAATTGTGCATTATAATAAGTAATAGCGGCTAAACCGAGGTATAAACAAAAACATAAACAATAAAACCTACAATTTTACACTACAAAACAGTGGCATAGTGGCATAAAACTAAAATAGAAGTGAAATCTCCAAATAACTGTACCGTTAACAATAATTTAAAAGTGGTGACGCGCGACGCTATTTCTCGACCAATAGAAACAAAGATAAACCACTTTTTGTCACAAAGAACAAAGCGTATAAATACCTCTATCTATTTCGCAATACTTCGTAAGTGTCAGTATAGCCTCATTGCGTAAGGCGTCAAGCCAAATTGTACGTCGTACTCTGAGTTCAAATCCTATCAAGGACCGTTTAACTTTTTGGATTGTTTTGGAACTTTTTATTGAATATTATTTTACAAAACAGTTATTATAAAAAAAAAAAAAAATTCTGAATATAACATTTTTTTGAAAACCATGGAAACCCCCAACATTAACGTGACTTTCAGAAAAAGCCGCATGAGACGCTCTCTTTCTCATTTCTCTAATGAATCCGTGGACAGTTTGTCATCAAACTTAAGTGTCAAAAGTATGATTGATCTATCGACACGCTTTAAAAGTGATGAAACATTACATCTGAAAAATACTATTGAGATTCTTAAGGAGGAGATATCGAGCGTGCATACTGAAATGAAAAAACTTGTTTTAGAGAATGCTTCATTGCGTCAACAATTAGCTGATGAAAAGCTCAAAACGGAGAATCTGAAGAAAATGTACAACACGAGCACAAGCACTGCCTCATCATGTTATACAGGAAAGTCTAAAAAATATTTTTCAAACAAAAGCAAACTATCAGCTCGAATACTAGATTTAGACATCGACTTTCATACACCTGAACCGTCTTTTAGCAGTTCTGTTACTGACATGCTAATTGAAGAACATAAAACTAAAGAAAAATTTACTGAAGATTCAACAAAAACTAATTTTATAGCAATTGCAAAGCATAATAACCCACAAGAGACGACTCTACACCGAGAACAAAAACCTAAAGCCAATTTAAATCTCAAATCTACAAATGGAAACATACTTGTTCTGTCGGATGACCAAGGGAAAGGTATAGTTGAAGGACTACTAGAGAATAAAAACAAATTTATCATAAAGAAATATACCATATCAGGGATGAGGAAACCAGGCGCCGTTACAGAAGATGTCTTGTTGTGTTGTAATAAACTTACGGAAAACTTTACAAAAAGTGACAGCGTAGTCATAATGACCGGTATGAATGACTCAAACCCAATAAAATTTATGGCTGAAATGTCTGCCGTAATTAAGATTTTGAAACATTGTAATATATTTATTGTTAGCGTTAAGTACAATGCATTCCTAAATGAGACTAAACTCAACTATCAATTGAAACTGCTTGCACAAAATTATAAAAACTGCAATTTTATTGAGGGACATAGCTACAATACCGTTATAAAAGAACTTATTCACAAAATTAACGTCGTTCAATACTACAACAAATATCTCCTGTACAACGATAAAACAGATTTAAAGGCGAGACAAGAAGACTCAGAGCACAAACTGGAAACTTCAAAAATTGCTTCATATCGGGTAGTCAAACCCAGCACAGTTGAACCAATAATTCAACCAAAAAAAGGTACTATTCCTTATTACTTTCGTAAAATTGATAAACCACAAGTCATGCCTATAAACTTGACTGCAGAGAACATGACGCTGAGTAAAGAACCATTTTTTCGTAATTAATAAAAATAAACATAATAGAAGCTGCTTTTCAGTTCTTCATCAAAACATTGCTGGGGCCTTAAACAAACTCAATGATGTAGAATTGACTATTAATGATATGCGTGAATCTGGTTCAAACATTGATGTAATATGCCTTACTGAACATTTTGTCGTTAAAGGGGAAGAAAAGTACCTGAAACTTAATAATTATTATCTTGGTGCCATTTACTCGCGACCTGACCAGCGACGAGGAGGAACGTGCATACTTTGTAAAAATCACCTCCAAAGTACAGAATTAAAAGAAGTAAATGAGTTCTGTATAAATAAAAACTTCGAGATTTGCGGGCTTGAAATCAAATCTATTCGTGTAATCATACTATGTGTATATAGAACACCATCATCCAACATAAACATATTTTTTGAAAACTTGAACAAAACTCTACTGAAACTTCAACACAAAAAAAGTAAAATAATAATTGCTGGTGATTTTAATATAAACCTCTTGCACAAAGACAAGAATAGCACAATGTTCAAAGAAGTTATTTCTAATTATGGTATGCGGTGCCACATTCAAGAGGCCACCAGATTAAATACATGTATCGATAACATCATCAGTAACATTCCAAATATCATAAGTAAAACTCATAATGTATGTCTATCTGATCATAACACAGCACAGGTAGTTAAATTTGAATATGATCAAAAACCTATATCAGGTTATTACTTCATGTCCCTAAACGATCAAAGCAAAGACAATGTCAACAAATTTATTGATTGTATAGGTAATTTATCTTTTTCTGAAATTTATGAAATTTCTGACACGAATAAGGCTTTTGAAAATTTTCATGACACGTTAACTTTATTCTATAAATTGTGTTTTCCACTCATCAAAGTAAAAAAACTATTCAAATTCAGTAAACTAAAATGGATAACAAAGGGGATTAAAATGAGTAGTAACACTAAACGGAAGTTAAGGTACAAATATTATTTAAACAAGACAAGTGACAATAAAACCAGTTTTAAGATATACTCTAGCTTATTAAGAAAATGTATTAACAACTTGAAATCTTCATGTAATTTTAAGCATATTGCACAATCCAAAAATAAGTGTAAAGCGTCGTGGGATATTGTTAAAAGGAGCACTGGTAACGAAACTCTACGTGAATATATAAATAGTATAGACGACAACGGGAATGTAACTACATCAGGCTCTGATATCGCAAATGCGTTCAACAACTTCTTTATCGATATCGTTGAAACCAACACATCCTTTCAAAACAACTTTAGCAGTCTAAGTAATATTAAAAGCAATGACAACAGCATATTTTTAAATCCAACAAATCCTTCTGAAATTTTTTCCATATTAAAAACATTAAAAAACACCAAAGCAGCCGGCTATGATGATATCACTACAGACCTTCTAAAAAACATCGCTCCGTACGTCGCAGAACCACTTTCTTATATCATCAACTTGTCATTAGAGCAAGGTTGTTTTCCGGAAAAGCTTAAAGTATCTGTAATAAAGCCACTTCATAAAAAAGGCCTTAAAACCGATAAAAATAATTACCGTCCTATTGCGCTAATACCGATTCTATCGAAGGTCTTTGAAAGAGTCATGTATAAGAGAATTCTCTCTTTTTTTGATAGGTACAATGCTCTTGCTAAAGAACAATATGGGTTTAGGAAAAACAGATCAACTTCTCTTGCAGCGTTTAATCTGGTCAAATCGATTTTAAATAATATTAACGATAAAATAACAACATCTGCTCTGTTCTTAGACTTAAGCAAAGCTTTCGATTTTGTGCACCATTCAGTTCTCATCGATAAATTGAATAAAATCGGTATTAGAGGACCAGCCTTAGAATGGTTTAAATCTTATTTATCGAATAGAAGTCAGATCACAAGAGTAACTAAATTCGATGATAAAATTAACAGTATTATCAATTTTGACTCCCAACCTCGACATAATAAATTTGGTGTACCACAAGGAAGCATTTTAGGGCCACCATTATTTCTCGTATACATGAACGATCTCCCCCAAGCAGTCGGAAAAGATTGCATTCTTTTTGCTGATGACACAACCGTTATCTTAGATTGCAGAAACATTGAAACTTACGAGTCAGACATGAATAACACCTTCAATAAAATTATCACATGGTTAGAAAGCAATGACTTAAAAATAAATGTAGAAAAAACTAAAATATTGAACTTTAAAACACATAAAAGTAAAAGTCTCAAACTTCAAATATCTCATAAGAATCAATTAGTTGAACAAGTTAACAAAACTAAATTTCTTGGCATAACACTGGATGAACATTTCACATGGAAAGAACACATTGATGAAATATGCATGAAAATTAATAGATTTGTTTTTGCTTTGAAAAAAGTAAAAGATGAGACATCCAAACCTACTGCTATGATGGTGTATCATGCTTATATATGTTCCATTATCAGGTATGGCATCATTGTTTGGGGAAATTCTTCTGAAATTTCACGAATACTGATAGCTCAAAAAAAATGCATTCGCACTATCTTTAACATGGACTGGACTGAATCATGTAGACCAGTGTTTAGATCACACAAGCTTCTTACCGTTACTTGCATATATATTTATGAAATCGCAAAATTTGTTAAAGCTAATTCTTCACTTTTTGAAGCTAAAAACAATTTTAACAAACGGAAAGTTACTCAATATTTATTAAAGATCCCTGTACCCAGGATAGAACTATTCAGACGGAGCTGCGTATATATGGCGCCACTTATATACAACTCATTACCGATCTGGATAACTGAATTACCTTACCAAAAATTCTGTGCAGTTTTAAAAAAGTGGTTGATATCGCAATGCTTTTATTCAGTCAGCGAATTTCTCAACAAAAAGTCATGTTCATCCTATCACTTCAGGAATGCACTGTAGTTTTATAGTTGGTATTTTGATACCTAAAACACTGTTAATTTAGTTGCCTTACGATTTGTGATGTGTGTTTAAACTTTAGTTTATATGTATAATAAGGTTATATTGGTTTTGTTTTCTGTAGAATTCCAGAATTTATTGCGGGAAACTATTATTATTCGTGTACTTATAATATAACTATTGAGTGAGTGTTACTATTTTAGTGGCACAAAAACAAGTTAATAGACTAATATTTGTATGCCATTAAATGGCAGAATGTGTCTTTGCACTAAATATATTATTGTAACATCTGTTTCTACCACATTTTATACAAATAAATGGAATTATTATAATTATTATAACCTCTGGCATAGCAGTCAGGGTCACAAACCACTAGACCAACAGGCCAGTCAAAACCCAAATGATACCTAAATGATATTTATTTTGCAAATAGGTTACAAGTAACAAGTCATTATTTTTTTTGACATATTACTTTAGATGAGGCCGGTATTTCCTAGCTGACTACCCTGAGAAGAAACACCGAAATAAACTCATAGGTCATAGTTTCTTTTGAAGTCCATACAATCGCCAAAACACATGAAAACAAATGTAGGTTATGGTATTGACTCTGCACAAAACCAGATTCTGGACAGCTACAAAGAACAAGAATGCCTTATCTGACCATGTCATACCTATGCTACTTTTTCCACTCCATGACACAATCCACGACACCGCTAAGCCGATGTGAGTCGCGCTAGCAACCACTGAACCACTGGAGCATTTAGGTCAGGTAGATATACGAGTATCTGTTTGCTTGGACGTGAAATCTAAAAACAATAATAATGTTGGTACCAACGTTATCGAAGTAAAAACCCTACATGTATGACGAAGTATCTAATCCTACATCCGTAGGTTTCTTTAAAAATACGCAATTTTATATTTTTATCAATGGATTAGTTTATAAAGAGCCATGGAACACAAAAATAATCGGTAATTGTATCAACAGATTATGATATAATGACGTCCCTGTTATCATTGATAAGGGAGGCTAATTAGTATATGTAGTAAGTCGGTAATTAATTCATTATAGTTAGTGACTTGACCGTTGGAACATGAAGGCTTTCGCTTTTGTTTTGTTGTGCGCGCTTGCCGCCGTCCAGGTAAAAAAATCTTAGATTATTCCAATGCTTTTAATACGTACAACTGCCTCTGTGGTCGAGTGGTTTAGGCGTTTGGCGGTGGTCGTGGGTTCGATTCCCACGGAAAGCATACTTTGTAAAATTGTTTCCAGTTTGGCTTGAATCACCTGATTGTCTGATAAAAAGATGATTCCGTGCTTCGGAAGGCACGTATAAGCCGGTGGTTTCGGCCGCCAAATGGCGGTCGTCAAATAAACCATGTCAGAGGCACTTGAGGCGGTTTAGAAATTCTTTAATCTTTTTCTTTTTCTTGTTTACTGCCCACACGATAAGAAGAAGAATTCATACATAACTATTAAAAAATACCTTGTAATTAGTAAAGAAATTGTGTAAAAAAATTGCTTTAAAGGCTGCTTTTTACGGGATCTCAATACGTACTTTAACTCCACGTCATCCAATTTCTGCAAAGTGTGCCTGATGTCTACCGCGTTTACTTACCTAGATTTTTAATTTTGAAGAAGTTAGTTTCCTTCACGTAGGTATAGAGCACGTGCTGGTACTATAGGTGGCAGCACAGAAGCGTTAATGTCAAGTATTTATACCTAAAAAGTTTCGAATTTGCAACACTAGATGGCATTATACGCCATGCTCGTTCGTCGGTCAAAGCTTTTTATTAATGAGTTATCAAACATAGTGGTAAGGTCGTCAAGGTGGGTTTTCGGGGTGAAAATAATAGTTAGAGGAAAGTGCACCTGCCAGAGTTGCGGAATCTTTTCGTAAAGTCGTTTCAAGAGGCATTAGGAGGACGCGTGCCTATCATCATCTGCCTAACCTTTTCCCAACTATATTGGGGTCGGCTTCCAGTCAAACAGGATTTAGCTGAATATAAATAGTAAAAAATAAATCCATAAGGAACACGGATGGGTTTTAGTCAGTACGAGTCTGACACTCCCTTTCGCTCCATCCAGAGTGGAAAGAGTCATTTCATGACACCAATCCTTAAAAAAGGAGGAATGCGCAGTTGCCTGTACCTACTTATTTTTCTATCTTCGTCGAGAACCAAGAGAATCTAAAGCCCGCTCCACATTCTGGCGAGAATCTCGCGAGAACGCGAGAAAATCACAAGAGAAACCGATCTGGATCGATTCCACATTCACGTTCTCGTGTTTTTCTCGCGTTCTCGCGAGTGTGGAGCGGGTTTAAAGTGTGCTTGGCCGGTTAAGTCAAAGTCACAAAAAAAAAGGAAAAGTAGGAAATGTTTTTCCAAGCACTTGCTCAAGGATATAAGAACTCATAAATTCAAATAATTATGAGGTAGGCACATGATGTAGACAAATTTATTTTCGATGTTATCTTTCCTAACAAAACGAAATTGAAGTCTACCGTTAATAAGATTGGTCAGATTAAAGTAAAAAATATATTTACACTAGCTGACCCGCGCAACTTTGTCTGCGGTACAGTTTTCATTACTGCTCTGCTCCTATTGGTCTTAGCGTAATATTTTTTGATCAGACCACTAGTGCCTGAGATTAGCGCGTTCAAACAAACAAACAAACTCTTCAGATTTCTTCAAATTATACATTTTAGTAGCAATTGGTAGATTGTAGATAAGTAAGCTATCTGTTAATCTCGAGTTTCTATCAGATCTATCTGTTTAGCGGCAATATAGGTAGCACCATTTAAAACAATTTGGAAAAACCTGACGTCGGTAGATAAACCCCTTATCAATAAAATTTTCTTATCTAATTAGAGTTTGTAATTAAACCTTATCTTCATTTTAATACATCAAGCTAATTCTACTTAATTCCTAGATTAATATTATCTTTTAATTCAAACTTGTTTTTGTGGATAGATGTTTTCATTTAGGTTTGTATTTTTAGTACCTACCGGTACCCGTATTTTGTAATAATTTTTTTTTATAATTTTCTTTCTTTCTAGTGCCCCTCCGGGGGGCTAAAAATTCCATTTTAGCGGAATTATAATATTAATCACGCAAAAATCTGTCAAATATAATTTTCATCTTTAATACTGAAGCATTAGGTTCAAGGTTGATTGGGAAAATTTGACAGTGACGGGCAGCGTGATGTGCTTTCTGATTCTAAAGTGGTCTTTTTAGACTCGCTGGTACCAATACCGATACTCTTTTTCTGTCGTGATCTGATCCTAAACTAAACTGTATATTTTTTCTGGAATAAACTATTTACTTAGGTATTTAAAAAAGCCAGCCAAGTGCGAGTCGGACTCGCCCTCCGAGGGTTCCGTTCAAATTTGTAGGTATATATGACTTTAAATAAAGACTATATTTTTTATGATTTAATTACAAACGTATAGTTTTCAGGCTTTTACTTGTAGTATAAGACGGTATTACTTGCCAAATTTCATAGTTCTAGGTCAACGGGAAATACTCTATACATTTGATTCCCTTGAGTGTCGAAATATACGTATTTTGCGGCATAAACAGCCGTATCTTTGTTCTATGTTAACATGGAATTTTTATTTTTTCACAGCTTCAAGGGGCCGCAAATTTGAGCATGTTTTTTTTTTCAACTCGATACCTCCACGCGTTCCTGAAATAAAGGGTCTTGATAGACAGACGGACGGACAACAAAGTGATCTTATAAAGTTTCCGTTTTTTTCCTTTTGAGGCACGGAACCCTAAAAAGAAATTGTCGGAGCCCTCGGAGGGTTGTAAACTATTATTTATTTTATTTGGCCTATTTCACCCATAACCCTATTCTTTTTCTATATTTTCCAACGATATTATTATCTGTTTTTAACCATGTATTTTTTGCTTGTTTTCAGGGCCGCCACACGGGCCTCCAGAGTAAGTAAACTATTCTTAATATTATTTGCTACTTAGTTCAAAGAAAAACGACGGCACGGTTGGCGCAGTAGTTGAGCGATTGGCTGCTTTACCGCGTGTCGCGGGTTCGATTCCCGCACGGAACAAATATTCACATGATCTACAGATAGTGGTTCCGGGTCTGGCTGTTTGAGTATGTGAGCTCATATTTGATTTTTTTAATTGGACCCCAGTTTTGTTTTTGTATATCTAGGCTTATATAAAAAAAAGAAAAACAAAAATAAGGCGCCTTTTTTCTTGAACAGGCAGTAAGCAAAAATTGAACAGAATTTGCCTCAAATTATTATCAGCCTTATCAGTTATCCAGACATAGATAAACCCTCAAAACTCTTCACAGACACTATCATCATCTGCCTAGCCTTGTCCCAACTATATTGGGGTCGGCTCTCAGTCAACCTGGATTCAGCTGAATACTAGTGTTTTACGTGAAGCGGTTGCCTTCGAGACCCATTGGCTGGGCAAAACGTAACTTCTTGACTGTCCGTAACGACTGCCAAAGATCTATTGTACAAATACTTCACAGACATAATAAGCTATTAATAAAAAATAAGGCAACCTTTTTCACTGTTTCCACATTGAAGAGTTTTTATATAAAAAAAAACGTTGCCCCACACTAGGAATTTCTCCTGTATCTTGTGTGCGTTTAAAAACATATAAAACTCACATACACAAACAGCCAGACCCGGAACAACTATCTGTAGGCCATAAAAATATTTGAATAGGTTTGAATAGGTGCAAAGCAAAAATACAAGAAAATATGTCCCAAATTTTATTGAGAGCTGAACCAGTCTCCAATACTCCATCGCAATCATTACTGACCGCCCCCCCCTCCCCCAGGCACCCGCTCCGCCGCGGCTCTGGGCGAGAACCCCTGGTTTGTGCACCTCAGCATCGCCGTGTCTACCAGCGGCTTCCTGAATACGTGCGCCGGCTCCCTCATCGACAACCTTTGGGTGCTCACCGCTGCTAGCTGCGTCGCTGAGTATGTCACCTTTTTTTTTTTAATGATGGGAAATCATCAAATGACTCCTTCCGCTCTGGGCGGAGCGGAAGGGAGTGTCAGACTCTTACTGACTGAAACCCATCCGTGTTCCTCCTAATGCCCTTTGCGTTCCAGGGTACGGTGCCTCTTTCGAACGGTTTCCGCACCCCGGCAGGCACTGGCCCTAGCGGGCCCCGTCTCCCATGCTGACAGCTCCTTGAGGCGCGCGTGGAACACAGCGCGTCGTCGACACAGGCCTGGTTCTGATCGGACGGCGAGCCACCCAATGCTCGCCGTCCGCAGGCCCTATGTCAACCTGCCTAACATTCTACGTCATACTAGAACGTAGCTAAATCATCAATCATTTATTTCGCCAGGGATATGGCTACAAGAAAGTAATTCAAGAAAGTACTTCACACATCTCACAAATAGTAGGCATGCGAACATTGACTACTAGGTACTGTGATAAAATAGTTCACAAATAGTGTAGAAGTACCGTTTTTGGCCACCTTAGCACCGTTTTTGGCCAGTTAACATTTGAATTAATTTATAAATATTATAATATTATAACGATATATTTGTTGAGTTATAAAAATATTATATTAAAACAAATTGAGTTTGTAATGGTTTTTTATATAAATTCATTTCTATCGTTTATTCAAACAATAAATGGCCATAAACGGTACAGTGGCCACAAACGGTACTTCTACCCTACAAGAGATCAACACATAATTTACAGAGATTAAGTCTTACAGTTAAAAAAAAACATCTAAGGTATTAAAGCAGTTCTCCACTAACGATAATTTAATTTGCTTTTCAAACTTATATCAGGGAAGCTCTCTCAATAGACGTGGAATATGATTATAAACTTTAATGGACATCCTATAACTATTCCTTTTATATTTCTAGGTCTTAGAACTGGAAAGCCGAACAAAGGGCCTAGTACGAATGTTATTGACGAATAGTAACGTAAAATTTTACTATAGCTAAAGTAACGAGTACTTTAGCTATAGTAAAATTTTACGTTACTACTCTACTCTACTCATTATATTTATTTGAATTGGTTACGGTATTCATATTATTGTATGAAACAAATTGTATATGTCGCTTAAAATTATACCAAAATACCATGGGGTTGTTACAACAGCCACACGGGTCGATCTTCAAGGTTTAGCAACGCTTGCCAAGATTGGTCTGTGGAGGGGTGACCAGGTTTGGCAGTCGTTACGGATGGTCAGAAGCCAGTAAATCTGTCTCCAGTCTTGCCATGAAGTACCGTGTTACCCAGTCAATGGGTTGTGGAGGTCTGGTGGCAGCCGCTCCACGTAAAATACTGGTATTCAGCTAAATTCGGTTTGCCTGGAAGCCGACTCCAATATAGTTGGGAACAGGCTAGGCAGATGATGATGATGATGATGACCATTGGGTTGTAGTTTTTTACATTCAAAATTCACTTACGTAAACGTTACTATACCTACGTCAAAATGTTCGTGCTAGGCCCTCAGAGTCTTTCAAATTACATCTTAGTAGCATTCGGACATTTCTCAGAACTTTTGGATCCCGGACATTTGGAAGGCGAAAAAGGGGCCGAAGTCAACGATTTCAATGTCATGATGAGGCACCAACCATCGATACGAGTGTAGTACCTACCCAACACGAGTTGTGAGCACAGATCATCGGCTTTTCTCCATGGGGGCCTGGACCCCAATCTAAGATGCGACGCCCAATAAGAAAAATCGTAGCTCTTATTGGGCGTCGTAGTCATGAACAGCTCATGACTCGTGCGGGCTATCCTAAAATCCTATTTTTAATAGATCCAGGCGTTTTAACTCGGAATCAGTCTTCTTTATTATGCAATTATCTGTGAATATCAGCGTGACTGGTATAATCCAAAACACCCTAAAGTACCAACACTGAAATTGTGAAACATCAAACACCCTTTGCATTAATATATGCATAGGTAATTCGACAAAATGGCGATACTTTTTCGAGATTTCAGATTTGGTCTCATTGTAAAAGTTGATTAGTGCAATGACCCATTTCCAGGGGTTGCATATACGCCAACGACCTTGAGGGAACAAAACGCGCACTCGTTTCAAATTTGCGTGACCCAAAATTCAGTGGTTTTTTGTACCTTCCATATTATTCTTTGACTTAACCTTCAAGCGGGCGCGTGGGTATTTGTAGCGACAGCGGTCGCGCGTAACCTAAAAGACCTATGTGAGTTTTCAGGAATTTAGAATACTGGTAAATTAATAATTATTTGTGTTCTATATTCAGAAATTATCAATTTTTACCTAGGCAACAATTTTTTGGAATTAAAATTAAAACAACCCACTATCGTTCGATTTCAAACCAGCTATGCCATATATCAAAATAAATAAAATGAAATTGTCTTTCAGAAAAAACTTTACAAATTAATTACACTAAGTATGTTGAACGAATAAAACTCAAAAACTATATAGATCAAATCATCATCTGCCTAGCCTTTTCCCAACTATATTGGGGTCGGCTTCCAGTCAAACCGAAATCAGGTAAATACCAGTGTTTTACGAGGAGCGGCTGCCTACCAGACCTCCACAACCCATAAACTGGGTAACACGGTACTTTGGCAAGACTAGAGTCAGATTTACTGGCTCCAAAAAATAGACGTGATTCTCATTTTAAAATCTGCTACTGAGGAGTATCTGCGCCTTAATCTGTCATCTTGTATAGCCGCATTGATTGCTCATTCTCCCCGCAGCGCCCGCTTCATCTGGATACGTTACGGCGTCGTGAACGTGATCAAGCCTTCGTTGGTGACGGAGAACTCCGTGGTGCGCTTCGACCCATCGACCACCCTTGCCCTCATCTCCATCAACAGAGACGTACATGAGACAGGTAGGTGTTCTTAAAAATAGATTTAGGTTTGGTACGGTATGCATTATCAATAGAAAACTAGCTTCTACGCACGCCACGGCTTCGATAACGTGAAAAGTGATTTGTCATACCAAAATAACGCGCTGCTGGAAGAGAAAGAAGCCCATGACCAGTGACAATGGTGTGGGTAAGTGAGAGCTGATCTCAGATGGCACCACCACTACACGAACCTTTGTCAAAATGAGATTAACACTATTAGTCTGTGATTCCAGCATTTAAGAATATTTTTTTCGTTGTTTGTGTCTGATTTCTTAAAAAAAAACCTTTATTGCTGTTACTTATTTGACCAGTTACTTAAACAATGTTAACAATATAGGTAAGAAAACTATAAATTATCTTTAACTAAAACATTCTCGGCATTCGGCTTATCTCCCCTCTTAACAGCTTGTCTTTCGACAAAGGCCTCCTCTAAGGATTTCCATTTGTTTCTATCCTTTGAAACGATTTCGAATAGAATAGATAATAGAATTCGATTTTATAAACATTAAAAGAAATCAGAGACAGTAAACCTGATTTTTTTTAAGGTTTATAAAATCGAATTCTCTTTATCTTACATTATAGGTTATGTGAGGTTATGTGATGCAGGTAAGTTTGGGATCGTACAAATTGCAAATAGTTTTTAACGATCTGATCAAACTGAGAAAGTTAGCATTTGCCCAAGTATTTACTCATCTTTTCATCAAAAACTGCTTTGTTATTGGTCTGTGCGCTACTAGCGCTACTTTGACAGTTGTCGGCCCCATTCTGTAAAAATCTCACCGAGCTTAGGTGAAGTGAACATGAAGAATCCATACAAACAAGATTGAATAACAGTTCACTTCATAGTCAGTCCTCCTAACTATAAACGGTAAGATGGTAACAGAAACGAAACAATCAAATGATGCGTAAAAAAATATTTCAAATGTTCAGTTGACAATTTATCGAGAATTTACTATATCTCAAGATATGTATTTTGTAGTCTTACGTATTTTGCAATTATCCGGTGACATATTAAAAATCTGTCAATTTATTAAACCAACATAAGCATATAGGTTTGTTCGGCAGACTTCTGCACTCTTTTTCTCAAATTCAATTTATGTAGTTGTAAAGTTGGGAATGGCGCCCGTGGACCGCACGGACTGGACCTGACCTAGTTTATGTAACAAATATTTCGATTTCTCAAATTGGATGCGGTTTTATTTTTCTTGTTGCGCAATTTTTAATTTTCACTAAAAATAGTTATTATGAACCGGCAAACGTCCTTTTGTCATATAAATAAAAATTGCCTACGAACTATTCTCAGACCTACCAAATGTACTTACACAAAAAAATTCATTAATATCGGTCAGCTGTTTTGGAGGAGTTCTATAACTAATGTCACTGTGACACCAGATTGTTATAATATACCTATTAGATGAAAATAATGCGGACATGCTGATCTACTTACCTTGTTATCTACGGTAGATGTTCCCCGCCAAATTAATAGTAATCCCTTTCCATTGGGTCATGTTTCAACGAAAAGCAACGGAACAAAAGAATTTCTAAAACGATAATACAAACCGGCTATAGGTACTAACGTGCGAAGCCCAAAAGCTAGTCACTAATAAAAAGCCCGTTACCCGCGGTTCTAGTCATCATCTGCCTAGCCTAATCCCAACTACATTGGGGTCGGCTTCCAGTCAAACCGGATTCAGCTGAATACCAGTGTTTTACGTGGAGCGGCTGCCTACCAGACCTCTACAACCCATTAACTGGGTAACACGGTACCTCTTGGCAAGACTGGAGTCAGATTTACTGACTTCTGACAATCCGTAACGACTGCCAAAGATCTACAAATGACAGCCGGGATCAATGGCTTAACTTGCTTTCCGAGGCACGGAGGAAACTCGTTATGTTAAGATGGTCACCCATCCACAGACCAACCTCGGCGAGCGTTGCTTAACCTTGATGATTGACCCGTGCGGCTGTTATTATTTAGCCACGAGCTTCACCCGCGGTTCTAGTCTCCTCGTTCAATTAGAACGTTGTGCTGAAAGGAATCGTTCGGTCCGGTTCGTCCCCGACGTTCCCGACCGGACCGGGCCGTTTGCTACGTTTTAATTAAGGCTCCCCAACTGCGGGTTGTTTTCCGATGATCTAGTTATTGCTCTCACGTCGCTTTTTGCGAAATTTCGGCTAACGAGGCGGTTTCGTTGCTACTTTTTTGGTTGGGCTACGATTGGAGGCAAATGTGTAGGAGGAATATTTGTTATTTTTTGTAGCATTTGGTATTTTTCTTTACTGCGCATTTTAAGTCGGGTCCACGTTTTTGGAGATTCCAATACCGCTGTACTGTAGAATCAGCTGGCCAGACAGATACGTGTGGCCTGCAATGCCACGTAGCATCCCAACTAACTGCGCGAGCACTTTAACTGTAGCCTGTAGCAGCATCAGTCACAACAGTTACAATTTATGATGCAATAAGTTTTTGGATAAAAATGTGGCTATTTATTGGTTACAGAATACATTCAGGCAATCAACCCCGTCGGCGATGTTGCTGGCCCCGGCAAGTTCTGCGGTTTCGGAGGAGAAGATGGTGAGTACATACGCAAAGCTGCCCTCAAATATGCAAAGAGTGTGATCGGAAGTGCAAATATCGTATTTTTGATATGAATAAGGAATGACATGACATTCAAAAAAATGGAAATAAGGAGCTCAAATTAGGTAGATGGGGACTTTGTTGGCCACTTCTTCTTCCCAGCTAAAACACTAGGAAGTGGTGACGGGCGGGCGATTTGGGGGACGGTCTTCATGTAAATTTAGACGTTCATAAACTGCTGATTTTCAGCCTAGTTTGAATTAATGCCTTTTAATTTATTGATTGATTGATTGATGTACGTCTTGCCTGAGACTACATGGCGTCCACTCAGCATGTTATAGTGTCATGGGGCTGCATGCGCCATGCAAAGCCAAAGTAGAACCCTCGCGAGGGAGTCATATCGGCTTGGTCTTACCATTTTTTTTTCCAGGCCCTGGTGAAAACTTAAACTGCTACGATGTCGAGGTTGAACAGGATGAAGATGGTGCCCTTACCGTCACCGGTGAATTAAAGGTTTCCCCGGTAAGTTAAATTGACTGTTTGAAGTAAATAAGTAGCTTTTTTTTTATTAATGATGTTTTGCTCTTGACTCTAGTCTATGTCAGAGATGACAGAGACAAAGTCTACGATGGAGCGAGAATACCCAGAAGCCTGGTGGTTAGCACACACAGTCTTAGCTTCAATTATTAATAACAATATTGTCATATAATCTTAATTATAATTTTGATTGTTTTTTCTTAAAATTAATATATTTATCAGTCATTGGTAGGTGATCTATCAGAAAGTAGGGGCCCCCTTTCTGTCAGCATAGTAAAATCCTTATTTAGATAAAACTTGCATTTTAACGGCCCGATTATAAACACAATCTCTAAATTAAGGTTAGGAGGTCAACGAACCTTATTAAACTCCATATTGCAAAATTTTCATAAGTTTCTAGTTCGTGTGAATTTCGCAAATTAACATGACAGACATTTTACGTAATATTTCAAATAATCTTATCATTATGCTGTTGTAATTTAGACCAAAATATTATCTAAGTTCCTTAGTTTTTTTCCAGAACTTTTTGAATACCTATTGGTTATGAATGTTAGTATCTGGCACCTAGCATAATAGCGAGATGTTCTGTTTCAGTACGATGTTGGTGCAGCTCTGGTCAGCGGCGGTGCCCAGGTTGGTGTCCTCGTCGACGAATCCGGCAGTGAGTATCAAGCTTTATCATCTTTGTAATAGAGTTTATTTCTGAGCATCCTAGCTTGTTGATATAGACTCTATTGTTTTTGAAAAAATAAAATGGTCTAATGGCTAATAAAACAGGATCTGACTAGCGACAACATTTTACTTTCCGACTTACTCGCGAACGGAGTCGCGGGCTACAGATAGTGGCTAATAAAGCAGGATCTGACAAGATTCTTACAGCAAAGTTTGAAGCCATTCAAATAGGTACCTATGTAACTTAGAATGTTTAGCACTTTTACTATGAAATATATTAAGTGCTAGTAGTTCTAAGAAGCGCACAAAAAATGCCTATAGACACTGGCTGGCTACTGATAGGCACACGTTTGACCACTTCTCTTCACTTGTTCCATATCTCAAGCCTATGATTTTTCCAGAATTCGTTGCCACCGCGGCATACGTTGACTGGCTACAGCAGGAGACTGGAGTCTCCTTCAACGCCGAGGCCGTTCCCGAGGTCGCCCCCGAAGCCGTCCACTTCGTTTAATAAGTCTCATCAACATCACAGCTCGAGAGATCCCTAAACTTTGTCCCAAAAACTGGTCCAGGCTGGTCTTTTGGTCCAACTTGGGATCATTAAAATTCTAAACCACCTTTTCAGAATTAGGTTTATGGTTCCCAAATTATCGCAACGGGAAAATCGAGTCTTTAAATTTCCAACGGTCTAAAGACTTCAAAATGGACGGGCGTTTTCGAGCTGTTTTAATTATTGTAATAAATAATTTTACCAATTAATTTGTGTTTGTTTTATTTTTTACATGGTTTATTTTATTTAAGAGAGGAGTGACGCATTCTGGCCTACCAAATACCTACAACTCCAAATGTACAGAATTGACTGGACAGCTAGAATTTACCAGCTTATAAATATTTAGGTAATTGTAACATATTTTTTTAAACTACACACAATATATTACCTACGGCGAAAAAAACTAATACCATTCAGGCCGTTTTTGAGGTTTAGCGAGACTAATGAACAAAAATTGATATTGGTATACATGTACGAAGAAGAAGTTAATTATTATTCGTGCAATAAGAATATTATTTAATTAGTTAAAATGTAGGTTATTTCTCTAGTTCTTACGAAAATAATTCTTAGGTCTTCACATCTGCTGACTTAACAAGGGTTGCCATGATATAGATGTGTACATAAGCCGTTATATTATATAATGCGCTGTTTTATGCGTGAATTATAAGCCTTCGTAACGGTTCGACGATATGCCGACCAAAAAAATGAGGTTACGATGAGGCCCTAACGTTAGCGGGCAGCGGGTTAAAAAATACGTATTAAAAAAATAATGAAAAAATGAGGGATGTCCAATAGAATAAAATTGTGTTGTAATAACGGTCTATCTAGAAATATAAAATTCCAAGTTCCGTTTTGAGCTTTGTACTACGGTTAATACAAATACAAATATAGTTAGTTAGTTTCTGTTACTTTCGATTTGTCGAACGATCTTAAAACATACGTAAAATCACTACATAGTATAAGACAAAGTCGCTTCCGCTGTCTGTCTGTCCCTATATATGCTTAGATCTTTAAAACTTCGCAACGGATTTTGATGTGCGTTTTTTAGAATTCCGTAGCCAATTGGTAAAAAACGGAACCCTTATGGATTAGTCGTGTCTGTCGTCTGTCGAAACTTGCTAAGTAGATGTATTCTGTGAACCGCATTAAGATTTTCACACAAAAATAGAAAAAAAAAAACAATAAATATTGGGGGTCCCCATACTTAGAACTGAAACTCAAAATTTTTTTTCGTCAAACTCATATTTGTTGAGTATTTATGGATAGGTCTTCAAAAATGATATCGAGGTTTCAAATATATTTTTTTTCTAAATTGAATAGTTTGCGCGAGAGACACTTCCAAAGTGGTAAAATGTGGGCACATTTTACCACTGTAACTTCTAAAATTAGATAATGATAAAACAAAAAAAATATATAATGTACATTACCATGTAAACTTCCACCGAACATTGGTTTAAACGAGATCTAGTAAGTAGTATTTATTAATACGTCATAAATCGTAAACCGCAATTTACCTTTCATTAATCAACTCAAATATAAAAGAATAAGGTTTAAGGTACGGAACCCTTCGCGTGCGAGTCCGACTCGCATTTGGCCGGTTTTTTAATAGATAGAGTGGCTCTCGAGGAAGGGTTTAGTATATAATTTGCAGCCGTGCGAAACCGGAGCGGGTTGCTAGTAAATAATAAAAACCAATTTCTGAGTCAAAAAACAGTTCAAGAATACGGAAATGATGTATTTTAGGATAAAAAAATAAGAAAAAAAAAACAGGAAATACTTATCTATCTAATTAAAACATAGTCTTATTAGTTAAATTGATTATAATTATTTAAACAACACGTAAAAAGATACATCAGAAAATTCGCATTGGCACACTAGTAGCTTTCTAAAAAGTTAAAAAGATTTATATTCCATTATCGGTCGGCCAGCCCGCTTTTCGCCTACAGTATGACCCAACCGCTCAGTCACTACTATTTGCCTTGAAGTATGCCACAGCGTCTGGATATAAATCGCTCAGATATTAGCCTAGGTTACATCCGCTGGTCGATTCTGTAAACATGTCGAAGTGAAGGCTTAGGTGAAGTGATCACGAATTGATCTGTCATTCCATCTTGATTACTTGGATCGACAGCTCCCTTCGTGATCACTTCACCCAAACCTTCACTTCGACATGTTCACAGAATCGACCGGCAGTATTATTACTACAACGCTGACTAAAGTCACCAAAATGTAAGAAGTCCGATTTGACAGCTGAGTAGAGAGGGATAGAAGACTGCTTTACCACTAAGTGCGAAAGAGATTTATTTTTATGTCTCTTTCATACTTACTAGTACAGCAATGTTGTATCTTGCTGTCAAATCGGACTTATTACATTTTGGTGACTTTAGGTATGACTATTATTGAAGAGTCCGCACGGGTCGATCTTTAAGGTTAAGCAACGCTTGCGAAGGTTGGTCTGTGGATGGGTGACCATCTTAACATAAGAGTTTGCTCCGTGCCTCGGAAAGCACGTTAAGCCGTTGGTCCCGGCTGTCATTTGTAGATCTTTGGCAGTCGTTACGGGTTGTCAGAAGCCAGTAAATCTAACTCCAGTCTTGCCAAGAAGTACCGTGTTACCCAGTTAATGGGTTGTGGAGGTCTGGTAGGCAGCCGCACCTCGTAAAACACTGGTATTCAGCTGAATCCGGTTTGACTAGAAGCCGACCCCAATATACAGGGTTATTTGTAAAACACCAGCAACCTCTTAGGCAGTGAAAGTACACATGATTATAAGCAACTTTTACTTTAGGAAAACTCCGACATCTCGAAAAAAATATCAGCTGTTTCATACAAAATGCAATATTTAGTCAATGAAAATGTATGGAACAGCTGATATTTTTCTTTAGCTTTCGGAGTTTTCCCAAAGTAAAAGTCGCTTATAATCATGTGTACTTTCACTGCCTAAGAGGTTGCTGGTGTTTTACAAATAACCCTGTATATAGTTGGGAAAAGGCTAGGCAGATGATGATGATTACTGATAAGTACGACCCCTATCTTTCAAACTATGAAAATCCTATCTTGAAGACAGTTTTCTTCTGATGGATTATGGAGATTATTATAAAAAAATTGTGTGTTTGTTAGAAACACACAATTTTTACAAAAATAAATGTTCCATTTTCGTTCAGCGAGCCCGCTTCCCGCCGACAGTATGACCCGACCACTCATTCGCTACTATTTTCCTGGAAGTATGCCACAGCGTCTGGATATAAATCGCTCCGCTATTATGGTATGATCGCTGGAAGCCATCGGTTTCCTCATTGAGCTGCACTTTTACCCACGTAGGCATAAATTGTATAGTTTTATTGTGAGTTTGTTTCCTTGAATGGACTTATTGATTAAGTACGGTTGCAATGTGGAAACAGAGGGCCTAAGCACGAATGGTATTGACGAATAGTAACGTAAAATTTGACTACCACTAAAATACTCTTTTCGCACATAATATTTATTGGAATGGGATACAATATTCATATTTTTGTATGATACAAATTGTGTTAGACTCGGCTGGGGGCCTTAAATTCATTTGAGGCCCACACAGGCAAGTCCGGTTCAGTAGTTGACAACCCTCTAGGGCTGAAACTGCGAGTGGCCATCGACAAAAAAAAAACAAATTGTGTATGTCGCATAAAATTAAATTTAACCAAAATACCAAGGGGTTGTAGTTTTTTTAACGGCCCTCTGGTACAGGGATTTGTAAGGAAAATTCGTACAAAGAAGTACAGGAAGAAAATAGTGTGTGACTTATATAAAACCGTGTGGCGGCATTAATGCCGCCACAAGAAAACCAACGGAGCAATTCTACGCATGATGGCCATGATGGCCATGATGGCATGATGACGGGTCCTATGTCCAGCTGTGGACGTCTTTCGGCTGATATGATGATGACAATGTTCTCCCGGACACATCACTCACGTTTTAGTATGTACAAATGCATACTTGGTTCTTAGTGCGGCTCTCTTGGAAAGGCAACCAGCAGTGCGATTCTGTGAACCGGTCACCGGTAAACTTAGGTGAAGTGAACATAAAGTGACCAGCCGGTCAATTCTGTAAACATGTCGAAGTGAACGCTTGGGTGAAGTGATCACGAAGCTGTCATTCCATCTTGATTACGTGGATTGACAGCTTACTTCGTGATCACTTCACCCAAGCCTTCACTTCGACATGTTTATAGCCGGTCCATTTTGTCGACATCTAACAGTGTACAACAAGTGAGCTGTCATTGTACCTTATTTGTATGCTTTGTCAGCTCACTTGTCGTTCACTTCGCCTAAGTTTTCACTTCGACATATTTACAGAATCAACCCGCAGAATTGCACTGCTGTCAATCTATTCAAACAATATGGAATGTCAGTTCACTTCATATTCGTTGAAAAGAGTAACTATGGAGTTTCTTGTCCGTTCTTCTCCATAAGAATCTACCTTTCCAAATGGACAGTAGAGTCACTTTATTATTTCGTATGTATTTTATTTTACATAAATGTAAATGATGACGTTCAAAAGCGCCGTTTAATAAACCGCCTAACTGAAATAAACTTTCTGATTTTGACTTTGCTCACTCCATCTTTGTTTAAACGTTTAAATGTTGACAGAATACACTGGCAGATCCTAGTCGGGGGTAACATAGTTTGCATAGATTCTTAGTCAGCACTGACAGCCTTAAAGATTTTGTGGTAGACCACACTGTAGAATTAAACACAATTTTCTGTAACCGCACGCTACCTAATTTCGTCATTATTTTCAATCTGTGGTCGTGTCTAAGAACATAGTAAGACTAGCTTGTGTTCGCGACTTCGCACGCGCGTGTTTCGTTTTTTTCCTTTACCGTAGGAATTTCCCCATCCCCAAAGAACCTACATGCCAAATTTTAGCTTTCTACGACCAGTAGTGTTGTCTGTCAGTCACTCTCTCAATCATCATCATATCAGCCGAAAGACGTCCACTGCTGGACATAGGCCTCCCCCAAGTGTCGCCACAACAACCGGTCCTGTACATCTCGCATCCATCGGCTTCCCGCAACCCTCACCAGTTCATCGGCTCAACTTGTGGGAGGCCTTTCAACGTTGCTTCTTCCGGTACGCGGTCGCCACTCCAGAACTTTTCGGCCCCTTCGACCATCTGTAGTGCTATTCTGTAACAACATTTTCGTGTCTCGACAGCGGAATCCGAATAAAGTTCACTTTGTGAGCTATCTCACTCAGGTGAAGCTCAATATAGAAATGGTTACTTACAGAATAGACTAGCTGTTCTGCGAGCAATGTGCTCTGCCCATTCTATCGGTAACTGAAGCATTTTATTCAATTAGGATTCTTATATCTCTGCTGACCCTTTCTATCGTCATCCGCGTAACATGTCGTGTTTGTTTCGTCAGTGATGTGATATTTGTCTTTCCGAGATCGTTACGTCAAAGACTTGCTAGTATTTCCTTACACAGCATCCGATATCCAGCGGTTACGTAGTGTTTTATCGCCTTTAGTCTATTTGCTAATTTGTCGTTTAGGAAGATAGAATATCTATATTTCAATACTGATTGGCAATATGCTTGTCCACTGAAAAAATGCGATTAGTCTGTCTGTGTTAATAATCTTAATGATTATTAAAAAATATTTGACCCGTTTTTTTTACGTAAACCTACATTGACGAAGATACGACGCTTTTAAAATTCTCAATACGTCACGCCGTGGTATAAGTAATTTTTAGTGCGTTCTGACGTCACGAGCGACTTCCGAGTTTTGATGCGTTTTCTCTTTGTCAATATTTATTTAATTAATATTTACAAAAACAAAAAATACGTTTCCATTATTCTTCAATACTCTGACGGACTAAATAGATTTGCAATTTATTGACGGTAGAAACTAGCCTATTGTCGTATATTTAAGGACTATTCTCTTCGCAGTCGCAAACTTAGAAACAACTTTAAGCTGTGTTTCCACCAATAGAATCGCTTCATTTACCTAGCATCGCTGAGCGCAAGTTTCAAATCCTGCTGGATGTACCTACTTCTAAAAAAGCCTATGTAAGTGCATCCCAAAACTAAGCGACCCCCATTGATTCAATACCTTTTTCTATGGATGGGTTACCATCAAAGTTCTCCTCCCGCTCTAAGCGGAGCGGAAAGAAGTCAGACTCTTACTGACTAAAATCCATTAATGTTCCTCCTAATGCCCTTTGCGTTCCAGGGCCGCGGTGACTCTTACGAACAAATTCCGCAACCCCGACAGGCACTGGCCCTAGTGAGCCCCGTCTGGTGACTTTATTGTACACCTCATAACAAGCACTAGTGTACAATGGGCGGTCTTATCGCACAGGGCAATCTCTTACAGACAACCTTTGGATGGACTGAACTTAAGAAGTTAGATTTAGGGCGGTCAGTGTACAAACATCATAAATAATATTAATAGAGAGACATACACAATAATATAAAACAAATACATACAATATTAAGTATTAGACTAATAAATATCAAATATATGAAAGGAGACAAAACGTGACTCAATCCCTAATGAACATTTGCAACTCAGACCCATGAGGAGCTCGTGGCTAGATAATAACTGAAAAAAAATATAATAAATGAAAAGAAATACGCTGTAGGTTTACTGTTAGATATGACCAAAGCTTACGACAAAGTGCAATATGACATTCTGCTTAGTAAACTACAAGGAATAGGGATCCGCGGAAAGGCTCACGAATGGTTTAGATCCTATTTAACAAATAGAGAACACCAAGTTGAAATAGAATTTTATAACGCAAATACCAATGAGATCCAGAAGATTCGGTCTGGCATCAAAAAAATTAGCGCCTCTATACCCCAAGGAAGTGTAATTGGATGCCTGCTCTTCCTCATCTACATTAATGACCTTCCAAAAACCATTCAGGGGCCATGCGTTTTGTTTGCTGATGACATTTCACTTTTAACTTCATGCGAGAATAATGTTGACTTGTGCGAGGACCTAACAAGTATACTTAATAACTCAATTACTTGGATGAATGAGCATAACCTCGAGATAAATTTCTCTAAATCTAAATTAATGCCCTTCCATCCCCGTCAAAAATCCCCATTAGATGTTAACTTCACCTATAACGGCACCACAATAGAAGTTGTTCACGAATTTACTCTTCTTGGCCTGTCTATAGATACAAACGTTAATTGGAAATCGCACGTCCAGAAAATAAAATCAAAACTATGCAAATTTGCATATGCCCTCCGCGAAATTAAAAAGACTACAAGCCTTCAAACCGCGCTAGCTACATACTACGCATATGCACACGCATGGATTACCTATGGCATAATATTATGGGGAAATAGCACAGACGCGCCCTCCGTATTTACCCTACAGAAAAAGCTGATACGTATAATCAGTAATATAGAACAGACGGATAGCTGTAAGCCTTATTTTAAAAAATACAGGATACTCACATTGGTTAGTATTTATGTCTTGGAGTTATGTAAACTGGTCCGCAATCACCCAGATTCCTACAGAACACGGGGAGACATACATACAAACTATTCGCTGCGCCATAAAAATAGGTTAAATTTGCCTCCGTCCCGCCTCAAGTTACATGCTACTGGTCCATATTCTATGTCGATTAAAATATACAATAAACTACCGGAAAACATAAAGCAAGAAAACAAAACCAGTATATTTTTAAATAAGTTAAAACAATTATTAATTGACAAAAGCTACTACACATTGGAAGAATTCCTTACGGATAAGTTTTAATAATAACAGGATAAATGCAAACCTAATAATAATAAATACATGACATGCTATTCTATCAATAATAATAAATAAATAAATGACATTCTATTCAATTCATAATAATAAAAAATGACATCATATCCAATTAATAATAATATATAAATGACATCCTATCCTATTGGTAATAAATGAATAAAATACTATCCGATTAATAATAATAAATATATGACATGCTATTCTATTAATAATAATAAATAAATAAATAAACGATATAGTACTCTATTAATAATAACAATAAATAAATCACATCCTATTCAAATAATGTACTTAATTGCATACAAGTTGGACAGGAAATAATAAACTTTTATAAATTATTTAAAGCGCTCTTCCTCTCTCCTAATTATTCAAAGTTTTGCTGTGCCCGACAGGGTCCATAATTGTTTCTATGTATTTATTCTTACCACCTGTATTTTGACATTATGGATTGCAATAAACGATTTGAGATTTGAGATTTGAGATTTGAGATAACAGCTGCAAGGGTCGATCTAAAAGGTTAAGCAACGCTTGCCAAGGTTGGTCTGTGGATGGGTGACCATATTAACATACCGAGTTTCCTCCGTGCCTCGGAAAGCACGTTAAGCCGTTGGTCCCGGTTGTAATTTGTAGATCCTTGACAGTCGTTACGGAAGCCAGTAAATCTGACTCCAGTCTTACTATGAAGAACTGTGTTACCCAAATTAATGGGTTGTGGAGGTCTGGTAGGCAGCCACTCCTCGTAAAATACTGGTATTCAGCTTAATCTGGCTTGACTGGAAGCCGACCCCAATGTAGTTGGGAAAAGGCTAGGCAGATGATGACCCAGGTTTTCCGGGCACGAAGCTTACCAACATTGCATAGTATGAGTAACCCAGTTTGGAAACACAAAAACGCTATAAATAACACAACTCACTAAATCACCGCGTAATTTACATACGGACCTCAAACTTTCTATTACGTCACTCGCAACTTGACCTTGGCCGACTTCATAAAGGCGGTGTGCAGTTATTGCACTACACAATTATGGAACTAAATTGCTGTCGGTTACCACGGTTTCATAAGCTTAGTTTTAACCTATGTGTTCACGTGACCCCGGGTTGTGATTAGTTGGGAAACTTCGTGTCTTCTGGCAATCGTTTTTTTTTTTGGGGAAGGAGTTCGGTTGTCTGTGGAACGTGGCTTTTGGCACGTCGGCTTTCAAATGAGCTGCGAGAACTGGCTGGTTTTGCTTTGCAATAAACCGTTACTTCGTTTTGATTTTTTATTTTTACTTTTTTATTTGTTATGGTTTTGCTCTTCACTCTAGTCTATGTCAGAGATGACAGAGACAAAGTCTACGATGGAGCGAGCTTACCCAGAAGGAGCCTGTTCACTCTACTTTGAAGAGATTAGGGTTGTAAGGTTTTGGAAACGCAGACGCAGGCAGAGAGTTCCACTCCTTTGCTGTGCGCATTATAAAAGACGTTTGGTTTTGATTTTAAAATGGCAGAATTTTAATAGGTATATAACGGTTTGTATGTATTTTTTTTCATTGAGGAATGGGCTTGCTCTTGACCTCGATCACGCCTGATGTGAAGCGATAGATGAGGTCTATGAAGGAGCGAGCGTGCCCAGAAAATGCTTGCCCACTCTTGCTTTGAAGGAAGGCGGAATATATGTGGGTGGAAACACAGACGCTGGCAGAGATAATAAGTCGGATTCTATAGAATCTCTCGACCACTGTGTCTTATAGTACTCTTTTGACAAGCATCTATTAGATATCATGGATCTCTTGTGAATACCTTGGATTACGTGTGATTCATAAGACTCTCTGAAGAAATATGGAAAATAAATTAGCTGCATAAGGTTCTAGGTTTAAGGTGTCATGTAATGTTGATCTACTTCAATTTGCACCTCGATGTTCCCACAGTCATATAAACATCTGGCGTTGTACAACATAATTTCCTTACTCTTATTCCATTACACTCTACTGAACTCTGCTCATATTTGCAAAACAAAATGTTCAATAACAACCAGGTGGGACAAAAGTGATCACCTGTCATCTATACTAATATTATAAAGCTGAAGAGTTTATTTGTTTGTTTGCTTGACCGCGCTAATCTCAGGAACTATTGTTCGAATTGATCTTGACTCTAGTCTATGTCAGAGATGACATAGACGACGTAAGTCGTCGTAGTAGTAGTAAGTCTACGACGGAGCGAGCCTACCCAGAAGGAGCCTGTTCACTCTAACTTTGAAGAGATTAGAGTTGTAAGCTTTTGGAAACACAGACGAAAGGCAGAGAGTTCTAGTCCTTTCCTGTGCGCATTATAAAAGACGTTTGAAAACGCTTAGTGCGAATTGGTGGAATAGCCACAGGTAAGCTATTTAACATCACGCTACGGACCGGAGTATTAATGAAACATGTGACGCAGACGAGGTTGCGTGGGTCAGCTAGTACACAATACAAGTACAATGCAGCAACGTCAGCCCCAATTACAGTTCGGCGACCTTCCCAAACTCGAGCTCTTGAAGTATGAGCACCAGTTTCGCAGCCCATCTCAAGCCAAAGAAGATTGGACAGACATAAGTAGATTAAACACTAAATGTGGGTTAAGATGTCGCCGACCGGACCTTAGAGGACAGTGATGTAATAAACCTAAAACACTACAGGGCCGCACTCAGCAATAAAAACATCACGCACAAACGTTTTACTACCGAGGATAAATACGCCAGATTGGCGGAAAATCTTACTACAAATATTTTTGTATCGTAATAAAAAAATGGTAATCAACAACAAAGATTTTACGAGCAACTAAAGTTGACGTTATTTGCATGGATATTACAATGTTCCTTGTTGAGTTAGGAATTTACTTTACAACTTGGAGTTTACCATAAGAATTTTGCGGTTGAGTACTTGTTAAATGCAAATTTATTGGGAGATCACCGGTTTAATTTATTTAGTGTATACTTTATTGTATACACCATAATAAGCACAGGACAAACATTAATAAATAAGTATACAATGGCGATTTTATCGCATAGGACCATGTCTTTTTCTTTCTTAGTCCCTCTTTTTTATTTATTTATTGATAAGGCACTTTAACGACTTACTCACTAAAACAAACTCTAACATTTTAGGTATAGTGAATTCATCACTTACAGAAGTGCACAGCACTTACAGAGAACTTAATGATTAATCGACATGTTGGTTTTCGTTAGTTGTATTGTTTATAGGTTTTAAGTTTAAGAAAATAAAAGTTAAAATTATTAATGCGTTTACGTTATTATATGTACAGAAATATATTGAACGGGATAAAACGTATATATTTTTATTACTAGGCGTATCGTGTCTCAAAGAGGTAATGAGACTCCGAGCTGGTTAAAAGTCTCGTACAGAATATACGGAAATAGTTAGAGAAGATGTCGTTTACTAGAAAGATCACGTCATTTCTGTTTTCTGGTCTCGCCGTTTTGTTTTATTTATTTAGTTACAGTTATAATTAATTTTATTTTATTTTAATATGTATAGTGACAGACTAAGACAAGTTAGCACAGCAATATACTATACATAAATCTGAAGTCCAATTATTACTGTACACAGCCTAACAGGTGCGAAATTGTGAACTCGAATTTATCTCAAGACCTCATGAATGAACGTGTCACATAGCCGTTCGCCGAATGCGGCCCTGTTTAACTTTCTCTCTTACAGCATCACAGATTGCGCATGATTCTTGTTAACGCATTTGGCCACATTGTGCGCAGGCGCTGGCCGCGAGCGCTATGTACCGCGAACCGAACCATTTTTAAATAATTTTAGTTAAAATAAATTAAAATAAAAAATGCACAAGTGCGCCCCTGCGTGAGTGTAAAAGGATTGCAGTTTTGAATAAATTGTGTGAGTGACGTTATTATAAAATAAAGTTTTAAAAGTGCTTAAAAGTTTTTGGACACACGTTATTATTTATTCGTGTTATTTTCGGTCGGTTCTAAAAAGGATGATTTTGTATTGTGTCTAGAAAACAGTTTTAAATTTTCAATGGCTTTTGTTAAACTGAAAGTTTGGTAAAAGTCCATTGAATAAATAAATGAAATTGAATTGAAAAGTACGTTCTGAAATATTGCGCTGTCAATTTAAAGTTAGAATTCAAGCTATTAATTAGACAACTATGACAATAAATTGAATTCAATAGTAGATTTTAAAAATAAAACGAAATTTAACGTTCCAGATACTATTTTACCAAATAATGTCACAGATATAAACCCCAAAATGTTTGGGTTCAAACGTACATCGGTTCAGCTCGTGGTAATACTGGCGTGGTTGCTGCGGTATTACACCTTCGGCTCCATAGTGTTATGGTGTATTTTCGCTTGCGGACTAAGTTTGGCCGGAGTCCTGGCCGTCACGACGTACGACCATGACTACTGGACGTCGAGGGGGGTGTTCTCCCCGCCAGCATGGCCCATCGTGGGCCACATCCTGTCCGTGGTGATGTTCAAGGAGCAGGGTGGCATGTGCTTCAAGAGAATCTACGATACGTATAAGGATACGAGGTTTTTAGGTGAGTGAAGTTTCCGACAATTTAGAAGTTAATGAGAGGTGCACGTATTAAGGTCATGTGCCGTATGCTTATTTATTTATTTATTTGGTAACTCAACAGCTTATTATTAAATTACATGAATAACAAATATTCATCTCACTATCAATGAGCACCCCAGTGCAGTTTAGTCAAGGTTACCACTGTTACTAGCATCTTCCATAAAGTCTGCACACACTGCACAGTGACAGTGAGATGGTGACAATAATCTCTTAAGCCAATAACAGAGTTACATGGCATTGGTGAAACTAGGTTAGCTAGAAAGTGGAAAAAAAAAAAGTGAAAAACAAAAACTATATAAGTGCAAGTATTAGTAATAATGCGATAGTGCACACATTGTTCACATTAAATAATCATCATCATCTGCCTAGCCTTTTTCCCAACTATATTGGGTGCGGCTTCCAGTCAAACCGGATTCAGCTGAAACCCAGTGTTTTACGAGGAACGGCTGCCTACCAGACCTTCACAACCCATTAACTGGGTAACACGGTACTTTATGGCAAGACTGGAGTCAGATTTACTGGCTTCTGACTATCCGTAACGACTGCCAAAGATCTACAAATAACAGCCGCGACCAACGGCTTAACGTGCTTTCCGAGGGACGGAGGAAACTCGGATATTAAGATGGTCACCCATCCACAGACCAACCTTGGCAAGCGTTGCTTAACCTTAAAGATCGACCCATGCGGCTGTTATTATTTAGCCACGAGCTCCTCAAGTTCACATTAAATAATATGGCTATGTTAAATTAGACAAAGGTATTTAGGATGGGAAATCATCAAATGACTCCTCCCGCTCTGGAGGACCTCAGACTCCTACTGACTAAAACCCACCAGTGGTACTCCGAATGCCCTTTGCGTTCCAGGTGGTCTATTCTCTAAGCCCCAAGTCCGTAGTTTCAGCCTTGTTAGGGTCCTACTCCAGAACAGCTACCGATTCCGAACTAAGAATAAATGACAACGCGTTTTGATAGCATTGACAAATCGTGTTGTCATTCATTCTTAGTGGTTAGGTGATACGGAGTAACTGAGGCCCAGACCGGAAGAAGAAGTGTTGGTCGACCAGCGGCGAGATGGATGGGTGACAGTGGTGCCATCGCAGGAAGAACCTGGATGAGGCTGGCACAGGAGCGTGGGGTTTGGCACAAGAAAAGAGAGGCCTATGCGCACGCAGTGGGCGAAGTTGGGCTGTGGATGATGAAAGCCGAGACTTTGGGCTTAGAGAGTTGACCCCAGGGCCGCGGTAACTCTTACGAACTAATTCCGCAACATGTACCATACGCTAAGTAGTTCTTTTACTTTTCATCACAGAACTTACAATAGTAAGGGAATTTCGATAGATATATATAATAATTATGTATCCAGTAAACTAAGTATGAATTTCTGGGATCTAGGATAGTTGGTAAATAATATACTACTTTACTCAAAACTTGTACCAAGCGGGAGGCTCTATTACCAAGCAAGTTATCACGTTACGGGAGATTTATCAGAATCCTATTATAATGCAATTAAACATGTGACGTATAATATGCAGTTGGTGGTATTTATTTCAGTTCAATCATAGGTTTGATGCCACCAATCGCATCAGATCAGACTGCTTGAAAAGTGGTTTGTTTTGAACTTAGAACTTTTTTAGTCGTTTTAAGGGTTCCGCACCCAAAGGGTAACCAACGGTATTACGGTACCCTATTACTAAGCTTCCGCTGTCCGTCCGTCTGTCTGTCAGCGGGCTGTATCTCAAGAACGGTAACAGGTAGACACTTGAAATTTTCACAGATTGTATATTTCTATTGCCACTACTACAACAAATAATAAAAATTAAGGTTTATGGTACGGAACCCTTTGTGTGCGAGTCCGACTCGCACTTGGCCGGTTTTTTGTCATCGGGTTTTTAATACAACTAAATTTTTGTTTATGCAATTGATTCTTTACTGTGTTCTTTACTGAGTCAGAAGCACAGATCATTGGCGTATCTAGGGCTTTCTTCCAGGGGGGCCTAGCCCTCAACCTAAGATGCGACGCCCAATAGGGAACATGCATGCGATTTTTTTTTTGAAACATGAAATACTTATTAGCTCTAGTAAACAACCGTGAAATTATTTTTTAAATACCTTCATCAGCAATAAAGTTATAAAGCTTCAAAGATTACAATTAGAAAGAGATGTTCGATGAAAACTTTGACTCCATCGTCTATGACGCCTATTCAGATGCCATAGAAAACAGCGTTTTCGCGAGAGGTACAGATATATTTGTTTAAAATAATTATATCTTCGTCGTTTTTCGGGTAATTTTGATTCCATTTTCACTGTATATTTTTGTATATATTTAGACTAGTTGACCCGCGCAACTTCGTCTGCGTCACAATTTTCGTTACTGCTCCGCTCTTATTAGTCTTAGCGTGATGATAAATAGCCTATAGCCTTCCTCGATAAATGGGCTATCTAACACTGAAATAATTTTTCAAATCGGACCATTAGTTCCTGAGACTAGCGCGTTCAAGTAAACAAACAAACAAACTCTTCAGCTTTATATAATATCTAGTAATATAGATAAATTGTTTAGATGATTAAATATGTTTTTCATGCATATTCCCTGGATTTTTCTTATAGGGCGGCCCTAAATACACCAATGATCTGTGCTCATGACTCGTGCCGGCTATATGACCATGTGTACTTTTGAAACACCCAGTGTTCGCAAATTAGCACCTTATCTGCAACTTAGTCTGCGCAGATTTAGAACAAACGGTTTACCTCCTTTTATCCCTTTATAAAACATTATTCAGGAAACAAATAATAAGAAGTATAAGCGAAGGCAAATGACAGCCAATCTTTTAGTCTCTTTTGTTTAAGTAAAATTTTCTCAAAATTTTAAACTTAACGTAAGTCATTTTGTTATTATTATATTTATTGTATCTTGTTAGTCCGTTCGTATACATACATAATCCCAGTTACAGAGGGAAACCTATTATTAGCCATACAATACTGTTATACGAATAATCTGTAATATATTTTAAGTATCGCCGTTGGTTACCTTAATAAAGAAAAATAAATCAAATAAAATAAGGTTGAATTTACAAAAAAACCCTTCTAAGTACTCATAAAAGGAAGCTTAGAGCAAAATTTAATTTTAATAGGCCCAGTAGTTTTGGTTGGGCGTTGATATGTCGGTCAGTTTCTCATTTAAATATCTAGATATACATAGAACATCATCATTAACTATGACCACGCATTTCTAAAACATCCCTTTTAATAAACTTAAGGCAAAAATCACGTGCACATTGATAAAATCATTTTGGCAAAACGTGGCCAACCAGCAGTGGTGGCATGGCATTCACCGGCGCGACGAGAAGTGCCGGTTAGACCAGCCAATGTGCAACATGGATGAACGAACGAGTCGCGGTAACTGGGCCGCGACCAATTATTCAATCAATCAGTGGCCTTTACATCATAATGTATAACGCATTAATGGATCGAGGGTTTTTGGTTGCCTCGGGGGTTTAGTGGTTGTGAATGCGGCTGTATTTGGATGTCTGGGTTCGTTCTGGTCAGATTGGTTGGGATTTAGCGGAGTGTCGTTGGAGACGTTTTACGTTTTTTTTTCTTTTATTCAATACTTCGTTATTTTATTTTTAAATTTTATTTATGGCCTGTAAAAAACATTTAAAACACACCCCGCCGTCAACAGTAACACAAACATTGCCAACTTATTATGACACTAGTGGACCCGCGCAACTTCGTCTGCGTCACAATTTTCGTTACTGCTTCGCTCCTATTGGTCATAGCGTGATGATATATAGCCTATAGCCTTCCTCGATAAATGGGCTATCTAACACTGAAATAATTTTTCAAATCGGACTAGCAGTTCCTGAGATTAGCGCGTTCAAGCAAACAAACAAACTCTTCAGCTTTATATATTAGTATAAGATAAGATATTATACTTCAAACATACGAGAAAATCAAACATTTCCGACATGGGGTGCAAAAAATTTATACTCGCATACTCACTAAGTTTTTGAGGTTTCCTGCATCAGTCAGCAAAGTATGTATAGTAAAATAAAAATTCAAACCTATCCAACGTGGGTTGCAAACATTTCTTTCCACCTAAAAAAGTGGCAACCGTACTAAAAATATAATTAATCTTTTTTATATTACAATATCTCGATCGAAATCGAGCCAAATGTCGTGCACTTGGAGAGGCCTATGTCCAGCAGTGGACTGTTATAGCTGGTGATGATGATATTACAGTACCCTAGGATATTCTCTCATCTATCATAATAAAGTCCCGGGCCCTTTGTTTTTTAGGATGAGTAATCATCAAATGACTCCTCCCGCTCTGGGTAAAGCAGGAGGGAGTGTCAGACTCTTACTGACTAAAACCCATCCGTATTTCTCCTAGTACCCTATGGGTTCCAGGGCTACGATGCCTCTTTCGATTAAAGTCCGCAGCCCCAGCAGGCACTGGCCCTAGCGGGCCCCGTCTTCTAAGTTGACAGCTCTTTGAGGCGCGTGTGGAACACAGCGCGCCGTCGATCCGGGCCTGGTTCCGATCAGACGGCGAGTCACCCAATGCTCGCCGTCTGCAGACCCGCGCAGCCCAGTCCGACCCTGAAAGTAGTGATTGAAGTAACATACATTTTCGATTAATTCAATGATATTAACACTTGAAATGGTATGTAGTATCGATTTGCTTGCCGTCGAATAGAATTAATGTTGTTAACTTTGTGCGGGAGTAGAACTTTAGCGTTCGCCGTTCAAGGGTTCTCGGGACACAGATTTTCGGACATTCTAAAATCATTACAGGAAATTTAAGTGTGTGATGAAACGAAAGTTCCATGTTTGTTTCATTTGCAGCGAATAAATTGGATACCAAACGGCGAACGGTACATTTCTTTGCCACACACACACACACACACCCTCACACACAACACACACACGCGTTGTGCACTTTTTTGTGATGGGTAAAAATTTTTTAACTCGCGTCAGGACACGTGACCTGATCGAAAATATGTGAGACGGAGGGTGAGAAGCACGTATTCAAGTTTTAATTTCTACCGGCACTCCTGGAGTGCAAACCGACTAGACTAGTTGACCAGCACAACTTCGTCTGCCCCGCTCCTGTTAGCCTATAGAATTCCTCGATAACTGGGCTATCTAACACTGAAAGATTTTTTCAAATCGGACCAGTAGTTCCTGAGATTAGCGCGTTCAAGCAAACAAACAAACTCTTTAGCTTTATATATTAGTATAGATTACAGAATCGACCGGCTGGTGGACAAGGTATACAAAATCCAAGTTATCCTTCATCTTCACAATAAACCGATGACACTGACATTAGAAATATTTGAGGAGCTCGTGGCTAGATAATAACAGCCACACGGGTCGATCTACAAGGTTAAGCAACGCTTGCCAAGGTTGGTCTGTGGATGGGTGACCATCTTTACATACCTCCGTGCCTCGGAAAGCACGTTAAGCCGTTGGTCCCGGCTATCATTTGAAGATCTTATGTAGTCGTTACGCATAGTCAGAAGCCAGTAAATCTGACTCCAATCTTGCCATGAAGTACCGTGTTACCCAGATAATGGGTTGTGGAGGGCTGGTAGGCGGCCACTCCACGTGAAATACTGGTATTCAGCTAAATCCAGTTTGACTGGAAGCCGACCCCAATATAGTTGGGAAAAGGCTAGGCAGATGGTGATGATGACTGACATTAGTAATATTTAATCTAGTAAGAAACTGTCACTAACAGAGTTCCAAATGTGAGAAAATGACTTTCTCTACGAGAGTTTCCTATGCCTACTGCCACTCATAGAGGTTTTTAAGGCTAAAACTGCCGGGACCTAGACTTTTCTCACTTATCCTGTTTTCGCTTATCCAAATGGATCCCAAGTTTACGGGGTCGAAATAGTTGCAGATCAGCTCCAGTTAACTCATAAAAGGAAGGCTGCATTTAATTACCAATCACCCTGTATACATTTACCGCTCGCGAGAAAATTCATTCATGTCATGAGAAGATTACGGGACTGCACACAATGCACAGCCATGTCTTGGTCTCTGTCAGTCATTGCTCCAACGATTCTCGGTGTGGGGCAGTGCCTGTTAAAAGCAAAGTTGTAGGTGTAGAAAGGGCTCAGAGAGCCGTCAATAAAGTAATGTTAACAAATAATTGCAAAGAAAAAATCTTGTACAAAAAATGTCCGCAAAAAATTACAAAAAGTTCCAAACGGATCACTTTTCAATCAGTCTGATGAGATTTGGTGCCACCGACTGCAATTGACTTAAAACAATCTGCAGTGAGATTCTGTAAACATGTCGAAGTAAAGGCTCGGGTGAAGTGATCACGAAGTGAGCTGTCATCTCATCTTGAGTGGTCAATCCACGTGGATTGACAGTTTTGTTTACAGAATCGACCGGCTGTACCTACACTACTTATGTCTGTTTTTAACCTCTTTTTGATGTCAGTTTGCCATTTTCACTTGTCAATACTAAATTGACAAGTGAAAATGACATAGATTTCAATAGAATTTAAGTCAGTTTTGACATTTGAAGTTGTCAATTTAGTATACGAGATTAAAAAACAGACATGAGTAATGTAGGTACAGCCGGTCGATTTTGTAAACAAAACTGTCAATCCACGTGGATTGATAGCTCAAGATGAAAATATGAGATATGATCTGCATAAACCCGGTACCTTTGGCATGCAGACGACAGCACTGTTGCTGAGAGATACATGTCCGACGCACGAGCTGGTGGGTCGCAGATCCGGTCTCTCCGGGAGGCAATGGTTGAGCGCTTGAACGTGTCCTTACAGGCTGTCTCTGAATGGGGTGATGCCAATCTGGTCAAGTTCAATGCTGCTAAGACTCAAGCGTGTCTATTTTCCGCCAAAAGGAGCCAATTCCACCCAGCTCCATCTTTCCGAGGTTTAACCGTGCCGATAACCGACCTACTTGAGCTTCTTGGGGTTGAGTCAATAAAGTGATGCCCTTGAGTCAATTGAGAAAGGAGCCAAGAGGATGAGAGGCTCGTCGCGACGAAGCTCCAAAGTCTTGAACATCGACGACGAGTTGCTAGCCTGTCGGTTTTTTACCGGTTGCATTTTGAGGAATGTGCGACGGAATTGCATAATTTAATTCCGCCAAGCCCGTTCCATCATCGAACCACAAGACGAACGGCGATGCGCCACCGGTACACGGTGGATATCCCACCCATACGCACAAAACATTTTGGTAACATATTCATAATGCGTACAGCTTAGGAGTGGAATTCCCTGCCGGTGTCTGTGTTTCCTGATAGCTACAACCTGGGAGTCTTTAAGTCAAGAGTGAATAGGTTATTTCTAGGCAAGCGTGCTCTATCTTCGACCACATCATCGCTTACCATCAGGTGAGATAGTGGTCAAACGCGTGCCTAAACATAGTAAAAAAAAAAGAGATTAAAAACCAGACTTTAGGTACCAACTCACTGTGCCTACCTCGGATATACAGGCTTGTTGTACCTTTGCTTTACTGTCACCGGCTTCCCTGTCCTGAACATGTGTAAAGAGCATTCACATCAGCGTTGCTGCGTGACGTTCTAGGGTATTCACGAGTTGCGAAAATGATTTATCAATTCGATTTTCTTTTAATTTATGTTTTGAGGTAACAGGGTTACGTTTGGCTGTCGAATGGATGTTAATATCGTACCTTCTAGGCGATTTGTTAGTCAGCTAATGAAGGAAGATATCGACCGTTCAGATTTAGATAGATTCGGTAAGTGCTTGGGCGTGAATAATGTATGGTCGTATTTCATTACGTATTTGATAGATGGGTATGTCTTTGATTAAACTATGCAGATATTTTTGACGTCCCCTTTCTAAGCTTTGATTCCGTAACATAACCAATAAAGTAGTACTCTTTTTGCCAGTGGTTTTGTTTCAAGATAGTGGTTTTCAATAAATTTGCTTGACTTAGATTTGTAATAAACCAGCTTCTGCTAGCGGCTTCGCCCGCGTGATCCCTAGGGAACATACTCCCGGGATAAAAAGTAGCGTATGTCCTTTCTCAGGCTCTAGACTATCTCTGTACCAAATTTCATTTAAATCGGTTCAGTAGTTTTGCCGTGAAAGCGCGACAAACAGACAGACAGACAGAGTTACTTTCGCATTTATAATATTAAGTAAGGATTCCCAATACATATTGTGTAACCTCAAAATGGCATTACTACAAATGCAGTACAAATGATGAATTTTCTTCGAGCCGCTGACAGTTCGCTTGATGCGCGCATTTCTGAAAACGTCCACCAGACGCTCCGCTACGGACCAGTTTTTATGACGCTTGTCACAACACGACGCTGTGATTGGACATCAATTTATACTAATATATTTATTACTAATATATAAAGCTGAAGAGTTTGTTTGTTTGTTTACTTGAACGCGCTTATCTCAGGAACTACTAGTCCGTTTTGATAGCACATTTATTGAGGAAGGAGTCAATAAATATAAAACTAGTTGACCCACGTAACGTCGTTTGCGTCACAATTTTCATTACTGCTCCGCTCCTATTGGTCTTAGCGTGATGATTTTTTTCGCGCCACACATTCCCAACCACCGCAACTCCTGAAAGCCAGAATCAACAGTGGCGACCACCAGAAAAACGCCGAGCCAATGAAACCGGACGAGTCCCGGAGAAACGATTCAACTGTCTTGGATCCGGCAACGAATTTTTTTTTTTAATTTGTAATGGGTTTGCTCTTGACTCTAGTCTATGTCAGAGATGACAGAGACAAAGTCTACGATGGAACGAGCCTACCCAGAAGGAGCCTGTTCACTCTAACTTTGAAGAGACTCGAGAATGAAATTAATCAGAAAAGTACAGCGGAGGAGTAGGAAAAAAAAAATATTAAGAAAAGTTAGTTTATTATAAAGGAAGTAACTATTCTTCATTTATTTATTCAAAAAAACACAATAAAAGCTTACAGTTTTAAACCAATACGCTTCCACGCTAACAATTTACATACATACCAAATATTAATCAAAAGAACTTAAAAAACATTTTTTTTTTATAATTGGAAAATTACATGTCAAATAAAAAAAAATAAAATAAAAATAAATGTCAAAGGAACTACACTAAGTCAATCGCACACTTAAATGTCAAACATAAAAATTCAAATTCATTAAAATTAGAAATAAATAAACATCAAACAAAATATCAAACATAAAAAATTAAAATATTATTGCATTGATTAAAAAAATCATTGTATCATTTGTTTAAAAAGGACAATACATATTTCCTTAATGTGTTTAGATTTCATAACCCGTTTCCAGGCTGCCACCAGTTCTATCAGCGCACGCTAGTGGTCCGCGACCCGGAGCTGATCCGAAGAGTGTGCGTGAACGACTTCCAGCACTTCACGGACCGAGGGTTCTTCTTCAACAAGGACGTGGACCCGCTGGCAGGCTCCGTGCTGTTCTTGAGGGGCAATGAGTGGAAGAGGCTGAGGGCAAAGATATCGCCAATTTTTTCGTAAGTAATCTCTTTTTTTTAAATATCTATCTTATACTTATCTATACTCTATATACTAATATATAAAGCTGAAGAGTTTGTTTGTTTGTTTGTTTACTTGAACGCGCTAATCTCAGGCACTACTGGTCCGATTTGAAAAATTCTTTCAGTGTTGGATAGCCTATTTATCGAGGAAGGCTATAGGCTATATATCATCACGCTAAACCAATAGGAGCGGAGCAGTAATGAAAGTTGTGACGCAGACGAAGTTGCGCGAGTCAACTAGTACTTAATATATAAAGCTGAAGAGTTTGTTTGTTTGTTTGCTTGAACGCGCTTATCTCAAGAACTACTTGTCCGATTTGAAAAATTCTTTCAGTGTTAGATAGCCCATTTATCGAGGAAGGCTATAGGCTATATATCATCACGCTACGACAAATAGGAGCGCAGCAGTAATGAAAATTGTGATGCAAACGTAGTTGCGCGGGACAACTAGTTATTGATAAACTTGCATTTTTAGGGTTCCATAACTCAAAAGAAAAAAACGGAACCCGTAAAGGATCACTTTCTTGTCCGTCCGTCTGTATGTCAAAACCTTTTATCTCGGGAACGCGTAGAGGTATAGAGTTGAAATTAAAACCATATACTAAAGTCAAAATCAGACTTCTAAGTTAACGTTAAAAAGAGATACGGTCGTTTATGCCGCAAAAACGTAAATATACGTTTTTTGCGACACTCTCAAGGGAATCAAAAGGTATAGGGTATTTCTCATTGACATGGAACTATGGCATTTAGAAAATTATACCGTGTTATACTACTTGTTTACGGAAAAGTGTGAAAACTAATACATTTTTAACTAAATTATAAAAAGATATAGTCTTTATTTAAAGTAATTTGTAGCTACCCTATTGTACGGATCCCTCGGTGGGCGAGTCTGACTCCCACTTGGCCGGTTTTTTTTAGGAGTCGTGGCTATAACAGCCACACACAGGCCGATCTTCCAGGTTAAGCAACGCTTGCCGAGGTCAGTATGTCTGTGGATGGGTGACCATTGGTGACTTAACATGTACCCAGAATCTTCAGTACCTCGGGTAGCATGGTAAGCCATGGGTCCTGGCTGTCATTTGTAGATTTTTAACACCATTATCGGTTATTAGTTAACCCGCGCAACTTCGTCTGCTCCGCTCCTATTGGTCTTAGCGTGATGATATATAACCTATAGCCTTCCTCGATAAATGGACTATCTAACAAAAGAACTTTTCAAATCAGACCAGTAGTTCCTGAGATTAGCGCGTTTAAGCAAACAAACAGACTCTTCAGCTTTATACAGGGTTATTTGTAAAACACCAACAAGCCTGTATACGAATATTAGTATAGATATGAAGCCAAGAACGCTGACATAGTCTTACCAAGGGGTTCCGTGTCAGCCAGTTACTGGGTTGAAGAGGTCACATAGGCATTCGTTCTATGTAAAATACGGTTAGAGAGAAAACCGACCCCAACATAATTAGAAAAAAAAACCAAGTGCGTGTCCGACTCGCACACGAAGGGTTCCATACCATAAACCTTAATTTTAATTATTTGTTGTTATAGCAATAGAAATACATCTGTGAAAATTTCAATTCTCTACCTATAACAGTTGTTGAGATACAGCCCGCTGACAGTCAGATGGACAGACGGACATAGGAGGCTTAGTAATAGGGTTCCGTTGGTTACCCTTCGTATACGGAACACTAAAAAGGCCCCAAATTGATTGTTTTTTTTTTTTTTTATTAAATCGTTTAGGGCTGATTTTTGTTGGCTCTGAAACCTAAACAGGTCGTACAAGTTATATTTCGGATAGAAACGAGGGATTTCGAGGTGTTAGCCATAAGATAATGATCTTTTCAAAAGCCCTTCGAATAATGGTTGCTAAGCTTTTTAGTCGACTGAGATATTTTCTTCAGTTTCAGTTTGTTCAAATAAATTAGAAGTTTGTCAAACTTATGCGAGTAACCGAGTACAGCATTCTTGCATTTTTAGCGACAGCCGACTAGCGACTTCTTCAAAAAGGAGGAGGTTCTATGTTCGGCTGTATGTATCTTTTATTTTTTGTATGTTCACCGATTTCTCCGCCAATTCTGGACCGATTTTAAAAATTCTTATTTTATTCGAAAGCCTATACTCCAGAGGTGTTCCCATTGTCACCAAGGCAGAATCTGATGATGGGATCCCATTTAAATCGAGGGAAACCATCAAATTTTATAAGCACATACACTGTTTTTCATAAACTTTCAAACGCAATTCAGATATTTGTGCCTGTTAATCATCATCTCATGTTGCTGAGCTGATGATGGAAGGTATAAGTCAGGATCTGATGATGGGATCCCATGAAAAATGTTCGCCAATTGTTCACCGAATTGGATGATTCTTTTTTTGTTTGCAAGAGTATTTTCTCGGCCTGGTCCCATTTAAATTTGGAGAAGATCTGATGAAGAACTTCGGAGGCCTACCTCCGAAGTTCTTCATCAGATCTTCGGATCTTCGGATCTTCAGAGTTCCGTTGCCTACAACGGAACTCTTCAATAAATGATAGCAAATGGATCGGGATTTCTGTAATCGCATGTCTGTTGATTGTTTACACCAGTTCATAACATAATATCTCGCCGGCACGCTGAGCTTGTGGTTTCAAAAAAATAAATTAAAAATTAATAAAAAGTCGGTGTTGAAAAACGAAATAACCAAAAACACTGACTTCCAAAATGAATGTTATTTTTTACTTTGTAGTGTTTTTTTTTGGAAGTCGGTTTTTTTTTTTTGTTTTTTTTTTTTACTAACATTAACCAATTTGATTATACATCTGTACGTCTAACACGAACTTTTTATCGTTTCCAGGCCAAACAAGCTCCGAGGAATGTTTCCCCTCATAGAGAACACAGCAGGAGAATTCGTCACAAGAGTCCAAGATTTGCTGTCACAGCCTAAATATGCTCTAAACCAAAACGGAATCTCAAAAGCAGATGGTCAACCAAACGGTGTCGGACCCACGGGGTCTGTGGTGAACTCGGAGAAGCTCGTGGGTGGTTATACTGCTGATGCCATAGTGCCCTGTGCCTTTGGGCTGAAGAGTAATGTCATGTATGATGAGGAGGATCCCTTTGCCGTGGCGTTGCATGCCTTCTACGAAATGTCGCTGTATAATATTTTTGAGAAGTAAGTTTTAATTTTTCAATTACTTTTTTTAGGGTTCCGAACATAAAACAGAACCCTTATAGGACCACTCGGGTGTCTGTCTGTCTGTCCGTTGTCACAGTCAGTTTTCTTCGAATCCACTGGACCGATTCTGTTGAAATTTGGTACACATATGGACTTTTATGACCCAAACACGGACATGTTATGTACATATTTTTTTTTAGTATGGGGTCATTTTTGGGGGCCAAACTAGAAAAAAAAAAAAAAAACGTTTTTTGAACAATATCGTGAACATATTAAATACTTACTGTGAGGGTTTTCATTCTATTTCTTCATAATTTTAAAATAAATGGTTTAGAAAATATTCAAGAAATTAGACGAAAAATCACCATTTCTTTATCTCCGAAACTACTGAACCTAGAATTTTGAAAAAAAATGGAGATAGTATATCTTTACTAAAAGTCTATAATATTAAAATAACATGTTAAAAAAAAATTATTCGCACGCGAGTCCGACTCGCACTTGGCCAGTTTATTTAAATTACAACTACAAACCCAAATACTGAGTAGCAGACAGCTTCCTCAAATCGGCAATCTCGCCGTCAGGAAACCCAGCTGACGCCCGCTGCGAACTTTGGCAGAGCACTTCTCCGGATAGACAGACATTGTTGCCATTGCGAGTAGAACCTGGATGAGGCTGGCACAAGAATGTGGGGATTGTCACAAGAAAAGAGAGGCCTATGCTCAGCGGTGGGCGAGGTCAGACTGTGATTGATGATAATGACGAGCCTTATAAAAAGCAATGGAAGGCTCAGCTGGTCACCATGACGTCTTAAAACGATCATGAACTCGGTGTTGGAGGGAGACAGAGTTATACAAGTCGCATAACACGACCCCTTTTTTACAGGTTAATCATGATCGCATTAGCACGTCCAGGAACTCAAAAATGTTTGGTCTAAACTTCTAATTGGCACTAAATACTTATCAACTCGATAAACTCGACAACAATCTATTCAGCACACGTCCCGCCAGTCCGTAACTTTCAAACAACCATTAATAAATAAGAAATTGATTCCCAACTTCCATAGTTTGAGGCCAGCCAATCACTATTATTTTCTCTATCCATTTGCTTAGACGAAAACTTGTTAACTTAATCTGAAAATTACTTTCTAAGTATTAAAAAGTTTCCGAAAAGAACTTAGGCACATAATTTGTTCTAATTTGGCTTGAATTTATTATTGTCTGTTACATCTATCTGTTTTAGTTTAGGCAATTGAATTGGCTGGAGTCAAAGTTCGGTTGTAAATTGACGAGTTATTTGATGTGTCGAATATCAAAGGAGAGCAGATAGTTATTTACGTTGCGGTTGATAAAATAAACCTTCGAAACGTGTTTGTGTTTCATCATTCATCGACCCCTCTAAAAAGAGAGGGGTCGATATTCAAAGTGAATCGGTTCACGAGAATGCTTATTCGTCTCCAAATACTGGGATACGGCAACTCAAAGAGAGAGTTATGTTTACATGCTGTGTCTCAACTTCGAGACATCGACTTCTTCTGTTTGACTTCTATTGCTTGAATATGAATATCTTAAAAAGCATGTCGAAGTGAAGGCCCGAGTGAAGTGATCACGAAGTGAGCTGTCATTCCATCTTGATAACGTGGATGGACAGTTCACTGACATTTCACCCAAGTCTGCACTTCGACATGTTTACAGAATTGCTGTATTTGACGTGTATGCCAATACACCAATCTCTTCTGCCAGTCTATACTGTAGATATTTCACCGTGTAAACTTGTGAATGACAGTACACTTCATAATCGCTTGAGTATGAAGTGTACTGTCATTCCATCTTGTTTGAATGGATTGACAGCTCACTTCACTTAAGCTTACACGGTAATCACAGCTTGTGAGTCGTGTAAGCTTAATTGGTTTATAGAATCGCACTGCTGTAGTGCTGTTCTATAAAATATCGCCATTAAACTTATGTGTAGTGAGCTGTCAATAAGCGAAGTGAACTGACAGTTCACTTCACTTAATTTTAAACGATAAGATTTTTACACAGTAGACTGAATCTTTAATATTCAACTTTGCACTCTTTTCTAACAACAATGATGTTTTAATTTTCAGAACGATGCGTCAATTCTGGCCGGCTTTTGTATTGTTCTTCAGAATGAGAATAATACCTAAGAAGACGCACGATTTCTTCTACAACATCGTTACCACCGTGTTGCGAGCAAGAGAAAATGGTAACTTGAATTATTATTTTAAGTTTAAATATTATCCCAAAAAAAATTGTAAAGGTGGAAGAGAAACCTCTTAGGTGAAGTGATAATGAAGTCAGCTGTCAATCCATACAAACGAAATGGAATGACAGTTCACTTCATGCTCACTGCAACTTAGCTTACGCAGTGAGTTATTTACAGAAAAGACCGGCTGATTACAAAAATTCTTCACTGATGCGAATGCCAAAGTCTACGTTTCCATCAGGATACGTAGCGAGGGATTTGTTTGTTAAGTGGAAACGCGGGCGGACAAACTTTGTATGTAAAAAGTCATAATTCGAGGTTTGGCTCCCGCCTGTTTCCTCCTCCAATATTGGACCTATTTAAAAGATGTTTCATAGCCTAGCCTTTTCCCAACTACATTGGGGTCGGCTTCCAGTCAAACCGGATTCAGTTGAATACCAGTGTTTTACGTGGAGCAGCTGCCTACCAGACCTCCACAACCCATTAACTGGGTAACAGGGTACATCTTGGCAAGACTGGGGTCAGATTTATTGGCTTCTGACAATCCGTAACGACTGCCAAAGATCTACAAATGACAGCCGGGACCAACGGGTTAACGTGCTTTCCGAGGCACGGAGGAAACTCGGTATGTCAAGATGGTCACACATCCACAGACCAACCTTGGCAACATTGCTTAACCTTCAAGATCGACCCGTGCGGCTGTTATTATTTAGCCACGAGCTCTTCAAAAAAAAGGATGATAATATAATATCGCTGCAAAATACTCGCTCGTGGAGGTGGCGCCTATGACTATCAACGATAGTGAAGCTTTTTCGTAAATGCCACGAGCAAAGCCGCAGGAAAAAACTAATATAACTCGTATATTGACGTACTTACTCGATATTTGTTGATTTTCTATTGATTTCCCTAAGGGAGGAACGGAGATGAAACAGCAAATAGTTTGGTAAAACCTAAAAGTTGATATTGAAACTGTTGTCTAGTATTTTTTGAGTTATTGGTAAGGTTTTAGGTTTATCTGATTCCACTGGGAGAGAATTGAGAGAGATAGTAAATTGATCTTAGTTTACAAGAGTTATGACTAATAGAGCCAGTCTGGGTCTGCCCAGAAACAAAAAGCTATCTGATGGTTCTGACTTCATAAGAACTTGTGTATGTTAAGAAGCCATACCTTGCTATTCCAGGATGATGTTGAGACGATGTTACCTATCTTCTAACATATAGAAGGCTTTTTTTTAAGGATGTGAAATCACCAAATGACTCATTCCATTCTGGGCGGAGCAGAAGGGAGTGTCAGACTCTTACTGACTAAAACCCATCCGTGTTCCTCTTAATGCCCTTTGCGTTCCAGACTCTTTTGAACAAATTCTGCAACATCTAGACGCCTTTTTTTTTAAGGATGAGATATCATCAAATGACTCCTTCCGCTCTGGGCGAGGCGGAAGGGAGTGTCAGACTCTTACTGACTAAAACCCATCCGTGCTCCTGCCAATGCCCTTTGCGTTCCAGGGCTGCGGCGTCTCTCTCGAACGGATTCCGCACCCCGGCAGGCACTGCCCCTAGCGGGCCCCGTCTCCCATGCTGACAGCTCTTTGAGGCGCGCGTGGAACACAGCGCACCGCCGACCCGGGCCTGGTTCTGATCGGACGGCGAGCCACCCAATGCTCGCCGTCCGCAGGCTCGCGCCTACGGTGGCCGGAAACCGCCCTGCGACTCCCGACGCCTGGGGCGTCTTCTTCTGTTGCGGCGGCTGGGTCGTGAGGTTTCCCTCTCTCTCACACGTTCGGCATCCTCCTTCGCTAGCATTACTGTTTCGCAGACGGAGGTGACCGCTTCCGCTCTTCGCTCCGGACCATAGATTGAACCAGGGCCGGTCGCGAGAGGTCGCCGCCGCCGATCGCCTCAACGAGGAAACATCTTGACGCCTACACCTAGAATCTTGATATAGGCGTCACATGTTACACGAAATTCACAAATTGCTCATTGTAAAATTTCAGGCGTTCAGGAGAAGCGTGGAGATTTCATCGATATGATGATGGCGCTGAGAAATGACGAGACCAACAATAACTGTAAGAAGGACTTCGAAGATGTTGATATTAGTAAGTTGACAGATGTTTTGATTATTATATTGTTGTTAGTTAATGATTCTGTTCAACAGCTCTAGTTAGGTACTGTCCTGTTCCTGTTTGCTGCATTAAGTCCGCTATGTACCACGAATATTCGTAAACATAGTTTAAATAATTCAACTCAAAAATCAAACACAAAGCAAATATCGAATAAACCATTTACAGGCTTTTGAATTATCAAGGTCGGTCAGTCAAAAACTTGAAGCTATTTGCACGTTCCAAAGCGTTTTTTTAAGGGTCACCATCGACTCGAAAAGAACAACCTTGAAGTGAGCTATCAAGCCCTAGCTTCATTCCTTTTAGGCATTTTTTAAATCATAAATTCATATCAAAACCAAAAAAAACATTTTTGGTCAAACACAGAAATATATTAACCCCAAAAAATTAAAGGATCAAAGAAAACGCCAGCCACAGTTAAACACGAACTCATTACAAGTTTAATCTGTAACGGTTAACTTTAAGATAACGTAATTAATGTGGTGGCATTAACTTTCGACATTAGGAGTTAAGCAATATTGGAGAATATTGCTTAGCTCCTTAACTTTTACTTAATTCAGCTCGTAATTTTAAGTTTTCGCATAATTATCGATCTGTTTAGTTTACGAGAATATTAATGAAAGTCTGATATGAAGAGAGGAACCGAAAAAGTCCAATATAAATACTTTGATCTTATTTCGTCATCTTTTGGAATTATTTTGGTTTTAGTTGTACAAGAAAACTGGACAAAAACGTATCGCACACTCATAAAGTAAATTTAAGTAGTTTTATTTTTATTTTGAGATGGGTCAACCACGGGAGACCAGAGTCAAGAGCAATCTTGACTGGTCTAGGTCAGAGTTGACAGGGACAAATTCGACGATTGACCAAGCTTACCCAGAAGAAGCCGGTTCACTCTAACTTTGAAGAGATTAGGGTTGTATGCAATAGAAAATACAGACGCAGGCAGAGAGTTCCACTCCTTTGCTGTGCGCATTATAAAAGACGTTTGAAAACGCTTAGTGCGAATTGGTGGAATAGCAACAAGGTACGGATGGTAAGATGCAGTGCGTCTAGATGTCAGATCCGTCAGTTACAAACGTATTTTCTTATCTTATTAAATGTGTGTATATAAATTGTTAAATGAATAAATAAATAAATAAATATTTCAGATTTCAACCAGTATTTCTAAAAAAACTAAGACCAAAAAAAACCTCATAATCCAACCTTCTCTCCACAGCCGACATGGTAATCTCGGCGAACGCCTTCATAATCTTCCTCGGAGGCTTCGAGACCACCTCCTCAACCCTCGCGTTCCTTTTCCTGGAGCTGGCAGCCAACCAACCGGTCCAGGAGAAGCTGAGGAGCGAGATCCTCGAGGTCCTGGAGCGACACGACGGGAAGATCACATACGAGCTGCTGCAGGAACTGGCGTATATGGAGATGGTGATTCAGGGTACGTTGAATATTCTGTAAAATAGATTTGTTTGGTGATAACAGTCTCACAACAGTCCAGCTTCAAGGTTAAGCAATGCTTGCTGAACATAGGTACATTATCTACATACCTGAGTATGACACGGAGGAGTATGGACTCCTCCGTGTACGTGGTTCCGTATGCAAAAAGGATACGGAACCCTAAATGGCCCAGCCTCGTTTTCTGGAAGGACAACTCATTAGTGCTGCTCGAGCACGACATAACATCAGACCTTCGTCTCTTCCATGGTGTGATCGGTGACTGATTAACTGTGTTTGATAGTACCTAATTACCGTCTGAAATCAGCCTTTCAGTTCCTTATAAATAATTCTGCCTTGTACGTATATGCTCCCCATTTTCCACGAAAGCTAGTTCGTAAGTAATTAGTTGGTACTCCATACCACATCCAGTACAGTGAACCCAATAGGTTTGTTACTTGTAACCGAAAAAGTTTCTTTTAATGAGTTTTTACTTCCCCTCGAGAACACTGACTGCTTCGGATTAAAGGGACTGTCCGTTACAGTAGCGGAAACTGTACGGAGACCAGTAACAGGTGGAATTTAAGAAACGGGATTAGTAAAGTGGAAGAAACATATTGGTGGATTTTGTAATTTTTCATGAAATAGCTTCAGCCAGCGGAATCTCCTGTTCCCTAGGAAACATACTCCCGGGATGATTATTTATTTATTTATTGGCTTATCTACAATTGTTGTGTAACAATTACTATTATTGTATTAAACAGTGTTGTTTACACTAAAAACACAAGCATATAATAATATAATTCGTACACCTAAGACTACCTGCAGTACTGTATTTCCGTTATCGTTGAAATCCATCCAAAGGTTGTCTTGAAAAGATCGCTTTTAGCGATAAGGCCGCCCATTGTGTCACCCTATGTAATGTTTTCTTCATCTATCTTTTCTGTAACTTATATGGTGTACATAATAAAGAGTATTCTATTCTATAATATAAGCATAGTTAACAATATGATGTGATAGACACAGCATGCAAAAGCAAAATTACAACGTGAATAAAATGACAGTAATAGTGCGATAGCTTCAGAAACAAAGCGGATACAAAAATGACATGGGAAAGGAAAGAAAGAGAAATCAAAATGGTGGTTATTATGTTCTATTCCGGGATGATTCCAGGCCTCGCTCTATCCGTGAGCCATGCTTCTTCCAAATAAAAAAACGGAACGCACCGCTGAGTGACAAAGACGTGTTACAAGTTGCTAAGAGATTTTTAATAAAAAAACAGAAACAAAAGAACAGAGAAAAATTAAAAGAAGCAAAATTACGACCGATACTTAAAAAAGGCGGCAAGCCACAAGACCCTTGTTCTTATCGACCAATAGCCCTTCTGCCCGTTATCTCTAAAATATTTGAAAAAGCAATGTCCACTAGAATAAACAAATTTTTGGAAAAATTCAGTCTTTTGGATATGAACCAGTTCGGTTTTAGACAAAAAAGATCGACAACTCTCGCGGTATATAATTACGTGCAAGAAATATATAAATATATAAATATATAAATGACAAACAGTATGCCATAGGCTTGTTCTTAGACATGACCAAAGCATATGACAAAGTTTCCCATGGCATATTATTACAAAAATTATACGGTATAGGAATAAGAGGTACGGCCTACAAATGGTTAAAGTCTTACTTACAAAATAGAAGTCAACATGTCGAAATAGAATTCTATAACAAAGAAACAAAAGAAATAAAAATAGTGAAATCGAGGACTAAAATTATCAATCACTCCATTCCCCAAGGCAGCGTGCTAGGGTGTATATTATTTTTAATATACATAAACGACCTACCTAAAATAATAAAAGCTAAATGCATTCTATTCGCTGATGACGTATCCTTAGTCTTTAAAAGTACCGAAAACTCCGAAACATTGACCTATATCGAAAATTGTTACAAAATCGTTAAAACTTGGCTAGAGAAGCACAACCTCCAAATAAACACAAACAAAAGTAACTTGCTGCAATTTAGGACATACCAACGAAAAGCGCTTAACATTGACATCCTTACTAACCATCTGAATATTCCCGAAAGAGATAACCTTACGCTTCTTGGTTTGACATTAGACAACAATCTGACATGGAAAAAACATATTGAAAACCTAAAAACTAAGTTATCGAGATTTATATACGCATTCAGTAAATTAAAAAGCAACACAAACTATGAAACCGCGCTGTCAACGTACTATGCCTATGCTTATGCATGGTTAAACTATGGCATAATACTGTGGGGTGAAAGTACAGACTTCAATGATATCTTCATTATGCAAAAAAAATGTATACGAATCCTCATGAACATTAAACAACGGGACAGCTGTAAGCCGTACTTCATAAAAAATAAAATCCTAACGCTACCCTCTTTATACATTTTACAAATAGCTACGTTCGTGCACAAACACAGAGATTACTTTCAATCTAACATAGAAGTAAACCCAACCTATTGCCGACGAAACAAACATTTATTAATTCCACCTAAACCTAAATTAAAAATGATGAAAAATATGCCCCCACTATAGAATCGTGTCAATTTATAATAAATTGCCAAATCTGATAAAACATGAAGGAAAGATCAGCGTATTTTATAATAAATTAAAATCAATACTAATAGAAAAAGGCTACTACACTGTGGATGAATTTATGAACGACAAAACGTTATAGCCGCAGCGCAGGTACAATAATCTGAGCGACTCGGTGGGACCAGTGACATATACCTAATTATTATTATTATATTATTATTTTTTTATCCTATTGTATTGTATTTAAACTGACTAATCAACTTTGACAATGATCTGACGTGATTAATAATGACTCTTATTTTGTGCTGTTTTGTTGTATTTTTGTTGTTATGTTTACTGTTTTTTATACTTAAACGTTATTTAATTTTATTATGTGATTTAAATTCAATAATATTGTATTTTTGACATTTCACAAAATCTGACACAATTGCAATGATGACCTTATGTTTAATTAATTAATATTTTGTTAAAAGACAATGAATTTATTGATACTCAGCAGCGTTCGTTTGTTTTGCAGTGCCCTAACAGGGTTCATGCGCAAAACGAGATAACTAAAGTTGTAAAGTGTGTTGTGTGCATGAGAGCAAATAAATAAATAAATAAATAAATAAATGCGTTCAGCCGTTAAGAAGTTAAGGGGTCAGAACTATGGAGACAGACATACTAAGTTCTTCATGACCTGTATTGACATGACACAACGAGAATAATTCATCTATGGCTTCGCGAGGCTTTAGACAGGCCTCATAACCCAAGCTTCTGAATAGATAATTCGTCAAACTCTACTTTAGCATGAAAACTTGTCAGAAAGCGTTAAAGTCAAGCTTGACAAATTATTGAATTAAAATTCTTATTTCCAAATACTGGAGGATAGCCTTATAATATCTGTGACTTACGATTTGACGATTCTGTTCCATATTAGTCATCAGTCATCATTGGAGTTATCTAAATGCCGCTACTTGTTATTTTTCTCTTTCCAGAAACACTTCGCCTCTACCCGCCATTCCCGAGCATCCAACGCATTTGCACCAAAGACTACACGATACCTGACACCAATACGGTGGTGGAGAGAGGCACCATCGTGCTATTCCCGACTCTGGGCATTCAGAGAGATGAACAGGTTTGTTTTTATCCCCTTTGTTTTTGGGCGAAGAAAAAATGTCCCCCAGACCTAATTCAATCTTGACGGCCACTCTGAGTCTAAGCATCGAAGCTGGTGTGCCTTGACGCAGGTATACTCTCTCTTCCCTCAGTTTCATACTCCGATGTCTCTTTAGACATTAGACGTCAGACCAAGTGCTTAACCTGTGGTTACCCGGTCGCAATTAGCCGTCGCGACGCAACCACAATTGAATAGCTTTATTGTAAAAAAATTGGTTGCCTGTAAAGTCGGTATACGGGCGAAAGTTTTACGTGACAACGACTTTGAGTGGTAAAATAATTTTAATGTGAATATTCATTCGTATAGTAGGAAGAAGGATGAAATAATAGTCTCTCTCACTCTCTCTCTCTCGCTCTGTCTCTCTCGCTCTTAGGCGGGCTAACTGTGCTCGAGTGGAAGGGACGCGTGCCTTTCACTTTTTATGTCTGTCTCTCTCGCTCTTAGGCGGGCTAACCATGCCCGAGTGGAAGGGACGCGTGCCTCTCACTCGCTCTCATTGTGAGCGCATAACGTGAGCGGAGCGTAACGCAGTTTCTTGAAGTGTCACCCGGTAAACCAATTTATAAGACGTTGTCACGTCAAAAAATGGCGGCTGCCATGTTTTTGGACGATCGGGGGCCGTAGGATATTAAACACTACGTTTAAAAAAAAAAGAAATTCAAACTGCGTGATTTGGTATGGCATGAGGGATGTCATTAAGTGTCCATTTCCGTTGACGTTCAATATGGCACACACGTGTGTCAACGACAACTGACAGGTTTAAATTAATGTGTAAAGCGGGAAATTCATTAATAGACTTCCTACTATAAGCCTGTTCGTTTGGCGGTCTAGTGTGTGATTTTGTATGTTGTATTGTAGGCAGACAAATAAAATTCTACTTACTCACAGACATGCCTATACTATAGTTGCGAGGTCCATTCCCAAATTTCCCGATTTAGAAAATGAATGCTGTTGATATAAATAAGTAGGAGAAGGTATAACACCAATGACAGTATCGCTGTTTTTTGGGGTTCCGTACCCAACGAAACCCTATTACTAAGCCTCCGCTGTCCGTCCGTCCGTCTGTCTGTCAGCGGGCTCTATCTCAAGAACCGTAATTGGTAGACAGTTGAAATTTTCACAGATTATGTATTTCTATTGCCGCTATAACAACAAATAATAAAAATTAAGGTTTATGGTACGGAACCCTTGAAGTGCGAGTCTGACTGGCACTTGGCCGGTATTTTGCGATTGTTCCGCAAAAAAAGCAATTGTACCGCTACAAAAATTCACCGAGGAGAACTTCCCAAAATATGGGAAAGTAGGAACTAAGTTAGTAAGGATTTATAAGACAATATTCCAGACTGGTTAAATTTGATTTCTTCAAGACTTGGCAGAACGTATTGACTTCGTATACCAAAACAGTGGAACAAAATAGTAATGCTTGCACCCCGCATACGTGCCGACTTAGAGCGGATATCTTACACGAAATAAAAGTTAGGAACAAGTGCCAGAGCCGACACTTGCATGAAACTTGATGTTGAGAATACACTCCCGATACTTGCAAGACTGCGGAAAAAAATGAACTGGCAACGTTACCAATGCATGGATAAGTAGAACTTGATATTTGACTTATAGTAGGTGCCAGATAAATGTGCAATAACGGTCATTGACCTACATTACATTTTTATTGTCTTTCTAAATAACAAAAAAACTTTTACACAAAAAAATATAACCAACTTCCAAAAATACACTACAATGGATTAAAAAACTTTCATTTCGGTAGTCGGTGTTTTTGGTTGTTTTTTTTTTGTTTTTGACACCGACTTCCGAAATTTAACTTTTTTTTATACTTATCAGTGTTTTGTTTAGAAGTCGATTACATTTTTTAGTAAAACCGTTTTTTGTTATTATGAAATACTAGTTGACCAGCGCAACTTCGTCTGCGTCACAATTTTCATTACTGCTCCGCTCCTATTGGTCTTAGCGTGATGATACATAGCATATAGCCTTCCTCGATAAATGGGATATCTAACACTGAAATAATTTTTCAAATCGGACCAGTAGTTCCTGAGATTAGCGCGTTCAAGTAAACAAACAAACAAACTCTTCAGCTTTATATATTAGTAATAAATATATTATTACGCGTCGTGTTGTGATAAGCGTCATAAAAACTGGTCCGTAGCGGGGCGTCTGGTGGACGTTTCCAGAAATGCGCACATCAAGCGAACTGTCAGCGGCTCGAAGAAAATTCATGCTTTGTATTTGAAGTAATGCCATTATGAGGTGACACAATATGTATTGGGAATCCGTACTAATATTATAAATGCGAAAGTAACTCTGTCTGTCTGTCTGTTTGTCGCGCTTTCACGGCAAAACTACTGAACCGATTTAAATGAAATTTGGTACAGAGATAGTCTAGAGCCTGAGAAAGGACATAAGCTACTTTTTATCCCGGGAGTATGTTCGCCGCTAGCAGAAGCTGGTTTATTAAAATCTAAGACAAGCTAATTTATTGAAAACCACCATCTTGAAACAAAACAACTGGCAAAAAGAGTGCTTCTTTATTAGTTATGTTACGAACTTCGAATAAGGAATCAAAGCTTAGAAAGGGCTTAACTTTCAAAAACATATTGACGTCAAAAATATCTGCATAGTTTAATCAAAGACATACCTATCTATCAAATACGAATGAAATACGACCATACATTATTCACGCCCAAGCACTTACCGAATCTATCTAAATCTGAACGGTATATATCTTCCTTCATTAGCTGACTAACAAATCGCCTAGAAGGTACGATATTAACATCCATTCGACAGCCAAACGTAACCCTGTTACCTCAAAACATAAATTAAAAGAAAATCGAATTGATAAATCATTTTCGCAACTCGTGAATACCCTAGAACGTCACGCAGCAACGCTGATGTGAATGCTCTTTACACATGTTCAGGACAGGGAAGCCGGTGACAGTAAAGCAAAGGTACAACAAGCCTGTATATCCGAGGTAGGCACAGTGAGTTTGTACCTAAAGTCTGTTTTTTAATCTCATTTTTTTTTTTTTACTATAGATAGGCACGCGTTTGACCACTATCTCACCTGATGGTAAGCGATGATGTGGTCGAAGATGGAGCACGCTTGCCTAGAAATAACCTATTCACTCTTGACTTAAAGACTCCCAGGTTGTAGCTATCAGGAAACACAGACACCGGCAGGGAATTCCACTCCTTAGCTGTACGCATTATGAATATGTTACCAAAATGTTTTGTGCGTATGGGTGGGATATCCACCGTGTACCGGTGGCGCATCGCCGTTCGTCTTGTGGTTCGATGATGGAACGGGCTTGGCGGAATTAAATTATGCAATTCCGTCGCACATTCCTCAAAATGCAACCGGTAAAAAACCTTATAGCTTTATATATTAGTATAGATATAGACTAGTTGACCCACGCAACTTTATTTGCGTCACAATTTTCATTACTGCTCCGCTCCTATTGGTCTTAGCGTGATGATACATAGCATATAGCCTTCCTCGATAAATGGGCTATCTAACACTGAAAGAGTTTTTCAAATCGGACCAGTAGTTCCTGAGATTAGCGCGTTCAAGTAAACAAACAAACAAACTCTTCAGCTTTATATATTAGTATAGATTCGTATTAGTATAAGATGTAAAACATTCAAACATTCCAGCCGCATTAAAATCAATATAATTTAAAGTTGTTTACTCCCAGACAATAATAATGCTGAGCACGTCGCTAGATAACGTTGCCGTTAAAAGTTCTGCCAAAGCAATTTGTGTACCAATTATTTTCTCGCAGAAAAAGAACCCTTTTATTTTTAGCTTGAACGTTGAACATTGAAGAATACATTGTGATCGGTGCCAATCATCTCCCAGTTATCGAGTTATCTTGGATAAATTAAATTTAAAAGAGGGTTGTTAAGGTGAGTGGGAGTTAAGAGGTTCAGTGAAAGTAAAGTTATCTCTTAAGTTCCACTTGACTTATCTACTGCAAAGATATGCATATTTTAGTCTTTTATGAATTCTGGGAAATGATAAAATCAGTAATTCAAATTCAAAGCATTTTATTTCAAATAAACCATTCATAGGCACTTTTGAAACGTCAAGGTCGGTCAGTCAAAAACATGGAAGCTATTTGCACGTTCCAAAGCGTAGATCTCTATGGAGAAAAACGTGCAAGAAACTCCACGGACACTCTTTTAAATCATGTTCTGTTTTACAAAATTCCAAGTTACATATACTTGTTGCTTCTGTATGTGAGGACAATGCAAAGGAAAAAGGGCTTCTAAATTCTTATAATAAGAATTTTAAATATAAAGATTAAAATAAGCCGTTAAGAGATGACCAGTCTCAACCGACGGCGCCTGTTCACGAACATGACGCGTGTATCGGCACCTTTCAGCTCAACCATTTCGAAGACTGGTCCGCCGCTGGACCGCCTCTGCGGGCCACCTCGGGTCAGCGGGGGGAGTGAGGTGTTTGACTCCCCCTGCGACGTCAAAGAGGGGCGCACGGGAACACTACGCGCCGCCACCTCGGGTCCGTATGAATGGGGGGCGACGGCCATCCACAAGACCGCCGCCCCTAGACCCAGTTAGGGGGGCCGGAAGAGGGCAGCGTATGCCTCCGACACCCGGTGCGCCTGCTGCGGGGAGATAGGTCGAAATCTCCCTCTCCCTTTCCGCAGCCTACTTCTGCGCGATGACTATTTCGCAGAAATAAACCACCGCGTCCCAGGACTCCTCGCCGTCGACCATAGCACGTACTACGGTCGGTAGCGAGAGATCACTGCCTACCACAGAGATGAGGGCACGGCGCGGCTCCTCCCAAGCGGCACACTCTGCCAGCGTATGCCGCGCCGTATCCTCCCGACAGTCGACGCAGTGGTGACACCGAGCGTCCGGCTCCCTGCCTATGCGACACAGGAACTTCCCGAAGCAGCCATGCCCCGAGAGGACCTGCGTCACCCGAAACGACAAGGAGCCGTGCCTTCTCCCGAACCACAGGTCGAGCACTGGCCGGATGGCCTCAATAGTGCCGAGGCCGGCGGAAGGGCGTGAGAGCCTGTCCCGCCATTCCGCCACCTCGCGCAGCTGCGACTGACGCAGCTCAACGTGCCGCTGCATCAGTCGCTCGCCGCGCGCCCGCGCGTCCTCACGCCACCGGTGCAGTGACGCGAGGGCTTTTGCCTTCAGGTCCCAGGGCGGAGATCCGGCCAGTACGCAAGCTGCCTCGTAAGAGATCGTGCGATAACCCCTGATGACTCTGACGGCCATCACCCTCTGCGGCTTCCGCAGAACAGTGACGGTGCTGGCCGTCAGGTCAGCCGCCCAGACCGGGGCCCCATACAGGGCCATCGATCGCACGATCCCCACGTACAACCGTCTGCAGACGGTGCTCGGGTCCCCCAGATTGGGAAGCAGCGTTGACAGCGCCCCAGCCGCGCCCAACAACTTGGGCGCCAGCCGCACTTGGGATAATCCAACAAGTGGGCCATGTTTTGAACGGGGTGTTACGTAACACCCCGTAAAGTTTGTCTTTATCACGTGATAAAGACAAACTTTACTGAAAATGATACATTTATTTATAATTATATAATTTACTTATTTATATGTAGATACAGAGTGACAGTGATCGAGTATAATAACAGCCGCACGGGTTGATCTTCAAGATTAAGCAAGTTGGTCCGTGGATGGGTGACCATCTTAACATACCGAGACTCCTCCGTGCCTCGGAAAGAAAGGTTTTCTTTTACCTAGAACTAAAGTCACAAGATCTAACACGAGGAAGTTCGAAGTACCTCACCTCGGATCAGGAGTGCTATTCTGTAAAAGTTTTACCCTGGATAAAAAGTGAGGTTACAGTTAGGTAGATTTTCGTGGCTGTAAGCTGCGACGAGCTCGTCGACGAGACAGCCTTGAGATCGCCCGAGCGTGTGGCGCTGGTTCAAACCGTATTCACTAACGTGGTTGTGGTCGTCGACGAACTGTAGGCTGTAGCCTCTCGTCGCTGTTTCGTAGACGAATTAGGGCCTTGAAACAAATTGTGTAAATCATAATCGAGCAATCTCGACTGAGAAATTTAAGGGTTTAAAATTTAAAATAAATGTCTATTTTTAAGTATTTTAAGGAACAGAGTAAAACTATGCACAAATTCCATAACTAACAAGGATTTTTTTTCTTATTTAATGTTACCTATTAAGGCTGAATGACGATTCCTTTGCCTACTTCGAGCAACTCAAAGTGACGATGAAAACGAACGTGTAATGGTGGTGTAATGTAAACAAAAGCAACAGACGCGACGCTAACAAAACCACTTGAGTTTTTAGTTTGAAACATAGATAAGTATAAGGACGTTTGAAAACTTTAATTTGTGTCAGCATCAGCAGCTATTGCTTTGAACTTTTTAGATAGTTGTGTGACCAAGAGGATAAATAAATAAACCTTATGAAATGTGAGTATTACGATAAGTATTTTCACTGTTATCAAACACCCATGTTTAAATTAAAGTCCCACAATAATTTAATATTCAATGATCCGTTACTAGTTACTGTTTTATAATATTAATGTACCTACCTATAAATATGTTGTTGTAAAGGAACATTGTGTATTTTAAGCATGCCAGAGCGATCCCATCCCGTGCGTGAGTAGAGATGTTTAGTTAGATAGAGACTTTGGAAGAGCGACGTTGGAGCGACAAATCGTCACTTTTCTTAGCTTCTTCTAGTTCTAATAAATAAAGCGTTGTAATCAACCGAGCTGCCATTTTTATGTACTTAAAAGAAAGAAAAATGTAAAATATAAGACTCGGAAGCGCGATTATTGTAGCTTTTGGATTTGACAGTTCGAAGCGAGGCTGTAAGCGCATTCGTCACTGTTTTTTCGTAGGGAATACCAAAATGTATGAAGAAATGTCAATAGTGTCAATTTGCTCGCCGTTGAGTAGTTTCAACTGACGGCCGTCACGGCCTTGAGCGCTAGTGTAGCTTTCCGCAGCTTAGTGAATACGGAATTGAGTTTCACCACTGCGGCAGCGCTGTACACAAGGCTGAATCTTTAGAGAATAGCATAGCTGCTAGGTCTCTTTTATTACATTCCGCTTGTATAGATTTTTTAAGGTTTTCATGTTTTATTGAAAGCCAGGGGGGAGGGGGGGGGGGGGGCAAGTGCATCCTGTTGCTCCCGCCTCCCGTCGCTCATGGTCGTGGCGATGTGCAATTTTATAAATACTAGTTGACCCGCGCAACTTCGTCTGCTCCGCTCCTATTGGTCTTAGCGTGATGATATATAGCCTATAGCCTCGACAAATGGGCTATCTAACACTGAAATCATTTTTCTAATCGAACCAGTAGTTCCTAAGATTAGCGCGTTCAAGCAAACAAACAAACCCTTCAGCTTTATATATAAGTATAGATTTAGATAAAAAGCAAATACACAGAAATATCACTGCACCCGTCATGCTACATTTTAACTTCGCAACGCGATCGCACGGCTGCCATTATTTTGAATTGTACATATCGAATTTAATAAAATAACGTAACTGGATAGCATACAGATAATAAATGGATCGGTAGGTAACTTATTGTGTTGTGCAGGTAATAATGAATATAGGTAATTAAGTAATTACACATGGATTGTAAAGTTAATTAAGTAGAGAAAATTCCGTGTATTGGCACAAAAACAAAAATAAACTTAACAAAGATATTTTTTTCGGTAAGCTCGCTTCATCGTCGACTTCTCTGTCATCTCTGACCTAGACTAAAGTCATGAGCAAACCCTTCTCGAACAAAAAAAGGGCATCAGAACAGCTTAATTTGTTTATTTATATATACTTTATTGTAGAACAAAATATAAAAAAAAAAACAAAGAATACCTTAAACTAAAAAAATATACAATTGGCGGCCTTATAGCATTCCGTGATCTCTTCCAGGCAATAAACAAATTAAACAACACATGTACACACATGTATTACAAATTTAACTGTGTATGTATGTTTGTATGTGATTGATATGATAACTGAATGTGACTATGTGTTTGAATATTATTTTAATGAGTCTATGAAACTTGAATTAAATGATTATTACTATTTCATTTATGCATAAGTACATATATGTATACTTACATATTATTTACATTTTAAAATATTTCTATAAAAGTACAAAATAAACATTAAAAGTATAAAAAAAATAGTAGCCCTCCGGTATCGGTAACAGGGTCCAAGCTACCGGTGGTCAGGGCCCCTGAGAGAGGAACCTCCTAACGATGCGCGCCGTGTCCAGGAGTACTGCTTTCTGGATCAAGCCCAAAGATAGCCTCTATTATTTTTTTATTTATTATTATTATCTTTTTTGTGTTTTTGACATTCTCGGGTCCCTAGAGACCCGGTCCTTTGGTAGGCGTACGAGGGGCCGATGCCAACTCGCAGAGGCCTCTTTAGACATTTCAAATGGAATGGGACACCAACCGACGATTATCCCTGTATGCACTGTGAAAGTATACACCCAAGGACAATCCCCGGTTGGAGCAAAACTATTGCAAAATATGGAAACAAAAGATGAAACGCTATGGGTTTGGCTGGTTTAGTGGACTAATAACTACTACTATGGAAGAACTATTGGCCCCTGCCTGACCATTGACAATTAAAACGGCTTTAAAATAGCAGGGGGTGACTTGCACACTCAATAAATGGGCCCCCCGAAAAGGGTCGCTAGCACAAAGTGACGTAGCGCCAAGGGGGCAACATATCCTGAGGTGCTAGAGGAGTGGAGAGGTATACCACGGCTATCAGGACAATCCCGGAAGTACGGTCAAGATCCCTACCAGCACCTTACTGGATTATACGTCCTTCTCCCGAGCACGTTTGCTCTTGCGAATCTCCACTCAGACCGGCTGATTAAGGCTAGAAAGAGGTGGGAGCTCTGATCCTCGTCAGTGTTCACTACGGCCAGCCAATAAAGGCAAGCCGGAGATGAGGAACAAGAATTCTCCCTGGAGATCAGGTCCGTGGGGTCGCTAGTGCCCAACAGTTCGCCACAAAACTGCCTTGCGGATTTATTATTATTATTATTAATATTACAAAGATTGAGTCACTCAATGAACAGAGTAGAGCTTTGGGCTATCAAAGAAGTGAGTTCGAATCGAATACAGGTTGTCGCATGTTGAGACCCTTTTCCCTTTTGTTGGTGGGTGATCATCGAATGACTCCTTCCACTCTGGGCGGAGCGTCAGGGAGTGTCAGACTCTTACTGACTAAAATCCGTTTCGCATTTTCAGTCAGTGAACGCAAAAAAAAAAACCATTTTCGGTAGCATTTTTAGGGAGTGTGCGACGGAATTGTATTATTTAATTCCCCCAAGCCCGTTCCATCATTGGACCACAAGGCGAACGGCGATGCACCACCGGTACATGGTGGACATCCCACCCACACGCACAAAACGTTTTGAGAACACATTCATAGTGCGTACAGTTAAGGAGTGGAATTCCCTGCCGGAGTCTGTGTTTCCTGATAGCTACAACCTGGGAGTCTTAAAGTCAAGAGTGAATAAGTTACTTCTAGGCAAGCGTGCTCTATTCATCTTCGACCGCATCATCGCTTACCATCAGGTGAGATAGTGGTCAAACGTATGCCTATCTATCATCATCTGCCTAGCCTTTTCCCAACTATATTGTGGTCAGCTTCCAGTCAAGCCGGATTTAGCTGAATACCAGTATTTTACGAGGAGCGGTTGCCTACCAGACCTCCACAACCCATTAACTGGGTAACAGGGTACTTCATGGCAAGAATGGAGTCAGATTTACTGGCTTCTGACTATCCGTAACGACTGCCAAAGATCGACAAATGACAGCCGGACCAACGGCTTAACGTGCTTTCCGAGGCACGGAGGAAACTCGGTATGTTAAGATGGTCATCCATCCACAGACTAACCTTGGCAAGCGTTGCTTAACCTTGAAGGTCGACCCGTGCGGCTGTTATTATCTAGCCACGAGCTCAGTGGTAAAAAAGAACCATCCGTGTTTCTCGTAAATCATAATGCCCTTTGTGTTCGCGGTGAATCTTTCGGACAATTCCACAACCCTAGCAGATTGGCATGACGTTGAGTGAGACCCTGGTTTGTGTATATCCCTGAGCTGCCGCCTCTGTCTTTGCCTTGTAATATTATAAGCCTGTGTACAAAATCTGAAAAATGTTCCTTACATTTGTCCATGTTTCAGTACTTTGAGAATGCGTCTGCCTTCATTCCGGAGCGCTGGTCTGAAAGCATGCCGCAGCCGCCTCCAGGAGTCTACATGCCCTTCGGAGACGGACCTCGGTATTGTATAGGTGGGTATACTAATATTTTACTCGTGAATTAGAAAGTTATGCTCAAATACTGTATAGGTACTTACAAAAATGTGTTGTTTGTTTTTTGCTATTGCTTTAACCCCGTTTTATTTTTTATTAAAAAATATAATTGTCTGTTCTCACTCGCGCAAAAATAAAACGCAAGTTAGGTAACGACGTAGCGTCAGCAAAAAAAAAAAACAGCACCTTTTGCGTTACCTCGTTAGTATTGAGTATTCAGTATCGAGTTGCATATTTTTTGTCGAAGCTAGCTATTTTAGTGGAACGCTTGAGCAAGTGGTTGGATTGGCAACCCGATACTTATTGTTTTATAGAAGAAATGTGTGAGTCGTATGATCGTACCTTTTTAGGGTTCCGTACCCAAAGGGTATCCAACGGAACCCTATTACTAAGCCTCCGCTGTCCATCCGTCCGTCCGTCCGTCTGTCTGTCAGCGGGCTGTTTCTCAAGAACCGTAATAGGTAGACAGTTGGAATTTTCACAGATTGTGTATTTCTATTGCCGATATAGCAACAAATAATACAAATTAAGGTTTATGGTACGGAACCCTTCGTGTGCGAGTCAGACCCGCACTAGGCCGGTTTTTTTTTCTATTGATAGGCACGCGTTTGACCACTATGTCACTTGAAATGTAGCCCATACACCACACACACCAAAAAGAACCAACCATGCAAATGTGTAGGCAGTAAGTGGTTCTCATACGAACTACCAGACATTGTTTTACGGATGAAAATGATCTGCAAGTCATTTAAATATTAGTGCTGAGCGGGCATCAATCCTCCATTTAGACAGCAGCCAAATAAATTCTTCAAATCAATCTCCTAGATCCATCTCCATGTTAATATTTTGAACGTCTGTATGTTTGTCTGAATTTGGATGAAACTTGGTATACGGGTACACCATGTCCTGCAATAGGACATTATGGGAAATATTATAGAACGAGGGAAGCCACTGACAGAAGATAATTTAAAAATACCAAGTAAAAAATTGACGTGTAAAAGTGTTATTTGTAACTGATTTACAAAATAAATATTATTTATTTTATCATTTATCACATATTTTTCTCTGCAGGCAAGAGATTCGCCCTGATCCAAATGAAGTGCTGTCTACTGCGAGTTCTGCAACACATCCGCATCTCGCCTGCGCCACGCACCAACTCGCTCGGCGAGCCGCTCGTCGAGCCGCGCGTCGAGCCCTTCCTCGCCGACCCCCGCTCCCCGCTCACGCTCCACCCCGCTGACTCCATGGTCACGCTCAGCCTTTTATGACGGAACTTTTTTTGCAGACTGTACTTTTTAAATGTTCATAGTGAGAAATTGTAATTTGAGATGGATTTCGATTCGAGTTTGCTAATATTAATTAATAGTAAATGTTTATTATGTTACATAGTTTATGAAGATCAGCAATTTTTTATGTTACTTATACAACGTGTAATGCAATACTTCTTAAGGGGTTATTGTACTCATCATTATGAGCAACTTGGGACCAATACCGATATCGCGTATAAATTCAGCTGTTCAGTACATTTTGTCGAGTAATGCGCACAGAAATGTTGGGGAGTCGATTTTTTTTCAGTGATGGTCCCATAGTGACAGTTGATCATAATGATGAGTACAATGACCCCTTAAGAAGTAATGCGTTTATTCTGTTGCAGGTTGTATAAATTAGGTCTGTTTTATTAATATAATTAAATATGAAAGAGCTGGGTAGTAGCCAAAGTTGTCCGTACTTTTGGAAAATCTTGTAAGAAAAAAATCTTGATTAAGACTAAAGTTGCCTAAAATGACACGTATGGGGTTGAGATAGGGAGCGTTCTTAGCCAGTGACGATACGGCATTTTAGAATAAGTGTTTTGATATGTAATATTTTGTATTTTACTGTACTTGATATTTCTGTAAATAAACTTCTGTACTTGTAAAAAATAAATGGTTTTACTTGAAGGGAAATCGAATATAATCTATCTCGTCTCACGATGTTTGTTCGAGATAAACTCCGAAACTACTGAACCGATTTTGATTAAACTTCGTAACTATCTGTTATTTGTTCCAACATAAACGATAGGAAAGTTTTATGAAATGGAGAAAAACGGAATACGGAAAAAAAAAAACGATATGCGCACACAAAGTCCCAGCCAAAGCTAGTATTGTTTATAAAAGCAAAAGTGTGTCTGCTTGTTACGCTTTCACGCCTAAATAGCTGAACCGATTTTGATGAATATTGTTTCAGAGATAGACAAGACCTTGGAGACGGTTATAGGCAATTTCTTTTTGGCGAAAATCTATATTAACATCTGTGAAGGAAGCCATCAGCAAAAGCGCGGTAGTAATGAAAATCTACTTATCTGTGGTTACATAATTATTCATCCATTATTAGACAAAATAAAGCTACGAGCAGCTTTTAAAACCTAGCTCAGCCTTCAATGTCCAGTCTAGAACATTACAATAGCCACCAATTCGTCCTAAATAGAAAGAATATTCTACTCTATAACTGCCTGATATGGCACTTATGTGGTTAATATAGGGACCTATCGATGGGTGCGTTCTTAGTCAGTGATGAATTGATGATACGGCATTTTATGATTAAAATATTTCATCACTAGCTGACCCGTGCCCTCTTCGTTGGGCGGTATTTTTCGAGTTAATATATAGCTATCATCATCTGCATAGCCTTTTCCCAACTATGTTGGGGTCGGCTTCCAGTCAAACCTGATTTAGCTAAATACCAGTATTTTACGCGGAGCGGCTGCCTACCAGATCTCCACAACCCATTAAATGGGTAAAATGGTATTTCTTGGCAAGGCTTTAGTCAGAATTACTGGCTTCTGACTATCCGTAACGACTGCCAGAGATCTACAAATGACAGCCGGGACCAACGGCTTAACGTGCTTTCCGAGACACGGTGGAAACTCGGTATGTTAAGATAATAATAATAATGGCTTAATAGCCACGAGCCTCGACCAACACCTTAGGAGGCTCTCGTTGGGCAGCTGGACCAAGGGCTTGATTCAGAAAGCGGTACTTCTGGACACGGCTCGCATTGTCAGGAGGTTCCTTTCTCTGGAGCCCTGACCACCGGTAGCTTGGACCCTGTTCCCGATATCGGTGGGCTACTATTTTTATATTTTTAAATGTTTTTTTTATGTATATATTGTATAAAAATATTTAAAAATTTAGAAATAAGCGAAAATGATGAATAAAGGAAATAATAATAATAATAATTGATAGATATAGCAATACCTAACTCACACAATATTCAAACCACAATATCCGAAAAGCTCAGTAAGTACCAAGATCTCGCCATAGAAATTAAAACCCAATGGAAATCTCAAACCGTCCATATTGTCCCCATAGTTCTTTCGTCTACGGGCATAATACCAAAATCTCTTACACAAAGCCTGGATACTTTACAGATGCCAACTCATACTCTTTATATGCTCCAAAAAGCCACCATTCTTAACACCTGTCGCATCACTCGAAAGTTCTTGACTTCTGCAACACTTTCATCCACCTTCTCAATTTAAATTTCCCCTTACATACTTGGCTCTGGCCCGTGTGTAAGGTCATATCCTCTCTCAAAAGAGAAGAAAAATAAAGAACTCACTATAATAATAATAATAATAATAAGGAGCGCTTCTTTGGCCGCCTGAACAAAATACTTAACAGTCTTTTATCAGGCGGAAACAAGGTGCGCACCTTCAACGGTTGGGTCATGCCGGTTTTGATGTATTCTTTCGGCATACTCAAATGGACTCAGACGGAACTTGACGCCCTGGATAGGAGGGTACGTTCACTGCTTACTGCAAATCGGATGCATCACCCACCGTCATCGGTGATGAGGCTGTATATCCCGCGGAAGTGCGGGGGTCGTGGCTTCTTAAATGCTAAGACCCTGCACAACCGCGAGGTATGCAGCCTTAGGGAATACTTCCTAGAGGCCGACGTGGGTATGCATCGAGATGTGGTAGCGGTGGACAAAGGCCTTACCGCGCTCTCCTTGGCTAACGAGAACTGGCGCAAACCTGTGGTATTAGATACTAACGACCGCAGGGAGGTATGGCAGAGCAAGGAGCTTCACGGACGCTTTTATCGGGTCCTACATGGGCCCGATGTAGACTTCTTAGCGTCCGTAGCCTGGCTTCGTTTTGGTGACCTCTTCGGGGAAACCGAAGGTTTTGTCTGTGCAATTATGGACGAAGTTATGATGACTAATAATTACCGGAAATACATTGTGAAGGACGGTACGGTTGACATATGTCGGGCATGTCACCGGCCCGGGGAATCTATCCGTCACATTATTTCCGGTTGTTCTAGTCTGGCTAACGGAGACTATTTGCACAGGCACAACCTTGTAGCTAGGATTATCCACCAGCAACTTGCTCTTAAATACAATCTTGTGGAATCGGAAGTACCGTACTATAGGTATGTGCCCGACCCAGTTCTCGAAAGTGGTAGTTGCACATTGTATTGGGATCGGTCTATCATCACTGACAGGACTATTGTTGCCAATAAGCCTGATATAGTGGTGATAGACCGACTAGAGCGTCGCGCAATGATTGTTGATATAGCAGTCCCTCGTGAAGTCAGAAAAAGATAAATAAACGAAGTATCTTGACTTGGCTCGCGAGGTTGTCGACATGTGGGATGTGAACACAGCAGTCATTGTGCCGATAGTCGTGACGGCCAATGGTATTATTGCCAAGAGCCTCGACCAACATCTCAAGAGGTTCTCGTTGGGCAGCTGGATCAAGGGCTTGATCCAGAAAGCAGTACTCCTGGACACGGCGCGCATTGTTAGGAGGTTCCTCTCTCAGGAGCCCTGACCACCGGTAGCTTGGACCCTGTTCCCGATACCGGTGGGCTACTATTTTTTATATTTTTAAATGTTTTTTGTATTTTTATAGAAATATTTAAAAATGTATTGAATATGTATATAAATGAATAAATGGAATAATAATAATAATTTATTTCTTCTAAAAAATAACATACATACAGACCTTTAAATAACATACCAACAATACACTTAATTCTAAATGTAGATGTTGAACATCTGTGTCCGAACTAGATAGAATATCTGTATTTCGGACATCAGCGCTCTTCCCCTGTTATAGTCGACACTTAGGAATTAAACTTTAATGAGTACTTATACACATTTTATATTTAATACATTATTTAAGGAAGTGACAGATATAGAAGAACATTTCAAAAAAAACAAAAAACATCACAACATATGAATAGTGATAGTGAGTGAAATCCTCCGGTGAGTTGAGCGTAAGTGAGTGGGTGTGTGTAGGAGGGTGAGTATTATTTGAAGCTATTCTATTATAGACAACAGGTTTTCGGTCTCGGTGTAGTTTAGCTTGCGAATGTAGTCGACTACCATAAGTTTACATTTGTTCGTATTAAAGGGATATATTTCTACAATTTTATTTATTCTTTCATACAGAAAAGAGCCTAAGAAACAAAAGTATTTTCTAACGTATGCGTGTTTGAAGGACGGCAGTTTATTGTGTGTGACGACCTTTCGTCTGCGCATAGATAAATAAGAGGACATTTCATATTTTGTATTGGTATGGTGCCTCAAGACTGCGTGCAAGACATAGAGCTGCCGGACAGTGAGGACCTCACAGGACTGGTACAGAAGATATGTTGGGTACAGGTAGGGCCGGAAATTGCTGACTTTGAGTATTGCTCTCTGTGCAACTTCTAATGGTTTTAGTATAGATTTAAACGTGCCACCCCATACAGAGATACAATACTGGAGGACTGATTGGCCAAGTGCTAAATAAACTTGTTTAATTAATTTAGGTTCAGCAGCATTTCTTAAATTTTTGATAACAAATATTAGTTTTCTTATCCTAGAAGTAACCGATTCTACATGAGGTCGAAAAGATAAATTATTGTCAATTATTATTCCTAAATACTTTACTTTGTCCGCTTTAATTAGGTCAGGGCAAGAACATCTTAGGTTATTACAACAATTGTGAGCTATTATGGAGTAAGATGAGGAAGGAGGATTAGAGTTTCGCATAGAGAAGGTGACATATTTCGTTTTACCCGCATTAAGAGTTAGAATATTCTTTTGCAGCCAGTGGCTTACTACGTTAAAACCATGCTGCGCGAGCTTGTAGACATTCTCCCAACAATCAGCAGAAAACAGAAGCACCGTATCGTCTGCATACGATATTATTTTACCTCCAGTAAGATTTAGCTCACAAAGTTCATTTAAATATACCAAAAAAAGAGTAGGACCCAAAATACTACCTTGAGGGACACCAAAGGATACCGGGAGGTCACTGCTTATAAAATCATTTATTTTAACACATTGTGTACGGTCAGAAAGGTAGTCTTTAAATATTTTGAGTTGGTCACCCCTAACGCCCATTCGTTCCAGTTTTTGTAATAGCAAAGGCACAGAAACCGTGTCAAAGGCTTTAGCCAAATCCAAGAATATGCCTACAGTCCTTTTACTTGCATCCAAATTCCCTACCACATAATCAACGAGCTCATGGGCTGCATCACTAGTGGACTTGCCAACTCTGAAACCAAATTGATTATTAGAAAGAAGTTCATTTCTTTCTAAGTACCTGGTGAGTCTTTTATTGAGGATGCGTTCCAGAAGCTTGGAGATAGAGGGTAAAATAGAAATGGGCCTATAGTTAGTTATGCGATTTTTATCTCCGGATTTATGTATCGGATGCACCACTGACTTCTTTAAGACTGCAGGAAAGACACCTTGTGATAAACAGTTATTAAAAAGATGTGTTAAAAGGGGTACAAATATGTGTTTATTTTCTTTAAGGAGGCTATTAGGTATAGACTCCCAACCAACGGAACAGATGTTTTTCAGGCCCATGATGAAACTCTCCACCTCCGCCTCATCTGTGTTTAATAAGACTAGCGATTTTAATGAAGGATTTGCATTTTCGGTTGCAAAATGAAAGTGCTCCGGATTTGCACAGTTTGTTGTACTATCAGCTAAGTCTTTGCCTACACTGACAAAGAAGTCATTCACCCTTTCCACCGATTCTTTTGCATTGGATAAATGAACTAATTCGGTCGCGTAATTTTTAGTCTTCTTAGTATTGGCTATAGTTTTGACTGCTTCCCATATTTTTTTTGTTATTATTGCCCGCTGCTCTCAATAGATTCTCTTCAATAGATCACCACCCACAGACCAACCTTGGCAAGCGTTGCTTAACCTTGAAGATCGACCCGTGCGGCTGTTATTATCTAGCCACGAGCTCCTCAGTTAATATATAGCCTATGACACTCACAAATAACGTGGCTTCCTATTGGTAAAAGAGTTTTCGGAAAATCGGTTCAGTAGATCCAGAGATTACTCTACAACCTCACAAACTTTACCTCTTTCTAATATTAGTATAGAAGTATTACATAGGTGAATAATGTATTTTTTCTTTTATGCTGTGATTTCTGTTCATAAACTTCTTTACCTGTATATATTTTTAAAAAGGTAACTGTTTTGCTATGTCCGTCTGATAAAATTTCTTATAGACATAAATATTTTTCCTGAATTAACTGGGTACATAACTATAAGCAGTTTTCCAAACCTAGCTCAGCCTCCTGGAACATTTGAATGGCTACCAATTGGTTTGTCTAAATCTATACTAATATATACAGCTGAAGAGTTTGTTTGTTTGTTATTTTACTTCAACGCGCTAATCTCAGGAACTACTGGTCCCATTTGAAAAATTCTTTCACTGTTTTTTATCGAGGAAGGCTATATATCATCACGCTATGACCAATAGGAGTGGAGCAGTAATGAAAATTGTGACGCAGACGAAGTTGCGCGGGTCAACTAGTTCTAACATAAACCCAAGAAAAACACTAAGCCCAGGACGTGAACAATGGATCTAGTAAATCTTACAATATTAGGCCTTACCCGAGGTTTCTTTGAGCAACGTCCTTTCAAATCTTTATTACGTTAGGTGCCAATACGAGGTGTGTTTTTGAGATAAGAATTTTGTGCAAAAACTCTAAATGCGAAACTGTAAGAAATAGAAATACGTGGTCAAAACTATTTACGTAGATCTGGGCGAAAAATAGAGGATTAAGAGGAGCTCGAGGCTAAATCGATCGATCTTAAAGGTTAAGCAACGCTTGCCGAGGTTGGTCTGTGGACGGGTCTGTTAACATACCGAGACTTCTCCGTGCCTCGGAAAGCACGTTAAGCCGTTGGTCCCGGCTGTCATTTGTAGATCTTTGGCAGTCGTTACGGATTGTCAGAAGCCTGAAAATCTGGCACCAGTCCTGCCAAGAAGTACCGTGTTACCCAGTTAATGGGTTGTGGAGGTCTGGTAGGCAGCCGCTCCGCGTAAAACACTGGTATTCAGCTAAATCCGGCTTGAGTGGAAGCCGACCCCAATATAGTTGGGAAAAGGCTAGGCAGATGATGATTGATAGGCATACGTTTGACCACTATCTCACCTGATGGTGAGCGATGATGCGGTCGAAGATGGATGGATCACACTTGTCTAGAAGTAGCTTATTTACTCTTGATTTAAAGACTCCCAGGTTGTAGCTATCAGGAAACACAGACTCTGGAGGAATTCCACTCCTTGCATGCACTATGAATGTGTTCCCAAATCGTTTTGTGCGTGTGGATGGGATGTCCACCATGTACCGGTGCCGGTGATGCATCGCCGTTCGTCTTGTGGTCCGATGATGGCAAGACTGGAGTCAGATTTTCACTGGCTTCTGACTATCCGTAACGACTGCCAAAGATCTACAAATGACAGCTGGGACCAACGGCTTAACGTGCTTTCCGAGGCACGGAGGAAACTCGGTATGTTAAGATGGTCACCCATCCACAGACCAACCTTGGCAAGCGTAGCTTAACCTTGAAGTTCGACCCGTACGGCTGTTATTCTCTAGCTACGAGCTCCTCGAGGAAAGGTTAAGCAGATGATGGGAGAAAAATACAATTACATTTTCCACCTCATCGTCTGCCTAGCCTTTTCCCAACTATATTGGGGTCGGCTTCCAGTCAATCCGGATTCAGCTGAATACCAGTATTTTACATTTTCCACCTAATTCAGGCATAATCTAAGAATATTCGATACCATAGCATCTTTCGTCTTCTGCCACAGAATGAACTGCAGTTATTATTATTTACTTCAATCTCAGCACAGAACCGCCTTCAATAATAAACAGAATTATGGCACCAAATTACAATCAACCAGTTCCCCTGAGAGTCTCTGATTGAATTTAATTTTTTATTGCCTTATTAAACGAATGAAAATTTAAGGGCCAAGATACCACCTCGTTAATTTAAATTATAATCTTGATGAGACCGAATCTTCTTCTATAACTAAACATAAGACAGCTATTTATCTCTAATGATGAAATAATTTAAGCGTGACATTTCCATGGTTTTATCAGAATGATTTCCACCCCTGTTCGTTGGCAGAATGGTTCTTTATTCTGTGCTAACTTTAATCAATCAAAAATCAAAAGGCATTAATTCAAAATAGGCTGAAAATCAGCACTTTTTGAACGTCAAAATGGTTGTACGTTGTTTTATAGAAGACAGTTTCATAGAATTTCGTTTTACATAAAATTTTTGTCGTATTATCATTTCATAGAATAATCAAAACGCAGAATACTTACTTTGAATAATTTTAAATCATAGATTTTTGTTACAAATAAACTTTGTTTCGATATTTATGATATCATAGAATAACAAATCAAATATTCTTAATTCTCATATTGATCAGTTAATATAAAACTTGTTACCAAGAAAAACATTTTATCGAGTGTCAGTTTCCAAACGTTTGACAAAATGCATATCCTTCTATAAAATTACAACATCGCGTTCACAAAAACATTGCGTGTAAGTTTTATTCTAGTCAAGCATAACTTTTCATTCGGGCGCGGTTGACGGAACCCCGCGAAGCGGCAATGTTAGCAAATGGCGATGGGAATAAAGGACAAAACTATGCCAACAAGCATATACCATGAATGCAGCAAGCATACAGCAAGCATGCAGCAAGCATACAGAAAGCATGCAGCAAGCATCCGACATGCAACATACAGCATGTAGAAATCATGCAACAAGCGGCATGTAAGCAAGCATACAACATGCGGCATGCAAGCAAGCATGCAGCATGCAGTAAGCATGCAAGATACAGCATGCAGCAATCATGCATCATGCGACATGCAAGCAAGCATGCAGCACGCAAACGAGCATGCAACATGCAGAATGCAAGCAAGCATGCAACATGCAGCAGGCATGGTTTCTGACACGGCTCCGGTGCTGCGGGGCTTCGGCGATCCCACGCGAACTTATCGTCGCAGATGGTTTTAACGCTCACCACCGCAGCTTCGGCTTGCACCTGCTCCTCAGCTCGCGGGCCGCCTCACCCCTCCGCGCCTACGCGGGCTTAAATTACACTCTAGGGGTAGGGCAGACAAGACTGCGTAGAGTCGGTTTTACAGCGATTCGTTTCTGTCACTAAGTTTTTTAGCACATTATGTTGATTTTTTTAGATCATATTTTAATTTTGATTTAAGGTTAAAATGATATTAGAAATGGCAATATGCGTAGTAACATTATTTTTAATGAAATTCTTACGTTTGATAAATTTGTTAAATAAAAAAATGTGATCATGAAATTCATTGAATTATGTTTCTGTGCAATTGGTTTCATTCAAGTGAATAGTCTTTGAAACAATAATATTAGACATAAAATTACAAGAACCAAATATTATGTGAAACATTTTCTGCGAAACGAAATTCTATCAAATTTCTGTCTGCGAAACAAGGGTACACCACCAGGGCCAGCATTGCCTACAATGTTTTTTTTTTAAGGATGTGTAATCATCAGATGGCTCCTCACGCTCTGGGTGGAGCAGAAGGGAGTGTCAGACTCTTATTGACTAAAACCCATCCGTGTTCCTCCTAATGCCCTTTGTGTTCCAGGGCTGCGGTGACTCTTTCGAGCAAATTCCGCAATGAATACAATGCTTGCAGTGGTCTTATTACGCGCCTATTACAAAATCTTAACTTATTTCGCAAAGTTAATTTAATCTGGCAAAGGATACCTCTAACCTTGATAGTATGAATTTGCATCGTTTTACCGATATACAGAAATCCTTGAGTCAAGATTAAGGGACCCCATTTGCTATAAATTTTCTGTGTTTGTTCTAAGTATTTTTGGATCGGTTCCACAATTTTTCTACAACTTCTACTAAATCCTGCTAGCAACAGTTTTTCAATTCGAGAGTGGGGCCCTCAATACTGACGCACATTACTTTACAAGGTGGGTGCGAAAACGTTGGCGATGAGAAAAAGTAGAATATAGTTGCATCGTACTATTTAGAATAAGCAGTTAAGAGAGGGCGAAACGATTACTAAAGCTTCGGTCCATCATAGTCGTGCAAAGTTTTAGTCAAATTATAAATTGATTCATACGTAACTTTCGGAACATTGATCAGACAAACTAGCATTTATCGAATTAAACTATTTGAGTAATTGGTTCTCAAAGTCAAAAAGCTCAATTTCGATTAATCATACCAAGTGACCAGCGATACAAAGTTTCAAGTAATTCGATTTTGAAAACTAATCGGAATGGACGTCCCATCTCTGAAAGATACTCATCCTCAGAAATATTATTTCAAAGCACTTTGTAGATTGATATTTTATTTAGGTATGGGGGATCTCTGGTATGAGAAAACCGAAGTCTCCTATTACTGGAAGAAAATCTACACAGCCTGGATGATAGTGGCGAATGGTTACATCATATTCATTGTGCTTGATGAACTTCTTTCATATGCGAGAACTGATCTGACAGACCGCGAGAAGAACGACTTGGTGCAGTTCACGTTCGCGCACCCCTTGATCTACTGCAAGGTGTTGACACTATACATCTGGAAGAGCCGCATCAAGGTTGTGATGGAGCGCTTGTTGGAAGGTTCCAGGTCTATTTTCCACTCGATAGAGCTGGAGAAACTGTCTGTTAAGCAGTTCGCCAAGCATTGTTTTACGTTGACTGGTGTTTCGTATATGACTCTGTCTTCAGCAACTATAGAAGGAATCAGACTTCATTTTATTGAAGGTAAATTTTGAGGCAGATGAGCAGCATGGGAATTGGCACAAGGAAAGAAAGGCCTACGTACAGCAGTGAACAAAATCTGGGAGTAGGTGATGATGAATCTTTTCCAGTTGTTAGCAAAAAATGTTTTGTTTAATCTTTCGCGTTTTTGTTTTTACTTCCAGACATACCGGTCCGCACAGAGGTGGTCTATTTCCCCAATCCATCGCACACAGGTTTCTTCATCAACGTGCTACGTTTCTTCGTGGAGTTCCACTGGTACTACATCGTAGCCATGATGGCAACCATGGACTGTCTCGCCCTATGCTCCCTTATCACTGTAGGCCATAAGTTCAGGGTCCTAAGGTTGTATTTCCGTAAGCTGAGGATCAGGACTTTAGAGAATAGGGAGATGAAGTCGAAGAAGGAGCTTGCGGAGGAGTTTAAGAAAGATTTTGTCATCGGGATTAAGTTACATTCGGATGCTTTGTGGTAAGTGTGATTAAATTTTGACAACAATACCCTGTACTTTCTAGTATCTTTATTCATAGCTGTCGCTAAACCCCAGCCTTCATTTTGTCTTTTGAAAATCGTGCTTCGGGATTAAAGTTCTAAGCGTGATCCGTATTGCAGGTGTGCCCGGAATGTGCAGCAGTCCATGGGTCCTTTATACAGCATCCAAGTGTTGGAGAGCGTCGCCCTGCTCGTCATGTGTCTTATCAAGCTAGTTGTAAGTCAATCTGCCCAGCTTTTTCCCAACTCGACTAACCGTAATGACTGACTCAATGATTTAAAAATGATAGCCGAAGGCAACAATATAGTGATTTCCGAGGCACTGAAGAATCTCGGTATCTCGGCCTGTTTGAACACATTGTTTCTGTATCGGCTCTGGCTATCAATTAAGAGAATTCCAGATTGACCGCTGCAGTTCTTGTGGCGGCTTAAAATTAATCTGTTTGCAGGTGGCGGAGCGTAATATTACTTATCTGCTGGCCACTTCTGCTTTCATTATCTGTCTTATAATACTCACTGGATCTTACATGATGGCAGCTGGAGATATCACACACGAGGTAAACAGCACTTTTTACTTACATCCTAAAATTATAGAATACTGGCTTGTTCTGCCAGCGGCACAACCGGCGTAAAAGTTGATATCGTTCCCAAAGGAACATACTGCCGGGATCAAAAGTATCTCATGCTCTAATGCAGGACTCGATCTACCCGTGTGTCAAGTTTTATCTAAATTTGTTCACCAGTTAAGACTAGAAAATAAATCAAAGGATACGCAGACAGATATACGGCCTGGGCACACACTTTGTTCCCGTCTTTGAGGAATGGCTCAAGAGGAGCCACGGCGTCCTCACCAGCCTGACGCAGGTAATCACCAGACTCGGATGTTTCCGATGGTACCATTTTTCAGATTCGGCGGGAGGATACGACCGGGTGTCACCAATGTGTAGATCGCCCGGAGGACATGGTAGAGCATACGGTGAAGGTCTGCCCTGCTTGGTTAGAGCGTATCCTTGTAGCGGCGATCGGCGCGGCGACTTCTCGCGTCCGGCCCTGGTTCAATCCAAGTCCGGAGCGAGGAGGCATGTGAAGCAGGCACCTCCTTCTGCGAAGCAGTATGCAAGCAAAGGAGGAGCGAGCCGCATGAGGGAGAGACAAGTCCTCACGCCCCAGCCACTGCAACGGAAGAAACCCTAGGCTTCGGGAGTCGTAGGACGATTCAGGAGGCAGGGGCCTGCGGACGGCGAGTGGTTCGTGCGCCTCAAAGAGATGCCAACATAATTGCCGTGGTCCGCTGGGGCCATTGACATATCAATATATATAAAATTCTTCCGGTACTGGTGATTGACTATGTGATTGAGTGACTGACAGACAACGCAGAAAGGTTGAAGTTTTTGTACTGTAGCGGCATTAAGGCCGCCACAAGAAAAACCTACGGAGCAAATCTACGTCGCAACAAAAAGAACCGCGACGCCATCTATCCAACTAGGAGCGAACTACAAGGTTGAAATCCTGAATCGCGCAAGCAGAGTTTACCGTGCGATTTGAACATATACATCAGCCCGAATATCAACTATCGGGCAGTAGCCCGCCAGGCACAACAGCCGTCTGGTTGGAGAATCCTCCTTTCCAATAGGGGTATGCAGGACTTTACTCTCTGTACCGCTACTTCTAAACTGGAGACCCTCGACATTGAACGTCAGCGCAGCCTTCGAGCAACTACTTCAGCGTGCTAGTCGGATAGATGGCGACGCGGTTATTTTTGTTGCGATGTAGATTTGCTCCGTTGGTTTTTCTTGTGACGGCATTGATGCCGCTACATCATTCCCCTCCGGAGACCGGAGGTCGATAGTGGATGAGTCGTCCATGTATCTTGAGATGGCCGCCTGAGAAATAATAATCGTAGAAAGCTGAAATTTCTCATGTAGTTCCTTAGGGGAGTGCTGCGATGCCCATAAATTCCACTCAGTAACGGAAAAACGGGATATGCGCATACGAAGTCGCGGGAAAAAAGCTAGTACATTATATATGTTCCAGGCTTCGCTGGTGGGCACCGCAATATTCCACAGCGGCTGGGAGGAGTGCCGCCCGGGGCCTGACCTGCGAGTCCTGGCGGTGGTGGCTCTGCAGATGAGTCAGGTGCCCGTCTACATGACGGCCTTCGGAGTCATCACCTTGTCGCACAATAACTTTATATCGGTGAGTATGGAATATTCATCTTGCTGTTAGTTAAAATACCTTCTGTAATGTAAGCCAATACGAAAGAAAACATGTCCTTCCATCTGAGAAAGATCACAGAAATATGGGTGTGTGTGCCCAAGAACTGCACGACCTCATCCCACCGGCCCCCTTCTACCATCGGACATCCAGACGCACTGCATCTTACCATCCCTACCTTGTGGCTATTCCACCAATTCGCACTAAGCGTTTTCAAACGTCTTTTATAATATGTATGTATTTAGAAATATATAAGTATGTTTATCAGTTATCTAGTACCCATAACACAAGCTCTGCTTAGCTTGGGACTAGATGGCATTGTGTGATAGTTGTGTGGAATATTATATTATTATATTATAATGCGCACAGCAAAGGAGTGGAACTCTCTGCCTGCGTCTGTGTTTCCAAAAGCTTACAACCCTAATCTCTTCAAAGTTAGAGTGAACAGGCTCCTTCTGGGTAGGCTCGCTCCATCGTAGACTTTGTATCTGTCATCTCTGACATAGACTAGAGTCAAGAGCAAACACATAACAAAAAAAAAAATATAATATCTATGGAGAAAGATGCTCGGGTATTTAGGACTCTTACCAACTAAATTTAATATCTCAGTCGTGTCTCGAACGTCGTGTTGCTTGACCATCATCATTCTCTTGCTTTGTGCCTCGCCAACATTATGTCTTCTTTCAAACCTCCTCAGTAATTCAAAAGTTCCTTGCAAAGAGATCTCTGTTTATCAGTTATTTATCGTTGTCACATATTTGCTACGAGGCCTTAATATTGTTTTCTTTTCCAGGTGCTCCGTTCCTCATACTCTTTCTTTGCTGTTATGTATTAGAAGACACAATGTATTGACGATTTGAAATGTACATTGAGTAGAATTAAAGTTCATCTAGTTTGCAAGCAGTATTATTTTATCCAATTTGAAGCTTTATTACACGTTACAATAAATTTTTGTTCATAACATTGTTTTGGCTTGCGTTCGTCTAATACGCCAGCGACCTTGACAGAAAAAACGCACCCGCGCGATACGAAATTCAGTAGTTTTTTGTACTTACCTTATTATTCGTCTCTCAGCAATACGATGAGTTAAAGGATAAAATGAATGACCTTGAAATAGAACGTAAAGCCGAAAAAAAGTATATAAATCAGCTTGAAGACAAGGTAGAAAATCTAGAGCGAATGCTATGTCTTACAAAAATGGAAGTGAGAAACATACCAAAGAAAGAAGGAGAAAATAAGGAAGATCTTCGGCAGATTATTACGGAGACAGCAAGTGTTCTCCAAATCTCACTTGAGCGCCAGGATATTAAAGATATTTTCCGGGTATATAAAAAGGAAGGAACTCCATCTATTGTCGTTGACTTCGGCTCAGTCACTACAAAAGGAAATATGCTGGATAAAGTCCGCCAGTACAATCGCAAGAATAACCAACACAAGCTGAACACCGCTCATATCAAAATAAAAGGTGAGACAAAACCAATATATCTATCTGAGTGCCTGACACAGAAATCACAGCGTTTGTTCTACCTGGCTCGCAAATATGCTACCGACAATGGCTTTAAGTTCTGCTGGACTTCGAATGGGAAAATTTTCCTGCGTCAATCTGAAGGGCAGGGACACATACTTGTGAAAAGTGAAGCCGACCTTAAGATAAACCTAGCACAATGACTAGGCAAAGCTAAATACTTTTCTTATAAATGTTTGTTAATTTTATTATTTTTATATCTGCAGCTACTCTCTATTCTTAAAATGTATACACATAACACAATTAAACTCATAAAACTCCACTTACTACATTACATAAAAAACAACACAGATTACAAACACACAGAACAACTATACTTGGTCCTACAAACACCTACCTACATCCGCTCTCACACATTTGGGCTCTGCTTGGTATTGGTAAAGACTGAAACTTTACCCGACTATCCAAAGGGAAATAGATTAAAACTAGAGAAATTTATTGGCAGCAGTAAAATAGAAACAACTACAAATGGCTAATACAAATATCAATATCTTAACACATATAGATGACATCACAATGGCAACATCTTATCATTGTGATACAGACACCTGTAACACAGTTATCAAAAATCCTAATAAGTCCCTTAAAATAATAACGCAGAACATTCGGAGCATCTATAAAAACTTAGATGGCTTCCAGGCACAACTAGCTAGGCTAGCATTCGAATTAGATATTATAATTCTGACGGAGTGCTGGCTTAGTAATGATAAACCTATTCCCGCCATAGAAAATTACGTCACTCATTCCTCTAAAAAATGTCGTAATCAAAATGACGGTATTGTAATATACACAAAGAATCACATTCATTGTACGGTTGAAGAGCCAGATACAGAGGGTGCTAACTTTCTTTTATTAAAAGTAGGCACAAATATATGTATACTAGCAGCCTATAGGTCCCCATCGACGTACTGTATTGACAGTTTCCTTAACTCCCTAGAAAACATAATTGGCAGTTTAAATAGGAAAACTATTATTCTAACTGGAGACATTAATATAGATATAAAACCGAATAACTCAGACAGGAATAGTGCATCCTACCTCAACCTAACCGCAGAACTGGGTCTCCTACCAGGTCACACATACCCAACAAGACTGCACAATTGCCTTGATCACTTCATGATAAATGCCTCTACTGGTTCGACAGTTGTGGTGATGGATTCTACTGTAAGTGACCACGCCTCTGTATTATTATGTTTAAATAATGAACCTTGTAAAACCAATAAGAACAGATCTACTACAAAGGTAAATATTGAAGCTACTGTTGAATACCTAAAAAATGCTGATTTCTCATTTATAACGAATTACTCACACGCAAATGAGGCGGCTACACTCTTTGTAGATTGTTTGATGACTGCAATTTCGTTACACTCAAAAGTTATTACTGTGCCTAACCGCAAACTAATTATCAAACCATGGATAACTCCAGGTCTATTGCGGTGTATCCGACATAGGGATAATCTCCATAAAGAGGTTTTGAAAAACCCAAGAAATACCACTATAGAGATCTCCTATAAACGATACCGCAACTACTGCAATTTACTACTTCGAAAGTTAAGAATAAATCATGAAAAGGCAGCTTTAAAATCTTCACGAACCAGCAAAGAAACATGGAGCATAGTGAAATCCATTACTAACCAAGTTGAAAAAAAAACAGTGGCGACTGAACTACTGCCTGTTACAAAGGATGCATCGAAAGAAATTGAGACCATAAATAAGTATTTTGCTGATATAGGCAAACAACTTGCAGATACCGTCAGACAAAAACGAAGATCCCAACCTGTGTCATATAAGTTTAACTCTCCGTCAGCACTTAATTCATTTGTTCTACTTTCTCCTGATGAGACTGAAGTTGAATCTGTAGTTAACAATCTAAAAACAGATTGCGCCGCAGGATGGGACACTATCTCGGCAAAATTACTTAAAGCTGGCAAGGCAATTTTTATACCCCCGATCACAAAACTCATTGGGATTTGTTTTGAGCAGGGAGTCTTCCCCAAAGTCTTTAAAAAATCTCTTATCACGCCAGTTCACAAGGGTGGGAATCGTGACGAAGTTAAAAACTACAGACCTATATCAGTTTTACCGGCGCTGTCAAAAATACTAGAAAAGCTTTTAAATACTAGACTCATTAGCTATTTAGAAAAAAACAAAATCCTATCTGATGGTCAATTCGGCTTTAGATCTGGAAAAAGCACAGAAGAGGCAGTTGGTAAACTCGTCGATCACGTTGCTGAGAAGGTCGATGCTAAACAGAAATGCATAGGGGTCTTTCTCGACCTAGCGAAGGCATTTGACACCGTCTCTATTCCCACTCTTGTGACCAAACTAGACCACATAGGAATTAGGGGAGAAGCTCTCAGTATATTTACTGAGTTTCTGAGTGATCGGACACAAAGCGTAAAGATAGGTGGAAACGTCAGTAGCGAAGCCAGAGTTACTTATGGTGTGCCGCAGGGTAGTGCCCTCTCCCCGAGTCTCTTCCTAATTTATGTAAATGATCTGTGTGAGCAACAACTTATTAAGGGTAGAATTTTTAGCTACGCTGATGACACCGCACTGATATTTTATGGAGAGACTTGGGAGGAGGCGCAGCGCATGGCAGAGATGGGACTCTGTAAAGTCAGTAACTGGTTGGAAGAAAACCTACTTACCCTTAACATTGCCAAAACTTCATATGTGCAGTTCAGGTTCGCTAAAACCAAACCAATGGCAATAACCCTTAAGGTGCATTCTTGCGATTTCCCTGAAAATAAGCTGCAGTGCCCATGTTTTACTATATCACAAAAACCAAACATAAAATACCTAGGTGTATTAGTGGACGAAAAACTAAGTTGGAGGCCCCAAGTCGAACTAACTGCCTCTCGAGTTAGAAAACTTATTTGGGCCTTTAAGAAACTCCGACATGTGGCTGATCTCAACCTTCTTCGCACTTTATACCTTTCTCTAGCCCAGTCGATAGTTGGTTATTGTATCACGGTGTGGGGAGGAGCCTGTAAAACAATTATGATCCACCTTGAAAGAGCTCAAAGATCATTGCTTAAAGTCATGACCTTCAAACCGTATCGGTTCCCGACTACATCGTTGTACCAAAACTGTACAGTGCTCACCGTTCGACAGCTATATATTCTCAATATCACATTGAAGCAACACCTAATAACACCGATAAACAACAGCTACAAAGTTAAACGCACAATCACAAACGTTTGTAAATACGTCAAGTGTAGGACTGCCTCAGCTAGACGGCAACATCTTTTTTTAGCTGCGCATATATATAATAAAATGAACAAGGCCCTACATATTAACCCATCCACTAAAAATGAAGTTAAAAAGAGAATAAACACCTGGCTACAAACACTGGATTACATACAGACAGAAAAATTCTTAACATAAACCATGCAATTTGCAGGTCCTATTATAAACATGCCCGATAAACACACGCACACACACGTACACACACACACACACACACACATACACACACACATACACACACACAAACACACATACAAACACATGGACACACCCACCCTCAAACACACACCTCAAGCAGATATTGTATAATTTAAAATTGTTTAAATTTTATTGCATAAAATCTGTGTAAAACTACTGGGAGAAGACACTGATTCCTGTAACACAGGTTACAACCTAGCGCAGGAGTCAGGGTTTCCATAATTAATGTAACATTCTTTTATGTCAATAAATATTATTATTATTCCATTTATTTATTTATATATACATACAAATTACATTTTTAAATATTTCTATAAAAATACAAAAAACATTTAAAAATATAAAAAATAGTAACCCACCGGTATCGGGAACAGGGTCCAAGCTACCGGTGGTCAGGGCTTCTGAGAGAGGAACCTCCTAACGATGCGCGCCGTGTCCAGGAGTACTGCTTTCTGGATCAAGCCCTTGATCCAGCTGCCCAACGAGAGCCTCTTGAGATGTTGGTCGAGGCTCTTGGCAATAATGCCATTGGCCGTCACGATTATCGGCACAATAACTGCTGTGTTCACATCCCACATGTCGACAACCTCGCGAGCCAAATCAAGATACTTCGTTTGTTTATCATTCTCTGACTTCACGAGGTTCTCGTCATGAGGGACTGCTATATCAACAATCATTGCGCGACGCTCTAGTCGGTCTATCACCACTATATCAGGCTTATTGGCAACAATAGTCCTGTCAGTGATGATAGACCGATCCCAATACAATGTGCAACTACCATTTTCGAGAACTGGGTCGGGCACATACCTATAGTACGGTACTTCCGATTCCACAAGATTGTATTTAAGAGCAAGTTGCTGGTGGATAATCCTGGCTACAAGGTTGTGCCTGTGCAAATAGTCTCCGTTAGCCAGACTAGAACAACCGGAAATAATGTGGCGGATGGATTCCCCGGGCCGGTGACATGCCCGACATATGTCAACCGTACCGTCCTTCACAATGTATTTCCGGTAGTTATTAGTCATCATAACTTCGTCCATAATTGCACAGACAAAACCTTCGGTTTCCCCGAAGAGGTCACCAAAACGAAGCCAGGCTACGGACGCTAAGAAGTCTACATCGGGCCCATGTAGGACCCGATAAAAGCGTCCATGAAGCTCCTTACTCTGCCATACCTCCCTGCGGCTGTAAGTATCTAATACCACAGGTTTGCGCCAGTTCTCGTTAGCCAAGGAGAGCGCGGTAAGGCCTTTGTCCACCGCTACCACATCTCGATGCATACCCACGTCGGCCTCTAGGAAGTATTCCCTAAGGCTGCATACCTCGCGGTTGTGCAGGGTCTTAGCATTTAAGAAGCCACGACCCCCGCACTTCCGCGGGATATACAGCCTCATCACCGATGACCGTGGGTGATGCATCCGATTTGCGGTAAGCAGTGAACGTACCCTCCTATCCAGGGCGTCAAGTTCCGTCTGAGTCCATTTGAGTATGCCGAAAGAATACATCAAAACCGGCATGACCCAACCGTTGAAGGCGCGCACCTTGTTTCCGCCTGATAAAAGACTGTTAAGTACTTTGTTCAGGCGGCCAAAGAAGCGCTCCTTCAACGATTGTTTCATGTCCGTAGCACTGATGCCTAACGCTTCCGACATACCCAAATACTTGTAAGTTTCGGTTGAGGAGAGGGACCTAAGGTCTATGGAATCCGAGAGTTGTGTTCCCTCGGATTCCATAATCTCCCCTCGCTTTACATGCATGACCGCACATTTGTCCAAACCAAATTCCATCCTGATGGCGCCACTGAAGGTTTCTGTTACCTTCAGTAGCTTCATCAGTTGCAAGTTGTTAGGAGCAAAGAGTTTCAAGTCATCCATGTAAAGGAGGTGCGATATGACCTGACCACCTCTTCTCAACCGGTAGCCTTGGCCCGAACCCTCCAACAATGTACTGAGAGGGTTGAGGGCCAGACAAAACCACAGTGGACTCAGACTGTCACCCTGAAATATGCCACGCTCGATCCTTATCGGTTCGCTGTTCGCCTTGGTCTGTCGACACCCTGGATAGTGAAGAACCGTCCTCCACTGCCCCATACACGACATCAGGAAGGTGCGTAAAACTGCATCAACTTTGTACAGCTCCAGCACCCTCATGAGCCATGTATGTGGCACCGAGTCATAGGCCTTCTTATAATCTATCCAGCATGTCGACAGATCTCTTCGGGAACGTCGAACCTGTTGGCTAATGGCTATGTCGATGAGGAGCAGCTCCTTAGTACCGCGGGAACCGTTCCTACATCCATTCTGAGAAGAAGACATTATTGAATTACTATCAATATGATGGTTAATCTTTCCTCTCAAAATGGATGTAAGGACTTTATAGACCGTCGGTAAACACGTGATCGGTCTATAATTTTTAGGCTCCGCGGTACTACCTGATTTATGGAGCAGGTGGGTTATCCCTGTAGTTAGGAACTGGGGCAGCGACCCTGACTCTAATGCAGACTGGAATTGAGATGCCAAGCGAGCGTGCGATCTTTTGAACCATTTAATCCAAAAGTTGTGCAGCCCGTCCGGTCCCGGAGATTTCCAGTTAGGCAACGGACGGACTGCACGAGCTACGTCTTGGGGGCTGATGTTAATTGCCCCCATTTCTGGTATCGGATCGCACGCGCGCTCGACCTCTCGAGTCCAATCGCCCTCGGTATGACTGACAGGCACCGACCAGATGCTGCGCCAGAATGAACACATGGCATCATCATCCGGTAGGCGCGTATCAGTCACACCTTGGTCTGGTCGCTCCCAAGCCCTATAAACCCACCTCTCATTGCTTTGGAATGTGCGATTCTGAGTGTATCGCTCCACTCGCCGCTTGTACCGACGTATACGGTTTGCCCATGCATAGACTTTCTGCTTCAGGAAGTCGATACGCTCTGTGACGCGGGTCAGATAATCCCGAGGACTAATATCAGTCCCCGAGAACGCCCGCCTCACAAAGCGCATCACTCTGCGGCGAGTGTTGCCCTCCCTGAAGCAGATTAGTTTGCCGATGAGTGCTCTAGCCTCACCGATACGACGCTCGATCCTGCACTGCCAAGCTGGTACAGCTGGTCGTGTAACTCTGTCATTACTAGGAAATTTGACATGAGCTACACGACATGCCGCTGCAGCCGCACAGTACAAGATCGAGTGGGTATCGGCAAGGTCTTCGCTGCTATCAAAATAACTTGTTAGCTGCGAATCTAGAGCACACACCAGCGCCCTATTTTTATTATGCATGGGCAAACGAGGTAGACGAGGTCTAAGACCAGGCGGTGTGGACCGATACTCTCGGAAGGCATCCTCCAAAGCGCTCCTCAATCGCTCATTGCATTGGGTACTCACGGATGTGGCCTCGTCATCATCATCTTCACCGATGTAGTTGGGTCGCGGTGAAACACTTGCACTGGGTTGTATTTGCACCGCGGCCGGTAGCGAAGTAGGTGAGACGCGGTTGCTCCGTGATTCCAGACGCAGTCTATCAAGTACGGCGTCATCCAACATACGGTTACGCTGGATAACCCGCACCTGATCCGATAATCGCTGGGCTGAAACGTTGACAGCTGGCTCAAGTACCTGAAACAGAGAGAGCATCCGACCACGGTACGCAGTCAGGTTAGTTCCCCCCTCTGTAGCCCCAAAGTATGAGCGTATTACATTCTCGTTTATCGATTGCGACCATTTCATACGCTGCACACTTCCACCGGTAGCGGGGACCCTGTCAGAGGCCGGTGGGCCTCGAAGTCCTAAGCTGGCTGGTGGTCGGCCTCGTCCGCGCCGACGCGCAGGTGGCGGTGTCGTCGGCGGCGAGAAGTATTCGTCGCTCGAACTCGACGCAACTGCAGCTACCAGAATCCCTGGACTCGCGGCTAGCGCAGGTCCCGGCGGCTGCGAGGCGGAGCTGAGCGACGAACCCGAAGATGGAGTTGGTGCATTTTGTTCTCGAGCTCGGCTTCTTGTCAGCATTTTATTTTCATGTTGTCGGTCAAAAAGGGGTAATTTTTTTCGTGTTTGATTTTGCTATAACGTTACTGTTTTTTTTTCCTTGTTTTCCTTATGATTTTTGCCATTTCGATGAAAGTAATTTAATTAAATTGTATTGAAAATTGCGGATTGAGTAAAAAATATGACGTTCCAGTTGACAGCCGAGCCACAGATCCTTATTATTATTATTATTATTATTATTATTATTATTATTATTCAAAGACTTTAAATAAATGGCCGTAAATCAAAATGTAGATAGTTAAATTCCATTAAAATATGCCCGGCGGTTTTGGTCCGATTGTCGATTTGATGTCCGTGTTGACATAACTTTACAAATTAATTTCATATAGTAATTTCAGATTTTTCTCTATGAAAACCTCGGAGATAAGGGGGGGGAACAGCATTTTTTTTTTTCGTAAAAGTGGAAAACTATGCTGTCAAAAAAAAAAGAAAAAGGGATTGAGAATGTGCAAATAAGCGCTCTTTCATATTATACCTTACATGCCCGCCCCCCAGTAACCCAACTTCGATTTTTTTAAGAACCCCTTTCAGTCCCTGTTGCAAAAAAAATATACATTATGATTTATTTCTTATTTGCAAAATAGTTGAACAAATGTCATCTAAGCTATTCCAAATTTCAATTTGACAGTATTAGTAGTTCTTGCAGCTGTGACAGACGGACAGACTTAGTCACACCATAAGGTTTCCTGTTTACCATTTTGGTACGGAACTCCAAAAACGCCCTAAGCCGAGGTCCGTACCCCACAAGGGATGCCCTTAGCGTGTAGTCGCTTAGTTTGTAAGTTTAAAATAAGCCCTGGCTGGAGGCTTTAATATTTATATTAAGGCCACCATAGGAAAGTCCGGTTAAGCAGTCGACAACCTCCTAGGTTGACCTGCGAGAGGCCACACATAAATATATACTACATATTTACTACAACATTCCACAGCTTCATACTTCCCTAGTCTTCGTAGTACAGTCACTACCAAAACTGAGACCTAGTAACGGAGCGCAATAAATTGTCTCCGATAAGTTCCTGAGAGGCTGAGACTTTTAGCAGCTGTCCCCAATCGGGCACAAGCCTGGACCCCGCTGATTCGTTGGGCCCCGCCTAATGAAGATATATGCGACGATTCCTTCGCTTTCCGCCGAGAAATGGTACACGATAGCTTGGTATTGGGGTATGTAATTGTTAAATGGGTGTAAGTTTGTATTACCTTAATGAGTTTTGTGTTGTGTTCTTATAAACTTACTCGAATATTAATGACGTATAACGTAGCGTTACGTTACTTACCTACGTACCTACGTAACGTAACGTTAAATTTAACCATAGCTATAATACTCGTATAATTCAAATAAATAATAAATATTATTATTTGAATTAGATACTATGAGAAGCTGGTGGCTAGATAATAACAGCCGCACGGGTCGATCTTCAAGGTTAAGCAACGCTTGCCAAGGTTGGTCTGTGGATGGGTGGCCATCTTAACATACCGAGTTTCCTCCGTGCCTTGGATAGTACGTTAAGCCGCTGGTCCTGCTGTCTTTTGTAGATCTTTGGCAGTCGTTACGGATAGTCAGAAGCCAGTAAATCTGACTCCAGTCTTGCCATGAAGTACCGTGTTACCCAGTTAATGGGTTGTGGAGGTCTGGTAGGCATCCGCTCTCGTAAAATACTGGTATTCAGCTAAATCCGCTTGACTGGAAGCCGACCCCAATATAGTTGGGAAAAGGCTAGGCAGATGATGATTTGAATGAGATTCAGATACTATATTCATATTTTTCTATGATATAAACTGTGTATGTCTCATATTATTAAACCAAAATGCTTTGGGGTTTGTAGTTTTTCACATTGAAAATTCACTTACGATAACGTTACTATACGTTACTATACTCAGTTGTGTGCAAGTAAAATACATTCAAACTCACTCAGAAACGTATTTTTATTTTAAAGCATTGTCTGCCAGACAAATAGACATAATGGAAAATGTATTGTTTGTCGGACACCGATGACCGACGCGGCAGTCAATTACCTAAACATTTTTTTTATTTTTTGACGATGTGGTTGTCGCAGTGGTTGAGCGATAGGCTGCTGCGTTGCGTATCGCTGGTTCGATTCCCGCACGGAAAAATTATTTGTATGGCCTACAGATGGTTGTTCCGGGTCTGGCTGTTTGTGTATGTGAGTTTGTATGGCTGTAAACGCACGCACGATACAGGAGAAATTCCTAAAGTGGGGAAAAGTTAGAAAAAACAACGGGTTGCACTGCGGAAGTGCCTGCAGAAGTGAAAACTTGAATACGTACTTCTCTCCCTCCGTCTTACGATTTTTCGATCAGGTCACGTGTCCTGACGCGAGTTTAACATTTTTTACCCATCACAAGAAAAGTGAACAACGCCACTAAGGAAGCTTCTGCAATAAAAAATTTCACTTGTTTTTTATTTATTTTTTAACATTCAAACAAGCTCCCATGCAACTTTAATTACATCAATTGCGGTGCAAGATCGAGCAAATGATCGACATTATACAGTTACCGGCACGCACGTATTTCTACATTTAACCTTTCAATCAATCGAGCTTCCCTGGAAAGCTCCGACTGGACGCTCCCCGGACGCTCTCCAAACTAGAACAAATCCGGGAAACCCGGACGGATGACTACATAACGTTTGGCCGCATATACATCATTTTAGATGCGCGAACATACGCGCGACGTCCATATTTAACTGTAGCATGTGTGATGCATCTCGTGGTTGATAGATAGCGCTCTGAACCGCGTGATGTGAATACTGAGAAGGAACTTGTGGGCAGTGCATCTTGTAGCTATCAAGAGGACAACCTTTAACTAAAACACATACGACTTGCAACCTTATTGCTTTTCGCTCTTCCAGGCAACCTGGAATGGACAGATGATCTGGGCGGGAAGTCCCGACATACTTACCGATCACCTAGCGACCGAATTCGTTAAAGTCACCCGTACACAGTAAATCTCGAACGCATTCCACGGTTAAAATCTTAGGTATGATCCGTGGATCGCGTTCGAAATTTACTGTGTAGGTACGGGCGGCCTTAGGACTTAGGTATGACCAAATTCGGTCGCTACGCAATTATTATCTATGACGAGACTAAACAGATTTCACGAAAATAAAATACTAGCAACCAGTCATGTTTAAAAGCGTGGTGTATTATTAATCCCTTATCTTCTTACCCTGAAAAAGTGTTGGACCAACAGTACAATAGTCACAGGTCACACTCATAACCTTTCCATCCTAGCGAATATTATACGCGAAAAAGCTGAAGCAATTTTGATGAATTTTGGTACAGACATAGATTAAGACCCTGGCGATGGTTATAGGCTAGGTACTCTTTTGCTATATTCCTGATAGTTACAACCTGGGAGTCTAAGTCAAGAGTGAATAGGTTACTTCTAGGCAAGCGTGCTCCATCTTCGACCGCATCATCGCTTACCATCACGTGAGATAGTGGTCAAACGCGGGCTTATCAAAAAATAATAATAACAAGAGTAAAGAGGTAGCCAAAAACTAGTGCAAAATAATTTCAAACAAAATCCCCAAAAAAATAAATAAAAATAAAAACAAGTACTTGAAGAAACGCTACTACTCGTATAATAACTTTTATAGAGTAACAAACGACCAAAATGACATTAGTTTTACCCCACGGAGCCATGCAACGTTTGCAGTGCTTACCGTATAGTAAAATATAGCGTTATGTGTTCACATTTTAAGGCTGCGTTTCCATCAGACATGTGCAAAGATGCGTATTAGCGAGAGATGTGTTCATCCACTTAGCCTCGCTCAGCGCAAGCGATTCTATTGGTTCTTAAGGCTTGTAAATATGCCAAAGACCTTGTGCATACAAACGGCGCTAACTAAACCTCTTCGCGCCACTTCGCTACCCGTGTTTTTATTTTTTTATAATAAAACAAATACATATTTTTAAAAAGTAACAAAACCAAGTTTTTTTTTAGCCTTTTGTAAAGAGTAAAATGGTGATTTTTTTTCCTAAATTCTGGCTAAACCAAGTTACAAGCAATATCATGTAGTGTTAGGGTTTAGGAATTTTGATTTTGCTAATCGTTTATTTTAATCGATAATCGTATTAATAAAGCTTTCATTTTATTATTTTACGCTGGCAACTTTACCCATTTATTATATTCGCGGGTACTCTGTGATTTGTGGACGCAAATATGGCGGGAACCAATCAGAGAGCTCGCTTCTTCCCGCGCAAATGGAGGGGTTAACGTGGGCTAAAGGAACGTTTGGCTGGTGGTGCGGCTCTCTTGGGTTTGGGGGCTCGACACAATAGATTGTCTGATAAGTGTGTAACCTACTGATAAGTACCTAGCGCTAAGTATAGATTTTGTATGTGCAGTTCGTCTAAAATATATAACGTTTTCGTATATTCATTGTATTATTCATCTACGTCCTGTTCCTGTTGGTGTCCGTTTACATTTCAGCAAGTGGGATAGCAACAAACGTAAGTACACGCCCAATAGTTTGCAATTATTTTTCTTTCCTTTTCAATAACCACTGCTTGGTAACATGACTGATGATGACATGGTTTTTATTCATCTTTTATTTTTGAAATAGTTCGCTAATAGATGTTAAAGTCAATCTGCTTTAAAACTAGCTTTTAAACATAGCAGAGATAAGGAATTCAACGGTTTTTATAATTATTTTACATAGTCATAATTGTGTACCTACCCACACTAACTTTAATATATTCCGATATGTTACCGCGTAAATAGCATTGAGATTCTGTGATTGATATTTTGTTACACCGTTCTCTTGCATTAATTTGTTTATGTACTGAGAATCTTTTGGTAAGATTGCTTGCTATATTAGCTCAATAATATCTTATTTTTTATTGACAGTACTGTTTTGATATTTATCACGAAAATTCGAATTATAAATCCTTATTCACCCAAGATATTCCAGATTTTGAAATATTTTATGCTATCTTTTGGAAAGCTAAATGATTTAAGACAAACTGTAATTCAATTCTCTCATATTCGGCATACGATAACTAGCTAATGGAATGCAGTCATAATTTAGTAATAGTTGAGTGTTATGTCAATTGCCAACTTTGAATTGCATATATGCAATGCAGAGTACAACAAACCCTTAAATCGCTTATATCATAGTCAAGGTTGTTTTTATTTTTTCTTTCGAGCTTTTTCATCATGGATGGACATCCAGACGCCTAAGCATGGAATCCAGTCATCGGTGACTTGAGACGCCTTGCGCGATGGAGCATCGAAGTAGGAGCCGGGTGGGAGACCGCAGTCATTGTGGGTTGCGAACTCGCAGCCCATGTTGTAACCGGGATCATGGTCAAGCTCCTGGAGAGGCAGCTGCTACAAGAACGGGAGCGTCTTTTACATGCCAAGACCTGCAACCGGAGTCGCAGCCGAAGCAGAGCGCGGCGCTCGACGTCGCGGCTAGCCACCCAGCGCAGCAATCGCAGTCGAAGTCGCAGCCATTGCAGTGATACTCAGGGATACTCTACCATCAACAGCAACGAGCGGAAGCCAACCGGCACGATGGACGGCCCACATGCTGAGCATCAAAACGTCGCGGGACACTTTGAAAGGTCACGTAGTCCATCTTTTTATAAAAAGTATATTGTTGATGTTTTCAAATGTTTGAAAGAAAGTTTGGCATCTCAACCCGCTCGAGACACACTGTCTTTCCAAAAAAATGATAACATGAACATACTGCCTAATTTTGATCCATATATGAAAAACCAACGAATTGACTATGTCTCAAAAAGGTACTATTGGGAGCGGTTGGGATGACAAAACTATCGTTCACATTACTATGCAGAAGCTTCAAGGCCTCGCCAAAACATGGTATGCAGGTCTAAACTCGGTTTTGTTTAACTGGCAAAAATGGCAAGAAAAACTAATAAACGCCTTACCTTGTGAACAAAATTACGGTCAGGCCTTGGAGGAAATGCTTAAGAAAAGGAGTAGGTATAATTAACCTATAGAGGTTTATTTTTATGAAAAACTGGCTTTACTTTATCAATGTGACATTGTTGAGAAACGTGCGGTAGATTGTATCATTCATGGGATCAGTGATAGGAAATCATAACCAGAGCAAAATCGATCACTTTAGTACCCCTAATAGTAAGCCCACTCAAAGGTCAGGTTTTAAGTCGGGTTCATTTCCTGGATGCAAAGAAAAGGGCCACAACTTTCTGCATTGTCCTAAACCGCTTATAAAGTGTACAAAATGCAACAAGGCAGGGCATACAGTTGATAACTGTTATGTAGCATGCAAATACACTGTTACGTCGCAAAGCCCAGTGGCAATATTCTAAAAGCCATGTGTATCGATGTAGCAGGTCAAGGATGCGACTCGCACCCGAACTCGAAGTTTATGAAGGATGTTAAAATTAGCGGTACGTTACAGTAAGCTTTTGTAGATTTTGGGAGCGAAGTAACGCTTATAAAGGAGTCTGTAGTTAATGAGTTAGGATTGCCCCACGATCACATACCATCATTATTGAAAGGGTTTGGTTTGGGATGTTACATAATTTCGAGGTAGATGGCGTCAATGCGCAGATTTCATATAAGGTTGTGTGTGATAATTTGTTAGAGAAATCCGCACTCATAGGGCAGTCCTTCACTTAACAGCCTCATATTATTATGTATAAGGATGTAAATAGGCTACAATTTATCGACATTGGCAATGAAATACCACATCCAGATCCGGATCTAGCAGAGTCTTCTCTTAAGATTAGGGCAGCAGGATTAGTAGATCTCTATGGTGTAGAATCAGTGAAGGCATGGATTGAGCCCTCCACTGGTGGTAGCATTCTCCTGAAAAATATTGTCGCCGGAAGCCCAATAAACAGTACTTTGTCTGTGGAGGTCTCTATCGCTCTAAAAATGGTCGTATCTGCGTTACAGTGTTCACTTGTTTGAGTTCCTGCTGGATCACAAATGATCTAGTTTTATGTCGTGCAAAGAGAGTAGAGGTAGTAAGTAGGGTAGTTGTCGATCACCAGAAATTCCTATGGCGATTAAGGACGACTTCGATGAGAATCTTATTCGTATTGGTGATAAGGTGCCAGAAGACGAAGGCAACTGCTTATTTAGATGACATCCTTATTTTCGGTAAGGACTTTTGTGAATGTTTAGTACAGCTTGAGGAGGTATTGCAAGTTTTGGAAAAAGCAAATTTCACTTTTGAATCTTTCCAAATGCGACTTCTTACGAGACAAAATCGATTACTTAGGTTACGAAATTAGTACAGCCGGGGTTAGACCAGATGATAAAAAATCATTAGTGTCTCAAATTTTCCACGACCAGAGAATGTTCACAATATACGCCAGTTCCTTGGCTTGGCTAGTTACTTACGTAAGTTCATCTAAGATTTTGCCCGAATTGCCTTGCCTCTCAGGAAGTTGCTAAAAAAGGTCACCTCATGGACATGGGGTGATAGTCAAGAGGAAGTTTTTGTAGTTTTTAAATCTAAATTGGTTGATAGGCCCATTCTTGCAATATATAATAATGCAGCAGACACGGAGCTTCACACCGACGCTATAAAATTAGGTCTTGGATGTATATTATTGTAGCGCTCACAAGAGAATGCTTTCCGTCCAGTAGCTTATTACAGTCGGCAAACCTCTCTTGAGGAGAAGAACTTTCATTCGTATGAACTCAAAACTCTAGCAGTAATCTGTTCTTTGCAAAAGTTTAGGGTCTATCTGCTAGGGAATTCATTCAGAATTATTACAGATTGTAGTGTTTTACGATAAAAGTTTTCAAAACGAGACCTAATTCCAAGGATAACTCGCTGGTGGCTCTTACTGCAAGAGTTCCGATGCTCAGTGGAGTATAGAGCAAGCGTAAAGATGAGCCGTGTAGACGCGCTATCCCGCAATCCAATAGAGCTTGGGAGAGAATCCCATCCATCGATTTTTAGTTCTGTCGATCAGTAGTGAGGATTGGTTAAATACACTTCAGCTCGGAGACACCGAACTCTGCAGGATTAAAGACATTTTAAATAAGTCTTAATGATAAGGAACTCCGATACATAAACGATAATTTTGTGGTCAAAGATAAAAAAAAATCCATTATAACAAACGTAACAAAAAACAACGTTCAAAAATAACGTTCGTTGGGTGGTGCCAAAAGGTGTGAGATGGCAAGTGTGCTGGATTAACCACGACGATATTGGTCATTTTGGGGTGGAGAAGACTCTTGAAAGGATAAAGAAACACTATTGGTTTAGTAAAATGTCCAAGTTAGTAAAAAAATATGTTATTTCATGCATTTAATGTGCATTTGCATAGAACTCTACTAATAAACACGAGGGTCTGCTCCATCCTATCACCAAAATAGAGGAACCATTCCATACGGTGCATGTTGACCACCTCGGGCCTTTTGTCAAGTCAAAGAGAGGCTATACCTATTTACTTGTAGTTGTAGAAAGAAGCCTCTACCAAATTTTGTTTTATTTGAAATACAAGTTTGAATGCAATTAGAGTTCTTGAAGATATATTTTTTACATTTAGGGTCCTTGATTGTCTTGTAAGCGATCGTGGTTCCTGCTTTACATCTCATGCTTTTAGTTGATTCTGTCTAGATACAGGAATTAGGCATATTCTCAATGCAGTAGCCAGCCCGAGATCAAATGGTCAGGTTGAACGCTACAGCCGTACGATTCTCGACTCCTTGAAAGCGATGACTGTTAAATACGGTGAAAAGGATTGGGATAGTCATTTAGGGAAAATTCAGTGGGGTCTAAATAATACTTTACAGAAAACTACTGGTAGGACGCCGTCAGAGGTACTTTACTCTTTGAAACTAGTATGAGTAGCGATATACATCCCATTGTAAACGAAGTTACCAAAGATTCTCGCGAAAACTGTGACATTACCGCTATTCGAAAAGAGGTCAAGAAAAGGATTGATAACGAGCAGGTTAAGCAAAAGCAGGTTTATGATAGAAATAGGGTGCCAGCCCGGATCTATGTCGATGTGAACTCGTCAAAATAACCAAGACTTGTTTCAGTAATGACGGGCAAAGTAAAAAGCTTATCGTGTTACCACAATCTTAGGTAGGGACAGATATAAGGTAGTACCGGTTCCGGGTTTGACCAGCATGCTAAACAAACTGCCTAAAACCGTGGCAGCAGACCGTATGATGCCATGGATTCACACTGTGGCCTTAGAGGTAAATCATTCGGATACTAGTGACACTGATAACGAGGATCATATTGAACTACAATCTTAACTACAGATGCGTGTCATTCATTGTTCCAGATCAGGCATGAGAATCGATCGGATCGTGACCTGTTTCAACAAATGTCCTACTGCCTGCCACAAGTGAATCGATCATCTTGTAGGCAGCAGTTAGGCGCCAAAATTCGAGTCCAAATCAAGCACGAGAATCGATCGGATCGTGATTTGATTCAATAAATGTCCTACTGGCTGCCACAAGTGAATCGATCATCTTGTAGGCAGCAGTTAGGCCCCAAAATTCGAGTCCAGATCAGGCACGAGAATCGATCGGATCGTGACCTGATTCAACAAATGTCCTACTGGCTGCCACAAGTGAATCGATCATCTTGTAGGCAGCAGTTAGGCCCCAAAATTCGAGTCCGGATCAAGCACGAGAATCGATCGGATCGTGACTTGATTCAATAAATGTCCTACTGGCTGCCACAAGTGAATCGATCATCTTGTAGGCAGCAGTTAGGCCCCGAAAAATCGATCGTTCGGATTAGTAGTTCGATGATGGGTAATCCGATTAATCGATCGTTCGGAACCTATACAAAGTTTGATTGCAATTGACAGAACATAAGTCGATTGCTGTTTTCTGATCAAATTCAAAGATATTACTGATGATGAAAGATATTACTGATCCAATAGATGTAATTCAATAACTAGACATAGAAATTGTTATATAAATTAATGAAGGTTATTTTGTATCTCATGTTCTTTGACAGTCGAATAAAGATTGGGTTGTTATATTTACATTAGATACTTACCCTAACCTAATGAACTGTAGCTATTGCATTTATACATATTTTATTGATGTTATACTGAATTCAAATGTCATATTTATATTAGTCTATTTGCATAAGAATTATTATTTATTTGTAAAGTCGTACTACATTTATTGTAACAAAGAAGTTATTATTATTATTGTAATTTCATACGTACATGATATTTTGATTTGATTTTTTTTATGAATAGATATCTTGTACATACCTTGTTATTGTAATTTGTTGAAAAACTGAGCAATCTACCAGCGAGCGTTCCGATTGTTAGGGTTCCACCTGGTGTCGTATGCGGGGACGCACACGTTGTCAGGACGGTCGATTGTTAGGGTTTAGGAATTTTGATTTTGCTAATCGTTTATTTTAATCGATAATCGTATTAATAAAGCTTTCATTTTATTATTTTACGCTGGCAACTTTACCCATTTATTATATTCGCGGGTACTCTGTGATTTGTGGACGCAAATATGGCGGGAACCAATCAGAGAGCTCGCTTCTTCCCGCGCAAATGGAGGGGTTAACGTGGGCTAAAGGAACGTTTGGCTGGTGGTGCGGCTCTCTTGGGTTTGGGGGCTCGACACAATAGATTGTCTGATAAGTGTGTAACCTACTGATAAGTACCTAGCGCTAAGTATAGATTTTGTATGTGCAGTTCGTCTAAAATATATAACGTTTTCGTATATTCATTGTATTATTCATCTACGTCCTGTTCCTGTTGGTGTCCGTTTACAGTAGATTACTACCTATTTTTTTCAGATGTAATTTCTCAGTATATGCCGACGAAAAACTGCTTCATCTGCTCGCTATTTTTAAGCTGGCACCCCAAGGCGACGACATGCGCCAGCAACCTAGATGGAAACAATAAGCGCACTCGTTTAAAACTCGCGCGACCCAAAATTCACTATTTTTTTGCACTTACCTTATTATGACTTAAGAAAAAAGTAGCCTAGATAGTTAAATTGTCTTTTAGATAGTGCAAATTTCATTAAAATACGCCCGGCGGTTATTGTCCGATTCTCTTTTTTATGTCCGTGTTAGCCATAACTTTACAAATTAATTACATTATGTTGAACGAATAAAACTCAAAATTTTCGTATTTCAGTTTTTTTTCTTAAATAGTCTAATGTAACATACATTCTTTTTCCAAAAAAATATGACTAGCCATTTAGATGTGATTCTCATTTTAAAATCAGCTACTCTCAGATGTCTCCGCCTTAAAAATCACATCTCTCGCTACACATCTTCGCACATCTTTGGTGAAAATGCAGCCTAAGTCGGAAAGTGATGCAGGAACAATGTTGTTTTCACTACTATTTTTATTAGTTGCAAAAGGCAGAGGAGCACGTAGCTAAATAATAACAGCTGTACGGGTCAATCGTCAAGGTTAAGCAACACTTGCCGAGGCCGTCCGTGGATGGGTGACCATATTAATATATCGAGACGTCTGCGTGCCATTGAAAGAACGTTATGATGTTGGTCCCAGCCATAGAAAACAAAACACCCCGAGAGCACCCCGAGAGTGCCGGCAGAAGTGAAAACATGAATACTGCTTCTCTCCCTCAGTTTTACGAATTTTCGATCACGGTCGCGTAACCTGACGCGAGTTACCATTTTTTACCCATCACAAAAAGAAATGCACAAGGTCAGGTGTCCTGACACATGACCGACTCACGCATTTTCGATCAGGGTCACGTGTCCTGACGCGAGTTTAACATTTTTTACGCGTCACAAAAAAAGTCCACAACGCCGCTAAAGAATTTTTCACTTAAAAAAAACTACAAATCTCCACAAATAGACCCTCCGTGTCAAATACTGGTAACCAGCTGCATTAGGTTAAACTATTAGCTGACCCTGACATAGTTGGGCAAGCCAGGTTGTTAATTTGTCTGCCCACGCCACTATTTTCTGGAGGTCTCTAAGTCAAGAGTGAATAAGTTGCGTGTAGACGCTTGTGTTCTATCGTAGACCACATCATTGCTTTCCATCAGTCGGCACAGTGTTCAAACGTGAGCCAGCGGGTCTAAAATACCACTTTAGTACAATCAGAAGGGTATAATTTAGACGGTCACCAAAAATAATATTTTTAAGACTCTAAGCCTAGGCACCAAAATGGATCAACGGTCACCAAATTCTATCCAACTCAACTGTGATTGCCATAAAATGTAGGCTTGGGGTTACAAACTGGATAAAATAGGTTAGGTTAGGTTAGAATTGTGACCAACCGCGCGCGAGCCGAGCGAGCGAAGCGAGCGGTGCCGCGGTAGCGGCCGGCGAGCGCTACTTCTTGAATATTATTTGGTGACCATTTATCTGTTTTGGTAACCGTTTAGAACTTTTTTGGTAGTAAAATAGGTACTTTTTTGGGCGGTGTTTAAACACAAGCCCAATCAGAAAGCACATACCGCTACCCGTCACTGTCAAATTTTCCCAATCAATCTTGGACCTAATGCTTAAGCGATAAAGATGAAAATTAAATTTGTAATTTGATTGTTGTATGATTAATAATATGATTCTACTACAGTGGCTTTTTCAGACCCGCTGATAGTAAATAAAAACTATGAGAGAATGTGATTTTGTGTAACTAATAAAATATAAGTAAAAACATATTTGTCATCATCTGCCTAGCCTTTTCCCAACTATATTGGGGTCGGCTTCCAGTCAAAACAGATTCAGCTGAATACCAGTGTTTTCCGTGGTTTGGCTGCCTACCAGACCTCCCCAACCCATTAACTGGGTAACACGGTACTTCATGGCAAGACTGGAGTCAGATTTACTGGCTTCTGTCAATCCGTAACGACTGCCAAAGATCTACAAATGTCAGCCGGGACCAACGGCTTAATGTGCTTTCCGAGGCACGGAGGAAACTTGGTATATTATGATGATCACCCATCCACAGACCAACCTTGGCAAGCGTTGCTTAATCTTAAAGATCGACCCGTGCGGCTGTTACTATTTAGCCATGAGCTCCTTAAGTAAAAAAAATACTTGTAACTCTCTCAAAAATGTATTTCTACTCCGCAGCCCCATGGGGTCGAACTTTCATTACAAAGATTTTCCAATGAAGCTCACACCAAAATTAAATTACTATTGAAATTACAATATTCCATGCAAGACTTGCTGCAAGTTATTAATCCCTTTACAAAAGATCCAATTTACTTTTAAAATTGAATATATATTAACAAGAATGGTTTCAACGTAGATTATTCTTAAACTCTTCAGTTTAAATTCTATTTAGTTATAAAAAGTTTGTAAACAATAGGTACACTATTAAAAATTTTCTTCTTCTCGTGTGGGCTGTAAGGTCTAACGACCCCACACACCCTAGTGTCAGAGTTTCTAAACCGCCTCAAGGCCTCTGACATGGTTTATTTGACGACCGCCATTTGGCGGCCGGGACTACCGGCTTATACGTGCCTTCCGAAGCACGGAATCATCTTTTTATCAGACAATCAGGTGATTCAAGCCTGCAATGTCCTAGCTAAACTGGAAACAACTTTACAAAGTATGCTCTTCCCGTGGGAATCGAACCCACGACCACCGGGTCACAAGGCAAACGCCTAAACCACTGAACCACGGAGGCATTATTAAAATATAAGTTCCTAACCTATTGAATTTTGGGATTGCGATAAAAAAATAAAAGGGTTTCTGCTAAGTTGTAAGTTTCACAACATGTAATGTAAGGCGATTTATAAGTTATTGAAATCGAATACATCTAAATAATACAGCCTTTTTTTTTTTTTTTTTTAAGGATGGGAAATCATCAAATGACTCCTCCCGCTCTGGATGAAGCAAGAGGGAGTGTCAGACTCTTACTGACTAAAACCCATCCGTGTTCCTCCTGGTGCCCTTTGCGTTCTAAGGCTACGGCACCTCTTTCGAACAGATTCCGCAGCCCCAGCAGGTACCTGCCCTAGCGGGCCCCGTCTTCCACGCTGACATCTCTTTGAGGCGCGCTGGGATCGCAGCGCGCCGCCGACCCGGGCCTAGTTCTGAACAGACGGCGAGCCACCCACTGCTCGCCGTCCGCAGGCCCGCGCCTACGGCGCCTGGGGCGTCTTCTTCTGTTGCGGCGACTGGGACCTGAGGTTTCCCTCTCTCTCACACGTTCGGCCTCCTCCTTTGCTAGCATTACTGCTTCGCAGAAGGAGGTGATCGCTGCCCATGCCTCCTCGCTCCGGACCAAAGATTGAACCAAGGCCGGAAATAATACAGCCTACTGAATTTTTTTTGTGAAAATTTTAATACGTGATGTTTTTTGTAAACTGGGCGGGCCCCAATTGTGAATGTCGCTTTGCGCCTATTGACCTATGTATGTATGTAACTCTGTTCTGATTCCTGCTTTAAAGAAACAAAGTTTTGAGGTGGAAACTTTGTTTTTTTTTAGGGTTCCGTATCCAAAGGGTAACCAACGGAACCCTATTACTAAGCCTTCGCTGTACGTCCGTCTGTCTGTCAGCGGGCTGTATCTCAAGAACCGTTATAGATAATAATAATAATAATAATAACCGTTATAGATAGACAGTTGAAATTTTCACAGATTGTGGATAGGTAGATATCTATAGCCGCTATAAGTACAAATAATAAAAATTAAGGTTTATGGTACGGAACCCTTCGCGTACGAGTCCGACTCGGACTTGGCCGGTTTTTTTTTAATCCTCCGCTGTTATTTTCTGAATTCTGTTGCGGGATCCAACACGGTTGAATCGTTACTCCGGGGCTCGTCAAGCTTAATTGACTCGGCGCTTTCGTGGTGGTCTCCACTATTGACTCTAGCTTTCAGGAGTTGCAGTGGTTGTAAATAGTGTGGCGAGCTTATCCCTTGCAGAATAAAGTTTAAAACTATGAAGCATTAATTTGATACATTAGTTAATCTTTACTACTGAAGAGTTTGTTTGTTTACTTGAACGCGCTAATCTCAGGAACTACTGGTCGGATCTGAAAAATTCTTTCAGTGTTAGATAGTCCATTTATCGAGGAAGGCAGACCCCCCTAAGACCAATAGGAGCAGATCAGTAATGAAAATTGTGACGCAGACAAAGTTGCGTGGGTCAACTAGTATGATCAATAAATCCACTGACAGTCCTGCCGAAATCATCGCTAGTTAAGTGTCCTGTAACATTGATTAGACGGCAACTCGTATAATTCGTACAGAGGGCCTGGAGGGCCAGAGGGAGGAATTATATTTGACGTTGTAACGTAACGTCAAATTTTACCACGGCTACAATACTCGTTTCGCACATAATATTTATTTGAATTCGATACTATATTCATATTTTTGAATCATATAAATTGTGTATGCCGCATAAAATGTATTTCGATTTGTGTTTGACACCGACTTCGGAAATTAAAGTTATTTTATACTTTGTAGTGTAAAATACAAAGTATAAAATAAGTCGGTTTTTTTTTGTAAACCACAAACACGGCGTACCGGCGTGATGTTAAGACGTGCGATTTCAGAAATCTCGATCCATTTGCTCTAAATCTTCAATCAATGATAATTGATTGAAGAGTTCCTTTGCCTACCTACCTAAACAAGAAAAGAATCATCGAAATCGGTTATTTTCATGGGATCCTATCATCAGATTCTGACATATACCTTCCATCATCAGCTCAGCAACATGAGATGATGATTACTAGGCACAGATATCTGAATTGTGTTAGAAATGCCATGAAAAACACTGTATGTCTATAAAATTTGAGGTTTTTCCTCGATTTTCATGGGATCCTATCATCAGATTCTGACTTAGTGACAATCAGACGACCTCAGGAGTATAGACTTTCGAATAAAGAAATAATTTTTAAAATCGGTCCATAATTATTGGTGGAGAAATCTGTGAAAATACATAAAAAAATACATACAGCCGAATATAGAACCTCCTCCTTTTTGAAGAAGTCGGTTAAAAACTATAGGGTTGTAGTTTCTCACATTCAAAATTCACTTACGTTAACGTTACTATATTCGTGCTTTTGAGAACCAACCTTTTCGCACTGAAAAAGCACTCTCAAGGTCAATGCCAAGTTTACAGACACAAGGCGTCCTTGACCCCCACTCTTGGGGGCTCAGTAATTAATCACGAACACCTATTAATCTTACACAACGCGGATAAAATGTGATGGCAACACTGGGGATATTAGCAAAAAGCGTTGTTTGACGGGATTATGAGAAAATTGCTTTTTGACTCACAAATGGTTAGTTCTGACCTTGACGTCAAAGAGAAGTGGAATTTGTTTGAGACCGAAGTTCTTTAGTTGTTGAGTTTAAATTTTATTGTTGTTGGCACTTTTGTTTTTTTTCTTTGACCTAGGAGTTATGCAATTTTAGGTTAATTAAGAGGCATATTTGTATTAATTTAATTAGTACCTTAGATACTAGTCGATTGGTTTAACATAGTTGCCCGTGTGGCTCCGGATTAAGAATATTGCCATTATTTGTTATGAGGATGTTGAGAAAATAATAAATAATTAATCTCATTTTACAAATGAACATATTCATAGAACATACATACACCTACTCATACACAAACAAGAATAGGTACACACTCACACGCACACGTACACAACTCCGACATACACACACACACAACACGATATAATAGAAATTATAATAAAAATTAAATGTAATTTAGGTAATAATAATTGTGTGAATTCTTTCCAATGTTATATTTTTTTTTTCCATCCATGTTTCAATTCATTATTTAAATTGTATTTCTTGCATGTAGGTATGTTTGTCTATTTCTGTGTTAACATTAGTATCTCAGCCAAATAAAGCGGGAGAGGGCGCTGGCTCCTGACATACAGGTACACCTAGTTTAGGAGTCAGAGGCTTCAAACAAGTTTTTTGTATCCTATTATGTCAATAAAGAAAATATTATAATATTATATTATTATATTGCCACCCCATTTCATCCCATGTGTCGTAGGAGGCGACTAAGGGAAATTTTGAGACCAGGCATATATTCATTGAGCGTACCTTAGGTATAAAGAATTACTTAATAACCATGGGAAAAGAAAATGATGATGAAATGGTGATTGTAATTATGTAATACATACATGAAAACTCATTTTCAACTTTACAACAGAGATCTTTGATTAGCTATTTTAAAAATAAATAAAAGAAAGAAAGAAATCTCTGTTTCTATGAAAAAATTAAAATCCGAATATAGTTGCAATCACTATTTTTCGAAAATGTTCTCAATTTACTTTTTAGACCTACATCTCGTCGCCTTAGAGTGTAAACCTTGGGAATGCATTTTTGCTCAGTTTTATTTTATTGCATTTCTAGAAAGAAAACCTCGCAACGCACAACCTGATCAGACCAATTTGTTCATTCGATACTCGTAGCGCCATCTATAATAGTAAATCAGAACCTCTTAAATACTTGCATCTGTCAGTTTGGCGTGAATATACCTTGCAACGAACGTGTTTCGAGTCTATTCTGCTGTAACTGTATAATTTAGTGTTAAATTCGCGAATTAAACCATATTAATTAATAAAAAACGCATAAAAGTCGACGTACAAAAGTATTACAGCACACAGTGTTTTCGTCCTCCTAAAAAGTAACTTCTTTTACACTTTCGAGTTTTTCACTCTAAGACGTCGATATATGTATCCTGCTTATGCGTTTGAAGGTTCATTGAAATCGGGTCATTCGTTTTGAAAAACAAGGACTTGAAAGTTTATACGAATCATCATCATCATCTGCCTAGCCTTTTCCCAATTATATTGGGGTCGGCTTCCAGTCAAACCGGATTCAGCTGAATACGAGTGTTTTACGTGGAGCGGCTGCCTACCAGAGACCTCCACAACCCATTAACTGGGTAACACGGTACTTCTTGGCAAGACTGGAGTCAGATTAACTGGCTTCTGTCAATCCGTAACGACTGCCAAAGATCTACAAATGACAGCCGGGACCAACGACTTAACGTGCTTTCCGAGGCACGGAGGAAACTCGGTATATTAAGATGGTCACCCATCCACAGACCAACCTTGGCAAGCGTTGCTTAAAAGTTTATACGAAATGCCCTCGTAAAAGCTCTTAAAATAATAATAAGACTGGTAGATACCTCTTAATAGTGTGTAAGTTTTTCCCACAATCTAAAAGTAAGGAGAAAACGGCCAGAAAGTGCATGAGTAATTAATTTAACAGGCTACCATAATCTTTTATTCAGGAAGAAAGAGAACAATACAGATCTTGGTGGAACTTCGTAACGGACTTACTAACTGTGGCCAATGGTGCTCAACCTTGTTGCCAGCTCTAAAAATGTTTTATAAAAAAATGAGGAGGTTTACTAGAAGCATTCACATTTTATATTTCACACAGTGCCGGCAGCAGTGCCGCCGGGTTTTTGCGCAGCGGCCATGCCGCCGGCATATGCAAGCCGTGCCGTATAAAGCTGCCAAGCATCATTCCAGTCACACCAGTATCACTCGAATGCTGGGAACGAAATGACACCGGCACCCCGCGCAACCCGCCGGCACACCCCGGCGGCCATGCTGCCGGCTTTGTGTGTAGGAGTCCTTAAAATAAAAATAAAATTCCAAACTAAAATATATGGCGTCAAAAAATTCGTCCGCATCTCTGTCGACTGGAAGTGAGCCCAAAAGACTGGCGGTAAAAATTGGGAAAATTTTTTATAACATGCTTTTAATATTTTTAGGGTTCCGTACCTCAAAAGGAAAAGAACGTAACCTTTATAGGATCACTTTGTTGTCCGTCCGTCTCTCTGACAAGACCCTTTATATCGGGAACGCCTAGAGGTATCGAGTTGAAATTAAAACCAGATACTCAGATCTAGTCCCTTGAAGCGGAGAAAAAAATCAAACTTCGTGACATAAAATACTATTTTATGTTTAGTAAAATTACTGGGACCTGAATGGCCCACATTAGATTGAGCATCCCTGCCCAATATTAAACAAAGAAAAGTGCGTGAAACACCTAGGACTGAACTTCAGCAACACATTTAGAGGGTCGGAAAAAGTTTAGCGGTACATTGGCAGCCGTAACACTAACAAGTTGCTGATTGCCGCCATCTTGTTTAACGAACGGAAATGATCGGGATATGGACCGATACCTTATTTTATTGGGGGTTATTTGCTTCCTACAGTCTTTATTCTTTATTGGTTGATGGCCAGCTGTTGTTTCTTCGTTTTTGGCTTACGTGGCTTGTTTGATCACTTCCTGTTTAGTTCGGTTTACCTGAGAAGTGGTTGAGAGCAATAATTATGTCCCATTTGTGAGGTTTCGTACCCGAAGTGTAAATAACGGAACCGTCTGCCACAGGGCTGTATCTCATGAACCGTAATAGATAGATATTAGGTAGTTGAAATTTTCATGGAGTGTTTTTTTTTTGTTTTGTAATGGGTTTGCTCTTGACTCTAGTCTATGTCAGAGATGACAGAGACAAAGTCTACGGTGGGGCGAGCCTACCCAGAAGAAGCCTGTTCACTCTAACTTTGAATGGAGTGTTTATTTCTCTATTACTGCTATGACAAAAAAATAAAGAATGGTACGTGGTTTATGGTACGGAACCCTTCTTGTGCGGGTCAGTTTCCACTTGGTATTATATTATTATGTAAATAGTAACATGGGCCAAGGGCGTCGCAGATGATGATTTGCCCTAACTTTACTTGTTTTGTTCAACAATGGAAAACCTAATTTTAGGGTTCCATCCTCCATATGAAACGTGGTCGTGTGTCTGTCTGTTACAGTCATTCTTCTCCGAATCTAATGGACCGATTCAGTGGACAGTTACACATAGGTATTAGCTTCTCTGACTCAAACACGTAACGGAAATTAATACATTAAGAGTCACTTTTGGCAATGACATCATCGGGCATCCAGACGCACTGCATCTTACCATCCCTACCTTGTAGCTATTCCACCAATTCGCACTAAGCGTTTCCAAACGTCTAATAATGCGCACAGCAAAGGAGTGGGGCACTCTGCGTGCTTCTGTGTTTTCAACCATAATCTCTTCAAAGTTAGAGTAAACAGGCTCCTTCTGGGTAAGCTCGCTTCATCGTAGGCTTTGTCTCTGTCATATCTGACATAGACTAGAGTCAAGAGTAAACCCATCACGAATAAAAAAAAATTTGTCAGTTTTCCAATATGGCCCCAATTAAAAACATGATTTGTTTAAAACCCTCACGAATACCTCCACGCTTTTTCGAGATTGAGGGTCTTGACAGACAGACGGACGGATGGAAAACAAAATGATCTTATAAGGACTCCCGTTTTTTCCTTTTGATACCTCAAAAGGAACCCTAAAAATTGAATAAACCTAATCGCTTCCTTCGTCGCAGAACTAGAATAAACCCAGTGTCCTCTCTGGTAAGTCTATGTTGACTCTTATATTCTCGAGGTAAGCTACAACATAAACAATTGCAGAGCTAAAACTAACAATACCGTGTTTCCTTTGGTTCCCAGAGAAGGTGGAAGTCGGTGGAAGTCGGCGGGAAATGTGCAGGAATATTACTGTTGTTTGAATATGAAGTCGCAGTTTAGTTTACTCTTAAGAACTATACTTATTTAAATCTGCTTGAATTTGTAATTCGAGATAATTTGAAGACATCTCCCCTCATCAAGCACCTATTGTTTTAAGCAATTAAATGAATTAAAAAGGAATGTCTTTGTCTTTGTCTCTGTCATCTCTGACATAGACTAGAGTCAAGAGCAAACCCCTTTACAAATATATAGAAGAAAGTTTAAATAGAACATAAAGAGAATTTTAGGCAATATTCTTCTACAACACCTTTTTAGAGTTCCGTACCAAAAGAGTTACTAAGCCTCTGCTGCCCGTCCGTCCGTTAGTCTGTCAGCATGCTGTACCTCAAGAACCGTTATAGGCAGACAGTTGAAATTCTCACAGAGGATGTTGTAAACGAACAATAATAACCTACCTACGTAAGCACCATTATTACTAACAAAATTATGGACTATAGCCTGAAAATAAAGTCTAATTAATTTTCTTTTACTATAGAAGAACCTTTATTTTCGTTTTATGGTACGGAACCCTTCAAGTGCTAGTATGACTCGCACTAGGCAGATTTTAGCTACACGCCAAACACTTTTATATTTAAAATTCCACTTCCCGTCCACAATATCCCTAGTTTTATACTCGATAAATCTCCGATAGTAACCGGCGTGCAGCGTATAAAGTCTGATGTAAACTGCTACTAACTTCGACATCTGCTTCCCTTCCGAGTTGCAGACGAGGCGCGATTGTCTCATATTGAAGGCTCTGCAACTTACACGTCTCGTGCCTACGCTAATCGATGTGAAACATATATCTATCTATTTGATACCTGACAGAAAAATGGTCGTTTTTAAGAGGAGACTAGTCGGTAACGTTTGGGCCTTTCTCCATACAAACGCATGTTAAAAACGCTGTTTTCTTCGTGGATAATGCTGCTAAGGCATTGTTTTTTTCCCAAAAAATCTAGATTGAATTAATACGTGCCTCTATAATTTTCTTATTTCATAATTAGTAAAATACGACCCCAATTTAGTTGTGAAAAGGCTAGGCAGATGATGATAATTAGTAAAAAAATTATGACAATCCGAAAACCCGAAAAAGCAGCCCGCTTTGCCGCCATGTTCAGACGGCTGTCACACAAATTTGATAAATTTTTAACAAAAAAAAAAAAACCGGCCAAGTGCGAGTCAGACTCGCACACGAAGGATTCCGTACCATAAACCTTAATTTTTATTATTTGTTGTTATAGCGGCAATAGAAATACACAATCTGTGAAAATTTCAGCTCTCTTCCTATTACGGTTCTTGAGATACAGCCCGCTAACAGACAGACGGATGGACGGACGGACGAACGAACGGACGGACAGCGGAGGGTTAGTAATAGGGTTCCGTTGGTTACCCTTCGGGTACGGAATCCTAAAAAGCATAGATAAAGTCTTCCTCTAAATTTTGATATATATTTTATTTTATAGATCAGTCCAGTTTCGAAGAAGAAAACAGCGGAATACCTACAAAACGTCTTTTGGTCAAAGTTTTAATAGGTAAAATCAGCCTGAGCTGCAGATGTCGCTTTCGCACTTTACTTGATAAAGCGCAGCGCAACGGCATCGACAATAGTTTCTTCAAATACCTATTTTTCAATTTCCTCGGGACTGGAGTCTAAAGTGGATTTTACCAATACCGCCTACAATATTATAACAGTCTAGTGAAACGTCTTAAAGTGTTGCGTTGCTATTTCAATTAGGCAATCGCGACAAACTATGACGCAGTTCCCGATACGTACTCTTATAGGTACAATCTGTGACCAACATTGGTCATAGACCCCTACTACTGCTAGACCAATGCTTTTGAATTCGGAATATTATATTTAAAAGCTACTAAAAATGTGCGAATACTTACTTTCGTGTTCATAAAAGTTCTAAAGTAGTAGTTCATTTTATGTGTAGTTACTTTTATAGTCACTAAAGTATAAAATAAACTACACAAAACATTTTTATTCTTAGCAACACTTTCCTGCCGTATGCTGGCAACACTTGCGGGCGTACATTTCCAGCTTGGTTTGGTACGCGAGGCTCGAGCCACAGGTGTGCCGATACCTGCTAATTTATGGCGCGAAGTTTCTCCGTGCTTCACATTTTTGTTCGAAAGCTTATCCTTTTCGTATTTATGGCTAAAGACTTATTTCTTGGATGAGGAGAATAAGGATGAATTACTTTGTAAGTTACATTTTTAAAACATCGTTATCGTACTTTATAATTAACAGGTTGATTTTTTTGCGTGGATGGCCAAATCCGGAACTATGAGGAATATCGAGAAACACTGAAAGGAATCTCAACTTCTCAAGTCCGATTTAGATGAAGACTTGAAACTGCATAGGTAATTGGACCGACTTCTTCAAAAAGGAGGAGGTTCTATGTTCGGCTGAATGTATTTTTTTTATATATATGTTCACCGATTTCTCCGCCAATTCTGGACCGATTTTAAAAATTATTTTTTTATTGGAAAGCCTATACTCTTGAGGTGGTCCCATTATCACCAAGTTAGAATCTGATGATGGGATTCCATGAAAATCGAGGGAAACCTTCAAATTTTGTAAGCACATACAATGTTTTTCATGACAATTCAGATATTTGTGCCTGGTAATCATCATCTCATGTTGCTGATGATGGAAGGTATAAGTCAGGATCTGATGATGGGATCCCATGAAAAATGTTTAGCGATAGTAAAAATGTGAAGCGATATTTTCGCCAATTGTAAACCAATTATGATGATTTTTGGTTTGTTTGGAAGAGTATTTTATTTTAAATTTGGTGAAGATCTGATGATGAGCTTCGGAGGTAGACAACGGAACTCTTCATTAAATGATAGCAAATGAACCGGGATTTCTGAAATCGCATGTCTGTTGATTGTTTACACCAGTTCATAACATAACATCACGCCGGCACGCTGCGTTTGTGGTTTCACTTTTTAGTGATACCTTTTTTTGTGGTACCTGCGTACCACTAAAATGTGAAAAATAAAAAAAAACTTTTTTACAAAAAAATAAATCCGAATTACAAAAACAAAACACTACAAAGTAAAAAATAACTTTAATTTCGGAAGTCAGTGTTTTTGGTTGTTTCGTTTTTGAATGAAAAAGTTTTTTGAAAAATCGGTATTCCTAGCCGAGAATGGAACCAATTGATTGTGAAAAACAAGTAATATTACAGGATGTTTTAGTTTTTATCAAAATCGGGAATTTGAGAAATAACCACCTGTAGATCGTGGCAGTCAAAACACCGACACTTGCATAATGTTGCAGGTGGATGGTTGTTTTGGAGTAGATTCAATGACCAGCAGTGATCTGCACTGCACAGAAACTGCTTTGAACCAAGGATAGGACGGTTGGGAAGGCTAAATAGGGTGCTCTGAACTTATACTACGACTTACCTCACAGGTAGATTTCTCGAGCTCGTTCTCTCTTGTTTGGCAGCACTTCTCCTTAGCTTTCAGTCTTGACGCACTAGTTCACTGGGTACAGTTTTGAACGCGCCGCTGTAGCGCTGGTCACGTCTAATGCACAGATGTATAATGCAACTGCCCGCGCCGCCGCTGCGCCGCTCCTTGCCCGCCGAGTTCGTAACCACGGCCTTATAGCTGTTGACCACGTGGCGGACGCGGTTCGTTAAAGCGGTCAGAGGAGACCACCAGAAATCGAAGGTAAAGCGGTAGAATCACACAGCGTGAATTCCAGGACATTTCCTTACAACAATTTCTTCTAAATCCTGATGGCAATTGCTTTTAAATTTAAGGTTGTGGCTGTAAATCCATTCGCACATAGAAATAAACTATTTATTCCTATGGGCGTTTTGAATTTAAATATACAAATTGCAGTTGCAGGGTTTGTATAAAAGTATCCATACATTCTAACTTCTAACAAGTCAAGCTAAATAAAACCATGTAAAATTATAACCAAACCAACCTTATACGAACTAAACTAAAAACTTAAATCCAATACAAATTCGCATACATTTTACAGCGCGGTTGAGGTGGCGCATTTCCTGCGGGTATATCGGAAAACAAACATTCATCTTTAGTCTAGAGCAAGGAAACCGATTCTGTATCATTTGATTGTGCTAAGACCTCCGCACACGACTCCGATCAGAATTTTTTTGGCGATGCAAAATATTCATGTTGAAAAAATAAATGTTACACAGAGAGAAATTTTTCCATTTTTAGGGTTCCGTACCCAAAGGGTAACCAACGGAACCCTATTACTAAGCCTCCGCTGTCCGTCCGTCCTTCCGTCCGTCCGTCCGTCTGTCTGTCTATAAGCGGACTGTACCTCAAGAACCGTAATAGAATGTGTGTTTTCTATTGCCGCTATAACATAAAATAATAAAAGTTAAAGTTTATGGTACGGAACCCTTCTTGTGCGAGTCTGACTCGCATTCGGCCGGTTTTTTTGCTTTAATTTTAACGAACACTTTTACCACATAAATAAGAACTGAGAACGCTTTATTGCCAGAATTGCGTTTTTAAACTGACAGATGACTGACGAAAACGGACGATGACGTCACTCCTGTCTGTCACTGGTCAAGAATTGTCATGAATCAAAGTTATTGAGCAAGATCCCGGTGCCCCCAGAACTTACTTATTTATCGACTATCGATAGAATTTCCGCATGGTGTACGCATGCCTTAGCGGAAGACGCAGTGGAGGCTGGATGCGTTCCAAGTGGGACATCCCGTCGCCAAATATCTTGAGAATTTCATACAGAAATGCTAGTATCGTGTCTCAAAGGAACCTAATGTTGTTGATTTAAATTGGAGATTGATTTAAATTGCCACTTTTTAAAGTTGTAGGTTGGTGATTTGAGTGAAGATAGGTGACCAAAAGACCGATGGCAAAAAGAAGATTCTATGGCCAAATTCAATGGCAAAGATTGAGCAGTCTAATACGGTGTACTAATGTCTATTCACAATCTCTCACTTAACTCTCGACTACGATCATGAAATTGCTAAAATATTTATACTCAGCTCCGCAGTACAAAAATAATGCCTTTTTATTTAGTCATTCAGATAGGAGCTCGTGGCTAGATAATAACAGCCGCATGGGTCGATCTTCAAGGTAAAGCAACGCTTGCCAAGGTTGGTCTGTGGATGGGTGAGCATCTTATGATAGCGAGTTTCCTCCGTGCCTCGGAAAGCACGTTAAGCCGTTGGTCCCGGCTGTCATTTGTAGATCTTTGGCAGCCGTTACGGACAGTCAGTAAATCTGACTCCAGTCTTGCCATGATGTACCGTGTTACCCAGTTACTGGGTTGTGGAGGTCTGGTAGGCAGCCGCTCCGCGTAAAATACTGGTATTCAACTAAATCCGGTTTGACTGGAAGCCGACCCCAATATAGTTGGGAAAAGGCTAGGCAAATGATTTAGTCATTCAAATACCTGCTCTTTACTAACAATTAGTTCTAAATTCAGCTTGAATAACGTAAACCAAAACTAGTACTTTTTACATTAGCTTATTTAGTATCCTAGTACCTGGATGACTGAGTTTTGCTCGGTTTATTTTACGACGTTTTCTAAAAATAAAACCTAGCTAGATCGATTTATCGGTCCCGAAACCTCCTGCATACTAAATTTCATGAAAATCGTTGGAGTCGTTTCCGAGTTAGATTATATACATAGGTATATATGTACCTATATATATATTCTGAATCTCGGAAACTGCTCTAACGATTTCTCTACATTTCTGCTACAAGAATTGCTTGTTTAAGGCCGTGGACACCCAGGGGCGCGGCGGCGGAGGCGGCAGCGGCGCGTTCAAATGCATAGATTTATATGGACTGTTCACGAAGGCAGCAGTGCGGGAGCGGCGCAATGGCGACGGTACGTCCGGAGCGCGCCAGTCGAGTGGTGCCCGCGCGTCGGCAGTGACGTAGTCACAGATAGGCTACTTCTCATAACACAACACTATGCGCGCCGCACTAGCGCCGTACGATCTTCTCGCTGGCTTTCTGAACGGGTCTGCGTTGCCGCGCCGCTGCCTGCGCCGCTACCCGCGCCGCTGCCCCCTCGTTGTCCGCGCCGCTGCTGCCGCCGCTGCTGCCATCGCTGCCGCCGCCGCAGAGTTCGTGTCCGCGGCCTAAGGGTATTAGATTACATTAAAAGTTCAGCTAAGACTTTCTTGCGCTAGCTCAAACCAGTATTCACGGTGCACCCCCACAGTTAAATACCTAAAATTCTCCTTAGCTTTCACTAAATAACAAACGGTTTACTTTTCGATAAAACATTTCCATTTCTAATTTTCGAACGAATTACTTTACGCCTTCGTCCCGAAATCTATTAAAATTAAAATATCGTCGCAGATGGGCGAAACACGAAACAAAAGGATTTTCGTGAAATTAATAACGATACTGATAGCTGTAAGCTGCTTAGGAGGCTCTCGGGATTTGTTTAATTTTGTCTTTACTTATTATTTTAGACGAGAGGTCTCTTTTATTTAGCGGACGAGTTTATTAGGTAGGTAGGATTAGGTCATTTTCAGGACATTCTTAATTAGTCTCTTCGAAGTTAGTTTTACTTGCTTGCTTGTTAGTTAACCACTTAAATAAATAAATTAGAAACTAGTTTTTAAATTCTTTTCATATATTTTTTTAATTACTGTCGCTAGCGAGTATTTATAGATTGATAAAACTCATGGACGTACTGGCTCCTTCTGGGTAATATCGCTCCATCGTAGACTTTGTCTCTGTCATCTCTGACCTAGACTAGAGCCAAGAGCAAACCCATTACAAATAAAAAAAAAGTGTTTTTCGAGTGAATTTCTATTGTAACGCCTAAATACCTATTTTCAATCAAAAACTTTGGAATCGAATGGAGTATAATAATTTATTTGCAATGTTTAAGTAATTTACTGAAAACTGATACCTACTTGATGTATTACCTTTTAGAAATCATTCAGACCACCAAAATAAGGACAAAGAAAAGAAATATAAGAAAGAGCATTACATATACAAGAAAAAAAAAATCTGCCAACGAAATTACACTAAAAACACTGGCAATTTTTTTTAGTTTAAAATGAAGTCACTTTAATCAGTTTTTTTTGCTTGGATATCTTTGGTTAGTCGTACTGTACGCTATGTTATGTCCATTATTTTAGTGAGACCTTATCTAATATATAAAAATCTCGTGTCACAGTGTTTGTTATCGAACTCCTCCGAAACGGCTTGACCGACTTTTTAATTACTTTTTATGCTGCTCCATTCGGCACTCCATTACCTCGGGTCTCTCTTCCTGGAGTCGGGAGTCGGCCGAAGGGCAGCTAGGCAGCAGGGTGTGTATAGATCCCCTGACAGCCTTGCTCCCCTTCACATTCCTTTTTTTCGCCCTCTTGGCGGGGGGCGCGGTTGTGCCCTGCGGGTTCTCCCGCATCCGCACAAAGACTGCAGTTTGGTGCCGCGGAGCACTGGGCCGCCTTATTGCCGGGCTGGCTGCAGCGATAACATAGATCGCTGCGATCAACTTCGAAGGTGCACTGTACCTGGGCATGCCCAATACTCAGGTATCGGGAGCGCCGCATGGCCCTGGGGTGCAGCAGCCTCACCCTCGCCGTAACCCACCCCACCAGCAGACGTCCCCGGTTAGCGACCTTCATCGCCACCGCTAGCGTGCCGAGCCCGCCAGCATCGTGGCCAATTTCACCCGCCCGTATATTTTCAGGCGGGCCGACACGGGCAATGGCCGCCACTACCTCCTCTCCTTACAGAGTCGTCCAGCCCATCAACACGCATCTCAGCCGTTTTCATGGACCTGGAGACCCTGATGTCCTCTATAATTAAGGACTTCCCTCAGTTTAGCGGTCAGGGCGTCCGCCTTTTCGCCATTTGAGGCTCCCGTTACTACAATATTAACCGCGAGTCTGTGGCGGCTATTTTGCAGCGGATGGACGGTATGCCTAGTTCAGACAACTTGAACTTGGCTCGCTTCCGCTAGCACCGCAGCGTAGGTGACGCCCCTTTCTGCGGCTCCAGGCTGCAGCGTAACTGCTACAGCCGCTGAGCGAGGGGTGCAGATCTTGGACGGCCCAGCACTTTGTGATGCAGCCTGGCCCTTCTGCTCCTGCACCTTGGATCCCTTGCTGCGTTTTTTTTTTTTTTACGACCAGGCCTCGGCGGTTGGCCCAGCTACGGTCGAAAGTTCCGCGGCTCGCGCTAGGCGGGTTGTCCCCTCATCGGCCGTTTTGCCCCCCTCTGCTGGCGTTTTGGGCTCCATGGCGGGCTTTTTGGCCCCGGTCACAGGCTTTTTGGCCACCTCTGCTGCCTTTTTATCCCCAGCTACGTACATTGGTGAGTGAGATGCTGGCTCACGGCTCGTGCCGGCTACTTTACCTAATGTAAATCAGTTTATGTAGAAACAAAAAAATACAATGTTTTGAACTAAACATTTTAATTTTACTGTCTACCAATAAAACTTAGTACCAAAATAGCACGCGAACAAGGTAAACTGTGCACATTAGAAATGGACTATAAGTATGTAGATTCGATTGTTTTCTAATACATAACGGCAAAGAAGGAGTACGAGGAACGGAGTACCTGAAACGAAAAACATATAGGTATTTATACAAAACCAGCTTTTGCTCGTGACTTCGTACGCGCATCCCGTTTCTTCCTGTTCCCGTAAGAGTTTCGGGAAATATCTCTTAGTGCTCCCCTCAGCTTTCTACAATCAGCAATGAAATTCTTCCGTTCCAGAAAGACGGACAAACAACGCACAGCCTACATTACTGGGCGTAGAAAGCTAAAATTTGGCACATATCTTACCTATAGACAGAATTTCCCAGAATTCCTACGGGAACGGAAAAAATATGCGCGTATGAAGTTGCGGGCAAAAGCTATTTACATATATTATATTCCCGACCGAAATACTCTCGTTCCTGTACCACTAAGAATTAATGACAACACGATTTGACAGTAACTGTCAAATCGTGTTGTCATTGATTCTTAGTGGTTAGGTGATACGGAGTAGAATACGCCGAAAACTAAGCCCGAAACTACGGACTTCGGGCTTAGAGAACAGCCCCCCCGGACCAATTGCTTTTCTTGCTCTCCGAGACACGGGGGTGTCACACGCTTCCGCTGAGACAGGTTAAGTAAATGAAGCGATTCTATTGCTTCTTAAAACACATCCCTCGCTACGCATCCTCGCCCATCTCTGGTGTAAACGCAGCTTAATAGAGAAGTAAGTATAGAAAAAGAAGAACATGTTGGCTCGCCCATCTTTGGAATTCGGCTGATAAAGCTTTATTAACACTAAAAAATGTCACACATTAAGTAGGTACCATGTTTTTGTTATTTTGTAATTCTATGTTAATTAATGTAATTGGATCTGTACCGTTTATTTAACTATAAATAAATAATAATAAATAAGAACTATCACATTTACCATGTTAGTAGGATTATACACTCACCGTTATAAAGTTCGTGTGCGACAAGGTGATGACTCCGAAGGCCGTCATGTAGACGGGCACCTGACTCATCTGCAGAGCCACCACCGCCAGGACTCGCAGGTCAGGCCCCGGGCGGCACTCCTCCCAGCCGCTGTGGAATATTGCGGTGCCTACCAGCGAAGCCTAGTAAAAATAAAAATAAACTTTACATGTGTAGTTTGAAATTATCGTAATTCAGAGCTAAGGCTTTGCGCAAAACGGGCCACCGGTCTCTTAAGCGTACCTCTCATAGTCGGTGGCCGCTACAATTTGTAATATTCTTCTGCTGTAGTCTCACGATGGATTCTACAATTTTTTATCAATATCTTGTATTGCATGGTAGGTAGTGACCGGCGCCTGCGGATAATTGAAGGGTTGGAGGGTGAGAGGGGGGCGCAGTGGCGGCGCTTGAGTGGCGAATGTCGAGTGACGGCCACGGGAGTCACGAATGGCCGCCATCAATGGCGTGTTGCGGACACAGAGTCACGAGTGGACGCTACTCGCTACACTTTTGCGGCGATTCTATACATCATCATCATCATCTGCCTAGCCTTTTCCCAACTACATTGGGGTCGGCTTCCAGTCAAACTGGATTCAGCTGAATACCAGTGTTTTACGTGGAGCGGCTGCCTACCAGACCTCCACAACCCATTAACTGGGTAACACGGTACATCTTGGCTAGACTGGAGTCAGATTTACTGGCTTCTGACAATCCGTAACGACTGCCAAAAATCTACAAATGACAGCCGGGACCAACGGCTTGGGTTGGTTTCCTCCGTAGGAAACTCGTTATGTTAAGATGGTCACCCATCCACAGACCAACCTTGGCATGCGTTGCTTAACCTTCAAGATCGACCCGTGCGGCTGTTATTATTTAGCCACGAGCTCCTCCACAAGCTGATGCATTATTTCCTTCAATTTTTCCTCAAAATATGAGGCAAGTGGCCCTTAAATTCATCAACCAGTTCCCTTGAGAGTTAATGATAGACTTTAATTTTGTATAGTCTTATTAAGCGAACGAAAAATTAAAGGGCCAAGAAACCTACTTGATCCACAATTATATATTACGCGATTCTCTACAAAAGGTGTTAATAATCATGCCAAGATACAAACGAACGTCTAGTTTGGGGGTCACCTTCAGTCCTCAAAATTTTAAATGTGCATTTTGATTAAACTTATTATTTAAGCACTCGTCGCCTGCCACCGGTAGCTGTGGTCGGCAAAAGCAAAGACTTTTGCTATGGAAAAATACATAGTGATCGCGATATTGTCATTCTGAGATTGAGTCCTTTCGCTTGAGTTACTTGTGGTGGTTAAAAATAACTGGTTTCAAGAACAAGAATAAAATAGATTTTTAGGAAAGCTACGTTTACGTTCTATTATCCATATCCCATGGCAGACTATACTTTATGACACCACAACTCTGCATCATTTCATACGACCGTGATCTCGCCCAACTACATGCCGTATACAGCTATATACTTGTATTTTTTACTTTTACACCAAGATCCCTTAAACAGTTTACAAAACATATTTACTTGGCTTGGCACATACATTGCATACATACAATGTAGGAAGAAATATACCTAAGAAAACTTAGTTTTAAAACAATAATATTGTGTGCGCTACCCCAAATGAGCCAGTTCAGATAGATGCCAGACAACAAGTAGTTACCTGACGCTGGTTTTCAACTGAATCTTACTTTGAGTATTATCCCAACTCTGTTCTATTATAATATCCATCCATCAGTCACTAAAGTAGTTGTATAAAAGCATCTTTATTGGGGTCTGCTTCCAGTAAAATCAGATTCAGCTGAATACCAAAATTTTCCGTGGAGCGGCTGCCTACCAGACCTCCACAACCTATAAACTGGGTAACATGGTAGTTTTTGGCAAGACGAGTCAGATTTACTGGCATCTGATCATCCGTAACGACTGCCAAATATGCTAATGACAGCAGAGACCAACGGCTTAGCGTGTTTTTCGAGGCACAGAGAAAACTCGATATGTAATGATGGTCACTCATCCACAGACCAACCTTGTCAAGCATTGCTAAACCTTGAAAATCGACCCGTGCAGCTGTTATTCTTAAATCACGAGTTCCTAAAGTAGGTAATTTATTTATAAGGGGTTTTTATCCACACGGATACGTCAACCAGTTAAAGCAATAGGCAAGTAAATGATGCAGTTACTCAAATATAAATATGTTCGGCTTACTTCATACGTGATGTCTCCAGCTGCCATCATGTAGGAGCCAGTAAGTATTATAAGACACAGAATATACGCAGAAGTTGCCAGAAGATAGGTGACATTGCGTTCCACGACCTGTTAAAAATATGTTTCATTATTACAAGCATAAAAAAAAACAATCATTGAGTGTGCAAGTCACCCGCAGGGGCCAATAGTTCTTTTATAGTATCTGGTAATCAGTCCACTGAATCAACCAGACTCATAACCTCTCTAATCTTTAGTTTCCATATTTTGCAATAGCCCTGCACCACTGGGGATTATCTTAGGGAATACTTTCAAAGGCATCATCATCTGCCTAGTCTTTTCCCAACTGTATTGGGGTCAGCTTCCAGTCAAACCGGATTCAACTGAATACCAGTGTTTTACGTGGAGCGGCTGCCTACCAGACCTCCACAACACATTAACTGGGTAACACGGTACTTCTTGGCAAGACTGGAGTCAGATTTACTGGCTTCTGACAATCCGTAACGACAGCCAAAGATCTAAAAATGACAGCCGGGACCAACGGCTTAACGTGCTTTCCGAGGCATGGAGGAAACTCTGCCAGTAAATCTGACTCCAGTCTTGCCAAGGAGTACCATGTTATCCAGTTAATGGGTTTTGGAGGTCTGGTAGGCAGCCCGATCCACGTAAAAAACTGGTTTTCAGCTGAATCCGGTTTGACTGGAAGCCGACCCCAATATAGTTGGGAAAAGGCTAGGCAGATGATGATTAAGTATGCTGGAAGATATTTTTCTAAAAATAATCATTGCTTTGTAGCGACTTTGTACAGTGCGGTTGTGACTCTGTCGGATTTGCTGCAGGGTGCCATCGGTGTGCATACTTACGACTAGTTTCACAAGACACATGACGAGCAAGGCGACGCTCTCCATCACTTGGATGCTGTATAAAGGTCCCATGGACTGCTGCACATTCCGGGCACACCTGCAATATAAATGACTATAAGTTTTTACTCTGATTCTTCAAGATGGAATCAGAAAAGTTGCTGGTCCATTTCGCGCCGTCCTTGGAACACAAGGCTTGGACTGCGCTCGCTCCTGCATGTTATAAACTACGTCATGCTATTACAATTTCCATTTTTAGGATTCCGTACCCAAAGGGTAACAACGGAACCCTATTACTAAGCCTACGCTGTCCGTCCGTCTCTCTGTGAGCGGGCTGGATCTCAAGAAGCGTAATAGTAACACAGCTGAAAATTTTACAGATTGTGTGTTGCTAATGCCGGTATAACAACAAATAATAAAAATTAAGGTTTATTGTAAGAAACCTGTCGCGCGCGAGTCCGACTCGTACTTGGTCGGTTTTTAAATAATTGTAATGTTCGTAGTCATTGGATAGATGAAGTAGGCTCTCTTTGTAAGACCACTAAATTAGCACCGAGTATTTAGTGAGTCAAGAATTGTATGAAAGTATGTCTAGCTGCATATTAAAACATGATCTAACAACATTTCGCGGTCTTCCACGCTTCAAAGTGGTACCTACCACAAAGCATCTGCATGCAACTTTATCCCGACCACGAAATCCTTCTTAAACTCCTCCGCAAGCTCCATCCTCGTCTTTTTCCCCCTATTCTCCATCGCCCTGATCCTCAGCTTACGGAAATACAACCTTAGGACCCGGAACTTATGGCCGACAGTAAGAAGGGCGCATAGGGCGAGACAATCCATGGCTGACATCATGGCTACGATGCAGTACCAGTGGAACTCCACGAAGAAACGCAGCACGTTGATGAGGAAGCCAGTATGTGATGGATTGGGGAAGTAGACCACCTCTGTTCGGATTGGAATGCCTGGGAAAACAAAAAAAAAAATCAAGAAAACGATTTAAGAAAACAATACGGACCAAAAAAAAATAATTGTGCCAGTCCGTCAGATAGATTTAAAAAAATAATTGAACACTTATTTTTCTTTTTTACGCGTAAACTTTTATATTTTTATATTCGTTATTTTTTATTGTTTTGATAATACTTTTCGATATCTAACTGACGTATTTATTCAGAAATTATTTATTGTTCGAAAGCAACTAACAAGCTTACCTTCAATGAAATGAAGTCTGATTCCTTCGATGGTTGCTGAAGCAAGAGTTACATAGGAAACAGCAGTCAACGAAAAGCAATGTCTAGCAAACTGTTTTACAGACATTCTCTCCAGCTCTATCGAGTGGAAAACAGGCCTGGAACCTTCCAGCAAGCGCTCCAACACGACCATGATTCGGTTCTTCCAGATATACAGTGTCAACACCTTGCAGTATATCAACGGGTGCGCGAAAGAGAACTGCACCAAGTCGTTCTTCTCCCGGTCTGTCAGATCACTCCTAGCAAACGAAAGAAGTTCGTCAAGCACGATGAAGACGATATAACCATTCGCCACTATCATATAGGCCGCGTAGATTTTCTTCCTGTAATAGGAAACTTCGGTTTTTTCATACCATAGATCCCCCATCCCTAAATAAAACATCAGCCTACATAGTGCTTTGAAATAATACTTCTGAGGATGGGTTGCCTTTAACGATGGGACGTCCATTCCGATTGGTTTTAAAAATCGAATTGCTAGGAAGTTGGGTCGCTAGTCATGGGATATGATTAATTAAAATTGGTCTTTTTGACTTCAAAAACCAATTACTCAAATTGTTTAATTCGATAAATGGTAGTTTGTATGATTAATGTTCCGGTAGTTATGAATCAATTTATTAGTTTGCGGAACTTTGTACCCTACTAGTATAGTTTTAGGGATCGGTGCGGCTTTTCCCTAAAGGCATAATATATTGACACACAAAATTCTACGTCTACATTACTAAGTCTGATATTTCTTTGCAACTTAATTTATTATGACTCAAACCAATTTAACGTCTGAAGGACGTTCGTTTTGTTTACTAGCTGGGAAAAAAAATAAAAAAACTATATTTAACTATCAACTTATAACCTTATTATACACAATTTATATGATCACAAAAGCTTGTCGCGAATACTTACGTACTTACGCAAACCTCGCGATTTGGCCCCAGTCGGTCCTAACAGATCCTGACAGGTTAAACGGATGCCTCCAACATAGTATTCGGAGAAAACAACTTTTCATCTTCTTACTCAAAATAGTATTTTCAACTTATACTCAGCGCCGTTTTCCCAGCCACCTTGTAAATGTTAATGTGTTATCCCAGCGCCACTTGTTAAATCAAAAACTTGCCGTGACTTAAAGCAATGAAATCTCAAGTACTTTCCTTTTATGTTTATTTATAAATGTGCGTCTCAAGAGCTTCTTGAATGAGAAACTGCATGAAACTCAAATGGAATGAATTTGTTAAACATACATATAGAATCACAAATCGTAGTAGAATTGCATAAATCTTCGGCGTGTTTATTAGTCGGTACTAACTTTTGCCATCGGCTTTGTCGGGAAAATCGTTTAACATGTTTCTTGAAGATGGGGCTCGCTGGGGCCAGGGCCTGCCGGGGCTGCGGTATTTGTTCAAGAGTCATCGCGGCCCTTTTTTAAGGATGAGAAATCATCAAATGACTCCTCCCGCTCTGGGTGAAGCAGGAGGGAGTGTCAGACTCTTATTGACTAACTCATCCGTGTTCCTCCTAGTGCCCTTTGCGTTCCAGGGCTACGGTACCTCTTTTGAACAGATTCTGCAGTCTTCTGTGCTGACATCTCTGAGGCGCGCGGGGATTGCAGCGCGCCACCGACCCCGGAACGTCCCGCCCTTAAACCCGAAGGACGTTAGGAGGATCACGGATGGGTGTCAGTCAGTAAGAGTCTGACACTCCCTTCTATTTCATCCAGAGCGGGAGGAGTCATTTGATAATTTCCTATCCTAAAAAAAATTAAGGGTTCCCCGCACATCAGTCTGTAAAAACGGGTTATCATCTTATAGGATCACTATGTTGTCCGTTTGTCAGTCTGTCCCCTTATCAAGACCCTGTTTCTCTCAGGAACACGTGAAGGAATCAAGCTGAAATTAATATCAAATACTCAGGAACAGTGAAAAAAAAACAAACTTCTAAGTCACCGCAATCTAGAGATAAGGCCGTTTATGCTCCGTTTATGGCACAAGTTTACACACAAACAATACCTATCTCTATAAGTTTTCCTACATCCCGTTGACCTAGAGTTATGAAATTCGGCAAGAAGATAGATCTTGCAGTTCAAGTACAGGAAAACGTCTGAAAATTTGTAATTTGTAGTTTTATCATAAAGGAAACCATTTTTTTTTCGATTACAAATTTAAATTTGCGGTTGAAGAATTGACCGTGACGTACATTGATTGATGTGTGGGGAAATAGTTTGTTCAACAACAACGTTGAGAGCCTGTCCAGACGGGAGCGTTTTACGCGCGAGGTGTCGCGCGTTTTAATTAATGTTAGGCTCAACGCGCGAGTGTATCTGGTGTATGTAGCTCTAGTACCTCGGAAACGCGCGAGTGCCTTCATGAGTAAAACGCTCCGTCTGGACGCCTGTCCAGACGGAGCGTTAGTCCGGGCCTTAGAGCTTTCTAAAGCCCGGACTTCACCAAAGCGGAGATTTGCGGAGACGTCCGAAGCGGAGAAAAGATGTTTTTATGTCTGAATAAGGAAATTCTATTGGTTGTTTAAAACACGTCTCCGCTCCGCTCGTCTCGTCTCCGCTTTGGTGGAGTACGGGCCTAAGTTTGTATTTCTATCTTACCAGTCATATTTTGCTTTCATAGTTTATGAACTTACGCAAGTAATGTATACCTCGGAAAAAATCAAGACTCGATCGGAACCCTCGGTGAACGAGTTTTTTTTTAATTAGTCTAAATTGAACATTACTGTTCAATTAAACCGTATCTAAGTACTAAAATTTACTGTATTTTTTGGAACTTATGAACCAACGAACCAACAAGACCTTAATTTTAAAATACGAGTATATCTTTCATGAACAATAGATTATTATATTATTAGTGGTAGGTAAGTCATGACCATGAGGCTTGAAAGTTTTTGATTGATACAAATTAAATAATTGCCGGTTAGCTTCTTTTTTTGTGGGTGGACAGACCGGAAGGGAATATCAGTCACTCTCAGGTATTTGTCTCATCGCTGCCGCCGCGCCGCGGTGCCGGCGAGGAAGCGAGTAGCTATCGGCTATTTGCTCGCTGAGGTAAGGGACAAAAGATATAGATCTCGTGTGAGTAAAAAAGACACGCATTCATAGTCGATAGCTGGCTGTTCACACTGCCGGCGAGCGGCTCTTACTTCTCGTTGATCGTAGCGACAAGAGCTATCAGAGATTGTACTCGCTCACCGCCAACTACTCGGCGAAGCTCGCTTGGCGGTCAGAACAACCAAACTGCGGTAATTTCTACCTATAGTGCGGGCCGGAGCGAGTATTGCCAGTAAAAGCTCGCCGCTCAAAAACACTCGCTGAAAGCCGAGCGTCAAAACTATCGAAACTTTACACTCGCTCTCGCTGCTCGCAACTCCTTTTGAGTTCTAAGCTTTACTCGCTACTCGCTTCCTCGCCGGCGGGGCACTTGTCTCACCGCCGGCTAGGAACAGAGTAGCTATCGACCATTTGCTGGTTTGAGGAAAGGGACAAAAGATATAAGATCTTGTGTGAGTAAAAGAGACACATACATTCATAGCTGATAGCTGGCTGTTCACACTGCCAGCGAGCGGCTCTTACCTCTAGTTATCGTAGCGACAACAGCTATTCAAGATTGTACTGGCTCAGCGACACTCGCTCGGCTCGAAACAAGCAAACTGCGGTAATTTCTACCTACAGTGCGGGCCGGAGCGAGTATTGCGAGTAAAAGCCCGTCGCACTAAAGCACTCGCTGAAAGCCGAGCGTCACAACTATCGAAACTTTTCACTCGCTACTCGCTGATCGCCAACTGTATCGAGATTGAAGCTTTACTCGCTACTCGCTGATCGCCGGCGCCGGCGCGGCGGTGAGAAAAGTGCCTTACTGACTAAAACCCGCTCGTGTTCCTCCAAATTCCATCTGCATTTCATAGTCTCACGTTCTTTATCGTATCATACTGTTGTGTTTGAGAATTCCGTCTAAGAGCCCATGCACATGGCGTATTTTTAACGCGCCGACGACGCACGTTTTACGAATGCGCGCTCACGACACTGTAGATGACCAAATAGCAGTACTGTCTACGTCTGAATTACGTTTAAAGCGCGTTAGCGCACGACATCAGCGCGTCGGCCAATAAGCCGAGCATAAACCATAAAGAAAGCATAAAAAAATATATAAAAAAAAATTGCTGCTCTTTTTCAAAGCGCCCTTGTTATCAAATAATGAGGACAGAATGAAGAACCATTGTCTGCTAACGAACAAGGGATGATAACAATCTGATAAGCTGATAAGATGTTTTATGGAAATATGTCTAAAGTTTTTCATCATTAGAGATAGTTAGACGGCTCATGTTTATTTATAAAAATCAACCAAGTGCGAGTTGGACTCGCACACGAAGGGTTCCGTACCATAAACCTTAATTTTTATTATTTGTTGTTATAGCATCAATAGAAATACACAATCTGTGAAAATTTCAACTGTCTACCTATTACGGTTTTTGAGATACAAAACCGGCTGACAGACGAACAAATTAGTTTTAAAATTTCTGACTAAACAACCTATCTGAACCGTAACTGATATTTTTATTTAATCCATTTAGTATGTGGCGTTGCAAATAAAAAAAAATGGTCGGACGGATGGACGGACATACGGACGGACGGATGGACAGCGAAGGCTCCGGTTCCGTTGGGTTCCGTTGGTTACCCTTTGGGTACGGAACCATGATAAAAGTTTCAGTCTCAACTATTCATACCAGTACCTACGTTAATTGTGATGGAATCTCTGTCTGCCTGTTACCTTTTCAGGTCTTGGATTTGGATCACAGGAGTAAGTTCCTTTGTCATAATTTTAGACTTCCACACAGGCGAAGGCACTGACTGGTCTATAATAATATTATAAAGCCGAAGAGTTTTTTTTGTTTGAACGCGCTAATCTCACGAACTACTGTTCGAATTCAAAAAGGCTATAGGTTATGCAACATCACGCTACGACCAATAGGAGCAGAGCATTCTAGAAAAATGTGGCGCAGACGGAAGTTGCGCGGGTCAGCTAGTAATTTATAACTTTGGATCAAGTAGGTTTCTTGGCCCTTTTAAACTCGTTCGCTTAATAAGGCTATACAAAACCGACTTCCAAAAACAAAACACTACAAAGTAAAAAAATACTTTAATTTCGGAAGTCGGTGTTTTTGGTAGGTATTTTCGTTTTTGAAAAGTTTAATAATTTAGGTACGTAACGCGTCCGTGTTTGGGTCAGAAAAGTCCATATGTACACCAAATTTCAACAGAATCAGTCCAGAAGATCCGGAGAAAACTGGCTGTGACAGACGGACAGACAGACAGACAGACGTACAGACAGACAGACGTACAGACAGACAGACACCCGAGTGATCCTATAAGGTTTCAGTTTTTTGTGCGGAACCCTAAAAGTACACGCAGCGCCGCCTCCAAATAAATTGGGATTAGAGGAGAAGGGTGATCTTTCGCCTTTTCGCCGACGACGAAAGATGATATCGTATCGTGATATTTTAGACTTTTAAAGGTACGTTAAGGCTGCGTTTCCACCAAAGATGTGCGAAGATGCGTGGCGAGGGAGGACAATCACTTCATTTACCTAGCCTATAGCAAAGCTAGGTAAACGATGCGATTCTATTGGTTCTCACAAATACATTCCTCGCTTCGTATCCTCGTACATCTCAGGGAAATGCTATTGCTGTGGTTTCCAGTCTTCTTTTTGCACATATTTGCGTTTGGATTGGTTCTCATAAACATATTCCACGCTACGCATACACATCTCAGGTGGACACGCACTCACTGCGAGGATCGCCCGGAGGACACGGTGGAGCATACGGTGGAAGTCTGCCCTGCTTGGGCGGAGAACCACCGGGTCCTCGTTGAGGCGATCGGCGGCGGCGACCTCTCGCGGCCGGCCCTGGTTCAATCTATGGTCCGGAGCGAGGAGGCATGGGAAGCGGTGACCTCCTTCTGCGAAGCAGTAATGCTAGCGAAGGAGGATGCCGAACGTGTAAGAGAGAGGGAAATCTCACGACCCAGCCGCCGCAACAGAAGAAGGCGTCCCGGGCGTCGGGGGTCGCAGGGCGATTTCCGGCCACCGTAGGCGCGGGCCTGCGGACGGCGAGCTTTGGGTGGCTCGTCGTCCGATCAGAACCAGGCCCGGGTTGGCGGCGCGCTGTGTTCCACTCGCGCCTCGAGGAGCTGTCAGCAAGGGAGACGGGGCCCGCTAGGGCCAGTGCCTGCCGGGGTGCAGAATCCGTTCGAAAGAGACGCTGCGTCCCTGGAACGCAAAGGGCACTGGGAGGAACACGGATAGGTTTTAGTCAGTAAGAGTCTGACACTCCCTTCCGCTCCGCCCAGAGCGGAAGGAGTCATTTGATGATTTCCTATCATTAAAAAAAAAAGGTGGACACGCACCCTATTGCTGTGTGGCGGCGACCTCTCCGCATCAGGTCCTGGTTCAAGCCATGGTCCGGAGCGAGAAGGTAGGCGCGGGCCTGCGGACGACAAGCATTGGGTGGCTCGCCGTCCGATCAGAATATGACCTAACCACTAAGAATGAATGACAACACGATTTGACAGTTACTGTAAAATCGTGATGTCTTTCATTTTTAGTTCGGGTTCGGGACTAATCGTAATTCCGTAGGTGATATGGAGTAGAATACGCCCGCAACTAAGCCCGAAACTACGGACTTCGGACTTAGAGAGTAGCCCCCCCGGCCCGGTTCGACGGCGCGTTGTGTTCCACGCGCGCCTCAAGGAGCTGTTACGTTTGCAGAAAACGGGGACCGCTAGGGCGGAGAATTTGTTCCGAAAGAGTCACCGCGGCCCTGGAACGCAAAAGGAATTAGGGAGAAACACGGACGGGTTTTAGTCAGTAAGAGGCTGACACTCCCTTCTGCTTCACCCAGAGCGGGAGGAGTTATTTGATAATTTCCCCTTCTTAAAATAAAACCCTATTGCTTCGTTTCCAGTCTTCCTTTGGCACATGTTTGCGTATGGCACAGATTGGCTTAAGTCGTGGCAAATTGATGTCTTCATTTCGGATAGATATCAAAAGGGAACAGTTCCGAAGCTTTATATGTATTTTTTTTTTTGCTTCAAAACACTTCCGTATATCTTTCATCCGCAAACAAGCGGAAAAGAATCCATAATATCTTACAGGATCTCAGCAGTCGAATTTATATTTTTTAAAGCGCAATGGATTCCATTTTATTATCATCGTTTTATATCGAGTTACTGTTCCATATTTCCCACTGCTCGTGCTCGTCGGATCTGATGCAAATTGAAGTGTCTAAGAATTTAAATCCCTATGAATTTTAAAATATACACAGCACTCTGGTGCGGAAGTGAAATTATTTAGCTATGGAAATTTGACGTTAGGTTTGTGCAATAACCGGATAACACAAGCGTTTTTAAGATTTGTTAAATATATGAATGATGAGGTACATATTTTTCGAATGAGACATTTTAAGTGCGTGGTCACGTATCTTCTTGCGAGCAGTTCGCATGCAAGGGGCATTACATTGCAGACTAAAGTGGTAAAATGTCATCAATCACTCGACCGTGTCATCATCATCATTATATCAGCCGAAAGACGTCCACTGCTGGACATATGCCTCCTGCAAGCTGCGCCACAACGACAGGTCCTGCGCGTCTCGCATCCGTCGGCTACCCGCGACCTTCACCAGGTCATCACCAGGTCAGGCGGTCCAACTTGTGGGAGGCCTTCCACCGACCGTTTCCCGAAATGCATTTAAATTTGCATGCGAGTTGCTTGCCGGTGCGAACGCGGCCTAAGGCGCTGGACACACAGAAAAGACATACGTCGCAGACAGGGCGCGGAAATTATGTCTCTTCCGCGTCCCTTTCGTACCAAATTTATAGAATCGTCGCGACGCGAAAAATATAGAATCTTTTCTACGCAGTACGCAGACACGACGCTTACTCGTATACGCCCTATTGTAAAAACATACAGTAAAGAAAGGGCACGGGCACGGGCGCGGGCGGACGAGGGGCGGCTAACACATCTTCATCTTCGGAAGAAGACATGTCATCGTGTCAAATTCGGACCGCTGAATGAAGTTGGTTGAAAACCGTCATCTTTCGCGGCGGCGCCCAGCTTTACGTCCGTGCGTAGTCTTTTCTATAATATGTTTTAAAAAGTCGCGACGGCGCTCCGTCTGCACCCTGTCCGGGCCCTGTCCTCGTCTTACGACTTTTCTGTGTGTCCAGCGCCTAAGGCTGCATTTGCACCAGAGATTTGCGAAGAGGTGTAGCGAGGGATGTGTTTGTTAAAAATTCTGCTTACGTAATACAAACTTGAACGGCCTCATTAAAGGGGGGGGAGGGGAGCAAGGTGACTAAAGAGATGGTGACTAATCGTTAAGGGCAAGAAAATGATGATGAACGATAACGCCCGAACATTTCAAGATTGACGAAAATTAACTTTACTACCTCTACAAGAGTCGTGAGCACAAATGTATAGCAGCAGTGTGATCTCGCCAATGTACGGTGGGCGAATGAAACTTGCAAGCGCAACAGTCGATGAGCATTGACTGACGAACCAATAACGTGAAGCGTCAGGACTGTCGTCCTAAAAGCGACCAATGGCGAGTGTGTTCCGACCCGTGTAACGCCACGCCGTGTAACGTGCCAAAACATAAGCATCACCAAAATCGGTCCAGGCGGTGGGTCTCTAAAGCGCCAAAAAGGAATAAACAAACCTACATAATTATATTATGTATGTAGGCTGATAAACACCGGAGGAGTCTGTGGAGCATACGGTGGAGGTCTGCCCTGCTTGGGCGGACCGCCGCCGTGTCCTCGTCGAGACGATCGGCGGCGGCGATCTCTCGCGTCCGGCCCTGGTTCAGGCCATGGTCCGGAGTGAGGAGACATGGGAAGCGGTCACCGCCTTCTGCGAAGCAGTAATGCTAGCAAAGGAGGAAGCCGAACGTACGAGAGAGGGAAACCTCACGCCCCAGCCGTCGCAACAGAAGAAGACGCCCCGGGCGTCGGGAGTCTCAGGACGATTCTCGGCACCGTAGGCGCGGGCCTGCGGACGGCGAGCTTTGGGTGGCTTGCCGTCTGATCAGAACCACGCCCAGGTCGACGGCGCACTGTGTTCCACGTGCGCCTCAAAGAGCTGTCAGCACAAAAGGCGGGGCCCGCTAGACCCAGTGCCTGCAGTGGCTGCGGACTTCGTTCGAAAGAGGCACCATACCCTGGAACGCATAGGGCACTAGGAGGAACACTGATGGGTTTTAGTCAGTAAGAGTCTGACACTTTCTTCTGCTTTACCCAAAGCAGGAGGGGTCATTTGATGATTTAAAAAGCTTATTCGCCTTAATTGTTTTAGTATTTCGTTTGTATATTTATCTTGTTGATTTGTATATTTATTATATATTTATATTGTATGTATGGTTTATATTTGTATATTGTTCATTATTGTATTTGAATCGCTTTTCTTTATTGCACCTTTGACTATTCTCTGCATTGTCCAAAGGTTGACTGGTAGATAATGCCTATGGCATTAAGTCCGCCTCTGTACATTTTTGTGCTGAAAGTGTTTAAATAAAATAAATAATAATAAATAAATAAACACATTACCATCTTTAGTGTCGCGTAGTCGGGTAAAAACAGCTACCTACATAAACAAGCTATTCTACAAGCTATTCTCCCTTCTCTACTTTAATAAACATATGAATATCCTAGAACGTAACCACGCAAGCCAGCGACCATATGTCATAGTGCGAGGCTGTAACTCATTCCAACTTACGGTTGAATCCCCAGCGGACAATGCAGACTTGCTTAGTTGCTCCACAGCTGCCCGTCAACACGCACGATGGCGAAATATCTGCACTGCGTCGGCAATTTACAACAAACTACCTACATTAAAAATGTCGCTATTTACACACATGCAACAAATAAATATTAGTGTCTGTTTGTAACATAGAAATAACAGCTTTTTACTAAATGCATAATATGCATTTACTAAAAAGCTGTTCAAAAACTTTGTCTGTTTCGTTTTATCTCACTGTGATACTGGCAGATAGCTGATTCATGTTATTTAGAAGTAACTTAAAGACTACTTTTAGGGTTCCGTGCAAAAAAATATGACCCTTGAAAAGCATGAAAATACTATCACGCAGGGGAAGCCGCGGGGAGAAGTTATAGTAAGTAATAAATCATTCTGGTTCCTCTGAAAACAAACATTGGATTTGGATGGCTGGCGAATGAGATGTCTTGATAGTATCTTAGCTTGAGATTTTTGGTCTTTACTTCCATGGATTTATGCCTGGGATGCAATCTTTACTATTGGTCTCATGTTAGGCGTCGTATTCGCGATAGGTAACTTGTTCGGCAAGCCCGAACGCAATGTCGCACCGATAGAGGGCGCCATTTGGTTTTGCTGAACTAAGGGTGCCTGTTCATTTGCGCGGAGCGAGGCAGCGGAACGGAGAATCGGAGAAATATTAACCAATGTCAAAATGTCTGACTCAACTCACGTGGTGCGGAGATTTTATGCAATTCCATTGGTTAAAATTTCTCCGTTTCTCCACTTCGCTGCCTCGCTCCACCAGGGACTGAATTACCTAAAAATTAAGGTACCTTTAAATTTCGGTATGACGTCATACCGTTAAATAAAGGTTACCGAAATATTTCTATATCGTTATAATTTTCAGTAGCGGAGTTTTAAGAGTACCGGTATGCATGGAGATGCATACCGGTTATATTTCGGTAGAAGTCCTATAACCTTTATAAATTTTTCGGTAGCAGTACCTTAACCTTTATAAATATATCGGTAGCAGTAGCTAAACCTTAATATAGGGGTTTTCTTTGACGCACCGCCACGCCTCTCTGTCGTTCAGTTGAGAGGCCCTGATTGCACATTATTTAATAATGTGCAATCAGGGCCACCACCATCTCATCACTGTCCTTGGGTCTCGTAAGAGTCTTCTAAGGGACTCACCATAGATTGAGCAGTAGCACTCTCTGCAAATTGCAATAGCTACACTGCGATCGCCAACCCGTCTGCCAAGCGTGACGATTATGGCAAACCACCGCCCAATATGATGAGCACAATTTAAAATGGCCCATAGTGCCCGGCAGCTCGCCTACCCTTGACTCCGGTAGTGGCCAAAATCACGGCGAGGCAGGGAGAGCTAAGTATCCCCGGAGTGGATCCGGCTGTCCCAACTCCCAACAAACACCGACGACTCTGTTCTATTTACGGGAGGGTGACCAGAAGTCCCAGGGTGGTGTCGGGTTTATCGTTTACTGGTTCCTTGTGTCCAATGTGAACGAGAATGATCACGATGTGATGTAAATGTGAACGAGAGTGTGTCGAACAGGGTGGCGTACTTTATGCTCAAAATATCATCAAGATATTCGTCGAACGTCGTACAGGTTAGCGCCCTAACCTCGACACACACCGACAACGAAATAGAGACCATGTATGAAGATTTATCTAGAATCTAGGTATATCTTCTTCACTGTGTGTCACTTCATTGTGGTCATGGGGGACTTCAACGCGAAACTGGGCAAACAAGACAGTGATGAGCTGTGAGTGGGGCAATTCAGATTAGGACGTCGGAACCACCGGGAACACCTACTGGCCAGTTTTATGGAGAAGGAAGGCCTTTACACGATGAACTCAAAGCACAGGAAGTGGACGTGGCAGAGACTGTGGAACAAAAAATTTGATTGAACTCATCATGTCAACGAAGAAGCAGATATTCAATGATGTCTCTGTGATCAACGCAGTGAACACCGGAAGTGATCACAGCATGGTAAGAGGAAAATTGAACCAAAATATTAAGCTGGAAAAAACTCGACTGATGAAATCTACGCTCCGCCTTGCACAGATCCAGATCAAAACTTCGAATGTTTTCAGCCCGAACTTCAGAATCATTTCGTCCACGGAGCTCTCTAGGAACTAGGGAGCTGTCCTTACGGTCGGGTTTAAGTTTTCAAGACTCACCGTACAGATGAGAACAAGAGGCTCTCTGATCCTACTCTGAAGATCTCGTAGGAGAGGCGGGAGATAATTCTGCAGTCTTCAGACGATGCGTGCAAATACACTGTAGCTCAATAGATGGGAGATCCATCATCCAGTCCGACTTTAGGATCAGACCTCGAAACCGAACTTAGTGCAGCGGTTGTGAAGCAGGGAGACGTTATTTCTTCGAACCTGTTCACGGCCGCAATGGAGGACGTCTTCAAGGTTTTGGACTAGAGCAGGCAAGGCATTAATGTCAATGGCGAGTAAATCACTCATCTTTTATTTGTCGACGATATAGTCGTTATCGCTGAAACTATGGAGGACCTCAGAAGAGCTTTCGAAAACGTAGGTCTTAAAATGAAAATGGTCAAAACCAAGCATGTTGCAATCACTATTAAAATCAGAGATCCACGAAATTGTGACCTGGGAAAAACGGTCTAGTTAGGTAGGGCTAATTTTGAGAAAAACGTCAACCGTCGAATCCGACTCGGCTGGGCGGCGTTCGGGAAGTTGCGTGATGGCGTGTTATCTTTTCGTCTCACATACCACAGTGTCTCTTGCCGAAAGTCTATGACCAGTGCTTGTTGCCAGTGGTGACTTATGTAACTGAGACCCGGTCGCTCACAATGGGCCAAATGGAAATGGAGAGGGCAATGCTCGCAGTTTCCTTGCGTGATCGAATCACGGATGATGATATCCGCAAGAGAACCAACTTTACCGACATAGCCCAAAAGATCGCCAATCTGAAGTGGCAGAGGGCAGCCCACATTGCTTGTGGAACAGATGACCGATAGGCCTTCGGGAAGTTCACACAGCACCTAAGTGAGGCGGCGGATGCGGCTCAGCAGCGGTACCTTTCTGCCCAATTGGTGTTACTGGGGGACTTCAACGCCCACCATCAGGAGTGGCTCTTCCCATACCAGTGCACAGACCATGCTGGACGAGAGACGAGAAAGCTAGCGCTTGCGTTAAATCTTACCCAGCTGATCCAGGGGGCCACGAGGGTGCCGGATGTTGATTTGCACACTGCCAATTGCTTGGTCCTTTTGCTGACAACAGATCCAGACTTCTCCGGGTAGTTCCGACCACTGTCTGGTGAAGTCTGTGTCCGTTTACTCCCCGCCCGATTCTAGCCCAAGAGGCAACCGGCGGGTATGGCGATACAGGTCAGCAGATTGGGATGGCATGCGATCTTTCTTCGCATGTTATCCTTGGCAGCCTACTTGCCTTTCTTCGACTCATGCTTCGTCGTGCGCGGAAGCCGTGACGGATGTGTTGCGGAGGGGAATGGAGTACTACATTCCGTTCTCTGGCATAACAATGTCTGGCGAAGCTCATCCATAGTTTGGTGCCGAGTGCAATCGCGCTGATGCGCTTAAGCACGCGGCGTACCTTTCATGGGTCGACGAGCCTTCAACAGGGCTGCCAAATCCTGTAAGAAAGTGTTGCGGAGGGCATGATTTGACCACATTAGCCGAATAGGGAACAAACTTGCCTCATACCCAGCAGGCATTAAGGCTTTTTGGTCCCTGGCTAAGTCGGTCGAATCGAACTTCTGCTGCCTCTCACTACCTTCACTACTGAGATCCGACGGGACGCTAGCCCACTCCGCTGGGGAGAAAGCGAACTTGTTTGCTTCCTTGTTAGCGGAATCTCACGTCTGGATCCTGATGGCGCGAGGCCCCCTGCTTCTCCTGGTGGATGCGAGTCGAGTATGTCGAACATTCGCATTCATCAGAATGACGTCCGTAGGGTGCTGCGTAACCTAGACGTGAATAAGGCTAGTGGCCCCGATGGGATACCGGAAATTGTTCTGAAGACTTGTGCGCCTGAGTTGTCTCCGATCTTGACACGCCTATATCGCCTTTCGTTTGAGACCGGAAAGGTCACGAAGGCTTGGAAGCAAGCTAACGTGCAGCCCGTGCCCAAGTAGGGTAGTCGAGCTGACCCGTCGAATTATAGACCCATCTCGGTAACTTCCATACTCTATAAGACTATGGAACGCGTGCTGAATCATCAGCTCCTGGCGTACCTAGAAGCGAATGATATCCTTAGTGACCGACAATACGGGTTCCGCCGAAATCGGTCAACTGGGGATCTTCTAGCGTATGCCATTCATATGTGAGGCCATAGAGAAGCATGGGGAGGCACTAGCGGTCTCCCTTGACATTTCGAAGGCCTTCGCCAGGGTCTAACCTTATTAGTAAGCTTCCTTCCTTCGGTCTGCCCGCCGGTTTGTGTGATTGGATCGCTGATTAATGCCGGGGTTCCTCAGGGGTCTTTCGGCAACACTGTTCTTGCTGCATATTAATGATCTGCTTAAACTCGGTACCTTTGTGTATGCAGACGACAGCACTGTTGCTGAGAGATACGTGTCCGACGCACGAGCTGGTGGGTCGCAGATCCGGTCTCTCCGGGAGGCTATGGTTGAGCGCTTGAATGTGTCCTTACAGGCTGTCTCTGAATAGGGCGATGCCAATCTGGTCAAGTTCAATGCTGCTAAGACCCAAGCGTGTCTTTTTTCCGCCAAAAGGAGTCAATTCCACCCAGATCCATCTTTCCGAGGTGCTACCGTGCCGATAACCGACCAACTTGATCTTCTTGGGGTTACATTAACATCTACTCTCAATTTTGGCCTTTTCATAGAGGGTAAAGCTCAAGTAGCTGCAAAATAGTTGTGGATCCTAGCAAAGGTGAGACGGTACTTCACGCCGGAACAGCTGCTCAAACTATCAAGATGCCTCTATTACAGATAGCCAAAAATGTAGGTAACTCAGTCGGCAAGAACGGCAACGTCGCGTCGCGAACATGCAAACATACGAGTGGTAGGTACGCCGTCTCGCATGTTTTTCGGTACTGAAATTATATAAAGGTTAAGTAACAATATAGCCCAACCTTTATTTATAAAGGTATCGGTATAGCTCTACCTTTATTTTAATTTGGTACCGATATATTTTTGAGGTATCTTAACCTCTAACCGTAACCGCTTTCAGTCCCTGCGCTCCACTGTAAGGGACAGGCACCCTAATGATCGCGTATTCGTAAGATGGTCATTTTGTAGGTCGACGCGCGGTGGCTAAATGAGAAAAGTTCACAGAGTATGTATATAATACAGCGTGGAAGTACACCGAGCTTAAATCATCATTAGCACCAAAGGTACCGTCGATGACTTCAAATCAAACTCTTACCAATGCTAATTAGTCAGATAACGGGCTAAAAAAGCCGAACTTTCGTCCATAATTCAAGTCAGATCCTTCCAGTAAGGAGCTAATTCCGCGAAGGAGGCTGTAATCCAGAGATTTATTACAACAAGACGCCGTGAGCCGCGTTGGAGAGATTAATTGTCACCGCAGCCACAATGCAGATGTTTCGCTAAATAATGCTAAGGCTATTTTTGACAGCCTGACTGTTTTAAAGGCTTCCTTTTGAGTTTTTTTTTTTTGACATTTTTTCTGTAGAGAAGCAATATGGTACACAGCGGCTGCTGTTGAAAACATTTGTAATGCTACGGCCACATTACCGTGATATGGCAATAACTATGGCCATAATTGGTTTGTTTCAGTCGATTTTGTTTCAATTATGACCCTATTTATTGAAATATTATGGTAGTGCAGCCGTACCATAAATGATCTTATATCATACTACTTGCTGGGGCAGTCATGAGTAAAAAATAAAGCGCAATTTATCAATTTCAAGTTTTTATTTCTTACGAATATTTTCAACAATAACAAAAAAAAAAAACATTTCTACACTAGGAACAATGTACCATTCTTAGAAAAAAAAACTTAAGTACGAAGTAAAAACTTATCTATTACAACTTGCAGGTTGCTACGTTGCTCTGCCCGGAAGTGTCATCATGACAGTTACCGATTTGTCAAACTTTTGACTTACAATTAGTGTCAAAATTAATGTCAAATTCTGCAAAAGGTGCATGTGCTTTGAATTCCAGTATATTTTGGCCGTTGGCAAAAAATGAAACGAGAAAATAAAATTGTACTGAACCTAATATTACTAATGATATCTGCTGAAAGCAGGAATGCCAATAGGCCAAAATATACTACTCATCTTAAACATCACATTATTTTGACTGAAAAACCACGTCATCTCAATTCTCACTATTCACTCTTAAGTCAGTCAATTATAATTAACCGAAAAGACATCATGGCTCTTGTTTTGTCTTCAGAGAGACCAGCTGAATTCAAGCGGCTTCCACCGACTTCATGTGATCTCCTTAGACTTACAAAAGATTGGCGGTGAAAAACGCCGTGAAAGCTCAGTTGCGAGCAAGATATCTGGTGATCAGACAGTAAATATCTCTGGTGACATTTTCCGGCGACATTTACATATTGTATGACAAGGTATGATATTTACCTAAATCATTTAGGCCCTACCTAACTACAACAACCAGCTTATGACATTTAGGGCATTTATGACATTTTTAGCAAACAACTCCAAAGGTTTGTTATTTGTTGTTTTACCTAAAATTACGACACATTGTACAAAATAAAGCTAATTTTACAGTTGAGAAACAGTCGCACTACAGAACACACAGAAATAAAAACTTTACTAACAGACAACGGTTCTACAGTATTATCCCAATCATAACACTACAGTACTATCTGAATCATATCCAAGATCGGTTTCTGTGTTACAGCAGTCTACGTTTTTCCTAAACTTGCATTCTACATTTGGTCGGTTTCCACTATAATTGTACTTTTCCTTACATATTCTTTTATTTAATTGAGGTTTAGAGTCATTTTGTAGTTTTCTTTGTTTATATTCATCTAAAGAAATCTTTTTAGCATCCTCTTTTCTTTTGTTGTCTTGGCATGTGTTGTTTAGTTTTCTTTTGCCACATTTGACGAAATCTCTTTTTCTCATTGGTTTGCTTTCATTTCTTATTATGGATCTGGGATCTCCAGTTCGAAGAGCAATATTAGGAGTTGCAGACTGTAAATTTGGCATCACTTTGTCTAAAACTTTTTGGTATGTCGGTATAGGCAAGATTGGCGGTGAATAACCTTTTGCTGATTTTGTTTGCTGGATTGGAGGATTGTCTTTGTTGTTCATTGTTAATTTCAAAGTTTCAAACCTACCAGGCTTTTCTGACATGATTCCCACTTCTAACGTGTTTTCTTTTTTGTCTTCTCCAATAATTTTACCGGGATAAACTGCTTTAAAGTTACTTATATTTTCGTCAACAAACGACAACTTGTCTAATTCTCTTAACATTTCCGTCTTGGTTGCAACTACTTTACTGCTATCTTCAAGCGGAGTCATAAATTGAGGATTTGTTTTTTGTTCTACTTCAACCGTCCCATTTTTGGTATCAACATTGGTTTTAGCAGACATAGCGACTATGTTAATTCTCTTCACAAATCCATTAGTGTTTATTCCTATAATAGAATTGTTTTTAGTCTGTAGGGTATTAATTGAGTTTTGATGCTTTTGCAGACATTGCATTACTGATGCTGATGGGTGGTTTAAATAGGAATTATTCTTGGATTTAGCCACGTCCTCACTGCTTCTTGGCGAATTAGTAGTTGGAGGAGCTGAAGGTGGGGGTGGTGGGGGAGGCGCCATATTTTGTGGTAACCAACATTTTCTGTATAAGTTTTGCATTTTATAATTTGGTTGTTGAGCTAAATGAGTATGTGGAGGATGAAATTGGTTTGGAAAACCATTGGCTGGGCTTGGGAAGTTACTTGGAAGACTCTGTGAAGAAGCAGGTGGATAAAATATAGTAAAAGGTGGTCGAGAATCTCTGAATTGTGGCTGTGATTGAAGAATATTAATGCGTCTTTGAGAATGAGGAGCCATGGGTTGCTTAGGGGGTTCACGGAACTTCTCATACGGAAAGTTTGTGTAATTATTTGACTTTAAAATTATGGCCGATGCATAAGGGTTCTGTACTTGGACATTGTTATTATTGTTAGAAATATTGTCGTCACACATTTTATTAGGCAATGCATTATGGATAGGATAGTGAGACCCATAATAATTGGGGAAGCTCGTATTTTGATCGGAAAGATTGATATTATTGTTAGAAATATTGTTGCCACTCATATTAGGCAATGCATTATGCATGGGATAGTGAGACCCATAATTATTGGGTAAGTTGGTATTTTGATCGGTAGGATTGATATTCTTGTGAGAAAAATTGTTGTCAGTCATTTTATTAGGCAATGCATTATGGATGGGATAGTAAGTCCCATAATTATTGGGTAAATTGGTATTTTGATGGGAAGAATTGATATTATTGTTAGGAACATTGTTGTCATTCAATCTATTAGGCAATGCATTATGTATGGGATAGTGAGTCCCATAGTTATTCGGAATGTTGGTATTTTGATCGGACGGATTGATATTCTTGTTAGAAACATTGTTGTCACTCATTTTATTAGGCGCTGCATTATGGGTGCGATAGTGAGTCCCATAATTATTGGGGAAGTTGGAATTGACGGAAGGCATTGAACTTGATCCACTTGTAGGCGTAATGACTGTTGAAGTTAAGACGTTACTATTGGAGAGTGGATTGTTATTATTTTTGTTCGGTGCTTTAAGAGTAGAATTTGTTATAGGGAAGGAATCTATTTTTTGTTTATTCACATTTTGATGAGTCTCACGCAATAGATTCTGTTCATAAGCCTTATTCTGACTTGAAGGCATTGGAGCGTTTTGGATGTTATTTGTTCTAAAATTAGTCTTACCTTCATTATATTTTTTGGGAAGCCTTTCCGGCACAATCGATGATTTAACATGAATGTTACTGGCTACACTTGTGGTTTTATCTTGTATAATATTCGATTCTTTTTGTAAGGCTTGTTTATTAGAGGAATCAAGAGGCTTCGATTCTGGAACTTTTGAAATAACGTGTTTTGGTATCGGTGTTCTAATCGTAGCCTCATTCATTAAATTACAACTATTTAAATTAGGAAGTCTATCCACTATTTTCTTTACTATAATCGGCTCTTTAGGTGCGTTAGAATTAGTATTAGCTTCATTGCATTTATGAGGTATTTCGTGTTTAGGTTTCTTTGGGACAGTACTGCAGTGTAGGATTGGCGACTTTGGTTCATTTTTTGGTTTATCAGTCTTTTTACGAGGTTTCATATCAAGTTTATTTGCTATACTTTTTGTGACATTTTGTCTCCTTTGTTTCGTGCAATTTATTTCCTTGATGTCTACTTTTCTGTTATTTTTTTTTATCAAATGCCCAATCCAGGGATTGTGACAATTACTTTTAATTATAACTTGATCATTTTTATTTTGACTCGTTATTTTCACATCTTCCTCGTGTGATATTCCTTTTGTTGAAATATTTGTAAATTTTTCTTTAATAGTAATTTTGGAATCTTTTTTCTTTTCATCAAAGATGTTCAATTTATTTTCTTGATTTTTTAAAAGACTGGTATTTGACACTTTATTAACCATTTTACCTTCAGATGACTGATCGCTTGTTTTCTTTGTTTTCAAATTATCTATTATTTTTTCAGGTATTTTATTTGTTTTCAAATTATCTATTAATTTTTCAGATATTTTCTTGCTTTCAAACTTTACAGTAACATTTTGACAACTAGAAGATTTAACAATGATAGGGTTTTCTCCCAAATCCTTGTCGTTGTTACTTTTAAATTGAGTAGTATTACTTGCTCTTTCATCCTTAAGTATAAGTTGAGTGCCGATGATATGGCTAAGTGTTCTGTCAGCAGCACTAATAACCTTTTCATCAATCATCAAACATTTTTGATTTGCGTCTGCCTCTTCAACCATTTGTTTTCTGTCGATTATTACATCTAGAGTGGTGAGTTTTTGCAATTTTGGCGTAACTTTCATACCCACAAGTCCTTGATTACGTTTGAAATCAACTTTAACCATATTTTTTATACTCAATGCTCTTTGTAACTCCGTATCATTTTTATGACTCTTCACAATTGATTTGTAATTTTGATCATAGTCAATGGTTTCATTAATTGTAATATCATGTACTTCCACTATAACACAATCATCCGAATCGTCCACTACACCTTCTACATCTATTTCATTTTCACTGTCACTATGTTCAGTTTTATTAATTTTTTGCATTATTTGTTGAGTATACTTTCTAAAGTACCACGGAAATTTTCCACAGTCCACTAATTTTACCGATAATGAAGAAATATCACACTCACTGGTTGGGCTGCTTTGCAAAGTTTGTATAAGCTCATTATTGGGTCCTCCGAGTGTAGAATTTTGTATTGGTTGACAAAATTCATTTTTGGCAAACTGTTCTAGCGTCCAACAGCTTTCTGTGTCTCTTCTTATATCTGGTGAAAAAAAAAGAAAATTTATATTTTTCCGTTCGTATCACCAACTCGATCCGTGATTAAATTTAACGTATTTGATTTGTGACGTGATTGATCACTTTTATCTATAACTTTATGCTCCTACTATACAGTGCGTATCTGAAAAGAACTGGCCAACTGCGAGTCGCTTATGCCTATAAAATATGCTTTAGAATGTTATGCTTAATCATAATTATGATAAGAGAAATTATGCTAATAAATTAAGCGTAAGCTGTTATGCATAAATAATGTTATAGTGTGGCCATTAGTGCTGTGCACTCCCTGAGGTATGCGCGGCGAGGTGGGAGGCGAAGAAAAAAGTGCATGAGTTCACATGAGATCGATGCATGTCGGACAGATCTTACGATATCAGTTTGCATTTCTAAGGCAAGACTTGTGGCGGGACGATGGTCGGAGGCTACCTATCTGTAATATATTATACTTACTTAGTTGATTAAAATGTAACCCAAATAAACTCATATTTTATTAAAAATATGCAGGTGATAAATAAGAACTAAACTTATAATTCAAAGCAGGACTTGTTTTATTGAACATTTTTTTATATTTACATACAATTATATATTCTAACGAACGTTATTCTGACATAGAGTCTGTTTCAACTTCATCTTCCATTTCGTCATCATCTTCCACTTCGCCACCGGAACTTGAATCAGAATCTTGCAAATTTATTATCAATGAATCGATAACATTATCGAACCTACTAACGCTCCAGTAATCATTTTTATTTTTCTGGACATGATCGTCGCATCTCTGCCATTTTTTCGCCGTGAATTCCGAAAACAATTTATCCAATAAGATTATCTTTTTGTCTAGAGAAGTATTAATATAGTTTTGGGCTATGTTGTTTTTAATATCAGCCCAGACCAACTCAATTGGATTTAAATCTGGGTGGTACGGAGGTAAACGCAGAACAGTGTGTCCACTGGCTTTCAGGAGTTCGTCAATTCTATACACGGGTTCTTTTTGTGTATTTTGTATAAGAAGTAGCAGTTGAGCCTTTGTCATGGTTCTTGAAAATTCTACATTATGGCGTAGCAACCAGTTCTGCATTTCATTTTTGAGGCTTGATATAGTTGGTTTCTTCTCAACCTGAACGCTGTGGTAAGACGCGTTTTCCATTACAACCACAGAATTCGGCAGCAACTTATCTTTTAACTTTTCATCTACCCACTTATAAAAAGTAGGTCCGCTCATATCTCCATGATAGTCACCGGTTCTAGCATCTGATTTGAATATAGTCAATGCATCATCATGTTCTGTAATTTTTGATTTGTGTAAGATATTTTTTCCGCCATACTGTAATATTAGGCTGCTCTATAAGGAGATGTCTCTTTGATTTGCATTTTTTGAAACGGTAGCCCATTTTGTGTAAAAGCTGTCTTAAATATTCCCGTCCACAATTCAATATGCCATCCTGTCTCAAACTTGATAGTAACTTACGGACACTTGGTATTTTTTTTCCAACTTCGTAAAACTGATGAATTTTTCTTCTGATAACTCCAAGGTCAAAATCATCCACAACGTGTTTTTTCTTTACAACTTTTGGTTTTTTTGGCGATCGAAATTTTTGTTGGCTTGAATTTTCAGTTGATAAATAACCCACAGAAATCACATTATGCACGGTTCTTTTGCTGTACCCCGTAGCCTCCGCAACGATTTTGGCAATATTCATATCATTTTTAAATTTAAAGCTTTCTTTGTCTGCTTTTCTTTTCTTAAAATATTCAGCCACCTTAAAAATGACAGGCTTCATATAAAAGAAAGAAAGAAAGAAAGAATAGTATTTATTTAGCACATACATGAAACACGCACGGTACATAAAAATAAATAATGGTAAGTAAGCCAAAAACTAAGTGTGTGTCTCACGGCTGCACTAAAAAGGTTCATTTCAGCGATATGTCAGACAGCCTGAGACTGTCTGACGCTGGTTTTCTAATGAACCCTAAGGATGAGTGGCGGTTCATTCATATCATATATAAGAAAATAATCAAAATAAAGTACATAAAGAAATAAACAGATAGGTATAATGAATATCGAGCAATTATACTAGAAATAAAGACAAAGTTAGGAAGATATTAAAAGAATGTGTATGATAGTGTTTGTTTGTACGTGTATTACTCATAAATAAATACCTTGTTTCCCACCGTTCGGAAACAAAACGAACTATTTGTTAACAATAACAAAAAAAAACCTGTTTCTGCCATATTTATATCCGGGCAGGGTGTTACACAATTGCGACGGCACATGGGCGACGCGCACATGGGCGACGCGAACAACACAGCAGGACACAACAGAAGAGGCACAACACAAGGAAAAACACCTATCGTGTACAATGCAGACTACCCGCAAAGCCATAATACATACAATATGTTTTAGATAGGTAGTAGTGTTTTTGTTTTATATAATGGAAACGTTTAGGTTTACCATATCCTGTTTTCGTTGTGCATCCATCAAATACTGCCGTAAACGCGTTCTGAACGTATGGACGGTTCCTAATACCCGCAATGGTGGTGGAATATTATTCCACACCTTAGATGCAGCGTATCGGAAACTGCCTCTGAAGGCTGCTGTTCTATGCGGCTGTGTTGATAGTTGTTGCGCGCAAAGCCTGGCCGCGCACTCACGTTTACTAGCCATCCAACTTAGTTTGACGTATAGATACCTCGGCTTCTTAAATTTGATGACACCAAAAAGAAGACAGGCTAGATGTAACTTACGCCTCGACTTCATTTTAAGGATAGCGTGTGTGTTTAGAAAGGGGGTGACGTGACTTCTAGGGGGAACCGAATAACAGAAGCGAGCACAAGCGTTTTGGATTCTCTGTATAAGCTTTTCGGTACGAGCCAGCAAGCGCGGGCCGTAAACAGTATCAGCGTAATTTAATTTAGACAAGACTAGTGTTTCAACTAGCTGCTCGCGAAGCTTTTCGGACAAGAAGGGTCTCATTTTGTACAGCAGCCTCAGGCGAAAGAAGCAGTTTTTCACAGAATCAGCAATGTGCTTCTCAAATCTAAGGCTACCGTCTATCCTTAATCCAAGATTCCGCGCCTCTTCTACTCGCTCAATAGGCTCACCCATAAGAGTCAAACTCAGACTTGCCGGTAGCCGCCTTAACTGCTGCCTCGTACCAAACAGCATGTATTTGGTTTTTAAAGGGTTTAATGCCAAACAGTTCTCATCTGACCAGGCGGAGATCCTTTCTAGGTCTTCATTTAGGTCCCTTATAGCTGTGACATAATCATCGGGTCTGAAGGACAGATATAGTTGCACATCGTCGGCATAAATGTGATACTTGCATTTCTGAAGGCACTTTATAATATCCGCACAGTACAGTATAAAAATAATCGGACCCAAAATTGATCCCTGGGGAACTCCTCTTTCTACAGAAGAGAGAGCTGAGGTCAAGGTAGTACCATCCGGCAAACGTAATTCTACGAGTTGCTTTCTGTCACTGAGGTAGCTATGGAACCACTGGATTGCATTGTCGTCAAAACCGTAGTATTTTAACTTTGAGAGTAACAGTGGGACATTAATACAATCAAAGGCACGGGAAAAGTCTAGTAGCACCATCAGTGAACACATACCCTTATCTTGGGCCGCTAGAATGTTATCAGTAACATCCAGCAACGCCGTAGAAGTACTCCGCTGTTTCCTGAAACCGGATTGTAGGTCCGGTAATATTTCGTTCTCTTCTAAAAAACGAGTTAGTTGACGGCACACTACCCTCTCCATTACCTTTGATAGACAAGGCAAAATACTTATAGGCCGCAAGTCTTTTACTTCTACAGGGTTTGGCTTCTTAGGTAGGGGTCTCACTGTGGCAATTTTCCACTGGTATGGAAACTTAGCTGACCATAAAGAGTAATTTATAATGTAAGTTATAATTGCCAAGGTATGTGGCAGAGTTAGCGTAAGCATGTCCAATGTTATGTTGTCATACCCTTCTGCATTAGACTTTACCTCAGTAATTATGCGGGATATGTCATTTTCGTTCACTGGAGCGAGTGTAAAAATAGCTTCACTGTATTTGTGGGACTCATAAAATGACATAAGTGACGCGCTAGCTACCGGGTTACCAGGGACTTTTAAAAAAGTGTTGTTAATCAGGTCTGGGTTCCTAAAGTGTGAGGGAAGGTCATGTCCTTGCTTTGTAGGTGCGTATGTGGATTTGATGTTCTTCCAAAGCAATTTTGGATTATTTATCTTGTTGTTTATATTGTGCCTAAAGTATGCAGTTTTTTCGTAAAACAAGGAACTTTGCACTAAAGCTTTTAACTGTTTATAGTAAAGTTTTTTATTATCATCTTTAGTCGCCCTATATTTAGCTAATGCGTTATCTCTTAACCTCATCATAAGTTTAATATTGTCCGTAATCCAAGGATACGTTACTTCCCTAATTGTGCAAGTTTTAATCGGAGCATGGACGTCAAACAATTGTATTATACAGTTATTAAAACTTTCAACCATGTCATTAATATCGGCTAGGTCACAAATACGCTCTATGTTTAATGCCAACAAATCCGTATAAAAACTATCCCTGCAAATATCTCTTATCGGCCTAAATCTGGTTACAAATGGGATAAATCTCTCCCGCTTTACGTGGAATTCGCTGACTATAATGGAGTGGCCTGTAATCGAACCGAAGGCCTCCACTGTCGTGTATCTTGGCCTAAGGTCTGTACACAATAGGTCGATCAGAGTCTCACTCGTATCAGTGAAGTGAGTCGGCATCGTAACTAGCTGAGCGAGACTTAGGTAATTTAAAAATTCCTGAACCTTTTTGGCTTTAGTTTCCCTAATGTTGAGCATGTTCACGTTAAAATCGCCGAGCAAAATATAGTGGTCACAGTCACCTATTGTTGTCAAAGTATTCGTGATGGCATCCAGGAACAGATCAATGTCAAACCAAGGTGGCCGGTACGCTGTACCAATGGCAATCTTTTTCCCACTAAGTGAGATTATTAACCACATTTGTTCGACAGAATCGAACCCGGATTCGACCGTGCCAGTAACGATACGCGCGCTCAAGCCACGGCGAAGATAAAACCCAACGCCCCCACCACGGCCCGCGCGAACTGCTGTCGGCCGCGGCGTGTGACGCAGTCGGTAGCCGGGCACGAGCGGCGCGCGTCCCTCCTCGCCCGGCCGAAGCCAAGTCTCGTTTAGAGCCAAAACATCGAAACCATGCTTGTCCATTGCACAAATCAGATCATCATGGCCTGTACCCAGAGAACCCACGTTCAGAAAGCCAACCTTAAAATATTTCCCATTTTTAGGCATCATGTCTGTAGTGCGTTATTACTGGGATAGTAAGCATTTGATGTGTCTCGACCGTCACTACGTAATTATCTAAACTCAATTCAGTAGTAATGTTTATAGTACGTAAAATAGTTTTATAGCCATGTGTAAATAGTGAATAGTTAGTAAGAAAGTTAATTATTTTTTTGGTATATAGGAATGTAAATAGGTTAGACAAAAAAACTGAATGTATAGTGTAGTAGTAAATAAATAGTATGATAAGAATAATATGAAGTAACCGGTTTACGAGCCCCGAGAGTTTCGCTGCCGTGACACAAACATTAGCTACAGATAACAAAATACGGTCAACAAATACACATATTTCAATTAAAAGTACACCCAACTGATTATAAAAAATCCGCTTAACATATTTAGAAGGTATAACCCCAACAATATTATGAAAAACTACAACAAAAAAATAAAAATAAAAATAATAAACAAAAAAAAACAAAACATTAGCTACAGTTAACAAAACACGATCAACAAATATAGATGCTTTAATTAAAATAGCGGCACACGGTACACCCAATTGATTATAAAAAAACCGCTTAACATATTTAGTATGTATAACCCTAACAAAGGTATAAAAAACAAAAACAAAAAAAAATTTAAAAATATACAGAAAAAACAAAACATTATCAATTCTAATTAATGATTTTTCCATCGCTACTTTGTGTCGTATGGAATATGCGCTGTAGGTCAGCCTCACAACGAATGTGACTAATGGAGTCGCCGGGCTTGTACCGGGCAAGAATACGGCCGCGCTTCGACCACACAAATTGCCAACCGAGGCGACTGCCGGCCTCACGGGCGCTCCGAAACAACTCTCGATTTACTTTAGTGAGGCGCTCGAGATAACGCACGACCCATCTTTGAATATTTATCTCATGTGCGTCTGACATAGACAGTCCGATACAGATAACACTGGTTCACCCTTGTTTGGTCGAACAATGTTTCGTCGAAAATCACTTCGGCGAATTTTAGTTGCAATAAAGTCATTTCGTAGAATTATCCATTTGACCGAATAATTCATTGGTAAATTTTTATTTAGCATAATTATTTATTTGAACTAATTTCATTTAAACAAATTTCATTTCACCGAATTTTCAAATGCACTAATTTTATTTAAACTAATGTTTCACTAGACTAATAATGATTTAGTCGAAAGATCGTATCGAATATTTAGTTCATTAATAATTCGTTTCTTTTCATCGTCTATAAACTAACATTGTTCCTTCACCTATCGAATTAACGCGCGCGCCGTACTTCTAACGCCATCTAGTAGATGTACTACTCTGTCAAGAAAGTACCGGGAAAAGATCAATAATACACAAAATGTCTGTTATTCATCCAAATTTATTTTATCACCTTCAAAGTGTGCTCCTTTAGAAACGATACACTTGCCGCCAACGAATAATCCATTCATCAAAACATTTTTTAAACGCTGCTTCCGGAATTGAGTTGAGTTCTCGCCGCGAATTCTCCTTTATGTCTTCTATCGATTGAAAACGGTTCAGTTGGAAGGCGCCACTCCGAAGCTTGTTGACTAGTTTGCATGTCAAACTCGTAAACCCACGTCTCGTCACCAGTAACAATGCGTTTCATGAATGTTGGGTCCGAACTGAGTCGTTCTAGCATGTCCTCAGCGACTTTCATGCGATTGAGTTTTTGGAGAAAATTCAGATCTTTTGGGACTAGCCGAGCAGCAACATGTTTCATAAATGATTAGTTAAAATGGTACGGATCGACTCGTGAGATACAGAAAGTTCGGCGGCTATCTCTCTCAGAGTTGAATGGGGATTTTCACTCACTATTTCCTTCACTTTTGCGATGTTAACTTCAGTTGCAGACGTTGACGGCCTACCAGAGCGAGGCAAATCTTCCATCACATCTCGACCGCTTTTGAACGCTTTGAACCACTCATAAGCACGAGTTTTTGATAAAGTCGATTCACCGTAAGCCTTCTGTAACATTTTCAGTGACTCCGAACACGAAATTCCATTGGCGATGCAAAATTTAAGACAAACTCTTTGTTCGATATTTTTGTCCATTATGAAATTCGCAATACACACTACATATGATATTACTAAAACCAGCACTGTATTTAATATAAATAACAGATGCAACTCAAACTCCGCGCCAAAATGGAAAACAGTTGTGCCAATCTAACAACTACAAAAAAAACAAAAAATTGAATTTGGAACCATAAACAAATCATCCATTCCCGATACTTTTTTGACTGAATGTAAGTGGAACAAAATTGAGATTTACTATAATCGTAAATATGAAGGTATTACCAAGAAAAATGCATCATGCAGGTTGTCATTGTCATGCACTAGAACGATTTGTGTCTCATCATAAGTCATAACTAAGTAAACATTGTTTATTTATTTTTTTAATTGTTTAGTCGAGGTAATTAAAATTGTTTCGAAATGTGCAGCATATTCCTTAGCAAGAGGTGGTATGAAGCTAAATATAGATGGGTTTTCGTTCAACAAAAATAAGGAAGTGGTGAATAAATACTATTGGTCCTGTGAACAACGAAATAAGGATAAGTGTTCGTCGCGTGCTATAACTATACGCGACACAGATAATGATCAACATACAGTGTTAAGCCACGGCGAACATAATCACGAACTCAGTGCATGTAAATTACTAATTTCAAGTGTAATACGTGAATTAAAAGAAGAATCACTTAAGAACAACCGTTTAAAACCATGTCAGATTTTGCAAACAGTCTTAAAAAGTACAGATTCAGATATTGCGTCACAGTTACCAACGACCAGTGCGTTAAAGCAAATAATTTACAGAGAAAAGCGTAAAAATAAGCCTGTGTTTGTTGAACCAAACGATATATATTTTGATATTAACAATGATTATCTTAAATTAGAAAAAGGAAACTTAGTAATTAAGGATGAAATATTTAATGATAATAAGAGAGTAATTCTTTTATCAACAAAGAAATTGATGACTCAATTAGGACAAAGCATGATGTGGTATATGGATGGTACCTTTAAGTCTGTACCAGAATTATTTTTACAATTGTATACAATTCATTCTAGGATTTTGAATGAACATAGGTCCACCGTGCCGTTAGTATTTGTGTTGTGCACTAATTAGGACAAAACAACGTACAATAAAATATTCGACTTAATAAATGAGTATATTGTTATAAACGTGAAATATTGTATGATGGACTTCGAAATTAGGTACTGCAATTCAATGTGCACGACAAAATTTGGAAAATATTATGGTTAAATGCTGTTCATTCCAATTTGGACAAATTATTTATAGGAAGATTCAATCAAGTGGCCTTGCAAAACTGTACGGAACGGATTACAGCTTCAGCTTGGAAATTAAGTGTCTCATGGCTTTGTCTTTCCTACCACATTCAACAATACCACAGTACTTCAAAGTTTGGGAAGAGAATTGCTCAGAAAAAAGTGCATTAATTGCCAAATGGTTTGCGGAAAATTATGTCGTAGGAAAGAATGGTAAACCCCCCAGTTTGCACCTAGCTTATGGAGTTGTCATGATTTGAACCATTTAAAATTGCCACGCACACAAAATAATGTGGAAGCGTGGCACCACAGGTTAAATAGTATAGTCGATAAAAGAAGCCCCGAATTTTATGAATTGTCTACTATACTGCTTGCCGAAATGAATATAGTTGAAGGAAAAATACAGTGTATTTTAAATGGAGAACCTAGTGCAAAGCAGAAGATTTGTACTAATAAAAATGACAATATTGAGACCATATTGCGCAATTTAGAAATGTATACAGAACTGGATTTACTAAAAGCAATTGCAAGTAATTTAAGATTACTTTTAACTGTTTTCTAGTTCAAAATAAATAACTTTCAAATATTTACAATGTATTTTTTTCTGCATTACTTTACACCAATTGAATATTCGATAAAATACATGTTATACCATCTGAACATTACATCAAATGAACATTATACCTTTTGATCATTAGCACAAATGTTGTTATAGCAAATAAATATTCGACGAACTGAAAATTCTGTCAAACGATATTATACTAAGTGATGATTTTCTTAAACGTTGTTCGATTTAGTAATATTGTATCAAACGTTGTTCGACCAAACAAGGGTGAACCATTTTTTACTCTGTAGGTAGTGTTTTGTTTTTGGAAGACATTCTTTTTTTGTAAAAAAGTTTTTTTTTTATCTTATATTGCATTGCCATTCAAAGTGGCAATGCTGTCAGTCTTCTGGGCACGTTTCCGGATGACAGCGATGCGGAGGAATTTTTCGACGCCTGATCGTATTTGGTTTTGTATATTCATAATGTATACTATATAGTTATTTTTATTAGTTATTTTGGAATATGTTTTAATAAAAAATCAATAAATAATTCTTATATTTACTTGTTTATGACTGTACTTTTGCCACAATTTTTGTTTTTAGGACGTTCTGGTATCCTAATACCCTTGCAACGAACCTAAACCTGAACGAGCTGTTCGCAAAGGAAGGTCCTTTGCGAACAGCTCTGCTAGTAGTGGTAGTAGTGGGTTCTGCTAGTAGGATGTTTTGAAACGGACGCCTAGATTAGTATTGACTGCACTATTTTCATACTACCTATGTAAAATAAACTTCAATAAACTCCCAAGAGTTACAATGGGTGTCACCACGTTGGTATTTGGGTATTAACAAGTCATGCGCACAGCTAAAGTGTGGAACTCTCAGCCAGCGTCTATGTTTCCGTCCACATAATATAAACCGTCTGCCTTCAAAGCAAGAGTGAACAGGCATCTTCTGCGCACGTTCGTTCCATCATAAACCTCATTCATCGCTTTCCATCAGGCGCGATTGTGGTCAAGAGCAAGATTTCTTAAAAAAAAGTGCCGCTCGTCTGTGTGAGCCCTTAGCTCATACAGACGAGCGGCACTTTGATAACGGCAGATACCACTGCAGCGTGCCACCTGCCAGTGCTATCGAGTGGTGGTGGCGACGCGACGTGTGGTGACGGGAGGCGACGCGACGGGAGGCGTCGGGAGGTGACTGGAGGCGACGCGACGGGAGGTGACGGGAGGTGACTGGAGGCGACGCGACGGGAGGTGACGGGAGATGACTGGAGGCGACGCGACGGGAGGTGACGGGAGGTGACTGGAGGCGACGCGACGGGAGGTGACGGGAGGTGACTGGAGGCGACGCGACGGGAGGTGACGGGAGGTGACTGGAGGCGACGCGACGGGAGGTGACGGGAGGTGACGGGAGGCGACGCGACGGGAGGTGACGGGAGGTGACTGGAGGCGACGCGACGGGAGGTGACGGGAGGTGACGGGAGGCGACGCGACGGGAGGTGACGGGAGGTGACGCGACGGGAGGTGACGGGAGGTGACGGGAGGCGACGCGACGGGAGGCGACGCGACGGGAGGTGACAGGAGGCGACGCGACGGGAGGTGACGGGAGGCGACGCGACGGGAGGTGACGGGAGGCGACGCGACGGGAGGTGACGGGAGGCGACGCGACGGGAGGTGACGGGAGGCGACGCGACGGGAGGTGACGGGAGGCGACGCGACGGGAGGTGACGGGAGGCGACGCGACGGGAGGTGACGGGAGGCGACGCGACGGGAGGTGACGGGAGGCGACGCGACGGGAGGTGACGGGAGGCGACGCGACGGGAGTTGACGGGAGGCGACGCGACGGGAGTTGACGGGAGGCGACGCGACGGGAGGTGACGGGAGGCGACGCGACGGGAGGTGACGGGAGGCGACGCGACGGGAGGTGACGGGAGGCGACGCGACGGGAGGTGACGGGAGGCGACGCGACGGGAGGTGACGGGAGGCGACGCGACGGGAGGTGACGGGAGGTGACGCGACCGGAGGCGACGCGACGGGAGGCGACGCGACGGGAGGGGACGGGAGGTGACGGTAGGCGACGCGACGGGATGTGACGCGACGGGAGGCGACGGGAGGTGACGGGAGGTGACGGGAGGCGAAGGGAGGCGACGCGACGGGAGGTGACGGGAGGCGACGCGACTGGAGGTGACGGGAGGCGACGCAACGGGAGGTGACGGCAGGCGACGCAACGGGAGGTGACGGCAGGCGTTGTCACTTCTCGGCAGCGGCTGGCACTTTGCCCTAAAGGGTCGCCGTCGACCATGTTTTGAGATTCCTTTCCATTTAAAAGACAATTCATGGGTTTCTTCTTAGTGGCCCGACATCATGTGTAGTTTAAAAAAAAAAATTTTTGTTAATTAAGTATACATGGTAATATTTGTGTCACTACGAATAGCGATAGTGACTAGAGATTCCATTGGTACTAAAAAGTCTCATGCGGTATTTGTGCTCAGCATGACAGTTTTGGCTATCATAGTCAACATAGTCTGAATTGTCATTGGCTGTCCATTTCTGTAAGTACACGATGTCACTCAGACTCATTTTTGTAAGTAAAACAGAAAGTTTTGACACTGCGGTCTCCAATAGTGGTCGTTAAAGCCAAGACTCATGCGCAATATGTGCTAAGCATGACAACTTCGGCTATCTCACCACCACCTGCCTAGCCTTTTCCCAACTATATTGGGGTCGGCTTCCAGTCAAGCCGGATTTAGCTGAATACCAGTATTTTACGAGGAGCGGCTGCCTACCAGACCTCCACAACCCATTAACTGGGTAACACGGTACTTCATGGCAAGACTGGAGTCAGATTTACTGGCTTCTGACTATCCGTAACGACAGCCAGACATCTACAAATGACAGCCAGGACCAACAGCTTAACGTGCTTTCCGAGGCACGGAGGAAACTCTGTATGTTAAGATGGTCACCCATCCACAGACCAACCTAGGCAAGCGTTGTTTAACCTTGAAGATCGACCCGTGCGGCCGATATTATCTAGCCACGAGCTCCTCAGCTTCGGCTACCTATCATAGCCATATTCTGAATTGACATGGGCTAGCACTTATTATGCGCAAACTATGACAGACACCATCAACTTCCTGCCCTTATCCCATGTTACTTGGGGTCGGTGCAACACTTTTTTTTTCCACTCTGCTCTATCTGCCGTCAAACTCCTTTTCCCTCCCTTTTCTTTCATATCATCCATCTTTTCTTTGGCCTTGCTCTCCCTCTCTATCCATCTTTATTTATATTCATTACTCTTTTCATTACATGTATTTCATCCCTCCTCTTCACATGACCATACCAAGACAAGCGATTCCCTTTTAACTTTTCAGTCACTGGCGCCACTTTTATACTACCTCTAATGTACTTATTTCTCACTTTACCCATTCTAGTTACTCCATACATACATCTCAACATTCTCATCTCCGCTACATGCAATCTGTTTTCATCCGTCTTTTTCACAGCCCAATATTCTGATCCATACATTACGACAGGTCTTATCACAGACTTGTAGATTTTGCCTTTCAACTTAAGGGGCATCCGTAGGTCGCAAGTTCACCCAGTGACCTGTCGCCATTTTATCCATCCTGAGTTGATCCGGTGCGTTACGTCTCGGTCTATATCGCCATCCCCCTGGACAAGCGACCCGAGGTACCGAAAGTCAGAGCAGAAAGTTTTGGCCCTGCGGTCTCCAACAGTGCAAGTAAGGCACTTTGAAGATCCATGCTTGAAAATTTGTACTTGGGCGCCTATGGTGTAAAGTGCTTTAAGTTTCAACATAATTACCATGTGCGTGGGGCTGACTGCCAAAGTAAACAGCATTGATGTTACTGTCGAACAGTCTGATCGGGTCCTCGCAGTTCTCATCATCCGTGTCTTCACTCAAATGAGACTTCATTCTGAAGCTACCTGTCAACAAAAGAAACCTACTTTTATTTTAAAGTTTAACAGCTCAGAAATGTAGATAGCTGTGCTGCAGCCGTGAAGGCGGCTTAGTGGAATCTTAGGCGGTATCTTCCGCTTAGGCGAAGTGATCTTGAAGTGAGTTGTTATTGCACTTAAGAGCGCAGCAACGAGCTTTCATTTCCTCGGTGCCCCCTAAAGCTAAGTATTGAGTGCACTCGTAAAGTTCATTCCAAATTTCGGCGAGATTTCTACGCAATAGCACACCTGCTTCCCTTCCAACACGCAGCAACGCTGCATTGCACATCAGTGGTACAAAACAAACAGGCATCGTAGGCTCATTATTAAACGAAACACCATCCTGTGTTAGGTCAGTTCAAGGTGAAAATATTACCGCTGAAGTGCGGTAAAATACATTCGACCGCACTTCAGCGGTAATATTTTCACCTTGAATATTTACTAACCTAGACACGATATATTTAGTAACTGTAACTGTTCTAATGAATTTCATGCCAGGGTTTTTATTTACTCGGTATAACAGTGATAATAAAACAATTTAAACAAAGATTGCGTTAAAAATAGAAGGGTACTATTTCAGAACTGTCGAACGTCAATTTAGAGATTCCTAGTGTAAGACTGCCTGTCCATTGTAGAGGAGAGGAGCGGAGCGGAGTGGAGCTGTGCCAATATTAACTCTGCTCTGCTTCAGTAGATAGGGATTTGAGACCTAGTTTATACTTAACCGGGAAGCGGCGCGAGGCAGTGGAGCGGAGACGTGGATAAGAAGCAGAGCGGGGAAGCGGAAAATACGGCTTCACACAAATAATCCGTCGCATGAACTCTAACTAGCTCCCCGCACGGTGCGTAACTACGCTCCGCACTACCTCGCTCGACATCGATGGACAGGCATAGCTAGCAACTCCGCTCCGCTCCACTACCTCGCTTCACGCCAATTGACAGTTACCTAATACGATAAAAACATTAAACAATTGATTCATTAATAGCTAAAATAACATGACATTTTGACGTTTTAAATGTGTGTACATAACACAGCAAAGCAATGTTAACAAATTACATTTCTTTCTTATATTTTCTTTCTTTCAATGACTCAACCGAAAGAGGCCCGACCTAAAAATCGAACCCGGAACACCGAGTCCCAGCAGTGACAGTTGCGATCACGAGACCATCGATAACCTACACTAACAACGCCCTAAAGGTAAATCAACAAATATCACTGCCGTGCCCGGGACGTGGACGGTCCATGGTCTGTCTGTCAGGTCAAAAAAATATCGGTGCGTACATTTTATATGAACCTTGGGCGGGTAGTCTCGACATAATTACCGATCGCCTACCGACTGAAATAAGGCCGCCCCCCTCGGCCTGGGCCTACTCAGTCAATCTCAAACGCGATCCAGATCAGATCATTGATTTTGATTGCGGATCGCGTTCCGAGAATACGCGTTCCGAGAATACGCGTTCTGGGTACGGGCGGCCTTGCCGAATTCAGTCGGTAGGCAATCGGTAACTATGCGTAGACTATCCACCCTGGGCGTGTCAGATTGTTTTACGGACCACGGCCCGGACACGTGCCGGGCACGCGCCGTATATGTGTGGATCAACCTTCAATTAGTAACTAAAACATTATTTCACTCTTTGATTATCAAATATTATTTATTTATTAAAACTTGATGCACTAGTAAAAATACTGTACAAAGGCGGACTTAATGCCTTAGGCATTTTCTACCAGTCGACCTTCAATCAATCTCCAATCAATCTTCTTCGTCAATTGGCACATAAAGTGTACCTACGACCGTACCAGCCTATGACCTAACTCGTCAGTCAGTTGCAAAATCTCCAAACTACTACAGGTTTGCTTTCGATTAGTTTTTCAAAGTCGACACCTTTATAACACACTAACATTTTCACCAATACTTTTTTGACCTTTATAAAAGACTTAACAATACTATCACTGAAACTAGATTCACGCTGAAAACCGTAACAAAAAATCACTGTCTTTCAAAAATCTCGAAACTGCAAGATGGCTTTTTAACACTATGGCCGTTCTTTATCGTGGTATGATATCAACTGCCATCATCGTCTCCCAAATATTTCAAATCATCTTGCCCATACCATATTCCCATAGTTTTGCACAAAAGATAAATTGCCTTCTTTTGTTTCGCCTTTAGAGTTAAAATATGTTTGCCAGATGTGGCGCCTTTTCGAAATTTCTATCGGTATTTTTTCTTATTTTTTTATTGTTTCAAGAAGTATACGTTTAGTTTTATAATTGTGTTCAAAAATCCCACGTGTTGTTTACTGTTAAGGTAAAAATGGTTCGAAATATTTTTGAAAAGTAACTCCGTATACTGATTGACTTAAATATTATGTAGACTAGTTGATCCGCGCAACTTCGTCTGCGTCACAGTTTTCATTACTGCTCCGCTCCTATTGGTCTTAGCGTGATGATATATAGCCTATAGCTTTCCTCGATAAATGGGCTATCTAACACTGAATGAATTTTTCAAATCGAACCAGTAGTTCCTGAGATTAGCGCGTTCAAGTAAACAAACAAACAAACTCTTCAGCTTTATATATTAGTATAGATATAGATTATTTAAAACCAGGAAGTAGGGAATTAAACCAGGAAATTAAACCGGAAAATAAAAATAATGGTTCAAGATACCAAATCCTTCATCCTACAAATATTATTAATGCGAAAGTTTGTTACGATGGATGAATGGATGTTCGTTGTTCTTTCACGTCATAACGTCAGAAAGGATCTTCATGAAATTTAGCACACAGGTAGATTATAGTCTGGAATAACTAATAAAACATAGCCTATTTATACCTCGGGAGTATGTTCCCTAAGGACCACGCGAGTGAAGCCGCTTGCAGAAGCTAGTAGTAATATTTATTTACGTGAATAGCTTAAACCTCTTTTTCTAAACAGAACGGTGCAATTTTAAATGTTTTACATAATTTTATTCGACCTATTGGTTTAAAAGTGATCGATTCGACCAAATAAATAGGAACTTTTACCACTCAATTGCGGCAATTTCAATATTATCGCATAAGGATATTCGCTTATGATCTTAGTTTTAAAACGAAAGTGAACGTGAGGTTACCGTCCCTGTTCATCGTCATTGCTCGTAACAGACGTCATGTTATCAGCTCAGCGTGTATGGCACTGTGGCTGCGGGCGAGGGTCTCAAACGAGGCGTATCAGATCAGACGGGAACTTCACTAGAAAGGGGATGAACTAGGTTATAACTTATAACTTATCTATGTCTATCTATATTCTATTCTATACTAATATATAAAACTGAAGAGTTTGTTTGTTTGTTTACTTGAACGCGCTAATCTCAGGAACTACTGGTTCGATTTGAAAAATTCTTTCACTGTTAGATAGCCCATTTATCGAGGAAGGCTATAGACTATATCATCACGCTAAGACCAATAGGACCGCTCCTATTAGTCATGCAGTAATGAAAATTGTGACGCAGACGAAGTTGCGCGGGTCAATTAGTAACTCAAAGGCATAATATATACATGGTCTCTAATTTATGCTTCCTAAAAGCTTTAGCATAAACCGCCTTACCTACACCGCTGCACAGCAAACTAAAGGAAAGCGCAAATTTTTAACAAATCCGACTTCAGCCTAGCAGATGGTTGAAATAAGATGGGTGGGTCATAAACCATTCATCTTCAGGAACCAATTACGTAGAGACTTGCCCAGCGGTCATTGTGAACGTCGCTTTTTTATTAAAAAAATCTAAATAGGTACGAGTCAACTAAACTAACAGCCATACTCATTAGGAGGAAATGCTGGCGGCGAGACTTTGTATGTAAAAAGCCATAATTCGACGTTTGGCTCTCGACTGTGTTCGCCTCCAGTAAAAGACCGATTTGAGAGATATTTCACAAACTGAATAATAAGGATATATACTATGTCCCTATGATTTCCTTAAAATATGCGCAGTATTCTATTGCAAATATCGTAAAGGTAAAACGAATGGACCTAACTTCGGTTTATTTTCGTAAATATTTTTTTTATATTTGCGCAGCAATTTATAAGAATTCAACATTTTTTATAAAGGAGAATGGGCAAAATCGTACGGCACTTGGTCTATCAGCGGCCAGGAACATTTTTTTTTTTTTTGGTTTAATATCACCCTACAATAACGGGTTCAAGAAGTTTTATATCTGTAGTGTCATTATTAATGGAACTAAATACATTTTTATTTTAGATATGTAAGCCTGTGATTTAGCGTATTAATTACTAAGATTTAGTCTTAAAAATAAGGAAATAAAATAAAATGACTTGTTTACTTCAATACATTTATTTTACATACATTTACATACATAAACTCACGCCCTTTTCCCATGGGGGTAGGCAGAAACCACAGAACGCCACTTGCTACGATCCTTACATACTCCTTTTGCCTCGTCCACATTCATACATTTAATTTTAATGTACAATAATAGCACTGAGTTCTGATGCCGGTAATAAAATATCCTCGTCTTGATGTCTAGCCCATGCCAGATACCACACTACACACATAACGTGTGCGCAACAACCGATTGTGCGCCTTCCACTCAAACAACTGCAATAATAATGAGCAATTGCTTCTCTATTTTGTCTTTGTCGGTTAATTACAATATAAGAATAATATATTCTGGACCTTACATGTCTAGATTGTATTCGCACACGTAATAACCAAATATCTTCTTCTTCAATAAAATCTCTGAGCTGACTTATTTGTCGCTCCCGGTATACTTCGATATTGTATAAGCCTTCAATTAAGTGTTCAGCGTAGTAGCTGCGAGCCAACTTGATTTGGTATGTGCCAAGTGCAAACAGAATTAGGTCTTCTTCAGAAAAAACCGGAAAGTCTTCAAAAATAGGTTGGTCGCTGCTGAGTCTTTCAAATGATGCCCTCTGTCTATTTATGTTATGACGGATAATATAGTCCGCTAAGAGGTTCGGTATTTCAAAACGTTCATTAATTATATTTACGAACGATGATGCATGAATACTATCTTGTATTGGTGTTTGGAACGCATTGATGAGTGCCGCTGCGTTTTGAAAGTCCTCAAACATGTGACTTAAGGCGCGATTAAAATATTCTTGCCTAAACAATTTGAAATCTCGCTTGAACCTGCCATTTATAACTTCCACTACCCAGCGGCATAGAGTTACCAGCCTAGTTCTATTGGCCTGTTCAGTAGTAAGCTGGTCTGCACCGCGGTCTTTGGTTTCTGGCATATAGGCACTGTAGTTGCATCGCTCCAAATCGCCACAGACGTCTCTAAACCCACGATCTAAAATGAATATGTCGCCAGCCCGGTAAAACCAGTGAAATGTGCCTTCTTCGTCATTTATAATTCTTTCCAAAATACTGGCATCTGAGTCGGTAGCAGCATAGGGCCCGCAAACATCAATTATATGCCCATCGGAACACACCATTAAGAACGGTTTTAATAGATTTTCGTATTTGTGTAGACTGTAGGTCTGTCGCTGGAACGAAAAGTTGGAGCTCTTCTGTATATAAATATATGTTCCATCCATGATTGTTACTGCCTTCCTTTCTTCTGGAGAAGACTCGGGATTTCCAAATAACGCGTTTGGTACAATAAGATTACGGTCAGCGACCATTCTTCTATTTAAATGGTCGAGTCCCAGGTGTCGTGGCTTAAAATCCAGAGATATAGCATCACGCGCGGTTTTTAAATGCCTTTCTAGAGTCCTTCTACTTATGTTAAAGAGCGTGGCTAATCTCTCGTTGCTATCACCAGTTCGCAACTTCATTAAATAAATGGCTAGTTTTGTTTTGGCGTTTGACTCAGACAAAGAAGGCGTTTGTTCCAAGATTGTATTGAATTGATCTCTGCTAACGCCCAATCGAATATGAATCTCATTAGGATCGATATTTGCAATATCTTCAAAGTCCAGAATATTTTTATTTAAAACAGCTTTTTTAAAAAGCTCTAGTATTTGCACAAAATGAGAGCTGTTAAAATCATGTCTGAGATTTGGACTATCAATGAGCTCTTCCCAATCATTTGATGTTAAATGTGCATCACATATTCTGGCACTGTCTGGTATGAATAAGTTAGAATGTAACATAAGAGTAATCCTTACATTCTCAGGCATTCGACGACGTGAAACACTACGGCATCTGTCAAATATACAGTTTGCCGAGGTGCTAGGCACTCGTGAATATTCTTCCACTTGAAGAACACATTCGTGCGGGGCAGGGTTATTGTTTGGCTGCACAGCCCGTTGAGCTCGTTGCCAACAGGGTCGACAAACGTATTCTCGGCCGTTGTATTCAACCTGAAAAGGAAAATAGTTTATAACATAGTATTTAAAACTCACAGCAGTTTCAGTTAAATCATGTGTTGTATAGTAGAACATGCCGAGCTCTTTTTCAACGTGACGAATGAGTCATGCTCATACGCATTGTTAATGAGTGGTTGGCCTCTATTATATTTCGAAGCTAGATAACGTTGGCTCTGTTTCCATATGCACCATGTGTGTAAAAGAGAGAGAAGATCTGTTTTGACTATAACTTAAGTATTGTTAGAAAAGAACCATACGCTTAAGGAAATAACATAATTCACTAAAAGGACGTATATAAAAATACAATCAAAACTGTAACGTGGACTTTCAATAAAGAGCCCACACTTCACCCAACGATGTGTCGCATATGCACATCGTGACACAATATTATGAGGCCATCACCGCTATAGGGTGCGTACATACGGGTAAAAACAACCAAAAAATAGTCTAAAAATACTTACTTGCTATGGAGCTATAGCTTCAATAATATATTGAGCATTGGCAGCATTTTCCTCAAAAAGAGCATGGGTTATTTCTAACCTTCTTCTATTAACCACTGATCGATTGCACAAAACACATATAGGTCGATTTTCTGCCATTTTTCAATAATGTTCCGTTGGCGTACACAAGTCCAGAGTCCAAGTACACAAGCACAAACGTACAGAAGTTCAGAGTTAATAGCCAGGTTATCAGGTTAGGAAGAAACACAGTCCAGAGGGTAGCCAGGGTCAAAACGTTTGAAAAAGAATCCGTAGATGAGCGCACAGTACACAACGTCACAAGGGTAAGCGAAGGACTGCGCCGAGTGACGCACACGCACCCCACACCTCGGCTCTTTTGTTTGCACTCGAAGCTGATTGGGCCGTTCGAACTCAGGTAGTCCATGTAGTAAACCCATTGTTGAGCTGAGTCTTGTAAACGGTATGCTGACAACGTTTTGAAATACTTTTGAAGACATAAACTAATGTTAATAAGTATTTTATAAAATGGGTTTGCACATTTTCTTGCACTTATTATCTAAGTATTTTACCTATATGTATTTTTTTTTCTAAATGAGCTGCAATGTTACGTTCATAGTAAAAGTTAGTCCTTAGTAATAGTACTTTCATTTAATACCTATTTCGTTGTTGGCCGCTCATAGACCATTTTGCTCTTTCTCCTTTGCATTTTTTTAATATAGGTTCTATTGCTGAATAGTTTAACCTGGTCTGGTAAGAGATGTAGGTAGCTAATGTTGTTTATTGATTTTGTTATCGATAAAATTTAATGGGGTAAGTGAATAATTGAAATCTTGTAATTTAATATGTCAACAGAGAAACAAGGCCTATTCTTTCAAGTGGTTTCTGTTATTTTTAATTTCCGAATGTAAATATTGGATAACGCGAAAAGTGAATACGGTTTGAAGGTACAGGTATACCGTAGAGATGGAAACTGGCGTCCATCCGCTTTGCATCAGCTGCAAATCAACATAAATAAAATTGCAATTACTACATAAATAAAATATTCTTAAATTAGAATATTTTTAAGGCCTTATTTATACACTCGTTTGAGAGCCCTACCATAATAGAAACTTACACTAATATATTATTTACTCTTAGTGTTTTCCTGCAGAAAATCGGCAACGCTGATGATAATGGTATAATTAATATACCTATATGTGATCGCTATATATCATATTTGAATTGAATTAAACTTCGATTTGTTGCAAAGTATTGGCACGAACTTGCATTAGAACTACATCGTCGTCTCATTTTTGTCTCATTTTCTCTTTAGTAATAAATTGAGACAAATTCAGCTTATTAACTATTATCTTTTATTATTTTGATGATATTATATTTTTAAAACTGAACTTTAAAATACTTGAAATTAATATAAGCGTTAGTTTTCAGATGTTCCATTTTTAATTTAGATGAATTTAAAGTACTTACCTACTTAAAATGAATGAACTTTAGTTTTATGTGGCGGTCATGTTTATTCTGTGGTATTTATTCGCTGATCTCCCGCCATGGAAAGTTGAATATATATATTTTTAATAACTTATTGAGTATTATTGAAAAATATAAGGAAGCATTGGAAAGTATACTGCACTTTATATTACCTCCTAGCTTCTGAACTTTTCTTATTCTCGTATTCTGAAACTCCTTGGTGGAAATACTTTTATATTTTTTTTATGAAATTAAAAAATAAATAACCGTAACGAATACGCACGCTCCGTATGCTCCGTTGTATGGAGCGTACATTAAAGTAGGTACTTAATTGAGAGTACCTATTTTACCGCACGTTCCATTGTATGGTGCATAATTTTTAATTTTCGAACAATGTATACAGGTTTCGTAAATGCATGTTTTGAACAAGTGTGTTATAAATTATTTATTTAGACAGTTATTTTTGTATACAAATTACTAATATAATTTATTAGCTATGGTTAGTGATCTATGAAAAGATGAAAAGTAAACTAGAGCAGACACCGTAGGTAAACAAAATAATTTTCGCGTAATACTTTATTGTCCAAGGACAACAAATGTCGTGTTTACCTATCAATATTAGTGCCTTTTCTGCCTTTGCCCTGTAGCGGGACATTAATAAGCTGGTATTAATATAGTGAGAAACAGACAGTTTAGAAAGTTATTGATACCAAAACATTTTTTTCATTTATGACTAATGAATGAACAATTTAAAATAATATCTTAGGCCTCATCCTGCGTCCCTATAAAGTTTTGTGAACTTTTACCTTTTAGATTCGTTCTGAACATTTGCACCGGGATGAACTTTGCAACAAATCGAAGTTTAATTCAATTCAAATATGATATATAGTGATCACATATAAGTATATTAATTATACCATTATCATCAGCGTTGCCGATTTTGTGCAGGAAAACACTAAGAGTAAATAATATATTAGTGTAAGTTTCTATTATGGTAGGGCTCTCAAACGAGTGTATAAATCATCATCATCTGCCTAGCCTTTTCCCAACTATATTGGGGTCGGCTTCCAGTCAAACCGGATTCAGCTGAATACCAGTGTTTTACGTGGAACGGCTGCCTACGAGACCTCCACAACCCATTAACTGGGTAACACGGTACTTTTTGGCAAGACTGGAGTCAGATTTACTGGCTTCTGACTATCCGTAACGACTGCCAAAGATCTACAAATGACAGCCGGGACCAACAGCTTAACGTGCTTTCCGAGGCACGGAGGAAACTCGGTATGTTAAGATGGTCACCCATCCACAGACCAACCTTGGCAAGCGTTGCTTAACCTTAAAGATCGACCCGTGCGGCTGTTTTTATTTAGCCACGAGCTCCTCTCAAACGAGTGTATAAATAAGGCCTTAAAAATATTCTAATTTAAGAATATTTTATTTTGTAGTAATTGCAATTTTATTTTTGTTGATTTGCAGCTGATGCAAAGCGGATGGAATCCAGTTTCCGTCTGTACGGTGTACCTGTACAAACTGTATTCACTTTTCGCGTTATCCAATATTTTTACATTCGGAAATCTAAAATAACAGAAACCATTTGAAAGAATAGCCCTTGTTCCTCTATTGACATTTAAATTAAATTACAAGAGTATGTTCAATTATTCACTTACCCTATTAAATTTTATCGATAGCAAAATCGATAAACAACATTAGCTACCTACATCTCTTACCAGACAAGGTAAGAGATGTAGGTAGCTAATAGAAGGCGTATATTAAAAAAAATGCAAATTCTAGAACAATTTATTAAAAATAATTAAATTCTAATTAATTGCTGGGCAAATATAAAAAAATATTTACGAAAATAATTCGAAGTTAGGTCCAGTCGTTTTACCTTTACGAGATTTGTTATAAAATATTGCGCACCTCTCATATCTCTCAAATCGGTCTTTTATTGGAGGCGAACACAGTCGAGAGCCAAACCTCGAATTATGGCTTTTTACATACAAAGTCTCGCCGCCAGCATTTCCTCCTAATGAGTATGGGCTGTAAGCTTAGTTGACTCGTACCTATTTAGATTTTTTTAATAAAAAAGCGACGTTCACAATGACCGCTGGGCAAATCTCTACGTAATTGGTTCCTGAAGATGAATGGTTTATGACCCACCCATTCTTATTTCAACCATCTGCTAGGTTGAAGTCGGATTTGTTAAATAATTTCACTTAGTTTGCAGTGCAGCGGTGTAGGTAAGGGGTAAGGCTTTTAGGAAGCATAAATTAGAGACCATGTATGTATTATTACCTATGCCTTTATGAGTTACTGGTTGACCCGCGCAACTTCGTCTGCGTCACAATTGTCATTACTGCTCCGCTCCTATTGGTCTTAGCGTGATGATATATATAGCCTATAGCTTTCCTCGATAAATGGGCTATCTAACACTGAATGAATTTTTCAAATCGGACCAGTAGTTCCTGAGATTAGTGCGTTCAAGTAAACAAACAAACTCTTCAGCTTTATATATTAAGTACTAGGTGACCCGCGCAACTTCGTCTGCGTCACAATTTCCGTTACTGCTCCGCTCCTATTGGTCTTAGCGTGATGATATATAGCCTATAGCTTTCCTCGATAAATGGGCTATCTAACACTGAATGAATTTTTCAAATCGGACCAGTAGTTCCTGAGATTAGCGCGTTTAAGTAAACAAACAAACTCTTCAGCTTCATATATTAAGTATACTAGGTGACCCGCGCAACTTCGTCTGCGTCACAATTTTCGTTACTGCTCCGCTTCTATTGGTCTTAGCGTGATGATATATAGCCTATAGCCTTCCTCGATAAATGGGCTATCAAACACTGAACAAATTTTTCAAAATGGACCAGCAGTTCCTGAGATTAGCGTGTTCAAGCAAGCAAGCAAACAAACAAACTCTTCAACTTTATATATTAGTATAGATATAGATATAGCCTTCCTAGATAAATGAGCTTTCTAACACTGAATTAATTTTTCAAATCGGACCAGTAGTTCCTGAGATCCTTCGAGCGTTCAAGTAAATAAACAAACAAACAAACTCTTCAGCTTTATATATTAAGTATAGATATAGATAAGTTATAACCTAGTTCATCCCCTTTCTAGTGAAGTTCCCGTCTGATCTGATACGCCTCGTTTGAGACCCTCGCCCGCAGCCACAGTGCCATACACGCTGAACTGATAACATGACGTCTGTTACGAGCAATGACGATGAACAGGGACGGTAGGCATTTGAAGGAAAACTGATTACTAGAACTTGGAACCTCACGTTCACTTTCGTTTTAAAACTAAGATCATAAGCGAATATCCTTATGCGATAATATTGAAATTGCCGCAATTGAGTGATAAAAGTTCCTATTTATTTGATCAAATCGATCACTTTTAAACCAATAGGTCGAATAAAATTATGTACAACATTTAAAATTGCACCGTTCGGTTTAGAAAAAGAGGTTTAATCTATCCACGTAAATAAGGATTACTAGCTTCTGCAAGCGGCTTCGCTCGCGTGGTCCTTAGGGAACATACTCCCGAGATATAAATAGCCTATGTGTTATGAGTTATTCCAGACTATAATCTACCTCTGTGCCAAATTTCATGAAGATCCTTTCTGACGTTCTGACGTGAAAGAGCAACGAACATCCATTCATCCATCGTAACAAACTTTCGCATTAATAATATTTGTAGTATGAAGGATTTGGTATCTTGAACCATTATTTTTATTTTCCGGTATAATTTCCTGGTTTAATTTCCTACTTCCTGGTTTTAAATAATCTATCTATACTAATATATAAAGCTGAAGAGTTTGTTTGTTTACTTGAACGTGCTAATCTCAGGAACTACTGGTCCGATTTGAAAAATTCATTCAGTGTTAGATAGCCCATTTATCGAGAAAAGCTATAGGCTATATATGTCATCACGCTAAGACCAATAGGAGCGGAGCAGTAATGACAATTGTGACGCAGACGAAGTTGCACGGGTCAACCAGTAACTCATAAAGGCATAGGTAATACATACATGGTCTCTAATTTATGCTTCCTAAAAGCCTTACCCCTTACTTACACCGCTGCACTGCAAACTAAGTGAATTTTTTTAACAAATCCGACTTCAGCCTAGCAGATGGTTATTAAAAAAAATATAAAAGTATTTCCACCAAGGAGTTTCAGAATACGAGAATAAGAAAAGTTCAGAAGCTAGGAGGTAATATAAAGTGCAGTATACTTTCCAATGCTTCCTTATATTTTTCAATAATACTCAATAAGTTATTAAAAATATATATATTCAACTTTCCATGGCGGGAGATCAGCGAATAAATACCACAGAATAAACATGACCGCCACATAAAACTAAAGTTCATTCATTTTAAGTAGGTAAGTACTTTAAATTCATCTAAATTAAAAATGGAACATCTGAAAACTAACGCTTATATTAATTTCAAGTATTTTAAAGTTCAGTTTTAAAAATATAATATCATCAAAATAATAAAAGATAATAGTTAATAAGCTGAATTTGTCTCAATTTATTACTAAAGAGAAAATGAGACGACGATGTAGTTCTAATTTTAAATTTGCAAGTGCCATTTTAATATTGCAAAGCTTGTTGCGACTTTCCCGACTGATATCTAAAAACAAGTAGTTTGTCTTATTACCTATTATACTCATCAGCCTAGCCTTTTCCCAACTATATTGGGGTCGGCTTCCAGTCAAGCCAGATTTAGCTGAATACCAGTATTTTACGAGGAGCGGCTGCCTACCAGACCTCCACAACCCATTAACTGGGTAACACGGTACTTCATGGCAAGACTGGAGTCAGATTTACTGGCTTCTGACTATCCGTAACGACTGCCAAAGATCTACAAATGACAGCCGGGACCGACGGCTTAACGTGCTTTCCGAGGCACGGAGGAAACTCGGTATGATAAGATGGTCATCCATCCACAGACCAACCTAGGCAAGCGTTGCTTAACCTTGAAGATCGACCCGTGCGACTTATTATTTAGCTACGAGCTCCTTTCATAGGCACCCAGGGATAATCGTTGGCTGGTGCCCCATTCTATCAGATATATCTAACGGGAGATTATACCTATATATACCTTATTACCTATTATACTGTTTCCTCGCAAATGTGTTGTAAAACGTTATGTGATACACGTGCGGATATTGGTATTTACAAACTCGAGACTATGGTAAGCCCTCGACTTCCTCTCGGGTTTACATTCGTCCACTCGTTTGTAAAAACCAACTTACCGTATTAATATCGTAAATAACTATTACAATGAAACTACTGCATTTCATTACTTTCCAAATGTTTGCAATCTGTTTCAATGTATTCAAATGTAATGAAAAAAAAAAAAACAACTTTTACTATCGAAAGTCGATATCTCTAAATGGTAACATCTCTAGCACACACTGGCCACATACCGGACGATAGCTGAATTCATGAATTTAAATGTCAAAGTTCCAAATGTAATGTATATGTTTGCTATTCATAGCTAGATGGCGTTACTGAGCCATGGGAGCACAGTTTTTCTATGACATTACTTCTGATAGCCGCTATATTGTATAGGTATTTAATCTCTTTGCATACAACATGACGGTTGTTCGACTAAAATTGTTTATATATGCGGCAGGCCTTATGCGTAATTTTGCAGAATATCGATTATTATCTTATTGTCTGATTACACCCGCCTATCTGGCATTTTTTAATTCATTGCACTTAATGAAAGTGTACCTACTTAGCACGCAAAAGATATTGTCAGAAAAGTTCCCCTTACCTTATTATCACCGAGAGTTCTTCAAGAAATATTTTCTCTCATGCCGATTAGTAGGCAGTTCCATATTAAAATGTAGGTAATAAATTTAATACGACCGTTGCATTCACGGAATATTACAACTTAATTAAAACGAATTTTATATTTCTTTGCTTACAATAAACAATTTCAATTTGATGATGACACTCGAAAACGTCACGACATATAATGAACAAAACTAGAACCATTTATTGTATTTCAAATTGTGGTCGTGTTCCAAATTCGAAATCAATAATAAGTAAATTCTCCATGACATATACCGACTAAGCAAAGAGTTTTCACGTTTTGTTATTGTTTTATTTGTTTTTAAAGCTACTTTATAGAAATGCAAATAGATCACAATTTTATTTGTACTTTTTAAATAATAAGTAACCATTTTAATGTTTTTTTTTCTTTTTCATTACTAGCATTCTAATTTTATTCATGCCAGGATCGAAAGTTTATATGGCCAGTACGTATCCTTGATTCTTCAAACAAAATATTGTGAAATAAATTCAGATCTTGACATCTACACAATGGCCCACAATGGCCGAAAACATGTTGACGTTCTAATGAGGTTTGCTTACAACGCAGGCCCGGGTAGTATTTAAAACTTTGTTTTGATATCAATTGAAGTTAGTTTCTGCATAATTAAATTACATATTCGTTGTTATAAATATTATACATATTTGCAATTCAAAACTTTTAGGTTAGGTTGCTCATAATCATAGAATGTAACACGATACCTACCTTTTGGTAAACCGATAGGTATCCCAAAGGCAGACTAAAATAAACATCTTACCAAACAAACGTTAAAGATTCAGCATTTATCACTCCACTCACTTTAAATTTAAAATTATTAATACATACTTATTAATAAAAACCTTGTCCATTGACAACAAGTGATTATGCCCGACTGAAACAGAATTAGGAATGACAGAATTTTAAACTTTATATAGGTACTGAGTATAGGTACCTACCTACGTCATAGAATTATGATTACCTATGTATTTCGTTACGATTTGTCTTTTAGGGTTCCGTACCTGAAGGGTATCGAACGGAACCCTATTACAAAGCTTCTGTTGTCCTTCCGTCTGTCCGTCTGACTGTAAGCAGGCTGTATCCAAGAACCGTAATAGGTAGACAGTTGAAATTTTCATGTGTGATTTCTATTGCCGCTATAACAACAAATTAAATAATTAACATTCAAAACGAAATTAAAAATTAAGAGGGGCCACTTTTTAATTCAATATTAAAGAATCGCGTTATTTTTTTTGTTTATGGTAAAGGAACCCTTCGAGCGTCCGACGCGCGCTTGGCCGGTTTTTTTGATACTGCAGTTCTATGCAATTTTGAATTGCTTACGCACAACACGACTTGAATTTTTGAATAAGCAGTTTTTGTGAAGCAACATTTTGTGTGAGGCACAGTCAGCAGACCTACCTATTTATTGCCTAGTTCATCATATGCCTAGCCTTTTCTCAACTATATTGGGGTCGGATTTACCTGAATACCAGTACTGTACGTAGAGCGGCTGCCTACCAAACCTTCACAACCCATTATCTGGGTAACACGGTACTCATTGGCAAGACTGGAGTCAGTTTACTGGCTTCTGAGAATCCGTTACGACTGCCAAAGATCTACAAATGACAGCCAGGACCAACGGCTTAACGTGCTTTCCGAGGCACGGAGGAAACTCGATATACCCCCTCACAGAGCAACCTTGGCAAGCGTTGCTTAAGCTTGAAGATCGACCCGTGCGGCTGTTAATGCTTGAGTCACGAGCTCCTGCATGATGGGCTGTCTGGCTTTCAGGAGTTGCAGTAGTTGGGGATGTGTGGCGGGCTTGTCTCACATGAAGGGTAAAAAACATGTTTCTTGTATAGGAGCCCCTTTTTTATTTTTTATTTAATTTTTATTATTTGTGTTTTTTGTTTGTGTTTTTTTTTTTTGTATTTGTTACTGTGGTAATAGAAATACACACTGAAAATTCCAACTGTCTACTACTACAATTTTTGAGATACAGCTCGCTGACAGACAGATGGACGGGCGGACGGATAGCGAAGACTTCGTAACACGATTCAGTTGGTTAACCTTCGGATAGGTATCTATGGAAAGCCCGAACGGGCATAGAAGAGGGAGCCCAGAAGTAGGCCACGCTGGATTGGTCGCGAATGTCATGCGTAGCAGTCCTCGCGACCCATCCATCAAGGCGAAAGTAGGTGCACAGGCGAAGTTTTTAGTGGGTGCAAGTCCCACTTAACCACGTCGTCTCCCCGGATGATGTGGTATGCGTTAGGCATTCTCTTCGCACGGAAAAAAAAAGGTATCTATGGAAACGGGATTCCCTAATAAACTCCAAAAACATATAACAGAAAAATTAAGAGTGAAGGTGTGGTGAACAACATATTTTTCATTTTCCTTTCTATAACCAAGCTTTTATGGTCCTACAATGTTTAAAACTTAACTTAAAAGCGCGGCGCAAAAGCGGCTTAGTTCTAAGCGATAGCAAGTAAGAAATAAACATAACGCTATCTCAAATCTTCAATAAATTTAGTATGACGGACTCATAAAGATAAGCGTCGCTACCGTCTACTCCAAAAGCTAGAAATCCCTTAAATTGTAGGCACAGGATCTCAGAAAACTGTCTAGAAAAAAGTTTTATTACTTTTCTCCGCGTCATTACAGGATAATCCGCCATATTGTGTCTATGTCTAAAGATGAGCGCGCGAAACAGAAGGTTCTTTTATCTGTCCACACGCCATTCACGGTGTCAGATCGCAATTACGATAGCAAATGTACGGCAAGTGACGTGAAAGGGACCATTCAAAGAACGTGCACTATAAAAAACCTACGTCGTTTTTGTTTTTTAACGTCCTCCTTTAGGGATGACGAGGGAAGCGACCCAAGCAGCCTTATATTTTTTTAATTGCTTCAGAACTGGAACGGCGGTAATAATTTTCGCATGTTCTAAATTCATTCAATGTTATTTAGTAATAACATCAATAGGTACTGCTTCAGATAAATCTTAAGAGGAAATGCGGGTGGAGAGACTTTTGAGTAAGAAGTCAAAATTCGAGGTTCGGCTTAGCTTGATCACCTTTTTCTATAACCTAAATATAAGGTATGTCCTCAAAAAAGTAAGTCACGGGCAGAAATAATAGCTTCGTACTCAGAATGGTATATCTATCACCAAATATTCGAACACAGGGCACAGGGACCTTAGGGCACACCAACAAGGATAGGTTAGGTTCGAATGGTATGACGGGAGCCACAGTGAGCGAGCGAATTTATCTCTCGTCACACCATTCATGTTAGGTTCCTTTAAACCCTGCAGACAGGAATAGAATGTCAAATCGTCGAATAATCGTTTTCGATTTATTTGACTAAACAGATATAATTTTCTAATTGATATAATTTTCCAGTGATTTTAAATTATTTTTAGGATTACAAAAAATACGTATCCAATATTTTTCGAAAATCTAGAGAATAATATTATTATTTTTAATAAAATATTTTTATTACTCAAGAAACGTCTCTAGTATTTGTATATAATATAATAGTGATTCAATTTCGGTGACAGATCTACTTATTACCCGACTGCGAAAGAAGGAGGGCTATGTTTTTCGAGTGTATGTATGTATGTACCTATGTATGTATCTATGTATATTTCTTTGGCACGCCCTAGAGCCTAAACGGCTCGATGGATTTTAGCTTGAGAGGTGTCGTTAGATTCGTATTTACTGAGAAAGTGACACTGGGTACATCAAAATGAAAAGAAAAACAAAATGGCGGGTTTTTTGCGCCAAATAATGTCTTAAATCGAATGGGGTATTAAGATAAAAGAATCGAGGCGACGATAGCAAAAACGTAACTCACTAAAATGTAGGAAATAAAAAAAATTACAAAAAACCCGACCGCTAACAACAAAGTTTTTAGCGGTCGGGTTTTTTTGACAAAGTCATTTTTTTTAGGAATAAATATTATTTATTAGGTAATTGTAAATGCATTTATATAAGTTATTGACAAAATCAGACCCGTTTAAAAATCCATCATTTTGTAATGGCTCGAACTGTGGCGATGGTTGTGGGTGTGTGTGAGAAATGTTTGAATGATACATACACAATTTGTAATAATATCTGAACTTTACTAATGTCACAAGGAATGCTATCTAGCCACTTCACTACTGACTCGCTGTACTGACTGACTGAAGTAACTGACTGAGTTAAGGGGGGTGGTGACTATTTATATTAGGTACTGGAAAGGAGATATAAGACCCTTTTACATTAATTAATTATATATCAAAGAAACAATACTTAGTCCTCCATCTTTAATGCTATTCAATATTGGTAAATGTTATTTAATGAGACACAAACATCATAAGTATTATGAGAATCATCATCTAATCAGCTAAAAGACTTTAAGAACGTCCATATAAATATACTGAGATTAAAGTACAGACGTACACAATCCATTATACCACTAACCCACTAGAAGGATGGGAAATCATCAAATGACTCCTCCCGCTCTGGGTAAAGCAAGAGGGAGTGTCAGACTCTTACTGACTAAACCCCATCCGTGTTCCTCCTGGTGCCCTTTGTGTTCCAAGGCTACGGCACCCCTTTCGAACAGATTCCGCAGCCCCAGCAGGCACCTGCCCTAGCGGGCCCCGTCATCCACGCTGACATCTCTTTGAGACGCGCTGGGATCGCAGCGCGCCGCCGACCCGGGAACCCACTAACGCCTACCGTAGTATTAAAACAACGCATAGAGATATAAATTCTCGTCTCAAATGAGGGTAGTTCTGAAATATTTCTTTAAAGTAATTCTGTAGCTAAGTGTCACATGAGATTTATGAATCAGTTGAGAAGTGTTTTGTTTGTAATCCAGCTGTTTTTCAAGATAAGTTTTACAACGTATGTACCGATTTTTTTTTTAAACTTAAATAACTTTTTTTAATTTTCATTCATATTATTATTAAAACCTTTACAAACTTAATGGAGGTTTTTTATGTTCATTATATAAATCATAAACATATTAAAAATAAAAATAAACTGGGTCGGACGAGCGAGCAAAGGGTTCCGAACGTTTTTTTTTTAACATGTTATTTAAACACTATAGAATTCTTATAGATTTTCCTGTAATTTATAGGTAAAGATCTATTATCTCCATTTTTTTCATAATGGCAAAATGTAAATCTATTTGTGTAGGTATATTTATTAAAAAAAAAAAAAATAAACCATTCACAGGCACTTTTGAAACGTCAAGGTCGGTCAGTCAAAAACATGGAAGCTATTTGCACGTTCCAAAGCGTAGATCTCTATGGAGAAGAACGTGCAAGAAACTCCACGGACACTCTTTTAAATCATGTTCTGGTTTTACAAAATTTCAAGTTACATATACTTGTTGCTTCTGCATGTGAGGACAATGCAAAGGAAAAAAAAAGGGCTTATTATAAGAATTTTAAATATAAAGATTACAATAAGCCAATGGCAGTTAAGAGATGACCAGTCTCAACCGACGGCGCCTGTTCACGAACATGACGCGTGTATCGGCACCCTTCAGCTCAACCATTTCGAAGGGAACCGAATGATCAAACCCACGCGCCGCCATCAGCGAGACATTTGAGTGAGCATGACATGCTCTCAACCACCATGCTCGTTCATGTCCAACAAGTAAAACTATAACTACTCACATAAAATGTAAATGGTTTCATGGTACTCACATTTACAAAATTTGAAAAATATGCTTCTACTTTACACAAAACTATGGTTGTCAATGACCAAATAATGAAAAATAAATTAATAAAGAGAACGATTAAGATCTTACATCAAAAATAATAAATAAGTAATTAATATAATAATATAATTTGTATGTATATAAGAATAAATAAACGAAATAATGTAAGAACCTCTAAAAGGAGCGAGCATCTCTTCCAAATATAAAAACATAGAAACCTAAAAAGTGGACCTAAGCAGCTGTGACTGTGGAGCAGGACCAGCATTTAGCCAAGCGTTTTTATCGAGGATATAATCTTCCAGTTTATAATACGCATAGTGTGCGTTTTATGCATGCTTTAAATTTTCTCTCATTTAGTTCGAGAATATCAACTGGTATTTTATTATAAAATTTAATACAGTAACCCATAAAAGAAGTGTGTACTTTGGCCAATCTGAATCGGGGTTGATCTAATTTGTTCCTATTTCTAGTATTAAAATTATGCCTGTCACTAATCTTGCTAAAGAGATGAAGATTTTTCCGAACATACATAATATTTTCGTAAATGTATTGACAAGGTACCGTCATGATGTTGATATCCTTAAACAGTTCTCTAAGGGAATCACGCCGACGGAGATTGTAAATGGCTCTGATGGCTCTTTTCTGCAGGATAAATATAGACTCGATGTCTGCAGCACGTCCCCATAATAAGATACTGTAAGACATGATACTATGAAAGTAACTAAAATAGACCAGCCTCGCGGTATCTATATCGGTAAATTGACGGATTTTTCTGACAGCGTATGCTGCTGAACTTAGCCGTCTCGCAAGAGATGTTAAATGAGGACCCCATTGTAGCCTTGAGTCAAGCGTAATCCCCAGGAAAACCGTGTTTTCGACGAATTCAAGTTTCTCCTTGTTCAATACTATGTCGCAATCATTTCTTTTAACGTTCGATCTAATATTTGTATGTTTATTGTAATTAGATTTATGTTTATTATTAGATAGTAATATGTTTAAGTTGAGATAGAATAGTTTATTTTAAGTTTCCTTCTCTGTTTCTTTACACACTGTGTTTACTTTTCTTATCTAATTCTTCTGTCGCAGGTCTGCTGGAAGAAATTTCTGTAGAAATAAGCAGTACCTTTGTGCTCTTTTCTCTGTACAAAATTTTCTTTTTAAGTGTATTGTGTGTACATAAATAAATAAATAAATGGCATACAGCATACAGGCTCATTAAATTCGGAGATAAAGGGGGGAATAGTCATTTTTCGTCTAATTTCTTGAATAACTTCAAAACCATTTATTTCAAAATTATGAAAAATATTTTCACAGGAAGCCCTTTTATTTGATATGTCATACGATATTGTACAAAAAACTTTTTTTTTTAATTTTCTAGTTAGACCTCCAAATTGACCCAAATATTAAAAAAAAAAAATTTAAGTAACACTTCCGTTTTTAGGTCACAGAAACCCATAATTATGTGTACCAAATTTCAACAGTATCGGTCTAGTGGATCCGGAGAAACTGACAGACAGACAGACAGACGAACAGACGGACAGACAGACAGACACCCTAGTGATCCTGTAAGGGTTCCGGTTTTTGTTCGGAACCCTAAAAACCGATTAGAATATTTATTTATTTTTAAAAATGGCTACACAAAGAACGCCACCTAAATCCCACGATTATAGATATAGCACCACGATAATAGCACAATCATCGGACCACAAGACGAACGGCGATGCGCCACCGGTACACGGTGGATATCCCACCCATACGCACAAAACGTTTTGGTAACACATTCATAATGCGTACAGCTAAGGAGTGGAATTCCCTGCCGGAGTCTGTGTTTCCTGATAGCTACAACCTGGGAGTCTTTAAATCAAGAGTGAATAGGTTATTTCTAGGCAAGCGTGCTCTATCTTCGACCACATCATCACTTACCATCAGGTGAGATAGTGGTCAAACGCGTGCCTATGTTTAGTAAAAAAAAAAAAAAAAATCAACCTCTGAGCCAGACCTAAACAAAGTCATAAATTCACCCACTAACGCTACTCAACTTAACAAACACGGATACTTGATGAATGCACGGTTGGAAAATTTTTCATTCTTTAAAGACGAAATAATGTCTATGATGAATCAACTTCTTGTTTCTCAAAATAATCGTCTTGATAAATTGGAGGAATATTATGATATCAATTCAAGAGCAAAATAAAGGCAATAAAACAAATTTAGACATCGAACACTCAGTCTCGCATCGTTATATGAATGTTAAAGAAGTCGAAGATGAAATTGATCTCCTGGAACAAGAACGTAAACAAATACACTCACATTTATTAGTATTAGAAGAAAAACTAGACGCTCTAGAGATAAGTAGCCTGAAGACGTATACGGAAGTTAGAAATGTCTCTAAATTGCATTATGAAAAGAAGCCTGATCTACTCGTATGTCGTCATGAACTTATCCAAGACAATAAGTTATCTGTATCTATCTAAAAATGACGTATAAGATGTCGTTCGCAATCGAGTTTACCAACACACTGACCAAACTATCTTTTCTGGAAACGGTTAAAAATACAACCAGTCGTAACCGCAACAAAATCAACGTAACTCAAACGATATAGGCATTCATCTACATCGCGGAATAACTCATTGCTAAAATAAAGCGCCTCTTAGGCCTCTGCCTCGAGTTTTGCCAGTTTTGCGGGCAGCGGGGCGGCGGCGGAGGCGGCGCGGGAGCGGCGGAATCTAATGTGTAAAATAAAATGGACCGACCCTCGAAAACAGCGGCGCAGAAGCGGCGCAAGGGCGGGCAACGAGTAGTACGCGCCAGTCGAGCGGTGAACGCCCGCGCGTCTGCATTGCAGTGTTGTACTATTTATTTTCTTCTTCTGCCCACAATAAATCAAGCTTTAAGAAAAAAATTGAATCAATAAAATGTGGTCGCCGTTGCTCAGACATATCGTTCGCAAATAGAAACAAATATCTCGACGACACAACCACGAACACAACTCTGCGCCGTTATAGTGCCGCGCGATCTGCCCGCTGGTTTCGAAAACAGGTCTACGTTGCCCGCCCCGCTACCGCCGCCGCCGCCTCGTTGCCCACAAAACTCGAGGCACAGGCCAAAAAAACTGTCGCAAAGTGCAGCGCTGCCGCGCTACTTTGTTGATCCATAATCCATACATAGAATATAAACACGCGGCCACAGCGCGGCTACAGCACGGCTGCAGCGCTGCTGCTGCGCGGCACTTTGTGACAAATTTGAAGGCACATTCCTGATACGAGATTTCGCAAAAACAGCTGGGAATAAGTTTGTGTGGCCCTCAAACGGAAAAATATATCTTCGCCAAGTTGAAAGAAAACCTTATATTCGTGTTAAAAACGAAGCTCACTTAACTGAACTCAAGAAGAATTTTAGCAGTGAGTATTTACTTCCGAGATGTAGATGAATGTTATCGTTTGAGTTAACCGCTGATTTTTACTTATATTGTCTTGCATATCTAGTCTTATTTATACTGTTTTATAAAAATAATGCATGTCTAGTTTTAATAATTAATTAAATTTTTTGTACAACACTTCAATTTTACACTAACACGATACATCAAACAAAAAAAAAAAGATTTGTTTATTCTCAGACAACAATGATCCTTAGTGTTAGTAACAAAAACTACTCAAAAGCTATGTTAGGAGGTTGATTAGCTGTTACACATGTAAACACAATCAGAAATATAGATAAAAACAATTCAACATTATGTACATACATAATTATGTTGAATTGTTAATACATCAAGCCGCATCTCTCACATGCAGCTTGATGAACCGGTTGCAACACCAACGCGTCTAACCTATCCGCTATCATTACTAACAAACAAACAATTACCATTACTGCTTACACTATAAAAATCCATCTGAACATATCGTTCTACTCACCTCATGCAATAAACACACACCACTAGACGACAAAAGTATCAATTTCAATTGTGTAATGCACTTAAATGTTTTAACCTCACTTTACTCGCACAGTCTAACTTAAACACTGAATTAAAAATCACTATTATTCCAATAAAATTTGTGCAATGTGGTCTTATCTTTTGATCTTCATGCCACTAATAAACGTGTTAAGCACTACGGGAGTATGTTTTGCGGGAACGTCTCACTCAGGTGACTCAGGTAATAGTACTAAGTACTACATATCCCCGTTCGACTCCCAATTCTATAAACTATACCTACCTATACATTTGCGGTGCGCAACGGGCTAAAACCCGGACCTCTGAGCTTAATTTGCTTGTTGTTTTGCTTTAAGCGTCCACTAAATTTCAGTTCTTTTTAACCGACTTCAAAAAAAGGAGGGGTCTCAATTCGGTTGTTTTTTTTATGTTTGTTACCTCATAACTCCGTCATTTATGAACCGATTTGTTTTTTTTTTAAAGTTTCATCTGAAAGGGAACGATTTGTCCCATTGTCACCAAGTCAGAATCTGATGATGGGATCCCATGAAAATCTAGGGCAACCATCTAGGCACATAAAGTTTTTCATTAACTTTCTAACGCAATTCAGATATTTGTGCCTGGTTATCATCATCTCATGTTGCTGAGCTGATGATGGAAGGTATAAATTAGGATCTTATGATAGGATCCCATGAAATATGTTTGTTCAGCTATATTTTCGCAAATTGTCAGCCGATTTGGATGATTAGTTTTTTGTTTAGAAGAGTATTTTCAATTTGGTGAAGATCTGACGAAGAACAAGGTAAGCAACAGACGGAAATCTTCAATATATGATAGCAAATGGATCGGAATTGCTGAAATTGCATGTTTTTTAGTATTTACACCAGTTCTTAAAATAAAATTGCGCCGGTACGCTGTTAATGGGTACGCAGGTAGGTACCACTACGTGAAACTCAAACTAGGACATCATTCCATTACTAAGTCTCTAACCATGGGATGTCCTCAGGGCTCAGTTATCGGTCCATATGTTTGGAATATTGGCTACGATGATTTCCTCGCGCTTCCGCTCCCATGCGGCTGCTCATTAACCGGTTACGCGGACGATGGCTTGCTTCTCATTCAGGCAAGTACTCGTGCTGGCCTTGAGAATTTGGCTGACACATGCCTACGATTAATATCTCAGTGGGGCGATCGAAACCGTCTGACCTTTGCACCGCATAAAACCTATCAACTTATTTTAAAAGGAAACCTTAAATCCTGGCCTAGTATTAAATTCAATAACGTACCCGTTAAAAGAAAAGAATCCGTGTGCTATCTCGGTATGCTATTAGAAAATAACTTTTCATTTATTGATCATATAAAAACAGTAGGTGAGAAAGCAAAAAAGAACTTCTACGCCTTGACGAGAATATCCAAAGCTACTTGGGGTCTATCTTTTCAAACCTTAAAAACTATTTATGGGGCTACCTACTTGGGTTGTATGTGCTACGGGGCACCTGTCTGGGCCGATAGGGCCACCATAGGTGCGGTACGACGTAAATTGCTTCAAAGCCAGCGTTTGGCTTTGATATTCTTATGCAAGGCGTATAGGACGGTTAGTACTGAAGCCTTACCAGTGCTGGCGGGTGTTCTCCCAGTCGATCTAGAAGTGCAGCGGCGTGCTGCAATGTACTACTACGCTAGAAAGATTACGGACCCAGAGTTCTTACCGCAACGCGGCCGTGCTAAGATCTCTAGATTACTAAAACCCCAGACTGATGTCTGGGAGGAACTTTTATCCGAGTGGCAATGTAGGTGGGAAAATTCCATCAAAGGCCGTCACCTCCACCAATTTTTTCCATCTGTTCGTGAGCGGCTGGACAGGACATGGCTGGAGGTGGATCACTGTGTTGCCCAATTTCTCACAGGTCATGGCAATTTTAAGAGTAAATTATTTTCCTTTAAGCTTGTGGCCTCGCCTTTATGTCAATGTTCTACAGCTGACCATGAATACGAACAATCCGCACATCACATCTTATGGGAGTGTAGTCTTTGGCAAACTGAACGCAATATTATGTTAGATAGTATTAAGGTTACATCTGGGGTAGTTTACTATACGGACCTTGTTGAAACCAGAACAAATTTCCGTGCGTTCAAGCGATTTTGCCATACCTATTACTGGAATCAAAAGTAGCTCACAATTTAGGACCCATTAGTTTAAGTGGTAAAATATAATCCGTGGTGCTTGGCAACTGGGCTTAACCCAGTTGTATTTGTCCCTTGGTGCCTATTGGCCTAGTTCTATTCTGTCTCCTGCTTGATACGGAGGGAAGTGGAAATTATATATATTTTTTTTTCCTACTCCTCCGCTGTACTTTTCTGATTAATTTCGTTGCAGGATCCAAGACAGTTGAATCGTTTCTCCGGGACTCGTCGGGTTTCATTGGCTCGGCGTTTTTCTGGTGGTCGCCACTGTTGATTCTGGCTTTCAGGAGTTGCAGTGGTTGGGAATGTGTGGCGGGCTTGTCCCAATAAAAAAAAAAAAAAAAAAAAAAAAAAAGGTACCACTAAAAAGTAAATAATAAAAAACTTTTTTACAAAAAATACAACCGACTTCCAAAAACAAAACACTACTAGCTACAAAATAACCTCGGAAGAAAGAAAAGAACTTTAATTTTGGAAGTCGGTGTCAAAAACGATAAAGTAACCAAAAACACCGAATTCCGAAATTAAAGTTAAGTTAAGCCTATAGCCTTCCTCGATAAATGGGCTATCTAACACTGAAATAATTTTTCAAATCGGACCAGTAGTTCCTGAGATTAGCGCGTTCAAGCAAACAAACAAACAAACTCTTCAGCTTTGTATATTAGTATAGATATAGATGGCTAACACCGACGTAGAACTTGGCGATCTGTATCAGAGTCTGCGGTTTGTAACACCGACACGCCCCATGCCACTTCTCCTGTTTTTTATATTTCTGTGGTAACTGTAGACCAATATCCTTGGCAACAATTATGGCTAAAGTTTTGGATATTTTACTGGACAGTCAACTTGGCTAACACCTGAATATTAATGACAGACAGTTTGGTTTTAAGAATGGGTTATCGACCGAGACTGCGATTATGACACTGAAGAGTACAGTGCAGTATTACATTGGGAGAGGGACGCTGGGTATGCGTGCTTCCTGGACTTATCCCGTGCTTTCGATCTTGTTTCATATGACATCTTATGGAACAAACTGTCGAGTGAAGCCAATCTGCCGCCAGAGATAATTAATTTATATAAGTTCTGGTATGATAACCAATGTAACACGGTGAGGTCGGCAGATGCCTACTCAGTTGTATATAGGTTGGAATGTGGAGTGAGGCAGGGGGTTTGACCTTGCCCAAGTTATTCAATTTCTACATGAATAAACTGATCCAGGAACTCAGCAGCACTGGAGTTGGATGTATGATAGACGGAGTCACGTTTAACTATATTAGTTATGCTGACGACATGGTGCTGCTGAGTCCGTCGATCAGTGCTCTCAGGAAACTACTGAATATATTTGAGTGCTATACTGGAGCCCATGGACTAAGTTATAATGCCAAGAAAAGCGAACTGTTAGTTTTTAGAGCACATAACCAGACGTATGAAATTGTGCCACCAGTACCTATCGTTAAGTGGTACAACTTTAAATAGTACCCTAATTTTTTTTATAAAAAAAATAAATACCTTAGTCATTAGGGTTCAGAGGATGGCACTGATAACTGTGATATGGAGAGAGAGCGCAGAGCATTGACCGTGATGCAACATGCTGGTTCGAAGTTTTGCAAAATGTGATTAAAACGTCAATAATATCTTTTTTGGGGCGTACTGTCAAGCATTGTTTACCAGATATACGCAAAAAAACGTACAATGCTCTACGCATACAGTATAACAACGCTTTTAGGATACTGTTGTCGCTGTCACGTTTTTGCAGCGCGTCAGAAATATTCGCAGCAGCGCGTACTGACGTCTTTTATTGCAATAATTAAAAGATCCGCATCATTGCTACGTCGGGAGCGGGACAGCGACAACAGTCTCCGGAGTATTGTTGCGAGCAAGACTGAGGGCCACTTGATGGGGCACCTGTGCGCTGTACACGTGTCGTTGACAAGTGCGCCCAGACTATAGACTGTAGTTGTGTGTTGTTTGTATTGTTTTGTAATGTTTTGTATTTACTAACAAAACCATCCATAAATTATCTACACATATAATAAAATCGTAGAACAACCGTGTCAGTACATGAATATTTTTGCATAAAAATTACATAGAAAAGTTAGGAAAAAGATACAAAACACAAATATGCTATTTTTGAAATTTTTGTCTGTTTGTCTGTACGTTTGAAGGAGCATCACGCATAAACTACAGATTGGGTTCCGAATCTAGGTACTTAAAAATATTAAGTGATAACCCGAGTAACATTTAGCGTTTATTTCATCAAAATCGACCCATAAAATCAAAAGATATTGAATTTTTAAGTTAAGTAAGAAACTTCCAAATGTATTCTGTTCCTCATGTACATTCAGTCAAAAAAGTATCGGGAATGGATGATTTGTTTATGGTTCCAAATTCAAATTTTTGTTTTTTTGTAGTTGTTAGATTGGCACAACTGTTTTCCATTTTGGCGCGGAGTTTGAGTTGCATCTGTTATTTATATTAAATACAGTGCTGGTTTTAGCAATATCATATAATAGTGTGTATTGCGAATTTCATAATGGACAAAAATATCGAACAAAGAGTTTGTCTTAAATTTTGCATCGCCAATGGAATTTCGTGTTCGGAGTCACTGAAAATGTTACAGAAGGCTTACGGTGAATCGACTTTATCAAAAACTCGTGCTTATGAGTGGTTCAAAGCGTTCAAAAGCGGTCGAGATGTGATGGAAGATTTGCCTCGCTCTGGTAGGCCGTCAACGTCTGCAACTGAAGTTAACATCGCAAAAGTGAAGAAAATAGTGACTGAAAATCCCCATTCAACTCTGAGAGAGATAGCCGCCGAACTTTCTGTATCTCACGAGTCGATCCGTACCATTTTAACTAATCATTTGGGTATGAAACATGTTGCCGCTCGGCTAGTCCCAAAAGAACTGAATTTTCTCCAAGAATTCAATCGCATGAAAGTCGCTGAGGACATGCTAGAACGAGTCAGTTCGGACCCAACATTCATGAAACGCATTGTTACTGGTGACGAGACATGGGTTTACGAGTTTGACATGCAAACTAGTCAACAACCTTCGGAGTGGCGCCTTCCAACTGAACCGAAACCGAAAAAACCACGCCAAAGTCGATCAAAAGTCAAAGTCATGTTGACTGTTTTCTTTGACTATCGTGGTGTTGTGCACTCTGAATTCTTACCGGAAGGTCTAACGGTAAATAAAGAATATTATTTGAGCGTTATGCGGCGTTTAAGAGAGCAAATTCGACGAAAAAGGCCAGATTTGTGGAAAGAAAATTCTTGGATTTTGCACCACGACAATGCGCCTTCGCACAAGGCTATCATTGTGAACGAATTTTTAACCAAACACTCAACAAATACCATCCAGCAACCACCATATTCACCAGATATGGCTCCTGCTGACTTTTTTCTTTTTCCTAAACTCAAATTACCACTTCGTGGCACCCGTTTTCAATCAATAGAAGACATAAAGGAGAATTCGCGGCGAGAACTGAACTCAATTCCGGAAGCAGCGTTTAAAAAATGTTTTGATGAATGGATTATTCGTAGGCGCAAGTGTATCGTTTCTAAAGGAGCATACTTTGAAGGTGATAAAATAAATTTGGATGAATAACAGACATTTTGTGTATTGTTGATCTTTTCCCGGTACTTTCTTGACAGAGTAGTATTCTGATTAGAGCGCCATCTATTGAAAAAGATGAAATGCACGAACGCATGTATAAAACATCAAAACAAATTGTTGAGTTATGTGTGAAATTTTTAATACGTGGCAAAATAAAATTGAACATTTTAATACCTTATTGTTGTCATACGGGCTTCTTATTTACCGTCTTCCGATGCTAAACATTTTGTCAGTTTACTTACTTGGTCGATAGATAGCGTTGCACAGATGACGCGTTTTTCTGAATTGCGGTGTTAAGATTTTCTGCTGGAGAACGACCCTCACACGCTTTTCAAACACAGTCGAGATCATTAGGTGTTTAGGTGCGGTCTCTAAAAGTATTTGTTTAGTCTAAATTACCAAAATCGCTAAAATCTCTGAGTTGTCTCTAATTGGATTCATTAATTGTCCGTTTATCGTAGTCTTGAATTGGTTTGGTTCCTGCGAAGTTCTAGACGGTTCAAATTGCGGTTCAGGTAGGTAGGGTTCCGTACCAAAAGTGTTGACGGTACTCTACTGCTATGCCTACGTACGCGATTGATTCCGTTAAGAGCGAAGCAACGAACGGTTCGATTTGCGAAACAAGGCTAATAATAATAGGGTACCGTACCAAAGGTGTTCACGGTGACGGGGGATTCCAAATCGATCGCGGAGTCTTAGTAATGGGGTCATTCTGAATCGTGCGAAGTATCAGACTTATAGGGTTCCGTACCAAAGGTGCTAACGGGACCTTATCACTAAGCCTTCGCGTCCGATTTAGATTCGTGCGAACGAACTCAATTTTTAGGGTTCCGTACAGAGGTTGCTAACGGAACCCTGTTTATTAAAAAGCCATTGCTGTCCGTCTTCCTTCAGTATATACGTTTTATTTCTGTTTCGCTAATTTAAAAATGCCTTGTAGAAAAAGGTCGAATCTTTCACAATAAGGCAAAAAGGCTAAATATATGAGACTAAGTAGGTCTCAAGGAACAGTAGAAGATCGAGAAGCCAGACTTGCTGCAGCTAGAGAAGGGCAGGCCAGAACTCGCACATTAGATAATTGTGCTTAGCGCGAGGCTCGGCTAAGTACACAACGTTCTCGAATGGCAATTTCTCAATCTTTCGAGAGTAGCCAGAAACGCACAGAGCGTATATGTCGGTAGATAGAAGGCGCCATGCATTGTCGCAAGAGTCGGAGACTTTCACAGAACGAGACACTCGCATGAGCTTTCAAAGATCTCGAACAGTGGCTTCTCGATCTTTGGAAACTGAGGAAGAACGCGAAGCGCGTTTTCCCGCATTAGCAATTCACATAATTAATATGTATATGTTACTGTAAAAGCTCGAACCACGGTAAATCTTAAGATTTAAGAGTAAGTCTTAGGGTTTACCGACATGAGTTGGTAAATGTAAGGATTTATGAAAATGGGACAATTTTTTCGGGCTTTTACCATCAGAATTTAGTACATGCTAGGTTTTGCCACTGACGGCTGGTAAATGTTGGTTTTGGGAATAAAACAACGACTAAATCGTTAATATTTTGTTCCGTATTGTTTTGGAAAAGCAACAAATTCCCCAAATCTTCAGATCTTAATAGTTCAATAATTTCGTTAGGAATTGCTAACGCCGCAATGCCCAGTTTCATTGGACTACCAAACATTGCTTCGTAGGGGGAATTGCGGCGGTAAAAGTTCCCTCTTTGAGCAGTGCCTAGAGCGGCGCGGCGCCACGGCGTCCTCGCCTTCTGCTTGACGCACGTCCTCACCGGACACGGTTGTTTCGGGAGATAACTGTTTCCAATTCAGCGGGAGGACACGCCCGGGTGTCGAAACTGTGAGGGCCGGCCGGAGGACACGGTGGAACATACGGTAAACGTCTGCCCTAGTTGGGCGGACCACCGCCGTGTCTTCGTCGAGGTGATCGGTGGCGGCTACCTCGCGACCGGCTTGGTTCAATCTATGGTCTGAAGCAAGGAAGTCACCTCCTTCTGCGAGGCAGTATCTAATGCTAGCGAAAGAGGTGGTCGAGGTGGTTGTGAGAGAGAGGGAAACCTCACGCCCCAGCCGCCGCAACACAAGAAGACGTCCCGGGCGTTGTAAGTCACAGGGCGATTCCCGGCCACCGTAGGCGCGTGCCTGCGGACGGTAAGCGTTGGGTGGCTCGCTCTCCGACCAGAACAAGGCCCGGGTTGACGGCGCGTTGTGTCCACGCGCGCATCAAAGAGATGTCAGCATAGAACAAGGGGTCCGCTAGGGCCAGTGCCTGCCAGGGTTGCAGAATTTGTTCGAAAGAGTCACCGCGGCCCTGGAACGCAAAGGAGTAACACGGACGGGTTTTAGTCAGTAAGAGTCTGACACACCCTTCTGCTTCGCCCAAAGCGGGAGGAGGCATTTGATGATTTTTCATCCAAAGGGGGAGCATTTAATTCTCTCGCAATACGCCTAGATGAATTTCAAGCCCTCTGACCACTTTGGTGGAGACGGTGCGGGTAGCGGGGGTTTCAGACTGCCCACACAAGACAAGTCACAATTACTAGACGATTCTCGTACTTGTGACTTGTCTTGTGTTTGACATGTATTTTTCAACATTTACCGTGTCTTTATGTAAATCCTAAGATTTACCAAGTGAATGGTGATAAAAGTTCGAATCGCAAATCTGTTCGGACTTTTATCATTAAGAATTAGTAAATCTTAGGTTTTACTGGAAAATCTTAGGATTAACCGTAGTTCGAGCTTTTACAGTAACATGTACATTCCTGGAAATATACTTTAAATATAGTTTACAGAGAAGCATTCATGTGAATTGTTGCATTATGTGTTATCAGCAAGCGGCTTCACCCAAGTTTCACAAATTATCAGGCTTGTCTTTATAGATATTTTAAATTGTTTTACGTGGTTCCTTTTTTCTTTAAATTGTCTTCACATATCGAAGCCAGTAACAAGTACTTTTGTAATAGGTACATAACATAATATAAAAGACTGGCCGTGGAGTTTCTTGCACTTTCTTTTTCATAGTGATTTACTTATGCTTTAAAACTTGCAAATAGCTTCATGTTTTTGACAGACTGATCGTAACACACCAAAAGTAAATAAATGGTTTGAATCTTGAATATCTCCCGAAGTAGGTACTCCCGAGATAAGAATGGTTATGTGGTATTCCAGACTATAATTTTCTCTGTGCGAAATTTCATCCAGATCCGTTCAGCCTTATTGTCGTAATTGTATAAGAAACATCCAGCCAGCCAAACTTTCGCATTTATTAGTAAACAAAAATTAGAAGTAAGATAATAGGCTGGCATCGATCTAAGCGCACGCGAACGACGTCGCGGGCACAGCTAGTCCTATATATATCTTTTATAATGCGCACAGCAAAGGAGTGGAACTCTCTGCCTGCGTCTGTATTTCCAAAAGCTTACAACCCTATTCTCTTCAAAGTTTGAGAGAGAGAGACTTTGTCTCTGTCATCTCTGACATAGAGTCAAGAGCAAACCCATTATAAATAAAAAAAAATATATTTATTATTATTTTATTATAATTATGTATTTAGGCTAATCTATTTGTGTATATTTTTTTGTATGTTTATTGTAGTTTATATCTTTATTGGATAGTACTTGATATACTCTAGTTAAGTTAGTATAGTCTATTTTAAGTTTCCTTCCCTGTCTCTCTACACACTGTGTCTACGTTTTTTATCCCACTCTTCTGTCGCAGGTCTGCTGGAAGAAATTTCTATTGAAATAAGCAGTACCTTTGTGCTCTTTTGCTTGTATGGTATTATCTTTTGTAAGTTTACTGTCATCATCTGCCTAGCCTTTTCCCAACTGTATTGGGGTCGGCGTCCAGTCAAGCTGGATTTAGCTGAATTCCGGTATTTTACGAGGAGCGGCTGCCTACCAGACCTCCATAACCCGTTAACTGGGTAACACGGTACTTCATGGCAAGACTGGAGTCAGATTTACTGGCTTCTGACTATCCGTAACGACTGCCAAAGATCTACAAATGACAGCCCGGACCAACGGCTTAACGTGCTTTCCGATGCACGGAGGAAACTCGTTATGTTAAGATGGAAACCCATCCACAGACCAACCTTGGCAAGCGTTGCTTAACCTTGAAGATCGACCCGTGTGGTTGTTATTACCTAGCCACGAGCTCCTCTCTTTTGTAAGTTTACTGTGTCTATATAAATAAATAAATAAAAACAAATGGCTTAAAATGTTCTAGCGCAGTCGGGCACGATAAAATATCTAACAGTCTACTTAAAGCCATAAAGGATATCATTATCCCACCCCTTACTCATTTATTTAATGTTTGTCTAAATCAAGGCGTCTTCCCAGATGTTTTTAGAAAAGCTATAATATAAAAAGCCATCTTTAAGACGGGGGATAAGTACCGAGTCTGTAACTATAGGCCAATTGCGTTGCTACCAGCTATTTCTAAGATTCTGGAAAGAATAATTAATAGTAGACTAGTTAAGTATCTTGAAAGCAATAGTTTAATTTCTTTTTATCAATTTGGTTTCCGTTCTGGGAAGTCAACCGAGGATGCGGTGCATAAACTTACTGACCATATCCAAGCTCTTAGCCTAATTCTTGAGGATGGCTGCAGGCTATTTAAGGGCGTATCCTGGCAACGCGCGCAAAAGGGCACCGCGCGCCCCCAGCGGTCCCCGCATGCTTCCATTCGAAAAGTTCAAAATATCTAACCTAACGACACAACATGAAATGAATGCATCCCGCCAACTGATTGAGTGTTGCTCGCACGCAAACTTCAAAAACTTTTTTGTCAAAAAGTTGACATAAATTTAATACTCTTATAAACATTGTTATTTATGTAGAATAAAATAAATATTGAACTAAGACAAATAAAAATCATGTGGATATTTTTTTTTGACAGTCGTCAGTAAATTATTTAATATTTTGTATGTCACCTAAACCTTTTGAAACCTACTAATTTAGTAGATTAATTATGAATATGGTCATGGGTGCGGTAGAGATCGTACTATAGAATTTTTAGCACTCGGAAAGGTATAGAGTAGACCAATTATACAAAAAAAAAACATTTTATTATTTACTATCTGAAGTATGTATCGATCTTGTAGTTTTAACACATTTTTGTTTTGAAAAATATAGTCTAGAAAAGATTTACTTATTACAAATCTTATGGTTTTATACATTTATCTGGTGACATATATATTGATATGAATATGAGGCATTAACAAGCGAAAAACAAAATACGTTAAAAATTGCATAAATAAAATTGATTTCAAAATAAGCTTTCAATGAACTGATGACACCTAAATAAAACTTAAAATTAGTATTTTCGTAAAGACATTTTAATTTGTAGGTACTTCTTCTCCGCTTCAAGTGTATTTAACTTTGGACTCCACTTTGGATGATAGCACTTGTCGAGCAAAACAATGAAGCTGCCTTGTTTAGTTGAGGAACTCCTGTGGCCACCTTCCAATTCTACCATCAGAACCTAAATGCTATCTAGGAACAGAGAACTATAATGTGTAGCAGTCACAATTACGTACGGAGTCAATCAATCTCGAATGCAATCCACGATCAAAATCAATGATCGGATCCGTGGAATGCGTTCAAGATTGACTGTATATTATACGACTTAACGACCGGATTCGGTCGGTAGGGGATCGGTAACTATGTCGAGACTTCCCGCCTCGGATTACATGTCCTTTCAAGACTAACAAAATACAAAGATATACGCGACGGAACTGTCTGGTTTAGGTTTCGAGTGCAAGAGGAGAGGTACGAGTTCCGGCATAAACGGCCATTGTAGTTCTGGAGATAAATCGAAACCAGAACCACGGGGACGTAGAACACATTTAAGCTGAATCCGTTCTAAACACCCGTTTAAAACGGATTCAGCTTCTCTTAGCTCGCGATCGTGTTGACTCGGTGGAAACGAGTTTTAATGATTTAGTTTCTCAATAACAACTCGAAGTATGTTGAAGCCTCGTAGCCAACAACATAGCAGTCATTGCAGGATTGCGTCGAGCAGTATCTTGTGTGCTTATGGTGATGCGAGTTTGCCCTCCGTAGCGCTCAGCTATGCTACCACTGATGTAATAGCATAATTATGGCTTGGTAAAAATGTACCAATTTTACGCGTTTGTGACGTCACGCGTGTCTTCAACTCGCTGTATCCTCTTTATTATTTGTTTACGTTAAAAAAGAAAAAATACGGGTCTAATATTTTTTGAAAATCTGTAGACGGACTAATTCGATTTTTTTTAGTAAAATACCCTATTATGAATCTAACTTGAAATAACCGATAAGAGTCGTAAAATAATAAATATTTTGGATCCGATGCTTACTTGCAGCATTTTCCTAAAACTTGCATGATCCCTAGAAACATTTAAGATGTTTATGTAAATAGATTGTTGCCTTCGACTGCATGAACTTAATAACTGGCTCTCGAGCATAAAAATCAAATCACATCGATATGTGCAATCCAACTTAACAAAAAATAACTCCTCTGCCGCGGCAAATCCGGGCAAGACGGACGGAGCTCCGGCAGGATCTCATGGCGGTATGGAGACAGCGACTGTCGCAACCCAGCGCTGGGCACGCCACAATCCAGGCGATTAGTCCCTTCTTTGAGGAGTGGCTCGAGCAGTACCACGGCGTCCTCACCGTCCGCCTGATGCAGGTACTCACCGAATACGGTTGTTTCGGGAGATACCTGTTTCGGATTCGGCGGGAGCATACGCCAAGAGTCAACACTGCGAGGATCGCCCAGAGGACACGGTGGAGCATACGGTGGAGGTCTGCCCTGCTTGGGCGGAGCACCACCGGGTCCTCGTCAAGGTGATCGGCGGCGGCGACCTCTCGCGATAGGCACTGGTTCAATCTATGGTCCGGAGCGAGGAGGCATGGGAAGCGGTCGCCTCCTTCTGCGAAGCAATAATGCTAGCGTAGGAGTAGGCCAAACGTGAGAGAGAGGGAAACCTCACGACCCAGCCGCCGCAACAGACGAAGACGCCCAGGGCGATTTCCGGCTACCGTAGGCGTGGGCTTGTGGACGGCGAGCATTGGGTAGCTCGTCGTCCGATCAGAACCAGGCCCGGTTCGACGGCGCGCTGTGTTCCACGCGCGCCTCAAAAAGCTGTTAGCATGGGAGACGGGGCCCGCTAGGGCCAGTGCCTGCCGGGGTGCGGAATCCATTCGAAAGAGGCACCGTAGTCCTGGAACGCAAAGGGCACAAGGAGGAACACGGATGGGTTTTAGTCAGTAAGAGTCTGACACTCCCTCCTGCTTCTACCAGAGCGGGAGGAGTTATTTGATGATTTACCATCCTTATGTATGTATTACTTACATTTTACTCTCCATCATTTGCCGAGATCTTTCCCTCAGGCGCTCCAAACGTTGTCCTTTATTTGTTTTTGGATATGAGTCACAAGGTTAAACACACAGTGCAAGATATGTTCTACAAGAATTTTAATAAATAGTAGCTGTTTATTAGCCGTACTCTGGACTTTACAGAAATGAAAAAAAATTACATTACGCAAATCTGACAGCACCGATCTGCAAAAAAGTGTCACAGATCCTTCGCGGTCAAGCTCCAGCGAGCATCTGATATAGTGATGAAATAAAGAGATGCAAGTACATTTGAATTATGAGATGGCGATAGTACGCGTGCGGCTTGAAATAAAACACGTGCCAAAATAAATTTTTGGTTTTCATAATATAAAAGTATTATTAATCCAAAAATTGTTGTTGAAACCTCAAAAAGGTTATTTTTTATATTTTAAAGTAGTTTTCATAGAACAAGACAAAAGCTAAAAAAAGTAAAAATGTATTTCGAACTTTGTTTTTTTTTTTCTATCGGTAATATTTCTTGGAATCGTGTATTCCTTCAGTTGAATACTAAATTATGTAGTCAAAAAGCATAGACCACAATTTCGAATTCCGGAAAATAACCGATGTATCATTATTTTTGGATCAGTCTAGTATGTCGTAACGTTTTTTAGTAAGTTTTTGAACAAAAATTTGATGTAAAGACACGATAAGTCTGCGTTGATTTGATTTTTATTATTTGTTGTTATAATGGCAATGGAAACACTGTCTACCTATTACGGTTCATGAGATACAGCGCGCTTACAGTCAGACGGACGGACGGACGGACGGACAGCGGAGGCTTAGTAATAGGGTTCCGTTGATTACCCTTTGGGTATGGTAACTTATACCGATATTTTTTTTTTAATTTTGCAAGTAAAAATGTATTTTTGAAACCAAAATTAATTTATTATTTATCCATGATAGATAACGCTTGAGGGGATATGCATAAAAAAATGTTTATACAGTTTATCTAAAACTATACAAAAATATCATACTAACAGTGAAATTATAATCAAAATTGCTCGAAAAACAAATGAGATATAATTATTTTAAACAAATATATCCGTCCCTCTCGCGAAAACACTGTTTTCTATGGCAGCTGTATCGGCGTCATGGATTTTGACGTCAAAGTTCATATCGGACTTCTCTTTCTGATTGTAATCTTTGAAGCTTTATAACTGCATCGCTGATGAATGTATGATCTGCGGGTGAGTTTTTGTATCTATCAAAGGTTAGTTTGGCGTTTTAAGTATTTTATGCGGCAAATTGAATTAATAATGCTAATATGACGACACATATTAGCGTTTTTCATTCAATTTTCCCTATGAAGTATTAAATTCGCCAGCTAACCTTTGATACAAAAACTCACGCGAAATCCTCGGCTTCCTTTTTCCTTATCTTTTTTTACTATTGATAGGCACGCGTTTGACCACTATCTCACCTGATGGTAAGTGATGATGTGGTCGAAGATGGAGCACGCTTGCCTAGAAGTAACCTATTCACTCTTCTCTAACAGCCTTCTAGGTTGCGCTGCCTTCTTTTCATGAAAAGCGGTCTTATCCTTAGATGAGGACGAGATCAGCCAGAGCCACAGTATGACAACGTATCTACGTGACAACATAGATACGGTGTCATACTGTGGTTCTGGGTGATCTGGCTCTGATGTGGTTTCTTTAAAAATTAATAACCAAGAAGTCTCAGGCCTTGGTTATTGGCGGCAGGTATATGCGGAACAGGCTAGATATTGCGACGCTGTCTCCACTCTGGCTGAATGGAGTACAGATTGAATACGCAATGACAGCTAGAAACCTGGGGGTGATCATGGACTCCTATTTATCGCGGACTAACCATATCGCTGAAGTCAGTCGTAAGGTCCATTACACGTTTCATTCGCTGAAGTGTCTCCAGAGCTTTTTGCTCTTGAAAACCAAAATTTCCCTGGCTCAAACTCTCATTCAGCCCATCATTGACTACGCTGATGCCTGTTATTTGGATGCCACCGAGGAGCTTTTAAATAAACTTGAGCGTTTGCAAAATATCTGTATTCGTTTTGTGTTCAATCTTAAAAAAATATGATCATGTTTCAGGATTTCGCAAGGTTCTCAAGTGGCTCCCTATTCGACTTCGCAGGAACTCTCGGATATTGTGTTTGCTATTTAACATACTTCACAATCCTAAATCGCCTTCCTACCTGCGAGCACGCTTCTCCTATTCCCGTCCTTCGGATGCGCCTTGCAGGTCGCATCTTAGAAATCTTCTTAAATCCCCTCCCCACTCTACCGATTTTTACTCCTACTCCTTTACTGCACATGCGGTACGGTTGTGGAATTTACTACCGCCTGACATTAGGGCTTGCCAAACTCTTGCAGTTTTCAAAATAAGAGTTAAAGAACACTATCTTTCCTTCTCGTCATAGTTGCAAATAGGTATGTTTTATTATTTATCTTTTATATCATATAGTATGTATTAGTATTTTAATTATGTATTGTATGTTATATTTAATATGTATAGTTTTATTTTAGCTACTGTTACACACTATGTCTACATCTCTTTTTACTCTACTCTCCTTTCGCAGGTATGCTGGAAGAGATTTCTATAGAAATAAGCATCACCTTTGTACTATTTTTTCTGTTTCTTTCTTCTTATCTTATTAAATGTGTGTACATAAATTGTTAAATAAATAAATAAATATTAACTGAAAATTTAAGTCAGACAAGAGATTGAAAAAAATACAAAATAATTCTTTATATTAAAATGAAAAACACGCAAGCCACGAATTTGAAACGTATGCCCTCGAAGTTTTCTAAATGCGTGATACTTTAGGCGATTTCTACCCGAGAATGCGCCCGTATGCGCGTGTATGCGCTAGACTGCGCATACTCGATACAACGTCGCGTCGTCACTTCTTTTTGCAATTTTCCAGACTCCAAACGTTTACGACCAGAAGCGGATTTATAAGGATTAATTTTTTATTTGCTGGCGTTTTTCATTTGCATTTTTATTTTTTTTATTGCTCTGAAAAAAAAAGAAAAAATTAGGTATTTCAAGAATCGTAGAGAATTAAGGATGGTATATTTAAAGCTTGCGTGTTTGTGGAAAAAAAAAACTACGCTGCGGAACGTACCAGTACGCAACTATATCGGCCATACCTCCATAATCCTCTATCCTTATCCTTACTAATAATATAAATGTGAAAGTAACTCTGTCTGTCTGTCGCGCTTTCACGCCAAAACTATGAACCAATTTAAACGGAATTTGATACACAGATCGTCTAAAGCCTGAGAAAGGATAAAGGCTACGTTTATTTCAGGAGTATGTTCCCTAGGGACCACGCGGGCGAAGCCGCTAGTAGAAGCTAGTTTTAGATAAACGTACTAAAATCTGTTGATCTTATGTAATTGCATTGCAGTTCAAATGTTGGGAATCTCTCGTGATACCCAAAAGTAGACTTTACTTTAAGAAAAAGCAGCTTCAACATTTAAATAATAGATTGTGTCCATGTAGTGGGAGTCTAACACTCATATTAATAAATACAGAATGGAGCAAGACTAAGTTTACTCCAAGTTTTAAGGTTAGATTAATTAAATTTAGTATTAATAAACATAGAGTATGGTAAACTAATCGGCCACTACTCTCGGAATAAAAGTTTATCCTTCGCTCCACATAGTTTAACGACGGAATAAGCACTAAAGGCTTCTGACAATCTGTGACGGCTGCCAAAGTTCTACAAATGACAGCCGGGACCAACAGCCTAACTTGCTTTCCGAAGCACGGAGGAAACCCGGTATGTCATCTTAACATACCGACACCCATCCACAGACCAACCTTGACAAGCGTTGCTTAACCTTGAAGATCGTCCTGTGTGGCTGTTATTCTTTAGCCACGTGTCACGAGGAATGCTATTTTAGACAATTTTCTTCTTTGTCGAAGTCTGTTCCTGCTTTTTTTTTAAAATTAATTTCTAATAATGCCCAATAAAAGTTGCAATTTGATTATTTTTTATTTATGTATGTAATATGCGATAACTCAAACAACATAAACCAAGAATCTGTGACATCCGAGAAACATTCTACACACATGAATGAGGTCTGACGCAATATACAGGCTGTTTGAGAGATGGGTGCAAAGCCTGAAGGGAATGCTCATCAACTGCCTAGCCTTTTCCCAACTATATTGGGGTCGGCTTCCGGTCAAACCGGATTCAGCTGAATACCAGTATTTTACGTGAAGCGGCTGCCTACCAGACCTCCACAACCCATTAAATGGGTAACAACACGGTATTTCTTGGCAAGACTGGAGTCAGATTTACTGGCTTCTGACAATCTGTGACGGCTGCCAAAGTTCTACAAATGACAACCGGGACCAACAGCCTAACTTGCTTTCCGAAGCACGGAGGAAACTCGGTATGTTAAGATGGTCACCCATCCACAGACCAACCTTGACAAGCGTTGCTTAACTCTGAAGATCATCCTGTGCGGCTGTTATTCTTTAGCCACGAGCCACGAGGAATGCTATTTTAGACAATTTAGAACATATTAAGCTAAACTCTTCTTTGTCGATGTCTGTTCCTGCTTTAAAAAAAAAAAAACTAATAATGTCCAGTAAAAGTTGCAATTTGATTATTTTTTTATGTATGTAATATGCGATAACTCAAACAGCATAAACCAAGGATCTGTGACATCCGAGAAACAGCGTATAGAAAGCTGATACAGCGGGGGGTCTAAAAAGGCCAATTTAGGAGAATCAGAAAGCACATCACGCTACCCGTCACTGTCAAATTTTCCCAATCAACCTTGAACCTAATGCGTAAGCGATAAAGATGAAAATGAAACTTGACAGATTGTTGTGTGGTTAAGGTGGATGCGCCAGGGTAGCCCGCGAAATTCAAATTTTCTTACACTTTTTTGCAATTTGCGAGTCAGTATTAGGTTTTATGTTGATTAAAGTATGATTCGCGGGCGTAAGAATTATGTATTTTCAGAATTATAACCATTTAAGTCAGCAATAAAACTCCATAGGGCAGGTAACCCGAAAGAATGACTATTTCATGAAATCTTGACATTTTAGGATTATACCGACTTATGGAGTTATTTTACTGATTTTAATGGTTACAATTCTGAAAATACATAATTCTTACGCCTGCGAATAATACTTTAATCAACATATAACCTAATGCTAACTTGCAAATTGCAAAAAACGTAAGAAGATTTGAATTTCGCGGGCTACCCAGGTGCAACCACCCTAATATAAAGATTCTGCTAAAAGTGGCCTTTTTAGACTCGCAGAAATTCGTTGTCTACGCTATTCCAGACATTCGAATTGAACTTCCGCTTTAGTTATAAGCTGAAAACCAGGTAATATGTGAAGCAATATCTTATTATCATCACTGGAACCGTCGTCCGTCATATCTGCTTTAAAGTTTTCAGGTATAAATGTAGCAGCAAAATCGGGCACAGGAAATTCTTAATATTTTTCCAATTTGTAAATAACCTCTTGCAACTGTGGACGGAGTGCTTGAAAGAAAAAAAAAAAATATACGCATTAGTAATAATAACACTATAGTTGTACATTTTACTTCTGTAGTTTATAAACTACACTAATTTTGTCAGCTCGTTACTAGGGCAGAAAACAGTCATTATCTGATCGCTTTTTAGGGTTCTAAACAAAAAACGGAAACCTTATAGGATCATTCGGGTGTCTGTCTGTCCGTCTGTCCGTCTGTCTGTCTGTCTGTCTGTCTGTCTGTCTGTCTGTCTATTCGCCTGTTACAACTAGTTTTCTCCGGATTCACTGGACTGATTCTGTTGAAATTTGGTACACATATGGGTTTTTGTGACCCAAAAACGGAAGCGTTACGTAAGTTTTTCAAGAAATTAGACGAAAAATTATCATTAACCCCCTTATCTCCGAAGCTAATGAGCACAAAATTTTGAAAAAAAATGGAGATAATAGAATAGATCTTTACCTATATTTATACTACAGAAAAATCTATAAGAATTCTATAGTGTTAAAATAACATGTTAAAAAAAAAATTCGTTCGGATCCCTTTGCACGCGAGTCCGACTCAAACTTGGTCAGTTTTTATTTTTAATATGTTTATGATTTATATCATGGACATAAAAAAGCCTCCATAGTCTAAAGGGACTTTGTGAAGGTTATAAAAATAATATGAATGAAAATTAAAAAAAATAATTAATTAATAAAGAATCGGTACATACCTTGAAAAACTTATCTTGAAAAACTGCTGGATTACAAACAAAACGCTTTTCTCAACTGATTCATAAATCTCATGTGACACTTAGCTACAGAATTACTTTAAAGAAATATTCAGAACTACCCTCATTTGAGACGAGAATTTATTCCTCTATGCGTTGTTTTAATACCACGGTAGGCGCACGTGGGTTAGTGGTATAATGGGTAGTGTACGTCCGTACTTTAATCGCAGTACATTGATATGGACGTTCGAAAAGGTGGTGTCTGCAAAGCGACTATTATTATCAAAACAAACTCGTAATGTTTATAATACAGGGTGTTTGAGAGATCAGTGCAAATCTTGAAGGGGCTTTAAACTTGCTTTAGACGAAGTCTGTTCCTTAGTTTTGTTTTTTAAACTAAGAGTTTTAGCAACATTTTGAACATGAAAAATAAATTAGTTGAGCGAAAATGTTGTTTTATTGGTCAGTTTAACAATAAAATTGGGAAATCATCAAATGAATCCTCACGCTCTGGGTGGAGCAGGAGGGAGTGTCAGATTCTTATTGAATAAAATCCATCCGTGATCCTCCTAATGCTCTTTGCGGTCCAGGTCCACGGTAACTCTTTCTTCAAACAAATTCCACAAACCTGGCAATTGCTTTGTACACCCTAGTTCCAAAAGTTGATGAAACATCTGTTTTTTTTTTTAGGATGGGAAATCATCAAATGACTCCTCCCGCTCTGGGTAAAGCGGGAGTGTCAGACTCTTACTGACCTAAAACCCATCCTTGTGTTCCAAGGCTACGGTACCCCTTTCGAACAGATTCCGCAGGCCGTCCGCAGGCCCGCGCCAACGGCGAGCGGGAATCGTCCTGCGACTCCCGACGCCCGGGGCGTCTCCTTCTGTTGCGGCGAATGGGACGTGAGGTTTCCCTCTCTTGGCCTCCTCCTTTGCTAGCATTACTGCTTCGCAGAAGGAGGTGGCCGCTTCCCATGCCTCCTCGCTGGTGAAAAATCTGCGTTAATAATACCTCAAAAGAAAGGGCAATAACCAAGCAATTTCTTTAAATGGTTTGAACAACAGGCAAACTTTTTTTATTATGCCATAAAAAAACATTATCTAATTTTTTTTCTAGTTTCTTGAATTTAATGTGCGTAGAATGTTTCTCGGATGTCACAGATGCTTGGTGTATGTTGTTTGAGTTATCGCATATAACATACATAAATAAAAATAATCAAATTGCAACTTTTACTGGGCATTATTAGAAATAAATTTAAAAAAAGCAGGAACAGACTTCTAAAACAAGGAGTTTAGCTTAAGGTGGATGCTCCAGGGTAGCCCGCGAAATTCAAATATTTTTATGTTTTTTGCAATTTGCCGGTCAGTGTGAAGCTGTATGTTGACCAAATGCGATCCGCGACCGTAACGCGTATTTATCTAAAGAATTATAACCATTTTAATCATCAATATAGCCCTCTAAGTTTATGTAGTTCGAAAGAATGATTATTTCTGAAATATTCATTCTGTTCTTTATTTCTGAAATATTATTTCTGAAATATTCATTCTGTCGAGCTACGTGAACGTAGAGGGCTATATTGATGATTAAAATGGTTATAATTCTTTAGATAAATACGCGTTACGGTCGCGGATCGTATTTGGTCTACATACAGCTTCACACTGACCGGCAAATTGCAAAAAACATAAAAATATTTGAATTTCGCGGGCTACCCTGGAGCATCCACCTTAATATGTTCTAAATTTTCTAAGATAGCATTCCCTTCAGGCTTTGCACCCATCTCTCAAACACCCTGTATATTGCGTCAGACCTCATTCATATACAAATACCGGACAAAAGAACAATTGATCTATTGTTCCTTTGTAATTGTCTGTTATTGCGATTATTTGGTCGATCACATCAACATTGAACGCGACATAGTGAGCGCCGAGCGTGTTGGAGACAGGCGAAGAAACGCGACGCAGGGCTGCGGAATTCGTTCGCAAGAGTCACCACGGCCCAGCAAGGCAAAGATACGTAAACTATGATTTATCAAAGTGTTTTTGTTTTTAATGTCAAACACACTCAGGAATCTAAAGATGCGCGCGCATTTAGTGCTTATTCCGTCGTTAAACTATGTGGAGCGAAGGATTAACTTTTATTCCGAGAGTAGTGTCAGATTAGCTTACTCCTACCTTACTCTATGTTTATTAATACTAAATTAAATTAATCTAACCTTAAAACTTGGAGTAAACTTAGTCTTGCTCCATTCTGTATTTATTAATATGAGTGTTAGACTCCCACTACATGGACACAATCTACTACTTCAATGTTGAAGCTGCTGTTTCTCAAAGTAAAGTCTACTCTTGGGTATCACGAGAGATTCCCAACATTTGAACTGCAATGCAATTACATAAGATCAACAGATTTTAGTACGTTTATCTAAAACTAGCTTCTACTAGCGGCTTCGCCCGCGAGGTCCCTAGGGAACATACTCCTGATATAAAAGTAGCGTTTATCCTTTCTCAGGCTCTAGACGATCTGTGTATCAAATTCTGTTTAAATCGGTTCATAGTTTTGGCGTGAAAATGCGACAGATAGATAGAGTTACTTTCACATTTATATTATTAGTAAGGATAAGGATAGAGGGTTATGGAGGTATGGCCAATATAGTTGCGTACTGGAAAGATCCGCAGCGTAGTGTTTTTTCCACAAACACGACGTACGCTTTAAATATACCATCCTTAATTCTCTACGATTCTTGAAATACCTAATCTTTTCTTTTTTTTTCAGAGCAAAAAAATAAATAAAATGCAAATGAAAAACGCCAGCAAATAAAAAAATAATCCTTATAAATCCGCTTCTGGTCATAAACGTTTGGAGTCTGGAAAATTGCAAAACGAATGACGACGTGACGGTGTATCGAGTATGCGCAGTCTAGCGCATACACGCGCATCCGCGCGCATTGTCGGGTATCGCCTAAAGTATCACGCATTAATCAGTCGCGCGCGCGCAGCCATACGTGTCGTGTGTGTGTTGGTTGCACTGTAGGTATTATTTCTTCCACAATGACGTCTACACTAAAGTGTAATAATTGTAATCTTGTCGTCGACGAGATGTGGTCGTATGTGCGTAAGTTGTCAATTATAGATGAAGAAAGTCTTATAAAAATATGCTTGTCTACTTTCTCGAGTGCGCAGATTGAAAAATCTAAATCATTGCTGTTCGAATCCTTGCCGTCTGATCAACGTAAACCGGCAAGAAAAGGACAAGGGATGGACAACCGAGTGCTAAATTACATAATTAGTGTGTTTAAAGTGACCGAGCCTGATGTGATGCCTGTGTTTGTAGCCCGTGATTTAGAAAAGCTACCTCCCATAACATTTGACCACTTGGATGTTTCTAAGTTACTAAAAGATATCTTACTGGAATCAAGGATATCAAGTCATCTTATGCCACTTTGAGCCAGTTAGAAGACCTCAAAAAGGAATTCAAGGCCATGTTAGTGCCTGCTTCACCCCGGAACGTCGACATGAAAAGAGGAGCGCGCCGGGATAGTGGACCCTTGTTGCTATCACCTATAATGAGTGGTCAGGCAGTGGAGCGCCGTGAAAAACTTGATACTTCGGTGGTGTTGCTCAGGGACAGTAGTAACGGCGCAATCAGTTCAGACCGTAACAAAAGTCAATCTGGGGGTAGTCGGTTGTACGGATACTTTGAATAAAAACTCGTTACCGAGCTCGCCGCGGTACATCACCGGCTAGCGAGCCGTCGCTGTCAATGAGTCATCGCAGATAACAGATAATCAGCTGGGCGACTCGATGCTAGTGCGACGTAAACAATCGTTTGCAGATGCAGTTAGACAAGCTAATGTCGAGAATGAAGTAGCAAGTCAAAACAATGAGTGGAGCTTAGTGCAGAACCGTAAACAAAGGTTCAAGGAACGTTTTATGGGGAAAATGGGTAGTAATGTTGTTAATACAGATGAAAAGTTTAGAGCTGCAGATCGAAAAGTACCTATTTTCATAACTAATGTGCACAAAGATACGGCAGAGGCGGACATCACTAGTTATATTCTCAGAAAAACGACAGTAAATGTAACACTAGAGATGATAAATTTGAAAAAACAAAGTGATTACAATGCTTTTAAGTTCTTTGTTCTTCATCATAACATGCATGTTCTTAAATAACGAGATATGGCCGCAGGGAATTATCTTTAGGTGGTTTGTGAATTTTCGACCAAAATCTGTGAACAGGTCAGATATTGGCTCTGTAGACGGTACTTGCACAGCAATTAATGGATAGTAAACTGCACAAGTTTGCAACATTTAATTGTAAGAACGTTAAGCGTTCGATCGACAGCATTTGTGACTTGTGTGAAAATGTAGATGCTTTTGCCTTACAAGAAACTTGGCTACTGTCGCATGAAATATCGTTCCTAAACTCCATTAGTGACGATTTCAGCTGTACTGGAACCTCAGTTGTGGACTCCACTACTGGAATGCTACGAGGAAGACTTTACGGTGGTGTGGCACTATTGTGGAGGAGTAGCGTCTACGCAAACGTATCTGTGATTTCGAGTGATAACCCGCGTATAAGTACAATTAAAATAGTGATGCAAGAAAAATCAATGTTAGTGTTTAGCATTTATATGCCGACTGATGCGGTACGTAATTTGGCCGAGTTCACCGACGTCCTCAGTGCGGTGAGTGCTATCATTGATTCTTATAATAGTACTGAGTGCGTTTATATTCTGGGGGATTTTAACGCTCACCCCTACAGAGCGTTTTTATGATGAGCTGATGGGTTTCTGTGGTGAACAGGACTGGTTGTGTATTGACACTGAAGGTTTGAGGGTAGCGTCAAATACATACACATTTGTAAGTCAGGCTCACGGGTCGTCGAGGTGGCTTGACCACTGTTTGGTTACCAGGGCCGCGGCTCAAACTGTTAGTAGGGTGTTTGTTCAGTATGATGTTACGTGGTCTGACCACTTTCCATTAATTATTGAATGTGATTTAGATGTTATTATACAAAAGAGATGCGTATCTAGTCAACATGTAAAAAACGAGAGGGAGAGGAATTTGACGCAAATTAGGTTGTACAATACTGAGTGTCATAAACGTCTGAGATTAATTGATTTTCCTATGCAATTACAATATTGTTGTGATCGTATGTGCACTGATGTAAATCATAGATGTAGGCCTGTTATAGATAAATTGTATGGGCAAATTGTTGGAGCTTTATGTGAATCGTCGGTGGTAGGCCGAGATAGTTATAATCGCAAAAGAAGTTGTTATTGGGTGGAATAGACATGGTGCCGACGCACACAGGCTTGCTAGGGATAAATTTATTTTATGGTCATTTTACGGTAAGCCTACTTCTGGCCGTTGTTATGAAGAGATGTGCGAGTCGAAAAGAATATTTAAATCTCGGTTGAAATGGTGCCAGGGCCAAGAAAATAAGATTAAAATGGATATCCTCGCATCAAATCATTTGAAAAAGGACTTTCGTGGGTTTTGGAAAAACACAAATAAACTCAATCATAAGCCTAGCGTGCCTGTGTGCGTCGACGGTGTGAGTGATGCGCAGGGAATAGCTGAACTGTTCAAAGCTAAATTTGAGATAAAGTCGTCCTTAGGACCATCGCAGGCGGTGATCGATGTTGAGCCTAAAGGGGAATTAGGAGTCAGGGTCACTGCCAGAGACGTTGCGTCTATCATACAGTCAATGTCAAGTGGAAAATCTCCTGGCCATGATGGGCTCAGCATCGAGCACCTTCGGTATGCGGGCCCTCACTTATCGCGTGTTTTGGCTTTACTGTACAACCTTTGTTTGAGTCATGCGTATCTACCCCCGGATATGTTAAAAACAATTGTTGTGCCCATTGTTAAAAATAAAACTGGACTATTGACTGATAGAAATAACTATAGACCTATTTCACTGGCTACGGTTGTGTCTAAGGTATTGGACAGCGTGCTCAATGCGCAATTAAATAAACACATTCAATTGCATGACAACCAGTTTGGGTTTCGACCTGGGTTGTGTACCGATAGTGCTATTTTGGGCTTTAAACACGCTGTGAAGTACTATACACGGCGTAGCACCGCGGTTTACACCTGTTTCCTCGACCTATCGAGTGCTTTTGACCTGGTTTCTTACGACACTCTTTGGAAGAAGCTTAATGATGCTAAGCTACCACTTGAAATAATAAATATTTTTAAGTCCTGGTACGGGAACCAGGTCAATAGTGTTAGGTGGGGCGGGGCATTCTCGAGTCCATATGGTCTTGAGTCAGGTGTGAGGCAGGGGGATGGACCAGTTGATTGTGGAGCTGAGCAGCACCAGAGTCGGATGTTATATTGATGGCATATGTGTCAACAACATAAGCTATGCGGATGACATGGTGCTACTCAGTGCCTCAGTCTGTGGCCTGCGACAGCTTGTGAGTGTGTGTGAGAGATCCGCCAGTGCTCATGGCCTGTTGTACAACGTAAAAAAAGAGTGTCGTTACGGTGTTTGAGGCTGGTGGAAAAGGTCCAGAAACAGTACCACCAATAAAGTTGGGTGGTGTACCGCTATCGAGAGTGCACTCTTTTAAGTATCTTGGGCATATCTTGACCACTACCCTTAGGAACGATGACGACATTGAGAGAGAGCGAAGGGCGCTGTCAGTCAGAGCGAATATGATTGCCCGCAGGTTTAAGCGTGCTTCCATGGAGGTTAAAAAAACACTTTTTAGAACCTTCTGTTCCTCTTTTTATACCTGTAGCTTGTGGGTACATTTTACGCAAAGATCGTAGAGTGCCCTTCGCGTTCAATATAATAATGCTTTCAGGGTGTTGATGGGGCTGCCTAGCTTCTATAGTGCATCAGGGATGTTTGCGGAAAAGCGTGTGTATTGCTTTTATGCATTAATGCGTAAAAGATGTGCGTCCTTGGTGCGCAGGGTGCGAGCCAGTTCCAACAGCATCCTGTGCATGATTGCTGACAGGCTGGACTGCTGTGTTATGAGTCGTTGCTCCATTATCTCAGCTGGAATGCTGAGGCAGTGATTATTTTGTTATGTGTGTGTTTGTAGTTGTTGTTGTAATCGTCTTTCTAACATAGTTGTAAGTGTTTTGTTCCTCGAAATAAAATAATTTAATAATAATTAAGAAAACTTCGAGGGCATACTCTGCGTTTCAAATTCTTGGGTTGCGTGTTTGTCATTTTAATATAAAGGATTATTTTGTGTTTTTTTCAGCATGTTATTTTTTAACAAATCTCTTGTCTGACTTAAATTTTTAGTTATTAATTTTTAAAGGAACCACATCAAAGCCAGATCACCCAGAACCACAGTATGACACCGTATCTATGTTGTCACGTAGATACGTTGTCATACTTTGGCTCTGGCTGATCTCCCTCCTCATCTAAGGATAAAACCGCTTTTCATGAAAAGAAGGCAGCACAACCTAGAAGGCTGTAAGACAAGAGTGGATTGAATAGGTTACTTCTAAGCAAGCGTGCTCCATCTTCGACCACATCATCACTTACCATCAGGTGAGATAGTGGTCAAACGCGTGCCTATCTATAGTAAAAAAAGATAAGGAAAAAGGAAGCCGAGGGTTTCGGGTGAGTTTTTGTATCAAAGGTTAGCTGGCGAATTAAATACTTCATGCGAAAATTTAATAAACTAATATGTGTCATCATATTAGCATTATTAATTCAATTTGCCGCATAAAATACTTGAAACGCCAAACTAACCTTTGATACAAAAACTCACCCGCAGATCATACATTCATCAGCGATGAAGTTATAAAGCTTCAAAGATTACAATCAGAAAGAGAAGTCCGATATGAACTTTGACATCAAAATCCATGACGCCGATACAGCTGCCATAGAAAACAGTTTTTTCGTGAGAGGGACGGATATATTTGTTTAAAATAATTATATCTCATTTGTTTTTCGAGTAATTTTGATTATATTTTCACTGTTAGTATGATATTTTTGTATAGTTTTAGATAAACAGTAACTATAGACATTTTTTCATGCATATCCCCTTTAGCGTTAGATGGCGGTAGTCGTCACGCAAGCATTGTGGTCCCGTATTAAACTGTCTTAAAAATATAATATTGATCTTCTACGACTAAAGTGAAGAAAACAGTGCAACCAGTGTTTAAAAGTGTTATCTGAACATGTAATACTCACTATAAACTAAATAACAACAACATTTCAATATCGTCCACGAACAAACTGTCCTGTAGTTTAAATAAATAAATAAACCGCCTCCTAACCTTGGACTTATTTCCCCAATTTCCCCCGACGAAACCCACATTGCTCTTCGCCACATGAAGAACCGGAAAGCGGTTGGGTCTGACAATGTGCCAATTGAAGTGTGGAAGGCGATGGGCCCACATGGTGTGGACCTTCTGACGGATCTTTTTGATCGCATCCTTATCACCATGGAAATGCCGAACCAGTGGCGATTTAGCCTGATTATCCCTGTTTACAAAGGCAAAGGTAGCGTACAGGATTGTGGTAGCTACCGCGGTATCAAGATCATGTGCCACACCATGAAGCTCTTCGAGCGCATCATTGACACACGGCTCCGTAGCGAGTGCACTATCTCTGAGTGTCAAAATGGCTTCCGGGCGGGTAACAGTACCATGGACGCTGTGTTCGCCTTACGGAATCTGGCTGAGGCTTACAGAGAGAGAAGGAGAGCTTTGCATATGGCCTTTTTAAACCTGCAGAAGGCCTTCGAGTGTATACCTCGGCAGTCCATCTAGTGGGCACTGCGCTTCAGGGGCGTTTCCGAAGCCTGTATTGACAATATCAGAGACATGTACTGCTATTTCGTGTCCTCTGTCCGGACCGCTGTTGGCAAATCGAATGGCTACCCAATATCTGTTGGCGTTCACCAAGGCTCGGCTCTTAGCCCGTTCTTGTTTAACGTAGTGCTCGATGTAGTTACGGCAAACATCCAAGATCAGCCTCCATGGCTAATTATATACGCCGATGACATCGCCCTCGTTAATCAGAACAAAGCCCATCTTGAGCGCAAAGTCAACATTTGGAAGAACACGCTCGAAAACGGTGGTCTGATACTAAATATGGCGAAGACTGAGTACCTGTCCTGTGGCAGCACGGATTCAAAACCATCCGAATAGGTTCGGACCTGGTCAGAAAATTCGATACGTTCAGTTACCATGGATCCGAGCTGCACGAGTCTGGCAACGTGGACGACGATGTCCAAGCACGTATAGGCGCGGCTTGGGCAAAGTGGCGCGAGGTAACGGGCGTTGTATGCGACCGCAAAATGCCTCCGAAGGTCAAGGGATATTTAAATGCATCATACGGCTTGTCCTACTGTACGGCGGCGAGTGTTGGCCAGCACTAAGCAGACACATCCAGGAGCTTCGCGTCACGGAGATGAAGATGCGGAATGGCGTAACGCGATCCGATCGCATACGCAACTCTTTCATCCGGGATAGTCTTGGTGTCCGTGACGTGGGGGAAAAACTGCAAGAGTGTCGTCTGCGATGGTATGGCCACATCATGCCCCGCCCTATGGAGTACGTTGGTCAGAGATGCATGAATATGGCTGTTCTTGGGGCTAGGTCCCGTGGTCGCCCTCGCCAGCGCTGGCTGGACGTCGTCAAGTCCAACATGAGACCCAATGGCATGACTGAGAAGGATGTTCAAGATCGGGCAAAGTAGAGAAAGCTAAGTAGGAAGGCGGACCCTGGAAATAGCCGGGATTAACGCCAGGTGGAAGAAGAAGAAGACCTAGGCAGTTCTATTCGCCTCAATATTAGCGGAGAGTACGGATACTATTAATGAGAACTGGTTTGCCTAGGACTTCATCAAGGGAATAAACAACACGGTCATTAAACTTGATCAGCCCTAATGCTGATGTATTTAACTATTAGGTATTTGATAAGAATAAGACGTTTTCTGGCATTGATAAGCGGCTTTCATTCGTAGCTGCCACATGTATGACTGAACACCTACAGGATAGTGTCTTAAACAAAACTATTCTAAATTTCTCCAAAGAAGACAATAACTGTGAAAATGAAGAAATTATAAATATATCACACACACCTGTTGATGAATTGACTCGCAATGCTTCACGCAGTAGAAATACATCCATAAGAAAAATTATGCAACGAACAAGGGAATGGTCTACGTCAATCACTTAATCAGTTATTGGGATCCGAATATGCGGTATTCTCGTTCATAAAATTTGGTGCTACATTGAACAGCCTCATCAATTCATCAAGAAATGAAATAGCTAATTTCAATATGAATGACTATGTTATTATTGTTGGGGGCAGCCACGAACGAAACCCATATGACTCGGAAATGTACTTGCATTTATGATGATCGTCCATTTAGAACACAAATATAATAATAACCGAGGTTCCATCAAATAGATATCTTGTTTAAAACTTGACTACATGTTAAGGTTTATCTCTGGAAAATATAACAATGTTGTCTTTATGAATATGGATTACTCTAGATATCGGCCTCGGAGAACCCACATTGTACTTAACTTATCTAGATGTTTATTAAGGAAAATTTTGCACGTGGACTATAAATACAAATCAAATGATTATCAAAATCTATTAAGTATACAAAGTAAAAAAAAAATATGTAGATAAATTTGTACGAACTGACTTTACAAACAATAAAAATACATTCAGTCAAAAAAGTATCGGGAATGGATGATTTGTGTATGGTTCCAAATTCAAATCTTTGTTTTTTTGTAGTTGTTAGAATGGCACAACTGTTTTCCATTTTGGCGCGGAGTTTGAGTTGCATCTGTTATTTATATTAAATACAGTGCTGGTTTTAGTAATATCATATATAGTGTGTCTTGCGAATTTCATAATGGACAAAAATATCGAACAAAGAGTTTGTCTTAAATTTTGCATCGCCAATGTAATTTCGTGTTCGGAGTCACTGAAAATGTTACAGAAGGCTTACGGTGAATCGACTTTATCAAAAACTCGTGCTTATGAGTGGTTCAAACCGTTCAAAAGCGGTCGAGATGTGATGGAAGATTTGCCTCGCTCTGGTAGGCCGTCAACGTCTGCAACTGAAGTTAACATCGCAAAAGTGAAGGAAATAGTGACTGAAAATCCCCATTCAACTCTGAAAGAGATAGCCGCCGAACTTTCTGTATCTCACGAGTCGATCCGTACCATTTTAACTAATCATTTGGGTATGAAACATGTTGCTGCTCGGCTAGTCCCAAAAGATCTGAATTTTCTCCAAAAACTCAATCGCATGAAAGTCGCTGAGGACATGCTAGAACGAGTCAGTTCGGACCCAACATTCATGAAACGCATTGTTACTGGTGACGAGACGTGGGTTTACGAGTTTGACATGCAAACTAGTCAACAAGCTGTGTGTGTGGCACCCTTTTTCAATCGATAGAAGACATAAAGGAGAATTCGCGGCGAGAACTGAACTCAATTCCGGAAGCAGCGTTTAAAAAATGTTTTGATGAATGGATTATTTGTTGGCGCAAGTGTATCGTTTCTAAAGGAGCATACTTTGAAGGTGATAAAATAAATTTGGATGAATAACAGACATTTTGTGTATTATTGATCTTTTCCCGGTACTTTCTTGACAGAGTAGTAGAGACCAAAACTATTGAAGAAAAAAAATGTACTAATACATCTAGTTATAACTGGTCTTTAGAGGATAGTACTGAGATTTATGGTATCTATTGATTTTTTATCTATGTGTTCTACACCAAAATATAGCGGGTCTGCTTAACAAAGTAGACGCCCTCTCAATATGCCTTAATGAACTGTCAGAAAAATACCTGTGTGTTGATGTACTATGTATAACGGAACATTTTGTGATGTCAGGACATGAAGACCGCCTTGTGGTACCTAATTATAAGTTGGCTGCATGTTACAGCAGACAAAAATTTAAAAGAGGCGGATCTTGCAATCTGGTCCGGTCTGGACATCTATGGAGGGAGTTACCAGAGGTTTCAGAACTTTCTTTACCTAATGTTGTTGAGTGCTGTGCAATTGAACTGACAAGCTATAAAATTTTAATAATTTGTATCTATAGAGTAACACAGACAGGGAATTTTAATGTATTTTTTAATAAATTAGAGCAATTATTGACATTACTCGCAAGAAGAAGTTATAGCAATATTATTTTAGCAGATGATATAAATATAGACGTATTGAAAAAAATAATATAACTTCTAAACTACGATGTCTCCTAAACAGTTTTAACGTGATATTAGCCATAGAAAAACCAACCAGGACACAAAGTCAAACCTGCATTGATAATTTTGCCCATAATTTCGAAAAGAAATGCAGGGCGGAAGTGATAGAATTTGCCCTATCGGATCACACTGCACAATTGCTGAAGTGTCCCGTACCTATTAACTGTGTTTTGAAATATTGGTTTAAATCACAACGGGACTTTAGCCAAGATAATATCTTGAAATTTAGAACCTGTCTTGAGAAACTTACGTTCTCTGAAATCTATGGGATTGACGATCCAAATGATGCATTTAACTCATTCATCGAACAATTTAAATTATTTTATGACTTATGCTTCCCCCGTAGACGGCACCGATCCAGCCACTCCTCAAATAAGGGACTAATTGCCTGGATTGTGGCGTGCCCAGCGCTGGGTTGCGACAGTCAATCAGTAAGAGTCTGACACTCCCTTTCGCTTCACCCAGAGCGGAAGGTCTCATTTGATGATTTCCCGTACTTCAAAAAAAAAGGCGAGGGCGCCGGTGTATACCCACCCATGCTTTCTCATCGTGTGCCTCGACTTACAGTACGAGCTGCTGGAACGGGCGCGAGTGACCCTTGTCTGCGCGGCGACCCTGTGAACGTGCAACATTGTGAGTCGGCAGCTGATGGTGGCACCCACACCCAGGTACCTACTTGGCCTGGGGCGACCGCTCGACGTCAAATCTTTGGAATTTCGGACAAAGTGGGAAGGGCGAACCTGTTGAGATTGACTGCGTCGTAAACGACAGTCGGCACTTGGCTAGTGTATAGGTGAAGCGATTTTCTAAATATCGATTCACTGGATCGATTCAATACTTCATTTTGACTTCAAAAATCGAATTTATTGGCCGCATCCATTCATCGATTAATCGATCTGAGATCACTGCCCCTGCATGTGGCATTCCTTTTCAACAGTAGTTTCCGATCCAACACCACATCATTCACAGACCTTCTTGAAAAAGGACTTTTGGGCGAAAGGTGTCGTATTTTCACGTTTCTGACACCACGCAGCGAAACACGACGACGGCAGCGTTACGTGTATAGTTATAGTTTTGATAACGTTTAATAATACAGAATTATGTATAACTTTAATTTTGTATAAGTATTTTAACTATGGGCATCAGTTTCCTAATAATAAAATGATAATGATTACGATTTACTGGGTATATACCACACACCTCTATATCAACACTGCTAATCAGAACCAAATCATAACAGCCGGTCCATTTTGTAGACATCTCACGGTGTCCCATAGGTGGAGTGAACGACAAGTGAGCTGTCATTCCATATTGTTTGTATGGTTTGTCAGCTCACTTGTCGTTCACTCCGCCTAAGTTTACACTTGGACATGTTTAAAGAATCACACTGCTGACACCATCGACAAATCTTAGGCACTTCTCACCGCCGCCGAGGAGGAAACGAGTAGCTATCGACTATTTGTTCGCTGAAGAAAGGGACAAAAGTTAAAGGTCTCCTGTGAGTGAAAGAGACACATGCATTCATAGTCGGTAGCTGGCTGTTCACATCGCAGCGACAAGAGTTGTCAAAGATTGTACTCGCTTAGCAACACTCGCTCGGCGATGCTCGCTTGGCTGTTAGTACTCACCAAACAGCGGTAATTTAATTTCTACCTATAGTGCGGGCCGGAGCGAGTATTGTGAGTAAAAGTCCGTCGCACAAAAGCACTCGCTGAAAGCCGAGCGTCAAAACTATCGAAACTTTTCACTCGCTACTCGCCTAACTTTTCACTCGCTACTCGCCTAACTTTTCACTCGCTACTCGCCTGTGCCTCCTCCTTATTATCAAAACTCGCAACTAGACGTCAGATTGAGAACCCAAAGGGAATTCAATGCTGCTGTCTTATGAAAAAAGTACGTATGTTTAAAAACGAAGTAAGCGATTTCAGACATTAAGAAAATTACTTAAGGTCGGAAATCGATTAATTCCATTTGTGTCATATGTCCTTTTTAAGGTTCCGTATCGAAATGATAACCAACGGAACCCTATTACTAAGCTTCCGCTGTCCGTCCGTCCGCCCGACCATCCGTCTGTCTCTATCAGCGGGCTGTATCTGAAGAACCGTAATAGGCAGTCAGATAAAATTTTCACAGGGTGTGTATCTGTATTGCCATTTTAACAACACATAATAAAATTAAATTAAAACTAAAGGAGGCTCCCATACAAGAAACGTGTTTTTGGGTTTATGTACGGCCCTTTGTGTGAGAGTCCGACTCGCATTTGGCCGGATTTTTTCTTATGATAGCAGAATACTGCAACATAGTCATCTACCAAACTAGGCCAACTTCATCATAGAAATAACACCTACCCTCTATCTAGGATTAAACAGTGATCCAGTTTCAACAATACTTCACAAGATCCGTACATTCGTTCCGTTCACCGTACATTTTATCTACTACAATGTTTCTGTATAAGAATTAAAAACGTTCATAAAATAAAAGCTCAATTACTACGAAATTAATAAGTGAGACATTAATTAATAGTTTTGTGCCAGATACTTTATTTTACACTTAAGGTGATGCAATCAGTATAAGCCCGTTCTTTGTTTTTAACCGACTTCTTCAAAAAGGAGGAGGTTCTATGTTCGGTTGTATGTATGTTTTTTATTTATGTTCACCGATTTCTCTGCCAATTCTGGACTGATTTCAAAACTTCTTTTTTTAATCGAAAGCCTATACTTCTGAGGTGGTCCCATTGTCACCAAGTTAGAATCTGATGATGGGATCCCATGAAAATCGAGGGAAACCCTCAAATTTTATAGTCACATACACTGTTTTTCATTAAATTTCTAACTAAATTCGGATATGCCTGCCAAGTAATCATCATCGCATGGTTCTGAGCTGATGATGGAAAGTATAAGTCAGGATCTGATGATGGTATCGCATGAAAAATGTTAATTCAGCGATATTTTCGCCAATTGTTAACCGATTTGGATTATTCTTTTATTGTTTGGAAGAGTATTTTCTTGGACTGGTCTCATTTAAATTTGGTGAAGATCTGATGAAGAACTTCGGAGATAGGCAACGGAACTCTTCAATAAATGATAGCAAAAGGATCGGGATTTCTGAAATCACATGTCTGTTGATTGTTTACACCAGTTCATAACATAACATCACGCCGGCACGCTGCGTTTGTGGTTTCACTTTTTAGTGATACCTGCGTACAACAAAAAATTTAAAAATACGCTAAAACTTTTTAACAAAAAAATAAAACCGTCTTCCAAAAACAAAACACTACAAAGTAAAAAATAACTTTAATTTCGGAAGTCGGTGTTCAAAACCGAAGATACCAAAAACAGTTTTTGGAAGTCGGTTTTATGTTTTTGTTAAAAAGTTTTAGCGTATCTTGTTAGGTTCCTGAAACAGGAATGTGAAATTGTGGTATATGTTTTTTGACTACATGGTCTATTATTCAACTAAAGGAATACACGGTACGAAGACATTTTCTCGATAGAAAAAAAATAAAATTTCGAAATATCTTTTTTTAGCTACAAGATGCAACGCTTTAGATTGGTCCTATGAAAATTACTTGAAAATAGATAAAACAACCTAATCGAGGTTTTAACTGAACAGATTTTAATTAATTAATACTTTTATGTTATCAAATCCGAAAATTTTTTTTGGCAGTAATGTTTTTCTGTTCTGTTATTATTGTCATCTCATCTTTTGCTTTGCAAAAGTATTTGCATCTCTCTCGTTTGTTCAGTTCTTCAGATGCTCCGTGGAGCTCTTGCAGGCAGGACCTGCGTCACTTTTTTGCAAATCGGAGCTGTCAGATATTAGTATTTCAAATACTTTTTTCAACAGTAAATGATAATGGTTTAGCAGTTTAAATTAAATTTAGTGTTAAAAAAGTGTCTGAACCATGTGATTTGTATATTTTTATGACCTCGAATAATTTACAATGTAATATTTTTCTATCCGCGCTAACTTTTGAATTATGTATAAAATTGGTATGAAATAAAAGATCAAAACAAAATAAAGTACAACGTCGTTGGTAGTTCTTACCTGAAGGCGACAATGGACGCGTTTTCTAGTAATTTAATAGCTACGGCTTGAAGAAAATAGCGACTCCAAGTCATCACCTTCATTTGTATACACGTACAGGATCCTCCAAAGTGTAAATCTCACAAAGCAATATTGGGTAAACATTTTAGTTTCTGTATTGGAGTGTCTGTTTTTACAACGTTAATTTCACATTTTATCTCAAGACACACGCTAAAATAAATGTTTTCATTTTAGGATTGATATACGTCAAATATCTATGTGTCAAATGTGTTATAAAATGTCAAAGGCTACAAGCCTAGAGATGGAATGGAGTTGAGTTTGAATTGTGTTAAGTAAATACTAGCTTTTCCCCCCGGCCTGTCTGCATGGGTTTCAGAAGTTCTAGAAATAAATTAAAAATATGTAATCCTACTAATATTATGAATCTAAAGTAATATTATGTGGTTGTTAACAGTTGTTAGCCCCAATTTTACTTCATCATGATTCTAACCTCCTGATATTTGGTAAGTCATTACCCCTCCTTATTCCAGTTCAGGGTTGGGCAACATGCATACTCTGCTTTACTTGAAATAGAAATTACAAAATACTATCTCGCAAGTACTTAAAATACAGGGTAGATTTCATAAATACTAGATTTTTACACTACATACTTGACATTAACAATTAGACGTTCAGTTACAAGTTTAATGCTTTTGTCACTTATTCTTAAGAAACGCTGTATACATAAGCTGTTGGTTAACCTATAATAAATAAATAAATACAAGTTCAGTGTTTGACATATTTGGCGGTCGCCATTTTGCTTACGAAAGTTATCGAGCGCTATTTTCTTCTAAGTTATACTACTCTGTCAAGAAAGTACCGGGAAAAGATCAATAATACACAAAATGTCTGTTATTCATCCAAATTTATTTTATCACCTTCAAAGTATGCTCCTTTAGAAACGATACACTTGCGCCAACGAATAATCCATTCATCAAAACATTTTTTAAACGCTGCTTCCGGAATTGAGTTCAGTTCTCGCCGCGAATTCTCCTTTATGTCTTCTATCGATTGAAAACGGGTGCCACGAAGTGGTAATTTGAGTTTAGGAAAAAGAAAAAAGTCAGCAGGAGCCATATCTGGTGAATATGGTGGTTGCTGGATGGTATTTGTTGAGTGTTTGGTTAAAAATTCGTTCACAATGATAGCCTTGTGCGAAGGCGCATTGTCGTGGTGCAAAATCCAAGAATTTTCTTTCCACAAATCTGGCCTTTTTCGTCGAATTTGCTCTCTTAAACGCCGCATAACGCTCAAATAATATTCTTTATTTACCGTTAGACCTTCCGGTAAGAATTCAGAGTGCACAACACCGGGATAGTCAAAGAAAACAGTCAACTCAACTCAAGACTTTGACTTTTGATCGACTTTGGCGTGGTTTTTTTGGTTTCGGTTCAGTTGGAAGGCGCCACTCCGAAGCTTGTTGACTAGTTTGCATGTCAAACTCGTAAACCCACGTCTCGTCACCAGTAACAATGCGTTTCATGAATGTTGGGTCCGAACTGACTCGTTCTAGCATGTCCTCAGCGATTTTCATGCGATTGAGTTTTTGGAGAAAATTCAGATCTTTTGGGACTAGCCGAGCAGCAACATGTTTCATACCCAAATGATTAGTTAAAATGGTACGGATCGACTCGTGACATACAGAAAGTTCGGCGGCTATCGAGAGATAGCCGCAGAGTTGAATGGGGATTTTCAGTCACTATTTCCTTCACTTTTGCGATGTTAACTTCAGTTGCAGACGTTGACGGCCTACCAGAGCGAGGCAAATCTTCCATCACATCTCGACCGCTTTTGAACGCTTTGAACTACTCATAAGCACGAGTTTTTGATAAAATCGATTCACCGTAAGCCTTCTGTAACATTTTCAGTGACTCCGAACACGAAATTCCATTGGCGATGCAAAATTTAAGACAAACTATTTGTTCGATATTTTTGTCCATTATGAAATTCGCAATACACACTATATATGATATTACTAAAACTAGCACTGTATTTAATATAAATAACAGATGCAACTCAAACTCCGTGCCAAAATGGAAAACAGTTGTGCCAATCTAACAACTACAAAAAAACAAAAATTTGAATTTGGAACCATAAACAAAACATCCATTCCCGATACTTTTTTGACTGAATGTATGTACTTGTTGCTTCTGCATTCAAAGGAAAAAAAAGTTTATTATAAGAATTTAAAATATACAGATTAAAATAAGCCAATGGCAGTTAAGAGATGACCAGTCTCAACCGACGGCGCCCGTTCACGAACATGACGCGTGTATCGGCACCATTCAGCTCAACCATTTCGAAGGGGACCGAATGATCCAACCGCCATCAGCGACACATTTGAGTGAGCATGACATGCTCTCAACCACCATGCTCGTTCATGTCCAACAAGTAAAACTACATAACTAATCACATAAAATGTAAATGGCTTCATGGTACTCACATTTACAAAATTTGAAAAATATGCTTCTATTTTACACAAAACTATGGTTGTCAATTAACAAATAATGAAAAACTTTATTAATGCACATAACAACGGCTGCGTGCCGCATATAATAGCAGCAGCGCTCATGTAAAGCTCCATCGGAATTTTACTGAAAAGGTCGTTGCATCACATTTAGGTTCTTAGGTATTGGTTAACTAAGTGTTAAATACTAACATTATATGATAAAGAGTTAAAATATGTCTATGGCAACAATTTTTTTCACTGATAAAAAGCATCTCCGAAAAATTCACGGTTTCTGCGACAACCCTATACATGTTCGAAGACACACCAATAAAAGTAAAAAATTGACTAGTTATCATTTCATTCGTTTCCATAACATACTAATATAATTGAACTAAATTACGATTAGCTGATTTTTACAACTGATCTACTCCATAGCTTCCGAGTGCTAAAAAGTCTCTAGTGCTATCTCTGTCGCACAATTGTGGCCATGTGCTTAAAAAATCTACTGAATTAGTAGTTTTCAAATTAATTTGGGGACATACAAAACATGATATAATGTCATCATCTGCCTAGCCTTTTCCCAACTATATTGGGGTCGGCTTCCAGTCAAACTGGATTCAGCTGAATACCAGTGTTTTACGTGGAGCGGCTGCCTACCAGACCTCCACAGCTCATTAACTGGGTACCTAACACGGTACATCATGGCAAGACTGGAGTCAGATTTACTGGCTTCATAACATGATATAATGTACCGACAGTAAAATATAAATGTTAAAATAAATAATTATTTGTCCTCGTTCCATATTTAACTTTATTATCCGTCTAATCACTGTTTATAAGAGAGCTGCTTTTTGTAAATATTTTGACAGCAGAAACTTATGAAGTTTGTGTGCGAGCAACACTGAATCAGTTGGCGGTTTGAATTCATTTGACGTTTTGGCGCTAGGTTCGATATTTCGAACTTTCCTCGTGGATGCATGCGGGATCCGCGTCGGGTGCGCAGTGCCCCTCGACAGTTTCGAGCTACCATTAATTTCAAAGATACGCACTTAAAATCACAGGGTAAGTACTTAACATAATAGAGTTAGTTTGCCCTGTGCGATAAGATCGCCCATTGTACACTAGTTTTTATAAGCGTTTTTACTGTGCTTGTTATGAGGTGTACAATAAAGTATATAATAAATAATAATGAATATTTACGTTACGTGTGCGTGCTGCGGAAAACGTCAAGAGGCGGGAATATAATAACCTCGTTGGTAGTTATATTTTCTAGCCGTTTCGAGTTGACATTCTTGAGGGGTCCGAGGGATCATAGCTTGTTTAAAGATCTGTCAAGACGCTTATTTGAAACTTCGCGTGAACCAAAGACCAAGTTATATTGTGTATGGCGTGACTCTTTACCTCGTACAAAGGATAAGGGTGCTTTTTCACTAGAGATGTGCTATGCAGCTATGCTGCGAGAATGTAAAAGCCAAGCTACGAAACTATGTAAACGTTTTCACTGATGCTAAGCTATGTAGCTGTGTGAGGAAGATGCGCAGCTCTATCGACAATTACGCACTGCTCTGCATATAGCTACATACCTCTAGACTATCCATAGTACGCATCCATAGCTCGCATGAACTCGCATCCATAGCATGCATCCACAGCACGCATCCTACCATATAAAAAACGTAGCTTAGTTGAATCAGTTTCCACCAGTGCTACGCTATGTGGACCGATGAATATGATTGGTGGATATCAAACGCATCCATAGCAACGTAGCATAGCACATCTCTGGTGGAAAAGCAGCCTAAGTATAGACATACAACGTGGCAACGCTGCCAGCCTTGAGAAGACGTACAGACATCACAAAAAGTTTGCTATCACTAGCATAAGCTGTTATATTTTTTTATCTCGATAGGTCACGCGTGGGATGCTCTTAAGCGAGCTATTTGAAACCGTCAGCCACGTTCCCACACAGTGCCAGAGCTCAGGGAAGCCGCTATTCAAGAATGGGATAGGTTACCCCAAGAAATGCTGGATAACTTGATCCTCAGCATGCCCAGGAGGATCTCCGCATGTGTTCGAGCCAGGGGAGGAGTTATTTTACATTTAATATAAACCTTTTATTAATACCTAAGTTGTGGTTTAAGTTTGGTTAGACAGTCTTTATCTTTTTATTAAACTCTGTTACAATTCATCATCATCATAATCTGCCTAGCCTTTTCCAAACTATATTGGGGTCGGCTTCCAGTCAAAGCGGATTTAGCTGAATACCAGTATTTTACGCGGAGCGGCTGCCCACCAGACCTCCACAACCCAGTAACGGGGTAACACGGTAATTCATGGCAAGACTGGAGTCAGATTAACAGGCTTCTGACTATCCGTAACGACTGCCAAAGATCTACAAATGACAGACGGTACCAACGGCTTAACATGATCACCCATCCACAGACCAACCTTGGCAAGCGTTGCTTAACCTTGAAGATCGACCCGTGCGGCTGTTATTATCTAGCCACGAGCTCCTCACAAACTCCTGTTACAATTATGTTCTGATTAATTACTCAATTTTTGTTAATAAATAAAAGTTTTTTTTTTTTAATTTCAAACAGGGTTTCTCTATTAAAAAAAAAACAAAACAAAGATTTTTTCTTGATAAACTTAAATTTAATCAAATATAACAGCTTAAGCTAGAGATCGCAAACTTTTTGTAATGTGTGTGTATTTAAGTGTATTTTTAGTTAGTTAAGAGTACTTTTTTATTTAAGTGTATATAACGTGTAACAAACCAAACGCAATATCTCTTAAGAGCCCATTGTACTCACCATTACGAACAACTTTTACTAACGCATATATATATAAAAAATCAGCTGTTCTGTACATTTTGTCGAGTTATTGAGTGTTTTGCTTTTATATCATATAGTATGTATTAGGATGTTAATTATGTATTGTATGTTATATTTAATATGTATAGTTTTATTTTAGCTACTGTTACACACTATGTCTACATCTCTTTTTACTCTACTCTCCTTTCGCAGGTATGCTGGAAGAGATTTCTATAGAAATAAGCATCACCTTTGTACCTATTTTTCTGTTTCTTTCTTCTTATCTTATTAAATGTGTGTAAGTACATAAATTGTTAAATAAATATATGTATGGGGGAGTTGTATTTCTTTCGCGATTTCTGTGTTGGAACTGAAGGTCTTATAGTGAAAGTTGTTCCTAATGATGAGTATAATGACCCCTTAAGAAATATTGCGTTTAATCTGTTACAGGTTGTGTAGGTTAGTTGTGTATTTATTTGAATAAAGACAGGAATGATTGATGAAAAATACATTACTTGGTTTCGAACTAACGTTTCATGAAAATTCGTTTAATAAAATTTATATTACTGCACTTACACCGCAATAGTTCAGTACGTAATTCGGCGACATACCGTGCGCGTGACTCATAATCCCATATCGATCACCATTCATCCTAGCATAAATTAATCTTAATCTTACATTTGTGGAAACAGATAATACAGTGAATTTATTAACCTTGAACTGACTTTCATCTCTTATATCTCATCCTTTATCTCTATCTTAATCCAACCCCGAACACTTATCTATACTAATATATAAAGGTGAAGAGTTTGTTTGTTTGTTTGTTTGTTTAGGTACTTGAACACGGTAATCTCAGGAACTACTGGTCCGATTTAAAAAATTATTTCAGTGTTAGATAGCCCATTTATCGAGGAAGGCTATAGACTATATATCATCACGCTAAGACCAATAGGAGTGGAGCAGTAATGAAAATTGTGGCGCAGACAAAGTTGCGCGGGTCAACTAGTAAATGATATAAAATTGATATCTTAGGTCATCGGAAAACTTGAGACTAGAGATATGTTTTCCACCAGCTTCTACGACAAATCTTTTACGGTTCAAGCGGTGCGGATAAGGAATGCTTTGCCCATGTCGGTTAGGCGTGTTCAATGATCGTCCACACATGAAATCATGACCTCTCTCTTTAATCGTGTTTACTTTATTCGTTCTCTGCTTTTCTTTTATAATGATTTTGCATATATTTACTGTAGGTATATGTGAATAGTATCCTAACTAAGGCAACCATTTATTTATTTATTCATCAACAAATTTACATTTGTGTCGAACAGTGGTTTTAATAATAATAATGGCATTATTGCCGAGAGCCTCGACCAACATCTCAAGAGAGCCTCCGTTGGGTAGCTGGATCAAGGGCTTGATTCAGAAAGCGGTACTTCTGGACACGGCTCGTATTGTTAGAGGTTCCTCTCTCTGGAGCCCTGACCACCGGTAGCTTGGACCTGTTCCCGATAGCGGTGGGCTACTATTTTTTATATTTTTAAATGTTTTTTGTTTTTTTTTTTATAGAAATATTTAAAAATGTAAATAATATGTATAATATGAATAAATGGAATAATAATTTACCAATAATCCATATTTAAAAATAAAATTCGCACATCACAACTTAAAAATACACAAAAAAAATAATAATATAAAAATAAATTCAACATTAATTTGAAAATCATAATGAAATTAAAATCAACCAATAAATATTATCTAATAATAGATGTCAAATAAAAATTTAATTAACCGAAAAATGTGAATAATAATTATAATTGAATTCAATTATTAGTTCGAACTACTATCTTTGAAAAACTCTTCAATGCTGTAATAACGTTTCCCCATTAACAATGATTTTAGTACCTGCAGTACTCTGAATCTATCTTATATCTTACACTAATATATAAAGCTGAAGAGTTTGTTTGTTTACTTGAACGCGCTAATCTCAGGAACTACTGGTCCGATTTGAAAAATTATTTCAGTGTTAGATAGCCCATTTCACCATCACGCTAAGACATCATCACGCTAAGACCAATAGGAGCGGAGCAGTAATAAAAATTGTGACGCAGACGAAGTTGCGCGGGTCAACTAGTTAATAGGAGTATATAAAGCTGAAGAGTTTGTTTGTTTACTTGAGCGCGCTAATCTCAAGAACTGCTGGTTCGATTTGAAAAATTCAGTGTTACATAGCCCATTTATATATATCATCACGCTAAGACCAATAGGAGCGGAGCAGTAATGATAATTGTGACGCAGACGAAGTTGCGCGGGTCAACTAGTTAATATATAAAGCTGAGGAGTTTGTTTGTTTACTTGAGCGCGCTAATCTCAAGAACTACTGGTCCGATTTGAAAAATTCTTTCAGTGTTACATAGCCCATTTATTATATCAACACGCTACGACTAATAGGAGCGGAGCAGTAATGAATATTGTGACGCAGACGAAGTTGCGTGGGTCAACTAGTCTTTTTTAAATCCATCCAAACACGTGCAAAGATTGTCTCTAAAACAATGTTGTTAGCGAAAGGGCCGCCCACTATGTAAATATATTATTGTGATTTAAGGAGAAGCCAAACGAACGTAATTTTGTGAGTTTTTAATTAGTTAGTCAGTTTGTCAAGCCTTCTTCCAACTAGGTATGTTAATTTCCAATCGATGCAGTATATGCCAATATAGGAGGAGCTCGTGGCTAAAGAATTATAGGTTGATCTTCAAGGTTAAGCAGTACGCTTGCCAAGGCTGGTCTGTGAATGGGTGACCATCTTAACGTAACGAGTTTCCTCCGTGCCTCGGAAAGCACGTTAAGCTGTTGGTCCCGGCTGTCATTTGTAGAACTTTGGCAGTCGTTACGGATTGTCAGAAGCCAGTAAATCTGGCTCCAGTCTTGCCAAGAAATACTGTGTTATCCATTTAATGGGTTGTGGAGGTCTGGTAGGCAGCCCCTTCACGTAAAATACCGGTATTCAGCTGAATCCGGTTTGACTGGAAGCCGACCCCAATATAGTTGGGAAAAGGCTAGGCAGATGATGATGATGAGTAATTTTGTCAAGTCAGCTGAATTTACGCTGCGTTTCATACTATATAACCCATTTTGTGCCACACGGCGACGCAAAATTAATTGGACTTTATTATGAAATCGAATTCCGCCGACTCATTTTACGCAACTCACAAAATTACGTTCGTTTGGGCTCACCCTTAAGGAGCATGTAAACATAGAAGATATGTAGTTAACAAAGCAACTAACCTCCATACTGGATCCACGTGCGGTGATTTTGAAATTACACTGAACACTTTTTAACTTATAAATATGTTCTTAGTATAATATTAACACTTAAAACTTAACTTAATACTATCCAACAATCAACACGAAATCTTGACTCAAAATACCATAAGAATTATGAACTCTGAGTTTATAAAGGGGAAATGTTTCCGACAAAAGATTCAAAGTCACCAGGAAAGCACAAGGGATATTAGACCTTATTGCATGGCAAAAAGAATGGTTTATTCATAACGATTGATTCTAAGTATTTCTTAGTTGTTCGTTACGCTTTTGTTTATAACTTGGGAAGCTAGTAGCAATGCTGAAGGCAGTTTTTGTACTCGTGTTTCAATGCTATGCAGTAGCTATCAGTAATAAGATAAGGTGTAAAAGTATCTTCAAAATGATATCACGCTTGTGTTCACCGAAAAGTAAGGCAAAGGTATACATACCTGTAGGCTGTAGCCCATCCACATTTCGACAAATATCAATCAACTAGTTGATCCGCGCAATTTCGTTTGCTCCGCTCCTATTGGTCTTAGCATGATGATATCCTATAGCCTTCCTCGATAAATGAGCTATCTAACACTGAAGGAATCAAGAAATTTCAAGTCGGACCAGTAGTTCCTGAGATTGCGCGTTCAAGCAAACAAACAAACTCTTCAGCTTTATATATTAGTATAGAAGTACTAGTTGACCCGCGCAACTTCGTCTGCGTCACAATTTTCATTACTGCTCCGCTCCTATAGGTCTTAGCGTGATGATATATAGCGTATAGCTTTCCTCGATAAATGGGCTATCTAACACTGAAAGAGTTCTTCAAATCGGACCAGTTGTTCCTGAGATTAGCGCGTTCAAGAAAACAAACAAACTCTTCAGCTTTATATATTAGTATAGAAAGACATAATCCTAACATTCTTTCGTTACTGAGTGACTGACAGATAACGCACAGCCAAAACTACTAGTCGTATAAAACTGAAATTTGGCGTGTAGGTTCCTTGGAGAGTGTAGAAATTCGATTTCCCGAAATTCCCACGGGAACGGAAAAAAACACATATAAAAAAAATGCGTTTTTACCACCATCTCACCTGATGGTAAGCGATGATGTGGTCGAAGATGGAGCACGCTTCCCTAAAAGTAACCTATTCACTCTTGACTTAAAGACGAAGTCGCGGGCAGAAATAGTGTTATCCCGCGTTATCTGCACGTCTGTCGTCGGCTCGTTAAAAAAACGCCGTGTGCAAAGGCCTTTAGAATAGATATTGAAGGTACTGTTTAACGCAAAAAACTTCCCAACTTTTGTAGTTTGCTGTGGGTGAAAAGTATAGTAACTTTACAACACAAAGGTATTTTTTTCTGTCATCTATACATATAAAATGTTTTGTCTAAATAAATACCTATGACCACGATTTTCTATTTCTCATTTCGAGTTTTCGCCCAAAAGTCCTATCTCAAAGTCAAAAATAACTTTTTACAAAAAAAATAAAACCGACTTCAAAATAAAACACCACAAAGTATAAAATAATCTTTTCTTGTTTTTAGGATTCCGAACATCCGTAAAAACGGAACCCTTATAGGATCATTCGGGTGTCTGTCTGTCCGTTTGTCACAACCAGTTTTCTCCGGATCTACTGCACCGATTCTGTTGAAATCTGGTGTACGTAATGGACTTCTGTGACCCAAACATGGACGCATAAGGTAAATAAATATTTATTTAGTATGGTTACGTTAAGTAAATATGTTTTTAGTATGGTACGTTAGACGTTACGTAAATAAATATGTTTAAATTATACTTTGAGTCTGAACTTTGAGTTTTTGAGTATGGGGGTCAATTTTGGGGGTCAAACTAGAAAAAAAAAAAGAGTTTCAAACTGTGTGACATATCAAATGAAAGGGTGAGGGGGAGGGTGAGGGTTTTAATTAATCTTTATCATAGTTTTAAAATAAATAAATTTGAAGAAAAATAACGATTTGGGGGAATGATAATTATGGTCTAATTTCGAAAAAAAGAATTTCAAAAGAAACAAAAAAAAAAAATAACCAAATACACCGACTTCTGAAATTAAGGTATTTTGGATTTTTTTTTTGGAAGTCGGTTATTTTTTTCATATTAAAACTGATACATGTGAGTTCTTCAAATAAAAGTGTGAGAGCGATTATTGTTTGTTTTATTTATAGGGGTCCAAGCCATAAATAAGGTGGGTTAAGGGTCCACACTAGGAAAAGATTGGGAATCCCTGCCTTATGGTGTAGATCTGTAGGCAGTTAGTAGCGTTCATAAAAATATTTGATTTATATCGCAGGTCACTTGAAGTGCAGACCTCATGTGACATGCCATAAATACACAGCCAGCCATTCGCTTCACACATTCCTTCTTAAAAACAATAAGTATCGAGTAACCACTCAAGTTACTTGCTCAAGTGGTCGATTGGAATGGCTAGCGTCGCGTCGGCAAAAAAATGTGTAGCTCAACACTATGGCTGACAAACGAGGTAACAAAATACGTGTTGGTTTTTTTGCTGACACTCCATTGACAGCTTGTATATTCTTAGAAATTGGGGCTAGTGGAAACAAATTATTTATTGTAGCTTAGTTTGTAATAAATAATCACTTTATACAAGGTTTAAGGCAGCCTCAAACCTTATTTAATTTTATATATTCGGTTTGAGGCAATAATTATGATTATTTTTCCGACCCAAATATCGACCAATAGAATTGCACCATTCGACGTCACGTGGTACAACCTACATGGTATTATACTGATAATTTTTTGAAAATTTTCTGTTGTACCACGTGACGTCGAATGATGCAATTCTATTGGCCGACATTTGGGACGGAAAAATAATCCCCCGAATACCACACGAGCTTCAAAATTATCTGGCATTTCCCGATAGGTTCCCTGCAAACAAATAAAGTCGTCAAGTTTTTCAGGAAAAATCACTCGCGCTTCGCGCTCGTGATTTTTTAACCTGAAAAACTTGACTCCTTCATTTGTTTGCAACGAACCTATCGGGAAATACCCGATAATTTTGAAGCTCTTGTGGTATTATAAGTGAAAATCATTCTGACTAGCATTCTTCCAACTAGGTATGTTAATTTCCAATCGATGTAGTATATGCCAATATAGGAGGAGCTCGTGGCTAGATAATAACAGCCACACGGGTCAATCTTCAAGGTTAAGCAACGCTTGCCAAGGTTGGTCTGTGGATGGGTGACCATCTTAACATACCGAGTTTCCTCCGTGCCTCGGAAAGCACGTTAAGCCGTCGGGTCCAAACCCGGCTGTATTTTGTAGAACTTTGGCAGTCGTTAAAGATTGTCAGAAGCCAGTAAATCTGACTGCCGCGTTACCCAGTTAATGGGTTGTGGAGGTCTGGTAGGCAGCCGCTCCACGTAAAATACTGCCGACCCAGGCAGATGATGATGCGGTATATGCCAATATACAGGGTGAAAGTTTTCCAACTGGGTTTAGACTGGTTTTGGCCAAATCTGAAACTATGAGGAATAGTAAAAAAATACCGGCCAAGTGCGAATCGGACTCTCACATGCAGGGTTCCGTAACAAAAATAAAAAAAAAACACTTTTTATTTCTTTAATTTAATTTTGATTATTTGTTGGTATAGGCGGCAACAGAAATACACACTGTGAATATTTCAACTGTCTACCTATTACCTTTCTTGATACAGCCCGCTGACAAAAAGACGGACGGACGGATAGCGGAGGCTTAGTAATAGAGTTTCGTTTGTTACACTTTCGGTACGGAACCCTAAAACATACTCAAACGAGTCTCGGGTCCGAATAAAAGGCCGCTCTCTCGAAAAACCTAAAAAATAACGTGCAGATGAAGCAGTTTTTCGTCGGCAATTACTGAGAAATTACATTTGAAAATAATAGGTAGTAATCTACATGATATGGTACGTAATTTGGTTTAGCCAGAATTTAAGTATCGGTATCATAAAAAGAATATAAGAAAAAAAAACACCAAATCACCTTCAAATCGTTGAGATGAAACCATTTTACTCCTTAATTTTTTTTTTATATTAAAAAATATCTACTGCTTTTCAATACAAACGAAAATAAATTGGTTTTGTTACTTTTTAAAAATGTGTATTTTTAATTTTTTTTTTACTATTGATAGGCACGCGTTTGACCACTATCTCACCTGATGGTAAGCGATGATGTGGTCGAAGATGGAGCACGCTTGCCTAGAAATAACCTATTCACTCTTGATTTAAAGACTCCCAGGTTGTAGCTATCAGGAAACACAGACTCCGGCAGGGAATTCCACTCCTTAGCTGTACGCACTATGAATGTGTTCCCAAAACGTTTTGTGCTTATGGGTGGGATGACCACCATGTACCGGTGGCGCATCGCCGTTCGTCTTGTGTTCCGATGATAGAACGGGCTTGGCGGAATTAAATTATGTGTGTATTATTTTTATAAAAAAATAAAAACACGGTTAGCGGAGTGGCGCGTAGAGGTGTAGTTAGCTCCCTTTGTATGCACAAGGTCATTGGCACGTATACAAGCCTTAATGAAAATACAACTGTATAATAATTGTATTTTCGTCGCGAGACCATCGGACCAGTTACAGTGGTGTTTTTTTTTTGCGATGGGTTTGCTCTTGATTCTAGTCTATGTCAGAGATGACAGAGACAAAGTCTACGATGGAGCGAGCCTACCCAGAAGGAGCCTGTTTACTCTAACTTTGAAGAGATTAGGGTTGTAAGCTTTTGGAAACACAGACGCAGGCAGACAGTTCCACTCCTTTGCTGTGCGCATTATAAAAGACGTTTGGAAACGCTTAGTGCGAATTGGTGGAATAGCAACAAGGTAGGGATGGTAAGATGCAGTGCGTCTGGATGTCCGATGGTAGAAGGAGGCCGGTGGGATGAGATCGTGGAGTTCTTGGGCACACTCAGAATCAGAGTTTTCAATTTCTTTGCGTTTATCAAGTGAATGTTTTTTAAACTCCGAAATCTATACTAATACTAGCTGACCCGCGTGGCTTCGCTCCCGTCAACTGGCTACTCTACCTTCCTACCAGGGCCACCATCCAGGGCGCCACCCAACCGCAAGCAAAAAAAATCATTCAATACAGTCAAGCTATTTAGGAGGAGTTCGGTGGCATACACACGTACAGTAGAATTACATATTTAAGTTTCATGTTTCATTGTTTCATGGCCACACAATATTCATGTTATCCATAACGTAACCGGTCAACACGATAACTTGGGATCGAAAGCTCACAGTTTACGACTAATATCCTATACTTTATGTCTAGGTCTTAGATTATGCTGAAATTAATGGAAATAAGCTAAGGAGGAGCTCGTGGCTAGATAATAACAGCCGCACGGGTCGATCTTCAAGGTTAAGCAACGCTTGCCAAAGTTGGTCTGTGGATGGGTGACCATCTTAACATACCGAGTTTCCTCCGTGCCTCGGAAAGCACGTTAAGCCGATGGTCCCGGCTATCATTTGTAGATCTTTGGCAGTCTTTACGGATAGCCAGAAGCCAGTTAATCTGACTCCAGTCTTGCCATGAAGTATCGGATTACCCAGTTAATGGGTAGTGGAGGTCTGGTAGGCAGCCGCTCCACGTAAAATACTGGTATTCAGCTAAATCCGGTTCGACTGGAAGCCGACCCCAATATAGTTGGGAAAAGGCTAGGCAGATGATGAGTAGAATTACATATTTAAGATTATAAAGAGGAAAGATTTAATTTTCTGTTAGTTTGTTACGATTTACCTCAGAACTACTCGACCGATTTTGAAATTCTATCGCCATTAGAAAGCTACATCTTGTTGATGAAATTTGGTACGTATAGTCAAATAGGTAGGAGACGGTTGTATGTCACTTTTTTTGAGAAAATCTATATTAACGAAAATTAAGTCGCGGGCGAAAGTTAGGAGTAGGTAATGTAAATGTTTTACAACACACAGCTGTTATATCTTCATTGATATTGACAATCAAAATCATTCACCATGTAATAATCTATACTAACTTATAAAGCTGAAGAGTTTGCTTGTTTGTTTGCTTGAACGCGCTAATCTCAGGAACTAGGTACTGGTCTGATTTGAAAAATTCTTTCAGTGTTAGATAGTCCAATAGGAGCGGTGCAGACAAAGTTGCGCAGGTCAACTAGTTAATTAATAAACTTTATTATATTAAGGGTTACCTGCACAACGCAAATAAGTAACCTACCAATCCATTTATTATCCTCATGATATCCAGTTCCGTTATTCCATTAAATTCGATATCTACAATTAAAAATAATGGCAGCAATTTTGTTGCGAAATCAAAATGTAACTGACGGGTGCAATGATTTCTGTGTATTTGTTTTTAAGTAACATGGCCGTAAAATACAGGATTGGAACCCTGAAAATAAATAGTGTGTTCACAATCTTAGTGCGTACAGCTAAGGAGTGGAATTCCCTGCCGGAGTCTGTTTACTGATACGAGGGTGGATTGAAAAGTTCGCGGCCTAACACATAAATACTTAAACTATTTTAATGTAACTGACCTCATTCGATTAGTTTACTCTCTGGTTGTCAAATTGTAAAATTCTATCGCAATAGCATTAACTGTATTCAAATTAGAGTGAATTTCGTGAGCCTTTGTGCAGCGTTTTCAACGTGCGGTCATCAAATACCTGTTTAAAAAAAAAACTAACTCCAAAAGAGATTCACGAAGATATGTCAACAACATTGGGGGAATCTGCTCCGTCGTTTACGACTGTGAAAAAGTGAGTTGCTGAATATACCACGTTTAAATTCAGCAACTCAGCGAGAGAGTATTGAAGATGACCCTCGCTCTGGCCGGCCTATGACGTCTACGACTGAAGAAAACATCTGTGATCTGATATTGACAGATCGGAGATTGAGATTGACCATCAGGGAGATTGCAGACACTATTGGCATCTCGTATGAATGAACACAAAACATCATAGTCAATGAACTTGGATTTTCTAAGGTTTCTGCGCGGTGGGTACCCAGATTGCTTTCAGTCGAACAAAAACGAATACGCCTCACGATTTCTCGCGACTGTTTGGAAATGTTTGAGGCTGATCCATAAGATTTTTTGCCCAGATTTGTAACAATGGATGAAATTTGGGTACAAAACTACACCCCAGAGTCAAAACAGCAATCCAAGCAGTGGAAAAAACCTGATGAATCGACTCCAAAAAAAGCCAAAACAATTTTGTCAGCTGGCAAGGTGATAGCGTCAGTTTTTTGGGATGCTAAGGGTGTCATCATGGTGGACTACCTTGCAAAAGGTGATACTATAAACTCGGCTTATTATTGCACCCTCTTACATCGCTTGCGTGAAACAATCAAAGAGAAAAGGCCAGGATTACTCAGCAAGAAAGTGTTGTTCCATCAGGATAATGCACGCGTTCACACGTCTGTTGAATCTATGGCTCAAATTCGTGATTGTGGCTTTGAATTACTGCCCCATCCCACCTATTCCCCTGATTTGGCATCTTCAGACTTTCATTTATTCCCAAACCTAAAAAAACACCTTGGAGGTCAAATATTTTCATCAAATGAGGAGGTCGAAGCTGCGGTGGATGACTTTTTTGAAGGCCTTGAAGAAACTTTTATTATGACATGCAGACGTTGGAAACCAGATGGAAGAAGTGCATAGAGTTAAGTGAAGATTACGTGGAAAAATAAAATTACTTTTGCTTACATTTTATATTGTTTTCTTGCTAAGGCCGCGAACTTTTCAATCCCTGGGATTCTTTAAGTCAAGAGTGAATAGGTTACTTCTAGGCAAGCGTGCTCCATCTTCGACCACATCATCACTTACCATCAGGCAATATAGTGGTCAAACGCGTGCCTATCAACAGTAAAAAAAAAAAAAATCGAGATGAGGCCGCGGCAGACCACGAAGGAGATGGCGGGACGACCTGGATGTCTTCCTCACGAATTGGAAGGAAGAGCCATGCACCATGAGCATTGGAAGGAATGGAGGGAGGCCTTTACCCAGGGCTGGGACAGTTTGCGCAAGTTATACATAAAATAGCTCAAGTGCGAGTCGGACTCGCCCACGAGTACAAAGTGGGTGCATATTATAAATAGTTCAGGAATCCAGTCTCCCAGTTTCTTCTGAGCTTTTTAGATTTTTCTTAATACTTGTAGCATAAGACGGTATTAATTGCCAAATTTCGCAGTTCTAGGTCAACGGAAGATACCGTATAAATTTTGATTCCCTTGAGAGTGTCGAATGAAATATCCGTCTTCTGTATTTTAATTTTCGGTTTTATGGTCATTCGGTATTTCCATTTTCGATGTTTTGAATAATGATATTTTAACCGCAGGTGTTTTAATGTTCGATATTCAAATACGCACCCCTTATCCATGTATTGGTAACTTTGCCAATTTATTTACATTCAGTCAAAAAAGTATCGGGAATGGATGATTTATTTATGGTTCCAAATTCAAATTTTTGTTTTTTTGTAGTTGTTAGATTGGCACAACTGTTTTCCATTTTGGTGCGGAGTTTGAGTTGCATCTGTTATTTATATTAAATACAGTGCTGGTTTTAGTAATATCATATATAGTGTGTATTGCGAATTTCATAATGGACAAAAATATCGAACAAAGAGTTTGTCTTAAATTTTGCATCGCCAATGGAATTTCGTGTTCGGAGTCACTGAAAATGTTACAGAAGGCTTACGGTGAATCGACTTTATCAAAAACTCGTGCTTATGAGTGGTTCAAAGCGTTCAAAAGCGGTCGAGATGTGATGGAAGATTTGCCTCGCTCTGGTAGACCGTCAACGTCTGCAACTGAAGTTAACATCGCAAAAGTGAAGGAAATAGTGACTGAAAATCCCCATTCAACTCTGAGAGAGATAGCCGCCGAACTTTCTGTATGTCACAAGTCGATCCGTACCATTTTAACTAATCATTTGGGTATGAAACATGTTGCTGCTCGGCTAGTCCCAAAAGATCTGAATTTTCTCCAAAAACTCAATCGCATGAAAGTCGCTGAGGACATGCTAGAACGAGTCAGTTCGGACCCAACATTCATGAAACGCATTGTTACTGGTGACGAGACGTGGGTTTACGAGTTTGACATGCAAACTAGTCAACAAGCTTCGGAGTGGCGCCTTCCAACTGAACCGTTTTCAATCGATAGAAGACATAAAGGAGAATTCGCGGCGAGAACTCAACTCAATTCCGGAAGCAGCGTTTAAAAAATGTTTTGATGAATGGATTATTCTTTGGCGCAAGTGTATCGTTTCTAAAGGAGCATACTTTGAAGGTGATAAAATAAATTTGGATGAATAACCGACATTTTGTGTATTATTGATCTTTTCCCGGTACTTTCTTGACAGAGTAGTATTTTCCAGTCTTACGACATATTCCGATACTTTAGTATCGGGAGTGTGTTCTCTACATGTCGGAAGCGAGTTAGTCGCTTATCTGCAAGTTTCATGCAAGTGTCGGCTCTGGCACTTGTTCCTAACTTTTATTTCGTGTAAGGTATCTGCTCTTAGTCAGCACGTACGCGGAGTGCAAGTATTACTATTTCATTCCAGTGTTGGTATACGAAGTTAATACGTTCTGCCAAGTCTTGAAAAACCAGATTTTACTTGTCTGAAATACTGTCTTCGTCCTCAGTTATGACAATTCTTCAGAAGTCGTATTACGAAGTGCCAATGCCGTCCAATTTCAGGCATCAATTTCGTGAAGACTGTTTTTGGATGGGAAATATTCAAATGAATTTTTCCGCTCTTCGCGGAGGAGAAGGGAGTGTCAGACTCTTACTGACTAAAACTCATCCGTGTTCCTCCATATTCTCTTTGCGTTCCAGGGCCGCGGTGACTATTTCGAAGTAATTCCGCAACCCTAGCAGGAGACTATTGCCCTATGGTCACTATAGAGGTACATGCAGTCGACGTGACCCGCTCCATGTGTGTTACATATATTATATGACTGAATCTATCCCTTTTTGAAGTAAGCTCTTATGATAAGCAAAATAACCAACTAGCAACACAACCATTGAACACAAAACTCATCAAGGTAATACAAACTCTCACCAATTAACAACTACACACTAATACCAAGCTATCGTGTATCATTTCTCGGCGGTAAGCGAAGGAATCGTCGCATATATCTTCATTAGGCGGGCCGCAACGAATCGGCGGGGCCCAGGCTGGTGCCCGATCGGGAAAAGCTGCTAAAACTGTGAGAACTTATCGGAGACAATTTACTGCGTTGGGTTACCTAGGTCTTAGTTTTGGTCGTGAGGTATGAGATGTTGAGGTGGAATCTTGTGAAGTATAAATTAGAAGGGGCCCCTTCTAATTGTAGGGTTTCGGACCGAGCTCCGGCAGGTTCTCATGGCGGTATGGAGACAGCGACTGTCGCAATCCAGCGCTGGGCACGCCACAATCCAGGCGATTAGTGGTCTTTGAGGAGTGGCTGGAGCGGCGCCACGGCGTCCTCACCTTCCGCCTGACGCAGGTACTCACCGGACACGGTTGTTTCGGGAGATACCTGTTTCGGATTCAGCGGAAGGACACGCCCGGGTGTCAACACTGCGAGGATCGCTCAGAGAACACGGTGGAGGTCTGCCCTGCTTGGGCGGAGAACCGCCGGGTCCTCGTTGAGGCGATCGGCGGCGGCGAACTCTCGCGACCGGCCCTGGTTCAATCTATTGTCCGGAGCGAGGAGGCATAGGAAGCAGTCACCTCCATCTGCGAAGCAGTAATGCTAGCAAAGGAGGAGGCCGAGCGTGTGAGAGAGAGGGAAACCTCTTGACCCAGCCGCCGCAACAGAAGAAGACGCCCTGGGTGTCGGGAGCCGCAGGGTGATTTCCGGCCACCGTGGTAGGCGAGGGCCTGCGGACGGCGAGAATTGGGTGGCTCGCCGTCCGATCAGATCCAGGGCACGTGCGCCTCAAGGAGCTGTCAGCATGGGAGACGGGGCCCGCTAGGGCCAGTGCCTGCCGGGGTGCAGAAACCGTTAGAGGCACCGTACCCTGGAACGCAAAGGGCTGGATGAGTTTTATTTAGTAAGAGTCTGACACTCCTTTCCGCTCCGCCCAGAGCGGAAGGAGTCATTTGATGATTTCCCATCCTTAAAAAAAAAGAGGGGCGTATAGGGTTTGTGATGCTTGCTTCTTTATCATTATGTGGTTATGGTAAAGAAGGAAACCCCCATGAAAGCATCAGCAAATTGGAACTTACCTACTTCTGTTTAGTAATATGTAGAAATACCTACGCTAATAATCGAATTAATTATAATTTTTTTTTCGCGATATAAACAATGCTTATGTTACGTGTAGCCCACACAAAATTGCTAAAATTATTTTAGTGGTAGGATGGCGTAAACTTATTCACTTCGACATATAATTTGACTTACCTATACTGTTTATACAATATTTTATGTTGTTAAACATCGCTAAAAATCCGTCACATTGAACATCCGAAACATACTACTGTATCGAAAACTGACCGAAACGACACAAATAAGCCAATAAAAACGAATCGGGAACAGATTTTCCGATTCAATACTCTCAGTTCATGCAGATAAATTATTTGTTGGAAACGAAATCTGCGTGTGAATAAACGATTGTTCGAATGTGTTAATAAATATAATACTGGGAACTGTGAGTCAGGGATGTTACCGAAGTGGTCTTTTATTGGAACCGTACCCGGAGTATTTAAATTTAGTGTGTCGGAGTCGGAACCAGGGGGGTTCTAAGACCGAAGTCCGTCGTTTGGGCCTTAGTGACGAGCATTTCGTTTTTTACTCCATACCACCTAACCACTAAGAGTGAATTACAACACGATTAATAAAACGATTTTTAATCGTGTTGTCATTCATTATAAGTTCGGGTTCGAGGGTCATCTGCCTAGCCTTTTCCCAACTATATTAGGGTCGGCTTCTAGTCAAGCCGGATTTGGCTAAATACCAGTACTTAACGAGGAGCTCGTGGCTAAATAATAATAGCGTGCGGCTATTATTATTTAGCCAAGGTTGATCTTTAAGGTTAAGCAACGCTTGCCAAGGTTGGTCTGTGGATGGGTGACCATCTTACCATAACGAGTATCCTCCGTGCCTCGGAAAGCACGTTAAGCCGTTGGTCCCGGCTGTCTGTTGTAGATCTTTGGCAGTCGTTACGGGTTGTGAGAAGCCAGTAGGTAAATCGGACGTCACGGTACGTCTTGCCAAGAAGTACCGTGTTATCCAGTAAATGGGTTGTGGAGGTCTGGTAGGCAGCCGCTCCACGTAAAACACTGGTATTTAGCTGAATCTGGTTTGACTGGAAGCCGACCCCAATATATAGTTGGGAAAAGGCTAGGCACATGATGACCAGTACTTGACGAGGAGTGGCGGGCTTAGACAGTAGGCTCTCTGAATCGGAGTCGGAGGTGTCAGAAACTCAGAAGAGAAATGAGATAATGACAGGCCTTACAAAATAAAATAGTACAAACATTAGTCCACCACTTTTATTTCAACAATAATAGCAGGCGTTGAAAATTATAGTCATGTTTTTAGTAACAGTTGGCAAATCGGATCAAACGAATTGACTCGTAATTAATTATGTTTTGACTTAACTTGCTTTGATATGGCAAAGTGTCGAAGCTCTGGGCGAAGCAGAAGGGAGTGTCAGACTCTTACTGACTAAAACCCACCCGTGAATCTTCATTGTTTTAAGCGTTCCAGGCTCGCAGTAACTTGGGAAGCGGTCACCTCCTTCTGCGAAACAGTAATGCTAGCGAAGGAGGATGCCGAACGTGTGAGAGAGAGGGAAACCTCACGACCCAGCCGCCGCAACAGAAGAAGACACCCCGGGCGTCGGGAGTCGCAGGGCGATTTCCGGCCACCGTAGGCGCGGGCCTGCGGACGGCGAGCATTGGGTGGCTCGCCGTCCGATCAGAACCAGGCCCGGGTCGGCGGCGCGCTGTGTTCCACGCGAGCCTCAAGGAGATGTCAGCATGGGAGACGGGGCCCGCTAGGGCCAGTGCCTGCCGGGGTGCGGAATCCGTTCGAGAGAGACGCCGCAGCCCTGGAACGCAAAGGGCATTGGGAGGAGCACGGATGGGTTTTAGTCAGTAAGAGTCTGACCCTCCCTTCCGCCTCGCCCAGAGCGGAAGGAGTCATTTGATGATTTCCCATCCTTAAAAAAAAAAAAAAAAGGCTCGCAGTAACTTTCTCAAACGTTCCACAAAACCGTAACGTCCCCTTTTTTAAGGATGGGAAATCATCAAATGGCTCCTCCCGCTCTGGTTGAAGTGAGAGGGAGTATCAGACTCTTACTGACTAACACCCACCCATGTTCCTTCAAATGTCCTTTAAGTTCTAGAGCCGCGGTGACTTTCTCGAACAGTCCACAACTCCCTAACGTTCCTTTTTTTAAGGATGGGAAATCATCAAATGACTCTCCCGCTCTGATTGAAGTGGGAGGGAGTATCAGACTGACTCTTACTGACTAACACCCACCCATGTTCCTTCAAATGTCCTTTAAGTTCTAGAGCCGCGGTGACTTTCTCGAACATTCCACAACTCCCTAACGTTCCTTTTTTTAAGGATGGGAAATCATCAAATGACTCCTCCCGCTCTGGTTGAAGCAGAAGGGAGTTTCAGACTCTTTCTGACTAAAACCCATCCGTGTTCCTTCAATATTATTCGTTTTCCACGGCTTTTTGGAACAATTCTGCATCTGCGTACCATCCCTATTGTGAATATTTTCCATCAGAGCATAGCCATAAAGTGTCCTTATCTCAATTGTGAGCCCCGTGCCGACGGCCCGCAGTTTAAATAAAACATCAAATGAAAAACACTAGGTTTTAAAGTTTTAGTTCCCAACTGAAAGTTTTGTTATGAAACACGAGCTCTTCGCTGTGTTTCGGTCTGGGGTGTTTATTTTCTTTAGTGGGTTTGTAGTCTGAAAAGTTGTTGCTAAGTAATTTATTTTGTCTAGCAAAATAGTTCGTCTAAAAATACACTGTTTTACTTTACCTCATAATGTCTATCGCTATTGTTAACTTATCCTCATGCTCATATCATAACTACTAACTAACAAATATTTTTCATTCATTTATAATAACAAATCCTTCCTAATCCTACTATATAAAATTCTTCGATTACTGACTGACTGACAGAAAACGCACAACAGAAAATTCAAAGCTAAAATTTAAAGAAAGAAAGAAAAGACGTTTATTTCCTCAAAAGCGACGCAAAAATCACAAAATCATTAGGAAATAAATAAAAACTTAACTAAAACCTAAATAACCTATTGTCGCTAAAGGACTATATCAGGACACACAACATCGATTTAAATTGCAAACCTACATTTTCATAAGTGAAACGTTGTCGCACAAGTACCTTACCCACGCACGTAACCTAACCCAACCAAATCTAATGTAATTAGCCTGTTATGTCCCACTTCTGGGGGCAAAAGCTTCCCTCCCTTTTCCACACACGTCTGCCCTCTGCCACAGCCTAACAAAATAAAGTGATTTATTCAGTAACACTAATCCTAGCACCGCGAACGTCCGGCCCTGTTCACGTGACGGCGTGACCGCAACCACGCCGACACCGCTGTCGCACCGCTAATTTTCTACTCTTTGTACATTTTACGACAAGCTAGACTACAGATTAGGGACTCGTTTGAATTACTCGACGTGATGGCTAGATTTTTAGCTGAATTTTATTTCGGGCTAGCTAATGCCCGCGTTGCGGTATTTGTTCGAAAGAGTCACCGCAGCCCTGGAACGCAAAGGGCTTTAGGAGGAACACGAATGGGTTTTAGTCAGTAAGAGTCTGATACTCCCTTCTGCTTCACCCATGGCGGAAAGAGTCCCGTCCTTGAAAAAAAACATAACCTAATGCTTTGCCCGGCTTTACACGCGTTAATAAAGATTTTCGGAAAAGTAGCCTAAGACCGTCATAAGGGTGCCATTTATTTTATAAGAGTCTGAAACTCCTTTCCGCTCCGCCCAGAGCGGGAGGAGTCATTGGATGATTTCCCATCCTTAAAAAAAAAGGGTGCCATCTAATTCTGTCCAAAACATCTCAACAATCGGTTTAGCTATTTAGGCGTAAAAGTGTACAGTGATAATAAAGTTCGTAAGAGGCAACCAGCCCTACTGCCAAACCTTCCTCGATTCGTAATATTCTTCTTAGTGTGACATCGGCATGCTCATGCCAATGGCCTCTGTGAAAGTCTCATGTGAGCCATTCATGCCTGTATAGGCCTAGATCAAAGTATAGCAAGCGGACTGTATACAAAAGGTTTATTAGGGTTCATAATAATTATAGCACCATAAGTATTATAATGCCGATGCCGTTGTGTATGAAAGAGACAGAAAACACATCCGAAAAAATTTCACAGCTGAATATTGTGCCTAAGTGTCTCCATGTTAATGGGTCCTCATAACCTTTCGGCCCGATCGAACATCTGATGGACTTGTAGTTATCATAAAGTAATCATCAATATTGCCACCGAATTTGAATACGTTAGTAACGCTCAAAGTCCATTGCAAGTCAAGTCTAAGTGCTAATACGATACGAGTCCTCCCCCAGGAAATAGCAGCTTCAAACTCCAAGATTTAATCTTATTGATGCCAGAGAGAATTCTAACTTTATATGTATGTCATAGAACGCTCTTAGGGCATTCTCTAGCCATGTATGCAGGGGTGCTTATCCACCAAAGCTGTGCGAGGTAGCTAGCGGCTTGAGATGCGTAGCGGCGCTTGTGAAAGTATGTGACAGGCCATATATTCACAAGCTCCGCTAAGCATCTTTTTATAGGCGGCGGTAAGATGTGTAGCGATGATTAGGCTCAGTCGGTATCATTTTAGAAATAACAGACAGGACTGTGTTGAAATAGGTATTCTTTGTTTTCTTTTTTTTTTTTTGGTGTACAATAAAGCATAATATATAAATAAATAAATAAATAAATAAATAATACCAAAATTTAGATCGAACAACCTTTCACTGAATAGAATACAAAGAAGTACCCGTAGCGGAGCGCGTCTGTGAGCTAGTGGTGTGGCGAGCGCGCAGTGGTCGCCGCTGTCCCGGGTTCGGTACCCCGACCCCGCGAAGTCCCCACGGTGGTCCATGACGCGCATATGTGAAGCGCCAACAGCGAACATAATTATGAAAACGTACAGCTGTTTCTTTGCGAGGTAGCGAGGAGTTTGGATGCTTAGCGAAGCTGTGAAAATGTGTGACTGTTTCCACCAGCGCTGTACGAATTCCCGAGATGAAACATGCTGTGCATCCTCGCACCGCTCAGTTACACCGGTGTATAGCTGAGCGACGTACGATACGTAGCGTACTCTTTTCAGCTGTACCTTCCTCGCTCGCGTCCTTCGGACACAACTCTCTACTTTTTGTTTGTGATTATATCTAGCTGTTTCTGGCTCATCATCATTATCATATCAGCCGAAAGACGTTCACTGCTGAACATAGGCATCTCGCATCCATCGGCTACCCGCGACCTTCACCAGGTCATCGGTCCACCTTGTGGGAGGCCTTTCAACGTTGCGACTTTCGGTACGCGATCGCACCGACCATCTCTTCTGTGAACTGCCTGGCTAGGAAAACGAAATGCTCCCATTGGCTGATTATTTTCTCGCACACTGCCGCTCTACATCGCACATCTCTGGTGGAGAAGCTCCCTTAAGTTAGCAAGACAGCTATAACTGCATTATATTTTGGAAGACGTGTCATGAAGTTTTGAAGTTTGGTCTGAGTCAAGTGGTTTGCGCTTTGAGCAACGAGATATGCTACTTGCAGGGAAAGTTATACTAGGAGGGTGTAATTAAAGCTGTATTTGGAGGGACAGTTGAATGAATGGTTTAACTATAATATTAATTGTTAGTTGTTTTACTCGTTAGAGGAACCAACTAATATAGAATTATAGAATGAAGACACATGTTACCATATGTGTCTTCATTCAATAATCTTCGAACACCGAGTTATATTCCTATCAACACACTTAATCGAAAAACAGCACTAGTGGCAATTTTGTGGGTTTTAATTCTTTTCGCCGGACCATTTAACTATCTGTCTTATATAAAAGCTAAATTACTCTTTATCAAATCGCAAATCGGTCAAGCTATTCCGGAAATTAGTCGGAACAAACAGACAGAAACAATCACAATTATGGTTTTAGCAAAATCTGTTATTTGGTCATTACAAACAGAGACTTTAATTTTATGATTATGGGTATGGGATTATGATTATGGGTTTATGCGATTAGCTAAGTCGGTTGTCGTTTAAGGTGAAGGCTCGTGAGCATATTCACAAGATGTTGGAAGAATCACTACATCGCTAATTCGTTGGTTTCGTGTTTTCTTAATAACGTTGTTGGTTTTGATTTGTTTTGTATCTATGTATTTATTATAGATTGTATTTTTTTTTCTTCTCTCTGTTTGTCTTTTCTTTATGTTGCACCTGCCATGCTGTCTCTGCACCACCCTAAGATCGACTGGTAGAAAATGCCTACGGGATTAAGTCTGCCTTTGTACAGTGTTTCACTAGTCCATAAAGTTTTAATAAATAAATAAATAAACATAGTTATTTCAATACAGCCGCTCGGAAACGCTCTATAAATACGCTATTCACGGACAACTGTGACCAAACCGCACAACACAACAGTCTGTTGTTATTCAGAACAACCACATAAATAAATTACAAGGTGTTATTTCTGTAACCGGATAGCCTAACACCAGCCAATTATTTGCCGACGAAAATGGGCTCCACTGCGGATCTGACTGAACTAATATTGTGTTTGCTTGTATGAGGAGCTGGAGTGAGGATCGATTTGTAAGCGTTGGCTGGTTTGTTGATGCTGAATAATCAGCCGATCATGATCTGCGTTAGCCTGTGGAGGCAAATTAGTACGGTGAGATCGATTTTGTTTTCACATTGCTGATTGTACTTTGTCTTCGTTCGGCACACTCAGGAACTGTTGGCAGAGCTGCAGGGTTATTCAGTAATTATGTCACGTAAAAATTCAAGTGCTGTGAGATGTTAGATTTAGATGGAAGTGTGAAGGCACGTGATCACATTCGTAAGAAGTTGGTAGAAGTTTTTTCTTAATCACGTTGTTAACATGTAAAATTTGTGATTGTGATTTTTTTCTCTGTTTTTCTTTCCTTTAAGTTGCACCCGCCATGTTGTCTGCCCCACCCTAAGGTCGACTGGTAGAAAATGCTTAAGGTATTATTATGTCCGCCTTTGTTTGTTTCTAGTCTATAAAAATAGGTAAATAAAGTTCTCATAAGTTTTCGCTGTGACATTTTAACAAAGCAGACTGGCAGGTAGTTGGTTCTGCGAGCAAGGTTTTGCGGTCGCCAGTACAGACCGCGAACCGAAAGACGCAACGTTGGAAGGCCTCCCACAAGGTAGACCGTAGATCGATTACTGATTGGCATGCAGTAATAGGTCTACAGTTGCAATTTTTACACGACTGCGGAACACAAAGGAGTGGTAATGTGTTTATCAGCCTATGTATGTATGTATGTTCCTTTGAAGCATTATACTATAGGTAGACTAAACGCCTAGGCCGATTTTTATGATTCACACGTCAATAGATTCCTCTTAGTCCGGCGAGTGTCACTAAAGACATGACGTTAGTGAAAATTCAATATGGCGACTACTGGACGCCATTTTGTGAAAATGAAATTTTTTTTTTTTCAAAACCTTTCGAGTGGGTTATCAAAATAAAGGGGTCGAGGAAACGATTCTAAAAATTTAATTCACTAAAATAGGAAATAAAAAATTTACTTTGTCAAAAAACCCGACTGCTAAAACCGACTAAATCTGATGTTGAACTGCATCAGACTGCTTGAAAAGCGTCTTGTTTTGAACTTTTTAGTTGGTTTTAGCGGTCAGGTTTAAAAAAAAAGTCATTTTTTTTTTACAGAGCGTGTTTTTCTATGGCCGATATAACAAAAATTTATTTCGGATGTCGGTGTTTTTGATTTTATTTTGTCGTGTTTTGACACCGACTTCCGAAATCAAATTTATTTTATACTTTGTATTGTTTTTATTTGGAAGTATTTTTGTAAAAATATATTTTTTTCACTTTTTCCTTATGATTCTCCTCTGTAAACAATAGACAGACATGCGATTTCAGCAATCCCGGTCAATTTGCTATCATTTATTGAGGAGTTCCGTGGCCTATATCCCAAGTTCTTCTTCAGATCTTCACCAAATTGAAATGGGAACACTCCGAAAAAATACTCTTTCAAAAACTACCCAAATCGCTTCAAGTTTGCCTGTATAATTTGAAAGAGTTCTTTCTATTTCTCCAGGATTCCATCACCAGATTATGACCTGATGACCATGGGACCACTTGAGAAGTCCACCCTTCCAATCAAAAAAAATAATTCCAAATCGGTTGAGTAATCAGAGAATATGCATTAAAAAAAGATTCCGACAAATTGAGAACCTCCTCTTTTTTGAAGTCGGTTAAAAAGGGGAAGTGTAAATACTGTGAAAAAAACAATGTTTTTTATTCGGCTCATGGTGCGGAACCCATCCTATGAAGTCCAACTTGCACTTAGCCGGTTTTTTTTGGGCCATCTCGTCAAACGTTCCCAGCCACTGCAACTTTTGAAAGCCAGAATCAACAGTGGCGACTGGCGACCACCTGAAAAACGAGTTTATGAAGCCCGATAAGTCCCAGAAAGTGCAGCGGAGAATTAGGAAAAATATTGTGACGTCAGCTTCAAATAAGTCAGCATGCCTATTTGTGCGTGTGTGTTATTTTACCTACAACCTATAAGTTCAACCCAAATCATCAGATTTAATCATAAACATATTATGGCATGTTAAACCGATTTCTGTGAAGCATGTTCTAATTATATTAAGGAAATAGATCGCGTGCGAGTGTGTGCGTGTATTGACGCTAAGTTAGCGTTCGGAGGAAATTGAATGAAAATACAAGGGTTAGTGATTATACGCTTATTGGATTAGAGAGGTGTGAAGGTCGGGTTAACAATAGTTTCAACAAACATCAATCTAAATGGGTGTTTTCGTTTCAGAACTGCGCTAAACAAGAATAGGGAAATTAAATTACATATTTGTGTATTTTTAGGGTTCCGAAACTCTGTATGGAAAAACGGCACCCGGAGCACTCAGTTGTCTGTCTGTCAGTCAATCACAGCCAATTTTCTCCGAATTTACTGCACTGATCCCGTTGAAATTTGATACACAATAATCGCCTGTGACCTAAAAATACGGACGTGTAACAAAAATAAATAAAGTTTTGATAAAAGTGTTACTTTTTGGGGGATAAACTAGAAAACTTTTGCACTTATATGCAACTTGGTCGGTTTTATTTCCACGCACACCGCTTTGCTGTCATGCACCTCTCAGGGACAAAGCCCCCACTGTCTTACCTGATGTAGAGCACAAGACTTTTGAAGTGAAAACTTTTTTAGCGGCGTTGTGCACATTTTTAGGGTTCCGTACCCAAAGGGTAACCAACGAAACCCTATTATTAAGCCTCCGTTGTCCGTCGGTCCGTCCGTCCGTCTGTCTGTCAGCGGTCTGTATCTCAAGAACCGTAATAGGTAGACAGTTGAAATTTTCATAGATTATGTATTTCTATTGCCGCTATAACAACAAATAATAAAAATTAAGGTTTATGTTACGCGACCCTTCGTGTGCGAGTCCAACTCGCTCACGAAGGGTTCCGTAGCGGACACGTGTCCTGCAAACTTCTTTAGCGGCGTTGTGCACTTTTTGTGATGGGTAAAAAATGTAAAACTCGCGTCAGGACATGTGACCTGATCGAAAATTCGTAAGACGGAGGGAGAGAAGCACGTATTCAAGTATTCACTTCTGCCGGCACTCCCGGAGTGCAACCCGTTGTTTTTTTTTATTTCTGCTTCGTCTGCGTCACATTTTTCATTAATGCTCCGCTCCTATTGGTCGTAGCGTGATTTTATAATACCTATAGCCTATTTCTCGACAAATGAACTATCGAACTACTTGTTCGAATGTTTCAATTCAAACAAGTATTTCCTGAGATTGGCGCAAACAAACTAACAATCAACCAACTCTTCAGCTTTGTGGAAACTCGGTATGTTAAGATAGTCACCCATCCACAGACCAATCTTGTCAACCGTTGCTTAACCTTGAAGAGCGACCCGTGCGGCTGTTATACTTTAGCCACAAGCCGGTTTCCGCTGATGGGTTTTATGAAATTTAAAAAACACCACTAACTTCATAACTATGAGTTGTCACTGAGAAGTAATATAGAGTCTCAAAGTGAACAATAATATCTTTAATCGGAAAAGAAATCTACCAAACTATGTACTACATAGCTACTCGTAGTTACGTCTAGAACTTATTTCCTTGCCCCACCTAGTTTCGAGAACAACTTCAAACTTTATTTAAATGAAAAAAAAACTAAATACTCGATAGAGTTCGTAACTACTTTGTATTTATTACTCATTCGTAAACAGTTTACAAATTCATAAACTGGGAACTCAGTTGAAAACTTTCAAATGAATTGTGCTTTCAAATTTCATGTAAATAGCGCAAGTTAAACTCTCTTTTTGGCTGAAAAACTGTTTTAGGTGTAAAAAAATGCTAGAGATCAGACACATGATAGATTTAATGCGACGACATGCGCCTGCAACTTTGAGGTAACAAAACGCGCATCCGTTTCACATCCGCGCGACCCAAAATTCAGTAGTTTTTACATTTTTCTTATTACTCTATGCCTTAAAAAAGATAGCCGTATATCAAAATGTAGATAGTTAAATTGTCTTTGAGATAGTGCAAATTCCATTCAAATACGCCCCGGCGTTTTAGTCCAATTGTCGTTTTGATGCCAGAGTTAAACATAACTTTACAAATTAATTCCACAAAGTTGAACGAATAAAACTCAAAATTTTATTATTAAATCAAATTGGTATGAAAATAGTAATATAACATAAATATTTTTTCCAAAAAATTACGACTTGCCGTTTAGACGTGATTCTCATTTTATAATCAGCTACTGAGTATCTGCGGTTTAAGCCCAGTTCCAGGAACGAACATTTCTCGGAAAATGAATCATCATCATTTCAGCCGAAAGTCGTCCATTGCTGGACATAAGCCTGTCCATCTCGGTTTCAGCAGATTCCTGCGGCCATCCCCAGGTCCAACTTGTCGGAAGCCTTCCAACGCTTCGTCTTCACTGGTTTCTTCGGGTTATGTCAGTGACCTTGGTTCTCCTGCGGATACCTTAATTTTTGATTCGATCACGCAGTTTGATTACTTGAAAAAATGTACTGTACAGCTGTTGTTTTTCTTTTACACCTTGTGTAAGAACTCATTATATAGTGTAGAGAAGAATAGCCCATTAGCAAGTTTTGCTGATTGCCCCGTAAGCCCAGACATACGGATCGTCACTCATCAAGATTTTAATCAGTAACTATGCAGTTTATCTCTCTGCAGCTTTACACAAGTAAGCTCACACAAGCAACACACAGGTAAGCTCTCAAAAACATTGCCATGTAAAACAACTGTGAAACGAACAAAGTTCAAATAAACATCGAAACAAAACATGGTGGCCTAATGTTAGAGGGAGGGTAGACGATACGTTGGTAAAACGATGAATAAAGATATGCTTAATTCAAACTTTCGGGATATGAGAGAAAGCTTAGGTCGTCAGATGAATGTATTTTCTTTCAGAATTTCTGTATTTTATATGAAACTTGGTGAAAAAAATTATAAATATTAGGTCTTTACCTATGAAATTGCCGTTCTGCAGTACTGGCCATTTCAAATCAAAATAATTTTTGTTTGGCTAAGAATTCTAATTTTAAATTAATTTTATTTTAAAAACATGTTTTTTTTTTTCCAAAAGTAGTCATTTGTTTATTGATTAGTGTTACATTTTCATCGCATTTCAATCTTTTTCGTCATCATGGATACGTTAAAAATTCGAGTAATTATGGAATATGAATACCGTCGTGGCAGCAACGCGGCACAAGCGGCACGCAACATCAACGACGTTTACGGAGCTAACACTTCAAACCAACGCACCACCTGTTATTGGTTTGCTCGCTTGCGTTCTGGAAATATCGACCTGAAAAATGAACCTCGCGGTCGTCCGAAAACTGGTCGACAATGACGAATTAAAGGCGATTGTGGAAGCTGATGATACCCAATCTACGGCTGAATTAGCAGCAGCTTTCGACGTTAGCGTCAAAACAATATTGGTTCATTTGCGTCAAATTGGCAAGGTCAAAAATCTTAACAAATGGGTGCCCCACGAACTCAATGATCGCTAGCGCGAAGTACGCGTCGAGACGTGCCTTGCACTGCTCGACAGACACACAAATGAAGGAATTTTGAACCGCATTGTTACCTGCGATGAAAAATGGATTCTGTTTGATAACCGCAAGCGCTCAGCAAGTTGGTTGGATCCTGGTTCAGCACCTAAACAATGCCCTAAACGAAAACTTACCCCTAGAAAAGTGATGGTCACTGTTTGGTGGTCTAGCGCCGGTGTGATTCATCACAGCTTCTTACCAAACGGGGTGAGCATTACTGCAGATGTGTACTGTGAAGAACTGAACAAAATGATGGAGAAGCTGGCACATCCCCAACCAGCATTGGTCAATCGCTCGTCTCCACTGCTCCTGCACGACAACGCGCGACCTCATACTGCACAGCAGACGGTCTCCAAGTTGCAAGAACTGGGGTTGGAAGCTCTCCGTTATCCGCCCTACTCACCAGACCATGCGCCTACAGACTACTACATTTTCCAGAATTTGGATAACTTCTTGGCGGGAAAAAAATTCAATACCCGAGAGGCAGTACAAAATGCCTTTGAAGAATTTGTTGCCTCCCGTCCAGCTGATTTCTTTAAGAAGGGCATCAATAAACTGCCACTGCGTTGGCAAAGATGCATTGATTGCATGGGTGATTACTTCGATTAAAACAAATAAAAAATACATGAAAAAAATTCGTTTAAATTTTTTCATACAAAACGGCAATTTCATAGGTAAAGACCTATTAAACGAAACAGGTGATTTTACAGGTAGGTATATCATCTGACGTTTTATGAGGTTTATAGAAATACCCATGTTCCACAGCCACGACAAATAAAACCCGTGCGCTACAAAACGTCTCGTCTCCCCGTCACTAACACGCTGTCAGTTTTTAATACCAACGTGTCACGACTCCCGACAACTACCGAGCGCGTGGACGAGATAATGAGTCGTCGACTCGTCGTGTTTGCACCAAAGTGTAGCGTTGTACAGTCAAATGCACGATTTTTGGAACACTTGTATTGAAAATAAGTTTCAACCAGCCAGCTATAGGGTTATGTAACTAATAAATAAGCTAGTAATTTAACTACCTACTAATAACACTAATCTACACTAAGCCGCTATTCAAGAATGGGACAGGTTACCCCAAGAAATGCTGGATAACTTGATCCTCAGCATGCCCAGGAGGATCTCCGCATGTAGTCGAGCCAGGGGAGGAGTTATATTACATCTATACTAATATATAAATCTATACTAATATATCAAGCTGAAGAGTTTGTTTGTTTGTTTGCTTGAACGCGCTAATCTCAGGAACTACTGGTCAGATTTGAAAAATTCTTTCAGTAATAGATAAGAAAAAAATATGTTTGTCCAGAAACGCATAAATTCCGAATAAATGACTTTTCAAGCAGTCTGATACCGTTGGTGACGTCAAATCTGTGATTGAACTATAGAAAACTGAGTGCCAATTTTCAAGTAACATTCGTATTCGTACCTCAATCGCAAACTGTTAAAAATGTATGAAAATTGAGGATTTTTGATAGTTTGCGACCTTTTTGCGAGTGACATGCGAATACCAAAGTTGTTTAAATATTAGTAGAATTGGCCCTCTGTTGTGTGTTGTGCTTTTCGTAGAAGATTAAAAAAAAGTGTTTTTTTTTTGTTATTTTTTCTTCAATCTATATCTATACTCTATTAGTATATGTAAAGCTGAAGAGTTTGTTTCTTTACTTGAACGCGCTAATCTCAGGAACTACTGGTCCGATTTGAAAAATTCTTTCAGTGTTAGATAGCCCATTTATTGGAGAAGGCTATAGGCCAGATAGATATATCATCACGCTATGACCAATAGGAGCGGAGCAGTCATGAAAATTGTGACGCAGACGAAGTTGCAAGTTCAAATCGGACTAGTAGTTCCTGAGATTAGCGCGTTCAAGTAAACAAACAAACTCTTCAGCTTTATACATGATTTTCCTTTCCTATATCCTTAAACCTCCGAAACCTAAAGCCAGGGTTTTGTACAGGCGTTGTTTTGCGAGAATGGACGTTGAGAAACTTATAAAGGATGCATCTGTGGTTGATTGGGAGTCGCTGACGGAGGCCACTTCTGTCGACGATAAGGTTGCGATCTTCAACGATGTTGTGGTCAACCTTTATAACATCCATGCTCCAGTCAGAAAAGTTAAATTGAAACGTCCTCCTGCACCTTGGATGACGGGAGGGATACAGATGGCCATGCGACGCAGGGACCGTGCGTTCCGTAAATATAAGAGGGATCGTACTGATGAGAACTGGAATCGATTTAAGGCATTAAGGAATAGATGCAACCAGATGATACGCAATGCTAAACGCCGCCACATTCTAGAAAATATTTCTACTTCCTCTTCTGCCGATATTTGGAAATTCCTTGGAACACTAGGTATCGGCAAACCGCGACATTTAGACCTTCCCAATTCCATTAACTTAGACGATCTCAACCGACATTTCTCCTCTGTACCTACCATGGATCGTCTCACTAAACAACAAACTCTGTCGCTGATCTTTGGTCTAACGCGTCCTCAAATTGACCCTTTTTGTTTCGTCCCAGTCGAGCCGGGGGAGATCAGAAATATCTTACTCTCCATCAAATCCAATGCAGTAGGATGTGATAATATCACTCGTGGTATGATAATAACTATTCTGGATCACCTCCTACCTGCCATCACCCATATTGTAAATTTTTCCTTATACTCTGGAGAATTCCCTACCTTGTGGCGTAAAGCCTATGTTCGTCCATTGCCCAAAGTCCCCAATCCTACTCTTCCAAGCCACTATCGCCTAATTTATATTCTTCCCTTTCTATCCAAAGTGCTTGAGGCCTGTGTCCACAAACAACTCACTAAGTTTGTGCAGTGTAATTCACTGATAAGCCCCCTACAATCTGGGTTCAGGCCCGGGCACAGCACTGTTTCCGCCCTTCTTAAAGTGACTGGCGATATAAGGGCAGGACTGGAAGACACTAAAGTCACAGTTCTGATGTTGGTCGATTTCTCGAATTCCTTCAATACCGTCAGTCACGACATCCTGTTGACCATTTTGTCCTATATTATGGTCTCCCCTGACGCGCTGGAATGGTTCGCTTCCTACCTTCAGGATCGTCAGCAGTCGGTTCACTTTGGGGACTCATCCTCTAACTGCTGTGATTTAGAAACTGGCGTTCCTCAAGGCGGCATACTTTCTCCTCTTTTGTTTTCCATTTTCATTAATCTCATTACTTCCGAACTTCAGTGTGCGTATCATCTGTATGCTGATGACCTGCAGCTGTACTGTCAGGGGAGGGTCGATGAAATACCTGACATTGTTGACAAGTTAAATCGGGACTTAACAGCCATTCAAACCTGGTCCGAAAAATTTGGAGTTACAGTGAATCCTAACAAGTGTCAGGCTATCATTATTGGGAGTCCTCGAAACGTGGCTAAACTGGATGGTGCAACTTAGCCTCCTGTTCTGTTCGATAGTACGGTCGATCCATTTAGTACTGACGTTAAGGACCTAGGCTTGCATATCGACAGTACCCTGAACTGGCGGGCTCAAGTTGCTAGCGTCAGTCAGAAAGTTACGGGAACGCTGCGGGCTCTGTATCGCTTGAAAATATGACCATGTCTCTGCGCATCGGTCTCTTCTGAAGTGGCTACCCATACGCCAGCGCAGAGAACAGAGGGCGCTAACTACCTTGTTCTCATTTCTTAACTCTCCTAATTCTCCTAATTATCTAGCACCCCACTTTCAATACATTTGCGCTAACCACAATAGAAACTTACGCTCAACGCATAACCGTCTTCTTTATTGTCCCTCTCACCGTACTGACTTCGTTCACTGTTCTTTCTTCATTCAATCTATTTCTCTGTGGAATGCGCTACCCCAGGAAATCAGGATGGCAACCAACCGAGTGACCTTCAAGGTCAGAGTTCGCGAGCATAATCGCAAGAGGTTGGGTTGGGAAGAGGAGGCAGTAGTATCGTCACAGCGCTAAGTTCTTAGTCATTGTTTGTTTGCATAAACTGTTATAGTATATTCGTGTATTTGTTTGTTCATTGAGTATATCTATTATAGTACCTATTGTATGTATAGTTCATATATATATATATGTATCTTTGTATTTATTAAATATCTTTTAATCGCGTTTCTTGTTCAAAATTGCACCTACCACTACTTGTCTCTGCATCACCCAAGGGTTGACTGGTAGAAAATGCCTATGGCATTAAGTCCGCCTCTGTACATTTGTGTGCATGAAGTATAAATAATAAATAAATAAAGTAATAAATAATAAGTAATAAATAAATAGATAAATATATATTAGTATAGATATGACCACGCACTTTTGGTACCCCCTGAAGAATAGATCCGCAGATTGCGGTCGATCAAACGTCTGGCAGTCAATATTTATTGCTTCAAAACGTTCGAAGATGGAATGTTGAAAATATATTTACCAATCAAGTTTTTTGCAATTATTTTCCATACTACGAGTATTTTGAATTTGTAAATGTTTGAACTGTAGGGATTGGGAGGGGGAGGGGCATTACAGAACGGGCTGAATAAAAAAAAATAGATAATCGTAAATAGTGACTTTCCGAACCCCATCCATCTATGTTGAGAGATGAGAGGCTAAAATCAGTCTATGTATGCCTCTCCATAGTAGTGGATTTGTCAGATTCAGCTGCTTCAGCAATCGATGTCCACATCTTCACAATATATTTACTGCGACGCCGACGGTATAAAGGTGCTATCAATATTGTTACAATATCTTGATGCTGACTGTACAGCGTGATCTATCCAACGCAGCGCTTTGTACAGCGTGATCCGTCCAGCGCAGCGCTTTGTGCAACATGATCCGTCCAGCGCTTTCGGCTGGAAGTGCACATTACTTGCGGTCACGGGGATTATTGTAGTCACCGGAAACGACCCACTCGTATATTTTTGGTTTGAAGTACCGCTGCTGGAGTGATGTGCTCTTCCTATGTTTAGATCATTGTAGATAGATAGAATAGTACCCTAAAATATAAAATTATTTCGTTACTGAGTGAGTGTGTGACTGACAGACAACGTACAGCCGAAACTACTGGTCGTAGGAAGCTGTTATTTGGCGATAAGGCCGCCCATTGTGTCACCCTATGTTATGTTTTCTTCATCTATCTTTTCTGTAACTTATATGGTGTACATAATAAAGAGTATTCTATTCTATGTAGGTTCGTGGAGAGTGTAGTAGCATTAAGAGAGGATTTCCCGGAATTTCTTCAAGAACGAGAAAAACGGGATATGCGCGAACGAAGTAGCGGGAAAAAGCTAGTACTTTTATTGTAATTACTCCCTCACCTGATGGTAAGCTTCAGGCAGCGGCAGGGAATTCCACTCCTTAGCTGTACGCATTATGAATGTGTTCCCAAAAAGTTTTGTGCGCGTGGGTGAGATGTCCACCTTGTGAGAAATCTACTCCACTTTGTATAAAATTCTGATGCTGTTTTGATAGCGTCGGTTGTATTTTTTGTTACACACGTACATGTACCTAGAACAGAGTATGAACTCCATTTCTACGCATAGACGGGCATTTGGCAAGTTGTGTTTGAGTTGGGTCCTGGCTGCGTCAGCCAGCCTAACTGCACTCAGAAGTATTGAAGCTTCCTGGAGACTTCACAGACTTAGCGGAGCAACCTTCCTTCACCCATATCCATCCAATAATTTGTTAAAAACGTGAACACGATACTATCTTTCAAATTCTCAAATGAATATTAAATTAAATGAATCCCTGTTCGGGGAACTGGGCTTTAGTGTCTCAATGCCCCATCGCGTGTTATTGTGGGTGCCTTCATACGAATGAAATATGCGCTTAGGGGTTATTAAAATTGTATGTTATGCGTCTCTTTATTGTTGAAATTGTGAAGGCCAGAATTATATGCAAACAGACCCATCTGTTTTTGCATATCATCTTGGTCTTCACAATGTCCAGAATTAAATGGCAGAATTATTTTAATTTATTCATGACCAACTTATACTTTCAATTTACACCACACATCTTCTATATATACTAATATATAAAGCTGAAGAGTTTGTTAGTTGGTTGAACGCGCTAATCTCAGGAAATACAGGTCCGATTTGAAAAGTTCTTTCAGTGTTAGATAGCCCATTTATTGAGGAAGGCTATCACACATATACATATACACCATCACTCTAAAACTAACAGGAGCGGAGCATTAATGAAAATTGTGACGCAAACGAAGTTGCGCGGGTCAACTAGTACAAAATATACCCATTGCGACACTTGCAAACATATCAAAATACATTTCAGTGAGAAAGTATTAGCTAAAAGAAATAACAGAAAATACGTTCACCCTAAACTAAATAAATGCTAAAACCAGTTCAACCTACCTAGTAGACACAATAAACTCCGGAACCCATTTAAAAACGAACATTTTAAACAGCACAAAGTCCAGTAACTGAGAAACAGCCATGTTTTGGAACAAAGTAGTAGTATAAACGCGACTGGAGCCAACACCTAGCATTAATATGTGTTTATTGCAAACACGATACCTTCAGCTCGAGTGAGAGCAACTACATTTGCATTTTTACCGTTTCTATAAGATTTTAGGGTTCAGCAAGAGAAATGATTAAGTAAAAGAATTTATTTCCATGAATAAACAAAGTATTTATTTTAAATGTTATAAGTTAAACTGGCTTTTGCCCGTGACTTCGTACGCGCTCCCGTTTTTAAGGTTCCGTACCCAAAGGGTAATCAACGGAACCCTATTACGAAGCCTCCGCTGTCCGTCTGTCCGTCCGTTCGTCCGTCTGTCTGTCAGCGGGCTATATCTCGATAACCGTAATAGGTAGAGTTGAAATTTTCACAGATTGTGTATTTCTATTGCCGCTGTAACAAAAAAATAAAGTTTATGGTACGGAAGCCTTCGTGTGCGAATCCGACTCGCACTTGGCTGGGTTTTTTCTCGTTCCCGCAGGAATTTCGGGAAATCCTCTCTTAATGCTCCCCTATGCTCCACAAGGAACCTACATGCCAAATTTCAGCTTTCTACGACTGAAATTACGGTTTCAAATGTATGTTGTCTGTCAGTCATTCACTCACTCACTCAGTAACGAAAGAATTTTATATATTGATTGATTAGGATAATAATGTACACTGGTTACCTAAATATTAATTAAATATTAACAAGCTATTTTTTGTATCCACTAAACATAGCTATGCGCATATATTTTATGTATTCAAAAACACAATAGAAACAGAACGTTACTTCTAAAAATACTGAGTATAAAAATTATGGGCACAAAAACAAACAAACTTTATATTTTTTCATGAGTATAAAAAAGCTTGTAAAAACGCTGCGTAACTAAATGAAGCTTGTTCAAAAATTTAGATTAATAAAATAAACGAATTCGAACATAAAAACAAATATCCGAACAAAAACATTCCAGACAGGTGCGTGGGTGCTGTCATACGTTCATTCACTCACTCGGTCTTTAGTTCATTCATTCATTGACAGTTGCTGTAAACCCACTGGTGACGCGTGGGTGTTGTAAAAAGGTAATTCTAGGAACCTTTTAGGTCAGCTTTTTTTTTTAATGGTAACATCATGTTAAATTCAAAGTTTTTATAGTGATGAAAACTTTACAAAGATCATTTTGGTCCCTACACTACTACAGCTACCTACACTGTACAAAAAATGCTAAAAATAAAGCAAGCTTGGTACCTACTATTATTTCGCTAAGAAAGTTGGATAACTATCAATAATTTTTCGTTAAAAACTTTGACAAAACCACGAACCGTTCCCAAAATGTATTTAATAAAACGAAATATGTTTAAATATAGTGTACGGGACCCGCTCCAAAATTTTAGGAGGTAGCACTATTCTCTATGCGCATAAAGTCTGCATGAAATTTCCGCTAGGTGCAACTATTGTTGGACCTGGGTACCGGTGCTCGGAAGAGACAAAAATGTACTTACGTCGCACGATCCACGGATACTGAACAATTTTAAACGTTTTCATCTGCCCCCGAGGTATGAAAAGGTATGTTAGGGTTGGATTTTGGAACGTGTCGGGTCGTGAATAGTTGGATAAGTATCTATTATAAACAGTTTTATTGTTCTAATAGAAATTTTTAAAATTTTAAAGATAGAACACGAAATTTCCGTTTTACCGTCGGCCGTCTCTAGAGATGCCCATTATATTCGTGACAACCTAGGAAGTTGGATTTGACAGCTGAGGAGAGGGATAGAAGATCGCTTTACCACATAGTGCGAAAGAGATTTATTTTCGTTTTACTTTTTTTTTTTTTTGTTATGTGTTTGCTCTTGACTCTAGTCTATGCCAGAGATTACAGAGACAAAGTCTACGATGGAGTGAGCCTACCCAAAAGTAGCCTGTTCACTTTCATACTTACTTCTTGGATTGTCACGAATATAGTACCTATCTAATAATGTTCGTGCCCGCGGAATGTGTTGTGTGTACAAGTTTTAGCTGTTATAGGTATAGTCAGAATAAATTGTGATCTGCCGGCAATTTCTTTGACAACAATTGATATTCACTGACGCGTTTGGTTTGTGTTAAAAAGTACCACTGCAAGCATGTTAGATTTTTGAGCAATTACATTTTGTTACAACAAGAGTTTGAATGAATTTGTAAAGAACCAAATGATTGTTGTTTTCATCGACATATCTTTGATTATTTATTATTTATTACCATCATAGCAAAGTCATAAGGACCTTAAAGAACTAACTTCAGAAAAGAGGACACGATGCACCACTGGTTCTTGGCGGACATCCCACCCATACGCACAAAATGTTTTGGGAACATATTCATTGTATGTACAACTGAAAAGTGTAAATCTCTTCCAGTCTGTTTTTATCTGATAGCTAAAACCTGAGAGTCTTTAAGTCAATAGTGAATGGGTTACTTCTAGGTAAGCGTGATCTATCTTCGACCACTTCATCGCTTACCATCAGGTGAGATAGTTGTCAAACGCGTGCCTATCAATAATAAAAAAAAAAAAACTTTCTGAAATCAGTGTTATCATTCACTCCTCCGTTTATTTCATCTCAAACAGATAAATAAAACAAAAGAACATTCAAAATATCTCCGTTATTCGATCTCCAGCTATTCTCCCCGAAATGTCATTAAATCTCCGACTCGTATAATAGGCATTCGAATAAATATTCAAGATAGACTATTAATATTTGGACAATTACAATTAGATCTCGAATAAGAATAATTTCAAGATCTGCGTTCATTTTGTACAAGATAATATTTAATTTGTTTCGCACAAATATTTTGTTGACAAAAACTAGAGGGAAATTACAGATGGATTCTAGTCTTGGATTTTGAATACTTTTATTTGATATTTGTGTCTTTTATTTGTATAAGACAGTATTAAAAATCTGCTCCGTCTTTAATATTTTAAGAAGAATAAAACAGTTTTCTATTTTGTGTTGGCATATATGTATGAAGTATCTCATCAAAAACATAATTATAGTAAAAGATGTGCCAAAGCCAAAGTGCCCAGGACAAAAAAAAAAAAATAACAATCTTCAAAAATCTCAAAAAGATTTTTGCCTTTGAAAACACACGATTACCTAGCTGCATGCCAAATTTCTACTTTCTAGGACATCTGGATGTAGGTTAGGTTTTTAATCTATATGTCAGTGAGTCAGTCAGTCAGTCAGTCAGTCACAAAAATGCTGTTTTTGTTTTTAAACCTTAATATATCAACAACTGTTTGAACTACATTATTTTATGAAATTTTGAATTCTAGACAAGCTAAGAAAAGTAGCTTTAATAAATGTGCCAAATCACATGTATGTAGGTTTAAGTTTCAAGTAGTGTAAGGGTCAAAAAAAGTTCAAAATTTTTCATGTAATATTTATTACACACGGCTGCTGAGTTGCCAGTTCCTTTTTTCTTTGAACTTTTGGCTGGACACGCTGCCGCAGTTCTGCTACAAGTTAAAGCCAGTTATCAGAGTAGGATGATCGCATAGTCGTTGGTTTATCACATTAAGGTGGATGCTCCAGGGTAGCCCGCGAAATTCAAATATTTTTATGTTTTTTGCAATTTGCCGGTCAGTGTGAAGCTGTATGTGGACCAAATACGATGAAATTCATGTAGCTCGACAGAATGATTATTTCTGAAAAATTCATTCTGTCGAGCTACATGAACTTAGAGGGCTATATTGATGATTAAAATGGTTATAATTCTTTAGATGAATACGCGTTACGGTCGCGGATCGTATTTGGTCCACATAAAGCTTCACACTGACCGGCAAATTGCAAAAAACATAAAAATATTTGAATTTCGCGGCCTACCCTGGAGCATTCACCTTAATTAAATTGACTAACGTGTATTCTGGTATTAATTTTACGTACTCGTATCTACTAAAATATAATGTTGAAATGAAAAAAATAATTCTGAACGTAAACAGTAGTATATCAAAATTCCGAGGCCTATGTAAAGTTAATCACTACTTAGGAGAAATCATTTCTAATTTTTCATTTCAATTACTTAGCACCTAAAATATTCTATCTAAGAGCTCGACAAAGTGCCGTCTCTCATATTTAAAGTTTTTAATAAAATTCGAGACGCTTCTGAATGATAATTGTTAATAAATAGATGAGAAAAAATATCGAAAAGCGAGGCCTCCTTGAACTAATTACAAACATCAAATAAAATTAGTTCGGCCATTCAATGTTAAATTACGGTAGTCATGCAAGCAATAGGACTATCAACCATCATCATCATCTGACTAGCCTTTTCCCAACTATATTGGGGTCGGCTTCTAGTCAATCTGGATTTAGCTGAATACCAGTATTTTACGAGGAGCGGCTGCCTACCAGACCTCCACAATCCATTAACTGGGTAACACGGTACTTCACGGTACAGATTTACTGGCTTCTGACTATCCGTAACAACTGCCAAAGATCTACAAATGCCAGCCGGGACCAACGGCTTAAACGTGTTTTCCGAGGCACGGAGGAAACTTGGTATGTTAAGATGGTCACCCATCCACAGACCAACCTTAGCAAGCGTTGCTTAACCTTGAAGATCGACCCGTGCGGCTGTTATTATCTAGCCACGAGCTCCTAACAAGTAATAGGCCTATCAATGTGATCAAGTAATTACTCTACTTTTTATTTTACTATTGATAGGCACATGTTTCATGATGTGGTCGAAGATGGAACACGCTAGCCTACAAGTAACCTCTCCACTCTTGACTTAAATACTCCCAGGTTTCAGGAATCACAGACTCTGGTAGGCCATTCTATTCCTTAGCTGTACGCATTATGAATGTGTTACCAAAACGTTTTGTGCGTATGGGTGGGATATCCACCGTGTACCGGTGGCGCATCGCCGTTCGTCTTGTGGTCCGATGATAGAACGGGCTTGGCGGAATTAAATTATGCAATTCCGTCGCACATTCCCCAAAATGCCTCAATACACCCAATTCTATGCACAATATTTTCGTAAATTCCAAAATAAACTCTCCCATTTCTCAGTGATAATCGACAAACACATTACCTCACCGTTTACCGACCAGACAATGGACTTTCCTGAATGGCCAAGCCTCGTCCAAACATTTGAGGATGCTTTCACTCCAATCCTTGCATTATTCGGAATGTAATTATACCGGAGTCCTGGCTTGTCCCGGAATCACAATCAGATTAAATGAGTGAGTGAATGAATGAATGAAGATGTTTGGGGAGTTTTGATGGGTATCTCAATTAGATTTTAACGACTCTCGAGATTTTTTTGGCGGTTCTTTATTTGAGATCTTTTTCTGGTTGCTGGAGTGTGTAATTGGTTTTTATTACTGTTTTGATGGATTAATGTTAATATTGTTGTAGCTTTGACGTCAAATTTTACGTCATTAAATCTGAGTGCCAGTTCTACTAATTTTTAAGGAACGTTCACATCTTATTCGCGAACAATGTAGGGAAATTGAGGCTTTTCTTGTCGTTGTTAGTTTACGATTGACATGCAAATGCGAATGTTGCTTAAAAATGAGTAGAAATTGGGCCTCCGGTGAAATAACAGCACAGTCTCACATCTGGTTGTATTTTATTAGACAAACGAAAAAATCGTTTCTGGATCATCCAGTACAGCAAATAAATTCAACAGTATTCTAACAAAACAGGTAAAAAAATACAAACTAAACGTATATTTTACCCATCCAATTAAATTTAACACTGCGACATCTGAAACCCATTTATTTAACCAACCCTAAACCGAATCAACAACAACAGACAACAGATTGTATCTGCAACAACATCAACAGGTTCATTACGGGAAGCAATTAACTTATTGACGTGACGTCATTGTGTACTGACGGCCATTAGGATGTCGCTCCACAAGGCTATGTGCTAAGCTACGCTAAAGAGTGATCATAAGATGCGTCGTCATAGAACAACTTACTCGCTCCGTTAAATACAACAAAGATGTGCTAATTTTCAACAAAGCTAAGTGTGGAAGTACGAGCTAAGCGATGAATCACTAAGAATTAGCTCATTCTTTGCTCGCATCCCTCGCTTACAAAGCATACTTTGTAAAGTTGTTTTCAGTTTGGTTAGGACTTTGAAGGCTTAAATCAGCTGATTGTCTGATATAAAGATGATTCCGTGCTTCGGAAGGCATGTATAAGCCGGTGGTCCCGGCCGCCACATGACGGTCGTCAAATAAACCATATCAGAGGCCCTTGAGGCGGTTTAGAAACTCTGACACTAGGGTGTGTGGGGTCGTTAGATCTTACTGCCCACACGATAAGGAAAAAAAATCCGTCTCTGCAACGGGTGCCACCTTCTTCCAACAGAGAAAAGCCAAATAGGTAACGCTATGAAAATGAAACACTACAATACATTTATTGATGACATACATACGTCGCTACGCAATAAGCGCTTTAGCTGAACTTTAGAAGCTAGTGGCAGTTTACGATCAGCATTCTATTTTTAAAAGTTACCTCTGCTATGCGAACTTGAACATCTTCAAAATACTCAGCTACACACCGTTTTACAGCCTAGCTACGCATCCTCCCACCTTACACAGCTTTGGTGGAAATAGCCACATATTTTTTGTTTTGGGTTTTTTTTAAGCATGCGAAATGTTTAGCTATTTCTTTCTTGATTACTATTTTCAGGGAACCGATCACTTTTCCGATTTTTTTTAATCGAGTTTGATTTTACCGAAAACTATAGACCGACGTCTTATTTACTATATGCATTATTTGACATATTTTTAGATCATCAAAGTATCATGTGTCATAGGTATTATTTTACCGAACTACACTTCGCCGATTTACATCATAAAATTTTGCTATTGACTGAAGCCTCTTAAGAACTATTTTCATTTGCCAAATTATTTTTTTGCCATATTTTATGGAATATTTATCACAAATATAGCCGGTTACTTGGTAGCATTTTCGATTTTAAATTAAAATAGAGTCATTAAAAGTCAATATGTTGTGCTACAAAATTTAGTGACAGAAACGAATCGTTGCAAAATCGGCTTCACGCAGTTTTGTCTGCCCTACCCCTAGAGTGTTATTTAAGCCCGCGTAGGCGCGGAGGGGTGGGGCGGTCCGCGAGCTGAGGAGCAGGTGAGCATTAAAACCATCTGCGACGATAAGCTCGCGTGGGGCCGCTCAAACCCCGCAGCGCCGGAGCCGTGACAAAAACAATGCTTGTTAGCACGTAGCATGACTGCTTGCACGTTGCATGATTGCTTGCATCCTACACGTCTGCTTGCATGCTGCACAGCTGCTTGCATGCTGCACGCCTGCTTGAATTCTGCACGTCCACTTGCATTCTGCACGCCTGCTTGCATGCCGCACGCCTGCTTGCATGCTGTTCACCTGCTTGCATGCTTCTAACTGGGACCACTTTAAACCACCTTTGTTAACCATCACCACCACCACCGCCACTACCACACCACAATTACACCACTTATATTAAAACAGTGGCATAATTAAACATAATTGGGAAACATAATACTCGAACAAATGTTATTTCGGCTAAGTGTAACTTCGGTAAAAAGTTTTTCGACCAAATGAAACGTCGGAGTGACGAAAAAAATCGAATTGATAATAGGTCAATTAATACAGTGGCAGACGTGACTTCGATGAAGTAATAAAAAACGAAACGATAATAGTTGAAAAGTTTTAGGTGAAATGAAATTAGTTCAAATGTTTTTCGAAATTATGATAGGTAACCCTATTTTCACAGCGCCGCTTAATATCCTCGCATCGCCTCGCTACTAGTCGCTACCTTACACATATTCGGTGGAATACCACCCTTACTGTTGGAGTGTATTATGTACTTGATTCGTGATGGGATAAATGTAGCTGTACTGATAGGAGATAGCGGTCACACATTACAAACATTGCAGACAATTAAATGGAAATTGTGCGTGTTGATTGCATGAGCATCGAGTAACTGTATCTAGAGCGGTTTAATTAACGTTTAATGCAATGGCAGTACCTAACTACCTATTATAATAAAATTTTCCATAGGTATCACGAAGAGGAAGACAAAATATAAATACAGTACAACTATTTTCTTAATGTCCCTGTGTAATCATTGCATTTCCGATTAAAACGAATGAAAATTTATAATAAATAATTAAGCCTTCGGGTATGGAACCCTAAAATCTAGTCACAAAAAAGGAAGGTAATGTAATGTATGTATGATGTGATTAAAGAAAACTACTGAAATTAACAAAAAAATCTAGAAATAGGAGATTTTCGTCGAAATGAGTGTTTCATTTTTCGTTGAATTTAAAAGCTTTTTTCTTTTCGGTTTTTGTGTCACATATTACATATCTCGCTTGCTCCTCTTCTAAGCTTTTGAAGTACTTACTTAATCCCTAGGTAGTTTATTTTTAGTCTGAGAACACACACAGCCTCAAGAAGCTGTTTCTTGACAGATAAGCATTCACTTGCCAAAATCTTCGCCGTAATCTGAAAAAGAGTGGAAAGCAACGAATGGAAGCAAACGATGTCGTAATAGCATCGTCTGCTCTACTTTGAGCTCAAGATCTGAAGCGTGCAATCAACGGGCCAACTTTGTCTTTGTGGGACGGTCATAATTTGTCTCTCATCTTTTCGTGGCAAGGATATATTCAGTACAAGTTTGGTGTTGATTTCTAATGTTGAAAACCCTAAGTTATTCGCGTTAGAGGTTTTAGTAATTTTTTTTTTTTTTACTATATATAGGCACGCGTTTGACCACTATCTCACCTGATGGTAAGTGATGATGTGGTCGAAGATGGAGCACGCTTGCCTAGAAATAACCTATTCACTCTTGACTTAAAGACTCCCAGGTTGTAGCTATCAGGAAACACAGACTCCGGCAGGGAATTCCACTCCTTAGCTGTACGCACTATGAATGTGTTACCAAAACGTTTTGTGCGTATGGATGGGAAATCCTAGGATTTTTAAACCCCGACTAAAAAAGAGGGGTGTTATAGCTAATTTTGACCGCTATGTGTGTCTGTCTGTTTGTGGCACTGTAGCTCTTAAACGGGTGAACCGATTTAGATGCGGTTTTTTTTTATTTAAAAGCAGGTTTTCTAGCGGTGGTTCACAGACAAGTTTTATTGCATTTTTCTTTGGGCTACAAGACGTACGGCGGTGTCCACCGGTAGGTACGAGTACATCGTGGGTTGCGCGGGTCAGCTAGAATATTTTAAAGCTGAAAAGTTTGTTTGTGTGGTTGTACGCGCTAATCTCAGACACATATAATTCGAATTGAAAAAATCTTTTAGTGTTGGATAGCCCATTTATCGAAGAAGGCTATAGGCTGTTATAACATCGCGCTACGACCAAAAGGAGCGGAGTATTAATGAAAAATTTAACGCAGACGAAGTTGCTCTATAATATTAACGGTAAAATCTTATGGATCAACAAGTTTTATTTTCACCGAATACAGCATACTGTAGGTACTATTGAATGCTGGGTTCCGTAAAGTAAAACACAACCCTTATGGCACACCATACGAGTACCACTCAGTTCGTCTGTCACAGTACCGGATTTTCACGTATTTTTATTTTTTTCTTGGTTTTTGGTTACCGGACAATCTGAAATTATACTATGTGATAGAAGTTTATGTAAAGATTACAGGAAAAATAAAATAAGGTGTCTAAATAGCACTTTTTTCAGAAATCAACAATAACATTACATTAGTTCCACTATCGGTCAAGAGATGGCGCTGACCCAAAACTGCAATAAACACCGCAGTTTTAAAATTTTCTGACGAATATAGGCCTCGCAGTTGAAAATTTAAAACATTATGATGGTACGGAACCCTCGGTGCGCGAGTCCGACTCGCTCTTGGCCAGTTTTTTTAGCTCGCTTTAAAATGTTTACAAAAAATGTTTTTGATTGCTATAAAATTCTAGACAAAACAATAATATATGAAAGAACATATCTCCCAGAAAACTATTTTTGTTCGTATCAAGAATAATAATAACAATCAAACATCGGGTTAAACTTAATCGAAGTTAGAGGAAACATCTGTGAAGCTACAGCACCAGTTAGAGCTAGTGTATCTCAAGTTTGTGTGCTACAGAGATAGTTAATGTTCTTCTGAGTGTTAGAAGATTGTTACGAGATTTGTACTGTGTTTGAGATGTTACTATACCTACTGGATGATCTTTTTAAGTGTGCCTTCATGGTCAAATCCGAAACTATAAGGAATATCGAAAAACACTGCATCATTGGATGTTTAAACAACCGTTGCTCCTACCCAGGAATAGAACCGGTTATTAAAAAAAAAAACATCCTGTATTATAACTTCATCCGAAAGTGTAGTTAATAAGGATCACTTCCTGGGAAGTTATAATACTGGACAAAATAATGGAAAGAGCTCGTTTTTAACAAATGAATGCTTTCCTTTAGTTTGCCATATGTTTCTTTTAGCTCCGGATTTGGCCCTGAAGTCCCACTTAAAAAATGCACCCTGTATATTATACAGCCAGCATAGTAGGGCTATGATTTTAAAACCCAAATAGTCAAGTAAAACAATGTTTTTCTATTTTGAAATACAGTTTTCTCCAGTCAACGTATTCCATAAATGTTTTAGTAGACATCTAGTAGAGTGGCCTTATCATAGACTAGTTTAACAATAAACAACGAGCATTCTACAACAAATTGCACTTAAACATTCATCTGTCTCGTCAACTGCATGGAGTGAAGGTTAGGCCACACTACCGTGGCTGTCAAATGGATGACTCTTTAAAAATCTGTAAAAAATTACAGTGTAAATTTACCCAATCTGCTTTCCTAATTTTATTCTCGCTATAAATAATGAGTCAATCTGCCTAACGTTTTCCCAACTATGTCAGGTTCGGCTTCCAGTTTAAACGGAAGCAGCTCAATACTAGTATTTAACATGAGGCCACTGCCTGTCTGTCCTCCACAACTGGGTGACACGACTGACACCCAGGAACCCCTTGGCAAGACTGGTGTCAGATTTTTAGGCTTCTGACAATCAGTAATAAATAAATCGCTATAAATAATGAGTAAAATCTTTTACGATACACTTGCTCAAAAAATGCATTTACGAAGCATGTATACATTGTTTGAAAGTTTACCTACATATATACTATGGAATGTGCGGTAAAATAGGTGCTGTCACCTAAGTACCTACTGTACCGTACTATGTGTGTCTGTACTGTACCTATAAAGTAGGTACTTAAATGCCGTGCGTAGTCTTTACCTTTCTATTTTTTTTCAAAATCGTGACTATGGTAAGCCCTCGACTTCGTCTTCTTCGAATTTTCTGCCGGAGTCTGTGTTTCCTGATAGCTACCCTGGGTGTCTTTAGGTCACGAGCATTAGGTTACTTCTAGGCAAGCGTGTCACACGGCCCCTAAAAATATCCACATTAAAACGCTTTTAAAACGCTTCTAGGCAAGCATGCTCCATATACAACCGCATCATCGCATACCATCAGGTGGGATAATAGTCTAAAAGTGTGCCTATCAATAGCAAAAAACCGGCCAAGTGCGAGTTGTACTCGTACACGAAGGGTTCTGTACCATTGATCTCAATTTTTGTTATTTGTTGTTATAGCGGCAATAGAAATACACAATCTGTGAAAATTTCAGCTGTCTGCCAATTACTACGGTTCTTGAGATACAGCCCGCTAACAGACAGATGGACGGACGAATGGACAGCGGAGGCTTAGTAATAGGGTTCCGATGGTTACCCTTTGGGCACGGAACCCAAAAAAAACAAAACTGAATTATTCTAGGGAATAACATGCAGCGCTTGTATGGCCTCACCCTAACTGCTCAGTATGCAACGCACTCATAATACTCGTAATAACTCGCTTTACACAAAGTTTGTGCTGCAATAACATTAGATATGCTTCACAAGAGTATTTATACTAAATACTATATTTATAGTTCTATGTGAATTGTATATGCAGTTCTGAGTTGTTCTAGGACTTTAATAGTCTGTAGATGTTATTTAATGACGCCATGTTTCGATAAGGCGGGTTTATTGGACATGTTCTGGCTATCGTTCTGGTAAGGAACAAGGATGTGACTAAGGATTCTAGCTAGCTATTGCTTGTGGTTTCGTTCGCTTTAATATATTAAGTCCCATCGGTAATACAGTTTTACTAAATATCATCATAATTGATAGCGTGATAACGTAAAAGCGTGACAGACATACTCAAGTTCCCATTTATAACATTAGTTAGGATGATGATCTGTGTGACTGTCTGTGGGTGTCATAGCTCTTAAATAGCTCAACCGATTTTGTTCGAAAATTGGCTTGATAGCGAATGCTATTTGTGTTTGAGATTATCAGTGAATTTTTTCCGAATTTCATAGATGCGATTGCGATACGATTTAAGAAGAGGAAATTGTTTTGGAGGATTTCTATTACCAGATATCTATTTTTCTTCAAAAGGTTAGGTAATCAAAATAAATTTAGATAATCAAAAACTTGACCTTTCCTTTTGTTGAACTTTATTTTAGGAAGAAAGAAGAAACACTGAAGTCTCGATTAAAGAAAAAAATAATATAATAATACATTTTGATGGAAACGATTATTGTACCGTTCTTTATTATCCCACCTACCTACCTATGGATTTATTTAAAGATTTAAGTTCAATATAATTTTCCAACATTTCCCTTAAAAATATCACCTTTTCTCAAACTCAATAAATCTTACATCACACACCAACGTCAGCGGTTCAATCCAATTTATTTCTCATCTAAGTAAAACATGAGGTAAACTTTGAACCCGAAGGCGACAGCTGGTCAAACTCCGCGGGTCAACTTCGTGAAGTGGTTTCCTTGAGTGTGTGGACACCTGGGAAAATACTCTCTGTGATTATACTTCTCTAGAAGTGTGTTTTTACTTTGGAGAATCTTTGAGGACGAAATCAATGTAGGTCAATCCCGAAAAACAATTTGCTCATTTTCGCTTGTAGTTTTCAGCATCTAAATTGAAGTGGCAGTGAGGGCACATTGCTTGCAGAACAGAGGGCTTATTGTATTAATTTTTAAGCAACATTCAGATCCTCAGTCGCAATCTGTGAAAAAAGCCTTATTTCCATACATTTCTGACAGATTGAGATTAACATACGAATGCGATCGTTGCTTAAAAATTAATAGAATTTAGTCCTCAGATGGTTGATGGGGCTGAAAAGATCTGGAGTGGCAACCGCGTACCGAACGACGCAGCGTTGGGCGTTGGAAGGCATTCCACAAGGTGGACCGATGACCTGGTGAGGGTTGCGGGTTTTATACGAGAAGCACAGGAGCTGTTGTTGTGGCGACTTGAGGAAGGTCTATGTTCAGCCGTGGACGTATTTTGGCTGATATGATGATGACGATGAGCCCAGCCTTTACCTGTACCTGGAACGGTCTACTATACTATCTAATGACCACCACCCATCCAGTTGCGGGTCTGTGTAACACGATTCACCTTGAATGAGGTCAGACGCGATCATTGCGCGAATACGCGTTCGTGGGCTCCTTGCGGTTTAACAACGAACGTATATTCGGGCGTTGATCTCCTTTTATTAGTATTACTCGCGACGCATCAGGCTCTTGAATGTAGACACGACTGTTTACTTGTAATTCTACTGGTCTAAAATTACAAAAGCCTCCTTTTGGCCTCGTCACAGTTGTTTAAAAAAACATGGCGGTATGTTATTGGCGTAGCACTGGCGTAGCAAGAGCGTATCAGTGCTACATTTGTAGCAACTGTAGCGATGTTCGTTGCGACGTCGAAAATTTCAGTATCCGGGCAGATACTGTTCTATTCTCCAACATCCATTATTTTAGCGGCGACTTTGTATGATTTTAAACTGAATAATTATCACTTCTAAACGGCATCTCGTCATAAAAAAAGTGATTTATACGTATTTGTTAAGCTAATTTCTTATTAATTTGACATGAAAACATTTGAAATTATTTTTTTTCCACATACCTAGTGTAATTAATTTGCAAACTCACATTAAACGCAGAAAAATTATTACTCTAGCACCTAGCACCTAGCACTAACACAGCCATTTCACTCCAAAAATTACAATCAACTTAATGCCTCCATCTAAAAACATAAAACAAATTAACATTATGAAAATGAACATCTCATACAATTTAAATTGTGGCGGGTGTACACTAAATCATCGCGTTTGGTCGCTCGAGTATTTCTTGGGCAACTTTATTTCGTTAGCTAAGACTTTAAGCAACCTTAAATCATGGAAACCGGCTTTATTTAATTTAAACGCGTTGGTTTATGATGAGAGCTGTTGTTTTCGGTTGGGTGTGCAAGTTTGAGGAGGGAGCGGGGGCGATTTTATGTGGGTGTAATTTCCACTTCCTCTTCAATAGGGTATTTTACTAAAAAAATCTAATTAGTCCGTCTGATAGATTTTCAAATAAATATTCGATTCGTATTTTTTCTTTTTTCACGTAAACAAAAAATAAAGGAGATACAGCGAGTTGAAGACACGCGTGACGTCATTAGGCTTGGTTTTTAAAATCTATCAGACGGACTAATTTGATTTTTTTTAGTAAAATACCCCATTGTATTAAGCCATGCGATTTACCGGTATAAAAGTAGCCTATGTGTTATTCCAGGTAATACACTATACTACTGTTTTCGCCTGATTGTTGCACAAACATACAAACTTCAACAGTTGTAATATTAGTGGGTTCATCTTAACAGAACCAAACTAAACTGTATGTAAGTAAACAGGTAAATATAGCCTTGCGCCTATCACCCTTGAATAGTTATTGTAAGTTGTCAAGTTACATGATTGCTATTAAATTATTGTCAGGCGTATTCTACGTGAAAAGATTAAGGGACTAATAAATAGTTTTTAAAGGTTTTCTTTTAAATATAAGTTGGTTTATTTTATAGAACATAACACGTACATTTATTTCAGATACGAATCATCCATTAATGTTGTGGATTTCAGCCGATCTAAGCGTGGATCTAACCCTAAGGCTGCCTGTCAATTTGCGCGGAGCAAGGCAGCGGAGCGGAAAAACAGGGAAATATTTACCAATCATGTTGAGTGAAAATGTAAGTGACATGCGTGGTGCGGAGATTTTATGTAATTGCATAATTTAATTCCGCCAAGCTCGTTCCATCATCGGACCACAAGACGAACGGCGATGCGCCACCGATACACAGTGGATATCCCATCCATACGCACAAAACGTTTTGGTAACACATTCATAATGCGTACAGCTAAGGAGTGGAATTCCCTGCCGGAGTCTGTTTTTCCTGATAGCTACAACCTGGGAGTCTTTAAGTCAAGAGTGAATAGGTTATTTCTAGGCAAGCGTGCTCCATCTTCGACCACATCATCGCTTACCATCAGGTGAGATAGTGGTCAAACGCGTGCCTATCTAGAGTAAAAAAAAAAAAAAAAATCCATTGGTTAAAATTTCTCCGTTTCTCCGCGTTGCTGCCTTGCTCCGCTGTAATGGACCCAGTTTCCTTTTTTTTTTTTAAAAAAAAAACATCATATGTCTCCTCCCGCTCTGTGTGAAGCAGGAGGGAGTGTCAGACTCTTACTGACTAAAACCCATCCGTGTTCCTCCTGGTGCCCTTTGCGTTCCAGGGCTACGGTACCTCTTTCGAACAGATTCCGCAGCCCACCCTAAATTTTCTGACATATCACTATTGTGTTTTCTTTGCGCCACACTTGGTTAATTAAATTATTTTTTTCTGACGTCGAGGCTGCATTTACGAGACAGTTTGCAGAATTAAAAACGTGGTTGTGACCACTCTTACAATTGCCATGTCGACGCGTTGTGACATTAGTTTTAACTAGTACAAAGTAATTAAACACGTACCTAATAGTTGCTAATTCGTTGGAATCATTTACATTTATTTTTATAAGGCTTCTAACAAGGAGCTTGTTGCTAAATAGTAACAGCATCATGAGACATCAAAGAATAGGACAACAATCTTGCCAAAGGGTACCATATCCTGCCTTCCTGTCGATTAGGGTGCTTGTGCATGATTCCGCTGCCTCGCTCCGCGCAATTGGACAGGCAGCCTTATCCTGATACTGGGTTGTGGAGGTCAAAACAGTTAGTAAAGTAAAGTGTTACCTACATGAAGCGCTCTTCATTCGTTTTGATTGGAAGTCGACTACAATATAATAGTTGGAATAAATTACAAGGAAAAAAAAACTTTTTATAAAAATGCTTTAAAAAAAAAAAGAAATATTTTCCTTTAAAATTGATCATAAAAGCTTGTCGCGAGGTTTGATTAATTAAATAGTTATGGTTACTCACGCTTAAAATTTTATTTTCTTCTTTTTAGAGCATTTCAATAAAATTTATTATAATTTATTTTTTGCTTTTTAGTTATTTCGAGTTATCCTCAACAAGCCCTTTCATTTAATACCCATATTATAGTAGTGCATAAAAAAAACTATTCCGCCATCTTGGATGTTCCGCCATATTGGATTTAGAATGAAGTCACATTATTTTTTGAGTTACTCTCAACAAGCCCTTTCATTTGATATCCATATTGTAGAAGTACATAAAAAATAACTATTCCACCATCTTGGATGTTCCGCCATATTTGGATGTAGAATGACATCAAATTATTATTCAAGTTACTCTCAACAAGTCCTTTCATTTGATACCCACATTGTAGAAATGCATTTAAAATAACTATTCCGCTATCTTGGATGGTCCGCCATATTGGATTTAGAATGACGTTACACAGCTTATCGTGTATTGCCTCCCAAACTAAACGTGTATACAAAATTTCAGCTCAATCGGTTGAAAATATCTGCTCGCTCGCTCGCTTCACACACTGATTCCCGTTTTTTTTCTTTGGTATTCGTTTGCTTGGTCTAATTCATATTTCTATGCCGAAAACACTAATTCCGCTCATGTACCAGTATTGCACATAAAGTTTAACTATATAACTATTTACCAAAATTTACGTTAGGGTTTTTCGTAGTAACGAATTTTTCTGAATGAATTTTAACATGACGTCAATATATTTACCTACATCATAGCAGGGATCACTTAAGTCCATCATGGTCGATGACGTTTTGTCTATTCACTGTTTTTAGGGTTCCGTGCCTCAATAGGAAATAAAGGGAACCCTTCTAGGATCACTTTGTTGTCTGTCCGTCTGTCTGTCAAGACCGTATATCTCGGGAACGCGTAGAGGTATCGAGTTGAAATTAAAGCCATATACTCCGATCTATGGCCCCTTGCAGCTGTCAAAAAATCAAACATCTAAGTTAACGTAAAAAAGTTACGGTTATTTATGCCGCAAAAAACGTTTATTTCGCCACTTTCAGGAATAAAAATGTATTTAAAATATTTCCTGTTATTGACCTAGAACATTTGTAATTAAACCATCAAAAATAAGGTTCGTATTTAAATTAATTTGTAGCTACAAATTTGTACGGAACCGTCTATGGGCGAGTCCGAGTCGCACTTGTCCATTTTTTTTTTACAAAAAGCTTAAAAACATTGTGTTTTTTAAGCCTCAAGAACTGCCTCCCTGGTCGAGTGGTTTAAGCGTTTGCCTTGTGACCCGGTGGTCGTGGGTTCGATTCCCACGGGAAGCACACTTTGTAAAAGTTGTTTCCAGTTTGGTTTTTGACATTGCAGGCTTGAATCATCTGATTGTCTGATAAAAAGGTGATTCCGTGCTTTGGACGGCACGTATAAGACGGTAGTCCCGGCCGCCACATGGCAGTCGTCAAATAAACCATGTCAGAGGCCCTTGAGGCGGTTTACAAACTCTGACACTAGGGTGTTTGGGGTCGTTAGACCTTACTGCCCACACGATAAGAAGAGGAAGCCTCAAGAAGAAGGTACACTTGAATGTTTATTAGTTTAACAATTTAATATAAAAATACAAATATAAAATAGCCTATTCAAGCGACAACTTCCTACAGTCAATTGTTTTAGAAGTCAGCTTAATATAACGGTGCCCTATTTATTTCAGGAAATTAAATACATATTCGTACTCCATGTAGGTACAGTGTGAGAGAAAAACAGAAATGTTCGTTTTATTTACAAGTTAATTAAGTAATGATGTTAAAAGCACCGTGTTTGGCTTTCGGGAATTCACAAAAAAACCGCGTATTTTTTACTTTTACCTGAAGAATTGGAGTAATTGGATTTTTTCGACTCAAAAGAAAACTTTTACGTAAATTCTCTTTTCAGTGAGATAATTATAGGGGCTTAGTTTGAAACTAATGTACTTTATTTGTTTGTAAATTAAGTCGCCTGTTTTCTATTTTTTGGGTTTCGGTTGTCATGCAATGAGGCTAAATAATAACAGCCGCACGGGTCGATCTTTAAGGTTAAGCAACGCTTGTCAAGGTTGGTCTGTGGATGGGTGACCATCTTAACATACCGAGTTTCTTCCGTGCCTCGGAAAGCACGTTAAGCCGCTGGTCCCGGCTGTCATTTGTAGATCTTTGGCAGTCGTTACGGATAGTCAGAAGCCAGTAAATCTGACTCCAGTCTTGCCATGATGTACCGTGTTACCCAGTTAATGGGTTGTGGAGGTCTGGTAGGCAGCCGCTCCGCGTAAAATACTGGTATTCAGCTAAATCCGGCTTGACTGGAAGCCGAACCCAATATACTTGGGAAAAGGCTAGGCAGAGAGAGAGGTATGCACTGAAGTAGGTACACTATTTTAGGGTTGGTCACCTAACTAAAATTGTTTAAAAAACCGGCCAAGTGCGAGTCCGACTCGCACACGAAGGGTTCCATACCATAAACCTTAGTTTTTATTATTTGTTGTCATAGCAGCAATAGAAATACACAATCTATGAAAATTTCAACTATCTAATTATTACGGTTCTTCAGATACAGCCCGCTGACAGACAAACGGACGGACGGACAGCGAAGGCTTAGTAATAGGGTTCCGTTGGATACCCTTTGGGTACAGGACCCTAAAATTGAGTCCAATGACCCCTTTTAAGATTTTGCGTTTATTCTGTCACATCCTTTACACACCGAACTTGACTTCGATTTACTGTCTATATTGTCTATGAGCTAACGGCATAGTCGTCGTTGGCACACCCCCACACGACTACCCATCATCATCTGCCTACCCTTTTCCCAACTATACTGGGGTTGGCTTCCAGTCAAGTCGGATTTGGCTGAATACCAGAATTTTACGAAGAGCGGCTGCCTACCAGACCTCCACAACCCATTAACTGGATGACACGGTACTTCATGGCAAGACTTGAATCAGATTTACTGGCTTCTGACTATCCGTAACGACTGCCAAAGATCTGCAAATGACACCAACGGCTTAACGTGCTTTCCGAGACACGGAGGATAATCGGTATGTTAAGATGGTCACCCATCCACAGACCAACATTGGCAAGCGTTGCTTAACCTTGAAGAGCGGCGACCCGTGCGGCTGTTATCACGACTACCCAATGATCTTGGAAATAACATATTCCATAACTTATATAGCGCTGGGTACGGAGTCCATACAAAAGTGCCCATTGTACTTTATTTCTGGCTCCCTCAGACCATTCATTCCCCCCCCCCCCCCTCCTTCCTTTCATCTCAATATCACGCTCAGCTCAAACTCTTCCTCACACAATACAAAAGTGTAAAGTTAAAAGTTATTCAAGTGCAAGGAAGTTTGTCACTTCGCGCACTCGTCGCGTTGTCGCCGCGTATTCGTCGCGTCGTCGGCGAGAGCTCGCGAGCGTCTAATGCTGACTTGCACAAGTTTTTGTGAACATACTTAGAGCTGATACTTGCTTTAGAATGTAACCGATTGCGAGGAAAATATACGAATAGCGTCATATTGTAAATGAGGATGGGTAACCATCTTAACATACCGAGTTTCCTCCGTGCCTCGGAAAGCACGTTAAGCCGTTGGTCCAGGCTGTCATTTGTAGATCTTTGGCAGTCGTTACGGATAGTCAGAAGCCAGTAAATCTGACTCCAGTCTTGCCATGAAGTACCATGTTACCCAGTTATTGGGTTGTGGAGGTCTGGTAGGCAGCCGATCCACGTAAAACACTGGTATTCAGCTGAATCTGGTTTGACTGGAAGCCGACCCCAAAATAGTTGGGAAAATCGATGAGCGTCATATTGTAAATCGTTTTAAGGGTTTTTTTTTGTACTTTATTAGTAAGAACAATATTCTTAATAATTAATTACGATCTAGCCTAAAAGACTAATAAGCAATTTAACTCTAACTTAATATGTTACGTGAAAGTTTATCTATTTAAGTTTTTCGTTTTAAGGGTGAAAAAAATTGTATGACAAGGGTAGAAAAAGAGTAACTACAAAAGCGCATATCTTCTCTGTTTTTCCACCAATTTTAATTATTTATTAACCAATCGTACTGTTTTAATAACATCTATCAAATAAGTATTCATTCATGTGTACTTTTATAGCAGTCGAATACCATATTCATTGACAATCTCAAGCACATGGGCATTTTTTCCTCTTTAACTCCTTTTTCGTTTCTTATTTTCCATACATTTAAAGCGTGCCAGTTACATTCTCACCGCGGCCTCGTTACACATTCATGAGTGGCTCGACGGGTTCCAATCACAGATAACACGGCGCTCACGCCTGCAATCTGTGAATAGATTCCATTCCATGCTAGTTTTACATGAAAAAGAACTAAACTTGCATCTGTATTCTAGAGTTTATTAAGGGGATTGGCCTTTCTTGCATGAGAAAAAGCAAAGGGTATAAAACCACTATGGCATAGGCTTTTGATTTGTTTTCAAAGTTGCAGCGCACAATCTAACATGCATATATATATGGGTAGAGGACACTTCAACAAACAAAAAATGTTAGGAACATGGTGCCCTAAAGTGTCACGTAGCCGGCTGTGCGTTGTCTGCCCGTCAATCAGTCAGTCACCAGACGGAATAGTTTTATATGTATTGATTGATTTCAATATTACCAACGAATTATGTATCACGCAATATTTTTATTGCGTGACACATAATTGTACCAGCATTATTAAATTCAAAATTGTTGGCCAAAATCTTTTTATTTTCACATCGAAAATAATATTCTGTTATCAAAAATTTATTAGAAACTTAAACCTAAAAATACTTGATGAGAGACCCTTATGTTTTACTTTCAACTACTCTAGGTAAACGGAACAACCCGAATGCTACCATAAATACTCCACTATACCGGCGATAGACAGCTATTGTCATTTGAACGAACTTGAGACGATCGCACAAAGACGCCTTTGTAGCGTTCGTGGAATGTGAACGAATGTGTGAATGAATTGAACTTTACCTTGGGGCTGTTTACTCGTGTATCGAATTTGTTGTGTATAGGTTCTTCACCCTTCGGCATAGGCAAATGCCAGAGGTTCCCAATCTTTTTTTGTACTGCGAAACCCTTTAGATACATTTTATATTTGCGACGCTCTAGTACAAAAACGATACCTATGTGTAGCTCTATTTAGAAAACCAGAAATGATGTACAATCAATGTGACGAATTAATTATATTTTTTTCTGATTAAGATTTACTGAAAAATATTTGTAAAAGTGTGCTTAAAGCCGATAAGTATTCGACAAAATAATTAACAATTGTAAACTTAGATACAGATCAGATTTTTCTTTACCTTAATCGTTTTCTATTTTTCTTCTGCACAATAGTAACTTCTGAAACACTGCCATTCTATTCTCTGGGAACGCACCGCGACGCACCGGTGAGTCGCGACGCACAGTTTGGGAATCCCTGTCCTATGTCATGTAAAATGCCTGTTCTATGTGTCCGAAAGTCAACCCCACCAGACTCGTAGTTGGGAAAAGGGTATGTAATCTTATGTATGTGATGGTAGAACCGAGCCTCCTAAGATTATTAAAAAAAATGTAGAATGTATTGGAAATTATTTTGAGGAATGTATTTTTTAAGAAGTTGAAACCAAGTGCAGACATATTATTTTGCCAATATGTCGTCCTAGAATGAAGTACACGACGCCATTTGATGTACTTTTCGAGTGCGTCGCGCGACGTCACTGCTCCCGGCGCGACAACATCGCGGTCGCCAAGTCGCTCGCAGCGACTCGGTTGCTTGCACCCGTAAGTTTTCTATAGTAATTCATACAAAGCAGTGGGTCGCGGTCGCAGGCGTGCATCGCGGTTGCCATGATCGAAATTGTACCTTTACGAAGATAAATAACTGAGGGTGAATGACAGATACACATATAGACGCTCGGCCTAGTGACGCTCCGTGCAGATCACACCTCAGATCTATCCTTAACACCCATCCTCATAAATCCAGCTACTATTCTTACTCTTTCTCTGTCCATGCAGTTAGGTTGTGGAACTCACTTCCGCCTAGCATTCGAGATTTAAAGTCTATTTCTCTTTTTAAGAAGCGTCTTAAAGAGCACTATCTTTCCTCTCAACTATGATAGTTATATATGTATATATATTTATTTTATAATATTGTGTTCGGTATAGGTATATATTTTATGTATATTTTATTTTTATCTGTTAATTTAATGTTAAGGCTTTACACACTCTTCTTGTCTTGTTTTTACACACTTTTGTCTACATTTCTTTTTAATTTCTCTTGTCGCAGGTCTGCTGGAAGAAATTTCATTAGAAATAAGCAGTACCTTTGTACTAATATTATAATGTTAAATTTCACAATTTTTCTGTGTGTACATAAATAATAAAATAAATAAATAAATAAATAAATAGACACAATAAAGATGATTTGATTTGAATTTTTTGTGTGTAGTTGCCCATTGGTTAAATATTATCGATCAATATTTAAGGTGGCCGATGGTCAAGCACATGAAGCACATAACTAAATAACCATTGGTGGGATATTTCATCGTTGAGATGCGTCAACCTGTCTGTGGTAACTGTGGACCAAAAAACTTGCTGTAAGGTACAATCTTGTAACAATTCTTAAAAAAAATATTTTTATTTTATTCGTGGTTATTGTGGTGGGAAAATTAACATAAACTTTGAAGGTTAAACACACTTACCAACTTACAACCAGGGTATCCACTTACCCTAAACCAAAACAATATCTGATAAGTCGCTACCAATTTAACACCCACTGTGATAATCACGACACCCCATCTTCTGACAACTTTGTGACTGACAAGCAATTATCGAGGTTCAATATTTGGTTGTCCCCAACAATTTGAAGAGTTAAGTCACTGCTGTCAGCTGTCATCGTTGTGTGTGACGTAATCAAGATGGATGCAGCAATCCTTCCTGTCAGAGGATCAATACGCTAAGCCGCTGTATAAGATGAGGCCAGGGAAATAGCGTAGAGATATTGACGGTTTATCTGCATTGTCTGTGTGACCGTTATCTGTATCCGGCAGGTCAATTATCAAAATTCTACGGTTACTTTTGCTGTTGACTGTACCAAAACTGTTTTAGGGTTTGAGTGGAATTGAAATAATTAAATATTTGGTGATTATAAGGTGCTATTAATGTATGGACCGTAGAGTTTTGACAACAATGGAAATGGTAATTAGTGGAATAAGCCAGGTCGATCAAATCTGCTTTCAGATATTTTTGTGTTTGTTCAACCGTGACCCAAATGAATAATATGCTTAGTCTAAGTTTTGATGATTAAGTTGAATTAAACTGTAAGAAAATAGAGGGGTAATTCTTGTATTCTTAGGGAATTTGCAACGCAGTCGCTGTCTGTGGAAACAATTCTCATTTCCTTATGTATTGACAATTATTGTCCCTGAAAAGAAATTGCGAGTTAAAAGGCATTATGCTGCCTGTCCATTGATGCGGAGTGAGGTAGCGAAGCGGAGAAACTGACTAATTTAACCAATGGGACTAATGGTAAACAAATTCAGTGACTGACGCGGAGCGGAGGTTTTATGAAATTCCATTGGTTGAAATTTCTCCGTTCTTCAGCCTGAACCATTATGGCATAGCAAACTCACCGCCATTTTGATTTTTTCCCAAAGTTGCGGCGCACGATCTAACATGCATATGTGTAGAAAACACTTCAGCAAAAAAAAATAATGCAAAAATGGAGCCCTAAAGTTTCTTTTACAAAGTTACAGTTACCTAACTGTAAATAATAATTAGGTCTCAAGACGAAAACCTAACTCGCCACCTTCATACCCCCACTCCAAGATTCTCTGCGTAAATACAAAATTTCTTCACGAGTCCTGAGAATAAATGCTTCGACATTAATCAGTGCAGTTACCCCGCTTCGGAGGAGCGATGATGGACGAACGTCTTTTGTTGAAACACCCTTTTACATCTTAATATATTTTCTTTAAGTGACAGCAAGGTACAGCGCTGGGAGGAAGGCGTATGAGTGATTGACATGGATTGTCTGTTGGAGAAAGGGTGTCTTCCCAGGAGAAACGAAGATTTTAAAAATAGATGCCGTGTGTTTTTGTGTTGTAGGTGTATGTATGTTTTTCTCGTCGTTCCTTCGATGGTGGGTGTTTACAAAAATGAGTATTGACAGAATGATTAAATCTCAGTTCCAAAGTCTTGAGCATCGACGACGAGTTGCTAGCCTGTCGGTTTTCTACCGGTTGCATTTTGGGGAATGTGCGACGGAATTGCAGAATTTAATTCTGCCAAGCCCGCTCCATCATTGAACCACAAGACGAACGGCGATGCGCCACCGGTACATGGTGGGTATCCCACCCACACGCACAAAACGTTTTGGAAACACATAGTGGAATTCCCTGCCGGAGTCTGTGTTTCCTGGTAGCTATAACCTGGGAGTCTTTAAGTCAAGAGTGAATAGGTTATTTTTAGGCAAGCGTGCTCCATCTTCGACCACATCAACACTTACCATCAGGTGAGATAGTGGTCAAACGCGTGCGTATCAATAGTGAAAAAAAAAAGATTGGTTATAATCCTGTAGCAATACGTAATTGTCATGATGACTTTAGGTTGAAACTGAAACATCTCATGGAAATTCTTTAGGTAGAATTTGAAAAATTTAGGTACTACTCATAAGTTTCAAATTCAATTCCTTTGTTTTCAGACTAATAATGGCCATATATAATAGTTAGTAACAGAGGAATTAAAACTATGTTAGTCAATATTAAAAAATTCAATTCAATTTTTTTAAGGTTATGGCTCCATCGACGAACATTCGATGATTTTGCCAATGTCAAGGTAGATTAAAAAATTCAAAGCTTGGAAGTCTAGCGTATAATTTTCTTCTACCCGACTTCATTTCGAATGATCAAATTGACAGTTTTATAGCTCGATGACATTATTTGAGCATTTTTTAATCGTCACGGCGACTGAGTCGGGTGTAGGTTCTTCAAACTGATTTGGAACATCGGCTTTAGTTCTGTTTTGGAATTAAACAGTAGAGGTCAAAAGTTAGCGGTTCAGGGCCCAAACAATAAAAAAAAACAAATAACTTACCAAAAAAAAATCCATGCTTTGTGAACAGTGTTTTAATCTATATAAAAGAAAGTCGTGTTAGTTACACTATTTATAACTCAAGAACGTCTGTACCGATATGGCTGAAAATTGGTGGGTAGGTAGCTTAGAGCCAGGAGACGGATATAGGACACTGTTTATCCCGTAGGGTAGGTAGGGTAGGTAGGGTAGGTAGGGTAGGTAGGGTAGGTAGGGTAGGTAGGGTAGGTAGGGTAGGTAGGGTAGGTAGGGTAGGTAGGGTAGGTAGGGTAGGTAGGGTAGGTAGGGTAGGTAGGGTAGGTAGGGTAGGTAGGGTAGGTAGGGTAGGTAGGGTAGGTAGGGTAGGTAGGGTAGGTAGGGTAGGTAGGGTAGGTAGGGTAGGTAGGGTAGGTAGGGTAGGTAGGGTAGGTAGGGTAGGTAGGGTAGGTAGGGTAGGTAGGGTAGGTAGGGTAGGTAGGGTAGGTAGGGTAGGTAGGGTAGGTAGGGTAGGTAGGGTAGGTAGGGTAGGTAGGGTAGGTAGGGTAGGTAGGGTAGGTAGGGTAGGTAGGGTAGGTAGGGTAGGTAGGGTAGGTAGGGTAGGTAGGGTAGGTAGGGTAGGTAGGGTAGGTAGGGTAGGTAGGGTAGGTAGGGTAGGTAGGGTAGGTAGGGTAGGTAGGGTAGGTAGGGTAGGTAGGGTAGGTAGGGTAGGTAGGGTAGGTAGGGTAGGTAGGGTAGGTAGGGTAGGTAGGGTAGGTAGGGTAGGTAGGGTAGGTAGGGTAGGTAGGGTAGGTAGGGTAGGTAGGGTAGGTAGGGTAGGTAGGGTAGGTAGGGTAGGTAGGGTAGGTAGGGTAGGTAGGGTAGGTAGGGTAGGTAGGGTAGGTAGGGTAGGTAGGGTAGGTAGGGTAGGTAGGGTAGGTAGGGTAGGTAGGGTAGGTAGGGTAGGTAGGGTAGGTAGGGTAGGTAGGGTAGGTAGGGTAGGTAGGGTAGGTAGGGTAGGTAGGGTAGGTAGGGTAGGTAGGGTAGGTAGGGTAGGTAGGGTAGGTAGGGTAGGTAGGGTAGGTAGGGTAGGTAGGGTAGGTAGGGTAGGTAGGGTAGGTAGGGTAGGTAGGGTAGGTAGGGTAGGTAGGGTAGGTAGGGTAGGTAGGGTAGGTAGGGTAGGTAGGGTAGGTAGGGTAGGTAGGGTAGGTAGGGTAGGTAGGGTAGGTAGGGTAGGTAGGGTAGGTAGGGTAGGTAGGGTAGGTAGGGTAGGTAGGGTAGGTAGGGTAGGTAGGGTAGGTAGGGTAGGTAGGGTAGGTAGGGTAGGTAGGGTAGGTAGGGTAGGTAGGGTAGGTAGGGTAGGTAGGGTAGGTAGGGTAGGTAGGGTAGGTAGGGTAGGTAGGGTAGGTAGGGTAGGTAGGGTAGGTAGGGTAGGTAGGGTAGGTAGGGTAGGTAGGGTAGGTAGGGTAGGTAGGGTAGGTAGGGTAGGTAGGGTAGGTAGAGTAGCCAGATGACGGGAGCGAAGCCGCGCGGGTCAGCTAGTACTAATTAAAACACTGTTCTTACAATTACCTAATCAAACCTGGAATCGCTTGTACAAACTATAACATAACCAAAAATAATCCGTATAAATAAATGACCTGTACAATTCTTATAAAATGATACGAGTATAAAGGGGGAAACTCAAACCTAACTCCGATATGCAGGAAGAAGTTGTAAAAACATAAATTACGATTCGATGGGAACACGGTAATAAAAAGTAAGTTACATAAAAAACTTGGCAGGTAAGCTAATTTCATTTCTTGTGATTTCACAGCTCATGTAATATTTATGGGCTTTCCTGAATTGTACGGGGATCAGGAATTGTGGAGGAATGACTGTAATTCAACAAAATGTGGGCGGATTCTGTATGAATGCCTTGGAAGTTTTACTTTATTATTTCAACGTTTAAAACTCATTATTCAGTAGGTATATCAATATTTACAAAATTCTTCAGAATCCAGGCCATCTTAGGTAACAGTACAAACTCAATACTTATTTCTAAACCACACGAACCACGGTTGTATCAACATTTATTCCCCAGAGCTCCGCCGGCATAGAGTTATTGCCATAGAGAGAAATGACAAATGCATTTGATTTGTATTCCATGCAGCTCTCGCAAGCCGACAAACTGAGGCTAGACGTAAAATAGTTTCCTATTCCAGATCTGAAATACATTCCGACCCAAGACGGGTATTTGCCCATATTTTTATTCTAAACGATGAAAAGTTTATTTTATTTGTGAGGTTGGTAGTACCGTATTTCTTGATAGAGACTAATGTAGGAATGTTGCCTAGTCTTATTTGGAGTTGTGTTAGGTTGTATGTATTCAATTTGGGATATTTATTGCTTTGTCTAGACCAATGGTCCCTAACCTTTTCACTATTGTTACCCCTGTGACCTAATAGGGAAACTGATTTTACCCCGTCATTAATTGTTATCAGTACAAACAATATACAAAAAGCAAATACAAACACATTTTATTAGTCACAAATTGCTCATCAATCTTACAATTTTAACGTATTTTATATAGGTGTGGTGGTATAGGGCATTAGCATTTCCAAAGCTATGTTCACTAGAACAGGATATTCAGCTCCAGCCTTTCGCCGAAGGTGCTGAGATCAAAATTTACTCATGGCTGAAATGTGACCTTAGAAAGAGATGACACAAGCGGTACCTATATACTGTGCGGCGATACATAATTTTATATTTTTACTATCTAGCTACGTATTTTACTACAGTAGGACCTAATTATTAGTTTCTTTGATACCCTTACAGAATAGCTGATTTATCCGTTTTTTTTTTAAGGATGGGAAATCATCAAATGACTCCTTCCGCTCTGGGCGAGCTGATTTACCCCCACGGGGGTAATTACTCCCAGGTTAGGAACCACTGGACTAACTCTGTGAAACCATTCTTCAATTATCTTGGTGCGACCCGCGCAATTTCGTCTGCGTCACTTTTTTCATGAATGCTCCGCACCTATAAGGTCGTAGCGTGATGTTATATCGTATGATAAAGTATATGATTGTTATTTTTCATTTTATTTGATGTCCAAAATCAAAATAATTTATTGTTTATCACAGGTTTAAAAGTAGTTCTTATCAAAATAATATGTAGACCGTTGTAACTAATATTTTAATATTTGTTACTAGCATATACAGAGTTGATACGACAGAGGGGCATTAAATTAAACTACGTATACTATACGTGTACAGTATTAATTCGATACGGTACAAAAACAAAAAGCGCCATAAATGAGAAAATATTTTTTTCAAACAAACTAAATAGCTTGCAAATCCGAATAAAACGCAACCACCCTTTGTAAAAAAAAAGACACTGACCTTAGATACCGCTAGGTAACAAAGCGGCAACGTCGCGCGCGCGCCGGAGCGCGGTGTGCGGTATCTCGTGTGCTCGGTGGGGGCCGGGCCGGGGTGGCGGCCGGCGACTTAGGCCTCCGCTGGGCTCCGCTCGCACTGGCTTTTATGTTAGGTAACGTTTCGAAGTACGCGCACAAAAACAAACACACTAAATTTTTAAATTTTCGATGTGTCCTCCATTCACATTGATGCACAAATTATACCGACGGAGAATATTGTTATTTATTTTTCTAATTAGATCACTGTCCGTCGCTAAGCACTTTAATTTGTGAAATGCTAAAATAATCCTATTTTTTAACTCATCAATAATTTTATTTACCTCTGAGGCATACACTTCACCCTTAATGTAACCCCACAAAAAGAAATCCATGGGAGTGAGGTCCGGAGATACTAATACTAAATAATAATAATTCCAAGTTACGTGTCCTATCACCATAAAAAACAGTCAATCACAAAAAAAACACTAATACTAAATAATAATAATCCCAAGTTACGTGTCCTCTCACAATAACAAAATAAAATTACAATTGTTTGCGCGCGAAGTCCACAAACCGTACGTTCCGAAAAACAAGCGTCGGCGCACTGAGCTGAGGGACTTACCGATCGCAAAAAACAAGGATGCAACAAACTGACCTATCTCTATTTCTTTCGCTCGCTTTATGTTAGTCGCTTTCGTAGTGAAAGTGCAAGTGTGTGTGTATTGATTGCTTCCTTGTTTGCATTGCCAATTTTTTGTGAATGTCCTTCGACATGCGTCAGAGCGGCAACAACGCATCGTAGATTTATCGTTGTAAGGTGCATGACCTATGCTTAGACGATAATCAACTGTTAGAAAAGATACATCGTGTTCAAACCGTGCAAAAACTTTAAAAATCATTTGCGACTAAACTACTGCTCCTAATTAATTTATTTTTGGTACAGAGCTTGAAAATGGTACCTAGTATAGGCAGTTTAAAGGAAAGCCCCTCTGTCGTATCAACGTTGTATAGTAGTTGTGTATGTATTGCTGTTGGTATACCAAATAATAAATAAATAAATATACCCGTAGGGTGTACAATATACATAATCTATCATTTTTAATTAATTCATTAATATAATTCAAATCTATTTTATCTTGCAAAAATACATTATTATTAATCATTATAAAATTACATAAAATTTAATGTATATATTTTTACTCATGTCAAAATATATCATTAAATAATTAAACTGATGTTATTGTGAGACTTATTTTTTGTACACAATATTTTGTTGTGTGAGTGTTGATATTTTTTTTTGTCTCCGTCCTGGTTTGATTTGAAGTCTGGGCTGCTTTAAAAATATAATTAATTAAAGCATCAACCTTCTTGACGAAAACCTATCTCGTAACCAATATAATTATTATTTCAATTCATTGGACGTTTCCAGAAACCAATTTGTAAGCCTTTTCGTGTAACTGGAAACTTGAAATTATATTTAATTGGACCTCAAAGGGAGGTCCGTTGCGGCCAAAAGTATCGTTTTCAATTAATTGAGGGAATCTATTAAAACTGAGGTGTTCTTGTAGTATTCGTCCATAAATCGGAGTTCGCAAGGTTTCTATTGACCGCGTTCTGAACTTCTGTTAAATCGATTAAAATAATGCAAAACTTATCATCTTCCTGCCCTTATCTCATGTTATTTGGTGTCGGCGCAACACGTTTTTTTCTTCCACTCTGTCCTATCAGCCGTCACGCTATCACTTACTCCCTTTTCTTTCATATTGCTCCTCAAACTTAATTATTCTAAACTAATGGTAGCGGGAAATGATTCTATTTGTTGAAAAGGGTCGTGCGAAAAAAAAGGATTAGGATTTTATACGAAAATAATTTGATTGTTTTATACCATCATAGGATCGGTTGTTGAAGCAGAACAAGAGGAGAGAAGACAGCGATATTGTGGATGTGGTAAAACACTTAATATGGTTAGCCTTAAGGCGGAAACCTACCACTACGCACGTGTATGACGCTTGGCCTTGCATGAAAATGTATAAACCGGCCAGGCTGCGCATCCACCAGAGATGTACGAGGATGCGTAGAGATGGATGGGATGGGATGGGATATGTTTATTAAGAACCAATAGATGCGCTTGTGCTGAGCGAGGCTAGGTAAATGATGCAGTTCTATTGGTCCTATCGCCAAAGTTTTTTTTTACTATTGTTAGGCACGCGTTTGACCACTATCTCGCCTGATGGTAAGCGATGCTGTGGTGGTTTGTACTGTTTTGTTTTTGGAAGTTAGTTTTATTTTTACCGCCATATTCAGATGACTATCAGACTTTGATAAGATTTTGATAAACATCGACAGTAGTTTCTTCAAATAACTTTTTGCAAATTCCTCTGGATTAGAGACCCATGTTAAGGATGAACAGCTCTCAATAAATTTGTTTGCAAGCAACTTAACGACTATTTGTACTGTTTTATGCAAACGCTATATGTGTTCAGATGTTTTCTAATAGTGGTTGCACATTTCTACTTATTACGCAGGTATTTAATTTTATGTTGAACTTATTTAGAAGTAATAGTTAATTATTTTACAACCTGTACAACAATACCTGCTCTATTGTTAACGGCGGAGGCTTGAAAATGGCTTGTTGTAAATTAGCTTATAGTAAGCTAATTTACAACAAGCCATTTACAAGCCTCCGCCCGTTCATTTACAAAACCTATATTACTAGCTGTAACTAAAATATGAGTAAACACTACAATATTTACCACACCACACTATAGGTACAATACTTCACATACACTTACTGGTAATATTTTTTTATTACTCTCATCATCTGCCTAGCCTTTCCCAACTATATAGTTAACACGGTACTTCATGGCAAGATTGAAGTCAGATTTACTGACTTCTGACTATCTGTAACCACTGCCAAAGATCTACAAATGACAGCCGGGACCAACGGCTTAAGGCGAGGTTACCCCAGCCGTGTAGGCATTTAACGCTTACCTCAGGCCCCGCAACCAATAGCGCTACGTAATAAACTGCGATGCATCGGAGAAACGCCGCGCGCTGTCGTCATACCGCTCATTCATGACTTCACGAACTCGAGTAGGTACACAGTTGCGTCACAGAATAGAGTAATGCCGTAGAGCAACATCAATTTATTAATTTAGATATGATAGAATTCTTGAACTACGATATCAATATTGTAATTCAAAAATACTTAGATGCATTGAATGGTTATTTAATTTTAGTATCCCACATAATAAAAATATAAGTATGCGTGGAAAGTATGGGTTTAGGGAAAATGGGTTAAATAAATAAATATTTGATTTGTTAAACACAGTTTAATTAAGATTAGCTAAAATATTGCCAGATAAAAGTAAAAATAGAGGAAAAATCAATTAAAAGTATAGAAATAAAAGTAATAAAAATAAGAATATGTAAATTATGCGCATTTGGCTACAATTCGTCGAAACGTAGTTGACGTGGTTTGCATGGGCTTACCAGAACAGATTGATTTGGTTTTGTTTAGTTTGTTTGCTTGGACCTGCCATTATATTATGTTCATCAATAACATTTTCTTTGCTACTGTGCAATGTTATGTCTCGTATGGGCATACCGCGAATTTGCCGCGGCTCTACAATTTCTGGCAATACGCATTTCAAATAAAAGTCTACAATATTTTTCTCTATTTTCACCTTCCAAAATTCGTCATCCCTTGGAATATATTCCACTAATAGTGGGTGATTTTCGCCCGACCATATTCCAAATATGAATTGGGCTCTTTGGGTAACATGTAGTTGACCCTGCACTTGTTAATACCAATTACTTTTTTTATTGTTTCATACCCGTTGCTGCCCGTGACATCGGCCGCGTGATTTTTCGTATGTATGCCTCTAGTTTTAGGGAAGCCGAATGGCAAAAAACTAAAACCTTATAGATTCTTTATATCTGTCTGTCTGTCTGTTCGTATGTCACAACCATTTTATTAAGAAACTGTTAGGACTACACAGTTGGAAATTGGTAGGTGGATGTGGTTTGGGAACCGCTATACGTTTTTACAAAAAAAAAAAACGAAATTAACTGAAACTATTTTTTTTAATGAAGTATTATAATTGCAGGCATAACGTAGTTTATATATAGGCATTATATATAACTCAGGCATAACGTAGTTTCGTATTAGCGAAAAATAAATGTCACCGAAAATAATAAACATACTTGTAGGAAATGAGCAATGTAATACTGTACTTTGCTACACTGTGGTACGAGTGTGCTGTGGTACGTGACCTTCACAAACATAGACACAAAATATAATAATATTATTTGTTGTGTTGTGGTAGTTGTTGTGTTGTATGGTAAAATATAATTTAGGTACCTAAATAAAAAAATATCGTAAAAGTATTCTTACCGTTTTTGTTTATTCATTCTAATATTAATTTATTCTAATAATCTACCTAATAAAACGAAAAATATTACAACTAATTAAAAAACTAAATTAAAGTGATGATAAAGTATGTACATGTATTACTATTTATCGAAATAATTTTTTTATCGGGGGATGACGGAAAAAATTGGCGCACGTCCGACCTCGAACCCGTTCCGCTCGGGACTAAAGGACTCGGAGCGAGCGCAAACTAGTGAAATACACTTGGCTTTGGAATTTGTGATACATTTATTTTCATAATGCACATTATGTGACCCGAGATAATACACATTTTTTACGACCTTTATTATGATATAAGTTTTATTTTTCAAAGCCTAATATAATTCAAGTAAAACGATTATTTAGCCATCATTTGGACATGTCTTTGCGATTTAATTGGATGCAGTGAAGTGTAAGTAATCGTGTATCGCATGCCCGACATATCATGATCGAAGAGTCAACTATGTAATACATTTTTTTCAAAATTTAAATCCGTTCCATGTACGAGTAAAACGCTATTGTTGACGACGTTTATCGGGGTAACCTCGCCTTAACGTGTTTTCCGAGGCACAGAGGAAACTCGGTATGTTAAGATGGTCACCCATCCACAGATCAACCTTGGCAAGCGTTGCTTAACCTTGAAGATTGACGATATTAAAATTTTGTGTCTTATCTTAAGATTAGTATAAATGCATAAGCTAAATACAGGAAAATGTACCTATATTACATATTTACATTTAAGGTAAATTACATTAACTACATTTTATATTAACTTTAGTTAGTATGTAAGTGTACGACAATTATGAAGAGCGGAGATTTCTAATACAGGCATTGTTTGCTTAACTGGAGGCTCCAAACACGTTCAAATGTGAAGTAATTTTCTATTTGTCACAATAAACTGTTTTGTATTTGTGTTGTAAATAAATAAACTTAATTAGTTTTCCAAAAACCAACCAATTTTGTTGATACCTTACAACTGAATTGGTCCAGTACTCGTACATTAAGAGCAAATGGACTGTAACAGACTGTCATACAAACAGACATTGGAATGATCCTATGAGAGTTACACTTTTCCGTTCGAGCCCCTAAAAATATACTTGAACCATTAAAAAGTTAAGAATGTCACCACGCTGCGATACAACGGACAAAACCCCCTGTGTGCCCTCCATAAAACTCCCTTGCACTATTTCCCTCACGTATATCACAATTACCGTTGTTGCTTGAACTAACACTAAACTTTTATCCTCTAAAACTGATATTTTTCTAGAAGTTTGTACGATATTTTCTCCAAGAATATCGAAAATAAACTCAATATGTGATTGTATTATAACTTCTATCACCGGAGATTGGTAGTTTATTTTGATCATAGCAAGGGATCATATTAAGTTTTTCTAACTAGAATATGATTTAGTTTCGAAATTGAGTGGTTTTTTAAATTGCTTGTCTTCTATACATCATTATGAATCACATTTTAGGGTTCCGTACCTCAAAAGGAAAATCAGAACACTTTTAGGATCACTTTGTTGTCCTTCCGTCTGTCTGTCAAGAATCTTTACCTAGGAAACGCGTGGAGATATCGAGTTGAAATTAAAACTATATACTCAGGTCTACTCCGTTCCTTGAAGCTGTGAAAAAATTAAGCTTCCATGTTAACATAAAAAGATACGGCCGTTTAGGCCGTAAAAAACGTATATTTTGATACTCTTAAGGGATTCAAAATGAATAGGGTATTTCCCATTGACCTACAACTATAAAATTTGGCAAGTAATACCGTCTTATACTACAGGTATACGAAAAAGTCTGAAAACTATACATTTGTTATTAAATCATAAAAAAAAATCTTCAAAGTTAGAGTGAACAGGCTCCTTCTGGGTAAGCTATATTTAAAGTGTCATTTGTATCTACGGATTTGTACGGAACCCTCGGTGGGCGAGTCCGACTCGCACTTGGCCGGTTTTTATTCATATAAATTGGTCTCATTGTGAAAACTCCACATCATTACTCACTATCAGTTAGGTCACATAAAAGTCGAACGAGAACCTGTCACAAACATTAAAAAATAATATGCTTAGTGTTATACAAATAGATATAGGTATTTATTTTGTAAAACATGAGTACAGCATACAGGTATTATAAATAACGATAAGGTTGCTACATGTTTTGCCATTTATGGCATACAAAGTTCTGTTTTTGTAAATCACGAAATGGATTTCAACACGGTTTTCATAAACAGAGAGAAATAAACGAGGAGGGTTTGAGCATATGTATAGCTAGTTGACCCGCGCAACTTCGTCTGCTTCGCTCCTATTGGTCTTAGCGTGATGATATATAGCCTTCTTCAATAAATGGGCTATTTAACACTTTATTAGCTTGTTCAAGAAAACAAACAAACAAACTCTTCAGCTTTATATATTAAGTATAGATATAGATTTGCACCCTTCTTGCGAAGGTATTACTAATGCGACTATGGAAGCGCCTGATAAATGTGCAATAAGAGTCATTGAGCCACGTACATCTATTGACTTTTCCCAACTAATTACTATAACCACTAACCAACAATATTGGCAGTCAAGCCGGCTTTAGCTGAATACCAGTTTTTTACGAGGAGCGGTTGCCTACTAGGACCTCCACGGTATTTCATGGCAAGACTGGAGTCAGATTTACTGGCTTCTGACTATCCGTAACGACTGCCAAAAATCTACAAATGACAGCCGGGACCAACGGCTTACCGTGCTTTTCGAGGCATGGAGGAAACTCGATATGTTAAGATGGTTACCCATCCACAGACCAACCTTGGCAACCTTGAAGATCGACCCGTGCGGCTGTTATTATCTAGCCACGAGCTCCTCCTTAGCTTATTTCCATTAATTTCAGCATAATCTAAGACCTAGACATAAAGTATAGGATATTAGTCGTAAACTGTGAGCTTTCGATCCCAAGTTATCGTGTTGACCGGTTACGTTATGGATAACATGAATATTGTGTGGCCATGAAACAGACTGCCGATGACGCTGATATAACTAAAGGCGATTGGTGTTCTTGTAGGGAACCTTCTACTTAAAACAAATATGAAATATTTATTCATTGAAAGTCAACGCTCGGCCTAAAACGCTAAAAAAAACACACTTTTTAAAACAAAGGTGAGTAGAAAGGATTTTTGAAAACTGAAAACTCTTCCCCTAAAGGAGTTAAATAAATACGTAGTACAGAAGTTCATCACTTTGCCAATGCGATATTGGCTTGATTCTGTAATAAAGTGTTTTAATAAAAGCTTTAACTTGCAATGTATGTACGAGTAGGTATGTATGTTTGTTCGGGTGGAATCTTGCTACTCAATTTTGAAGCAGCCGATTGAGCTAAAATTTTGTATACACGTTTAGTTTGGATGGCAATAAACGATAAGCTGTGTGTCGTCATTCTAAATCCAATATGGCGGACCATCCAAGTCGGCGGAATAGTTTTTTTAATGCATTTCTATAATATTGGTATCAAATGAAAGAGCTTGTTGAGAGTAACTCGAAAAATAATGTGACGTCATTCTAAATCCAATATGGCGGACCATCCAAGTCGGCGGAATAGTTTTTTTAATGCATTTCTATAATATTGGTATCAAATGAAAGAGCTTGTTGAGAGTAACTCGAAAAATAATGTGACGTCATTCTAAATCCAATATGGCGGACCATCCAAGTCGGCGGAATAGTTTTTTTAATGCATTTCTATAATATTGGTATCAAATGAAAGAGCTTGTTGAGAGTAACTCGAAAAATAATGTGACGTCATTCTAAATCCAATATGGCGGACCATCCAAGTCGGCGGAATAGTTTTTTTAATGCATTTCTATAATATTGGTATCAAATGAAAGAGCTTGTTGAGAGTAACTCGAAAAATAATGTGACGTCATTCTAAATCCAATATGGCGGAATAATTATTGTTTATGCACTTCTACAACATGGGTAGATATCAAATGAAAGAGCTTGTAGAGAGTAACTCGAAATAACTAAAAAGAAAAAAAATAATAAATGGAAAAAACTAAAAAAAAGGTATTATTTAAATACTCTAAAAAGAAGAAAATAAAATTGACCATAAAAGCTTGTCGCGAGGCGTATTTAATTAATCAAACGTCGCGACAAGCTTTTATGATCAATTTGAAAGGAATTTTTTTTTAGAGCATTAAATAAAAGATAAAAACAACCATTTCATTTATTTTAACTTGTTTAGGTACACAACAGGTAGGGTTAACTTCGAGAAAAAGGTCAACCGTCGAATCCGACTCGGCTGGGCGGCGATCAGGAAACTGCGTGGTATTTTCTCATCTCACATACCACAGTGTCCTAGACGACAGTCCGTGCGCCAGTGCGTGTTTCCAGTGATGACTTATGGAGCCAAAACAAGGTCGCTCACAAAGGGCCTCATCAGAAGGCTTAAAGTCACTCAAAGGGCAATGGAGAGGGCAATGTTTGGAGTTTCCTTGCGTGATCGAATCAGAAATGATGATATCTGCAAGAGAACCAAGGTAACCGACATAGCCAGAAGGATCGCCGATGCGTGACGCACAGGACCAGTTGTTGTGGCGACACTTGTGGGAGGCCTATGTCCAGCAGTGGACGTCTTTCAGCTGATACGATGATGATGATGATGAGTGATCAGTTGTAATTGCTTTTATTAAATTGTAAAAACAAAGGAGTGCCCATCACGCTTTCAATCCCTGCATTGTCCAAAGTTATGTTTGGCTTTAAGAAAGTAATCTGGCTGAATAGTTCTTTTTATTATTATATTATTTATTTGTGATGGGTTCGCTCTTGACTCTAGTTTAGTTCAGAGATGACAGAGACAAAGTCTACGATTTAGCGAGCTTACCTAGAAGGAGCCTGTTCACTCTAACTTTGAAGAGATTTCCACTCCTTTGCTGTGCGCATTATAAAAGACGTTTGGAAACGCTTAGTGCGAATTGGTGGAATAGCAACAAGGCAGGGATGGTAATATGCAGTGCGTCTGGATGTCCGAATGTCTTTTTGAATGAAGTTTAGTTTCTGTATTTTTTACCCGACTGCGAAAGAAGGAGGGTTATGTTTTTTATGTGTATGTATGTATGTATATTTCTTTGGCACGCCCTAGAGCCTAAACGGCTCGATGGATTGTAGCTTAAGAGGTGTCGTTAGATTCGTGTTTACTGAGAGAGTGACACTGGTTATATCAAAATGAAAATAAAATATAATCGCGGATTTTTGGCGCCAAATTATGCCTTATAAAATTGTTTTATCCGACTTCGAAAGAAGGAGGGTTATGTTGTTCGTGTGTATGTGTGTATGTATATTTCTTTGGCACGCCCTAGAGCCTAAGTGGATACAATCAAGTGGATACAAGGCTTTCGGCGCGATGGATTTTAGCTTGAGAGGTGTCGTTAGATTCGTATTTACTGTGAGAGTGACACTGGTTATATAAAAATGAAAATAAAACAAAATCGCGGATTTTTGGCGCCAAATTATGCCTTAAAAAAAAAAACAAATTCGAAACCTATCGAGTGGGGTATCAAGATAAAGGGCTCGAGGACACGATTGCAAAAAAGTAACTCACTAAAATGTAGGAAATGAAAAAAATCGCTTTTCAAGCAGTCTGATGCAGTTCAATCACTGATCCAATGCCACCGACTGCATCAGACTGCTTGAAAAGGGACTTGTTTCGAACTTTTTAGTCGTTTTTTGACAAAGACAATTTTTTTATTTCCTACATTTTTTTAAGTAAGAATCATAATCTTATTCAAGTTACACTTGCAAACACGTACTTACAAACTTGAAACTTTTATTAGCAGCACATATCGGTGACTCGCATTTCTTGTGGCCCACAATGTCATCCCAGCGCGAATGGTTACAAGATCGTTGACTGTCTGCTCCGGATGCAAGCTTACAAACTAGTTTCAATATGCCGCATGTAAGTAGATACATCTGTAGTGCCGAGATAGTGGTACATTTTGTTTGGGACGCACTAAACAAGTATAATAATAGAAAAGTATCTAGGTACATGTGACTGGAAGAGCAGCATCGTTGATGTGCAGAGAAAGAGACAGCCCAACGGCTACCTAAGAGTCACAGCTGAAGACATATTGAGAGTCCTATCTGGAGGCACTGGATTCACCTAAATTTTATAGGATAATTAATAGAAATTAATTATTTTAGTTTTTTTTTATGTAAGTATGTTTGTAATACTAATATAGTTCTTAAGTTTCAGTGTATTACTAACACTCTAACGACAACCTAGTGAATAAATTATAATAATAATAGTACTGTACCCGATACCGGTGGGCTACTATTTTTTTATATTTTTAAACGTTTTTTTGCAAAAATTGAAATAATACGTATATATATGAATAAATGGAATAATAGTACTGTGATACCCTAATAGAAGAATATACAAGCACGTTTCTTTGGTGATGGTCCACAAAAATGATACAGAACTAGCTTCATGTCTAGGTTAGTGAGAAAACTACTAAACTAGCGTCTCTGCCAAAGGGTTAATTATTTTTTTTATTAGTAGCTCCCCTCCTTTGGTTTATATGGCTTAGCTTTAGGTATATTATGTTTTTTTTTTTAGTTGAGATGGGTTTTGCTCTTTACTAAAGAGCTCATGGCTAAGTAATAACAGCCGCACAGGTTGAACTTCAAGGTTAAGCAACGCTTGCCGAGGTTGGTCTGTGGATGGGTGACCATCTTAACATATCGAGTTTCTTCCGTGCCTCGGAAAGCAAGTAGATCTTTGGCAGTCGTTACGGATAGTCAGAAGCCAGTAAATCTGAATCCAGTCTTGCCATGAAGTACCGTGTTACCCAGTTAATGGGTTGTGGAGGTCTGGTAGGCAGCCGCTCCTCGTAAAATACTGGTATTCAGCTGAATCCGGTTTGACTGGAAGCCGACCTCAATATAGTTGGGAAAAGGCTAGGCAGATGATGACTGTGAGGTGACACCCTAATAGAACGATATACGAGTACATGCACGTTTCTTTGGTAATGTTCCACAAAAATGATAGAACTAGCTTCATGTCTAGGCTTGTGAGAAAAATACTACACTAGCGTCTCTGCCAAAGGGTTCAATTTTTTTATTTAGTAGCTCGTCCTTTCGTCCTTTGATTTATATGGCTTAGCTTTAGGTATATGTTTTTTTTACTTGAGACGGGTTTGCTCTTGAATCTAGTCTAGGTGACAGAGACAAAATTGACGATGGAGTGAGCTTACCCAGAGGGCTTAGTGTAAGTCTTTTAACGCACTCGATCGCGTTAACGTAAACGTTCGCTTATGTCAAATTGTATAGAAAAAAAAGGATTTCCGTTATTGTCACCAGATGGCGCTTATCCAGTTTCAATACAAATTGACATTTACGCTAACGCGTTCGAGAACGTTAAAAAACTCGCACTAAGGCCACAGATGAAGCCTGTTCACTCAAACTTTGTTGAGATTAGGGTTGAATGCGAACGGAAACTCACGCTTGATTTTCTTTCTGTTAATGATTTTTTTACCAACGCAGTTTATTTCACTAATTGGAAGTCCTGTAATCTGTGTAACTGAAATAATGTTGGTTTAAAATTATACGGCTTCATATAAACAGCACAGCAGTCGGACTCTCACACAAACTCAAACTCGTTTCTCGTATGGGAGCCCCTTTAATATAGTTTGATTTTAATTATTTGTTGTTATAGCTGAAATAGAAACACACACTCTGTGAAAATGTCAACTGTTTACCTATTACGTTTACAGATACAGCCCGCTGACAGACAGACGGACGGACGGACGGCGGAGGCTTGGAAATAGGGTTCCGTTGGGTAATCTAAGTTCCGTGTCCTAGGGTTACCCTTTGGGTAGATATCCTAAAAAATTAGTGCTCAGAACAATATAGCTTGAAAAAGTAGCCTCGTGTAACCCGGGCATTCATTTTTAGAAGAAGAAAAATACTTTTTTTTTTCGTAAAATATGTACTGAATACTGTTACGATTGCTTTAACCTTTAATAATAAATGCCAAAAGTCAATGGATAAAACTTTGACCTTTTAATCTGCTTAGACCTTTTTAATATTAATGAAATTAATTTTAACGAATTATTCAACTCATTTTTCAGGGATTATAAGTTTTGTTATTCGTGGTATCCAATTTATGCACGTGTAAGTATTCGGTTCGTCTACATTGTTATCATATTTTTTGAAAATTCAGGACCATATTAATTCGAAATATTTCAATTAATATTTCATTATTTTGTAAATATTAAATTGTTAGCTTGTTCTTTTCAATCGTACTCATCATCATCATCATAATAAGAATAAGAATAAGAATATTTTTATTTGTATAAAACATGGTACATTTTTAGGTCTTATTAAATAAGGAGATCTGACATGTTTCGCCATTTACTGGCGTACAAATATTAGAACAATATGTAAATCGCTCTTTTTGACAAAATGTTAAATGTAAGATTAACTCTAGCCAACATAATTAAGTACCTACATTTTAAATTAAATTAAATTATTATATTTATTTTCTACTAGCTGACCCACGCGGCTTCGCTCCCGTCAACTGGCTCCCTACCTACCCTACCTACCCTACCTACCCTACCTACCCTACCTACCCTACCTACCCTACCTACCCTACCTACCCTACCTACCCTACCTACCCTACCTACCCTACCTACCCTACCTACCCTACCTACCCTACCTACCCTACCTACCCTACCTACCCTACCTACCCTACCTACCCTACCTACCCTACCTACCCTACCTACCCTACCTACCCTACCTACCCTACCTACCCTACCTACCCTACCTACCCTACCTACCCTACCTACCCTACCTACCCTACCTACCCTACCTACCCTACCTACCCTACCTACCCTACCTACCCTACCTACCCTACCTACCCTACCTACCCTACCTACCCTACCTACCCTACCTACCCTACCTACCCTACCTACCCTACCTACCCTACCTACCCTACCTACCCTACCTACCCTACCTACCCTACCTACCCTACCTACCCTACCTACCCTACCTACCCTACCTACCCTACCTACCCTACCTACCCTACCTACCCTACCTACCCTACCTACCCTACCTACCCTACCTACCCTACCTACCCTACCTACCCTACCTACCCTACCTACTTTTTTTTTTTTGTTTTTAAACCTTCCCTGTATTCTGGCGAAACTAACAAAAAAAGAATTATTTAAATCGGCCCCGCCGTTCTCGAGTTTTAGCGAGACTAACGAACAGCAATTGATTTTTATATATATAGACTAGCTGACCCGCGCGGCTTCGCTCCCGTCAACTGGCTACCCTACCTACCCTACCTACCCTACCTACCCTACCTACCCTACCTACCCTACCTACCCTACCTACCCTATCTACCCTACCTACCCTACCTACCCTACCTACCCTACCTACCCTACCTACCCTACCTACCCTACCTACCCTACCTACCCTACCTACCCTACCTACCCTACCTACCCTACCTACCCTACCTACCCTACCTACCCTACCTACCCTACCTACCCTACCTACCCTACCTACCCTACCTACCCTACCTACCCTACCTACAATACCTACCCTACCTACCCTACCTACCCTACCTACCCTACCTACCCTACCTACCCTACCTACAATACCTACCCTACCTACCCTACCTACCCTACCTACCCTACCTACCCTACCTACCCTACCTACCCTACCTACCCTACCTACCCTACCTACCCTACCTACCCTACCTACCCTACCTACCCTACCTACCCTACCTACCCTACCTACCCTACCTACCCTACCTACCCTACCTACCCTACCTACCCTACCTACCCTACCTACCCTACCTACCCTACCTACCCTACCTACCCTACCTACCCTACCTACCCTACCTACCCTACCTACCCTACCTACCCTACCTACCCTACCTACCCTACCTACCCTACCTACCCTACCTACCCTACCTACCCTACCTACCCTACCTACCCTACCTACCCTACCTACCCTACCTACCCTACCTACCCTACCTACCCTACCTACCCTACCTACCCTACCTACCCTACCTACCCTACCTACCCTACCTACCCTACCTACCCTACCTACCCTACCTACCCTACCTACCCTACCTACCCTACCTACCCTACCTACCCTACCTACCCTACCTACCCTACCTACCCTACCTACCCTACCTACCCTACCTACCCTACCTACCCTACCTACCCTACCTACCCTACCTACCCTACCTACCCTACCTACCCTACCTACCCTACCTACCCTACCTACCCTACCTACCCTACCTACCCTACCTACCCTACCTACCCTACCTACCCTACCTACCCTACCTACCCTACCTACCCTACCTACCCTACCTACCCTACCTACCCTACCTACCCTACCTACCCTACCTACCCTACCTACCCTACCTACCCTACCTACCCTACCTACCCTACCTACCCTACCTACCCTACCTACCCTACCTACCCTACCTACCCTACCTACCCTACCTACCCTACCTACCCTACCTACCCTACCTACCCTACCTACCCTACCTACCCTACCTACCCTACCTACCCTACCTACCCTACCTACCCTACCTACCCTACCTACCCTACCTACCCTACCTACCCTACCTACCCTACCTACCCTACCTACCCTACCTACCCTACCTACCCTACCTACCCTACCTACCCTACCTACCCTACCTACCCTACCTACCCTACCTACCCTACCTACCCTACCTACCCTACCTACCCTACCTACCCTACCTACCCTACCTACCCTACCTACCCTACCTACCCTACATACCCTACCTACCCTACCTACTTTTTTTGTTTTTAAACCTTCCCTGTATTCTGGCGAAACTAACAAAAAAAGAATTATTCAAATCGGCCCCGCCGTTCTCGAGTTTTAGCGAGACTAACGAACAGCAATTGATTTTTATATATATAGATTAGATTAAAGTTTACGTTTTAAATTCGAATTAGAACTAGATAAGATATTTCGTAAGTAACTATTTCAGGTACATAATTACATAATTAATATAATAGCCGAAAGACGTCCACTGCTGGACATAGGCCTCCCTCAAAGGGAAAGGTTTGCCACAATCGCCACGCTTGGCAGGCGGGTTGGCGATCGCAGTGTATAGTGTTGCGTTTTACAGAGAACGCGGCTGCCCATTCTCTGGTGAGTACCTTAGTCGCCTCTTACGACACCCACGGGAAGTGATGGGATGGTATTATTCTTTTACGGCACCATACGGCACCGGTCGACACCATACGGCACAAACCATCATACTAATGCCATTGAATGTTGTAGGGATTGGCACAAGAAAAAGAGAGGCCTATGCCCAGCTGTGGGCGAGATCACACTGTGGGTGATGATGGTGAATGTAATTAAATGCGTTATTTCGGACTGTTTGACGTTTTTTTCATCAATCCAGCATCAATGGCTAAAGTATGGATAAAATGGGAACACAGGACAGTAGCCTGGATGAAAATATTTTTTAACCCGGTAGCTTCCCGTGGGAAAACTTTCAACTTTGCTCGCAGAACAGATGTTCGATGGAGCCGAAAAGTTCTAGAGTGGCGACCGCGTACCGAAAGTTGTTGGAAGGCCTCTCACAAGGTGGATCGATGACCTCGTGAGGGTCGCGGGTAGCCAATAGATTCGAGACGCACAGAACCGGTTGTTGTGGCGACAATTAAAGGAGGCCTATGTCCAGCAGTGGACGTCTTTCGGCTAATAAGATGCTGATGACCTTATGAACTTTCAAATCCCAGACTAGCTTTTGTTGGTGAGTCCGCAGAAAACAGCTAGTCTATTATAAATCTAGAAGACATCAACCTTTCTCATATCCATTGAACATTTTCTACCCATCCCTCAAAGGAACAAAAGTGTGAAAATTCTTTAACGTTTAAATAAAATTGCAATCTTGGATCATTGACTGTCTGCACCGGATGCGTCTGTACGGTCCTTAATAAAACGCTGCTATACAGTGTGAACGTGCCGTTAGTAGAAAAATACAGCTGTAGATAAGAGGGTAGATGTACATTAAATTGATTTTTCTTTTTCATAACAACTGGCTTTTGTCCACGGCTTTGCTCGCGTTAAAATAGGTTTATGCATCCATAACTATAACCATATACTCTATAACTGCAACCCTCTATAGAAAAGGGACGATCCTCCGACCGGAGGGTTGTTGTGCCCGGTGGGCAAATACCCGATAGTTGATGTTCAGACTGTTGTACATGTTCAAACCGCACGGAGAACTCTGATACCGCGATGCAGGATTTCGTAGTTCCGGTTGTGACCGGTTCGTTTAGCAGTGACTGGTCGTTGTGGCAACGTCTTTTGGCTAATATGATGAAGTTGAATGTCCTAAAGATTAACTTTATCGCTACCTGTAACGATTAATACAATTTCTCGCAGTTTTAACATCCATCACTTTAAACTCAGTGAATATAAACACAAAAATGTAAGCAAAGTGCATATCACGGCTAAACTCATTTATTCGCTCGCCAAAGTCGGTTAAAGCTGGATACAGCTTGATATATGAAAGGGTTGTGACTCGGATTTGCGATGCAGCTGAAAAGTGACGGAGCTGCTTTTTAAAAGCTGTTTTTAAAATATTCTTGCGAGGATGTTATATTGTTGTTGGGAAAGTTTTACTTAGTGTTTTTTCTTTGATAGTACTCGTAGTTCAGTTATGTGCCTACATTTAAAAATCTTAGGTAGTCTTTGGGGGTGTTAAAAATAACTGGTTTTATAATGGCACTGAAATGGAGCACATTTTTTGGAGAAGGACTTACACCGTGCCAGATTTTATATATATATATATATTTCTTTTTACTTTTGATAAGCACGCGTTTGACTTCTTTCTCACCTGTTGGTAAGCAATGATGTGGTCGAAGATGGAGCACGCTTGCCTAGAAGTAATCTACTCACTCTTGACTTAAAGACTCCCAGGTTGTAGCTATCAGGAAACACAGACTCCGGCAGGGAATCCATTCCTTAGCTGTACGCACTATGAATGTGTTCCCAAATTTTTTTGTCCGTGTGAATATTTTTCAGGAGCATGGGCTAAATGACAACAGTTACAACATGAATTGGTGTTCCATTACAAACTGACCCTGCTTTTTCTCTCAAAGCGCTCTAAGTTTTTGGTCCTAGCAGCCATTCGTACATCTTTGACAGTTGTTACAAATAGTCAGAAGCCAGAAATTCTTACATACAGTCTTGCCAAAGGGTACGCAACTATTTTTTACTATTGATAGGCACGCGTTTGACCATTATCTCACCTGATGGTAAGCGATAATTCGGTCGAAGATGGAGCTCGCTTGCCTAGAAGTAACCTATTCACTCTTGACTTAAAGATAAAATCAAATTCAAAACGGTTATTGCGAACTAAGTGTACAATGGTGTTATGGGGGGTAGATGTGTGGTGTTAGACTCCCAGGTTGTTGCTATCAGGAAACAGACTCAAGCAGAGAATTCCACTCCTTAGCCATACGCACTATGAATGTGTTCCCAAAACGTTATGTGCGTGTGGCTGGGATTTCTACCATGTACCGGTGGTGCATAGCCGTTCATCTTGTGGGATGATGATGGAACGGGCTTGACTGAATTAAATCAGACATTCCCCAAAAACTTGAGTATTTAATGCCAGATAAGCAATCTTTCCATATCAAATACTGGTACTCGGCAGCATTAGGAAAGACTAGAAGTTAACCTCAACATAATTGGGAAAAGGCTAGGCAGATCTTAAAAGTCTAGTATAAAATTTAAAAAATACAATATTATTTCCTCCTTAGCCCTAACGGTGGCAATTCATCACGACTTGTGAACGGGTGTGATTATCATATTTGCTGGGAGCCCTTTGTGAAACAAACGCAGCCAGTCATCGTGTCTTCTCTCATAACGTCGCGTTATTAAAAACTGTCTAACGAAGGATTAGTTGTACTGGAAGTGGCTTTTATTTACTTATTAAAACTTAGTACTAAAAGTGAAAGTCATTGTACAGAGGCGGAGTTAAAGGCTTACTCGTAGGTAGATGCAGTTGACCTGTTTAAAAAAAACCGGCCAAGTGCGAGTCGGACTCGCAAACGAAGGGTTCCGTACCATAAACCAAAATTTTTATTATTCGTTGTTATAAAGGCAATAGAATACACAATCTGTGTAACCTATTTCTTTTCTTGAATTAATATATAGCCCGCTGACAGACAGCCGGACGGACGGACAGACGGACGGCGGAAGCTTAGTAATAGGGTTCCGTTAGATACCCCTTGGATACGGAACCCTAAAAAACACTATAATAACTTTGTCCAAAGTATTATTATTTGCATGTAAGAAATAAAGAACCATATATATAATGGCTTCATTTACCTAGCCTCTCTCAGCGCAAGTTTTTCTATTGGTTCCTAACAAACATCCCTCGCTACGCTTCCTCGCTCATTTCTGGTGGGAACGTAGCCCATGTCGTTATACGACACATAATATGTCACAATAGCAGTTAATAGTTGCCCGGCAAAAAGCACAAAATTAGTTTGTGTCGTAGTGGATGTAAAATAACCGACCAAGTGTTTTTTATTTTATTTCATTTTTATTATTTGTTGCTAATAGCGGCACCAAAAATACACACTCTATGAAAATTTCAACTGTCAACCTATTACGGTTCATGAGATACAGCCCGCTGACAGGCAGACGGATGGACTTAGTAATAGGGTTCCGTCGGTTCCCCTTTGGGTACAGAACCCTAAAAAGCAGTTTTGAATACTTATTTAAATAGTTAATTCCTTAAATTAGACAAAGTTGATGACGGTATCCTTTTTCACTTAGTCGAAAACCTAACAGCCTAAAAGATTTGAATTCTAGGATGAATAATTTAAATCTAAAATTTGTATGTTTAGATTTTTGAGAAACGAGCCAAGAGGATCATCGGCAATGAGAGGCTCGTCGCGTCGAAGCTCCAAAGTCTTGAATATCGACGACGAGTTGCTAGCCTGTCGGTTTTTACCGGTTGCATTTTGGGGAATGTGCGACGGAATTGCATAATTTAATTCCGCCAAGCCCGTTCCATCATCGGACCACAAGACGAACGGCGATGCGCCACCGGTACATGGTGGACATCTCACCCATACGCACAAAACGTTTTTGTAACGTACAGCTAAGGAGTGAAATTCCCTGCCGGAGTCTGTGTTTCCTGATAGCTACAACCTGGGAGTCTTTAAATCAAGAGTGAATAGGTTATTTCTCGGCAAGCGTGCTCCATCTTCGACCACATCCTCGCTTACCATCAGGTGAGATAGTGGTCAAACGCGTGCCTATCAATAGTAAAAAAAAAAAAAATATTTTTCAGTCCCGCTGTGACCCAAATGAAGAAAAATCATTCATAGTATACTTTTTTTATCGGTGAATTACGTTTCTGTGGTAAAATATCTAACAGCACAGCGGAGCCACTGAAAAGTGAATTTTAATATAACTCACTTCCAGCAACATTTTACATCAGCGCCGTCCATGTTAAGCCATTTTTCAAGCCATTCACTAAAAGCATTCTTTGTTTCGCGAGAACTTTAAAACTTTACTATGGAGGTTAAATTTTATGTTCGTTCATTTGCATGCTACCATTGTAGTACTTGATTAAAACATTCCACAGTTTTCCCTTTAAAAATTGTGTTAGTTGACTTCGTTGTGGTTTGATGGCTATGAAGCTTTTACATAAAAGTGGAAATAGTTTTTTGTTAAAGATACTGGGGTTTTTTGCGCCACTTTTTCTCCGCCATAATACTAGGAAGTGGTGAAGGGCAAGCGATTTTGGAGATTGTCTGTATTACATACAAACAATCAACAACAACAATACACACAATCAAAACACACACAACACACACACAAACAAACAAACAACACACACACAGACAATCTCCAAAATCGCTCGCCCGTCTCAAACTAGTTTTTGTCCACGACTTCGTATGCGCATATCCCGTTCCCATATCGCCAATAGCCTTCCTCATGAATGTGGCCACTGTGGCACAAATATAAACAAAAATAATTTTACAACTGGTAGTTAAAGAAAGAAATTAGCGCGTTAAATCAAACAAACAAACAAACTCTTCAGCTTTATTATATAAGTATGATTTTGTAAAAAAAGTGCTGCGTTATTTATCAAAAATACTTTTAATTTTGAGTTAAAGTGGAAAAATCAGTCCTACCTTCAATAGGATTGGGCAGGGGCTGCTGTGCTAAGGCTGACATGACCTACCCAATGCAGTCCAGAAAGAGGTGGCAAGACAATCTAGACGTCCACTGCATCAGAAAAAAGACCTCCACTGCTGGACATAGGCCTCCCCCAAGTGTCGCCACAATAACCGGTCCTGTGTGTCCTGTATCCATAGGCTACCCGCGACCCTCACCAGGTCATCGGTTCACCTTATCGAAGGTCTTCCAACGCTGCGTCTTCCCGTACGCGGTCGCCACTCCAGAATTTTTCGGCCCGATCGACCATCTGTTCTGTGAGCAATGTGCCCTGCCCACTTTTTTTTTTTAAATTATGGGAAATCATCAAATGACTCCTCCTGCTTTGTGTGAAGCAGAAGGGAGTGTCAGACTATTACTGACTAAAACCCATACGTGTTCCTCCTAGTGCCCTTTGCGTTCCAGGGTACGGTGCCTCTTTCGAACGAAGTCCGCAGCCCCAGCAGGCACTGGACCTAGCGGGCCCCGTCTTTTACGCTGACAGCTCTTTGAGGCGCGCGTGGCCACTTCAATTTGGCGATTCTTCGGGCTTTAATATATATCATCCATCATAGATATCCATTGCTTAACAGGAAGTAAGATTAAGTGAGATTAGTTCTTCAGGAGAAAAAGTATATGTCTGTGATTATTCGATACGTACTACGGCTACCGCGTAGCCATCGCTACGTTTGCTACGCTGGCGTAGCTGCTACGAATTTCTTGAACATGGAGCGATAAGGAATTCATTTCGTCACTATTCAGTTTCAATATTTCATGATCAAGGGGAATTCCGCAGTTCTTTTATAATGGTATCTTTATTTATTTACGCTTCACTTTTCATTTAAAATTCTACTCCATTCTAAAAATGGACAACAACAAAATTATTAAATCAGACAAAAGCTTTCAAAGAATTGCGCACAATGAAACAAACTATTTAAAATTCATGAAACACGCCGCTGTGATTCTCAAAGAAACTAAAAATGTATGTACGACTAGTTGTGAAATCTAATTTTAATGTTATTCTTATCCATACTAATATATAAAGCTGAAGAGTTTGTTTGTTTGTTTACTTAAACACGCTAATCTCAGGAACTACGTGTCCGAGTTTGAAAAAATATTTCAGTGTTAGATAGCCTATTTATCGAGGAAGGCTATTATGCTATATGTCATCACGCTAAGGCCAATAGGAGCGGAGCAGACGAAGTTACGCGGGTCAACTAGTTTAATATAAAGAGATTTTAAAATCTTGTCCCTGAACAAGTTGGGCGTTAAATAATTTATGTCCCTAATGCATCCCAGTGCTCAGTTGTGTAATATTTATTTTTTTAAGGAACGGAGACACTGGAAACATTCTCTTATTTATGCTGCACGTGGCTTCACGGAGGTTATCTATCTACCCAAAAGCTAGCCTAGATATTTTCTGGGTCAGTTCGGGATTTACGTAAAAAGAGCTAGGTACGTATTTCTGATTTTTGGGGTACTTTTATTTCCTATCAGTTTTGGTAATCCTTCAAAGAAAACAGTTTTGGTTTTACCATGAAGAAAGTTTATTCACTTCTTCTTATCGTGTGGGCAGTAAGGTATAACGACCCCGCACACCGTAGTGTCAGTCTCTAAACCGCCTCAAAGGCCTCTGACATGGTTTATTTGACGACTGCCATTTGGCGGCCGGGACAACCAGCTTATACGTGCCTTCCGAAGCACGGAACCAACTTTTTATCAGACAATCAGGTGATTCAAGCCTGCAATGTCCTAGCCAAACTGGAAACTACTACACAAAGTATGCTTCCCATGGGAATCAAACCCACGACCACCGGGTCACAAGGCAAACGCCTAAACCACTCGACCACAGAGGCTGTTTATATAGTTTATACACTGTACAATCTAATTAGAAAGCAACTTTAATAAAAGAAAAAACCAACGCCCAGCTGTGGACGAAGTCCGATCGATTCTGTAAACTTGTCGAAGTGAAGCCTTGGGTGAAGTGATCACGACGAAGTGAGCTGTCACTTCATCTTAATTACTAGGATTGATAGTTCACTTCGTGATCACTACATCCAAGCCTTCACTTCAACATGTGTCACACTGCTCCTTTTTATGATGACAACTCATCATCACCTGCCTAGCCTTTTCCCCAACTATATTAGGGTCGGCTTCCAGTCAAGCCGGATTCAGCTGAATACCAGTATTTTACGAGGTGCGGCTACCTACCAGACCTCCACAACCCATTAACTGGGTAACACGGCACTTCATGGCAAGACTGGAGTCTGATTTACTGTCTTCTGACTATCCGTAACGACTGCCAAAGATCTACAAATGACAACTAACTCTCTAATTACTAAGATTTTTTTTTTGCAAAAACTTAGTGAAAGCACCTTTAGTAAAAAAAACAAATAAAGTCCCTAAATACCCGGTAACAAAACGAAAATCTGTGGACTTCAGCACAAAGTCCTGACCCTTATAACTTTAAATTATTTTAAGCCGTACCGGTGCGAAGAGTCGACACAAAACTTAGGCTTACCAGGCAAAGACCTACAAGACTAAAGGTGACCTAAACTGTCGCGCTAAATTATAGCGATTACGAAAAGGACAATGTTTTGTGCCTGGATTTAAGAAATGTGGACCGGGATTTAAATATTTTGTCTTCTTCTTTTCGAGTCGATAGTTAACTCCTTAGATTTTTTATTTTTATTTTGTAACATTGTAGACATAACTGACCAAAGTATTGTGTGTTTATTTCGATGACTATTTTTGTGACATGAAAAAATATATTAATATTAATAAGTGAGGGTACATTTGATAATAATAGGAACTCTCTGTGGTGTTTTGTTTTTATAATTGTTAATTGTCTTGAAAACGTGTGCCAAATTACGTTCTCATCATCTGCCTAGCCTTTTCCCAACTATATTGGGGTCGGTTTCCAGTCAAACCACCGGATTTAGCTGAATACCAGTATTTTACGTGGAACGGCTACCTATTTTTTTTTTGTGTGGGAAATCCTCATGGATATACTCCGTCTGGGGAGACGGATTATTATGTCGGACTCTTACCGACTAAAACCCCACAGTTCCTACCGTTACCAAGACTGGAGGGCCCGGGATACAATAAAATTCACGCGCACCCCCGACTGGTATCAGACCGCCATTGCTAGCGGGCTCCACCTCTTAGTGTGGCCGCTTCAACGACCTCACATGCTCCAATAAAGGCGCGTATGGAACTGCGCACCACGTCTTTTTGGCCTGGCTGGTCAGGCGACTCCTCAGCCCCTTTCTGAGGCACGAAGGAAACTCGTTATGTTAAGATGGTCGCCCATCCACAGACCGACCTCGGAAAACGTTGCTCAACCTTGGAGATCGATCTATGTGGTTGTTATTATTTAGCCACAAGCTATTTAACAAACAAAAGATCTTTTGTGCGTACAAATAATTAGTTATCCAACTTTCTTTAATCCACAAAGCTAAGTACGTTATTTATTTTGATTGTGCATTTTAACGAGCTGCACGTTCTTTTCGCTTTTATGCCATTTGGAGTTTTATAAAATGTTGTTTTGTATAAATTGCAACAAGGATTGCTGAGGGGTGGGAGGTTTGAACATTGCTAAATGGTTGTGCGTTAGCTAATCGTACAAGTAATTATAGAATGTTGCTTGCAGTTTATTTCTGTTTTATGAACATGTATTTACAGGTGAAATTATTTAAACTTTATGATCAATAGTGGTACATAGGCGGACTTAATGCAACGAAGCATTCTCTACCAGTCAACCTTTGGGTTAAAAGGACCTTTGGGTATGTTGTTAGTTTTTGAGTAACTTTTTTGGGTTTTGTGGACAATGATTATCTTTTTAGAACGCGGTACAGTGGGGCTACCTTCATGGATCAATAAGAGGGTGTGGAGCATACAAATCTTCTTCCAATGGTTCATTTACCTCATATCCCACCCTCTGTCCTTTAAAACATGCCGTCTATGTGACCTATGCGCTGCACCAAAGATGCCGTTGAAGTCACAATGCTTTCAAATCTAAGTTGAATATCACACCCACAGAAAAAAAACCGGTCAAGTGTGAGTCGGACTCGCAGACGAAGGGTTTCGTACCATAAGCCTTGATTATTTGTTGTTATAGCGGCAATAGAAATATACAATCTGTGAAAATTTTAACTGTCCACCTATTAAAGATCTTGAGATATAACCCGCTGACAGACAGACGGACGGACGGACGGAGGGACGAACAGCGGAGGCTTAGTAATAGCACAGACAATATAATACTAGCGTAGGGTTCCGTTGGATGGTTGAAAATAGTTATAGTGTTAATTATTGATATAGATATAGTGTTAAAATTATCAAATCATGTCATGATTTGATAATATAGTCCATGATTTGATAATTTGATTCGCAAAACCTTTAATTTGATGATTAAATTGAACAATTTATTACTACTTTTTTAACAACTGCCTCGGGTTTTGATCTACTTTCATAAAATAACACATAAAAAGTACGTTTACTTAGAAAACAGATGCGAAATAAAGACTTTTACTTTTCAAAACGTATCTTAATGTCATTAATGAGGGTCGTTTCTTTGAAATACGCGTAGATTTGACTTCTTTCTAAATATACTTTGCTGGTTGTTGACCCCGAGGGGTGAAAAACAAAAAGTTTTAGCTTTTTTTTTGGTCACTTTTGAAGATGATTATACTTATTTTGTGAAGTTAATTGAGATACTGCTTAATTGAGGCTTAAAAGATTTTTTTTTTTTTATTAAGAAAGCGTCACTGGCCAGATCTATGAATGTGGACGGAGAAACAGATAGATTTAAAGATAAACATTATACATGGTGAAACAGATTGAGGAGCTCGTGGCTAAATAATAACAGCCGCATGTGGATGGGTGACCATCTTAATATACCGAGTTTCCTCCGTGCCTCGGAAAGCACGTTAAGCCGTTGGTCTCGGCTGTCATTTGTAGATCTTTGGCAGTCGTTACGGATGGTCAGAAGACAGTAAATCTGACTCCAGTCTTGCCAAGAATTACCGTGTTACCCAGTTAATGGGTTGTGGAGGTCTGGTGGGCAGCCGCTCCACGTAAAACACTGGTATTCAGCTGAATCCGGTTTGACTGAAAGCCGACCCCAATATAGTTGGGAAAAGGCTAGGCAGATGATGATGATGATGATGGTGTAACAGATTAAACGAAACTTTGTAAAAGGGATCCTTAATGAGTACATTATTATAAACAAGTTTTATTATGGGATCACAGCGAAAATTACAACCACACCATGCACGGTTGGCCCAGTGGTTGAGCGGTTAACGTCTGCGCTGCGTGTCGCGGGTTCGATTCCCGCACGAAGCAAATATTTGTATGACCTACAGATAGTTGTTCCGGGTCTGGCTGTTTGTGTATTTATATGTTTGTAAACAAACCACGATCCACGATACTGGAGAAATTCCTAGTGTGGTCATATCAGTCGAAAGACGTCCACTGCTGATCGAAGGACTCCCCTGTAATAATAACAATAATACTTTATTATTTATATTATGATTTTATATTTAGACATCATGACCACACTGGCAAAACAAACATAAAAAATGTTAGTAACAATATATTGTCAAAACCTATATTAGTACTTATTCACGACGATATTATCGTCCCTGCCACATATTTCTATAAAAAAAATCTGTGAACGTGTCTTATTTTTTTTTTTACTACTGATAGGCACGCGTTTGACCACTATCTCACCTGATGGTAAGCGATGATGTGGTCGAAGATGGAGCACGCTTGCCTAGAAATAACCTATTCACTCTTGACTTAAAGAGTGAATAGGTTAAAACTTAATTCTCCACACAATGATATTTTCACGACAATTCGACGGGTGAAAAAACGAACTCATCGCGGTTCTTTCACTCGTGGGCCGTCTGGCCCCTGAGTACTTATGGTGTACGACAGAGTGATGCTATATATGACCACTATAAAACCAAAATTATATAAATCAAACAATCTGACACAAGAACGACCCATCATCATTAAAACCCTTTTAAACACATTCTATAAACTTCAAACAGTACACAGCAGCCATTTGTCACAGGAAATTCGCCCAAAAGTCCTCGCTTCCATAAAGTGTGTACTTACGGACCAATTCACTTCGTTGAGCGGCAGTCATTTCGCTAAGTGATTGCTCTTACTCATGTCCTGTGATATTTCGACAAGATGCAAGACGTTTCCTTTGTATGTTTTTATTTGTGTGGCAATGTTAGTTTTTTGGTTGGCTTTCAAGATGTTCTTGATTTTAGAGTGAGTTGTTTGAATAGAGGGCCAATTTTATTCATTAAACGACTTCTTCAAAAAGGAGGAGGTTCTATGTTCGGCCGTATGTATTTTTTTTTTATATCTCCGCCATTTGTGGACCGATTTTAAAAATTATTTTTTTATTCGAAAGCCTATACTCTGAATGGGGATTTCTGAAATCGCATGTCTGTTGATTGTTTACACTAGTTCATAACACAACATCACGCCGGTACGCTGAACGCTGAACGTTTTTTTTTTTTGAAAAAACATTTTTCAAAAAAAAAAAAAACATTAGTTTATAGTGTTTTGTTTTTGGAAGTCGGTTTTTTTAAAACAACTTTCGCATTCGGATATCAGTTGCAAACTGTCAAAACAGCGTCTATTTCCCTACTTTTTTGACAGATGTGCGAGTCGGACTCTCACACAAAGGGTTCCGTATCTACGATAAACCAAAAAAATAACACCTTTCTTGTATAGCCCCCCTTTAATTTTTACTTTAATATCTATATAATATTATTATTTGTTGTAGAAGCAATAAAAATATACCCTCTGAAAATTTCAACTGTCTGCCTATTACGGTCCTCGAGATACAGCCCGCTGATTAACATGAACATAAACCTGTGATACTTAGCACAGACGTACCCCTCTGCGTCTCATTATTGAGGGTTATAACTGTCCCGAGGTCAAGTTATTTTTAGCATATTCTTTATATTGTGAAGCGATTTATAGGATATTGTGTTAAGGGGACTGCGATCTCATTTTAGAGGACTTGTTCAACGCGGCAACGTTGCCAGTGTTCAGGGCCTTAATTCTGTCAGAATGGTCTATCATTGATATCATAATTGTTAATTTTGACAAGTTTGGTACTAGGTTTGGTAATAGGTTACTTCTAGGCAAGCGTGCTCCATCTTCGACCACATCATCGCTTACCATTAGGTGAGATGGTGGTCAAGCGCGTGCCTATCAATAGTAAAAAAAAAAAAAAAATACTAATATAAAAGCGTCATTATGACTTTCCAATGGTCAACCGCTGACACTCCATTGAATGAAATGGCATAGAATGGTAATCTCGTACATAATGACAAATGAATAAATAATATGTAAAAATATATATAAAAGCAATCTGGCATAACTTAATTTTCAAATTTAGTAGTAGTTTTTCGACAATCATTTCTACTAACGGGTTTTATAATAATGGCAATACGAAACTGTCTTTCTACCACGATTCTATTACGAGACCATTGACCGACCAATGATCGACCATTATGAATTAGCAGATTACGAACTTTTAGCAAAATGACAATGGGATCGTGTTGGAATGACGAATTGTAAAAAATAGCAGACTCGGGGCCCTGGGCACTTTTGCCATAGACAGCGATGTGGATAAATTTGTTTGATGCCCTTTGATTTATTATGTTTTTATACGTGTTTGTACATAATATCATGATTATTAATCTAGTTGTTTATAAGTCTGTTTGTATTTAATATGTACTGTAAATATACTGAATAGATATTATACAAATTAGAGGACTAGTACAGATTATAATTTATCTACAGAGAAACAGAAAGAAGCAACCCACATTCCAAAATAATCTTACTAAAACTTGTAATAACAATTTCCGCAAAACACTTGGCAGGAGGAAGCGAGAGTACTTCAATTTCTTATAGACGCAAGTAAATGCTGACCCAAAAGTAATGCGATTGACATGGAAGCTGTCCAACTCTGCTGATATAAATTTAACAACGCTAGAACTTAGTATCTGATTATATTCTGCAAAGTTATAGAGGAGCGTGCCAAAAGAAATTGGCGTTCGATTTTGATTTCTGAAAAACTTCATACCTAAGTATCTATTGTGTAAATTCATAAACTTGAAATCACAATTTGAGAGAATTTCAATCATCCCCATCAACTCAAGTATCGACTGAAGCTTTGAGTAGTTCAAGTTAATTCTTAAAGCATTGACTGCCAGACAAATAGACACAATAGAAAATGTATCGTTTGTAGGTCACCGTTGACCGCCGCGGTAGTGACTGTGTTAAGTGGCAGGTTGTATAAAAACCGGCCAAGTGCGGGTCGGACTCGCACACGAAGGGTTTCGTGCCATAAACCTTAATTTTTATTATTTGTTGTTATAGCGGCAATAGAAATACACAATCTGTGAAAATTTCAACTCTCTACCTATTTATTATCTATTACGGTTCTTGAGATACAGCCCGCTGACAGACAGACGGACGGACGGACGGCGGAGGCTTAGTAACAGGGTTCTGTTGGTTACCCTTCGGGCACGGACTAAAAACGGCCCTAAAAATTGTATGGGTTGCAATTGAATAGATATTTTGTCTTGTACGAGTTGTACGACAATTTCTAAAAGATGCTGATACAGCTGGCACTCAATCATCGCAGTTGCCTAAATCTAGCTCTGATGTGCATGTTTTTTGAAGGGACGAAAGTAAATAGATGAGCCAAGGAGAACCAGCGTCCCTAAAATTTCTTTAGTTAGTTCTGAGTACTATCGGCAAAAGAATCAAGGGCTTCATGTTTGTAACGATATCATATACGTACCATGAAATGTATAATAAAAGAAATATTGAAGCAAATATTTATCAGCAACATCCACAGCGCAAATTCATCCATTGCTCAGATAAGCCTCTATATTCTTGTGATCATTTCACGCTCATGTGTCATAGAGGTGGATTATCGAGCCTCATTTGATTTTTATAGCAACAACGTAGATATAGAAAACTTAAGTTTGTGTATTAAAGCTCAAAATTCAAAAGTCGTTTATTGAAATAAGGCTGAGAGGCAGCACTTTTTGAAACGTCAAGTTTTACAAAAGAGAGTCCCCCAAAACGCGGGCGTCCATTACCACTTCCTAGCTTAGCTGGGGAGAAGAAGTGGCTTAACAAACAACCCAGCAACACATCGCAAGGAACAGTACCTCCCTACACCGGTAAAAGTATCAAGGTGTCAACGTCCTTATGTCTCAACTACCCACATAATAGTGTGTCACCTGTGCACAATGTTTACTAGACAGCGGATATTACATCCTCTTCGCAAGACGTCTCCTTGGCTATGTTACTTGTTTTTAGTTCAATGAACTTCTTTGTTGACGGTTAAAGTATAAGTGTTGGCTTATTTTAACTCTTACCATGTAACTAGGAAATGGGTATAAGCTGTGATAAAATTTTGGTAAAATTAAGCCTCCTTCTTTAAAACACGTTACTGTATTTCCTGGCTATGCATATTTTGTGAAAGTCGCCATCAGTTGTCAGCCACTTTTACTGTCTCACAAAGGAAATGGAAATAGTGTATTTTTTTAGGTCATGTCAGTCGAAAAACGTCCACAGCTGGACATAGGCCTCCCTCAAATCGGGGGGGGGGGGGGGTTGCCATAACCGCTACGCTTGGCAGGCGGGATGGCGACCGCAGTGTAAGGTGTTTTGCAGAGAACGCTGCTGCCCATTCTTTGGTGAGCGCCTTAATCGCCTCTTGCGACACCCGACGGGAAGTGATGAGATGGTATTATTCTTTTACGGCACCATACGACACTGGCCGACACCATACTGCATTTTTTTAAGGATATATTATTACAATTATACTTTTTGTTTTGTAATTCGAGTTGAACTCACCAGTAAGTAATAAAATAAGCAGCTGAGTGGAACATGCAGACTATTGTCGCCATTGACCTACTTCCCTGCTGCAGTGGCCAAAGTTTCAGCGGCACAATTAAGTTTATTCACTAATTGGAGTGTTACAGTGTCCTTCAGTGCTCGGAGACGGTTTCAACTTGATATTAGGGTAAAATTATAGATAGATATTGTTGGGACAAGGTTTTAATCTTTTACAGTAAATTTCAATGAAGATCGTAGGTAGGTTTAACAACTTGTCAATGTGGCGTAATGTCTAAACTGCCGTGGTATAACTATAATGCCGTTATCTGCTAAACTCATTTTTTTGAATAACACAAAAAAACCGCGGCAAAATTTTAAACCAATGTAATTTTTCGATGACAACACCTATTAGAGATTTGAAGGTACCAAAACATAGATAAAATCGCATACTTTCGAACTACTAACCCTATCATATCGTAAATATTATTTAATTTCACGAAAAAGCGTTTTAAGTGTTTTAGTTCATCAGAGATGTAACCGAAATCATAATGTATCTTAGACTAAAACGCCGCTACGTAAAGCGTAACGGCGTTTTAGTGTATCTATTCCATAGAAAATTATTGTTTTTTAAAATGCAAAAATTTCATCTCTTCAATGATTAACTAAAATGGCGTTATTGTACATAACGACAATTAAGCTTATGATTATGTATTTATAAAACTGATTCATGTTAAACTTTAGTGCGTTTAACGGTACTTTACTGCCTTTAAGTCTGATAACCTTTAGATGCGTATTAATTAAAAGGATAAAATTGAATAATTGTTAAGCTAAAACGTGGTTAAACTAAAAACCTTACAGTTTAGCGACATTATAGCGTAATAATATAAAAAAATAGTGAACTATTTTTTTGCACGAAATGAATTAAATTTGTTGAAATTAAAGATATTTTTTAAATAAAAGTCATAATTTTATTAATCAACCAGTCTTTAATGCTTTATTGCTTTTCAAATAACATGTAATTTTGCTTAAACTTTTAACTTTCACAAAACTTTACTTATTACTAGATTTTTTAGGAACTTTCAGTTCTATAGAATAACACTAAAATCACATCAGTCAAATTATTTTATCAATCAACTAGTCTAATGTCAATATTTCTTTATTGCTTTTCAAATAACATGTAATTATGCTTAAACTTATAACTTTCACAAAACTTTACTTATTACTAGCTTTTTAGGAACTTTCAGTTCTATAGAATAACACTAAAATCACATCAGTCATTTGTCACTTGTACTTTAAAATAACATAAAACAAAATTTACACACAAACTTCAGTGTTTCATTGAACTTGAGATAACAAACAATCAAAATTAAGTCTAATTTTCTCCTCGAACTCAAAACTTTATATTTCTAGTATCATTTAAAAAACATCAACTGAAAAATAAAAAACAATTTTCTTTATTTTTTAATTTTAGTTCTAACTTTTTACCTACATTTATTAAAGCCTCTGATAAAAATTATATATTCTTAAAAATACAGTATTCAAAATCGTATTACAGTCACATTACAAAATGATTAATTATTATATGAAATTATTATTAGATATTACTTAAAATCAGTCTCGTTAAACAGAATAGTGTCACTATTATTCTAATCAGACCTTGTACCGGAATGTTCATTTTGTCTTGTTGGTAAGTTTTTCCAAAATAACAATTTGTGAGGGGGAATTATGTTCGAAAGGTTTTTAAGTAAATCTGCTTTTCTCATAGGTTCGATACCTTTCGGTTCAGTTCTAAATTTAAATACCATTGTACGTGGATTTTTTAAATATCTATCATTCATGAAACGAAGAGTTGTATATGATGCATCATCGAAATTATTTTTATACATAAGATCATAACTTTTACGTACGAAACATACTTCAACTATATTTTTTAAATAAGCTCTTGGATTGGATGTTTGAATCCTTCTTTGGGACACGTAGTTAGGTATATTTAAAAAGTTTTCTGGCAACATAGACTGAACGACGACTTTTGATTTATTTATGGAAGATACACACTCTTCAAAATCTGTAAAATCATAAAGTTTACCTTTTTTCTTCATAGCCAACTCTACCTGGTGATGCACTTGATCGCAGCTCATAAAAGTGTGACCGGGTTCAAAGTAATATAGAGTTATTCTTTGTGTGGCAATATCTTCACTATTAATCATATGAATTAGCATCGCATACAACAGCCAATTTTTATTCTGGGAGCTGCAATTATCGAGCCAGATATGTACGTTTTCTACATCTCTGTTACGCAATAGAAAATTATAAAATGCTGACGTTATATCTTCTTGCCTTCTCCCTGCAATACCATCATGCCAGATAACTGTCAGGGGTTTAAATTCTGCATAAACCATATCTAATATAGTTTTGGCTCTACTCCCAGAGTTTCTGTAAAAAAAAAAAAAATGTTGAGTGTGAGTACTTAGGTAAATGTTACTAGTTTTTAACCAACTGTCTCATGAAGATATCGTAACAAAATCATGCCTGACAATATTGATCATCGGATTATATAATGCGATAAAAAATTGAGTGCTCACATACCTAAGAATACCCAGATATCTACATGCTAAGTTTCATCGCAATCGACTAATAAGTTACTAGCGGTTGCCCGCGACTTCGTCCACGTGTACTTCGGTTATCGCACTGTAAACGTGTTTTTCCGGGATAAAAAGTATCCTATGTTCTTTTCCATGTCAAAGGCTACCTATACGTATAACAAATTTTATCCGAATTTGTTCAGCCGTTTTTGCGTCATTAAGTAACAAACATTTAAACAACCAAACATCCATACTTTCACATTTATAATATTATATACATATATCTAAATATAACTTAGGATAGTTAGGATTGCGTGAAACAAAACAAACTTTATCATAAATAATATAAGTAGGATTTACTAGCAAGCAAACTCTTGTGAATGTTTAATTCAATAAAAGTGCAATCGTAAAGTAGGTACCTATTCATAATAAACTCAAAATTATTCTGAACTAGAGTAAATAAAAACTAACTTACCTAAATTGATGGTTCGCCATATCGCGATCGTTGCGAATTTGGCGGTAAAAACCCGGAGCGACGCACGTCCTCACCTACAAGCTCCTGGCGATGCACTAATTTCACCCCCGACCCCTTTGATTTCGGTACAAGATGGTTCGTTGCCGGTGTCCCCCCGCCCCGAGTGAGATCCGTTAACGGCTTTCTAGTGTATTAGTGTGAGATAACGTCGTTCTAGTCTAATAATGACGGACAATACATTTTTGTTTAGTTTTGGAAATGCCGCTACGGGCTTGTAACATACGTTAAGTCAAAATATAAGTATGTCAAATATGAAGCAATAATGCCGTTAAACATCGGTAATCAAGTTTAAGTCTAACATTTTCAACTAACGACGTTATAGTTTATGAAAAACGAATTCCTTTATAATAAAAAGAATCACAAAAAAGCAGCTAAAGTGGCTCAACCGCTTTTTAGTGTACAAAAGGCTGCTAACGGCAATCTAGACTGGTAACCATATGGATTTTACATGATAAAAATATGAGTTAATGAACCTAAGCGGCTTTATAGACTCACAAAGTTATTTAACGTTATTTTTGCTTATTTTACACGTAAGAAATTTGTACTTAACGACATTTTTAAAATTATTATTTCCAAAACTATTCAAGATATTAAAAATTCGCAAACACAGATCGATAGATTTTTTTTTTCTTATTAATATAGCATCAAAAGTTGAAAATCGACCAAATGTTGGATAACGGCATTTTAGTTATACCACGGCAGTAAAATGCTGGTTTAGATTAACTGCAAACTTAACCAAGATAACGGTGTATGGTATGGACCTTGTAGAACATCTCATTGCGTACGTGTCCTGATTGGTGCACACTACAGGACTGATGGATGCCACTGATAATGCCTAACTCTCATCATTATCATAATTTCAGTCAATTGCTGTCCACTGCTGAACGTAAGCCTCCCCCAAAGAGCGCCAGCCATCCCGGTCTTGAGCAGTCCGCATCCATCCGCTGCCAGCCACCTTCTTTAAATCATTGATCCATCGTGCTGCAGGGCGTCCCACACTACATTTGCCCATGCCATACGCGGTTTCCACTCTAACACATGTATGCTCCATCGACCGTCTTTAGACATGACCAGCCCACTTCCACTTCAGCATGCTGATTCTACGCGCAATGACTTTAGTTCTCTGGCGAATGAATTCGTTGTGAATTCTCTAAATTACACTGCTCACTCATTTGTCATCAATACGCTAAGAAAAAGGAGAGAGGCTACAGGACTCTATTGAGTGCTTAGGAAAACCCTATTTGTGTCCAATTAAGTGGGTTTACAGCTAGATATGAATAGGCTTGAAGTTGAAAGAATCGGTTGAGTTGAAAGCAAACGAAGCGGTGACATTTCAACACCGAAAAAAAAAATATAGAAGAGACATAACAATTTTAAAACAGCTCTCATTTTTAGCCGTATTTTCTCAATAACCCATCTCTCAACTTGAGCCTCTCCACCAGCTGCACCGACCCATTAACACCCACGCAGCAATAACCGGCTAAGTTTAAAGATAAACATTTTCTTTGAGTTGAGTAACGCCTACACTCTTTCTACGAGACGCCTACCACCCTCGGTACAGCCAATTTGTCTTATTTGCTATTCCAACTGGATCACGATAAGATGTTAAAAACCGGCTAAGTTCGAGACGGATTTAGAAACGAAAAGTTCCGTACCTTAGATTGGAAAAATCACGTTTCTTCTATCTACATTCGTACTCAAAACGTTATTTATTTATTTATTGCACACTGTTTGATTCAATGAGAATATGATCTCGTTAGGGCGCAGCAAGATAACATAAAACTAGAATATTGTATTGTGTTGTGTTGTGATTCTTATAACATGTCCCTCATTTTCTGTATCACATTCCAATATTACTACCGATTTCCACAACACTTTTTAGTACCTATAAGATACCCACCAAGTGCAAGCCATCTTCACACACAATGGGTTCCGTACCATAAAATGAAAAAATCGCGTAAGGATCTTGTAATTATATCGTAGACATATTATTTGTTGTTAATGTTATTGCGGAAATGAAATACACTGAACATTTGCACTAGCTACCTATTACGGCTCATTAGATAGAGTCAGGAGACAGACAGAAGGACAGCAAATCGTTAATAGTGTTCTGCTGGTTACCGGTTCGGTTACGGAACCATAAAAAAAAAATCTTAGCCGAAATGTCAACGAGATGTGTAGGTGGAAGTATAGGCTGATTTGTCTTGTTTGACATTAGATATGGTAATATTATTGTTGTAATGGTGCACGATATTTGCGTATTTTTACACATTCATCTATTTTTCGCCATGTTTCAGAGGGCTGATAGAATTCAACTCGGCCTTTAAGAAAAAATAGGACGGATGATGTTTACAGCCCTTATTAGAACACTATTTACGAGCTGCATGGTTTATTTGTTTTTAATTATATACTTTACTAGTTGACCCGCGCAACTTCGTTTGCTCCACTCCTGTTAGCCTTAGCGTGATGATATATAACTTATAGCCCTCCTCGATAGATGGTCTATCTAAAACTGAAAGAATTTTTCAAATCGGACCAGTAGTTCCTGAGATTAGCGCGTTCAAGCAAACAAACTCTTCAGCTTTATATATTAGTAAGTACTAGTTGACCCACGCAACTTTATCTGCGTCACAATTTTCATTACTGCTCCGCTCCTGTTGGTCTAAGTGTGATAATGTATATATAGCCTATAGCCTTCCTCGATAAATGAGCTATCTAACACTGAAATAATTTTTCAAATCGGACCAGGAGTTCCTGAGATTCATTTCATTTCATTTGCACGTTTAAGCAAACAAACAAACAAACTCTTCAGTTTTATATATATTATATTGATTCTACTCTTAGATAACGCACTATAAAAGGAAAATTTAATACAAAAAGGAACTGGAATAGACAGAGAAAAAACAAACAGAACATGTTTATTTACACGAAAATAAGGAGGCTTACCAAGTTAAGAGGTATAACAAATTATCATGAGCTCATTGCCAATCACATTTTAATGAAGCACATACGAAGAGTATGAAGAAAGCTTTCACAGATTCCAGAAAACGAGTTCCATAACAGCCAAAAATACTCAATACGTATCCCCTATCCAGTCAGAAGCAATAATAAGGCCTACAGTCCCCTACAGTTCCAAATACTCGCAACAGTTGCGTCCACCGTAAAATTTTAAGATCCCGGCCCTAACTTGCCGATATTGAGTTCCAAAATCCACATTTTACATCGAGCATTGTCTTCCTTTACAAGGCAATTTAAATAATATCTTCTTGAGAGGATAAGCTCGCAATCTGGTTGGTTAAGTGGCCCCTCGATTTGTCTGTGCAGGCTTGAGATGGATTAACTGGAATTTGCATCGTTTCGAGAGTCAAGGAGGAAAAGTTTAATGTTGTTTTAATTTCAGGTTATATTTTATTGAAATTTGCTTGGATTTAGAGCTTATTATAAATAATAAATAAAACATTATTTGTGCCAAGAAACTTAGAGATAACTACAAAGTTTATAGTGGTATAGAACTTATAGTAAAAATTTCAAATTACAAAAATAAATGTACTGTTTGGTAGAAGAGAACTAGTCAGGTGTTATATGAAAAAGATCTGTACGCAAAATGATGAGCCCTGCCTCTTAAACTAGGGAAACCCTGTACCTATCTTAAGAGAGAGTGAGCAGCTATTATTAAAAATAATACTTGGGAAGTGTGTCGGTCTACCATTCACGATAAATTGTAAGAAAGAAATAAATAAATGTATATTTATTTTACTAACTATTTGTAAAACAGGGTTTAGGATCGGAAAGAAGAAAAGGTGGAGCAACCCAAATGTGCGCGTGTGTGTGTGTGCGTGTGTGTGTTTGAAGTGTGGGTATTATTATAATAATAATAATAATGATCTATGGCTCGGCTGTCAACTGAAACGTCATATTTTTTACTCAATCCGCAATTTCCAATACAATTTAATTAAATTACTTTCATCGAAATGGTAAAAATCATCAGGAAAACAAGGAAAGAAAAACAGTAACGGTATAGTAAAACCAAACACGAAAAAAATTACCCCTTTTTGACCGACAACATGAAAATGATAAAATGCTGACAAGAAGCCGAGCTCGAGAACAAAAAGCACCAACTCCATCTTCGGGTTCGTCGCTCAGTTCCGCCTCGCAGCCGCCGGGACCAGCGCCAGCCGTGAGTCCTGAGATTCCGGTAGCTGCAGTTGCGTCGAGCTCGAACGACGAATACTACTCGCCACCGACGACACCACCACCTGCGCGTCAGCGCGGACGAGGCCGACCACCGGCCAGCTTGGGACCTCGAGGCCCACCGGTCTCTGACAGGGTCCCCGCTATCAGTAGAAGTGTGCAGCGTATAAAATGGACTCAAGCCATTAATGAGAATGTGATACGCTCATACTTTGGGGCTACAGAGGGGGGAACTAACCTGACTGCGTACCGTGGTCGGATGCTCTCTCTGTTTCAGGTACTTGAGCCAGCTGTCAACGTTTCAGCCCAACGATTATCGGATCAGGTGCGGGTTATCCAGCGTAACCGTATGTTGGATGACGCCGTACTTGATAGACTGCGTCTGGAATCACGGAACAGCCGCGTCTCACCTACTTCGCTACCGGCCGCGGTGCAAATACAACCTACCTAGTGCAGGTGTTTCACCGCGACCCAACTACGTCGGTGAAGATGATGATGACGGGGCCACATCCGTGAGTACCCAATGCAATGAGCGATTGAGGAGCGCTTTGGAGGATGCCTTCCGAGAGTATCGCTCCACACCGCCTGGGCTTAGACCTCGTCTACCTCGTTTGCCTATGCATAATAAAAATAGGGCGCTGGTGTGTGCTCTAGATTCGCAGCTAACAAGTTATTTTGATAGCAGCGAAGACCTTGCCGATACCCACTCGATCTTGTACTGTGCGGCTGCAGCAACATGTCGTGTAGCTCATGTCAAATTTCCTAGTAGTGACAGAGTTACACGACCAGCTGTACCAGCTTGGCAATGCAGGATCGAGCGTCGTATCGGTGAGGCTAGAGCACTCATCGGCAAACTAATCTGCTTCAGGGAGGGCAACACTCGCCGCAGAGTGATGCGCTTTGTGAGGCAGGCGTTCTCGGGGACTGATATTAGTCCTCGGGATTATCTGACCCGCGTCACAGAGCGTATCGACTTCCTGAAGCAGAAAGTCTATGCATGGGCAAACCATATACGTCGGTACAAGCGGCGAGTAGAGCGATACACTCAGAATCGCACATTCCAAAGCAATGAGAGGTGGGTTTATAGGGCTTGGGAGCGACCAGACCAAGGTGTGACCGATACGCGCCTACCGGATGATGATGCTATGTGTTCATTCTGGCGCAGCATCTGGTCGGTGCCTGTCAGTCATACCGAGGGCGATTGGACTCGGGAGGTCGAGCGCGCGTGCGATCCGATACCAGAAATGGGGGCAATTAACATCAGCCCCCAAGACGTAGCTCGTGCTGTCCATCCGTTGCCTAACTGGAAATCTCCGGGACCGGACGGGCTGCACAACTTTTGGATTAAATGGTTCAAAAGGACGCACGCTCGCTTGGCATCTCAATTCCAGTCTGCGTTAGAGTCAGGGTCGCTGCCCCAGTTACTAACTACAGGAATAACCCACCTGCTCCATAAATCAGGTATTACCGCGGAGCCTAAAAATTACAGACCGATCACGTGTTTACCGACGGTCTATAAAGTTCTTTCATCCATTTTGAGAGGAAAGATTAACCATCATATTGATAGTAATTCAATAATTTCTTCTTCTCAGAATGGATGTAGGAACGGGTCCCGCGGTACTAAGGAGCTGCTCCTCATAGGAGCTGCTCCTCATCGACATAGCCATTAGTCAACAGGCTCGACGTTCCCGAAGAGATCTGTCGACATGCTGGATAGATTATAAGAAGGCCTATGACTCGGTGCCACATACATGGCTCATGAGGGTGCTGGAGCTGTACAAAGTTGATGCAGTTTTACGCACCTTCCTGATGTCGTGTATGGGGCAGTAGAGGACGGTTCTTCACTATCCAGGGTGTCGACAGACCCAGGCGAACAGCGAACCGATAAGGATCGAGCGTGGCATATTTCAGGGTGACAGTCTGAGTCCACTGTGGTTTTGTCTGGCCCTCAACCCTCTCAGTACATTGTTGGAGGGTTCGGGCCAAGGCTACCGGTTGAGAAGAGGTAGTCAGGTCATATCGCACCTCCTTTACGACTGACTTGAAACTCTTTGCTCCTAACAACTTGCAACTGATGAAGCTACTGAAGGTAACAGAAACCTTCAGTGGCGCCATCAGAATGGAATTTGGTTTGGACAAATGTGCGGTCATGCATGTAAAGCGAGGGGAGATTATGGAATCCGAGGGAACACAACTCTCGGATTCCATAGACCTTAGGTCCCTCTCCTCAACCGAAACTTACAAGTATTTGGGTATGTCGGAAGCGTTAGGCATCAGTGCTGCTGACATGAAACAATCGTTGAAGGAGCGCTTCTTTGGCCGCCTGAACAAAGTACTTAACAGTATTTTATCAGGCGGAAACAAGGTGCGCGCCTTCAACGGTTGGGTCATGCCGGTTTTGATGTATTCTTTCGGCATACTCAAATGGACTCAGATGGAACTTGACGCCCTGGATAGGACGGTACGTTCACTGCTTACCGCAAATCGGATGCATCACCCACGGTCATCGGTGATGAGGCTGTATATCCCGCGGAAGTGCGGCGGTCGTGGCTTCTTAAATGCTAAGAACCTGCACAACCGCGAGGTATGCAGCCTTAGGGAATACTTCCTAGAGGCCGACGTGGGTATGCATCGAGATGTGGTAGCGGTGGACAAAGGCCTTACCGCGCTCTCCTTGGCTAACGAGAACTGGCGCAAACCCGTGGTATTAGATACTAACGACCGCATGGAGGTATGGCAGAGCAAGGAGCTTCACGGACGCTTTTATCGGGTCCTACATGGGCCCGATGTAGACTTCTTAGCGTCCGTAGCCTGGCTTCGTTTTGGTGACCTCTTCGGGGAAACCGAAGGTTTTGTCTGTGCAATTATGGACGAAGTTATGATGACTAATAACTACCGGAAATACTTTGTGAAGGACGGTACGGTTGACATATGTCGGGCATGTCACCGGCCCGGGGAATCCATCCGCCACATTATTTCCGGTTGTTCTTGTCTGGCTAACGGAGACTATTTGCACAGGCACAACCTTGTAGCCAGGATTATCCACCAGCAACTTGCTCTTAAACCAGCAATCTTGTGGAATCGGAAGTACCGTACTATAGGTATGTGCCCGACCCAGTTCTCGAAAGTGGTAGTTGCACATTGTATGGGATCGGTCTATCATCACTGACAGGACTATTGTTGCCAATAAGCCTGATATAGTGGTGATAGACCGACTAGAGCGTCGCGCAATGATTGTTGATATAGCAGTCCCTCATGACGAGAACCTCGTTAAGTCAGAGAAAGATAAACAAACGAAGTATCTTGACTTGGCTCGCGAGGTTGTCGACATGTGGAATGTAAACACAGCAGTTATTGTGCCGATAATCGTGACGGCCAATGGCATTATTGCCAAGAGCCTCGACCAACATCTCAAGAGGCTCTCGTTGGGCAGCTGGATCAAGGGCTTGATCCAGAAAGCAGTACTCCTAGACACGGCGCGCATCGTTAGGAGGTTCCTCTCTCAGAAGCCCTGACCACCGGTAGCTTGGACCCTGTTCCCGATACCGGTGGGTTACTATTTTTTATATTTTTAAATGTTTTTTGTATTTTTATAGAAATATTTAAAATGTAATTAGTATCCCAACTAGCACCAAAGCGTTAAAAAAACCTATATAAGACTCGTATATCAGTTCCATTTGAGTATAAAAGTGTAAACGCATACCTGTGCAACTGAGTTAGAGCATGCTCTAACTCACTTATAACCACGAAAGAGGCCCAAAGTTTTACAGGTAAAAGTTATAGAAAGCCTATAGTACGGTGTCACAAAGATATTAAAGCTGCACAAGAGCGCTTATTCATCGTCAGCTACTACTTTAAACTGTATTACCGTTGTAAAATAGAGTTGGTAAACGCTACAGGTGCTATAAATCCTATAGTAAGGCGTCAAAAAGATCTTAAAGCTCCAAAAGAGCGTTTATTCATCGTCAGCTACTACTTTAACCGGTATTACCGCGTTAGTGAGCACTACAGGTGGTAAAAAGCGCACGTCAAGATTAAAAAGCCTGTAACCTTACTAAAATTAAATCTATTCGTAATGGAAGTGTTATGTCATCCATTATTCAACACAGCAGAATAATATTATGGAATATTATGTTATTTAAGTATGTGAAGTGAAAAATGACTGCCCTTATGATTTCACGGTAAATGTATACCATGTTTCTCATCTCAATTTTAACGCGCCTAGGATTTATTAAAGATTTAAAAGAAAAATTATGATAATAAAATAGGTACCTCAAGCTAAACATTACTATTCATTCCTGCTTCTTGAGCAGTCGTTTGTAAAATTAAGTGGCATTCATGGAATGCTTCAAATAATGTAAGAAATTTTGTTTATTGTAGTCAAATGTTGAATAACTCGAAATAATATTAATTGTTAGGTTACCAAAACAATGGCGAACTTTACAAAAGTGAGGTTAGTGTTAATAACGACTCATACTTGCGTTGTTTGACACCAATATCTTTAGAACGTCTGTAAAAGAGGACTGCCTAACACAATAAGCTTTAGTTAAACCCTTTATTACAGGTTAAACCTAGATAGAGGAGTTGTTTGACACCTTTAGTTTCTCGTGTTACTAAACTCTCGATAAACTCTATTTTATAGCTTATGACTGCAATAATAGTCAATATAGCACCTTAAGTGGTATAAAAGAGTTTATTGCAATAACTATACAACAATAAGTGTTAAGAGGTGTCGGCGAACACTTTTATAAAGACTTGGGTGTCACAAAAAGGTTAAAGCTATAACGTATTAAGTATACTTGCTCCTACTAGCGCCATTATAACTCTCAAAGCTGTATTACATCGTCCATTAACGCTATAGTGCTGCGATTGGGGCTAAAACTTGTTTGTTAACTCTTCTATATCGTCTTTAGTAATAACTGAGATAATTATAACCCTGTTATATTACTTAAAGTCATAAAAAAGCCTGTAACTGACACCAAAATGTTAGTTGGGATGTATATAAAAATGAATAAATGGAATAATAATAATATAGATCTTATATAGATATTTTTAAATGTTTTTTTTTGTATTTTTATAGAAATATTTAAAAATGTAATGAGTATGTGTATATAAATGAATAAATGGAATAATAAAAATAAGTCCCCTAAACAACCACACGTCCTGATTGACCATCTAATCACGTGGGGGGCGGACACACGAATGAGAAATTTCTGGCGTGGCTAACGTGTCTCTGGAAACCCATTAAATATGGAGACTCGTTCGAAAAGAAAACGTTTAGGACCGCTACCCGAGGGCGATCGCCGGGGAGCACCTGGAGCTGACGCTGGGTGTCTCAGCATGCGAACCGTCAGCGGTGAGGAGTTGAGCAGGTGGGCTCCCACCGACAAAGATATTACAGCCGAAATCAGTGACGATAGTGACAAACTTACTAACAGCACAGACACCCCTGTAGAACCGTACAGTCCCAGTACAGTGTCGTACACACCTTCTAGAAGATCATCACCATCCATATCATCTTCACCTTCCGTACCTTCGTCACCCTCAATTAGTAGCTTAAACACTGTCCCACCCACACCGGCCTTGAATGTTGCGCGGGAGGTATCTACCTTCCTACCCGCGTCCACCAAAGCTGGAAAAGCAAGAGTTCGCATGAGATGGAGTAAAGAAGTAAACTTATTCATCATGCGAACCTACTTATCCATAACTAAGCTAGAGACTGATATGACCACTTACAGACAACAACTAAATGCACATTTCACCCAACAATATCCAGAAATTATGGTTACAGAACAAAGAATCTCAGATCAGAGAAGAATCATAGTCAGGAATAAACTTCTGTCTCAAGATATTATAGATCAATTAAAAGAAGAAGTACGAACACAATTTTTGCAGGAAGAATCAGTAAATGTTGCAAACAGTATCACTATTACACAAAATATTAATGAAAATACTTTTCAAGGACAACCACAAGCGCTCACTCAATCACAACCTATTATTAACCAATCTTAACCATATCACCAATCGCAGCCTTTCACGCAAACATCACATACATCCACACAAACCGAGTATTTAACCTTGACGCTAGAAAACGATATAGAAACTTTAGTAGTCGAAAGTCAAAACCTTACAACGGATACGTATACCCAAGACATACATGATAAATTTAGAAGCACGATATCTCTATACTCTGGAATGGACCCAGCAGCTCAACCAAAGCTACCCAAACTTAAGTACACCCCTAACCTATTTCGTTTAGTAAACTAATTCAATGAGCATATACTAAATCAGTTTCTTTCTGACGACGCGCATCTCTTAGACATTCATTTACTTAAATATTGCACAGCGGTAGTTATATCTGAAGAGCTCAACTTTAAAATCTCCGATTACACTCGAAACACAAGAACGAGACAAAATACAGAACCAGGGTGGCAACAAAGGTTAGTTAACGATATTGAAAAGTTAAGAGCAGATTGTGGCAGACTCACACAATATATCAATGGTAGCAGATCAAACAAAGTAGTAAAGAGAGCTGAAGCTATATTTAGGAATAGTTTTACGCACACCAAACACGAAAATAGTAACAGAAAACCAGAAGAATTTTTAGATACCTTAAAACAAAAGCTAGCACTTAAAGCCCACTGACTTAGAAGATATAAAAAAGCACAAAAACGATAACACTATATTCTCCACAAACGAAAAAATATTTTATAGAAACCTTAACAAACAGCACACCGACACAAATGAAAAGAATAGTTCTGACACACCTAACCTACCCACCAAAGAGCAACTAGAAACATATTGGTCAGTTATTTGGGAAGAGCAAATACAACACAACGACAAAGCATATTGGATAACAGACGAAGAAGCAAAGTGGAGAGGGATTGACGAAATGAAGTTTATAGAGGTAACCGAGTCAGATATTGCACACATAACAGCTGGACTACATAATTGGAAATCACCTGGTATAGATAGAATACATAATTTTTGGTATAAAAAGTTGACTGTTTTACATAAATCTTTAGCAAAAAATTTAACAGATATCATATTAAGACAACAACACGTACCTCAATTTATTGCAACCGGAATTACCTACATGCTACCTAAAACTAAAAATTCACCTGAGCCATCCCAATACAGACCAATAACATGTCTACCTACAATATACAAAATATTAACTTCAGCAATAACAAGAAAGATTAATTCACACATTATACACAATAATATAATAGCAGAGGAACAGAAGGGGTGCAGACAGGGCAACATGGGATGCAAAGAACAGCTAATTATCGACTCCACTATACATAAAAACGCCACCACAAAAAATAAAAACCTCCATTGCACATATATTGACTACAAAAAATCTTTTGACAGTGTTCCTCATTCCTGGTTGTTAAGAATATTAGAGATTTATAGAATAGACCCAAAAATAATTGATTTCCTACGCCGTATTATGCTACAGTGGAAAACTACATTACAGATAAATAACAACCACCACATCATAACAACGAGACAGATATCCATTAAAAAAGGTATATACCAAGGTGATTCTCTGAGCCCTATGTGGTTCTGTCTCGCCCTAAATCCTTTGTTCCATTTACATCAGAGATGTCAGGCCGGATATTGTCTTAAGCACACTACAGAGGAAACAACAATATCACATCTTATCTTATATGGACAACATAAAATTGTATGCAAAGACAGAAAAAGATATGAAGAAATTAGTGGACATTGCAGTAGAGTTCACAATTTCCCATGACGCTATTTGGGAAGCGCTGAATAAATGCCACATAAACAAAAATTATATAAGGGTACTCAAAAACATCTATGAGGGTAGTGTAAGCCAAGTCAAACTAGAGACACGAGGACCTGTTATACCGATTTGTAGAGGAGTGAGACAAGGAGACCCTCTTTCACCCAAGCTGTTCATAATGGTGCTGCAGCACATTTTTGACAATCTAGACTGGCAGTCAGAAGGGATTCGAGTTAATCAAGATCGACTTACACACCTCAGATTTGCGGACGATATGGTCTTATTCGCCGAAACAAGTAAAAGATTAGAAAAAATGATAAGCACCTTAAATGAAGAAAGTGAAAAAGTGGGCCTCAAAATGAACGAGACTAAAACTAAAATAATGACAAACAGCCACATAAACGCTATAAATCTAAACGGGAAGCCGCTAGAATACGTGAACAATTACATATACCTAGGAAAACAACTGTCATTCGAAGACAAAAGTGAAGAACTAGAGGTAGACCGGCGTATTAACATGAGCTGGAAGAAATCTTCCTGAAGGAAATCTTAAAAGGAAAATATCCAGTCCACCTAAAGAAAACAGTCTTGGATACCTGTATCTTACCCACTCTAACGTATGGATGCCAAACGTAACATACAACACTAAAATGAAAACTAAACTTGTAGTGTGTCAAAAAGCTATGGAGAGAAGCATACTGAAATTAAGAAGGATACAAAAAGTGAAAAGCGACAACATAAGACGAAAAACGCAAGTTATAGACGCCTTACAATACGCCCTAAAACAGAAGTGGCAGTGGGCAGAACATATAGCGAGATATACAGACAAAATATGGACTCTAGAGACGATTATATGGAAGGGACCAAGAGGAAAAAGGAAAAGAGGGCGCCCTCGAAAGAGGTGGATAGAGGATATAGAAGAGGTAGCGGGAAGTGAATGGAGGGAGAAGGCTATGGATAGAGAGCTCTGGAAGACGCTGGAGGAGGTTTTTACCCGTGAAGGGGTTCCGATCAATGGTACTAAAGAAAGTAACGATAGCGAGTAGAAGAAAAAGAAAAACAAATTTATATATACTTAAACTTATATTTAAAAGTAATCATTGCACGTCGTTACATTTGTAATATATATTTAAAAAAAAAACATGTAAATAACAATTGTAGATTGGAAATAAACGGGCTTTATTATTATTATTACAGTAGAGTTCAGCAAGGATATTAATATGCGGTTTGGTTTAGATAAATGCAAAACACTTCATATTGTAAGAGGTAAGGTACGGCCCGGAGACTATGTAGTGAACATCAACGATACTATAGCAGCAATGGAATTAAACTGATTTGTATAAATACTTAGGGTACGCGCAATTAAAAGGGCTTGATCATATAAGAATTAAAAACACACTAATTACAGAATACAAGAGAAGACTTAATGCCATCTGCAAAACCCAGCTCTCTAGTAAACATCTTATTAAAGCCATAAACACCTTTGCTATCCCTATATTAACGTACTCATTCGGAGTTATAAAATGGACCAAAACAGACACCGAACAATTAGAACGAACTACACGAACAACCCTAACAAAATATAATAACTTGCATCCTAAATCAGCCATAGAAAGATTAACCGTCAAACGACAACACAGAGGGAGAGGCCTTACAGACATCCAGCACCTTTGGCGGAAACAAGTTAGTAGATTAAAAACATTCTTTCACTCAAAATCTCGCATGAGTAGCATACATAAAGCCATTGTAATAAATGATATCAACTACACTCCACTTAATTTTAACAGTCAAATAGAATCAGATAGCACTACTAGTGATGACCCGCAGATACAAAAAATTTAAGAATGGAAGAAGAAAGTGCTTCACGGGCGGCATCCTCATGACCCAGAACTATCACATATTAATAAATTAGCGTCCAACAAGTGGCTGAAAATAGGTAATTTATTCCTAGAAACTGAAGGATTTATAATAGCTATTCAAGATCAGATCATTAACACAAAAAATTACAGAAAATATATAATTAAAGACCCTACAGTAACTAATGATAAATGTCGCAAGTGTCAGATCCAACCTGAAACCATTCAGCATATAACTGGCGCTTGCACAACACTCACGCAGACCGACTACACTCATAGGCATAACCAGGTAGCTAACGTCATCCATCAAAAATTAGCTCTCAAACACGCTCTCATACAAAACACTAAGACGCCTTACTACAACTATACACCACAAACTATTCTAGAAAATACTACACATAAGCTCTACTACGACCGCGCCATTCTTACTGACAGAACCATACACTATAATAGACCGGATATAACATTACAGGATAAAATAAATAAAATTACTTACTTAATAGACATCGCAATCCCCAATACACACAACATTCAGAAGACATTCACTGAAAAAATAAGTAAATACGCAGAACTCAAAGATGAAGTTATGAGAATCGGGCGACAAGAAAAGGTATATGTAGTTCCAATAGTATTTCCCACCACAGGCGTTATTCCAAATCATCTTCTCCTTAGTTTTAAGTTATTAGTCCTGAAAGAAACCCTTTACATAACATTGCAAAAGGCTGCGATTCTAAATACATGCAGGATTGTCAGGAAATTCATGCAGATAGACGAAAACGAAGTAGGACCTCATCAAACAGCAAATTAGAGACCACACGCTACATTTACTTGGCTTGTCCCGTAAATGTGGTCGAAACCAGTCGAAGAGCGGAGAAAAACAACATATAACCGAAAATAATAATAATAATAAAGTTTATTCCCAAATAATTTGTTAAGGTTACAGGTACAGTAATACGATACAATTAAAAGTGCAAAAGGTATTATCTCCTGGCTCCCAAACTAGGTTTATAGCCTGTGACTTGGGGACCAGTGATTCCATAGAACATAAAATCTGTTTACTACAATAACATGGCTAATATAACTATAAAAATATGATATAAGTAAATTGTAAAAAGAAGAAAAAATAATACTAAAAATTGTAGGTTTAGGAGTGGGAGTGAGTGTATCGTGGTATGTGTGAGTAATTGTGAAGGTGGGGAGTGTGTATGAGTGTATGGGTGTGATATACTTGAATGAGGAGAGATCTGTCTTAGGAATGTGAGAGGAGCAGGTTTTCGGTTTCACCATACGATTTGTTAATCAGCCATTCTTTCACTGTGTTTTTGCATTGGTGATAATTTAAACTGTGGATATGGAGAAACTTATTAATTTTATTATATAAAATATAGCTGAGGTAGGCGAATTGGTGTCGTGCGAAGGTGGTATTGTGTCCAACTGGTGGAAGGACAATGTCTGCGCGACGTTTAGTACTAACTTTGAAAGGCAGTTGATGTTTCCTTAATACACATTGTAACACATACAACCCTCTCACCGACAGAACCCCACATTCCCTAAAAAGTTCCAAGACCACTCAAATTGAAAGTTAAAGGTCATTAACATTCTACTTAAAATATACAATTACATATTTAAATCGGGTATTGTTCCTCACCAATGGAGAAATATTCAAATTATTCCCATACCCAAAACTACAAACAATATTAATAGTGAGATTAAATTAAGGCCTATATCACTGATCTCGTGCGTGTGTAAAATCTTTCATCTCATGATTTGTACGCGCTTAGAATGGTTTGCAGAAAAAAACAAACGCCTATCTCCATACACGGTAGGATTTCAAAAAGCACTAAGTATCATGTTTGGATGCACTATCGCGACGCGACTAGTCTCTTACATTCAAGTTGGATTCACGAAAAATATCCTTACAGTTGCATGTTTTTTGGACATTGAAAATGCTTATAACAATGTGTCAATTGATTCTGTTACAAAAGTATTGGATGAAATTCAAGTGGAATCTCGAATTTGCACCTATCTTTGGTCGTTTATGAACGAGAGGCAATTAAAAATTAAATCACTTAATAGTGAAGAATTTGAAGCAAGATTGACGAACAGAGGATTAGCACAAGGTGACCCGTTGTCGCCTTTATTGTTTAATTTAGTTACACAACAAATCTGTCGCCAAATTAAGACCGTTATGGTATCGCAATACGCAGATGACTTTGTTATTTATTTTAGTGACAAGCAAATAGACAAATGTGAGCGTTATTTGCAGGATGCCTTAAACTGTATAATTACATTACTGGGTGAGATTGGATTGACGTTGTCATCAACTAAGTCTAATTATTGTGACTTCAGTAGGGGCCGCAGGCGAATATTACCTTCATTGAAAGTGTATGGTCAGCCGTTATCAGTGATGGAATGTGTTAAATATTTAGGAGTTTGGTTAGATAGAAGCTTACTTTGGCGGAAACATATTAATGAAATTGTTAGTAAATGTGGAGAATATCTTAATATATTACAAGTACTGGTAGGCTCCTCTTGGGGAGTACATACTAAACATATAGTATACGTAGAATATATATATCGTTAGTAAGAAGTCGGCTGGATTATGTTTGCTACTTGTATGATTCTAGTGCAAAAACACATACAAGCAAACTAGATAAATTACAAAACCAAGCACTTAGAATAGTAGGAGGTTTCATCAGAAGTTCGCCTATCCACGTGATGGATATTTTTAAGGAGAAAATTTCTCGCTTATAAGATAATTCTAAAATCATTGTGATGGTCTAATAATACAACGTTAAACACAATTGCAGAATTGGACTCCCTAAGTAATAATAACTATTGGGTAAACAAAAGAAAACCTCTACTGGCTACTTCCTTTGAAGAATTAGGACAGCTGCAAATTATTGCCTCGGATAGTCTTAAAATGTTCTCTTTAGACATTTGGGTATCAGCATTATAAATTAAAGATATTATTAAAAGCGATTTAGAATGTGTAACGCATCCAAAAATATCTTATAATCACAATGTATTAGTACACGAAGTGGTATCAGAGTTAGCTTCCAAATATAGTGATAGGTGTAAAATCTTCACAGATGGGTCAAAAAGTAAAGATGGGTGTGGAGCAGCTTTTTTCTTACAAAGTTCAGGTTATAAAGCTATGTATAAAATTAATGCAAATATATGTATAATGGCTCTGGAACTCATTGCAATATACCAAGCGGTATCTTATTCAATTAGTCAAAATGTTTATAAAGTAGTTATATTTACAGATAGCAAGAGCGCCTTACAACATTTGGCTCGATGCGCCTCTGATTGCAGAGGTGCATCGATAGCCTATGACACCCTTAAACTAATTCATTTTTACAACAAAGAGGGCATTAGGATTGTCTTGCAATGGGTTCCAGCGCACATAGGGCTACGGGGCAACGAGGAGGCTGACCGACTTTCGAAGCAGGCAGTTGAGATGGGCAACGTTACCTCTTATATGCCCGATTTTTGGGAATATTTCTCCAGGTTTAAGAATGTTTGCTTTGACAAATGGAAAATGTACTTCAATTAATTATCCAAAGAAAAAGGCATTTGGTATAAAGTCATTCAAAACGAGACCCCTCGCGAACCCTGGTTTGATGATAAAAGTTTAACTAGGAGTTATGTTAAGTTAGCGCTAAGGCTTCGTTTTGGCCACTTTCCATCGGCAAAGTTTGCTTTCTTAATGCGAAAGGCTGCATCGCCCAATTGTGAGACATGCAATACAATTGAAGATGTACAACATTTGCTCATGGAATGTGTTAAGAACAAAGATGAAAGGGAATCATTGGCTAGGGAGTTTAAACTAAACATGTGGGACTTATTCAAAATATTTTGGCATACCCTAAATCAGAGAGGACTAAACGCATAATTTGTGGGTTAATGCAGAAGTCTAGGCAATAATTCCCTTTCCTGGTTCATAGGATATACTGGTTTAAATAAAGTATCTATAGGGTACAATGGGGTTGACGTATCCGCGTGGATAAAAACACCTTATAAATAAAGAATAAAAAAAAAAACATTAATTGAGAGTTTTTCCGTTGTCATCATCGCTGATTCGAGTGGTGTTTGTTATAAACAGTGTGACGATAAACTTTGTTAGGTACCAGAGAATTGCTTTTCCACTGCTCATCATCTGCCTAGCCTTTTCCCAACTATATTAAGGTTGGCTTCCAGTCAAACCGGAATTAGCTGAATACCAGTTTTTTACGACGAGCGGCTGCCTACCAGACTTCCACAACCCATTAACTGAGCAACGCGGTACTTCATAGCAAGACTGGACTCAGATTAACTGGCTTCTGCCTATCCGTAACGACTGCCATAGATCTACAAATGACAGCCGGGACCAACGGCTTAACGTGCTTTTCGAGACACGGAGGAAACTCGGTATGTTAAGATGGTCACCCATCCACAGACCAACCTTGGCAAGCGTTGTTTAACCTTGAAGATCGCCCCGTGCGGCTGTTATTATCTAGCCACGAGCTCCTCCATTGCTTTTCCACTGCTATGGGACATTTATTCAGCTCTATTCAGCTTAAGCCCATAAAAAAAAAATGTTTGGAAACGCGTACGCATCCGTTCAGCTTTCCGCGTCTATTCAGCTTTCGCGGCAAACAAATATAAAATGAGGACAAAATAAATGTGTTATTCTCATGCGAGTGCTATAGATAGAGTTCAGCGCTGTTACTATTAGTTTACTTACGACGCTGTACGCGGCTGATAGAAGCAGAATTGTATAAGTCTGACCAAAATCGTTCAGCCAAACGCGAATGGAGCTGAATAAGTGTGCTCCTATGACGTCCAATTTTCTTATTTTTTGATTGTTACTTTATAAATGTGCAGGAGGAGCTCGTGGCTAGATAGTAACAGCCGCACGGATCGATCTTCAAGGTTAAGCAACGCTTGCCAAGGTTGGTCTGTGGATGGGAAAGCACGTTAAGCCGTTGGTCCCGGCTGTAATTTGTAGATCTTTGGCAGTCGTTACGGATAGTCAGAAGCCAGTAAATCTGACTCCAGTCTTGCCATGAAGTACCGTGTTACCCAGTTACTAGGTTGTGGAGGTCTGGTAGGCAGCCGCTCCACGTAAAACACTGGTATTCAGCTGAATCCGGTTTGACTGGAAGCCGACCCCAATGTAGTTGGAAAAAGGCTAGGCAGATGATGAGCTAAATCCGGCTTGACTGGATCGACCCCAATATAGTTGGGAAAAGGCTAGGCAGATGATGATGATGCCTTTATAAATATGCAACTTGTAAGTAGTAGAATGACTAATAGCCCATGAATTCCTAAAAATCGTGATTTGATTAATCAATGAAACAGAAAAAAACCGGCCAAGTGCGAGTTCGACTCACGCGCGAAGGGTTCCGTACTATAAACCTTAATTTTTATCATTTGTTGTTATAGCAGTAATTGAAATACAAACTCTGTCACACTCAAAATAAGAGTATGTTTACCAATTCAAACATGAAAATTATTTACCGAAGTTACTCCCAGCCTTAAAAACGTCAGATTGGAGAAAACGTCTACGAAAATAAAGCAGATATTTCAGACGGTACTCCTCTTGTATTTTTTCTCGACAAATAAATTACTTAGTTATATATTCAAGGAGGATATCTCAAAGGACGGCCCTTTAATCATTGCGAGTGTTATTTCTGATTTTTACAGTCGAGAGCAAATGCAGAAATTCAACTTAAAACGTAAAAATATCGTCGCGTTTATTTGTACGGCAAACACGATCGCGGCGACGTCGTCTTAGTAATGCAAAGCGACCATTGTATGAACGCGCGATCGTCGAGTCGTGAGGCGCCCTCTGTCGGCGTGACGATACGTTTGAGTATGCAGAACAAAACACGAGCGCTTCGATCGCAAAATTTCGCAATGATCGCATAATAATATTAGAACGATGCCGACATTTTAGACTAACGACGTAATTTGGGGGTCAAATTAGATAACATAATAAAAATGATTTTTGAATAATATTGAATGACGTATCAAATGAAAGGAGTGTCTCTCGTTGTGAGAGTTTTACTTTTATTTTTTGGCTTATGTTTAACTTACCACCAGATATAGTAACATTTAGGAGACAAAAATAGTAAATGATCACCAAAATTAAACACGCATTTTAATTTAAAATTATAACCAAAATTTTAACGTCTCGCTTTCCAATTTAAGTTAAATGACTCCAAATAAATCATTGTTAACCCAAAAGTAGTAAATGATCACCAAAATCATACCAGCATTTTAATGTAAAATTAAAATCAAAGTTTTTACATCTTGCTATCCTGTTTAAGCAAACTAATGTCAAACAAATCATTGTTAATCCAAAACTTTTAAGTAAATATAAAGCTTTATTTTAATTTATAAGCTTTCTTTCATTTTTATTGGCAGCTATTGTTTGGTGTTTGGAGTTAAAAAAGTGTGAAATAAATAACTTTTTCCAAAAAAATATTCGAGAAGTAGCGCTCGCCGGCCGCTGCCGCGGCACCGCTCGCTTCGCTCGCTCGGCTCGCGCGCGGTTGGTCACAATTCTAACCTAACCTATTTTATCCAGTTTGTAACCCCAAGCCTACATTTTATGGCAATCACAGTAGTTTATTTAGGCAAAAATAGCGCATTAATTTGCTCGCTAAGATTTGGTGATCATTTGGTGTTCGAATACAATTTGAGGTGCAGTCGTGACTAAAATAGCTAGTACTATTGTAATTTTAGACTTCATTTTTCTGGTGTCAAATATATATTTTTGGTAAAAGAACTAAGGGTATCAGAGCATTTTATGGTGGTCATTATATTTAATCCCATATTTTTTCATAATTTTAAAATTTTTGGTTTTGAAGTTATTCAAGATAATTATTAGGAAAAATTACCATTGCGCCCCTTATCTCCAAAACTACTGAGCCTAAAATTTTGCAAAAAAAAATGGAGATAACAGATCTTTACCTATAGATTACAGGAACTACTAACTATAAGAAGTCTATAGTGTAGAAAGAAGTTATTCATGTTTTTTTCGCTTTAATTCACCGTTTGAGCCCGTTTCCCAATTTATTTTATTAGGTGCAACATATCTTTCTTCCCATTTTCTTTTGAAGGACGGGAAATCATCAAATATCTCCTTCCGCTCTGGGTGGAGCAGGAGGGAGTGTCAGACTCTTACTGACTAAAACCCATCCGTGTTCCTCCTAATGGCCTTTGCGTCCCAGGGCTGCGGCGTCTCTTTCGAACGGATTCTGCACCCCGGCAGGAACTGGCCTTAGCGGGCCCCGTCTCTCATGCTGACAGGTCTTTGAGGCTCGCGTGGAACTCAGCGCGCCGCCGACCCGGGCCTGGTTCTGATCCGTCCACAGGCCCGCGTCTACGGTGGCCGGAAATCGCCCTGCGACTCCCGACGCCCGGGGCATCTTCTTCTGTTGCGGTGGGTTGTGAGGTTTCCCTCTCTCTCACACGTTCGGCATCATCCTTCGCTAGCAATACTGCTTCGCATAAGGAGGAGACCGCTTCCCATGCCATCTCGCTCCGGAATATGTTTCTTCCCTACTTCTCTATTATAACGAGTAAAATCTCAATAGTTCCACTGTCTTGTCATATTACGTCTGCATGCAGTTGTATCACAAAGTCGATCCATCGTTTCTTTGTTTTAGATATTTTTTATCACTTCGAAAGAAATCTTAGTGTTTATTTCGCACAGTCATTTTAAGAATCAGTCTTCTGCCTTCCCTGTCTAATAGCGATCGAATTCAAATCCCGAAAAGGCGAAAATATTTACCTAATTTGCTTCATAAATTATTTATCTGTGTCATTTGGTGATGCAAGTAAGTATCTAAGTATTTTCTTTGTAAACAATTCAATTTTGAGTTATTACGGGTTTGCTCGGTTTCGCGTTGTCTTTGACACCGTAATCAGGGGAATCAGACGGGAAAATCTACGAATGTCTGAGAAATAAGTACGAGTATAAAGACGGTCGTATTGTAGATTGTACGTGTTTTTTTTTTTATTGACTCGTTTTCTTGTCTCGGGTTGGATGAGTTGCACGTGATCTTCTGCGGGTCTAAAAAGGCCACTTTAGTCAAATCAGCTAGCAATTCAAACTACCCGAAACTGAAAAATTTTACCAATCAACCTTGAACCAAATGCAATAGTGATAAAGTTGAAAATGAAAGACAGATTGTTGTTTGATTAATACTTTGATCCTAATATGATTGTACTAAAGTGGCCTTTTTAGACCCGCTATGCTCTTTGTTTTTCACTGTCATCAATCGTGGAGAGATTTTTAATTCTTGCAACAATGAGTCTACGCTGCACAGGTTTAGGAATCAGTATCCTGTGCTGCAAATTGAAAGAAGTTTATATCTAGGCGTCTTCGTTAGGCAAAATTGATTCAAGAAATCTGTTTTATTTCTAAAGACAGTTTAATTCCTTCGTCACGGAGCATAAGTATAATGTTACAAACATGCCCTTTGAATTATTTATGAAGCAAAATCCATTGGTCCCATTGCCCAGCGGAGGGGTTATTTTTTTTTATTGAGGAATGGCTTGCTCTTGACCACAATCACACCTGATAGAAAGCGATAGATGACGTCTATGATGGAGCGAGCGTGCCCAGAAGATGCCTGTTCAATCTTGCTTTGAAGGCAGACGGGTTGTATGTGGACGGGAACACAGATTCAAGTAATAAGACAGACACTCTCATTAAACCAACACACAATATACCCCACATAACATTATACTCATTTAACAAACGTATTACAAGATACACACAAAATTTAATTACAAATTAGCCGCTCCATTGCCCGGAACAAGACCCGCTTTAGAAACAGAATGTTGCGTCGCTTTAAACTCCGCACAGAAATATTTTCTTGGAACAACGTAAAATAAAACGTACCACAGGAAGAGTAAAAAATATAGCAATGGCCGTAACAAATTCTTTTTAAAATGGCGGATAGTGAGCGAAATATGAAGGAATAAAGTTGTGGACTCAATGGACGGAGTAACGTGGATACTGTGGGCTGGGGGCATGGCAGGAATAGAGGCTATATTGCAAGTTGTGTGAGGGAATTTTGTAAAAGAGATTTTATTTTCTTGTGAGTTACTGCTTGCACATCGCAAGAGACGTTACAAGCTCAAATAAACGTATTTTTAGATGCCTAATATTTTTAATCTGTTGTGTATACCAAGACAAGAGTGATTGAGTAGTAGATCGCAGAGACTATCGGTGACGCACTTTTTAGTTTGTGAAAATATAATTTAAGCAATTATAAAGTGTGTCGTCTGCGCTGCACCTCAGATTACAAGGTTCCTTAACTTTCAGGATAATATTTCAAGATCGAGGAAGTTGATGTTGTTCTATAAGGAATTTAACAGTTTCAAAAGGCGGCAACCAGAAGGTTTATTTTGTCACCAGTTAAGGATAAGACTAATGCGTTTGTGAAATTCTTCATAGTAATTTTGCGATAACTGCTCCAGAACCAGGCCTTGTTAAAAAAGTCTTATTACATGAGTTTTTTTATTTGGTAATAGGCTTGCTCTTGACCACAATCATGCCTGATGGAAACCGATAGATTAGGTCTATGATGGAGCGAGCGTGCTCAGAAGATGCCTGTTCACTCTTGCTTTGAAGGCTGATATGTGGGTGTTAATGGATGATGGGTTATATGTATGTGGACGGCAACACAGACGCCAGCAGAGAGTTCCATACCTTAGCTATGCGTATAATAAATGTCACGTCATAATAAATTTAAACATAAAAAGCAAAAAGCTTTCGCAGTGAAAAACTTTTTAATTGTAGTTTTCTCCCGGCTAAAATGTTTGTGGTCTGTCAAACCTACTTACTCCGCGGTATTCCCATTTCAGCGAACTCACACCGCATTTTCGAAGCCTAGTGCAAACTGAGTACCAACATCCATGTATGAATGAATGAAAATTCGTATGAATGATGACTTCCTCGCCCACAGATTAAAAAGGACCGAATGAAAACAATCGCGGTTCTCATTATGATGCGAGGGCTTTTGAGAATGACGATCGTATTCATTTTGTTCCACAATTGTTGGCCAGTTACTAATTAGATGCGTTTTTGTTTCTTTCATGAATCTGAATCATTTACGACGCGGATTTTTTTTGCCGCAGATAACCACTTCATTTTTTCTTACTAGATATGTGTGGGATTAGCGTTCGGTCCCCATGGACCGAGGGACCTCGAGGGATCTCTCCAATCCACATTGGTGACCATCTTTACGTACCGAGATCCCTCGTGTTCTGGAGTCGAGACCTCGTACCGGAAGACGCACGTTGGAAGGCCTCCCACAAGGTTGACCGATGACCTGGTGACGGTCGCGGGTAGACAATGGATGCGAGACGTGCAGGACCGGGTTGGGAGAGGCCTATATTTCCAGCAGTGGACGTCTTGCGGCTGATATGATGATGATCTCTCGGTCCGAGAAGACTTTAGTCCCAGTTGTCATTTGAACATCTTTGACAGTCGTTAGTCTGTAGCCAGAAAATCAAAGACCAGGGGCCTGATTATGATGAATCGAATGAATCAACCTTGAAGCTAGTGTTACCAGGCGTCCGGATAAAGCCGGACATAGTCAGACTTTTTGGTTGTGTGTCCGGCCAAACTAAACGGTGTCCGGCCTGTTTGGCTTTTATTTGTCTTTTTGGATTTGAGCATTATTTTTTTTATTTGTCATGTGTGTGATGATTTCCGCTCCGTCTACCTTACTTTGTATAGCTAACTACGTACTACTACTATTTCATTTATAGAAATTAATACCTATAGTAATGAATATTGAATGATTAATAATAAAGAAGACCGATTCGTTCAATTTAATCTATTTATCACAATTTGTGGTAAATCGTATGGTAGGTACCATTGGTAAATGTTAAAAAAGCCATGTTTGACATTTTTTTAGATGTCGTGTCGGCCTTTCTACCCACATATCCGGCTAAACTGGCTGGTCTGTCCGGCTTTTCGGTTTCAAGATCTGGCAACCCTACTTGAAGCTAATGCGTTAGAGATAAGATGAAATTAAATTTGACTAATTATTGTGTGGTTAATATTATAATTCTAATATGATTCTGCTAAAAATCGATGAAACTTAGATCCCAAGTTATTTTCAGAAACATATTTTTTACAAAGACCGACGCAGAAGTTAATCTTTAAATTCCCTTCAAAGCACGTTTCAGCAATTCAAATACTTAAGTATCAACACAATCTTAATAAAAACCTTTACAATCTCCACCAAAATTCGTCAATTTATTCAAATCAATTGCTTTTTACAGATTTATATATTTTCCATCTCTTTTTTTCATTCTTACTTATTTAAGTACGTCAGAACGGGATGGATACTGGTTTGAACTGCCTCTAACCAGAATTTTCCGGTTCATCGTCGCCATTAAATTTACACAGTGGGTCATTACCGGTGGAATTTAGAAGAAAAACGCTGCTTAGTTAGCAGGATAACTGATTCGTCTTGGAACGTAAAAGTTTAGCAAAACGTGGTCATGAATCACTCTGCGTTGTCCTGTAAACCGAGGAGCGGTTGCGTATTTAGTTATGTGACTTGATAAAATACAAATTTGATATGCGTTTTTTGTAATAAATCGATATCTTGATTGTAAATCAATAAGCAGTATCAATACTAATATATAAAGCTGAAGAGATTGTTTGTTGGTTTGCTTGAACGCGCTATGATTCTATTCGAAAAAATTTTTCAGTGTTAGATAGCCCATTTATCGGGGAAGGCTATACGCTATATATCATCACGCTAAGAGCAATAGCAGCGGAGCAGACGAAGTTGCGCGACTCGTCTAGTTACTAAAAAAAAGTAAGTTTATTTAGTACATATTTTACTTGTCTAATATAATTATATAGGATACATATATTACATTGCTGTTCGTGTTCAGAATAATAACACGTTTCGGATGCTGGTGGGGCTGCCCCGCTTCTGTAGTACGTCGGGGATGTTTGCAGATGCGCATGTGGATTGCTTTTACACAATAATGTGTAGAAGGTGCGCTTCGTGTGCAGGGCAGTACCAACAGTAAGCATGATTGCAAGTGGCCTGGACTTTATAAGGATCACTGTTGTGCAATTACTCATGGGTCGTCGCACTGTTATTTTTTGTTGTATTGTTTGTTTTTATTTTACTAATAGTTACTAATAACTTTTGGGTCGTCAATAATTAAATTTATCTATCTTCGAGTATCCTTATACACGAATAAAGAGAAATTCTATTCACACTGATAACACAGCACATCACTAGTAAACATGGCGGATGAAATTCGGGGATAAAAAAGGGAATTTGTGTCGCGACGTTTGGCGCCGTTGGCTATATCGTCTGATACCAAAACTGGGAACGCCGGAGAGGAATGTTGAGGAATATTTCGTGTGTACGAGAGTTTTTGTCGTTTGATCGGTTTATCATATTTTGTTGGATTTTTTACTGACCGTTTGAAGTTGCTGGAGGATTTAATTTGATACTGAGTTTCAATTGTTTTCTGTAGTATTCATAAATGGTATGAGTTTTTGCACAGAGAGTTTTAAATTGACTAGGTATTTAGAGTTAAGTACGTGTAGCCTGAAGGATCGTCAAACTGAAGTGGCAGTGGGCAGGACACATTGCTCGCAGCACGTATGTTCGATGGGCCGAAAAGTTCTAGAGTGGCGACCGCTTACCGGAAGACGCAGCATTGGAAGGCCTCCTACAAGGTGGACCGATGACCTGGTGAGGGTGCGGGTAGGCGATGGATGCGAGACGCAGAGCACCGGTTGTTGTGACGACACTTGGGGGAGGCCTACGTCCAGCAGTGGATCTCTTTCTTGTTATTTATTTAGGTATTTATATATAGGATCGTCAACAGAGGCTACACAATCACATACACTATAATACTGACAAGGAAAAATACAAGAGTGCGCCTCCAATTACAGGCGACCATGCACTTATTATCTAGGTAGGTTATGACGTGTCAAAATTGTCACCCTGCGTATTCGATCGATGAGATCTCATTGCAGGTTGTTTTTTTAACAAACTAGTGACAGTTTATAAATTACCTCGTAACTAGATATGTTTTAATAAAAGGGAAAACAAATCCCTATTTTGTAACAAACAATTCATTGCAAACTTGTTTCATAAATTCAAAATTTTCAGCCACCACAACACAAACCAGGGTTATTAAAACTGTTTTAACAGTTATTAAAATTGTACCGAAAACGGGTTCGCTTTAACGCGAAAAATCCGCTGACCAGAAATATATGGGATGAATAATGTGACAAGGAGACTTCAATCTGTGGGACATTCCGACTGTGCCCGTTTTATTTAGATGATTTGTCAGTTTTATCATAGAACAGGGAATTCTCTACAGGGGCGGATCGCTGTTTTGTTTTTAATTTCGCTAAAAGATTTTTTTTTTTGGCTGTTTTACTTACTACTGGCACCCCAGTATTAAGTTGAAGAAAAATAAAAATCGGACAAGTGCGAGTCGGACTTGCACTTGTCCGATTAGTTTTGTTTTACCTTTGTTTTTTTTTTCTGGTTATAGCGGCAATCTGTGAAAATTTCAACTGTCTACCTATTATGGTTCTTGAGATACAGCCCGCTGACAGATAGATGGACGAACAGATGGACGGAAGGACAGCGGAGGCTTAGTTATAGGGTTCCGTTGGTTACCCTTTGGATACGGAACCCTAAAAAGTATAAGAAACAAATCAACTTTAGTTTACATAGTTGACAGGGTCACTTAGTCGACGATGAAATCCATTATTTTCTGAAAAAATCGATATTTTGCCTAAGCCTTGGTTATACGCTTAGTTTGTATGAAAAGTTTTGAAAACGCCGCCTCTAGCCCCTGCTAAACACTTTGGTGGCCACTGCCCCTGAAGTGTTTTTAATGTTCTGTGGTTTTCCCACTTTCCTTACCAGAGCAGGAAAACAGGATATATTGAAAATTTCCGCCTTTGAGATAATATATCGGGTCTCGATGCCACTTTTGTCTTTTATGGGGTAAAAGGAATGGCGAGGGGATTTTGATTTAGGTCGCTTTTAATGCCATTCGTCTTGGCAAAGTGGGTTAGCGTGTGAACGAGACCGCGAGAGGTGGTGACGACAAATGCATGACACGTTACAAGGGGTGTTACTTTCACGAGATTGGGAGCTTATTTGCTTTGTTTTTTTGTTCTAGTTTAGGGAGGTTTAGGGGCTGTGCAAACGTAGACACTTTTGTGTCTTGCATCGGATACAAACTACCGATGAATATTTCATTTCTATGTAACCAGTAAGAAATCAGCCACTCCCTGCGCAGACGTTACAGGACACATCAATTACGGTTTCCTGTGATGGTGTACCGGGTCGGCAGTAAAAAGTGTCTACGCTGCGCTGCCCCTTTGGTTTCTGTTGTAATAAGTAGGTTAGGTGGGCTTATTTTTTTTTTAACGGGGGAAATTCTAATGGATGTCCTCCGCCCTGGGGCGGGCGGCGGGATCTGTCAGACTCTTACTGACTAAAACCACCCCGGTGTTCCATCTCTCACCTACGCCGGGGATCGTGGGAACTTATGTGACTTCCGTAATCCCCGACTGGAGCCAGCCCACCTCTGTGGGCCATCACGGGTCCGGTTAAATGAGGGGTGAGACCAGTTAGGGGAGCCGGGAGAGGGCAGCGTATACCCAACGACGCCCGGTGCGCCTGCTGCGGGCCGAGATCTCCCTCTCCCTTTCCGCAGCCTTCTTCTGCGCGATAACGTTTTCGCAGAAGGAGACCACTGCGTCCCAGGACTCCTCACCGTTGACCATAACACGGTAGTCCGTTGGGGCTGTAACAAGGTATTTCATTTGAGGCATAAAACTTAGCTTTGCTTTGGCGACATTGGTATATTTTTTTTTTTTTTTTTGTCGATGGCCACTCGCAGTTTCAACCCTAGAGGGTTGTCAACTACTGATCCGGACTTGCCTGTGTGGGCCTCAAGAATTTAAGGCCCCCAGCCGAGGCTACAAAAACTTATATACTAAAACTCCGCTCGCTGAGGGCACCCCCTGTGGGGTACGGACCTCGGCTCAACGGCGTCGTTTTGGGGGGGGCAGCAAGAGACTGGCTGGGTCATGTCATTATTTGGGGAGTTATTTATCACTACTGGCTCAGCTTCGCGGGCTGGCTCGTTTGGCAAAAGACGGGGGGGAGCATTACTGGGACGTCGCGACGGACCTCGGTGTCGAGGTCGGAATACGGAACGCGGTCTGTATTTGTGTTTCTTGAGAGTGCTGGTTTCCCTACAGCTTTCTTGAAGGACGGTGATTGGGTCGTCAGGGTCGACGAGAGTATGCCGAGGACGGCGAATCCTACTAATCTTGGAGGGAGCGTATCGGCTAGCCGATACGATTAAGGGATTCTGGTGCTTTTCTGCAGATTCGATGAAGTGCTTAGTAAGACGCTTTATGAATTGCTTGATAGTTGGGACTTTGAGGTCGACATGTAGTCGGTCATTCCTAACGAACCACGGAGCGCCCGTGGCCTTTCGGAGAAATCGGTTTTGGATGGTCTGCATCCTATGGATATATCGATCCTTTGAGTGTGCGAAAACAGCACACGCATAGGTCATTATCGGACGTATGCACGTGGTATAGATGCGCAGTTTGCATTTAAGGGATAGCTTGCTGCGTGCATTCAGCATGGGATGAAGGCTACCGAGAGTGAAAGCAGCACGCGAGCGTACCGCCTTTATGTGCTCGCCAAAGGTGAGGTTTTTGTCAAGGATCACTCCTAGATATTTGGCTTGCTTCTCCCAAGGGATCGGCTTACCAAACATGGTGATAGGACTAAGGGGGGGGGGTAGAGTTTTAGTCCGCGGCTTGCGAAACAAGACCGCCTGACTCTTCTCCGGATTGACTTCAATCCTCCATCTCCGAAACCATTCGCCTAGGGCGTTAGCGGATCTTTGGAGGTTGAGGGTGATGGCCTTGGTGCTCGTGCCGGAGCAGTAGATGGCCGTGTCATCGGCAAATAATGCTAACTGCGTCTTGGGGTTTTTGGGAACATCGCTAGTGAATAGCGTGAATATTAGGGGGGAGAGCACACCGCCTTGCGGTACGCCGGCACGGATGGGACGGGGGCTAGAAAGCGCCCCTTCGATACGATAACGAAAGGTGCGGTTCGACAGACAGTCTCGCAGGATGAGCACGAGACGGTCTGGCACGCCAAGTTTATACAGCTTGTAAATCAAGCCGTTGTGCCAAACTTTGTCGAAGGCTTTCGCAATATCGAAGAATAGGGAACCAGACATCCGACCATGCTGGAAGTGGCCGTTGATGTGTTCAACGATGCGATACACCTGTTGAACACATGAGTGATTGGCTCTGAAGCCAAACTGCTCGTCTGGAATGAGGCTCTTGCGCTCGACGAAATCCTTGAGACGCTTATAAATAAGTATCTCGTAGATTTTGCCGAGCACATTGAGCAGACTGATGGGGCGATAAGAGGTCGGGGAGGACTTGGGCTTTCCCGGCTTAGGAATACCGATGACGGTAGCCTCTTTCCACTCTTGGGGAAACATGTTGTTGGACAGAGCGCCGTTGAAAATGGCGGTCATCAACACGATCAGAGCTCTAGGGAAAAGTTGTAACACCTTGTTGGTGATACAATCAGACCCAGGGGCTTTCCTGGGTTTGAGTCGCTTAATGATATCCTCTACCTCGTCTGGTGTGACAGTGGGGAGGGGATCATCAGGGTCCTCGACAGGGGGGAGAGCAGTCCTACGTTCGACTTCAGCGTCCACCTCAGCGAGATGGGCCGGGTCGACCGGGATTGTGCTTGGGGAGCATTGAGACTCCAGACTGTCGGCCAGGGCGACATTGGGAAGTATAAAATGGGATAAACACTGGATATAGGGTCAGCGAGTGTTTTTCTGCAGAACAAGTTGCTGCTCTCGTTAGCGCGGCAGAACTAGCTTCATCTATTTGACTGACAGACCTTGACGCTATTCAAAAGCATGTAAATGGCCTATTTGAAATATAGGATTTTGTTTCGTTTTTTTTTCAATTGGAATTTTATTTATTTATTTCGGGAAAACAAACAGTTACACAAAGATGGTACAATAAAAGTGTTAACAAAAAGAAAAAGTAACATATGTATAACCCACGACGTTGTCCACATTTTAAACGGGACTAATTGCACACGAGTAAAATTGGAAGGGATAAATTAAATATGAATTAAAATGAGATATACAAAATTTATTTTTAAGTGACTAAATAACGAAACAAACGTCAATTTAAATCAGAACAAGAATTTAAATGTAAAGCCAGAATTAAAATTCAAATACAAAGTCAAATCAAAAATTTAAAAAAGTAAAATAAATACATAAAATAAAAACATAAAATTAAATGCAAAATAACGAATTATGAAGGATAATATTAAAAATTGAAATCAGCAATAAATGAAAACCAAAATTAAATTAAATACAAAATAAAGAATCATAGAAAAAATATATAATAATCATAATCAAAATTAATATCAGCACTCAAATCAAAATTAATGTCAGCACTCAAATCAAAATTAATATCAGCACTCAAATCAAAATTAATATCAGCACTCAAATCAAAATTAATATCAGCACTCAAATCAAAATTAATATCAGCACTCAAATCAAAATTAATATCAGCACTCAAATCAAAATTAATATCAGCACTCAAATCAAAAACAATCTTAAAATTAAATAAAAATCTAAAATTAAATAAAGAATTATGAAACATAATAAAATTTTTACTAAAACAAACAAAAAAAAATTTTAGACCGTATAGCTATTGTGACTTTGTGGAAAAAACTGATCAGCGGTTAGCGTGCATGTGTCTGAATTGACCTACCCAATACCATTTTAGCCGGGCAGTTTTTTTGCTACGGTGTCTGATGACGATTCAAACATTTCAAAGCCTGCATAACAGAATATCCCCAAAAACCTAGGATTACTCGTCCCCAGACAAATAAATTCGAACATAGTTAGTGAGAACATTGAGTGTTGCGCAAACTCGCGCCATAATTTAGTCGTTCTGTTTAGTTTACAACACGTTTTTTGTTCACAGTTTTAATGGAAAACGCGAGCTAATGGGATTTCTGACTCACTCGTATATTTTCTTAAAGTTATATTATGTTCTTTGTTTTTTATTTTTATGAATGTTGTCGCGTGACACTTAGGTTTTGCGTTGAGAGACTAATCCAAGCTACGCTACATGTATTTTTTTCAAACACATACTTACCGTTATTTTTGTACAGGTAATAGTAACTATTTTTTGTTAGGTAATACTTTGTCATCAGTATATTTGCTTATTTTCATTCAAATAATGCATTCAAAGTCAAAGTCAAAAAGTCATACTCGTAGGTGCATACTTATATCTCTGCGAACAGACATAATTATGATTGAAACCCAAAAGTTATAATATCAAACGTTTTTATAAGTACCTCCTAAAAATTGGTTCTAATAACAAAATTAAATATCAACAGTTTTTGTAAATCTCTACAAACCATACTCTCGGGTTATCCTTATTTAAAACAACTAAAAAACAACGCTTTATCAAATAATTTCAGCAATAAAACCCACAGGCGAACAATCGCGAACAAATTATTAGAAACTCCATTTATTTTCGCAGAATTTCAGTTGAAACGACCCTCATATATTTTAGAAAATATCAAAAGCACGCATTTATTTTGATAGACCAACGTAAAAGTTAGAGAAACCGGTCAAGTACGGGTCTGACCACGCGTTAAAGGGTTTCGTAGCCGGAAAGGCGTGTTTTTAAAAGCATTTTGTAAGGAATTTATTGAAAAACAATTTATTATTGCTTATTTACGAAGCACATATGTATGTCAGTGCATGTCTTCAGAAGGACATCAATGATTATGGTACGTGCCATATAAATGTGCAGTAACGGTAATTGACCTACATACGTTTATTTACTTTCTTAATATCAAAAACAGAAATAAAGACACATATCTGTCCTGGATCGATTTCAATTGTGATCCTTTACGTTCTTTAATAATGTAAAACTGTATCTACGAAGGGATTTTAGGGAGAGGTCAATGTTATTTATTGTAAGTTTATCTGGCGCCTGCCATAAGCGACTGCGAAGGAAGGAGAGTTATGTTTTTTTTCGAGTGTATGTATGTATATGTATTTCTTTGGCACGCCCTATTTTTATGTGAGTGGTGTCAATAGATTTGTCTAAGTAGTCAGAGTAAGAGGGACAAAAAAAAAACAAAATGGCCGATTTTTGGCGCCATATTATGCCTTCAAAAACCTATCGAGTGGGGTATCAAAATAAAAGGCTCGAGGAGACGATTCCAAAAATGTAGGAAATAAAAATAATTACTTAGTCAAAAAACCCGACCGCTAAAAACGACTCAAAATTTCGTAACAAGTCGCTTTTCAAGCAGTCTGATGCAGTTGGTGGCATCAGATCAAAGGCTAAATACGTAGTTCAATCTACGTATTTAGCCTTTCATCGACATACTGCCAAAAGTCTCGCAAGTAAAAATGCTGTGAAACATAAGGTGGATAGGACGAAATTATAATGATGGCGTTTTTGCTTTTTAGCTACGGGACCCTAAAAATGCACGAATTTAGCAAAATGTTACTAAAATAACAATTTGGGGTATTTATTTAAATTATACTCATGACCACTTTCAGAGTGGACATTAAAATGCGTTAAATGCATTCACTTATCGCTTCTATTGTTAACAAAGATACAAAGCCATTAAAGGCCGCTTGCTGTACTGAGTAGCTGCTTCAGGCTGCTTTTCCACCAGAGATCTGCTATGCAACGTTGCTATGGATGCGTTTGATATCCACCAATCATATTCATCCGTCCACTTAGCGTAGCACTGGTGGAAACTGATTTAACTAAGCTACGGTTTTTATATAGAAGGATGCGTGCTATGAATGCAAGCTATGGGTGCGAGCTAAAATTATATTTAAATAAAATAAATAAAATCCGGCTAAGTGCGAGTACACGAAGGATTCCATACTATTAACCTTAATTTTTATTATTTGTTGTTGTGGAGATGTATGCGTGTATGTTGTGTAGCAAGCGGCTAGGAAGGCGGCGGTGAATATGAAACAGCAAGAAGAACGATAGATGGTATTTAATGAGGATAGATGATTATTACAGACTTTAGAACGAAGAAGAAACGATACAGAGTGATAGGGTAGAACTGAAGCTAAGTTATATAAGGCAAAGTGATTTTACGAGCGAATATATAAGCGCGGGTGGCTAAGACAAGGTAGTACGTGCGTACGTTAGGACGATCTGGTTGCACTGGCGCGGCGTTTTTTTTTTTTTGTCGATGGCCACTCGCAGTTATCAACCCTAGAGGGTTGTCAACTACTAAACCGGACTACTGGCGCGGCGTCGCGCGCGCACTGAATATAACGGGATTTCTTGGTGACCTCCGCTCCTTCACCCCGCGTGGTCCCCCGCTGTACAGGGCCGTACTCAAGGGTCCGGACTTGGGATTATGTGGATGCCACAGTACTCCCCTGCCGAGATCGTGACTACGATCGATAGTAGTCGGGAAACTTTACAGTCCTCCCGCTCTTGGTCTTCTTACTGGTGTTTGAAGATAGGCCGTCGGGGACTGGAACTGGAGCTGTAGCGGCGGGAGGTGTCACCCTAGTCGTGGTTGCAGGTGTCGGCGCTGGCGTTGACATCGTTACCGGTGTTGGTGTCGGCATTTGAGTTGTTGGTGGTAGTGTGACGTTGTCGTTCGCTGTGTACGCCGGTTTCAGTCTGTCTATGGTAACGGTTTGTACCTTACTCTGTACCATTATGTCGAATGTTTTGGAGCCTCGGCGCACGACTTTGTACGGGCCGGCGTATGGTGCTTGGAGTGGACGTCGGACTGGCCCTTGGCGTAGGTAGACGTGCGTCGCGGTACATAAATCTCTCGGTATGTAGAAAGGACGACTTGAGTGCCACGAAGTCGGTGTTGGTGCTAGTCTGCTCATGCGACTGCGTACGCGATCGGCGAAGTCAGTGACGTCAACTTCCTCCTCTCTAACGCCGTGTTGAAAAACTGCCCAGGCAAGCGTAGATGCTCACCATAGACAAGCTCCGTCGCTGATGATTGGATATCGTCTTTCCATGCGCTGCGAATCCCCAGTAGCACCATCGGGAGAGTTTCAGTCCACTGTGATGACGCGTGGCAGGTGATGGCGGCCTTGAGCTGCCGATGTAGACGTTCCACCAAACCGTTGGCGGCAGGATGGTAAGCAGTCGTCGTAAGGTGGTCGGCACCGATCAGCGCCGCGATGGACTTGAAGAGACGCGACTCGAATTGGCGGCCGCGATCGGTGGTGATTCGTGCGGGGCAGCCGAACCGTGCGACCCAGCCAGAGATGAAGGCTGACGCGCAGGTGTCGGCCGTGATGTCGGCGAGGGGGTACGCCTCAGGCCAACGTGTGAAACGGTCGACTATCGTGAGGCAGTACCTGTGGGAAGCAGACAACGGTAAGGGACCAATAATATCCATATTAATGTGTTGAAACCGAGCTGAAGGTGCTTTGAACTCTGTAAACGGTGCGGGTTGTGATTTTACACCGTTGACATTGGTGACATTCCTTCGCCCATTGTCGACAGTCACGCCTTATGCCCGGCCAAACAAATCTAGAAGTTACTAATTGTACTGTAGCTTTAACGCCGGGATGACTGAGGTTATGAAGTGATTCAAAAACTTGTCGTCGAAAGGCACTTGTAACGTATGGTCGTGGATTAGGTGTAGAAGTGTCGCAGTATACTTGCGTTATGGCATCAGGTAGGGAAACCTTATGCAGCTGTAGACTGGATCCGTTCACGAGTAGCGCTTGTAGCTCTGCGTCTGTCTCCTGGGCTCGGGCTAGGCTGTGGTAATCTAGGGGCGTAGCTATTTCTTCGATGCGGGAAAGAGTGTCAGCTACTACGTTGTCTTTACCTGCGACAAACCTAATGTCAGTTGAAAATTGTGTGATGAAATCCAAGTATCTGAACTGTCGCGGTGAACATTTGTCCCTTCGTGTGGTGAAAGCAAACGTAAGTGGTTTGTGATCTGTCAGTATGATGAATGGTCTCGCTTCCACCATGTAACGGAAGTATCGTATGGCTTCGTATATCGCCAGCAGCTCGCGGTCGTATGGACTATACTTTCTTTGTGATTGGCTGAGTTTTCTTGAGAAAAATGCCATTGGTTGCCATTCATTACCTATTCGCTGCTGTAGGACAGCACCGATGGCTACGTCTGAAGCGTCGGTCTGTATAGCCAGTTCAGCACTGGGATCAGGATGCACCAGCAGAGTAGCCTCAGAAATACTTGACTTACAGTTTTTGAAGGCCTCCAGCTGTTCAGTCGTGAGTTGGATCGGCTTTGAACCTTTGCTTTGTCCGGCCAGCATAGCGTTTAGAGGCGCCTGCTTCGCTGCTGCGTCTGGAATAAACCTTCGATAGAAGTTTAAGGTTCCTAAGAACCTTCTAAGCTCCTTTGTGTTTTTAGGTGTCGGGAAGTCGAGAATTGCCTGTGTTTTTGATTCTAAAGGACTAATTCCTTCTGCAGAGACGCTGAATCCTAAGAATTTTACCGTGTTTTGTCCGAAACAGCATTTTGACGTATTTATTATGACGCCGTAATCCTTCAGGCGTCCGAACAGTATGCGAAGGTGCTCCAGGTGCTGTTCCTCATCAGTAGAATAAACGAGGATGTCGTCAAGAAATCCATAAGCAAAATCTATGCCACTTAACACTTCGTCCATAAACCGTTGGAACGTTTGTCCCGCATTCCTTAGACCGAAGGTCATATATGGGAATTCAAACATCCCGAACGGCGTTGTGATGGCTGTCTTCGGTATATCGTCTTCGAAAACGGGCAGTTGATTATATGCTCTGACTAAGTCTATAGTAGAGAAGATGTTTTTACCTGTAAGGTCGTTTGTGAAGTCGTGGATGTGTCGTACGGGATAACGATCCGGAATTGTTCGGGCGTTCAAGGCTCTGTAATCCCCGCAGGGTCTCCATCCGTCGGTTTTTTCCTAGCTAAATGAAGAGGAGACGACCAGGCGCTCTCTGACCTACGCGCGGTGCCATTTAGCAGCATTTCGTCAAATTCATGTTTAGCTATTTTCAGTCGTTCAGGATCCAAACGGCGCGGGCGACTAGAAATAGGGGGCCCTGGAGTTGTACGGATATGATGGACGGTGTTGTGTTTAAGCGTTCGTGGCTTACCAGCTGGCCGGGTGATGTCTGGAAATTCTCGTAGCAGCTTGTCGTAGACGGTATCGTCTGCTGTAGTACGGATGGATGAAATATCGGATGCAACCCTAGGCTGCGGCGCGTTGATGCCGAGCATGGTGATCCCATCAATGAGGCGTTGCTGTCTGCAATCCACTAGTAGATGGTAAAAACTTAAAAAATCTACCCCAATTATTGGCTTCGTGACATCAGCCACGGTAAACCTCCAGCTGAATGCTCGTCGTAGTCCTAAGTCCAAGTTCAGTTGTATGTAACCATATGTGGGTATAAGTGTTCCATTTGCGGCAAATAGTTGGTACTTTGTTTTTGTTCGAGGCTGCCGTACGGCTGAATTTGGAAATACGCATAGGTCTGAACCTGTGTCGATGAGGAATTGTGCCTTTGTTTTCCGGTCAGTAATGAACAAGCGGCCTGAAGATATGGGACAGTCAGCTACCGCTATTAATGACTGCCGTCGGCGTTTCCCGCCGTTTTGTAATTGCACGGCTGCCGGCAGTTCCTTGCCCTACCGCCATAATTGAAATGATACCAGCAATGCGGATGATCAGCGGGGCGTTCTCGTGACCTTGACCTATGTCTTGAGGTCGAGCGGCTACGGGCCTTCCGTCCGTTGTTGCGGGATCGATTATTATTATTTGAAAAGCCTTGTACCTGCTTTGCCAGTTCGTCGACCCGCTTCACCAACATCTCGATGGCTGACACAGTACCTGGGGCCTCGCTTGCTGCACATGCTGCTTGCTGCGTCGGTGTCGAAATGTCGTTTATCTTGTCTGCCAACTCGGCCACGGTTTGGAGTGCGCTGTCGGTCTGCGAAGCAATAATCGTTTGAATGTGGGTAGGTAACCTATTTGCCCAGATTTGCCTGATTAGGTGTTCAGGGACCGTCGGTTCCGCTAAATTCTGAAGATGCCTCATGAACTGGGATGGCTTCCTATCCCCCCGTTCTTCGTGGGTCAATAATTGTTGTAGTTTCCGCTCTTGTGAAGCGGACAACCGCTTGATAAGTTCCGCTTTTAATTTTTCGTAACGGCCGCTGTCCGGTGGGTTTAAAATTATATCTTTCACCTCTGCCGCGTATTGCGGCTCTAATTGACCAACCACGTAGTGATATTTGGTCAGATCGGAAGTAATATTGGAAATTATAAACTACTCAAACTACTACTAACTACTAACCAAACGGCCGGTTCCTGGGGCCAAAATGGCGGTACCCGCACACCGACACGACAAAAACCGGAATTTTCTAGTTGATCTTCACCGGGCTTCGCCATTATTTCTTCGTCGGAGTCACCACTGTGGAGATGTATGCGTGTATGTTGTGTAGCAAGCGGCTAGGAAGGCGGCGGTGAATATGAAACAGCAAGAAGAACGATAAATGGTATTTAATGAGGATAGATGATTATTACAGACTTTAGAACGAAGAAGAAACGATACAGAGTGATAGGGTAGAACTGAAGCTAAGTTATATAAGGCAAAGTGATTTTACGAGCGAATATATAAGCGCGGGTGGCTAAGACAAGGTAGTACGTGCGTACGTTAGGACGATCTGGTTGCACTGGCGCGGCGTCGCGCGCGCACTGAATATAATAATAGGGATTTCTTGAAATATTAGAATAGGGATTTCTTGGTGACCTCCGCTCCTTCACCCCGCGTGGTCCCCCGCTGTACAGGGCCGTACTCAAGGGTCCGGACTTGGGATTATGTGGATGCCACATTGTTATAGCGGTAATAGAAATACACAATCTGTGAAAATTTCAACTCTCTACCTATTACGATTCTTGAGATACAGTCCGCTGAAAGACAGACGAACGGACAGACAGCAGAGGCTTAGTAATAGGGTTCCGTTGGTTACCCGTCGGGTGCGGAACCCTAAAAATGATATTTGACATATTTTTGTGTGGTTAATATTATGATTCTAATCATCATCATCATCATCTGCCTAGCCTTTTCCCAATTTTTATTGGGGTCGGCTTCCAGTCAAACCGGACTTAGCTGAATACCAGTATTTTACGAGGAGCGGCTGCCTACCAGACCTCCACAACCCATTAAATGGGTAACACGGTATTTCTTGGCAAGACTAGAGTCAGATTTACTGGCTTCTGACAATCCGTAACGACTGCCAAAGATCTACAAATGACAGCCGGGACTAACAGCTTAACGTGCTTTCCGAGGCACGGAGGAAACTCGGTATGTTAAGATGGTCACACATCCACAGACCAACCTTGGCAAGCGTTGCTTAACCTTGAAGATCGACCTGTGCAGCTGTTGTTCTTTAGCCACGAGCTCCTCAATATTGTGATTCTAATATGACTGCTAAAGTGGACTTTTTAGATCCCCTGGTAGAAAAGCAGCCTTACCCGCGGTGTTTGGAACGAAAAATATCTGACAAATTGTCGGACGCGCTAACTTTTATTATGAATTCATTCGTACAGTGTACAGTTGATAATAAATTGACAATGATCGCCTGACTGGCCCAGAAAAAAGGTAACGTTTTTCAAGAGTATGTATCTAAGTTTGTAAGGAACGTATAAAATCCCAGCAGGTCTTCCCATGTGTTAGGTTTTATGAAAATCCGTTCAACGTTTTGGACGTGAAAGTATGGAGGAATGCGGAATAGAGAGTGAAGTGCCGCAAACCTCCATTGAAAAGGGAGGATCTTCCAACCGGACTGTTGTTGTGTTCGGTGTGTCAGCGGCAACTGTCCGATAGTTGATATTCGGGGCTTATGTATATGTTTAAATCGCACGGTAAACTCTGATTGCGTGATGCAGGATTTCGACGTAGTAGTTTGCTGCTAGTAGGTTTGATGGCGTTGCGGTTCTGTTTTGGCGTTTGCTCCGTTCGGATTTATGAAAATACGCAAAGTCTGAATTGGACAGCCAGTAGAGTAGAGTAGGGCCACCGTTTTCGGCACTTTGACTCTCTTTCGGTCCGTTGTGCGTAGGTGTCTTGGCTAAGTTAGCCAGTCTAGCTCCACCCAAAAGCACAAAAGTTTCCTGGGAGCCTTGCAGGCTTCGCGGAGCGATCTCACCGTTCCGAGAATTCGTCCACGTTGGATAGCCACAGCTTCGCATACCAGGATGATGTGGGCGGCTGAATTTTTGGCGTCAATTGGTTGGATTGTTATTATACCTATTCGTACTTTGGCTCATTATAAAGTGCGTTTATTTCGTGGTCGAGAGCGCGACTGCCTAGCTTGAAGTCCTGGATTCGATTCTCTGGTCATGTATTATGATCTGAACGGATTGATATAAAGTTTTTTTTTTTATATATGCTCTTCAGATTGGTCACCGACCACCGTCACCGAAAAGTGGTGGGGCGGATTATTTTTTAGGGTTTCGAATATCTGTAAGAAACGGAAAACCAGGTGTATGTCTGTCTATCTGTACATCTGTCGTGTGACATATAAAATAAAAGGGCTTACTGTATGGGTTTGAATTCCGGCTTGATTGGAAGCCGACCCCAATATAGTTGGGAAAAGGCTAGGCAGATGATGACTGGGTTTGAATTGTATTTTTTTCATAATTTTAAAATACACAGTTTTGAAGTTATTCAAGAATTTAGATAAAAAATTATCATTACTTGTTTTCGAAGCAATTGAGGCTAAAATTTTGAAAAAAAAATGCATATTATGCATATGCAGTTTCTACAGATTACAGGAAATTTTGAAAAAAAAAAATGCATATTATGCATATGCAGTTTCTATAGATTACAGGAAAACCTGTAAGAAGTCTATAGTGTTAAAATATTATGTTACAAAAATGGTTCGGAACCCTATGCACGCGAGTCCAACTCGCACTTGGCATTCGCATTTTTTATTTTTTGGGTTTCTTTTAACATTTCTATACCTAATATTTTCTTTTCAAGTTTACTGACAACATACCTAATATTCTGCTACAATTCAGGTTCCATTCAGTCGCAGCCACATAAGGAAGTAAGGAACATGATCCCACTATTTATATTTTCGAAAGGACCGTACTGATATATGGCATCAATTTCTCACAGCTGTATAGTTAACCAACACAAAAAAAAATGCAAAAGAACCATTCTGTAAACGCAGCTATATATTATTTCAGGGTAAATACTATGTTTGCCCATACGCGGTGTCCACTCGCCCTGCGGTACAATTAAGGGATCGATGATTTGAAGAAGGTGACGGGAGGGTTGGCGCATTTCAGGGCTTACGTTCAGCAGTCAACAGCAATTTGCTGATTTGATGATGATGATGACATTTCAGGGACGGACCGTGGTCCTGATGAACTCTTTCACACATGTCCTTGTCATGGCCCCGATCAGTATCTCGTCCACACACGTCAGTACATAGAATAGAATAAAATGTATTTAGCACATACATGAAATACGCACGGTACATAGAAATAACAAAAAAAGGGTATAAGTACCAGAAACTAGTCTGAGTCTCACGGTTGCACTAAAAAAAAAATACTCGCACTGATATTTTTAGGGTACCGTACCCAAACGGTTACCAACGAAACCCTATTACTAAGCCTGCGCTGTCCGTCCGTCCATTCGTCTGTTTGTCAGCGGGAGCTTTCAACTGTCTACCTATCAAGAACCGTGATAGGTAGACAGTTGAAATTTCGAGTGTGTATTCCAATTGCCGCTTAAACAACTAATAATAAAAATTAAATGAAATTAAAAATTGAAGGATTCCGTGCCAAAAAAACCGAAAAATACACAAGAAACGTGTTTTGTGTGACCGATTTTTTTTGAGACATATGTGAAAAGGATAAAACTATTTTGATTAAAATGAACCTTCTAATTATTTTTCTGCTCCTACTAAGAAGTAGCACACGAGCAGTATTAATGTTACGCTTTCTTGTGTATACTTTTATACCTATTTGTAGAAATACGACAGCTATTTTGGTGCTAATAATTGTTCGTCTTGATTTAGAAGTTCTCTACATCTAGTTTTTTTAGGGTTAAAAACGGAACCCTGGGGATGGGATCACTTTGTTGTCCGTCCGTCTGTCTGTCAAGACCTTTTATCTTGGGAACGCGTGAAGGTATAGACTTGGAATTTCAACCACATACTCAGGTCTCCGGTCAGAAGAAAAAGATAAGGGCGTTTACGCCACAAACAAAACGAATATCACGACACTCTCAAGGGAATCAAAATTCATAGGGTATTTCCCGTTGACCTAGAACTATGAAATTTGGCAAGTAATACCGTCTTATACTACAGGTTTAGTCTATAAAATAAATATTTTAATTAAATCATGAAAAATAAAGCCTTTATTTAAAGTACGTAATCAATCATCAAGCGTAAAAAACTACTGATTGGTTTCGAAATCTAGGTATTTAAATAAAATAAGTGTTACCCCGAAAATCGACCCACAAAATCAAAAGATATTGGATTTTTAAGTTTAAAAAGAAACTTTCTAATGTATTCTGATCAGTCAGAGCACCATCTATTGAGAAAAAATAAAATGCACGAAAGCATCAAAATAACACCATAACAAAATCTTGAGTTATTTGTTAAATTTTTAATACGTACCAAAATAATAGTGAAGGTACGAGTATAATGAATAAAATGAAAACGTTTCTAGTCGTTATTCGTTAGTTCGTGTTCGTAATACGTTAATAATCGCAACATACGTTATTTTAACGTCTTACGCTGCCAAATACCTCGTCAGTTTACGATGACGCGTTTTTCTGAATCGCGGCGTTATTATTTTCTATTAGAGAACCACTCTCACACGATTTTAAACAGCGCAGTGTTGTTGTTCGTTAGGGGTATAGATCGGTTTCTAAAACGTCTTGAAAAGTATCTGCTATGGTCCAAATTCGTTAAATCTCTGATTTGTTCTGGTTCGTTAATCGTGCATTAAGCATTTGTCGTAGAACTGTCTTGAACTTACTTGGTACTTGCGCAGTACTGGACGGTTTGACTTGCGGATCAGGACTGTAGGGTTCCATACCAAAGGTGCTGACAGGACTCTACTATATTAAGCCTCCGCGATAGATACTTAGCTCGGAAAAGCTCGGCAAAACTGCGAGATTTAATTCCTGAACTATTTATAATAAGCACCTACAAATATGTACGGAACCCTCGGTGCGCCAGTCCGATTCGCTCTTGACCGGTTTTATTTTAATCCGTAACATTAAAAAACAACTTGAACTCGAAAGAGAGGCTGGATAGCAACTGCTCATCATTTAAATGAGATTTGAATGAAATCAATCTCTTTCAGGTGGGTACAGACCGGTGATTCAGACCGTAATGTAACCATTCGCAGAGAGCATGCCACTGCTGGACATAGGCCTTCCCTAAGTGTCATCACAACATCCGGTCCTATGCATCCATCGGCTCCCGCAACCCTCACCTGGTCGGTCCCTCATCGGTCTACCTTGTGCTACGTTACGCCGCGTCCTAAAATCCGCGTAACATGCTCGTTTCGAACTCTTTTCTCACTTGTGCTCCAGATTCGCAAAACAGTCACTTTAACTTGTCTTGGCATTTCGACTGATATGCGAAACACTCAAAGGAGTTTGCCAAAAACCGACACCGGACATAACACTTGACACTTGCGTGTTTGTGCTCGTTTCCACGTACTGACTGCGCGAATGCTCGCTTTGAAACATGTTATATTACGCTCCGTAACTCTGGTCAGTACACAGATTTATATTACTCTAGTGTATCGAATGCTACACCACTCTAGGCATGATATTTTGGGGTCGATCCCCCGGTCAGCCGAAGTGTTACCGGGTTTTGTGACTTCTCAATAGCAACACAGTGTTTATATTTATTTATTTATTTATTAAAACTCTATGCATAGTGAAACACTGTACAAAGGCGGACTTAATGCCGTATATTTTGTGCTCGGTTGATGGCAATTCCCTCGTAAGGGTGCAGTATCGTAGGTGATCTTCTGCCTAACCGTTCGGGGAAAATAGGTGTGATATTATAATATGTAAATTATTTGTTAGAAAGAATCACCGCGGCCCTGGAATGCAAAGGGCATTAGTAGGAACACGGGCAAAGGGCATTAGTAGGAACACGGGCAAAGGGCATTAGTAGGAACACGGGCAAAGGGCATTAGTAGGAACACGGGCAAAGGGCATTAGTAGGAACACGGGCAAAGGGCATTAGTAGGAACACGGGCAAAGGGCATTAGTAGGAACACGGGCAAAGGGCATTAGTAGGAACACGGGCAAAGGGCATTAGTAGGAACACGGGCAAAGGGCATTAGTAGGAACACGGGCAAAGGGCATTAGCAGGAACACGGGCAAAGGGCATTAGTAGGAACACGGGCAAAGGGCATTAGTAGGAACACGGGCAAAGGGCATTAGTAGGAACACGGGCAAAGGGCATTAGTAGGAACACGGGCAAAGGGCATTAGTAGGAATACGGATACAATTTTGTTAGTAAGAGTCTGACACTCCCTTTCACTCTGCCCAAAGCGAAAGGTGTGATTTGATGATTTCCCATCCTTCCCCGCATTGCGTTGTGATCGTAAGGACGTTGAAATTCAGTGGCGTAATTTCAGTAGGTGCATCACGCATCTACGCTTATCTGTATAAATGCTACCAAACCATTCGATTCGAAACAAAAATATTGCAGCAATATGTTATGTCTACTGAGAATTTCTAAGGAACAAATGAAATGACATTTGTATTGCAGTTTGCTCATATTTTTCAATGCTGTACAACTCCATTCGGAACTTTCGAGAAATTATTACTCCTGTGTAGTTTCAAATGTTTGTATGTAGCTTGTACAGGTTGAAACTGCACTTACAGAAAGAAAAGTTGGTGGAAGTTTTTATATTTATCGTTATTAGGATTGGGACAGTAGATAAGATAGCTTTTTAGGGTTCCGCTTTAAATAGCCTGAAAACCGGAAAACTAAGAACTTTTTAGCCTCACTGTTCGTACTCGTACTATCCATCCGCAACCAGATTTTTGCCTGTCGGTTATATACCGGTTGCATTTTGGGGAATGTGCGACGGAATTGCATAATTTAATTCCGCCAAGCCCGTTCCATCATCGGACCACAAGACGAACGGCGATGCGCCACCGGTACACGGTGGATATTACACCCTTACGCACAAAACGTTTTGGTAACATATTCATAATGCGTACAGCTAAGGAGTGGAATTCCCTGCCAGAGTCTGTGTTTCCTGATAGCTACAACCTGGGAGTCTTTAAGTCAAGAGTGAATAGGTTACTTCTAGGCAAGCGTGCTCCATCTTCGACCACATCATCGCTTACCATCAGGTGAGTTTTTTTTTTTTACTATAGTAAAAAAAAAAAACTTCTTTGTCCTCGCCTTGCCCCGTTACTCGGGGTCGACTTTTCTGATCATTCGGTGCCATCTATCTTTCTGGTAGTCATCTTGGTCTGTTAGGCCAATAGGGAATGTCCATAGGGATATCCCTATGGACATTCGTCAGCCATGTGGTTTGGGGTCAACCTCTCCCTCTCTTTCTTTCAGTCATGGAAAGGCATTTTCGCACGACGTGGTTTCTGGTATTTGCATTACATGACCGTACCATCTGAGCCTGGCTTCTGATTTTTTTTTTAATCCGGATTTTTGCAACTGTTATAAAATTTATTTTATAAAAAACAAGGCTCTGACAGAAACTGGCTCAATCAAATTTCTTGGGATAATGGTAGATAAATTTTGCTCTTGCAAGAATTATGTAAATTATGTTTTTGGTAAATTGAATAGTTTGATTTACCCTCTAAGCCGTTTATGCTGTGAAATATCTAGAAACGCTGCAATTACCACGTATCACGGCTATATTTCACACACATATAGTGTGGTCATATTACGGTATGACATCATTCTTTGGGGTCGCTATGTTGAAATTGATCAAGCATTCATAATGCAAATCGGGTTAAAACAAATAGAATCTTGTCGCCCTTTCTTTAGAAAATATAAAATATTGACTTTACCATGCATCTACCGGACGCCGCGGTCGCACCATAGACAATCTGTCGAACTTTTGATGGTGGAACTGTGTTCTGTTTGTCTGTGGTGTGAACAAAGACTTGTGCCCGGTCCTGACATAGTCCTCTAATGACATTAGGTTATTTAGTTTTTAGTTAAGTTTTTATTTCTTCCCTAATTATTTTGTGTTTTGTGCGTCGCTTTTGGGGAAATAAACGTCTTTTCTTTCTTTCTTTTTCTTTTCTACATTTTGGAATCATGTATATTTGTTTACAAACATAAGGGACTTTTTGAGAATGCGAAAAGTTATTATGCCCCTCGATCACATAATATTAACAAGTTGCATCGACCAAAAACAAATCTCACGCTAACATCCAACAACAGCTATGTTATGTGCATCAAATCTGTACTAATATATAAAGCTGAAGAGTTTGTTTGTTTGCTTGAACGCGCTAATCTCAGGCACTACCGGTCCGATTTAAATTTTTTCGTTGCTAGATAACCCATTTATCGAGGAAGGCTATAGGTTATATAGCATCACGCTAAGACCAATAGCAGCGGAGCAGTAATAAAAATTATGCCGCAGATGCGGGGGTCAACTAGTTATACAATAAAATTCCGAGTACCATTAAAACATTACCATTTTTTAAATTTAAGCGTAGTTTGACAAATCTCCTTATTGATATATGCTTTTACAGTGTACTGGAGTTTTTAGTTTGTAAGTTGTAAAACTGTAGAGAAAAATAATGATATTGTAAATTTAATGTTCCAATTTCAATTTCGCGATGTAATTTATTTGTAATTTAATAATAATTTATTTTAATTAATTATAATTTACTTTGATTTGATTTGATTTTTTTTTTTTTTTTTTACTTTGACTAATGTAATATACAACCACTATGACTAATTTGCACGCCGAAACTAAAGGCAGAATAAGAGATCTGTAATAAATTAATAAAAGAACTTTCTGTAACTTATTTAAGCAAATAAAAGAATTTTTATTTGTATTTGTATAAGGTCTCTCAATGGTACAGAATTTGAAGTATTATTAGAGCCCAATTCGCCTTTGGTTGGGTTTTATAAGCAAATAAATATTTCGTTGAATCTGAAACTGGCTTTTCCGGAAGAGAAAAGCCCTAGGAAAACCGATGAGGGTTGAATGAAATGATTTATTTTTTCTTCCGTCCTCATTCGACCTCCACTATCAAACTGCCACGATTAATCATTTTAAGACAATTCGTTGGAGATGAACTCTTTATTTCCCATGTTATCAGAATTAATATTATACGAGTAGGTACGAAGACTACGCAAAATATTCCCAAATATTATACTCAGCATCCACAAGAATGGTTTGCTCAAAATCGTTTTCAACCGTCAGAAGCCGTAAGTCCCTATTGGGCTAAGTGAAAATAAACCCAAGACGCCTACAAATAACGTTTACATAGTGCGAGCGTCGTCTTGTCCCGAAAGGGACTTACGGATAATGAGTGGATATCATATTACAGGTATGCTTCGCAAACTAAATGTTTCAAAAAAATTAAAGAATACTTTGATGAAAGATCTAATCTAAGGGAATATGGTAAAATGCGAATCTCTTCATGTCCCGTGGTTTACCAGTACTCAACTGAGTAGATGTCAAATAGTGATCTCATGTTGATTGCGTTCCGGACACTTTCCTAGTAGAAGTTTTGCATTCCTGATGGGAAAAGTTGACTCACATAATTGTGCCATTTGTGGGAAAATTGACGACGTGCAACACTTTTTAATGGAATGTCTGCGCAATGCAAGCAAAAGAGAACAATTAGCAAGCCAATTGAATGTAAATTATGTCGATGTTGGTGTCTTTCATATTATTCTAGCTTTACCAAGATCGGATGCAGCTAGAATGCTATATACCTTTAAGTTTAATTAAAGTGTTAATTGTAATTTATAATTAGAATAAGTCATTAGTATAAGGTACGATGGGATTGTCATCGCCATTTTTATGTACAAAAATCCCTTAAAATCAATAAAGATTTTAAAAAAACCTGCTTGGTGATATAGAAATACATATATGGTACACCATGTTTGTTACACCATGTTATAAAGAAAGAAAGAATAGTGAGCTGACGAGTTTGTTTGAACGCGCTAATCTAAGGAACTGCGGGTTCGATATGAAATATTATTTTAGAAAATTGACATATTATTTTAGTGTTAGATAGTCCATTAATCGAGGAAAGCTATAGACTATTTATTTACAATATCACGTTACGAACAATAGGAGCGGAGCATCATTGAAACATGTGGCCACGTTACCAGCAATAGCGCTCACGAAAACTAGACCGAGTCAGTCCTGTTTCCACTTTAGGGTTGCCTTACCAAATTGGGTTACTAGGCGATCGGTAACTATGTCGGTACTTTCAACACAGATTTAGTTGCTAACACTAGGACATTATGTATAAACTTAACATTAGTTTAGCCGTACTCAACCTTTTTATTCTCTGGGCCGCATTGCGCTTCTACTATTGTCAAGAGGGGCCGCAATAACCTACAGTAAAATAAAATTCTACACATTTGAATAGTATCTACATGAATGGGACTTAACTGCCTCCGTGGTCGAATGGTTTAGGCGTTTGCCTTGTGACCCGGTGGTCGTGGGTTCGATTCCCACGGGAAGCATACTTTGTAAAGTTGTTTCCAGTTTGGCTAGGACATTGCAGGCTTGAATCACCTGATTGTCTGATAAAAAGATGATTCCGTGCTTCGGAAGGCACGTATAAGCCGGTGGTCCCGGCCGCCAAATGGTGGTCGTCAAATAAACCATGTCAGAGGCCTTGAGGCGGTTTAGAAACTCTGACACTAGGGTGTGTGGGGTCGTTAGACCTTACTGCCCACACGAGAAGAAGAAGAAGAAGAATGGGCCTTTTGAATTTGTGACAAAAATACCGTTTTCATATGACATGGGAAAACTTTTTCACGTAGATAGTGAGTGAGGAATAGTCTCAGCACATCGTCAAGGAGTGAATCAGTACAGTACAGATCCATAAACATTGATTTAGTGACTAAAATCAAATAAAATTGAAAATATAGCATCAATAATGTGCTAGGGTACAGGGCCATGCGGGGCAGCTTGACGGCCCACATGCGGCCCGCGGGCCGCAGATTGAGCACAGCTGCATTAGTTAACTCTGAGTTAAGCTTTTGGCCTAGAAGTGTTATGTTACACCTATTTATTTTACAAAAGAAATATCATTTATCATCAAAATTTATCTAAACACCACTAAACGAAACCTAAACAAAACAATGATTACGCCCACAGGTACTATGAGTACTTTCGTTTCCCAACTTATTATCAAACTAATTACAATCTATCATCTGCCTAGCCTTTTCCCAACTATATTGGGGTCGGCTTCCAGTCAAACCAGATTCAGCTGAATACCAGTGTTTTACGTGGAGCGGCTGCCTACCAGACCTCCACAACCCATTAACTGGGTAACACGGTACTTCTTGGCAAGACTGGAGTCAGATTTACTGGCTTCTGACAACCCGTAACGACTGCCAAAGATCTACAAATGACAGCCGGGACCAACGGCTTAACGTGCTTTCCGAGGCACGGAGGAAACTCGTTATGCTAAGATGGTCACCCATCCACAGACCAACCTTGGCAAGCGTTGCTTAACCTTAAAGATCGATCCGTGCGGCTGATTACAATCTATCTCTCACTTAATTACAGATGAATAGTTGCAGACTCCAGCCATGAATCTCAGTCTAGACAATATCTCTTGAAGATCGCATATTTTATGGGCGGACTCAACGGGTCGATGGTCAATAAACGCATTATGTTCGGCTATAAATCTCGTGGTTATTATGGCTGTTTTATGGAAAACTTGTCTTTGGTATCCTTGGCTATCTTCAGGAAGTACTTCTTGGTTTCGTTAAAAAGTTGTGTGAAATAATTTTGACCAGCACCCGTATTGTGTGACGAATAAAATCGCAATGTTCATTACAATCGAATGTAATGTAATGTAAATCAATTGTCTGCTCGACAATGTAAAACACGCAATGGATACTGTTCCAATAACAAAATTAAAACATATGCGGCTGATTACATTCATTTTTGTATTACGCAATTATTTAGGCCATCGATCCCCATTAGACTTCAAAGCAAGAGTGAATGCATCTTCTTTGTTGGCTCCATCGAAGACCTCTTGAATTCTAGGCCAGCTCAAAATTAAGGGCAGGTTCATCAGGAAAGATGACTTTTTCCAGGCAACAGAGGTTTTTGAAGTTTCTACAAACAGTTCAAGCAAGATTTGTGATCGTAAACCGCAATTGATGATGCTATTCGACTAGGTACAGTGTATTGTTAAATTCCCGTTGCCTATAAGCCATTGGGTATTTTCTTACCTACATGTTAATATTTTATTATTGCTTATTTCCTAAAAAAGAGGTTTCCATAATCACTTTGATTTGTCTTTTCATGAAGTTCCACAATCAAACTTCACGGGTACAAGGTCAAGCAAAATAATAAAATTAAATAACAACCCCCCAACTCACACTCCATAAATAATTCCTTCACTAAGCACACCATTAATATACATTTTCGTCACATTTCCGACCTTCTGCAGTAACTTACCGATGTATACTGCGGCCGTCAAACGTAAAACATGAGACTAACATGGTACGTTACTTTACCTTAGGGAGAGCAGCGTTGGTTACAAATTGAATGTAACCAATCCTAAGTTTACGAGGTACCGTCCCTCCAGTGTTTTAAAAGTAAACTATGTTTGATGGCTTACTTGAGGTTTCGTTGTAGCGTTAGTGGTGTTGCAAAGTTTAGGGTAGAGGAAAAGAGGTTTTAATTCCCTTAAAGGCGGTTGTAAGGTTTCCAGGTAAATCGTGTTTGGGATTTTGTTTGAGATTTACAAAGAGTTTGTGTCCGAAAATAGAATAGAGTCTTGATGGCGGGAAACAATGCACACAATTGTCGCTTATACGGATTATCTTGTGTTTGAATTAGTTGGAGCAGTGGTTGAGCGATTGGCTGCTGCGCTGCGTGTCGCGGGTTCGGTTCTCGTACGTAACAAATATTTGTATCGTCTACAGATAGTAATTGTTCCGGGTCTGGCTGTTGGTGTATGTGAGTTTATATGTTTGTAAACGTACTCACGATACGGGAGAAATTCCTAATGTTGGGCAGTTTAAAAATATCGGCTAGGTTTGTCAAGCTAGGTTCACATCACAATATTGGAGTGTGAATACACCAATCAAATGAATCTGTGTAGGCGTACGACACATCACAACGAGTTGTTAGCCAATCAACTACACTAAAAGGTGCCACGGCACGACGCAACACAATTATGTGGCCCAAGCTTTATGAAGACTGTGATGATGGTATACATATAACGACGATCTATCGAAAACTGCCGCAGACTGTTTAGGTCACTATTCACAACTTTAGAGGTAAAAATAAAACTCATGAGTCGTCCCATGAAACTGTAGCGGCATCAATGCTGCCACAAGAAAACCTCACGAAGCGAGATCTCTGACCAGTTCTGATCATTTATTATGTAACAGTCCAAATATCAACTATCTATCAGTTGCCCACCAGACACATCAATCGGCTGGTCGGTGGGTCCTCCCTTTTCAATGGAGGATTGCGGAGCTTTACACCCAGTTTCCACCCACCTCTATAAAACTACGTACCTATATAAAAGTTGTCACATTACTTGCAAATTCATCGAAATCAAGTGCCATCAATTTCGCGAAAACCACCTCATATCATAACGACGCGTCATTACCGATAACACCGCAAATACACCATACCTCACGGTAATTATTCGTGCGGAATGTGATCGCACAGTATCACGGTGATACGTGTTATTAAACCGAAACTTGTTACGTTCATATTTCCTGACTAGTGGGCTAGTGCTGGCAACTGTGCGTGTAAAATTATGCGGTAATTTTCACAGCAATGTAATTATGTTGGATTTTAGATCATGAATTGTTAATTTTCTTTTCTGTTGCAGCGGTTTGGAAAATTTTGTTGTTTGTGGAGCTATTTAGCTAAAAACTTTGCTTATACTATATACGCGCTTACTACATAAACGAGGTGAAAAGGATTACAAACTGCCTATGCTGTAAACTACTTCTTCTTCCCAGATAAAAAACCAGGAAGTAGTTACGGGCGTGGTATGCGGCCGCAAAATGCCTCCGAAACTCAAGGGGCAGATATATAAATGCATCATACGGCCTGTCCTACTGTACGGCGGTGAATGTTGGTCTGCACTAAGCAGACACACCCAGGAGCTTCGCGTCACGGAGATGAAGATGCTGAGGTGAATGAGCAGCGTAACGCAATTCGATCGCATGCACAACTTTTTCATCCGAGATAGTTTTGGTGTCCATGACACGGGGGAAAAACTGCAAGAGTGTCGTCTGCGATGGTATGGCCACATCATGCGCCGCTCTATGGACTAATATGGCTGTCCTTGGGGCTAGGTCCCATGGTCGCAATCGCAAGCGCTGGCTGGACGTCGTCAAGTCCGACATGAGAGCCAATGGCCTGACTGAAAAGGACGTTCAAGATCGGGCAAAGTGGAGGAAGCTCAGCAGGAAAGCGGACCCTGGCAATGGCCGGGATTAACGCCAGGTGGAAGAAGAAGAGTGACGGGCGTGGGTTTTGGGGGACTATCTGTATGTAGAGCTTTTACGTCCAAAAGGTGCTGGAATTCAGCCTAATTTGAATAAATGATTTTTGACATCTCAATGTGAAAAAATTGGTGGATTGAACTGTAACTGTCAATCCATCTTGATTAAATGGATTGACAGCTCTCTTTGTGTAAGTTTTGACAGTCATATTTTTACAGATTTAGCTCTATGGATCAGTAGCATTGTACGTTTTTAATACACATAGGTTTTGCAGATTTAACTGCTCCGTTGGTCTCAGGGGCCCAATGCGACTGCCGAGTATGGAGTCCAGTGTTTAATTTCCAGGTCGGACAAAAAGTGTTATTAGGTTTTTCCATTACGAATTTCGCCGTGACAACCCGGAGTTTGGAAGATGGTCTTGTGACATCCCCGTGCCTCGGCAAGCATGTTAAGCCATTTTCCTGCGCTAGATCACTCTCTGGTCGTGTCGAGTTGTCGTCTCATCGGAATATGAGGTTGATGGAAGAGGAAGTGCACCTGTGTTTACTCATAGATTTGGGCACTATAATATCTCCCGAGTCAAAGGCTAGTCTCCATTGAGTAGCCACCATGGCCGAAATCGGTAACGAGATGTCTCTACTGTGATATCTCGATGACAGAACAGAAAAGTCTGGCAAAGAGTCACGAGGAACACAGAACAAGGAGAGCGTGAGTTCGCTCTTGGTAAGCAACTAATCAAGTTATTCGTTATAGTAGCTGGCACGAGTCATGAGCACAGATCATTGACGTATTTAGGGCTTCTCTCCAGGGGGGCCTGGACCCGAGATGCGACGCCCAATACGGTTTTTCCATATTGGGCGTCGCATCTCAGGTAGGGGGCCAGGCCTATTCTAACTTCGTCTGCGTCACATTTTTATAAATGACGGAGCGGAGCGCTCCTATTGGTATCGCCAATAGCCTCCCTCGGTTAATGGGCCATCCAACACTAAAATATAATTTTTCAATTCGAACCATGAGATTAGCGAGTTCAAACAAATAAACAAACAAACTCTTCAGCTTTATAATATTATTGTACAGATTAATGGCAGATAGCATCAACTTTATGTAAAAGTTCACCTAGATTAAGTGAGTACCAACCACGTTCACCTCTCTCCAACAAAAATCTGCAAAACCAACTCCAATTTCATAACTCACGCCTGAAAACCGCCATCTCTTTCACACCTTTAAAAAACCGAAAAAGACAGAAAGAACTTCCACCAAAACTCCTAGTTTCACCAGAAAGCAGTACAGCATTCGTTGGCTGTGGAAATTAAAACGTCAAAACCATTAATATACTTCTCGAGTGCAAAATTGTTTAACTTTTCCCATTAAAAGCTGGGGCTGTGCGTTATATAGCTTATTACTTTAGCTGGGCACATGGGAGCTGGAGCGAGAGGCTTACAGAACGTGATGGTAGGTTTAAGAGGAGAATTTATTTGATAATGCTGTCACAACATGCGAAATTGAGAGCTTGTTTATTTATTTATTTGCTGGCAAAATCGGCTCGAAGCTGAATAATAACAGCCGCACGGGTCGATCTTCAAAGTTAAGTTCTGTTTGCCGAGGTTGGTCTGTGGATGGGTGACCATCTTTACATATCGAGATTCCTCCGTGCCTCGGTAAGCACGTTAAGCCGTTGGTGGCTGTCATTTGGAGATCTTTGGTAGTCGTCGCGGACTGTCAGAAGCCAGAGAATCTGACGCCAGTCTTGCCAACAAGTATCGTGTTACCCAGTTAGTAATTTAAAATACTGGTATTCAGCTAAATTTCATTTGTCTAGGAGCCGATCCCAATATTATATAGTTAGGGAAAGGCTAGGCAGATGATATTGGCAAAATCGGTTATCCAAAGAAGATACGCGAAACGACAAAATAGATACATGGTACAGAAAAATATTTTTTTCCATTAGTTAGATTACAGCACATGCATTGCGTTGAAATTTGCGTGACGTCACGTCTTGGTAACCTTTTACCAACAAGAAACTTTTTGACCAACGGTCGTCATGCATTTAGTTTATATGACGCTTTCAATTGCATTTAAGTCTGAAATGAAACAAAACATTACCTATTAAGTATTAACCAATTTCCTAATATATAAAACTAGTTGACCCATGCAACTTCGTTTGCGTCCCAATTTTCATTACTGCTCCGCTCCTATTGGTTGTAGCGTGATGATATATAGCCTATGGCCTTCCTCGATAAATGGGCTATCTAACATTGAAAGAATTTATCAAATCGGACATTAAGTTCGTGAGATTAGCGCGATCAAGTAAACAAACAAACTCTTCAGCTTTATATATTAGTATAGATATGTCCGTTACTGAGTGAGTGACTGACAAAGAGAGGATTTCCCGAAATGCCTACGGGAACGGGATTTGCGCGTACCAACTCGTGGGCAAAAGCTATTTATGTATGACAAGTATTATAGGATACTAAAATCAGTACATACACAAGACCGATGCAAGAAATCTCTACTATCATACAAAAGGAAGCAGAAAGTTTTGCTGCGACTGCCACTTTTTGCTAACTTTTCGTTAAAGTGTCAAAGTGCGAACTCACCCTAACAGACCGAGTTTAACTCTGGCGGGAATCGACGGAACGCCTTCAGGCATTGTTGCTGATTTGACCCAAATAGAACTTTATTGTGTGTAGAGGCACAATATAGTGAAGGCCAAAAGGTCTATATTATCGTGACGTCGCGTCGCACAGTATTCGATTTTGCCTATTTAGTGGGACAATAAAGATAAAGATAAAGATATATTTATTTGTAAACATGTGTAACATTGTACATATACATGCAAATGTGGATGTAAAAGTAAAAAATCTGTGGGTTTCAACATGTTTTGCCACCATTGGCGTACAAAATTAATTATAACCACTCGAAATACAATACAATTACTTAAGTAAGAGAGGAAAAAGCATAACAAAATTAAAATATGACACAAATAGATTAGAAACTATCATTTAAAAAATCTTTAACACAATAGTAACATTTTTCAGTAAGTAACTTCTTAAGTTCTCTCTTGAATAAAATTGGCTGGTTTATATTTTTAATAACCTCTGGAATTTTATTATATATTAATGGTGCCATACAAAACACGCTTTTATGAAGGAGTGCTGTTTTCGCAGAGTGTGGCTGTAAGAAGTTCTTATATTTAGTACGTCTATTTCTAGTGACATTGTCTGACAAAAGAGGAAACCAGTGAGGATTGCTTCTAACAAATAAAGCTATTTCCAAGATGTATAGAGACGGAAGTGTCAGTATATGGTATTTTTTAAACAATGAATCGATGATTTAAAAAAAGTGGCTGTCAGTGATGCGGACTGCACTGCTTATGTTCAGCAGTGGATGGCGATTGTCTGAAATGATTATGATGAGTGGGACAAAAGGTACTGTTTCGAAGTGTTACCAATTGTAGAAACAGTATATTGGAGTAAAATGGGGTCCGAGTGCACGTTTCCTTTTCAAGGACATATTATCTCGCCGCCTGATCGACACTTTGTGTGACCAAAGACTGGCTCGTTTTTGCTCAAAGAATTAGAATTGCCATTCAACAAGGCAATGCTGCCAGTCTTCTGGGCACACTGACAGTAATAAGGAGGAATTATTCGATGCCTAAGTTTATTTTGTTTTTGTACATTCATATGTATATGGTTAGGTTTAGTAGAACCAATAGTAAATCGATTGTGTTATTTCTATCAGTGAATATTAGGTACTTCCACTATGGTACCAAAAATCAATTCTTGGATATGTTGGTTCATGTTATGATTAGTTAATGCGTTACGAGGTACAGTGATCTTACGAGCCTCGACGTTATAGGTTTTTTTCTGTATTACATCATCTATTTTCATTGTACTTACAACTATAGAGCCAAATTTCCTATCGGAGTCTGCGTTTCCTGATAGCTACAACCTGGGGTGAATAACTTCTAGGCAATCCTGCTTCATTGCCGACTTCATTATTGCTTTCCATCATCATCCACAACCCGACTTCGCCCAATGCTGAGCATAGGCTTCTCTTTTCTTGTGCCAATCCCCACGTTCCTGTGCCAGCCTCATCCAGGTTCTACCTGCAATGGCAACAATTTCATCTGTCCATCTCGCTTTCCATCACTTGGGAGGAAAAAAACTACTTATTTTATGTTAACAACGAAAGTCTACTTAAATTATAACATGAATTTGTTTCCCACCATTATCGTGGTTTATTTTAAGTAGACCTTCGTATTTCTCTGGCACATGGTAAAACTGAGCAGGTTCAATGAATTGTAGATTCATGTGCCAAAGGTAAGGGTTTTGCAGAAATTAAGATTTGATGGCAGTTAGTAATTCGTTGATTATGGAGAACGTGAGAACGACTAAGTTTAATTTAGAAATTAAACTACAAGCGGCATAATTGGAACTAGTTATGCAAAACAGAATCAACCCACACATTGAAAGTTTTGAAAAAAAGCGATTTTTGACAAAATTTTGTATACATTGAAATTGTTTGTGGTGTTTCAATTTATATGTATACTAATACTAATATATAAAGCTGAAGAGTTTATTTGATTGTTTACTTGAACGCGCTAATCTCAGGAACTACTGGTCCGATTTGAAAAATTCTTTCAGAGTTAGATAGCGCGTTTATCGATGAAGGCTATAGGCTATATATCATCATGCTAAGACCAATAGGAACGGAGCAGACGAAGTTGCGCGGGTCAACTAGTGTTAATTATAAACTTCAATGTTATTAATGTGCAGTTGCAGAAATGCACGGTAAAGTACTGAGTACTGTGTTCTATGGATTTTTATTGTCCAAAATAAACGTTTTGATTTTGAAAATTATACTAGCTTCTGCCTGCGGTTTAACCCGTTTGAAAAAGTTTCTCATGCACGTTGTGTTTAATTTATTCTAATCCAGTGTTGCAGAATTTGTTTGAAAGAGTCACCGCGGCCCTGGGACGCAAAGGGCACTGGGACGAACTCGGATGGGTTTTAGTCCGTAAGAGTCTGACACTTTGGAAGGCGTCATTGCATGATTTCCCATCCTTAAAAAAAAGAAATAGGTAAATTCTACTGCTATAAAAATTTACTTTGTCAAAAAACCCGACCGCTAAAAATGACTAAAACGTTCGAAACAAGTCGCGATTCAAGCAGTTTAATGCAGTTTGTGGCATCAGATCAGTGACTGAACTGCATCAGACTGCTTGAAAAGCGGCTTGTTTCGAACTTTCTAGTCGTTTGTAGTCAGTTTTTAATTTCCTACATTTTTGGAACCGTCTCCTCGAGCCCTTTATCTTGATACCCCATTTGATAGGTTTTGAAAATTAAAAATTATTTTGAAGGCATAACATGGCGCCAAAAATCGGCCATTTTGTTTTCTTATTATTTTCATGTAGGTACCCAGTGTCACTCTCACGACTAAGACGAATCTATTGACACCACTCTCATAAAAATACGACAAGCCGTGTAGTGCCAAGAAATATACAAACACACACCCGAAAAACATAACCCTCCTTCTTTCGCAGTCGGGTAAAAAAGTATTCAATCCAAATTCGTTCATTCTTTGAAATGTCATTAAATGGCAATCACACAAACTTCACAATTAATGACGTTGCTAATAAAGGAAATCCCAATACTTACCGTAAACCTAGAATTAATTTACCTTTTACATAGTTGCTGCAGTTCATTAAGCTCGCCAAAATAACGAATGAATGAATTAATGAATGAAAATATGTGGGCGTACTGGCCTAGATTCCACCTCGAAACTACAAAATTAATAAACATTTCTCCAATATACCACTGCTAAATATTCACCAAAATTTAGGTGAAATTCTGCAAATTCCGACGTTGCTACAATTTCAATATGCCCCAATAGTAAAGCATATTTCAGCGGCAGGGGCACGCACATACAAAGTCACCTTGCCTCGGAAAGGGGTGAATTTCCTTAGGAAGCTGTGCGGGCGGAAATTAAGACGTCTGCGCAAGGTTACATGCAGGTTCCTTAGATGTGCCTTTTGAGGTTTTTTTTTGAAGATTAATGCTTCGATGATGACAGTGTCTGTTTTGGAATGTTGGTTAGTAACAGGTATTTTGTAATGTGTGTATCGTAAAAAGATGCGGAAAATGCTGCAAGGATTTAGAAAAATAAACGGCTTTGCCAGAACTTTTCGTTCGTAAAATAAGATGTTCGTAGACAAGATTAATTCAATATGACAGTAATATTAGACATAATTAGGACGAAAAGCGTGGTTTAGTGAGTTCAATACTAGAACCAAATTTAATTATAAATTTTGGGTGTTAATTGCTTATTGTATGCAGTAACAGTTGGCTTCAGCCCCTCATAACCTTCTTGGTCTAGAGGAGTGACAAACAATCATAAAAACAGATATATAATGCCTTAAATAACTTATCTCGAATTTATATATTAACCACTTATTCACATCTTCATTAAAAACGTGACACGAAAAAGAATTTTTCATCTACTTAAAAAATTCGCTGCAGCCAAGCTGTCATTAATCCTCCTTCACACAATGCACTTCCACCAAATAAATCCAGTCCAAACCGAAGCCCATAAAATCAGCCATGCGAAGCAGAAAACATCTTAGCATCAGACACTTCGGCACCGGAGCCACTTAAGCAAATCCTGAGCACCCCCAAGACATTTTGGCAAGCACCTTGGACCCTCAATCACGAGAATTCCTGTTTCGTTAACAATATTGCGGAATAAAATCGTACGGACGCTTCCAAATCGTTCGGTTAGACCGCTCAAAACAAACTTGAACACGTTTTATGGATTTTATAATCGGTCAATGTTGGAACTACTCCAAACGGGGCATGGTCGGGGATGGCTTGGTCTAAGGTAGGAGCGGTAGCGGTCGTGATTACTTAGGCAGGTGAATTTTTGTGTCATGACAGGTGAATGGTCCTATTGAATATAATGACGTCACGATTGTCTTTCGTCGTCGTATCGATGATAAAGGTCACGTCGAAAACGGTAGGAGCTCGTGGCTAAATAATAAAAGCCGCACGGGTCGATCTTAAAGGTTTATCTTGATACCCCATTTGATAGGTTTTGAAAATTAAAAATTATTTTGAAGGCATAACATGGCGCCAAAAATCGGCCATTTTGTTTTCTTATTATTTTCATGTAGGTACCCAGTGTCACTCTCACGACTAAGACGAATCTATTGACACCACTCTCATAAAAATACGACAAGCCGTGTAGTGCCAAGAAATATACAAACACACACCCGAAAAACATAACCCTCCTTCTTTCGCAGTCGGGTAAAAAAGTATTCAATCCAAATTCGTTCATTCTTTGAAATGTCATTAAATGGCAATCACACAAACTTCACAATTAATGACGTTGCTAATAAAGGAAATCCCAATACTTACCGTAAACCTAGAATTAATTTACCTTTTACATAGTTGCTGCAGTTCATCAAGCTCGCCAAAATAACTAACGAATGAATGAATGAATGAAAATATGTGGGCGTACTGGCCTAGATTCCACCTCGAAACTACAAAATTAATAAACATTTCTCCAATATACCACTGCTAAATATTCACCAAAATTTAGGTGAAATTCTGCAAATTCCGACGTTGCCACAATTTCAATATGCCCCAATAGTAAAGCATATTTCAGCGGCAGGGGCACGCACATACAAAGTCACCTTGCCTCGGAAAGGGGTGAATTTCCTTAGGAAGCTGTGCGGGCGGAAATTAAGACGTCTGCGCAAGGTTACATGCAGGTTCCTTAGATGTGCCTTTTGAAGTTTTATTTTGAAGATTAATGCTTCGATGATGACAGTGTCTGTTTTGGAATGTTGGTTAGTAACAGGTTTTTTGTAATGTGTGTATCGTAAAAAGATGCGGAAAATGCTGCAAGGATTTAAAAAAATAAACGGCTTTGCCAGAACTTTTCGTTCGTAAAATAAGATGCTCGTAGACAAGATTAATTCAATATGACAGTAATATTAGACATAATTAGGACGAAAAGCGTGGTTTAGTGAGTTCAATACTAGAACCAAATTTAATTATAAATTTTGGGTGTTACTTGCTTATTGTATGCAGTAACAGTTGGCTTCAGCCCCTCATAACCTTCTTGGTCTAGAGGAGGGACAAACAATCATAAAAACAGATAAATAATGCCTTAAATAACTTATCTCGAATTTATATATTAACCACTTGTCTTATTCACATCTTCATTAAAAACGTGACACGAAAAAGAATTTTTCATCTACTTAAAAAATTCGCTGCAGCCAAGCTGTCATTAATCCTCCTTCACACAATGCACTTCCACCAAATAAATCCAGTCCGAACCGAAGCCCATAAAATCAGCCATGCGAAGCAGAAAACATCTTAGCATCAGACACTTCGGCACCGGAGCCACTTAAGCAAATCCTGAGAATCCCCAAGACATTTTGGCAAGCACCTTGGACCCTCAATCACGAGAATTCCTGTTTCGTTAACAATATTGCGGAATAAAATCGTACGGACGCTTCCAAATCGTTCGGTTAGACCGCTCAAAACAAACTTGAACACGTTTTATGGATTTTATAATCGGTCAATGCTGGAACTACTCCAAACGGGGCATGGTCGGGGATGGCTTGGTCTAAGGTAGGAGCGGTAGCGGTCGTGATTACTTAGACAGGTGAATTTTTGCGTCATATTTCTATTAAATGTAATGACGTCATGCTTATTTTTCGTCGTCGTATCGATGATAAAGGTCACGTCGAAAACGGTAGGAGCTCGTGGCTAAATAATAAAAGCCGCATGGGTCGATCTTAAAGGTTAAGCAACGCTTGCCAAGGTTGGTCTGTGGATGGGTGACCATCTTAGTATACCGAGTTTCCTTCGTGCCTCGGAAAGCACGTTAAGCCGTTGGTCCCGGCTGTCATTTGTTGCTCTTTGGCATCGTTACGGATTTTCAGATGCCAGTAAATCTGACTCCAGTCTTGCCAAGAAATACCGTGTTACCTAGTTAATGGGTTGCGAAGGTCTGGTAAGCAGCCGCTCCACATAAAACACTGATATTCAGCTGAATCCGGTTTGATTGGAAGCCGACCCCAATATAGTTGGTAAAAGGCTAGGCTGATGAAAACGGTAGCGGAACCTTATATGATGAACATGAGGAACATGTTAGAGTGCCCCAAGTGCCCATACACCTGTACTTCGAGGAATGCCACCGAAACTAACGTAGCTACTTTCTGTGCCCAAATGATCTAGGGAGAAGATCATAGATTCGAAAAGAAGACCTTATATGATGTTTACCTCGAATCCTCGAAGAAATGAGAAAATTAAAATTTAGGCAGACGTCTATAATTAAGAAATATGATGATTTGCAAGTAGTTGCTTGCATGCGTGAAATACCGGTATTTTTTTCCTACAAACAGATTTAAAACACAGATGTAGGCAACTCGGGTAACTGCAAATTTTAAAGTTAAGAGGGATTGGGCCGTACGTGCCTGTCGCATGTTGATGAGTCGTGGTCTAAAGAAACTACTTATTGGGTCCCATTGCTAGGCGTCATCGCGGCAAGACGAAGGTAAAGAGATGACCTTGACTCAACTATGGACTGGTTCGCCATGGCAGAAGATAGACGTGCGTAGAAAAAGGAGAGGATAGCCTTTGTCCTTTTTTTTAAGGATGAGAAATCATAAAATGACTCCTTCCACTCCGGGTGGAGCGGAAGAGAATGTCACTTTTTTTTATTTTTTTTTATTTGCAATGGGTTTGCTCTTGACTCTAGTCTATGTCAGAGATGACAGAGACAAAGTCTACGATTGAGCGAGCCTACCCAGAAGGAGCCTGTTCACTCTAACTTTAAAGAAATTAGGGTTGTAAGCTTTTGAAAACACAGACGCAGGCAGAGAGTTCCATTCCTTTGCTGTGCGCATTATAAAAGACGTTTGAAAACGATTAGTGCTAATTGGTGGAATAGCCACAAGGTAGGGATGGTAAGATGCAGTGCGTCTGGATGTCCGATGGTAGAAGGGGGCCGGTGGGATGAGGTCGTGGAGTTCTTGGGCACACTTACTGATTAAAACCGTTTCGTGGTTCTTTCGTGTTCCTCGAAATGCCCTTTGCCGTCCAGGGCCGCGGGCTACTCTTTCGAACCAATTTCATAACCCTGGCAGGAGCCTTTGCCCTGCATTGCAACAAAAGAGTTCTTTACACATTTGGTACAACTAAATCACAGGTACCACCATCCACAATCTCATAACTTACACCACATTAGTTCTCGCCGCTTTTTGTTGCCAAGTGGCTGCAAACTTTGCCAGGGTTCAGCGGAGAACATTTTATTTTGTTTCCCGTATTTTGATTTTGATGTGATTTGAATTTAATTTCTACGTTTTTGTGATAAACTTGTTTACGTGTCTTGTCGAGTTGAATAATCCAGTGTTTATGTTATTGAGAAAAATTGGCAGTGCAGTTCCTATAACATTTTGGCACTGGTTAATTTTATTTTTTATTTTGGGTCTACTTTACATTTTAACACATAAATGTTGTATGTGCCCCTCAGTAAGAGTGCCTTCTGCTCCGCCCAGAGCGGAAGGAGTCATTTGATTATTTCCCAATAATAAAAAAAAATTACGGTCGCAGATCGCATTTGGTCCACATACAGCTTCACACTGACCGGCAAATTGCAAAAAACATAAAAATATTTGAATTTCGCGGGCTACCCTGGAGCATCCACCTTAAGGTATAGTAGTAGGGTTCCGTTGATAACCCTTCGGGTACGGAACTCTGAAAAGAAACACGTTTACAACTGAATAATTTGAACTAGAACCTCCAGCAGTAGTACAGTATGTCTGTTTGTTTATCTCCTCATGCATAGTTATGACGCGTTATCTATGGAAAACGAACGTAGGCCTTTGCAGAAGTAGCTCCATCGTTTCATATACAATTTTACTTACTTTTATCCCGTCTACTTGTATTATGTGCGCCTGTATGTTTGGATACTAGATGTATGAATGTATGAACAGATAAAACATAACTTTTATTCACAGAGACATACTACTCTGTCAAGAAAGTACCGGGAAAAGATCAATAATACACAAAATGTCTGTTATTTATCCAAATTTATTTTATCACCTTCAAAGTATGCTCCTTTAGAAACGATACACTTGCGCCAACGAAAAATCCATTCATCAAAACATTTTTTAAATGCTGCTTCCGGAATTGAGTTCAGTTCTCGCCGCGAATTCTCCTTTATGTCTTCTATCGATTGAAAACGGGTGCCACACACACAGCTTGTTGACTAGTTTGCATGTCAAACTCGTAAACCCACGTCTCGTCACCAGTAACAATGCGTTTCATGAATGTTGGGTCCGAACTGACTCGTTCTAGCATGTCCTCAGCGACTTTCATGCGATTGAGTTTTTGGAGAAAATTCAGATTTTTTGGGACTAGCCGAGCAGCAACATGTTTCATACCCAAATGATTAGTTAAAATGGTACGGATCGACTCGTGAGATACAGAAAGTTCGGCGGCTATCTCTCTCAGAGTTGAATGGGGATTTTCAGTCACTATTTCCTTCACTTTTGCGATGTTAACTTCAGTTGCAGACGTTGACGGCCTACCAGAGCGAGGCAAATCTTCCATCACATCTCGACCGCTTTTGAACACTTTGAACCACTCATAAGCACGAGTTTTTGATAAAGTCGATTCACCGTAAGCCTTCTGTAACATTTTCAGTGACTCCGAACACGAAATTCCATTGGCGATGCAAAATTTAAGACAAACTCTTTGTTCGATATTTTTGTCTATTATGAAATTTGCAATACACACTATATATGATATTACTAAAACCAGCACTGTATTTAATGTAAATAACAGATGCAACTCAAACTCCGCGCCAAAATGGAAAACAGTTGTGCCAATCTAACAACTACAAAAAAACAAAAATTTGAATTTGGAACCATAAACAAATCATCCATTCCCGATACTTTTTTGACTGAATGTACATATAAACTAGTTGAGCCGAACAAATTCGTCTGCACCGCTCCTACTGGTCTTAGCGTGGTGATATATAGCTATCCTCGATAAATGGGCTATCTAACACTGAAATAATTTTTCAAATAGGACCAGAATTTCATGAGATCAGCGCCTTCAAACAAACAAACTCTTTAGCTTTATATATACGTATAGATTATTACAGTGATTTTATAGATTGATAATTTTGATTGATTGTGACGCTTCAAAGCCCAAACAAATTTGAATGCGTATAGAGCTCAGGTAGACCATGGTCATAGAACAAAGGATACTTTTTAGCTCCCATGGGACAGTTTTCGACAGTAACGCGAGCGAAGTCGGTGTAAAAAGCATACAACCATAAGTAGGTCTGGTCACTCAACCCTCATTTTATTATTGTTTTTTAATTTATTTTTGTCCTGTTCATTTTAGTTCTTTTTTTACCAATTTTATTAATTTTACCTTAAATTATTGTTTTTTATATTTTTAATTAAGTTATTGGTTCTAATCAATTTTATACATTGTTCGATCTTTTCATTTTTGCTTTTTATTTTTGTATTTTAATTTATTCCATAGTTATGTTCCTTTTAATAAATCATTTGTTTTAGTTGTTTTAAATCAGGAGTCACAATATTTTATTTCAGTTGGTTCAAAATATTCTTACTTTTATAATATGTGTGTTTATGTTTTCGAGCGTATGGCACTCGTGGGCTGCAGCTGAAAATCAGCGTCAGGTGGTATACCTTGTGTTGCCAGCTGGCATTATGCTGAGCTGAGGCCCGTTTGGCATTAATTGTTTTAATAATTTATTTTTAAGGTGTTTTTATTTGTATAATGCCAATAAACACACTTTTCTTTCTTTCTTTCTCATATAATATTTTTATGTGTTTATCCTAGCAATAAAAACAAGAATATTGTATCCGTTTCTAAATCAGTTCACGCCTTAATCGCGAAAACTCGTAAAAGTTTTATTTTTTGCCTGAAATGGTAATCAGGGACTTAATGGAATCTTTTAGTCTTATTCGGTTAATGTTTATGTACATTTAATTCTACTTGAAGTTTGATTTGTTTCCTGTATTTTGATTCGACTTGTTGCTATATCGTCAGCAGTTGAGCGCGAACTTTTTCAGTCTGTTTCTTGTTTTGTTTCTTTGTAATTTTTTTGTCGGTGTGTTTGTTTTTATTATAGTCTGACAGTCAAGTAAGTTAATCTAATTCCAGAGTATCGTAGTAAAGCCTTATAAACAAACTTGACCTCACCTCACGCCCCAGTCGCCGCAACAGAAGAAGACGCTCCAGGCGTCGCAGGACGATTCCCGGCCGCTGTAGGCGCGGGCCTGCGGACGGCGAGCTGTGGGTGGCTCGCCGTCTGATCAGAACCAGGCCCGGATCGGCGGCGCGCTGCGATCCCAGCACGCCTCAAAGAGATGTCAACATGGAAGACGGGGCCCGCTAGAGCAAGTGCCTGCTGGGGCTAGGGAATCTGTTCGAAGGAGGTACCGTAGCCTTGGAACGTAAAGGGCACTAGGAGGAACACGGATGAGTTTTAGTCAGTAAGAGTCTGACACTCCCTCCTGCTTCACCCAGAGCGGGAGGAGTCATTTGATGATTTCCCATCCTTAAAAATAAAAGTATCGTAGTAAAGCCTTATAAACAAACTAGACTAATTAAGCCATCAATGCAGACAACTTAGAGGAGCTCGTGGCTAGATAATAACAGCCGCACGGGTCGATCTTCAAGGTTAAGCAACGCTTGCCAAGGTTGGTCTGTGGATGGGTGACCATCTTAACATAGGGAGTTTCCTCCGTGCCTCGGAAAGCACGTTAAGCCGTTGGTCCCGGCTGTCATTTGTAGATCTTTGGCAGTCGTTACGGATAGTCAGAAGCCAGTTAATCGGACTCCAGTCTTGCCATGAAGTACCGTATTACCCAGTTAATGGGTTGTGGAGGTCTGGTAGGCAGCCGCTCCGCGTAAAATACTGGTATTCAGCTAAATCCGGTTTGACTGGAAGCCGACCCCAATATAGTTGGGAAAAGGCTAGGCAGATGATGATGCAGACAACTTGGAAAGATAAACCTTATTTGAAACCGATATAGGCTAGCCGCAAACGTATGGTTTCCAGATTGGCTATCAGGAAACACACAGACTCTGGAAGGAATTTCACTTAGCTGTACGCACAATGAATGTGTTTTTGAAACGTTTTGTGCGTGTGGGTGGGATGTCCACTATATACCGGTGGCGCATCGCCATACGTCTTGTGGTCTGATGATGGAAAGGGCTTGGCGGGATTAAATTCCGGCGCACATTCCCCAAAATGCAATCGGTAGATAACCGTCAGGCTAGCCAACCGGCGTCAATGCACTGCCGATAATCCTTTTGGCTCAGTTCTCAATTGAGTCAAGATTCTAATGTCATTTAACCAAGTAACTGAGGTAACTTGGTTAAACGACATTAGAAGGTTTACAGATCTACAGCGGACTTTCCACAACTCCCTCTTTGAACGACCTGTGTATGGTTAAAGTAAGTGCAGCGGGTCTAAAAAGCCACTTTAGCAGAATCAGAAAGCATATCACGCTACCCCATCTGCCTAGCCTTTTCCCAACTACATTGGAGTCGGCTTCCAGTCAAACCGGATTCAGCAGAATACCAGTGTTTTACGTGGAGCGGCTGTCTACCAGACCTCCACAACCCAGTACTGGGTAACACGGTACATCTTGGCAAGACTGGAGTCAGATTTACTGGCTTCTGACAATCCGTAACGACTGCCAAAGATCTACAAATGACAGCCGGGACCAACGGCTTAACGTGCTTTCCGAGGCCCGGAGGAAACTCGTTATGTTAAGACGGTCACCCATCCACAGACCAACCTTGGCAAGCGTTGCTTAACCTTCAAGATTGACCCGTGTGGCTGTTATTATTTAGCCACAAGCTCCTCAAGAAAGCACATCACGCTACCCGTCACTGTCAAATTTTCCCAATCAACCTTGAACCTAATGCGTTAGCGATAAAAGTGAAAATGAAATTTGACAAATTTTTGTATGATTAATATTGTGATTCTAATTTGATTCTGCTAAAGTGGCTTTTTTAGACCCGCTGTACTTGCAGGTTTACGCTTACGCATCAAAAGCGGGAAAATTGCTATAATACTGTTACTGTTGTGGCTATTTTCCAGCTTTTAGAACATAATTTAAAATAGCGGGGAAATTCTGGTAAAATAGTAGGAGCAATGTTGCAGGCGTAGTTATGAGTACTTTTTGCCTTAAAACAAATTAAATCCTACGTGTAAGGCCGAAGATATATTTTTAAATGCAGGTTCTTTGACTTATTCTTGTTTTGACCAAAATTGAAACAACCAATCAATCGTAGCCTTGATTTCTGGTGAATTATATGATTAAGTATCTAGTTGTGTGAGTGTGGCGACACAGGTTCTGATACAAATTTCGTCGCATAGCATTTCCACCTGTTTTTTTTTTGTTCCGTGTCTGTAAATATATATCATTTCGATATCGAGCTTCACCTGAGTGACTAACCTCACAAAGTGAGCTTTATTACACACAACATAAAGGTCTTACGTTTGACGTAATTTTATACTCACCTCAAAATCCGCTGTCGAGACACGAAAATGTTGCTACAGAATAGCACTACTAGTCCTATGTTTGGAATTATTCCCAATATACCTCTAAATGGTTGCGGAATCCGTTCGAAAGAGGCACCGTACCCTGGAACGCAATGGGCATTAGAAGGAACACGTATGGGTTTTAGTCAGTAAGAGTCTGGCCCTCCCTTCCGTTCCCCCCAGAGCGGAAGGAGTCATTTGAAGATTTTCCATCCATAAAAAAACACAAATAGTACGACTGAACAGCTTACCTGATACGGTATAGCCGTGGCAGCAGTGACCTGGCTTCCTCCAACAATCCTTGAGGACTGTCTCTGAGCCTCTTGACTCAATATCCTCAAGGCTTCTGGCACCCCGGTCTTCAGATGATAGCCGTAAGCTGGCGAATTGAGGTGGCGCCTTAGTATATTTGTAATATAGTTAATGGTTTAGCTTTGTGTAAATGTTGCTATCTCAAAGGCGCCACCTCTTCGAGCGAGTATCTTGCGGCAATGTTGATGTCCTGTTACTTCATTCTGAAGCAACTCCATGAACGCTCTCCACACGCGATATTATCACGGCGATTCGACGAGTGATATTGACGAACAAAACGTTAATTTGCCGTCATTCACTCGCTCGTGGTGGTGGCGGCTTACCTAAGCGTCTCTATTCATATTTCTTACTATTTGTCCCGCGCAACTTCGTCTGCGTCACAACTTTGACGTCACATTACTGCTCCACCCCTATTGCTCTTAGCGTGATGATATATAGCCTATAGCCTTCCTCGATAAATGGCTATCTAACACTGAAATAATTTTTCAAATCGGACCAGTAGGTAGTTCTTGAGATTAGCGCGTTCAAGTAAACAAACAAACTCTCCAGCTTTATAGCAGCTTTTTAGATTAAGCATATTATTAAGTAACTAGTTGACACGCGTAACTTCGTCTGCTTCGCTCCTATTGGTCTTAACGTGATGATATATAGAGTTTTTGTCGATAAATGGGCCAGCTAACACTGAAAGAATTTTTCAAATCGGACCAGTAGTTCTTGAGATAAGCGCATTCAAGCAAACAAATAATCAAACTCTTCAACTTTATACATCAGTACAGATATAGATAGATTTAAATGCTATAGGTGATCTTGTTAGTTACTACGTCAAAATGTGACATAGGTCACCCTTTTTTGTTGCAGAATGACAATCTTCCAACCATGTTTTCATTTACATGTCCACTAATAAAAAAACAGAAAATCCCACAATCTCTGCCATAATTTAATCAATATCCTTGACATAATTAATTCGCAACTAATATTCTTTTTAAACTATAAAACTGGTTCTGCTAAAGAACTCTATTGCATGAAATTGATTAATTACTCTGCCAGCGAGCGTTGTGGAGACATCCATTTTAAGGCTGGCCGCATACGGACGATTTCCCGATCAGATTTTCCGATAAAGAATTCATATTCGGAATTCCGTGGAACTACGCGTACACATGCATTATACCGTTGATCTGACCCGGCTTGCTTTTGGATGGAACGTCGGGTTTTTCCATTCGGAAAATATAAAAAAAACGTGTGCGCCTAGTCGAACATTTTCTTTATGTACCTAAGGCAAGCATTTAGGTCTCCGAATCTGATTTTTTTTTCCGGAAACCTAATCAGGAAACCGTACGTTTGCGGCCAGCCTATATCGGTTTCAAATAAAGTTTATCTTTCCAAGTTGTCTGCATTGATGGCCTAATTAGTCCAGTTCGATATTAAGGTTTTACTTTAATACTGTCGAATTAGATCAGGCAATGTTTTGATTTAATTAAGGTTGTACATTGAAGTACTAAGTATTTATCAAAACCCACTTAGGGATATGTTAGCAGCCTATCAGTGTGTTTGATAAGAAAATCAGCAGATTCGAAGGAGAAATACGAATCGACATAGTTTTGCCCCAAATCGAATCAGGAATGATGATATCCGCAAGAGAACCAAGGTTACCGACGTTGCCCGAAGGATTGCCGAAGTGATGAACGCAGAACAGATAATAGATGGGGCCGAAAAGTTCTGGAGAGGCGACCGCTTACCGGAAGATGCAACGTTGGAAGGCCTCCCACAAGGTGGACCGATGTCCTGGTGAGTATCACATAATAAGAGAAAAAAAATCACCAAATCACCTCCAAATCGTTGAGATGAAATCATCTTACTCCTTAATTTTTTATCAAAACAGCATTAAAGATATATTTACTGCTTTGCAAAACAAACGAAAATAATTTGGTTTTGTTACTTTAAAAAAATATATGTACTATTTTATTATAAAAAATTAAACTGGTAGCGGAGTGGCGCGTAGAGGTGTAGTTAGCTCCGTTTGTATGCACAAGGTCATTGGCATGTATACATCGCTACTACTTAATTTGCCTTGAGCAAATTAAGTAGTAGAGAAGCCAACCCCAATATAGTTGGGAAAAGGCTAGGCAGATGATGAAGTAGTAGCGATATCGAATAACATCGTGTCGCTCCGACATTATAATTAAAAGTTAGTAGATACGCTGATTTATTTATTGACTGTATATTTTATTCTTAATAAGCAATTTATTCCTGTTATAATTTGATTTTTAATTAAGTTGTTATACTTATTAATTGGTAGTTGGGCAGCCAATTAATGTCAGCCTGTAATTTAACTACTGCAAAGTTATAGGGGACTTTTCTCATGCAGAAGAAAATTACACACTTGTTCAGCGCGTGTTTGAGTTATGCAGGGTACTTATTTTATTTCTGTTTTTTAATCTCGGAGACTAAATTGACAACTTCAAACGTCAAAACTGACTTAAATGCTATTGAAATCTATGTCAGTTTGCCATTTTCCCTTGTCTATTTGGTCTCTGAGATTAAAAAACAGACTATAGTGCGCGTAATGAATCGTACAGACGTCTATAAACTTCTTTAAAGAATTGTCAGTGCAACAAAGTCTGGCCAGATCTCAGATCAGATCAGAATGTCTTGACTATAGTCAAGAGCAAAACCATCACAAATAAATAATAAAAAAAAATTGGTTGTCTGTAAAAACGGTTTACGGACGACAATTATACGTGATAACGTCATAAGAAAACAATTTAATTCTTAACAAACAAGCTGATCGTGCCTCTCTATCGCTTGTTCCGCGCTCTTGCTTGCACTCTCGGCTTAGGCGGAACGTAACACTTTTTCGTGCGTGCAGTCAGCTTCCATCGATTTTTAAGACGTTATCACGTCAAAAAAAATGTTTGTGTAGTAGAATTTTTATTCGAGTTTAAAATACGTACAGACAAAAGTTTGTATCGTGATTCGTGTGGACATCTCCGATTGCCATTCACTAAGTTCAGTTTGCTGTAGATACGTTTTTGTTCCCGTATAGTCTAGATTTGGGGGTGTGGGGAGGAATGTTGCTGCTGACCCCGCGCACGCTTTCGTGGCCTGATGACGTCATCTACCTTTTTCTTTTTAGGATGGGAAATCATCAAATGACTCCTCCCGCTCTGGGTAAAGCAGGAGGTAGTGTCAGACTCTTACTGACTAAAACCCATCCGTGTTCCTCCTAGTGCCCTTTGCGTTCCAGGGTACAGTGCCTCTTTCGAACGAAGTCCGTAGCCCCAGCAGGCACTGGCCTTAGCGGACCCCTTCTTTAATGCTGACAGCTCTTTGAGGCGCGCGTGGAACACAGTCATCTACCTGCGAGTCTAAAAAGGCCACTTTGCAGAATCATAATTAGAGTCGTAATAACCATTATTAACCACACAAAATTCTGTCAAATTTCATTTTCATCTTTATCGCTAACGCATTAGGTTCAAAGTTGATTGGGAAAATTTTATAGTGACGGGTAGCGTGATGTGCTTTCTGATTCTGCTAAAGTGGCATTTTTAAACCCCCAGACAATCAATTGCATTTTATTCTGTGTTGCACCTACCTTCCACAATTGTCTCTGACTCACCCAAATGTTGACTGGTAGAGCATGCCTTTCTGTACATTTGTGTGTAAAGAGGAAAACCCGGTGGGGTACCGCGCGACATTAGAGGTTCATCGCTGCTTCGGGTGGCGATAACTATAGGTTAGAATAAGCCTTATTGCATTTTATTCTCAGTGTTGCACCTACCACAATAATTGTGTCTGACTCACCCAAATATGCCTCTCTGTACATTTGTGTGTGCAAAGTGGGAAAACCATGGTGGTGTACCGCGCGACATTGAAGGTTAATTCGGGTAGCGATACCCGCATAGGTAACAAGCCTTAATTTGAAGTTCAATCACTATAGCCTAGTTTTGGATCGAAAATTAGCAAAATGAATGTAACAAATTGTCAAAGAGCGTTAGCTGCTCTTACGAGTCGAACGAATTTGCGACAGCCAATTACAAATCATTTGACTTGCTGTTGACTTGTGATGCCAAACTGAAGTGGGCACATTGCTCGCAGAACAGATGGTCGATGGGGCCGAAAAGTATCGTACCGGAAAACGCATCGTTGGAAGGTCTCCGACAAGTTAGACCGATGACCTGGTGAAAGTCGCGGGTAGCCGATGGATGTGAGACGCGCATTACCGGTTTTTGTGGCGACACGCGCGGGGAGGCCTATGTCCAACAGTGGACGTCTTTCGGCTGATATGATGATAATGATGACTTGTAACGCATCAATAAAAAAGGCATTTTTGCCAGATGGTGACTGAGAAGCGAATGTTACTTAACCTCTGAAGAACCTTTGTTTTGGACTTGAACTGGGAAAATAATAAAAAAATTATAGAAAATAAACGAAAAAAATCCGCAAGACGCATACAAGTAACGTTTACAACGCGCGAGTCGGCTTGGCCCCAATAGGGCCTTACGGCTTCTGACGGTTGGGGCGATTTGGCCCCAATCGGTCCTTACAGTTTCTGACGGTTGGGGCAATTTGGCCCCAATCGGTCCTTACGGATCCTGACAGGTGAAAAGTAATTAGAATTTTCACTCTGGTGTATGGCTTTTTAAAATTTAGTCGGTTCAGTTCAAAGCTATTAAATAGCTAAAGAAAAATATAAACAGATTTTTAAGGCCACTTAAAATATTCATCTTATTTCTCAAGTCAAATAACACCCATACACTGGCTATCTATAGTCCTTTTCAAACTAGACAACTCACTAACATGAAAAGAAAATATCCCACAGACAAGTTCTCACAAACTATGAACAGGCCTATCAAGCGATGCAATCCAATCAGAAAGACCATTGTGGAGAATTCTAGAACATTTTTCATTATTTGATGGAAAATCTTCATTATTTAACTCTTCAGTTAGTCTACCCGAACAAATTGGAAAATACGCCTGAGGCCCTTTTAATTCTGTGGAAACTAATCTTAAAGATATTGGTTAAATTTTTATAAGAAAAGCCTTCTTTTCTTTGGCTTATTTTTGGAATAAGTTTGAACTGGAATTTTGAAATATGGTTTTATAATCTTGATGAAGGATAGTTTTAGAAATAGTTACTTAAAATTCACGAAAATATACTTATTAAATATGGCATTAAAAGTACTGGATTTAAACAGTATTTAGTTGGGTTTGAAACAAAAACTGTTACGATAGTAAGGGGTCGAACACACTGGCAAGACGGACTGAGTTCTGCGGTCGAGTTCTGCATTTCGCGTTCACACGTGTGCATACAGCAAGTGGTCTAGAAATCTAGAATTCACTTATCTATAACAGTGATGATAACACGTCACACGCTCTTTTTACTGATAACCAAATGTCACTCTCAACCAAATAACTTCCAAAGTTTCTTGAATTAGTATTCAAGAAACTTTTCTATCTCGTTGGACATCGTGAATTCGTGACCTACTACGAGTAGTTTTTGCACAAAAAAAACCGACAAAGCTAGCTCACTCTGACCATCGCGGTCTGACTGATTGTGTGTGTGTAGGACTCTAAGCCAACGTATAAATTACAGTGAACTTTGACCGCTAGACCGCGCGCAGTGGGGACGGCGCCTAAATGCAGTCTGCTGTCAGTTGTGATAGGAGTATTAATTGTTTTGTTTTTTATTCAGTCATCTGTTGTTCCAAAACAATCAGCAAAACCAAACAAACAAATCATTGTCTAATGATTAAAATACGTAGACTTTCTAAATACTATTTTATCAAGTGTTTGTAATATCTACCAAATGTTTCTTTACAACTCACTCTTACTCGCAATTGAACTGCATTTCAAGCGGCTGAAAAAACTGCCATTTTATTATTCGCCATACGCACACCACAACTCTACACAACTAAAGCCACGTTACGTGGTCACAGTCCAAACACATTGACTTTTAGCGTGTATATTTGTTTCCGCGCGACAAACTTGCCGTCAAAGGCATACAAGTTGATACAAGCTGGCCGTTGAATTGTCTGTCACGTGTGTTTAGTGTCAATTCTCGCATGAATAAACGCGTTCGGCGCGCGTTTGTTAATGTGAACGGGGGTGCTAATGTCAAACATGGACTGGATATTCAGTCATCTCATTTCTACGGACAAAATGTAGCAGAATATTTCAAAAAATAATCAATCTTTCTAGTTTTTCCCCAACTTTTTTAGTTCTATATTAGTTCTATTAGTATTTTAGTTCTATTTTCGGTCTTCTACAGATTGTACTTCGGTGAGTGTGCCCAAGAACTCCACGACCTCATCCCACCGACCCCCTTCTACCATCGGACATAACTGCATCTTACCATCCCTACCTTGTAGCTATTGCACCAATTCGCTCTAAGCGTTTTCAAAAGTCTTTTATAGTGCGCACAGCAAAGGAGTGGAACTCTCTGCCTGCGTCTGTGTTTCCAAAAGCTTACAACCCTAATCTCTTCAAAGTTGGAGTGAACAGGCTCCTTCTGGGTAAGCTCGCTCCATCGTAGACTTTGTCTCTGTCATCTCTGAATAGACTAGAGTCAAGAGCAAACCCATTACAAATAAAAAAATATAAAAAAAAAGTTTTTTTTTCTATCTTTTCTTCACTCTCTTATTTATTTAAGCATTATGGATAAAACAAACAGGTCGGGATCAGTTATAAGACTATCATCCAATTACAAGTCCCCACTTATAAAATACAGAAATAAGAATTAAGTTCTATGGACATTCACACCAAGTTACTGAGTAACTAATACTTATATTGCACGCACTGCATAACAATCACTATGTAATCAAAGTTAACAATTTATATGAAAAAGTCTCGGCAGCACTTCTTGGCTGTTAACACTTCAGTTGTGAACGGATCTTAAATTAAGTTATATGGACATTCACACCAAGTTACTGAGTAACTAATACTTATACTACAATGTTGCACGCACTGCATAACAATCACTACATAATCAAAGTTAACAATTTATATGAATAAGTCTCGGCAGCACTTCCTGGCTGAGGACACTCTAGTTGTGAACGGATCTAAATCGTGCTGCTAACAAAGCTTGTATAAATTACTGCTTGCACGCACAAGGTATAAGTTCTGTCTATAATTTGTTGAGGCTAGTGGCATACGTAAAGGTGGATTAAATCGTTTAGATTTCTTGCTGCTATCTGCAGTATTTTCTACAATGAGCAACACTGGCTTTGAGAGTATCTGGTTTGTGACCAGTAACTATCAGCCAGAAAATAAACTGACCACCAGTTATAACTGTCTGAAATACGAATGACAGCCGGCAGTCTCGTTTCAACGACTTAACTTGCTTCTCGAAGCTCGAGGTCCTGACATGATACAGGTGATCACCTACACTGGTTTTCCTCACTAAGCCTTGATGATTGACCCGTGCGCCTGTAATTACTTAGCTTATTCTTCTCCTTTTTGCGTTGACCGACTGAAATCTCAAACTCAAGAGAAGACACTGCCCTTCGCTAACGGAGGGGAGTGTTAGACTCTTACTGTCTAAAACCCTTCCGGGAGGAACCCTTTGCGTTCCAGGGTTGCGGTAACTCTTCCAGAAGGACTATATTTTAATCAGATAACGAAATCAAAATACTCATTACCAGTCACAACAGAGAACTTACTTTATTTGGCCAAAACGAACGTTTGTATTCAGAAAAAGAATACTTTCCTCCATTTATAAGAAACCTATTTATTAGCCCAGACATTAATATACAAGTATTTATTATCGTAACAAATGCTTCGGGCAATCATCTCCCTTTTTATGTGACAACCTCATCCTGTTTTCCGAAAATAATATAATGTAATGTTGCCAGAAACGGCACTATTATTTAGTTTGGCAACTATTTTTGTGGTATTACGTCTTAATATTTTTAATGTTTTGTGAGTACCTATTATGGTTGTTATTTGTTTTATTGATAAAAGAAATCATTATTTTTTGGGATATTCAATGCGTAGAAGTAAGATTACTGATTTTCTAGACAATATTTTTGCGCAGTTGTATCGAGTACCGACGAACATTATCACTTTAATGTTTTATAAACAGTATTCTATCTAGCTAGTACCGCGTGAACCAGAAGGACACGTGGAGCTCGAGATCGGTCGGTGTATAGGTGAACAGTGAACACTGACCATCCATTATATGCCTTGCCGGGGTGCGGAATCCGTTCAAAAGAGACGCCGCGTCCCTGGAACGCAAAGGGCATTAGGAGGAACACGGATGGGTTTTAGTCAGTAAGTCTGACACTCCCTTCCGCTCTGCCCACAGCGGAAGGAGTCATGTGATGATTTCCCATCCTTATAAAAAAAAAACCATTATATGCCTAAACTTCCCCCGCTTCGTAAAGGACGCTAAACTATAGGTCCCGACTGTTATTTGTAGATTCTTTGACATTAGTAACTGGTGTTAAGAAATAAACTCAAACGTAGCTGGATTGAAGGAATGCTTTTGATTGTCTAGACTAAACTTTCATAAAAAGTAACGTCTGGTAACGAACATTTATTGATTGAATTGATGGAAATTTTTTATTTATTTATTTATTTCCCCTCTTACATCTATCATGACAGTTACAATATTGCTTGGGGGCGCCCAAGCAATATTGTAACTGTAAAAATTTCTTGAAATACACAATCTGTAAAAATTTCAGCTGGCTACCTATTACGGTTCTTGAGATATAGCCCGCTGACAGACAGACGGACGGACGGATGGACAGCGGAGGCTTAGTAATAGGGTTCCGTTGGTTACCCTTTGGACAAGGAACCCTAAAAAGAACTTTTCTATTTTTAATTGAGATGGGTGTGCTCTTGATTCTAGTCTAGGTCAAAGATCACAAAGACAAAGTCTACGATGAAGCAGACTTACCCAGAAAGAGCCTGTTCACTCTGACTTTAATATCGCCGTGAGACACGTTCATACAGTTATTATAGAATTACGTGTCACGACGATAATATCGCCGCGAATCTCTCGCTCGTGGACACGCCCCTTAGTGCAAGAGGTCACATAGTACCATCCTAACTTACATTGTAAATCCAAAAGTGAGTTTACTTATGTATTTTTTGTTTAATGAAAAGAAAATTTTAGGTGTAAAACACCTAAAATTTTCTTTTTAAGGATGAAATCATCAAATGACTCCATCCGCTATGGGCGGAGCGGTAAGGAGTGTACAGTCTTACAGATAAAACTCAATGTTCACACTCGTTATTGTCACTTGTGTTACTCCTAATGTCCTTGCGTTCCAGGGACGCGGTGACTCTTACGAAGAACTTAACTGCCATTGGCTTATTTTAATCTTTATATTTAAAATTCTTATAATAAGCCCTTTTTTTTTCCTTTGCATTGTCCTCACATGCAGAAGCAACAAGTATATGTAACTTGAAATTTTGTAAAACCATAACATGATTTAAAAGAGTGTCCGTGGAGTTTCTTGCACGTTCTTCTCCATAGAGATCTACGCTTTGGAACGTGCAAATAGCTTCCATGTTTTTGACTGACCGACCTTGACGTTTCAAAAGTGCCTGTGAATGGTTTATTTGAAATAAAATGCTTTGAATTTGAATTTGAATTTGAATTTAAATTCCGCAACCCTGGCAGGTTCATACCTAAACTGCAAAACCGATTTTGATGAGTTTTCGTGCAGACATAGTTGGAACCCTGGAGAAGGTTTCACCTAAGTAAGTTACTGTTTTGTTAAAATCTATAATTATTTATTAACGCGAATGGAGCCAGGGCAAGTAGGCTATAAACTGCTTTTCCAACGTCATTCCACGATGTCTTTTGTAACTCACCTACCATTACAAAATCCTCGAAGTAGAGCTGCAATTCATGCAAAAACGCCAACATTAATTTACCTCAAGCCGAATCTAGACACAAATTGGTGTATTCAGCTAATCTGTAGCTCATAGAACACGCTTCAGGATTGATTTAGTGGTGTGGCGTTTTGGCATTTAGCTTGGCACGAAGCCGTGTGTAATTACTGTTTCATTGGGTATAGAATATATTGTAGCGGTATCGTTCATAATGTACGTATTTACAGTCTATATAAGCATACTAGTTGACCCACGCAACTTCGTTTGCGTCACAATTTTCGTTACTGCTCCGCTTTTATTGGTCTTAGCGTGATGATATATAGCCTAAGTATAGCCTTCCTCGATAAATGGGCTATCTAACACTGAAAGTAGTTCCTGAGATTAGCACGTTCAAGTAAACAAACAAACAAACTCTTGAAGTGTTTTGCTTGAATGCATCTCAGGAAATACTAGTCCGATTTGAAAAATTCTTTCAGTGTTAGATAGCCCATTTATCGAGGAAGGCGATAGGTTATATCAACACGCTAAGACCAATAGGAGCGGAGCAGACGAAGTTGCGCGGGTCAACTAGTCTCGAATATGATAAGAACAGAAATAAGTTAATGACAAGCTTTTATGTACAGTTTCGCTCCACATAAGCCACTGAGTGATACTAATGTAGGATTTTTCTGTTAATATTCGTTATTGAACCAGTATCACCAAATAACTGCCCCTTAATAACTGCCCTTGGAAATTCCATATCCTTCCCCCCTACTCCTCCGCTGTACTTTTTGATTAATTTCCTTGCGGAATCCAAGACAGTTGAATCGTTTCTCCGGGACTCGTCGGGTTTCATTGGCTTGGCGTTTTTCTGGTGGTCGCCACTGTTGATTCTGGCTTTTAGGAGTTGCAGTGGTCGTGAATGTGTGGCGGGCTTGTAACTGCCCCCTTGGTCACGTGGTCGGAAGACAAGCGTCGTATGTAGACAAGCGTATTATAAACTGGAAGATTATATCCTCGATAAAAACGCTTGGCTAAATGCTGGTCCTGCTCCACAGTCACGGCTGCTTAGGTCCACTTTTTAGGTTTTTATGTTTTTATATTTTTTTTTTTTCTTACATTATTTGCTTTATTTATTCTTATATACATACAAATTATATAATTATTATTATTATTTATTCTTTTTGATGTAAGAACTTAATCGTTGTCTTTATTAATTTATTTTTCATTATTTGGTCATTGACAACCATAGTTTTGTGTAAAGTAGAAGCATATTTTTCAAATTTTGTAAATGTGAGTACCATGAAACCATTTACATTTTATGTGAGTAGTTATAGTTTTACTTGTTGGACATGAACGAGCATGGTGGTTGAGAGCATGTCATGCTCACTCAAATGTCTCGCTGATGGCGGCGCGTGGGTTTGATCATTCGGTTCCCTTCGAAATGGTTGAGCTGAAAGGTGCCGATACACGCGTCATGTTCGTGAACAGGCGCCGTCGGTTGAGACTGGTCATCTCTTAACTGCCATTGGCTCATTTTAATCTTTATATTTAAAATTCTTATAATAAGCCCTTTTTTTTTCCTTTGCATTGTCCTCACATGCAGAAGCAACAAGTATATGTAACTTGGAATTTTGTAAATCAGAACAAGATTTAAAAGAGTGTCCGTGGAGTTTCTTGCACGTTCTTCTCCATAGAGATCTACGCTTTGGAACGTGCAAATAGCTTCCATGTTTTTGACTGACCGACCTTGACGTTTCAAAAGTGCCTGTGAATGGTTTATTTGAAATAAAATGCTTTGAATTTGAATTTGAAGTGGAGTCGCAAAACGTAATAGAGTCCCGGGTGGCATTCCCAGGTCGGACAATAAGTATTAATAACCACTGTGATCGGTCGGAAGTAATATAACTCAAAGAGATTAGGTACCTGAAATGTACATACATTTTCACCCTCCATAATATAACAAGTTTATAAAGATGTGTGTCATTTTGAGGATGAACAAAAATAATTTACTTTGAAATCGTTATATCTATAGAATAGCACGCAAGAAATTAGACGTTGAAATGGTAAATGAAGATGATAATTTACCTATGAAAAATATGAAATAGTACTATATAACTCTTCGCGACGCACTTCACACCTATCGCTATCTCTTTTCTTCCCGGAGCAATTTGGATCGGAACAACCTACCCCCGGTACCTACTTTTAAACCCTGCCTTACCTAATCCAAAAATATTTTTAATCTCCTATTTTCTAAAGCCATAAAATTCTCCGCTAAGTTTATAGCCGTATTCCAATCCATGCAATCAATTGCGGTACACGCAAGAATATTTGTGTAGAACATTAGATTATGTCTGATTGGTAAAAAACAAAGACTCGTCAGAGTCCTCATGAATGTATAACGATGCGCACAATTGGCGCTGAAGCCAGAGGCTGAGCATAATGCTGTGTGTCGAGATTTGAAAATAATGGCATACAGAGAATACTGTATTTGTGAAGGAATTATGTTTACATGCAAATATTGATTAGAATTTGCGGCTGTAAACAAAGCGGGATAAACAAGATACGGTGTATCGTAGTATTTGGACCAATTACCAAATACTACGGTGTAAATCTTGTATACCACCTAAAATATTGCAGATTAATCCACACTTGTCTATTTTTGGTTTGCCCAAATACTTTTTTAATGAACCGTGTTTTTTTAAACCGACATGCGACATATCTAATGAAAGAGCTTATTGTGAAAGTCTCAAATATATTTTAAAATAACATAATTTGTTCAAAAGTCAATGTAGTCACAGTTATTCAAGACAATTGATGAAAGTTTACCTACAATTTCTCCGAAACTACTGAAAAATTTTCTTTACTTATACATAGATTATAGTACGCACGACATAGATTGCACGTAGCCAGTTTTTATCCCAAAAATGGACCGCGACCGGGGAAAAAGCAGTGCGAAAGAACTAGTTAGTCATCATCATCTGCCTAGCCTTTTCCCCAACTATATTGGGGTCGGCTTCCAGTCAAACCGGATTTAGCTGAATACCAGTATTTTACGCGGAGCGGCTGCCTACCAGACCTCCACAACCCAGTAACTGGGTAACACGGTACTTCATGGCAAGACTGGAGTCAGATTTACTCACTTCTGACTATCCGTAACGACTGCCAAAGATCTACAAATGACAGCCGGGACCAACGGCTTAACGTGCTTTCCGAGGCACGGAGGAAACTCGGTATGTTAAGATGGTCACCCATCCACAGACCAAACTTGGCAAGCGTTGCTTAACCTTGAAGATCGACCCGTGCGGCTGTTATTTAGCCACGAGCTCCTTATGCGAAAGAACTAGTTAGTACCTTTGAATAAAATTACTGTTTACTAAACTACAATGGCATCGGTTCTTCAATCAATATTATTATCAATAACAATAAATATAAGAAGTTTTAAACTGAACTAAGAAACAGAAAACACAGGGTCGATTGTTGAATGTCAAGCAACTAATAATAGAATTAGTTCCGGGTTCCTTGTGCACAATACAATCGGTATCAGTAGCAGTGACAAACAGGAAGCGGTATGAATAGTAATAACTGAACAATCGTATTGTTTGTATTGTTTTCTTGTTAGTATTCAGTAGTAAGTGGTTTTTAAGCCGGAGGCTTTTAGAGGCTGAGTGGTTGTTAAAATTAATAGTTGAAGATAGAAATTGTCATGAGAACCACAGTAAACATATTTACAGTATTCTATCTTCATACAAACGGTCGGAACGTGAGTCATACCTACGCGCCTTGAGTTCAGCGTATTTATGTTTTATATCATATACATAGTATGTATTAGTATGTTAATTATGTATTGTATGTTATATGTATAGTTTTTATTTTAGCTTCTTACTGTTACACACTATGTCTACATCTCTTTTTACTCTACTCTCCTTTCGCAGGTATGCTGCAAGAGATTTCTATAGAAATAAGCATCACCTTTGTACCTATTTTTCTGTTTCTTTCTTATTATCTTATTAAATGTGTGTACATAAATTGTTAAATAAATAAATAAACAAGCAGTTGCGAATGCGCCGCATTTACGAATGAATGGTGTGATTGTTTTGTAAGCAAAAAGCGGGTGTTTTTGTGAATATTTGTTTTTGAAATTCAAATACTGGAGGCGGGCAGCCCTATCGTGTGTTTACGTACCGCGCGGCTGTAGGTAATTATTACAAGGAGAAGATTAATATAGATAGATATATGATATGTTGTAAGGTATTTATGAATATATGGGCTAAAGTAGCCTGAATAAAAAGACTTATTATTAAAAGTTGTTTATGTTTCAATAAAATTATGACAACGAAATACTATTTCTTTAGTATACGACCGAAATACACACTGTCTTTAAAAAAAAACTAATAAAAATTGTTTTTACGCACGATTCCCCAGACGGCACTCAACTTATAATTCGTTTAAACTTTATTCCATGTCATTCACCTCTCTGAACAAATACAAAACTGCGAGAAACCCATTCGAGCAAACTTTTTAAAACCTATAAAAGAAAACTTTTTATGGGTTCTAAAAGTTTGAGCCCATTAAGGACTTTCAACCGCAGCGTTCGTTTAAAAATAAAGTGAACGTACCCGTTTCCAATTACATCTCTGTATGTCACTTTGTTTTACTTTTATCGACTTTGCAAAATGGTGTTTCGGGGATACAAAAAATCTGTTAATTCTGTTATTGTGAATTTCAGAAAGTCTGTGTCAATAATATTTAGACGATGATCAATTCATAATTTTTATCTCTGAGCTGTAATTCTATCTGACAGACAACAGACTATGCTGGAAGCTAAAGGCATTGCTGATCAATCTTGGCCAGTTCTTTGAATTTATAATCTGTGTAGATTATTGCCTGCCGTATTCGAGTTCGTCTTCCTGTATTTAGTAGGTAAGGTAATCTATGCTAATATTATAAAGAGGTAAAGTTTGTGAGGTTTTTGCAATCTCTGGATCTACTGAAACTATTTTGAAAATTCTTTTACCAATAGAAAGCTACGTTATTTGTGAATATCATAGGTTGTGTATTAACCAGAAAAATTCCGCCCAACGAAGTGGGTATGGGTTAGCTAGTACTTTATAACGCGAGTCGGTCCACACTCCACTAATTTTGGCTCGGCTCGTGTTCCGCCCGTGCTCGGCTCGTCTAGCGTAGACCCAACTTAAGGTATCTTATAAAAAGCACCTGCAAACCCACAAATCCAAGTCAAAACCGTTTAGCCAGCATATGTGAGTGTTGAGACAAACAGGCGCAGCGTCCTGTGAATACAAAGAGGAGCGCAATCAAAGCTGCTCACTCACATTTTGTTACGTACTCCTCAAGTTTGTTGGTGCCTCCCCAAGTGGAGCTTAAGAAGAGAAGGTGGTTGGATGTGGCACTTGGTCACATATTGTGGGCCGCACTCATGTGTATGGGGACGCCAAATGTCACTGTATTGGTAGTTGGTACATTACTCACGTCTCCTATTCAAGGATAAACAGATAAAGGTGTTAAGGAATTGGTTTTAGAACATTTTCATTTCAAGCTCCTTATCGAAAGTAAAAGTAAAGGTAAAGTTTTTTTTTTGTTTTTACCGAATAGGCTCCGAAACTGATCGTCTTGTTACCTAGTGTAGGTGCCAGATAAACTTGAAATAAAAAGAAATTGACCTTTCCTTTACATCCCTCCATAAATAGATACTTGAACAATAAATTATGAACTGTTTTTTAATACTAGAGAATGTAAACTGGGGATCTTGTATATGTTACGCATTGCTGGGGCGAGGCCATTGAAAAATAACGCCCTTGCTGTGTCGCTCGATATTTCAAAGGCCTTTGATAGAATCTGGTATCCTAGTCTATTGGGTAAGCTCTCTGCGTTCGGTATCTCTGCTGACTTTAGCCGGTGTTCTTTCAGCGACTCTATGTCTTCTACATATCAACGACCTGCTGCAATTTGGTGCAATCGGATACGCAGATGACAGCACAGTCTCAGAAAGATACTTGTCCAGTGCAAGAGACAGCAGGGAGGAAACAGCTACTCTTAGAGAGGCCATGGTGGGGTGAATGAATTCTACCTTAAATCTCGTTTCCCAGTGGGGCGACGACAATCTGGTCAAATTCAATGCTCTGAAAACACACGCATGTCTCTTCACTGCTAAAAGGAGTCCATTTCAGCTATCTGCTACATTCCCAGGTACGCCTGTACCTGTTACCGACCACCTGGAGCTTTTGGGCATGGAATTAACGTCCAATCTCAACTTAGGCTCAACTATCGAGTCAAAAGCACAGACTGCAGCCAAGAAGCTGAGCATCCTAAATAAGGTAAGACGATACTTCACATCTGGACAGCTTCTGAGTCTGTACAAAGCACAAAAGGATGGCTCAGCAAAATACGGTTGAACGCAGAGCAAAAAGGCTTACAGGTGACGAGACTTTGGTGGCTCAGCTTCACAGCCTAACTCATCGGCGTAGTGTTGCCTGCGTGTCGGATTTCTACAGACTGTTGTTTGGCGAGTGTGCGCAGGAACTCTACGACCTGAATACCAGACGTACTACAGGGTGACATCCGTATTTGATCGATATGCTGACTAGTCGTACCCAGCGCTTCTCTTCCACATTTATTATGCGCACAGCTAAAGTATGGAACTCTCTGCCAGCGTCTGTGTTCCCGTCCACATATAACCCGTCTGCTTTCAAAGCAAGAGTGAACAGGCATCTTCTGGGCACGCTCACTCCATCATGGACCTCATCTAGCGCTTTACATCAGGCGTGATTATGGTCAAGAGCCAACCCTTTCCTAAATAAAAAAAATAAAATAAAGGATCATGATAGAAGTCGATTCAGTACAGCCTTATGTCTTTAATTTTGTTTTTGTACAAAAGTCAATAAATGTATGTGAGACACTGACAGTTATTGTACATTTTTTTGGCGCCTATTATAGACGACTGATTGGAAATTACGATACCCTGATTGATCATCTTTAAAGAAGTTTCTATATAAATCAATATTTTTTGCCTACCGCATCGGATTGCCTTATTAGCTCACAAACACGTAGGTAGGAAGTTCAGGCCTCTCTCGTGGTGTACAGAAAGTTGTCGCGACTTCAGAGTATGCAATCTACGTTATATAGGTAGGTAAAAGGTAAACGTATTTAAAGTTTTCTGAGAAGGTTTCTAGCTATTAGAATAAGACAGTTTGGTTAGGTCATTCTCTGTTTTGTTTTTATTATTTCTTCGTGACTGTTTTGTGGGTCTTTGGTGCTAAGCGTGAGGTTTTGTGTATGATGGTCGAGCAGTGTTCCAGGGTTGTGGAGATTTTTCAAAAGAGTCTGCGCGGCCCTGAAATGCAAAGGACCCAATAATCAAGTATAAACCCGGTTGGTTGCCCGTTTCTGTGTACGGCTCATATTTCGCGGTGTCTGAACGCAGCCTTAGGTATGGTGCTTAAGTAAATTTAGGTGCTTATAAATTAGCCATAATCAACACAATTTGGGAATATCCAAAATATCTATTACTCACGATTGCATCCGGATACGTCAGTAAACATCGCATTAAATCGACAATCATAGTGATAATGATAAGAAAATGACAATGTTTTATTTTAAAATAACCTTATCTTTGTTTAAAAAATCTAATCTATTTTTTAATTTCATATACGTATGTGAGATTTATCTACATAGATAAGATCTTTACATATATTTTGAAATAATCTGTTTTGTAAACTTATTTGTTATAAATTATGATTTTATTTTTAACTAGCTTCTGCACATTCCCGTAATAAAAAAAACCGGCCAAGTGCGAATCCGATTCGTGCATGTGGGGTGCCGTATCTTCGCTATTATTATAATCCACTTTTATGCAGTTAAAATCGAGCAAAAACACGTCTCTTGTAAGGTCCGAGCAATCTGCTGTCTTCGTGTCCGCAGCCTAAGGTATTGACAAATTACCTACCGTCTGTAGTTTAACTGTACTCTATAGTACCAACTATTGTGTTAGTCTTTCTCAGAACAAAGAAAAGAATGGAACCGCATCTACTCAGTAAACAAAAGGAAATCCATTAGAGCTGTGCAGTGTGTAGTAAAGTTTATGAGATTAATGACACTCCATCGCTGTTGTTCTTCTTTGTTTTCTCGGTGTTTTATTGTGAAAATAATTAAATTTTTCGAACACATTAAAAAAAAAAACGGATTGTACGATATAAGCATTGATATTCTATGAAGAACTCACCAAAGAAATATAAGCGGAGTGAGCTTAAAGTGAGCTCTCAATCCATAGTTTCGAGTGGAATGACAGTAACTTCACGCTCACCTGATCTAAGATTTCACGGTGATATTTATACAGATATAGCGGTTATGAGTAAAGTTATATTTATACTAGCTGTTGCCCGCGACTTCGTTCGCGTGTATGTCGGAAAGTAAAATTATGGCGCTAGGTAAGATCTTTAAGATAAGATATACAAACAGTCAATATCTAGCATTGCTTGACCCCTCTTAGATTTTTTAGGTATTTTGGAAGACTGTTATGCAAGACACTGGCTGCATCACCTGTTCTGTTCAAAATGCCGTCCAGCCCTAGTAGTTTTTCGTAATGAGAAACGTTTTAATGAGAACGCTTTTCTCTAGATGATGTTGAAGAAAGTTGCTAGTATTCATATGTAAAGTTTACATAAATATTAACCTCAATTGATTTAAGTGAAGAGAAGTGAAACGAAAGTATGGAGTCCTGTGCCCTTCAGTGAGAAAATCCAGGTTTCTAACTATAAAGTGTTTGTCAACCCCAAAATAGGCATTTTCCTAAGCACCTAACATAATCCGCTCGTTAACAAAGATAGGAATTTAATCGGAGAGCGAGACGTTGATCAATTTATCACCAGTATTGTAGGGTTATTAAGCTGAGATCTAATTAATAACGTGCGTCAACTGAGTCGGGGATGCCAGTGGGGCTATAAGATGGCGCTTAGAAGTTTAGGTTGTTCCGATTTAGATAGGTATTTTATGTGATTAGATTTCAGTGAAAAAGTAGCATGGTTTCTGAAATTGCCAACTGCCCGATAGTTGATATTCTATTTTATATATTCGATAAAGTTTTTAAAGAAACGAAACTGATGAATATTAAACAACTTCATATAGCTGCTCACAATTTTCATAACTGCTCCGCTCCTATTGGTCTTAGCGTAATGATATATAGCTTAAAACCTCGATAAATGGGCTATCTAACACTGAAAGAATTTTTCAAATCGGACCAGTAGTTCCTGAGATTAGCGCGTTCAAATAAACAAACAAACAAACTGTTCAGCTTTAAATATTAGTAATAGATACATGGGTTGTTGGAGGTCTGGTAGGTAGCCGCACCTCGTAAAATACTGGTATTCAGCTAAATCCGGCTTGACTGGAAGCCGACCCCAATATAGTTGGGAAAAGGCTAGGTAGATGATGATATGTATAATACCTGAATCTTTATCAGAAAAATAATGGACGGAACTATTCACACAAACCTAACGTTTACCAAAAAATCTGAAATGTGTAAACGAAGTCTTCGCCGACCCAGCTTACTTGTCCTGCCAAAGACACGTACAAATTATGCTGAGAAGAATATCACCTATGAAGGAACACAAATTTATAATTTTTATAATAATTGACCATCCTATATAAAAAATGTAAGCACATGCAGCCGTTTTAAATCTGGACTTTCAAACTATGTAATTGAAACCTATAAACTAACATAGCAATGTTACCAGCCAATCTTTTTGGAATGAAACCATTGAACGCAAGCAATTTACTTAAAAAATGTAAGGCTATTTGTATTGTATATGTGAGCGTTACCTAGAATAAGCTTATCACATTATGTTAACTTATGTTCTCATGTAAGTGGCTATCTTGTCTTTTTGGGAATAAATAATTTAAACCTAATATTCGGACTGTATTGTAGGGTTATTAAGCCGAGATGTAATTACTAACGTGCGTCAACTGAGTCGGGGATGCCATTGGGGCTGTAAAGTGGGTGACAGGCGTGCGAGCAAGTACGCGTACTTGTGGCTTGACAACCCTTTTCGCTCGTGTGTCACCGTAACTACGCGTACTTATGGCTTGACGAGTAAGTTTGTAGGCGATTCAACAGGTTTGAAATTATGCTCGTAGCTTTGCGCGAGCCATTACTTTGTTTTATGCTATTGTATTGCAAAAATGACTGATAATTCTTGATTGTTTCAGGAACACGATTGTAACAGGTTCAGGAGTCGACCAAACATTATGTGCCGAAATTATGGAACTAAAGTCAAATGCTATGCAATGTGAAATTGCTTCTCTTAAACAAGTATCCTGTCTGGTTATAATAAAATATTTTTCTTTAAGATTATATTATGAATTAGTGTAGTAAAAAAAATAAAAGTACTTGTAATACTCACTGTTATATAGGCTAAGCAAAACTCTAATTCATTGTAGTTTTGCTATGAGTCCTGTCCAAGTAGGTTTTACGTCGATTGAAATCGGTTGTTACCGTAGGATTGCATGAAATAGGGACTATGTTAAAAACTAATTATACATAATGTGAATACAATACACCCCATCTTCTGATCCCATCCGTACTCGATAGTTTATAAGAAATGAGTGTCTTAAAGAATAAAGTATTTACAATCTTCCGCAATTTATTGTAAACCAACTTACGGTGTTTGCAAAAATTCGGTGAAAAATGTTTGAAAGAAAGAAAGAAAAAGCGTTTATTTGCGCCAAACATGACGCATACAAAAAAAAAAAATAGAAATTAAATAACACTTAATTATAAAAATTGGGAAGATATGCGTCATATTCGCGCAAAACGGCCATCGCTCAGCATAATGCTGGGACTCGTGTGCGTGACAGAGCCACAGCGCTGGTTTTCAGCGACAGCCGGCGTATGGCATGACGTCGATCGGTTTCTACAAAAACTAAAATGTCTTGGTTCTTGGTCTTGGCTATGTACCTCCGCACCACTCGCAGGCAAAACTTTCGCAATACCTTTTCATTATCACGCAGCATTTTAGCTGCCCAACAGATTGTCGAAACTATAACATTTAACGGATTAGTTAAGACGTCAAACTAAGTTCGACGGTTCAAGTTGCTGGATCGCGGTGTTACTACTTAGAATAACTTATGACTATCTGACATTGTTTTACTTAAGTACTTGTGTACACCTTCTGCGGGGCTCAAGCACGAATTTAGATTTGAAGTCAGCAAATTTTGACTTGATAACAACTCAAATCATAAAGTTTACTTCAACATCATTGAGTCAAGTAACAATGCGCTCATCATCATCATCATCATCATGAAAGCTGAAAGACGTCAACTGCTGGACATAGGCCTCCCACAAAAGGGGGGTTTGCCATAATCGCCACGCTTGGCAGGCGGGTTGGCGATCGCAGTGTATGGTGCTGCGTTTTACAGAGAACGCTGCTGCCCATTCTCTGGTGAGTCCCTTAGTCGCCTCTTACAACACCCACGGGAAGTGATGGGATGGTATTATTCTTTTACGGCACCGGTCGACACTATACAGCATACAAACACAACAATGCAATAATACATGGTAATAACGTCCATTACCTAAAAGCAGATTCTTCTCTTTCAGAGCCAGTCATTAGATCGTGTCAGCGTCCTAACATGAGATACATTACAGGTCCCATTAGCCAGTGGTGTGCAGCTCAAATGATTTATCTACTGATTATGTATGCAGGCACGTGAAAGACGATAATGACGTATTTTTACCTTAAATAAAATTAATTTATGGACCATCAATAACATTTGGACAAATATAAAACATGTTTCTGAAACATTTTACCTTATTTTATTTATGGCATGTTACTTTTCATTTACGAGATATAAAAAAATACGATGCATATGTTTTATAGCGGCATAAAGTATTTGTTCTCCCATATAGTTTATACTATTGCCATGAGAATGACGAACGAGGAGATGACGTCATCCCATCGACCCCCATCTACCATCGGACATCCAGATTGCAAGTGACCATTCCTACCTTGTTGTTATTCCACCAATTCGCATTAAGCGTTTCCAAACGTCTTTTATAATGCGCACAGCAAATAAGTGGAACTATCTGCCTGCGTATGTGTTTCCAAACGCTTACAACCCTAATCTCTTCAAAGTAAGAGTGAACAGGCTCCTTTTGGGTAAGTTCGCTCTATCATAAACTGTCTCTATTATCTCTGACCTAGACTAGAGTCAAAAGCAAACCCATCTCAAATAAAAACGTCTTAAAATGTACTAATGCTACTGTATCATACATTGAGGAGCTCGTGGATAGATAATAACAGCCGCACGGGTCGGCCTACAAGTTTAAGCAACGCTTGCCAAGGTTGGTCTGTGGTAGGTTAGTTTCCTCCGTGCCTCGGAAAGCACGTTAAGCCGCTGGTCCCGGCTATCATTTGAAGAACTCTGGAGAACTCTGAACTCTTTGTAGATCTTTGGCAGTCGTTACGGATAGTCAGAAGCCAGTAAATCTGACTCCAGTCATGCCATGAAGTACCGTGTTACTCAAATAATGGGTTGTGGAGGTCTGGTAGGCAGCCGCTCTACGTAAAATACTGGTATTCAGCTAAATCCGGTTTGACTGGAAGCCAACCCCAATATAGTTGGGAAAAGGCTAGGCAGCTGATGATGCTAATGTATCATCCATTACTACCCCTCTTAAAGCAGATCATTCTATTTGAGAGACAGGGACTTCCCAAACACTAGACACATTACAGTACCATTAGCCAGTGGTGTGCAACCCAAATGATTTATCTACTAATTATGTTTGCAGCGACGCGAAAATTAGCGGCCGGTACTGCGCGGTCTTAATGAGAGGCAGGGGTTGATCACTATTGGTAGGTTTGGTAATGTACTGCTTGCAATGGACGCTAAGGTTGTTTTGTATGAAATATTGTTGAGAGAGTACGTGGTGAGATCATTACGTTTTGTAACATCGAGCTTATTGATAACAACCAAATTAAATCATATGCTTAGTTTAAGTACTGCTTAGCAGATTTAAAATTCAAATTCTTCAAAGAAAACTTTAATTAAGAGTCCCTTCCGTGCTTCGGCACGTATAAGTCGATGGTCCCGGCCGCCAAATGGCGGTCGTCAAATAAACCATCTCAGAGGCCCTTGAGGCGGTTTAGAAACTCTGACACTAGGCTGTGTGGGGTCGCTAGACTCTACTTAAACATTATCTTTTCAAATTCCTACATGAGCTCCAAGATTTCTTACTTAAATAAATTTTAGGCCTATATATATAAGTATTTAGCCTACACATAATTATTCAGTACATTTTCATCATCTGCCTAGCCTTTTCCCAACTATATTGGGGTCGGTTTTCAGTCAAACCGGATTCCAATATTTTACAAGGAGCGGCTGCCTACCAGATTTTCACAACCTATTGACTGGGAAACGGTACCTACTCCTTGGTAAGACTGCCGTCAGATATTCTGGCTTCGCTTCTCTCAACTGCAAATGACGGCTGGGACCAACGGCTTAACGTGCTTCCCGAGGCACGGAGGCGACTTGGTATGTTGAGATGGTCACCCATCCACAGGCCAACCTTGGCAAGCGTTGCTTGAAATTGAAATCGACCCGTTGGGCTGTTAGCCATGAGGTTACCACATTGGGAACACCAATTAATACCTAATCAACTCCAAACTCACATTTCGTTCCAGTAATTCAGTCACTGCGGTCATTCTCGATGACTCGTGGTCATTACGCAATGCGTAATATCCATTGCTCGCTCAACTAGAGACCGCCTGATTCATTACCTAATTAACTATGCAGTGGTGCTGTAGCTAATTCTGTTTGCTGAGGACGTCTTTGACAGGAGCTGCTTTTACGCAGGGTTAAAATGTTAATGGAAAGCGTAACACGTTCTTTTACGAAAGCTGGCAGCAATAGCAATATGAGTCGATGATGAACAGTACCCTAAAAACATGCAGGTTCTAGTTTGGAATGAGCGACGACGCTCTAGAAAACTGAACTTTATACGAATCGGACTCGCATACGAAGGGTTCCCACCATAAACCTTAATATTTATTATTTGTTGTTGTAGTGGCGAAAGAAATACATAATCTGTGTAAAATTTCATCCGTCTAGTTATTACGGTTCTTGAGATACAGCCCGCTGACAGGTAGACGGACGGACGGATGGACGGACAGCGGAGGCTTAGTAATAGGGTTGGTTGGTTGGGTGCGATTTTTATGTGGTCAAAGTCAAAATAATAAAAAGCGGATGGTATGCTGTAGTTAGATCACTGTTTATTGTTTACAGGTGAGAGTTTATCCACGTCAGGAAGGCTGTCACTCGAGTGAAGACCGATGGCGAGCTTGCCTGACAACCTTCGCTGGGCCCGAACGAGACCACACCAACCTGAGAATATTATGCATTATGTTAGAAGAGCATTTGCATTCTGTATTTTGGCTACAAAAATAGAGAATACAATCCTAGAGATTTTAAGTTATAGTATTGTCTATGCATACATACTACTGAACGTACACAGAATACAATTCTAGAGTTCCTAATTGAGGCAAGATTTCAAATTGTAGCGTTTGCTGTTGATATTACTGGATATACAATGTATTTCTCATAATATTCGAATGTAACAATGTTTTTGTAATAACACAAGACAATAATCAACGAAAGGGTTTTGAACTTTTTCTGTAGGAGCTGGCATAGCCCCACCGCCATTTTGATTTCTGTTAACGATTTTCATTGTTCTCACATGGTGACTTTACTTCGAAATATCTCGGCAACGTGACACTTTAGGGCACCAGGCCCTGATATTTTTTTTTTTGTTGAAGTTCCCTCTACCCACATATGCATATTTGAATGTACTCCGCAACTTTGGAAAAAAAATCGAGATGGCGGCGGGAGCTATATAATATACCACAATGGTTCTATGCCTTTTGGTTTTAAATGTAATTATTTCATTGTTGTACTTTACGAGATCACCGTTTTAACAATAACATTTCCAATGTGCTGGAGCATTCTTCTGAATATTGGAAATAATATTAAGGGCTTCAATAGCTATATTTAAAGCCTTTTGCGTTTCAGGGTCGCGGTGATTCTTTCGAATAAATCCGCATCCCTGGCAGATTACTATACCTAGAGTCGATTCTGGATTGGGGCAATGTTTTAGCAACTCGGAGTTCGAATCCGTGCCCGTTTCGTGGCTAAATACTGAGAGTCTTTAAGTCAAGAGTAAATAGGTTACTTCTAGGCAGGCGTGCTACATCTTCGACCACATCATCGCTTACCTATAGGCGAGATAGTGGTCAAACGTGTGCCTATCAACAGTGAAAAAAAAAGACTAGAAAAGACTAGTACCTACACTGGCAAAATGTGGGTATACTGTTACACGTTTCTGCCTAGCCCTACGGGTGAAATACAGATGACGTTGAGAATTAATAAAGAGACTTACCAAAATCCTCTTACTCTGATGCAGTACAGTGAGCGGTCCACCGGAGTCTCCATCACAAGTACCCTTGCCTCCAGTCCCGCCGGTGCAGAGATGGCTGGCTGCTATCGTGACTTTGAAGCTGTTCTGGCAGAATGCGTTCGTGATGATGGGCACTGCTGTCTGGTGGAGGGATGTTGTCGCGGGGAAGGTGCTTTGAGCTGGTTGGAGGAAAGAAAAATGGTTGTAATATTTTGTTTGAGCTGTTCAGAAAATATTTGTTCCATCCCGAAACGAACGGTGGTTCTGAAAGGTTCGTGTGTGGAGAATGAAAGAAGTAAAAGAAAAGAAAGAAAAAGCGTTTATTTGCGCCAAGCATGACGCATACCAAAAAAAAAAATAGAAATTAAATAACATTTAATTATAAAAAAATAATTAATTTAATTTAATTTAATGCTGCAAAATGGTGTTTATATCATCATCATTATCAGCTGAAAGACGTCCACTGCTGGACATAGGCCTCCCTCAAGTGTCGGCACAACAATCGGTCCTGTGCGTCTTGCAGCAATCGGCTACCCGCGACCCTAACCAGGTCAACGGCCCACCTTGCGTTTGAAGACCTCCCAGGCTTTCTAACGTTGCGCCTTCCAGTACATGCTAACTGAAGTGGCAGTGGGCAGGGCACATTTCCTGCTGAACATGTGGGGCCGAAAAGCACTGGAGTAGCGAATTTCTATGGTAACTAAGCGAGTTAGGAAACATGTTTCACTTTGAGTTTTGCTTTCGTTAACCGATACTGTACCATACTCTATAAATGAACCTTAAAAGATCACAACCGTTTCGGGATGGAATCGAAAATCGAATGTAAATGATTAAACTAAATTCCTGAAAAATGTTTCGAAATAACTGGCAAGGTATCAAAAACAATAAGGTTCGGTTTCCAATACAGCGCAAAAATCGCAATATTAAACAGTCAAGGCGCAAATTACTGTAAAAATTAATATAGGAAAACGGAAGACTAACAAAATGACGAAGAACAATCCATTTTAAGGAAGATCCGGTAACATGGGAGTTTTATGGAACTTTTCCTTAATTAATCTCACATCTTTCGGGAAAACGCACCTCCATGTTTTAGGGTTCCATACCCGAAGGTTCTCAAAGGAACCCTATTACTACGCCTCCGCTATCCAGTCCATCAGTCCGTCTGTCCATCCCTCCATTCGATCATTCGTCCGTCCGTCCGTCTATCACCAGGTTGTATCTCAAGAACCGTACTACCGTTGAAATTTTCACAGAATGTGTATTTTTGTAACAACAAATAATAAAAAATTAAAATTAAAGGGGCCACACGAGAAACGTGTTTTTTTTTCGGTTTATGTTACGGAACTCTTTGTGTGAGAGTCCGAATAGCACTTGGCCAGTTTTTAAAAGAAAACATAATTATTACGTAAAAAAACAAAGACAGGCTCGAAGATATTTAAGATATCCATTTGAACCGAGAACCAGTGGGTGTTTTCCTTTACCCAAATTTTTATAGCCTATACAAATTATTAAATTAATTGAAAATCGTGAATTTCGCTTGGGGGCGTTAATTTTCCTTTGTTTGGGCTCGTTTGGGTACATGTTCGGCCCACAAAGGGCCTTGTTCGGGCCGGTTCCGTCCCTTTACAAGAACGCCATTTGTTCGAACCAGGATATCCCATGGGAAGGTACAGTGTTTTCGCATTTAGCGCTGAAATGTTAAAGGTTATTTTCAATAGGTAGGAATCCCGGAATATGAAGAAAATATTGGTCTTATGATAGGGAATGCTAATTTTGGTAAATTGTAGTTGTAAAGATTTACTTACCTATACAGAGTGTTTTAGAAGTGTGGTCATATTTTAGGGTTACGTTCTGTATCTGTACTTCACTATCACTAATCACTAACATAATATTATAAAACAAAGTCCTTCACCGCGTCTGTCCGTCTGTTTGCGATAAACTCAAAAACTACTGCACTAAGTTTCATGTTGTTTTCTAAAAAATTAGGGATCCTTTTTCCGCGCACAAAGCCGCGGGCGAAATGCAGGTATATTATACTAGTAGGTGCTGGTTCGAATAGAAAAAATATTTTAGTGTTGGATAGACCATTTATCGAGGAAGGCTATAGGCTATTAACCAATTACTAAATAAAACATCACGCTACGTCCAATAGGAGCAAAGCATTCATGAAAAATGTGACGCAGACGAAGTTGCGTGGTCCAGCTAGTCTGATATAAAGTAAAGAAAATATAGCACAAATAAATAAAGATACACTCATTTCAAAAATCCCGACCGCAAAAGACGAGTAAAAATTTCTCAGATACGAAATGTTCGTTATCCTTAAATATGTCCTCGCACTTTTGAAACATTCTGTATTTACAATGCTAATGTTTGATGTTGATTAGAGTGTAGACCTTCTTTGTTGAATTGGCCAGTCGATAAAGCTTTGTAATGTTTAATGAAAAATATAGAATAGCATTCAAATAAATTAGTAGGGTGTAAAAATGGATTTGTTTATACAGTGATGTATTAGCTTTGATCTGAGTAAGTGCACATTCATAATGCGTACAGCTAAGGATTGGAATTCTCTGCCAGAGTCTGTGTTTCCTTATAGCTACAACCTGGGAGTCTTTAAGTCAAGAGTGAATAGGTTACTTCCAGGCAAGCGTGCTCCATCTTCGGCCACATCATCGCTTACCATCAGGTGAGATAGTGGTCAAACGCGTGCCTATCAACAGTAAAAAAAAAGTTGCTCCAATAATTATTCCTTAAACCCAATCGTTGTTTGATTTAAGCTTAGTTTCCAGTGGTACTGCAGCGGTAGTGACCTGAAGCATCACAAAAGCTAGCCAGGTTAAAGAAAGAAACAGGCCTGGTCAGACAAAATTTGTGACAAATCGACACAAAAAGAATAAAAAATTCTGATAATCTAATTACGCGAAACATATCTACGTATGAATATAGTTAGGTACAAAACGGAAAAAAATATATTAGAAAATGTAATATTTTTTACCGCTTGTTCTTATTTACGAATGGGCTTGCTCTTGACCACTATCGAGTCCAGAAGATGCCTGTTCTGCTTAAATATTACTCAATCAATTTAGAATGCAGACGATGTCACAATTTTTTTTGCAATATCAATTTAATCTCATGCGGAAAAACCTTATCAAACCAACAAATTAATTAGCAACAAGAATTTCTTTTGCAATATCAATTTAATCTCATACGGAAAAACCTTATCAAACCAACAAATTAATTTGCAACCAGAATTTCTTTAGCAATATCAATTTAATCTCATACGGAAAAACCTTATCAAACCAACAAATTAATTTGCAACCAGAATTTCTTTTGCAATATCAATTTAATCTCATACGGAAAAACCTTATCAAACCAACAAATTAATTTGCAACAAGAATTTCTTTTGCAATATCAATTTAATCTCATACGGAAAAACCTCATCAAACCAACAAATTAATTAGCAACAAGAATTTCTTTTGCAATATCAATTTAATCTCATAAGGAAAAACCTTATCAAACCAACAAACTAATTTGCAACAAGAATTTCTTTTGCAATATCAATTTAATCTCATACGGAAAAACATTATCAAACCAACAAATTAATTAGCAACAAGAATTTCTTTTGCAATATCACTTTAATCTCACACGGAACAACCTTATCAAACCAACAAATTAATTTGCAACAAGATTAATTCCAAAATCTAGGTTTTTCACATAGATATGCGTTCAGCGCAAGAGATTCTATTGGTTCGGCAAGACTTTGTATACAAAAAGTCATAATTCGAGGTTTGGCTCTTGCCTGTTTTCTCCTCCAATATTGAACCGACTTAAGAGATATTTCATAAATTGAATAAGAAAAATCGATTCATAATAACAGAATGATCGCGTATAATACATACAAAAAAATAAACATACAGTCGAATTGAGAACCTCCTCCTCCTCCTCCTCCTTTTATGAAGTCGGTAAAAAATATTCGGAGGTAGTGGCCAAACCTCATGATTTGGAGAAAAAAAAGAAGCAAAAGATAAATATTCTATGACTAATTTTATGAAAGCTGGTCCATCGCTGAATATGGGGTATACGCTACTTATAATCCCAGCACAAAGATATACGGTTCCTGAAGGCAATAGCCACGTACTAAGCGAACAACCTCGCGAGGCAGCCTCGGCTGTTTGCTGCGCGAGGCAGCCTCGGGTTGTAGAATTTATGCATAATTTGCCGCGCGAGAAAAAGGCCGAGCCAGTTTTACTCTAGATCGCCATGGGGCCTCTTGTTTAGAATGCTATCACCACTCCCTTTATTTTATTCTACGGCTTGTAAAAAACGGAAACCTAAACGTTTTTGTATGAAACAGTTATAACATTACAAACTGGGAACATATTGCAGTTTTTTGTTACTAGAATGAGTAAAATTAATTTGAGAATCTCTACAAGCGAGGCAGAGAGATAAAACACAACCGTCTTGAGTGAGTGCGGCAAACGTACTGAGGCGTCTTTGAACATGAACAAAACCGACAATTCTCGGCTAGCCTGACCGAGGATTTGCCTCGCTAGGCTGCCTCGCGAGACTACTAACTCAGTCAGTACGCGGCTAATGGGAGCAGAGCTGTGGGCAAAAGCAGGTAGAATATAAAACAAAAATCACGTACCATCGCTGTTCTTGCCGAATCCAGAGACTTGCCCGGTTGAGCCTGCAAAGCTCTGGTTAGCATCAGCAGTCGTTGGTAGAGGGATCACTGCGATCGTATCTAAAAACAAATAAAAGGACGGTGTTTAGAAATACATTGTTCAGAATTTAAATGAGAAAGATGTCATCGTATCTGGTGAGATAGTGGTCAAACGCGAGTTTATCAGTAACTAGCTGGTCCCGTGTCCACTTCGTTGAGCGGAATGTTTCGTGTTAATATATAGCCTATGACACTCACAAATAATGTTTATTTCTATTGGTAAAAGAATTTTGAAAATCGGTTTAGTAGATACAGAGCCCCCTACAACTTCACAAACATAACTTTACCTCTTTATAATATTATTAGCATTTTAATACTTAACACTAATTTATTAAAGTAGGTAGCAGAAACTACCTACTATTGATTTTAGTATAGATTTTAATTTTAAAAAGATGCAGTACGCTGCAGCATACTTTTTTATGGACAAAAGTTTCGAAGTCTATGTTCCTTTACAAAAAAAAACCGTTCATTTCAGAGCTGATACCTTGAAAAAAAAAAAGAATAGATGAAATAATCTTTACTTCGGATAAGTAACATCCATATGGGTTAGTAAACAAAAATATAACTTATTTCTTTTTAATAAACTTATAATAACTTATTAAGTGATTAAGGCTATCTCTTTCATATTGTATATTTTTAGTTTAAAGTGTTCTTTAAATTTTGGTGTACATAAAGCATATATAAATAAATAAGATGTTGTTCGAGAAACATGAAAGAAAAAGAAATGAGTTATTATCCGGTCAATTTAGACATCCAAGGTTACATTATTTCGCAACAAGCTCAAAATTGGTGGGATTGTTCAAAACACTATCACAAATTAAATCTAAAAGTTTCCCATCGATACGATACGTGGAAAAAAATACTTGGTGTCAAAGGTAACAAACGCTTTCTTTCAGTGTTAGATAGCCCATTTATCGAGGAAGGCTATAGGCTATATATCATCACGCTAAGACCAATAGGAGCAGAGCAGTAATGAAAATTGTGACGCAAACGAAGTTGCGCGGGTCAAATAGTACTAATATGTATAAAGCTGAAGAGTTTGTTTGTTTACTTGAACGCGCTAATCTCAGGAACTACTGGTCCGATTTGAAAAATTATTTCAGTGTTGGATAGCCCATTTATCGAGGAAGGCTATAGGCTATATCATCACGTTAGGACCAATAGGAGCGGAGCAGTAATGAAAATTGTGACGCAGACGAAGTTGCGTGGGTCAACTAGTAATTAGATACTTTTTTCCTAAGAGCCACCATTTCTGAGATATTACGATTTAAAAAGTTGGAAGTGTTGGAATATAACAAAATATATCGGTCCTACTTAAGTACTTTAAGATTCTTTATCTTTCATACGTATTTACATTGTGCATAGCTTTGTTATAGTTTAGATGTTAGTGTACCGCTGTGCTCCGTCAGGACTAAGCGAGAGCGCGCACACACCTCTCCTAATTAACAAATATAATAAATAATTATATGAAAATCATAACTGTGTCTTTCATTGGTTCTCAAAACCTAATAGGAAGAGTTGTAGTAGTCATAGTATGCACACGTGTCCACGCCAACTTTTGTTTCAATTAATTTTATGATAAAACTTTCCGTTTTGCTGAAAATTGCGTTTGTTACCTTTGACCCCAAGTATTTTTTTTCCACGAGTCGGATCGATGGGGAACTTTTAGATTTAATTTATGATAGTCTTTTGAACAATCCTACCAATGTTGAGCGTGTTGCGAATTAATGTAACATCACCCATATTTTTTTGTCTAATTTGACCGGATTCTTTTTGCCGTCTTCCTTTTCCATTTTTTAAAGCTGTTTTAATTGTCAATGGTCAGGCAGGGATCAATAGTTCTTCCATAGTCAACGATTATTAGTCCACTAAACCAGCCAAACCCATAGCGTTTCATCTTTTGTTTCCATATTCTGCAATAGTCCTGTTCCAACCGGGGATTGTCCTTGGCTATACTTTCACAGTGCATACAGGGATAATCGTCGGTTGGTGACCCATTCCATTTGAAATATCTAAAGAGGCCTCTGCGAGTTGGCTTCGGCCCATCGTACGCCTACCAAAGGACCGGGTCTCCAGGGACCCGAGAAAGTCAAAAACATAATAACTATAAACTTTTTTATATTTTGAAATGTGTTTTTTATATATATATTGTATAAAAATATTTAAAAATGTAGAAATAAGTAAAAAAGATGAATAAAGGAAATTATAACTATAATAAATGAATGTTTTTTTTCTCCACCAAACTTTGGAAACCGATCACGCTACATCGTAACTTATTTCCGTCATAAAAAAAAACATAACACTTTAATGTTTAAGAAATAAAATTGCTATAAAACCCTATCCTGCAGCTTCTGAGTCGAACGTGAACGACATTACAATTTGCACCGACTAAATACAACTATTATCGCCACTTCCTTTTGCATTTATGCAGTCAGTAGCCTTTTACTGGAATGATTATATTAATCGTAAATAATTAATGGCTTCGTTTGGATAAAAGATGTCTAAGCATTTATAAATAAGTGAAATTAAATAGACAACTTCTGCTCGTAGAAAGCTGAAATTTTGCATGTAGGTTTATTGGGGAGAGTAGGGGACCATTAAAAGAGGATTTCCTGGAATTCCAAAGAAAACGGGACAAAACGGGATATGCACGGACGAAGTCGCGGGCAATAGCTAGTTATTTATAAGCGCGTATAAAAAGTGCTCCCACGTACTTATTTTTTAGGAAATACACGTGGTCCAAAAACTTTGAGACCATTTTCGTACAGATAAATAGTGAAAGAAAGAAAGAAAAGGCGTCTATTTCACCAAAAACGACGCACAAAACACAAAATTTGCTACAACCACGTTACAGCCGCTCTCTCGAGAAAGCTTAAAAATAACATGCAGATGCAGCAGTTATTCGTCGGCATTTACTGAAAAAATACATTTGAAAAAAATTGGTAGTAATCTACATGATATGGTACGTAATTTGGTTTAGCCAGAATTTATGAATCCAAATCACCTCCAAATCGTTGAGATGAAACCAGTTTACAACAAAAAAGTAAAAAAAAACTATATTTACTACTTTGCAATACAAACGAAAATAATTGTTGCGTTCGGGACTCGAGGTCACAAACTTGGATTATTCTTTGGATTATTCTTTCTCCATAAACAAATCTGCAAAAAAACAAAACTACTGGATTTGGCGCCAGCGCTGATTATAAAGTTACTGGACCATACCGGCTACTACGCACACCGGGGTTGGTAAACAAAAGAACCGCGCTGTGATATAATGCCGTGAACAACCTCTACTCATCAGCCTAGCCTTTTCCCAACTATATTGGGGTCGGCTGTCAGTCAAGCCGGATTTAGCTGAATACCAGTATTTTACGAGGAGCGGCTGCCTACCAGACCACCACAACCCATTAATTGGGTAACTTGGTACTTCATGGCAAGACTGGAGTCAAATTTACTGGCTTCTGACTATCCGTAACGACTGCCAAAGATCTACAAATGACAGCCGGGACCAACGGCTTAACGTGCTTTCCGAGGCACGGAGGAAACTCGGTATGTTAAGATGATCACCCATCCACAGACCAACCTTGGCAAGCGTTGCTTAACCTTAAGATCGACCCGTGCGGCTGTTATTATCTAGCCACGAGCTCCTCCACCACGTAACAAACCTCTAGGTACTACTATTTTATTTTAGGTAGAAGCGGACGGTCAACTTGACTTTGGCGCCAGATGTCACCGATAGCGTTTAACAGGGGACTCCAGCCTTATCGTTCATTGACAACGTGTGTTGACACGTGACGTAGATATCGAATGTTGGTAATTCACTTGGCGCATTTAGTCAAATATTGGCGTCATTTTTCAATATAAAATATATCTTATGCTCTTCGAAATTAAGTTAATTTTGTATTTCACAAGTGATGCAAATCATTGGCCAATAACGTGTGAGTGCCTTAGAATGTATTATGCCTTATAGAATGTATTATGCCTTATAATATATTATGTACATTAATATTCTAAGCAATTCAAATGTATAGTTGTTGCTTGATTGTCTTATACTTCCTCGATTAGAGGCGACCGAGAGATGTTTGTGAGAAGTTTCCTTCAAAAGTACGTACAATGATGGCGCGTTTACATTTACGCCGGTCACCGAATACGGCGACCGTATTCAGTTTAACCGAATTGATTTTTCAAATTGGGCTGTTTACATTAAGTCGGTCACTTTACCGGACACGTCGGTCAAATTGAACTAATGTAAATGACGGTTCTACACGCAAACACATTGATGTTCGAGGAGCAAATATCATCGAACATAATTTAGGTACACTACGTGAATCTTGTTCATTAAAGATTTTGAATCGATTGTGAGTAATAAGTTCCAAGTTACAATAACGGTTTATACGTTCGATTTTGCTCTAATAAGCGTAAAAATTACTACTAACGTTAAACATGTACGCACGTGTGAACTTCGCATAACACTGTCTTGTCATTCATTGAGAATGTACGTACAACATACATGTCTACCTGTTATCTATTTATTGAAGTACTACCTACTTCAGTTAAGTGTTTAATGTCACTTGTATAGCTACGTCACCGACTGACGACACTCATTTGAATAACCCCCTTTAAAAGTTGCCACTAATTCCAAATTCTTCGAATCTGTGCGTTAAGTACGTTATGAAGAGCACAAGTGTGTAGGTTTACTGAGTATCTAGAATTAGTGTATGTTCATTTTAGATACTATATTTATTTAGCATATTTGAATGTCTTCAAAACAAATAGGGCGTTAATAGCTGCGACACAGTTTTGCAACTAATGCAGCTATTTACTTACGCAATCAATATGTTAAATGTGTTTTTGTTGCAATAAAGATTATTATTAGATATAAATACATTTTTCGTGAATCTCCAACTGCCGGGTAGGAAATCATCAAATGACTCCTCCCGCTTTGAGTGGAGCGGGGGAAGTGTCAGACAATTACTGACTAAATTCTAGCCGTGTTCCTTCAATGCGCAAGGGGCGTTCCAGGGTCGCGGTAAGTCTTTCAAACAACCCCACATCCCTGGCAGTTAACTGCATGCCAGGGATGTGGGGTTGTGGCCACGGTTATGCTTAACAAAATTAATTCTACGGCATTTTTGCCGCTTAACTGTACAGAAAAAATTTGAAGGAGAAGTTTTCCCAATTGTGGAACAGCATAGTTTAAGTAAAATTATTTAATAAAAAAAAATACTCACTACTCAACCTAACAGCAGCGATCTTCACCATAGCTATATCATTCAGCAGATAATTCCAAGATGGATGCATGGTGACGTCAGTTGTTTCTATCCTCGTCCCTCCTGAAAAGATGGTGAGGGAGCCGAGAACGATGGTGAACTGCCTGGCCTGGCTCTGGCCGTCGAACCAGCAGTGGGCTGCAGTGAGGACCCTGGTTGCTGAGATTAAACTGCCTCCGCATACTGAGGATTGGCCTCCGGTTAGTCTGGCTATGATACCTGCCTGTTGGAGATAAAGGTTATCAAATTTTTGTTGAATGTCGAACGGCTCTGCAGCTATTTATAAAACAATGGTGACTAATATTTGGTATATTTTAGTAATGAGCCTCTGTGTTAATTAAGATACTAAAATTAGTTTTAGTGCAAGTCGGACTCTCACATAAAAGGTTCCGTACCATAAAATGAAAAAAAAAAAAACGTTTCTTGTATGGGAGCCTTCTTTAATTTTTAATTGAATACAGCCTACTGACAGATAGACGGACGGACGGATGGACGGACGGATGGATGGATAAAGGGACGGACGGACGGATGGACGGTCGGACGGGCGGACGGACGGATGAATGGATAAAGGGACGGACGGACGGATGGATAAAGGGACGGATGGACGGATGGGTCGACGAACAGCGGAGGCTAGTAATACGGTTCCGTTGGTTACTCTTTGGGTACGAAACCCTAAAATTTCACCACTTTTTTGTCGAGGCTTCGCGAGTTAGTTTACGTACTTAAACATTTTGCTTGAAGAAAAAGGTGCTTAAATTAATATTTACTTCGTTGTTTATTTCGTGCATCCTATCTCTTTATTTATTTACACGCGAACAAAACAATAAGATAAAATATACTCATTCTAGACAAAGATATTAGAGAGTGCAGGCCTTATCTCTCTGCGGCTTCTTCCAAGCAACTGCAGTATCAATAAGAGTTGTTTTAAATAATCTGTTAAAATTACTGTCATATTTTGTTTGGAATATAATCTAAAAGAAAACTTTCTAGAAAGTAAAGAATATTCTGGGTATCTTTAAACGATTGGTTAAGCACACTAAATAATTAAAAAAAATAAAGTACAGGCGAATGTCATCATAACTCCGTTGTTTAAGAGAGACAGAAATATACAAAACGAATAACACTATTTTTTTATTATTTTTTTTATTTAGGAATGGGCTTACTCTTGACCACAATCACGCCTGATGGAAAGCAATAGATGAGGTCTATGATGGAGCGAGCGTGCCCAAAAGATGCCTGTTCACTCTTGATTTGAAGGCAGACGGGTTGTATGTGGGCTATATCTGTTCCATAATTAAATCATGAGGGTATATCCACGTCATAGTACGACTGTTGCTGACTTTATTTGAACGAGTCACCGAGGCCCTGGAACGCAAATGGCATTAGGAGGAACACGGATAGGTTTTAGTCAGTAAGAGTCTGACACTCCCTTCTGCTCCGCCAGAGCGGGAGGAGTCATTTAATACCTTCCCATCGATAAAAAAAAAAAAATACAAATAGTACGACTGAACAGCTTACCTGATACGGTATAGCCGTGGCAGCAGTGACCTGGCTTCCTCCAACAATCCTTGAGGACTGTCTCTGAGCCTCTTGACTCAATATTCTCAAGGCTTCTGGCACCCCGGTCTTCAGATGATAGCCATAAGCTGGCGAATTTTCCACACTCTTACAGTAAGAATTATGAAAAAAGATAAATAAACAGATAATTAATTGGCAGAAACGCATCGTTCGTTATAATTGTACAGCTATTATGGACTCGTTATCCTTAACACGGGTGATTTTGTACTTGTAGTGATTGCTTGCTTATCAGTGTGAGATATAGATTAGTGGCGAGAGGTGCGTTTACACTGCAAGATTTGGGTGGTTTTAGCATTCAGTAGCGCGCAAAAATTGCCTTTTCGGAACCCTATTCATCTTTCCGTCCGTTCGTCCGTCTGTCTGTCAGTGGGCTGTATCTCGAGAACCGTAATAGGTAGACACTTTTGACAGAGTGTGTATTTTTATAACCGCCATAACAACAAATAATTAAAGAATAAATTAAAAGGGGCTCCCATACAAAAAAATGTGTTTTTTTTTCGGTTTATGGTACAGAACCCTTCAAGTGAGAGTCCAACTCGCACTTGGCCGGTTTATTTTATTGATGATAAGCTCAGGTTTGACGAAAGCGATGATGGAACATGTGTGCCAAAAAGTGAACTATTCATTCTTGACTTAATTCTGCTAGTAACCATTTCGATATCGAGCTTCACCTGAGTGAGATAGCTCACAAAGTGAACTTTATTCCACACAACATAAAGGTCTAGTCTTTGTATTCACATCGGATTCCGCTGTCGAGACTCGAAAATTTTGTTACAGAATAGGGGCATAGGCCTCAATATTCCGAGTCATGTCTTTCAACTCGACCTCCCTTAATTAAATTGATAGAAATAGCTTGGTATTTACAAATATACTCGTATAAACCAGACTTGTTGACCCGCGCAACTTCGTCTGCGTCACAATTTTTATGGGCTATATAACACTGAAAGAATTTTCAAATCGGACCAGTAGTTCAAAGTCAAGTCAAAGTCAAAAACGTTTATTTCAATTAGGCCATTAAACGGCACTTTTGAACGTCATCATTACATTTAAAATAACATAGTGACTCTACTGTCCATTCGGAAGGGTAGATTCTTATGGAGAAGAACGGACAAGAAACTCCATAGTTACTCTTTTCAAATCAATGTTTTACATGTGCTGCGGTATACAAAACTTCTGTTAATATATGTGAGGACCATGAACCTAGAGTATGCAGAGGTAGACTTATTATATTTTTAAATAAGTACATGGTACTCACATTTCTACATAAGTACATGGTACTCACAAATTTACAAATATTGGAACCGTTAATTAGCAGAGTGAGTGAACAGAAAAATAAAAACCCAAAAATGAAAAAGTAGGTACAAAAGTAAATACATAAACCAACCAGTTTGATCTTGTCTCCACCATTGATTGTCCTATGGAGCAGGACCAGCATGTTTCCAAGCATTCTTATCCTGAATGTAATCTTCTAATTTGTAATATGCTTGTTTACAAAGTGTGCTTTTAATGTAGGTTTTAAATTTTCTTTCAGTTAGTTCTAATATGTTACAAGGTATTTTATTGTAACATTTAACACAGTACCCCATGAAAGATGTGTGTACTTTAGATAATCTATAAAATGGTTGAGTATTAATATTATGTCTATCACTAACATTACTAAAAAGATGACGATTTTTCCGTACATACATAATATTTTCATATATGAATTGGCAAGGGACTGTCATAATATTAATCTTTTTAAAAAGTTTCCTTAGAGAATCGCGACGACGCAGATTATAAAGGGCTCTGACAGCTCTCTTTTGTAAAATAAATATGGATTTAATGTCAGCAGCCCGACCCCACTGCAAAATACCGTACGACATAATGCTGTGAAAGTAGCTAAAATAGACCAAACGTGCGGTTTCTACGTCTGTTAGCTGTCTTATCTTCCTAACAGCATAAGCGGCTGAGCTTAAACGCCCCGCTAGAGATGTTATATGAGGTCCCCATTGTAATTTCTCGTCTAAAGTGATTCCCAGGAAAACCGTGTGATTAATAAACTCCAGTTTTTCTTCATTCAATATGATGTCACATTCGCTACTTCTAACATTTGGTAAAGTAAATCTAATACATTTGGTTTTTTTATCATTTAATACCAAGTTGTTTGCCGTAAACCAATTTTGGACCTGAAGAATAGAGTTATTGACGACGTCAAGATTTTGTGACCGTCGCTCTATTTTAAATATCAATGATGTGTCATCCGCGAATAACACCATCTTTGGGTGATTTTGAAATAATTGGGGCAAATCATTTATGTAAACTAGAAAAAGGAATGGACCCAATATTGTGCCTTGCGGAACGCCCATTGTCATTTCAGACCCTAGTGAGTTTACACCGTTTACCTGAACTTTAACCTGTCTGTCCGTCAAGTATGACCTAAGTAACTCAAGGGCTGTATTTCTAAACCCATAGTGCTCAAGTTTCAACAAAAGTGTTTCATGGTTAACGCAATCGAACGCCTTCGAAAGGTCACAGAATATTCCAATAGCGTCTTGCGATTATTCCCAGGCGGTAAAGATATTCTTTATGAGGGTAACACCGGCGTCAGTTGTACAACGCCCTTTGGTGAAACCGTACTGTTGTTCATGAAAGATGGAGTTTTTATTAAAGTGTAGTAACATCTGATTAAGCATTAACTTTTCAAACACCTTACTGAGGACTGGCAGAATTGACACAGGCCTATAATTATTGGGTTCTTGACTATCACCCGATTTGAACAACGGAACTAGTTTACTGTGTTTCATAAGATCCGGAAATACTCCTCGGTCTACACTAGCGTTAAATATCCCAGTTCCTGAGATTAGCGCATTCAAGCAAGCAAACAAAGAAACAAACAAACTCTTCAGCTTTATAATTATTAGTATTAGTATTTCCTTTATTTATTTTCTTAACTTATTTATATATTTTTAAATATATATAATTTATATGTGTATATAATATATATAATTTTACTTATTTATATATTGGTAAATACTGGTATTCAGCTAAATCCGGTTTGACTGGAAGCTGACCCCAATATAGTTGGGAAAAGGCTATGCAGATGATGATGATTTATATATTTTTAAACATTTTATACAATATAAGTATATATAAAAAAAAACATTTCAAAATATAAATTATTAGTATTTAGTATCAGTATTAGTATCAGTATCAGTATCAGTATCAGTATCAGTATCAGTATCAGTATCAGTATCAGTATCAGTATCAGTATCAGTATCAGTATCAGTATCAGTATCAGTATCAGTATCAGTATCAGTATCAGTATCAGTATCAGTATCAGTATCAGTATCAGTTTCAGTATCAGTATCAGTATCAGTATCAGTATCAGTATCAGTATCAGTATTAGTATTAGTATTTCATAAGGTTTTTCGGTTTTCAGTCATGAGTTGAGAAAAGACCTTCAAAATATGCTGTTTAGGGTCAAACCACTGGTACGAATACGTGATGGTGTCTTTTACGGGTCCCACAAAGGACGTTTTATTTAATTATTTATTTATTGGCCTATCTACAATAGATACACTGTTTCATCATCATCTGCCTAGCCTTTTCCCAACTATATTGGGGTCGGCTTCCAGTCAAGCCGGATTTAGCAGAATACCAGTATTTTACGAGGAGTGGCTGCCTACCAGACCTCTACAACCCATTAACTGGGTAACACGGTACTAACTATCCGTAACGACTGCCAAAGATGTACAAATGACAGCCGGGACCAAAGGCTTAACATGTTTTCCGAGGCACGGAGGAAACTCGGTATGTTAAGATAGTCACCCATCCACAGACCAACCTTGGCAAGCGTTGCTTAACCTTGAAGATCGATCCGTGTGGCTGTTATTTTCAAATAAATACATTGTTACACTGTTTATTTATTCTAACATAAGCATAGTGTACTAGTATAAATAAACAGACGCGATAGACGCAGTATGCCTTGGGGATGTCAGAAACGGTAGAACGTCTGTCGTGAACAGGTAGGTTTTTGCTTCATTTGTTTTTTCTTGTTACTAAGTATGATTTAAAATTAAACTATGGGTTTAAATTTCACAACACAATGTAACACAAAATTTTGCTGTGTGTACTCACCTTTAGGGTTTTTTTGTGATTAGAGTAAGTACCCACAGTTTTCATACTTGAAGAGGTCATCTTCTTATAAATAAATCTGCCTTTTCCCTATGTTCGGGTTGGTATCCCATCTACAGGCCAACTTCTGCAAGCGTTGCTTAAGTTTGATGATCAAAACGTGCGCTAAGGTTACTGAAAAATGGAATTGCAAAAGGAGCTTTCACACTTTAATATAACGAAGTGAATCAGGTAACACTACCAAATGACTTGTGACACTTTAGGGCACCATGTTCCTAACATTTTTTGTTTAAGGTGGAAGCGTCAGGGTAGCCCGCGAAATTCAAATATTTTTACGTTTTTTGCCATTTGCCGGTCATTATGAAGCTGTATGTTGAACACAATACGATTCGCGGCCGCAACGCGTATTCACTTAAAGAATTATAACCATTTTAATCATCAATATATCCCTCTAAGTTCATGAAGCCCTATAGAATGGTTATTTCATGAAAAAGTCATTCCATAGGGTTTCATGAACTTAGAGGGCCGTGAATCGTATTTGTTCAACATACAGCTTCACACTAACCGGCAAATTGCAAAAAAACATAAAAATATTTGAATTCGCGGGCAACCCTGGCGCATCTACGAGTACCTTAAAGTGTCCTTCCTCTATCCAAATATGCATAATAGGCATGTTAGATCGTGCGTCGCAACTTTGTAACAAAATCAAAATGGCGGTGGGAGAGCAATGCCACAATGTGTCAATGCCCTTAGGTATGTAGTTTCCTTGGGGAGATTCGGGAAGCATTAAGAGAGAATTTTCTAAAATTCTAACGGGAACAGGAAAAACCAGGTTAGGCGCGTATGAAGTCGGGGACAAAAGTTGGGGAAAAATAAATGCTTAGAAGCTGATAAAACTAAGGTAAAGTACAAATACAAATATTTTACAAATACAAATATTTTACAAATACAAATATTTTATTGGAACAAGAAACAATTTTACAAAAGATTGTGTTCGTTAACAACCGCATTAGTATAGGAATACTGTGTCGCGGTGATTAGCGCCCACCTCCAAGAGGGAGACGACAGCGTTCCAGGCATTCAAAAGTATAAACAAAAAATAAATATAAAATATTTTAGAGAACAAAAAATTAAAAAAGAAAAAGTAATAAAAACTAAAGCACTAATAATATATTATTTATGCATGTGAGTGTGTGTCTGTGTGTTAGCGTGAAAAGTGTAGTGTATGTGTGTGTATGCACTAGAGTTTGTCAGTTTATGTAATTTAGAAGGCAGTGGGAATGAACGGATTTTTTTTTTTTTTTTTTTTTGTCACAAGATCTTCAATCTCTTCGTAAGTCAGGAAACCGAACCACTTATGTGTAATAGAAATGTAATAAATATGTGTAGACAGTTGTACTACCTAAAATTCAAGTGAAAGAGATCTCACAGGATATTGTGACACAGCAGGACAAAGATTACTCCAACAGTTTTAATTCAATTGGGATCGTACAAGGCAAGTGATAAGAAAACTTTTACAATGGTTTCACGAAAAATATTATAGAGAATGTCCTTTCCACAATTTACGGAAAACTATTATTTTAAGCGTTTGTAGGCCATTCTCTACCAGGTTGCTTTCTTAGAACTAAAGAATTTAGAGATTGGTTTTATTAGCTAAAAGCACAAAAAAAGTATTCATATTATGTTTTGTGCGTACGTGTGGGCTTTCTACCTTTATAAAACAAAATTATTTTTATTGTGTGGGTTTAACATTCAAGGGTGTTCAAATGTACTGGTAATAATAAAAAAAAATGATGCTACTTAAAAGAACATAGTCGGACTTGGATGCTGAATCCTGTTCCATTGGATGGAAAAAGGCTAGGCAGATGACATCCTTTAGGTAACTAAAGAAGAAAATAGCATGGCATAGTAGTTCATTCTTTCATCATTAAGATTTCAACAGTAAAAAAATTGGGTATTTGTGACTTTGTGAGTTCCAGGAACCAAGGAAACAGTGGATGAACCATACAAAAGATGATATCTAGAACCCCTAGCTGTTATCTCTTCATCTTAATTGTCATAATCAGATGACGACAAATAGAGAATGTTCATAAGGGCAAGATAATCATAACTAAAATCATTAAAAAGTCCTCGATCAAAGTCGGCTTAGCAGTTCCCGAGATAAAAGTGCTCAAACAGACAAACTGTTAGCTCGTTTCACTCATGTTCATTCGCAAACAAATAATTATACCTTATCAACTGTGATTACATTATCTTGAATCATAGCTAGTCGACTAATTTTATTAATATGATAAAATAGGTACCTTTTCCCTCTTATTTGTTTTCACGGAACCATTAAGATAATTATCTGTTAATACTTTTTAATTATGAAATAAGCCGATAGGAATTACTCAATATTATGGCATGTTTTTTTACATCAGTGTTTTATTGTGCATATACCAACTTTTGCTTGCGGCTTCACTCATCATCTGCCAGCTTTTTTCCAACTATATTGGGGTCGACTTCCAGTCAAGGCGGATTTAGCTGAATACCAGTATTTTACGAGGAGCGGCTGCCTACCAGAACTCCACAACCCATTAACTGGGTAACACGGTACATCTTGGCAAGACTGGAGTCAGATTTACTGGCTTCTGACTATCCGTAACGACTGCCAAAGATCTACAAATGACAGCCTACACTACCCAAATTAAAAGTATTGTGATTATGTTGCCAAGGTGCTTGTTAAGGTTAAGCAACGCTTGCAAAGGTTGGTCTGTAGATGGGTGACCGTCTTAACATAACGAGTTTCCTCCGTGCCTCGGAAAGCACGTTAAGCCGTTGGTCTCAGCTGTCATTTGTAGATCTTTGGCAGTCGTTACGGATTGTCAGAAGCCAGTAAATCTGACTCCAGTCTTGCCAAGATGTACCGTGTTACCTCGTTAATGGGTTGTGGAGGTCTGGTAGGCAGCCGCACCATGTGAAACACTGGTATTCAGCTGAATCCGGGTTGACTGGAAGCTGACCCCAATGTAGTCGGGAAAAGGCTAGGCAGATGATGATGATGATTATGTTGCCAAACGGGACATGACCTTATATCATAATAACATCTTTTTTGTAATAAAAAAAAAACCTTCGGACAACTGCATTTTATTGGATTATTCTTTTTTGTTGTATTGATTATTGCCAGCAGAAGGTTTGTATGAATGAAAAATTACGCTACCGTCTTTTGGAGCCGAGCAAAAACTATTAGGTTTGTTTAAATATAAGACTTTAATGTGACCATCAACAGGAGTCTCGGAGATATGTATCTCCAAGACTCCACCGTGCCTCTGAAAGGACGCTAAGCCATTGGTTCCGGCTGTCATTTGTAGATCTTTGGCAGTCGTTACGGTTTGTTAAGAGCCGGAAAATCTTACACCAGTCTTGCCAAAAAGTACCGTGTTATCCAGTTAATGAGTTGCGAAGGTCTGGTAGGCAGTGCTCCACGTAAAATACTGGTATTCAGCAGAATCCAATTTGACTGTAAGCCGATCCCAATATGGTTGGGAAAAGACTAGGCAGATGATTAATACACGAACTTAATAGCTTGGCATAAACAAGGAAACAGTAACATAAACTGAGATTGGGAGAATCCATAATTCCAAATTGGATTTAATTATTTATTATTAGCTGTATATCTGAGATAAGATAATTATTTTCCTCATAGACTATGTTTCCAGTCTTTATTTGTGTGGCTGAGAAACCGTTGCTAAGTCTTAATAGTAGAAGCTTCTCTACACACATCACTATGGGAGGATTTCCCGAAATTCTTACGGGAACGGGAAAACGGGATATGCGCGTACGAAGTCCCGGGCAACAGATAGTTACACTAATAAGAACAGACTCTGAAACAGATAACCCTTTCCAACTGCAACGTAACAACTACCCACCTCACCCCTTCAAAATCCGCCCCTAAATCCAAAAACGCTCATCTAACATTAAAACCTGTCAGCCAGCTCATCATGGCCGTCCCGTAATTAATCAGTTCGCCTTACCTTTAGCAAAGACAGAGGCTTACTATTCACAGAGCGTTTCATTAGCTTCGTCATACCTTTGACACGGACGACTTTTTGTACCGCTAGCCCTGCTTGAAGGGTGATTAATTATGTTCAAGTCGTAGTGAGCAGATTCTGCGTGGCTAAAATTAGACTGTCTTTTGTTACTTTGTGGATAGAGGGTTATTGGTAGATAGTTCTTTCCTTTTGAGAGGTGTCTCGAAGCCAGAAATATTTCGATGCTTGTGCCGATATTCTATAATGCGACGGTAACTTCGTCTGTTTGTTTAATACCTTCTACATGTCTCTATGGCTGAAAGAATATCCATAAAACATCAGTAAACTACGTCTTAGAATGTTAGAGGTGTATATAGAACATGCCCTGTAATGTAGGCTATTATTATTAATTCATTTATTTATTTGCAGATAACAACAGTCGTGAGTTAGTAACAAACAATTTTTGATAAATATTCATAAGATTATTCACGCTGACCGTAAGAAGGTAACATATAATTCAGTCAAACTAAAAGAATACACAAAAACCTATGAAATAGCCGTAAAAACCAAAATGGCCGCCTATAAATCAGAATCCTACCTAACCTAAAGAACAAACGCAAGGGAAGCTCTCCAACAAATAAAACAAAAGGAATTTTAGTCACATTCCGGGATTTTCGGCGCCATGATTTACAAATCTTGAACATATTACTTACTATATAAAGCGACCCTATTCTATCCCCCTTTTATCTAACAGTCCTCCAGGGTGGATTTACAGTGGTTTGAATAAAATATACTTTTTGTAGAAAATATGAAAAAGGATGGATAGCACTGAAGGGACAGGGTGGACGCTAAACAATGACTGTCAGAGATAAGATGGGAAAGTTTTAACCTTGATAGAAGTGTTTCATACAGTGTATTTCATTATAATAATAATAATAAATATCTTTATTTCCCAATAATACAGATAGTGGTACAGTTAAGTCTTAGTAAAGTTAACAATTTTTGAATACATCGACCAGAACATTTACATAAACATTTGGATGTCCTAGGAATCTGTACGCAATAAGTTAAACTCTGCCTCTTAAACTAGGTTATCCTGTATTTCAAGAGACAGTGTTTCGCAATGAGGGCCCAATTGAATGTGCAAGTGGACTGTGTCAATTTACTTTAGAAAATTTGTGGGAAAGTAAGTGAATAAGGGCGTTTACGCACTGCATGTGATCCGAATCGAATTTGAGTTCCGATTTTTTTAAATGTACTGAATTAAATCATCAAATGACTCCTCCTGCTTTGTGAGTGGAGTGGCAGTAGTGTCAGACTCTTACTGACTAAAACTCATCCGTGTAGGAACGTTCGGAGGACCTAATGCCCTTTGCGTTCCAGGGCCACAGTGACTCTTTCGAACAAATTCCCCAACCCTGGGCGTAACGCCTCCTGAAGTAGTGTTATGGTTAGTTCGGACCAACAATTCGACAATTCTCGGATTCGAATAAGATATTGTGCGGAGCCGCTCTAAGGCTTTTGACGTAAATCCTCTTTAATTTCGGTCAGTACGGTTCACTTACGCTCCACTCCACTCCACTCCACTCCGCTCCGCTCCACTCCGCTCCACTCCGCTCCGCTCCGCTCCGCTCCGCTCCGCTCCGCTCCGCTCCGCTCCGCTCCACTCCGCTCCACTCCACTCCGCTCCACTCCACTCCACTCCGCTCCGGTCCACTCCACTCCGCTACGCTCCACTCCATACCGCTCCGCTCCACTCCACTCCGCTCCACTCCGCTCCGCTCTTCTCCACTCCGCTCCGCTCCGCTCCACTCCGCTCCACTTCTCTCCACTCCACTCCACTCCACTCCCCTCCACTCCACTCCACTCCACTCCACTCCACTCCACTCCACTCCACTCCACTCCACTCCACTCCACTCCACTCCACTCCACTCCACTCCACTCCACTCCACTCCACTCCACTCCACTCCACTCCACTCCACTCCACTCCACTCCACTCCACTCCACTCCACTCCACTCCACTCCACTCCACTCCACTCCACTCCACTCCGCTCCACTCCGCTCCACTCCGCTCCACTCCACTCCGCTCCGCTCCGCTCCACTCCACTCCGCTCCACTCCACTCCGCTCCACTCCGCTCCGCTCCATTCCAGGCTTGCTTTCTATGAGAGAGAGACAGACAGAAAAACACGCGCACGCCGCACGGCTTGGTCTTAATATTTTCCGTCTAGCTCCCTTTCGCAACGCGCGATAAGGAACTTCGTTCCAAAAAATACTATATCAGAAGCAAGTCAATGTGCTAACAAATCTTCGAAGCCAAAACTATTCGATCGTTGTTCGCTCTCTTGAGAATAAGATAGGTAATGCTTTCAGTTATTTGATTAAAACTCGATCCGCTTCAAGGGAACGAATATGGTAATACTTACGTAACTGTGATAAACCGGTATTTTAAGCCTACTCCCGGAATAGTTCCCTAGAGGAAGATTAGTATACTTTGAGCCTATATTTTAGTGTGAAGTTTACCTGAAAATGAAAACAGATGATTCCTTTTAGAATGTTATTTCTCTTTAATTTGATATCTGAGGGACAATTCTACAATTTTATATAGAACGTTTGCTTTCGCATCTCATTCCCAATCTGTCAAAAAAGCCTAAAATTCTATACATTTTTGACAAATTTCGACTGATATGCGAACGTTGCTTAAAATTAGTATTGATTTGACACTGCTGTCACTATCAACACTACCATAAGGGAACATGCAATATTTATATTTTTGCTTTAATTTTAAACAACTCCATCTACAATAGACCACCACATAAATAAGAAATGAAAACGCTTTAATTTATTGCCAAAATTGCGTTTTGAAACCGACAGTTTAAAGGTTCGCGCGAAAACGGACGATGACGTCACTTGTGTCTATAGATAGATAGATAGATAAATAGACAGATAGATAAAACATTTATTAGGAACAAGAAAAGAAACATAACACACAAAACACACTATCACTGGTCAAGAACTGTCCTAACTCAAAGACATAAGGTTGCCTTTTCGTTGGCATAACAGCAGATACGTCACTAAATGCTGATTGTTGTTTTTAGATACGTTTCTTTTCACGTTAGTTTAATTCATTATTTTTGTTAACGTTGGCCTTTATTTTATACTTTTTTATCATTTTACTGACAAAACTCTCATAAATTCTGTATTTGCATCTTCCCTATTAATAAATGTGAATGTACACACCTAAGTAATTCTCTTTCTGTCTGTTACGTTACGTTTGAACACTGAAGTCACTGACCCAAATTTGATGAATTTGGGATATAGAGATAGATTAAACCTTAGAGAGTGAACTTTTAGCTCGGATATTTTTTGGTAAAAACCAAATAAAAAAAATAATAAAAAAAAATATAAAATTCGCGCCACTTCAATTTTCTGACAGCAGTCATAATGTTGCCGACACACAAACATAATATGCAACATGCTTTTAAAAGCTGTTATACAACGACATTTGAACCAGACAGATGGAATCTATATTTACAGTTAAACTTCCGCATAAGGTCTTTTTCGCTCTTCTTTACCATTTTCCTTTTGTCTCTCCGCCATCTTGTTTTTTTTTATGCAACTTCTACAGACAATTTCACAAATTAATGCTGTCAAATAACGTCCCACTGACAGTGAATTTAAGCACCAAAAGACCTTTGCAGCACTGTGCATTCCAAAACCAAGATTAAAAAAAAAACCGGCCAAGTGCGAATCCCTTTAATTTTTTATTTTATTATTTTTTTCATTATTTGCTGCTATAGCGGCAATAGAAATACACACTCTGTTAAAATGTATACTGTCTACCTAATACGGTGTTTGTGATCAGCCCGCTGATAGACAAACAGACGGACGAACAGCAGAAGCTTAGTAATAGGGTTCCGTTGGTTATCCTTTGGGTACGGACCCCTAAAAATAATTCTTGTTTTTTTTTGGGCTTCCTAGTAAAATAATATCGAGTAAATCCAATAAAATATTACATCCATCTGCCTAGGCTTTTCCCAACTATATTGGGGTCGGCTTCCAGTCAAACCGAATTTTAGCTGAATACCAGTATTTTACGCGGAGTGGCTGCCTACCAGACCTTCGCAACCCAGTAACTGGGTAACACGGTAGTTCATGGCAAGACTGGAGGCAAATTAACTGTCTTCTGACAATCCATAACGACAGCCAAAGATCTACAAATGACAGCCGGGACCAACGGCTTAACGTGCTTTCCGAGGCACGGAGGAAACTCGCTATGTTAAGATGGTCACCCATCCACAGACTAACCTTGGCAAGCGTTGCTTAACCTTGAAGATTGACCCATGCGGCTGTTATTATCTAGCCACGAGCTCCTCGATCGATCGACGAAATCTAATAAAATATTACAATATTTTATTTATTTGTACTGTAATGATATGCACTAACTGTAAAACACCAACGACCAGTATCCGCAGACCAAACTGCGAAATTCTTCATAATAAAAAAATCGTGTAGGTACATTCAAGATTCTAGAACTTTCCGCAAAGTTTCTCGCAATTAATGGCTACAGTTTAGGCCAGGGATGGCGAACCTTTCTTCGAAGTGACATTTTTCTAAAATAAAAATAATGTGGCGATGACGTGCCATCAAAGAACTAATCAAAAAACATCTAAGAAGCTATAATCCTAACATAATATAGACCTGTATTAATTACTATGTACTTGGTCTGAAATAAATGTTTTTAATATCAATTTCAATTAATGGACAAAAAAAAAGAGTAATTTTCTGTTCTTTTGCAAAATATAGGTCAATAAAAACAGCCGAAATCACACATTGTTCATTTCATTAGCAAAAAAAGAGATAATTTATCAGTAATAATTTTGTGTAGATAAATTAGCTCATTCTGCGTAACTTTAATTAAGAGCAATTACACGACACCGTATTTTATACAAACTCGCAAGTATTCTTGGAAATAAACGAACAAATAATAATTAAACTTGATGATTAGACACCTACCTAAGAAGTTGACTAAGATTTTTTACCGTTAGGTTAATAAAGCTATTATAAGTTTTCTATAGAAAAAACTCACTCGACACTCACTCTCGTTTTGAGGTTAATGAAATACCGTCAGAAGTAAATTCTTAAGCAGAATGCAAGCTGAACTGGCGTCATTTGACAGGACATTAATTTATTGCGTGCCCAATTTTTTCTTGTTTTGCAGTTCTGTAGTGCATCATGTATGTTTTTTTTATTTTATTTTTTATTTTGTAATGGGTTTGCTATTGACTGTAGTTCTAGGTCAGAGATGACAGACACAAAGTCTACGATGGAGCGAGCTTACCCAGAAGGAGCCTGTTCACTTTGTTTATTTGCGTAAGCACATGTCCTCTTTGTTCTGTAGTAGAGTGCGGGTCAGCTCCAAATCTATTCTGAAGATCATAGCGTGGTGGTACGACTCTCCTTTGTTAGGGGATGTTCTTCGAGATATATCTTTGTCTCTAAATCTATACCTACTAGTATAATCGCTAATCTCAGGAGCTACTGGTCCGATTTGAAAAAATATTTCAGTGTTAGATAGCCCATTAATCACGGTAAGTTATAGGCTATATCATAAGGCTAAAATCAATAGAAGCGGAGCAGATGAAGTTGCGTGGGTCAACTAGTAGATTATAAGTTTACTAACATAGGGATGAGTTATCTTTTTGCTTACTAACCCATATGGATGTTGTTTATCCGAATTAAAGATTATTTTATGTTATTTATTTATTTTTTTGTGCCAACACTGGTACGCGTGTCGTAGGTTCGCCATCCCTGGTCTAGACCGAGGCAATGAAAACTTGGACGATGCACCTCTTACGCCATAGTGGTGACGTCAGTTATGAATGACGTCATTAGTGCCCATTTAGGAAGCTGCAGGTGCCTGATTATGTTTGATTTTTAATAAATTATTGCTGTTCTTTTCTTTGGCCAGGATTTCATTTTGTAGGAATGGAATGGAAGGTAGTGATGGGCGTTGAATCAACGAACTAGTTGAATCAACGTTGATGTCTCTTCAACGGGATTAACGTTGACCGTGTACAAATCAACTCGTTGAATTCGTCAACGAGTTACGAGACAACGACGTTTATGAATTCAACTCGTTTGACAAAACGAGAAAATGAACCCAACGTTTTGTTATTTTCAACGTAGGTAAATTGTATTTCTTTAACAACAAAACTCCCGCTACAACTCGATAGTCATGACAATAATTTGTACTGTAAATAACGAATACGAGTTTTGATATTTATTTAGTAATTTGATCAATGTGATTATTTTTAAAAGGAAGTAAACGATGACATTATTATTAATTCTTAAAATAACCAAGCCATATGACGTCACGCGTGCCTTCAACTCGCTGTATCCTCTTTATGATTTGTTTACGTGAAAAATGAAAAAATACGTGTCGAATATTTTTTGAAAATCTATCAGACGGCCTAATTAGATTTTTTTAGTAATACACCCCAATGTGATAACATTTTGAGAAAGATGATAGTGGAAAAGCTAGTTGTAATATATGTAAAGAAAAGATTTCTTATGAATCTTTCATTAGGTGAACTGCATCAAATTGTTCGTAAATTAACATTACAACAGCATACGTTAATAAAAGCGTTTAGGCGTTTATCGTTCATGCAAGTTGACGTTCGTAACACGTTAACTCGTTGACGAAATTAACTAGTTGATCAACTAGTTGACAAACGCAATTCAACGTTAACTATTCGTTGACGGAAAAACCTTCAACGACCCATCACTTTGGAAGGACACTTAGGTGACTTTTTAAACTTGTTGTAAGTTGTTTCTTAAATAAGAGAGAAGATTCTAAATAAAATTAGCCCTTTAATTTATCTCCGAAAAAGTGCGCAAAGTTGTTAGTCCGACATTTTGTTGAAATTATAATTTAATTGATGGAAATTTGCAAATAATTTTTTTACTTACTCTCCGAGGGTGCATTTTTCTGGGAGTCACTGAGCTTTATTGCTTAACCGCTTTCTGGTAGTTGCAAATTTTTAATTCTTACAGGAGTGCAGTGGTTGAGAATAGTTTGCACCTGTACCGAAAAGAACAAAATGATTGTAAAGGGCACAGAACCATTTTGACAAAAGCCTCCCGCCGCCAATTTGAGTTTTTTCCAAAGAAGCGGCGCACGATTTAGAGTAGAGCTAACTTCACCAAACAAAAAATGTTAGGAACATGGTGCCCTAAAGTGTCACGTTGTTGAGTTATTTCAAGGTAAAATCACCAAGATGGCGGTGGGTGCCAGCTCGCATGAAAACGAGTTCAAACCCCTTTGTCATTCCTTAACTTTTTACAAACGTTACAACCATGCTTTCCAAAATTTTCAATCGCATTTTCCTGTCATTAAACGGATAAGAGCTAAAATTGGCCCTTTTCACCTTTCCAAAGTGGCGCCATTTTTCAGAGCCAACCCCGTCTCACCTGCGAGCGGTCCCTTTGACCCAAAGCCTTCAATGGGAACCCTCCGGATGGCCTGTCATCGAGATACCCTTGTTATTTGAATATAACTACGATGGTCGTTTAGACCCCAGAGGCATTGTATATTACGCCTTCGTAAAAAGTTTTAAACAGCCATTTAGATAGTTATAACGGTCTATTGGGAAGTATTATGAGTGTCCTATCCTGTCTTTTGTAATGGGATAAAAATGGAATGTTGAATTTTCTTGTGTATTTTTGTGCCGGGTTCCTTTTTCGAGGGTTATTGACAGAAGTTTTTTGGAATATTGAAAAATAATGCGATTGTTGACCAGGAAAGATTGGTCTGTTATGACTTTGTGTGAGAAACGTTTTTATAGAAGACTCCCAAATCTTTATTGATTGGTACTGTCATCAATTGAATAATAGGGAACATGCGATAAATCTATTTTTGCTTTCATTTTAAAGAACTCTGTTTAGAATAGACCGCCACATAAATAAAAAATGAAAACGCTTTAATTTATTGCTAAAATTTCGTTTTTAAACAGACAGTTTAAATTTTCGCGCCAAAACGGACGATGACGTCACTCATGTCTGTCACTGGTCAAGAACTGTCATAATTCAAAGTCGTAGAACAAGATCCCAGTGCTTCCAGAACTTCCTTTTTTGCTCAGTAACAAAATGTGTGGAATAGAATAGTGTTAGTATGTAGGTGCTTTGAACATTCGCATACCTGCTAGTTTGAGTTGACGCGACCGCAAGTTTGTATGTATTATCATCAGATGCTAGCTATAAAACGCCTAGTTCATTTTCGCGATTTTTACAAAATACATATTCTTAAATAATTAGTAATTTCTAAGATCTGATCGCTATCTCCACTGAGAATTGAGATCCTTTTCACAAGTATTTTTGGAAATAGTTTATTTACAAAGTATTGAAAAAAAACTGCTAAACTACCTCCTATAGACTTTTGACACACATCACTAAAAAAAATTGCCCATTGGATGGAGGGCTAGCAGATACAGAGCTAGCGTACGTTGAAATTACACTGGCACTACTCTATTCAAATATTTTGATACTGCGAAATAAGTAACGTATGGGAGCCCTGGGATCTTGGACTATAAACTAACACGAGTGACTTCACCAGACGCTGATTGGTGTATTGAAACACGTTCCGTTTCACGTTACTTTAAATTTGTAATTATTGTTAAAAATCAATATTAACTGGAATAAAAACGTTGCACTGGCCCTGTTCTTATGCTTTTTTACATTTTAGTCATAAAATATTGTTAAATATTAAATCTGAATCTTCCCTATTGAATTATAGTATTGAAGTCGCAATCACAACGCTTGCCAATGTATAGGTAATTTGATAGTATTTTGTAGTAATACTTGCTTTCGCCCGCGACTTTGTACGCGCATAATCCGTTTCCGTTGGAATTTCGGGAAATCCTACGGGAATATAACGCACAGCCGAAACCGGTCGTAAAAAGCTGTTTGGCATGTAACTATGTAGGTGTTTTTCTATAGCATAGTTTTTCATATAAAAAACATGAGTCCAGATACCGTAATGCGTTGAATACGTTGCGTACGAAGGATCAGTGTGAAACAGCTTTTTACGACCAGTTTCGGCTATGTGTTGTCTGTCAGTCACTCGGTCACTCAATCAGTGAGTAACGGAAGAATTATATATATATATATATATATATATACTTATATTGACGATTTTGTTAATCATGTTATGGATCACAACAGTGCCGGCAAGGCTTTTAGGATTCATGATATCGCTAAGCGATCAGCCGGCTCGTCACGCGATCAAATACGAGAAGAGCTATTTTTGAGCACTGCCACCATCACTTTCCTCCTCATTGGCTTGCCACTACTACGTAGAATGTTTTTTTTTTTTTTTCATTGTTTAAGCTAAGGTCCGCGGGGTACGGAAACCGTTCGAAAGAGGCACCGTACCCTGGAACGCAAAGGGCATTAGGAGGAACACGGATGGGTTTTAGTCAGTAAGAGTCTGACACACCCTTCCGCCCCACCCAGAGCGGAAGGAGTCATTTTATGATATACCACCCTTAAAAAAAAAAAGCTAAGGTCATGATACATTATACCGGTACCGCAACGGCACAGCAGCGTGCCTTAATACTTCAAACGCAAACAATTTTTGTTTGAAAAGGATGATAAATATTATTTATTTATCCATTTTTCTTAAATGTAATTTAAAACTCACAGGGCCTTTGTCACGGATTTTGTATTCATCGCTTAGGATCCATATTTACCATTTTATCTACCATTGTATTGGCACAAGGCCAATATACATTTTGTGCATACGACGAGTACTATGCACATACAGAATCTAAAGTGAGTTGCGGGTACCGGGCTAGGGCGTCGCCGCATAACGTCGCGCAGGTACATCGCCCTAAACCTGCGATAAGTGGGCTAGGGCTACCGTGTCGAGTACGGGTACGGCTAAAGAGGATAGTACCCAAGAAGAAGTTCCGCTTTGCCACCTGGAACATTGGCTCCCTAACCGGACGTCGCCGAGAACTCGCGGACGTACTTGCGAAGCGTCGGGTCCAGTGCGCCTTCCTTCAGGAGACGTGCTGGAAGGGAAATAAGTCACGTGACATCGGGCAGGGGTACCGGCTAGTGTACACCGGATCACCAACGGGCAGGGGCGGAGTGGCCGTGGTGCTGTCTAAGGACCTTCAGGATGGACTCCTTGAAGTAGACCGATGCAGCGACCGGTTGATGCGAGTTAGGGTGCTGATCGAAGAGTCGGTAACGAACCTAATCAGCGCCTATGCTCCTCAAACTGGTTACTGTGAGTCTGAAAAGGAGGCCTTCTGGGATGAGTTCGAGGACGTACTACGCGCTATTCCGAATTCCGAAGGTGTTTTGGTTGGGGGGGATCTCAACTGTCACGTAGGTCAGTTTGCTGGAGAGTACGGACGTGTTCACGGTGGTTTTGGATATGGCCAGCTAAATGCAGAGGGAGTCAGTATACTCAGCACCTGCGCTTTGTCTGACCTAGCCATCGCGAACACGTTCTTTCAGAAGAAGCCCCAGCATCTTATTACGTACCGTAGTGGTGCCTACTCAACCCAAATAGATTACCTGCTGGTGCGACGGTGCCACATTGGCAAGGTTACCAACTGCAAAGTCATCCGAGGTGAAAGCCTAACGGCTCAACACCGCCTCCTTGTTCTGGACTTTGCGGTTGTACCGAAAAAGAAAGTGACCGAAAAACGCAAACCCCGCACTAAGTGGTGGTTGCTTGATGGTCCTAGGCAGTCGGACTTCATCGCGGAGGTCGAGCATCTCGAGATCAGTGCTCCGCATGAGTCCGCTCAAGAGATCTGGAGTAGGATCCATTCAGCAATCACCGATGCGGGTAAGCGCGTCCTTGGCACTTCTCGTGGTGGCCGCACCATAGAAAAGGAGACGTGGTGGTGGGATAACGGGGTGCATGAGGCGACTCGGAAGAAGAAGGTTTTATTTAAACAGTGGCAAGGGTCCAACTCTCCGGATGACAGGGAGGCATATGGAGCGGCTAAGCGCGCTTGCAAAAAAGCTGTAGCCAGAGCCCGCAGCAAAAGTCTGGCGCCCTTGTACGACAAGCTGGAAACTGCGGAGGGGCAAAAGCTTATTTTTAAGCAGGCGCGTGCCCGGGAGAAAGCTACACGGGACATTAGCAAATGTCTCTGTGTAAGGGACGCCCAGGGTAAGCTGCTCTACGATGCCCCCTCTGTTAAGGAGAGATGGTATGCATACTTCGCGGAGCTGTCTAACAAACAGCATCCCCATAACCTTCCTCCCGAACCGCCTCCTAGCCTTGGACTTATTTCCCCTATTTCCCCCGACGAAACCCGCATTGCTCTTCGCCACATATAGAACCGGAAAGCGGTCGGGCCTGACAATGTGCCAATTGAAGTGTGGAAGGCGATGGGCCCACATGGCGTGGACCTTCTGACGGATCTTTTTAACCGCATCCTGATCACCAAGGAAATGCCGAACCAGTGGCGATTTAGCCTGATTATCCCTGTATACAAAGGCAAAGGTAGCGTACAGGATTGTAGTTGCTACCGCGGTATCAAGATCAAGTGCCACACCATGAAGCTCTTCGAGCGCATCATTGACTTACGGCTCCGTAGCGAGTGTACTGTCTCTGAGTGTCAATATGGCTTCCGGGCGGGTAACAGCACCATGGACGCAGTATTCGCCTTACGGAATCTGGCTGAGGCTTACAGAGAGAGAAAGAGAGCTTTGCATATGGCCTTTTTAGACCTGCAGAAGGCCTTCGACTGTATACCTCGGCAGTCCATCTGGTGGGCACTGCGCTTCAAGGGCGTTCCCGAGGCCTATATTGACATTATCAGAGACATGTACCGCGATTCCGTGTCCTCTGTCCAGACCGCTGTTGGCGAATCGAATGGCTTCCCAATATCTGTTGGCGTTCACCAAGGCTTGGCTCTTAGCCCGTTCTTGTTTAACGTAGTGCTCGATGTAGTTACGGCAAACATCCAAGATAAGCCCCCATGGCTAATGATGTATGCCGATGACATCGCCCTCGTTAATCAGAACAAAGCCCATCTTGAGCGCAAAGTCAACATTTGGAAGGACACGCTTGAAAACGGTGGTCTGAGACTAAATGTGGCGAAGACTGAGTACATGTACAGGCGGCACGGATTCAAATAGATTCATCCGAATAGGTTCGAACCTGATCAGAAAGTCCGATACGTTCAGGTACCTTGGATCCGTGCTGCACGAGTCTGGCAACGTGGACGACGATGTCCACGCACGTATAGGCGCGGCTTGGGCGAAGTGGCGCGAGGTAACGGGCGTTGTATGCGACCGCAAAATGCCTCCAAAGCTCAAGGGGCAGATATATAAATGCATCATACGGCTTGTGGATTGTACGGCGGTGAATGTTGGCCAGCACTAAGCAGACACACCCAGGAGCTTCGCGTCACGGAGATGAAGATGCTGAGGTGGAAGAGTGGCGTAACGCGATCCGATCGCATACGCAACTCTTTCATCAGAGGTAGTCTTGGTGTCCGTGACGTGGGGGAAAAACTGCAAGAGTGTCGTCTGCGATGGTATGGCCACATCATGCGCTGCCCTATGGAGTACGTTGGTCGGGGATGCATGAATATGGCTGTTCTTGGGGCTAGGTCCCGTGGTCGCCCTCGCAAGCGCTGGTTGGACGTCGTTAAGTCCGACATGAGAGCCAATGGCCTAACTGAGAAGGATGTTCAAGATCGGGCAAAGTGGAGGAAGCTAAGTAGGAAGGCGGACCCTGGCAATAGCCGGGTTTAACGCCAGGTAGAAGAAGAAGATCTCCTTGCCGTATGGTGTTGGCCGGTGCCGTAAAAGAATAATACCATCCCATCACTTCCCGTGGGTGTCGTAAGAGGCGACTAAGGGACTCACCAGAAAATGGGCAGCAGCGTTTTATGTAAAACGCAACACCATACACTGCGATTGCAAACCCGCCTGTCAAGCGTAAAATACTGGTACTTAGATAAATCCGGTTTGACTGAAAGCCGACCCCAAAATAGTTGGGAAAAGGCTAGGCAGATGATAACTGTAGGGGAGCACTAAAAGAGGATTGCCCGAAATTCCTACGGAAACGGAAAAAACGGGATAGGCGCGCGAAGTCGCGAGCAAAAGCTAACATTTATATTAAAAAAAATCTATTACTGAGTGATTAACACCCGTATTCAGAAACGTTTATTGTGGTCTCACAGTGCGCGCGAGCGCACAGGGCCCCTAAAACTTATTCATAACAATACTTGAGTGGCGACTAGCACTATGCGTCCTAGAATGAACGCACAGCTAAGGTAGCTAGCTGTTTTAAGCAACGCATAGTCTCTCGATTCTCTGTGATCTGTTATGTGTTACGAGAAATATTTTGGGGTTGGATTTTACTGTTTGTGATAATTATCCATTTTAATAACGTCTTTTTACAATGGATTATAGTAGTGAAGAAGAATTTGATACTTATATCAATGAGAGAAGTACAATAAATACCAGAAAAGTGATACGGGATTTCCAAAATCCTTTTGATTATTACAGTTCAGATGAACTTAGACGACGCTACAGGTTTTCCATAGATGTGGCACTTTTTATACTCTTACCACTGATAAATTAAGACCTAGAAATTAACGTCAAATAGCGAAGTGAACTTTGCAACACAAACGAACCAATCACAGAGCTCTATTCAACGCTGTGCGTTTGCTTAGTCAAAGGTCGTTTGAATATTGTTTATGAATTGAAAGGCTTGCCATATGCAACGCAGTGAGAAATGCCTTCCTTAGCATAGCTTTGCCACTTTACTGAGAAAAGTATTGTTTGTGAATACGGGTGTTAGTGTCTGACAACGCACAACCAATACTACTGCTGGTCGTAGTCAGCTGAAATTTGGCATGTAGCTTCCCTACACCCCGTAGGGGAGCACTAAAAGAGGATTTCCCGAAATATCTACGGGAAAAACGAGATATGCGCGTACGAAGTCTCTGGCAAAAGCTAGTCAAGTTAAAGTTAGTATTTAGTAAGTCATAAATAGTACAATAGTATTGTACTGACTTTTAATGATCGTAGCTAGGGTTGCCACAAATATAAAATAATTTTTTGCGTAATTAAAGAACATTGGTTATGAAAAGTATAAAAAAAAAACCTACATTGTTTCAAAATAAAGTACGTATATCTTACTTCATTGTTTTGCTTAAAAACATGTTTTTCGTTACTTTTAGCAACTTTTAACAAATAATTAATTCATTCTTTTCTTTTTTAGGGTTCCGCACCCAAAGGGTAACCAACGGAATTCTATTACTAAGCCTCCGCTGTCCGTCCGTCCGTCCGTCTGTCTGTCAGTCAGTGGGCTGTATCTCTTGAGATAAATTACGGTAATTCTACCGTGATAAGTAGATACTGTAGATGGTTGAAATTCAGTGTGTATTTCTATTGCCGCTATAACAACAAACAATGAAAATTAAATTAAACTGAAAATTAAAGGGACATACAAGAAACGTGTACGGAACCCTTCTTGTGAGAGTTTGACTCGAATTTGGTCGGTTTTTTATCAGATTCAGAGACGATTTGTTTCTTTCATCTTGTCATTTGTTATTTATCACAGAAAAAAAAACTTCCTGTGAGAGCTGACGTTGCAGGAATCGGCAGGAAAATAAAATTACTTTATACAAATTTGAAAAAAATATCATCAGTTTTATTTAATACTTACCTACTTGCTATTTAATAAAAATACTTAGATGGAATTTCAAAAAAAGCAGATTTTATAAGATTGTATCATTCTTTTATGCTATTAGATTGGAAATTGTTGTTTAAAATTCAGAACTCAGAGGCGGCTTTAAATTGTTTTTATAAAATAGTAAATGAAGGACAAGTGTGGACTTAAGTGTGTTCCTGAGAAGAAACTTATGGTTGTTAAGCAAGGATCTAGGTTTAATTATCCAAAGTGGTACACGTCAGATTCATGATTACTGATATCAAAAGTAAGTGGCGTTATCACAAATTATTTAAAACAACTGGTTCCCAGAGCGATTATAACGTGTTTTCGCGCTATCGAGCACGAGTTAAAGTTGGGATCGCTTCAGCCTATGAAGCATCCCAAAACAGACTTCAGGAAAACCTTAAAGCTGATCAGATTTTTGTTCTGGAGCATGATAAGGATTAAAAAATCTAGTTGCAATAAACCGAAAGTCACGAAGGACGGATTATTGTTGACGGATCAGGAGTGTGCGAAATGTTTCGCCTCATATTTCCACTCGGTATATCTACAGCCCGCAGCAGCCGGCGCTGGACCACCGGGACGCAGAGTGCGCGGGAGGCGGGGCGGCGGGGGCGACGGGCGTGCCTGTCGACGCGCGCGGCACTCCGCTTGAGGCGCATCAATCCCAAGCGCTCAGGGCCCCTAGTCTGCTATTTTTTATAAATTCGTCATTCCAACACGATGCCATTGTCATTTATCTAAAAGTTCGTAATCTGTTAAATTCATAATGGTCGATCACTGGTCGGTCAGTGGTCTTGTAATAGAATCGTAGTGGAATGACAGTGTCGTATTGCCAAATAGGGAACATTATTTTTGCTTTCATTTTAAAGAACTCCGTCTAGAATAGACAGCCACAAAAATAAAAAATGAAAACGCTTTAATTTATTGCTAAAATTGCGTTTTTAAACAGACAGTTTAAATTTTCGCGCCAAAACGGACGATGACGTCACTCATGTCTGTCACTGGTCAAGAACTGTCATAATTCAAAGTCATAAGAGCAAGATCCCAGTGCTTCCAGAACTTACTTATTTTCTCAGTAACAAAATGTGTGGAATAGAAAAGTGTTAGTATTTAGCTACTTTGAACATTCGCTTACCTACTAGTTTGAGTTGACGCGACTGCTAGTTTGTAAGAATCATCATCAGATAAAACGACTAGATAATTTTCACGATTATTAAAAATACATATTCTTAAATAATTAGTAATTTAGTAAAAATTTAAAGACTAATAATTAGTCACAGTAATATTGTAAGATCTGAACGCTATCTCCACTGAGAATTGAGATCCTTTCACAAGTGTCTTTTGGACATAGTTTATTTACTAAGTTTAAAAGAAAACTGTAAAACTACCTCCTATAAACTTATGAAATATGTCATACCTGCATACATCACTTAAAAAAATTGCTTATTGGATGGAGCTAGCAGATACTTATTATGCGTAGGTACGTTGAAATTACACTGGCCACTACTCTATTCAAATATTTTGATACTGCAAAATAAGTAACGTCTGGGAGCCCTGGGATCTTGGATTATAAACTAACACGAGTGACGTCACCAGACGCTGATTGGTGTATTAAATTTGTAATTATTGTTAAAAATCAATATTAACTGGAATAAAAACGTTAGGTACACTGGCCCTTCTCTTATGGTTTTTTTATATTTTAGTCACAAAACATTGATAAATATTAAATCTGCATCTTCCCTATTATAAAACCCGTTAGTAGAAATGATTTTCGAAAAACTGCTACTAAATTTGAACACTAATTTATGCCAGATTTATTTTATATATATTTCTACATATTATTTATTAGTCTTTATGCAATCTGAAGTAGTAAGAAGTTCGTAAATAGCAAAAACATGAACAAGAAACTCAATTATAAATTTTTTTCCCTGTTTTGCTGTCAAAGTCAAATGTGACATTGGTGACATTACTGCTTACTGACGTCGACGACGTCTATTTATTTGTTTTGTTTGTAGCGACTAGCGACCGGTGTTTTGCAATGAGCTAATAATTGATCTGAGCGACTTTAAAAAATCAAATTATTAATAGATTTGTTTATTGCTCTCTTTAAATTCTCAAAAACGACATCATGAGACTGTGCATCAATTGCGGAATAGCAACGGACCGCTGTAATACAATAGGAAGGTGAAGATTGGAAAATGAATCAATTCTTTCTATTTTGTACAGGAATGGGTCGCGCATCAAACGGTTAGTACATTTATCTGATATTTCTATACCTATCGTAACATTTAACATTTTTGTAGGTACGAAATATTTAATGTAAACAAACTAAATGGTGTTTTATAGGTTTTGTTTAGTTGTCTGTTAATGGTTGTATTTTTAAAAATAATACCAGAATGTGCAACAAGTTCACATTCAAAACATCACCAATCCTGACTGAATCTGCATGATCAATTACAACCTATTCTCTCTCTCAGAGAGGAGGCCAGCATCCCTTCAATGGAAATGTATTATGGCAGCTTATGTTTACCAAAATTAGCCACTCAGATGTTTATTTCTAACTGCTGGTGCTAGACCTAATAGTCTAATGATAAATGTCTGTTTCAGGTAAATGAAAATGACTTCATCTTCCAAGCTCACTCTTTATGAAAGTAGACCAGATAGAAATGAACTGACACTAGGACACTGATGAGTGTTATTCAATGTGGATGTTGTCTTCTGTAAACAGTAGCTCATCAACTTGTACAGTACAGAACTGGTATAGTGCAAGAATGTAAGATAATGGATTCTGCCATGCTCGGTTAGTTAACTCGTTTTATTCACGCACTGGTTATTAATAACATTATTTAGTTGAGTTTTGTTAACAAGGGCATAGAGAGTGTTATTTTAATTATCTATACTAATATATAAAAGAAGAGTCTGTTTGCTTGAATGCGCTAATCTCAGGAACTACTGGTCCGATTTGAAAAATCCTTTCAGTATTAGATAGTCCATTCATCGAGGAAGGCTATAGGCTATACATATATCATCACACTAAGACCAATAGGAGCGGAGCAGTAATGAAATTTGTGCCGCAGACGAAGTTGCGTGGGTCAACTAGTATTTAATATTAGTCAAGCTCTTATCATCAAAGATTTCTCATTTGCAGGATTTCTTTAGTTCAGTCGTTTTCAAAGTGGGCATACACACACAATGTCTTAGTGTAATGGCACCCTGTAATGTGGATAAATTATTTTCAGGTGGGTGCTTCCAAGTTCTTGTCACTCTTGATGGGTTCGAGCAAATAGAGTATCCCGGTATTTCCATTCAGGCCCCTAAACATCTGGGGCATCTTCATCAGCTGTCAATGAGCGGAACAGTCAGGACGATCCTCATTTAGAAGAACCTACCTACACATATATTATGATAATCCTAATGAAGAAGATGATTAAAACGATTTACCGCTATGTGTTTTATTTTTATTTTAATAATATAATACAATTTCAGATTACTGTACCTGATATAAGTTTGCATTAAATACCCTATTAGATACAATATAATCAAATGCAAGCCAGGAGTGATGCACGTGGCCCTTGTCTAAAAAATATAGTTTTCTGAAAACCTCAGCTAAAGGAAACTGAAAGCCCAAGTACTTTTATGTAGCTACATAAAACGTAATTGTTATAGGATGCGAGCGCTGCAGCACAGCTGCATGTGCATTGAAGAGTATTTAGTCTTAGATCTCTATAACGACGAGTGTTTTATATTTCCAATGTGGGAACAGTCACAAAAATATGCAGTTTTCTTCATCTATTTTTGTTTGAACAAGCTAATCTCTGGAATCGGTCAGATTTGAAAAAAAATTTTTATAAATGTTATGTGAGGAGCTCGTGGCTTGATAATAACAGCCGCACGGGTCGATCTTCAAGGTTAAGCAACGCTTGCCAAGGTTGGTCTGTAGATGGGTGATCATCTTAACATAACGAGTTTCCTCCGTGCCTCGGAAAGCATGTTAAGCCGTTGGTCCCGGCTGTCATTTGTAGATCTTTGGCAGTCAGTCAAATATGGGCATAAGTGAGCTCTGGATTAACGGACGCACAACACGTTTTCGGCCGGTTCGCAGTACGGGAGGCAACTTGCTGTCTTTTGTGGGGCACTTGTCACCCGCTATTGACGCCGGGGGCCAGGTGGACGTGGCATATTTTGACTTCCGGAAAGCTTTCGATACTGTGTACTTAAATTCTGTGCTAGTTACCTCGGCGGACGCCGCCAGTACGTTGAGTATGCAGGACATGACTCCAACCCTTACTACACGTTCTCGGGGGCTCGGCTTCAGTCGGCTGTCGGACATTGATAATGTAGTCCGATGGAGCAAGTGTAACTAACTTCAGTTTAATGTTAAGAAGTGCTGCGTGATGAGTTACAGCCGTGCGCGTGCTCCATTACAGCATCAGTACGAGATGGATACGGAGGTGATGCCGCGCGTCACACAGGTGCGAGACCTGGGCGTGCAGATGGTGCCGGAGTTAACGTTCCGCAAACATATAGTTGAGGTGAGCGGCAGGGCTTTCAGAAACGGTGGCTGTGAATTTTTTGCATAATGCACTGGTACAGAGCCACCTGGAAACCAGTGCGATTATTTGGAATCATCATGAGGCAAAGTACAGCCTCATGTTGGAAAAAAATCAAAGCAAATTTGCCAGGTTTCTGTACCCTTTTTATCCTCTCATGGACCCGAGTTTGGTCGTCCGGGGCATGGTCGGATATACCAGACTGGCAGTTAGAAGAGATGTGGCGCTGGTTAAGTATGTAGCCAGCGTACTGCTAGGTTTGCTGCACCACTCAGACGTGCTGGAAGCGCTGCGGCTGCGCGCGGCAGACGGGTGCGTGGGCGCGCGCCGCCGCCCCGCTCTGTTAGAAGTACCGTTGGCAAGGACTAATTTGATAAAGTTTACCCCTATGACACGAGCCAAACGTTTGATAAATGTTATAACGTTATCGGAAGACATATTTTGTCAAAACCTGCCGAGATTCATTCAAGTAGCGCTAAGTATAATGGAAAGAGGTCTGACCGATTAAATAATTATTGTTATATTGTAATGTTTTAGTGACGATTGATGTATTGTTTTGTAACGATTTATGTGTATGTTATAATGTCGCCTTGGATGTGTCTGTAGGGGTGTTATAATAATAAATAATAGTAAAAAAAATCTGTGGCCTTAGTGCAAGTTCTAAACAAATTCGACTGCGTTAAAGTAACCGTGCTCCATCTTCGACCACATCATCGCTTACCATCAGGTGATATGGTGGTCAAGCGCGTGCCTATTAATAATACAAAAAAAATCGTCAATTTGTACTTAATTTGAATGTTAAGCACCATTTGCTAACAACAACGTTAAATATATTTTTTTCCTGATATAAAAATATCTGATATAGCTGCAACCTGGGAGTCTTTAAGTCAAGAGTGAATAGGTTACTTCTCGGCAAGCGTGCTCCATCTTCGACCAAATCATCGCTTACCATCAGGTGAGATAGTGGTCAAACGCGTGCCTATCAATAGTAAAAAAACCGGCTAAGTGCGAGTCGGACTCGCACACGAAGGGCGGAACCCTAAACCTTAATTATTATTATTTGTTGTTATAGCGGCAATAGAAATACACAATCTGTGAAAATTTCAACTCTCTACCTATTACGGTTCTTGAGAAACAGCCCGCTGACAGACGGACGGACGGACGGACAGCGGAGGCTTAGTAATAGGGTTCTGTCGGTTACCCTTCGGGTACGGAACCCTAAAAAATGACATCAGTGTACGTTATAAAAGTTGCACTAGACTAAGCCCTCTGATATTACTCGTGTTTTTCATAGTCGGATTTTAGGTTTTAAAGTTACCTACTTCAACTTGTTTTGATTTCTAGTTGCTATGTACATATAATAAGAAAGTATGCTTTTTTTAAGACTATAATTAATTAATTATCTTATCTTATTGAAAAAAAAACCGGCTAAGTGCGAGTCGGAAACTCACACGAAGGGTTCCTTACCATAAACCGAAAAAAACACGTTTCTGGTGTGGGAACCCCTTTCATTTTATTTAATTTTCATTATTTGTTGTGTGGCAATAGAAACACACCCAGTGAAAATTACAACTTGCTGACTGACAGACGGATGGACAGACGAACAGCGGAGGCTTAGTAACAGGGTCCCATTGGTTACCCTTTGGGTTGATAACTTTAAAAAAAAACCGGTCAAGTGCGGTTCGGACTCACACACGAAGGGTTCCGTACCATAACCCTTAATTTTTGTTATTTGTTGTTATAGCGGCAATAGAAATACACAATATGAAAATACGAAAATTTCATCTGTCTTGTGTGTGTGTGTCGGTTCTTGAGATACAGCTCGCTGACAGACAGACGGACGGACCGACAGCGGAGGCTTAGTAATAGGGTCCCATTGGTTACCCTTTGGGTTGGGAACTAAAAATAAAATGAACGCTATTCAAACTTATAAAAAATATATGCACCTGTTTGTACTAATAGGGATGTAACCACAGATCATCATAGCGAAGGCGAAGGTGGTAATAAAAAACGAAAACAAAAGAAAATTTGCAAAAAAATTTATTAAACAAAAACTTAGTATTCAAAATTCAGAAGCGGCAAATTATGTTTAACAAACAGCAGCTCTGGAGTTTTGTCATCTTCTGGGCTGTTTGTTAGAGACTCATAATTTAAACCAGCTTCACCATTCAGTTGCTCACTCGGTACTGCTCCTGGTGGCGGTGACAAATAAGTGCGCACGATGGGAGCAAAAACATGAAATTTCGTATTAAATCTCCACCACATTAACGGATCTTCGTTAACTGGGATGAGTTTTTCTTTACTATATTCATTAATTAGTGATTTCCATATCGTAAGTTTGCTTTTGGTATCAGTAGTGTCATCTATCTGGTCCTCTTCATCGTCAGTATCGTGTCTCAGCAAGTCTGCCAGTTGTGATTCTATAGTATCCGTGGGTTTATGAGAGCTTGTGCTTGCTTCATCGTCCTTTGGTTTCGGTTCAATTTTAGATCTTTTTGGAGCAGATACCCCGTCTTCGCTATCTTCACTTAAAGACTCAAGAATCAAATCATGCAGCGATAATAAGCGAATTAATTCAGACTGCACTTGTTTCTTCACGTTTTCGTTAAAGAATTTTAACTTAAACCTTGGGTCCAGAAATGTGGCCAGTGTATAAACAGGATTGCTTGTAAGATCACCAAATTTTGAATTTATGTCTTCGATAAGTTCTTTAATCACGTTCGTGAAACACAAATTGGTGTCAGGTTTTTCTTTTTGTATCTGCAACGTATGCTTCAGTGCATCTATAAATGGGATCACTGATGATATGCTAGTTTTCTTATCACTTAGTTTTCTAGTTATTTCTTCGATAGGTTTCAGTATTTCTGCTAGTTTACTTAGACCCGACCATTCTTTTTCAGAAAATGGTGGAATATTGTGGTTTTTAGCGTACAGACTAATAGAATCTTTGATCTTCAGCAGTCGTTCGATCATGTAAAACGTGCTGTTCCATCTAAAACAAAAAATTAATCAAATTTGTGCATTCTGCTCGCACTAAGAATGTAATTCATTAATTCTAATCTAATTAAGAGCGTTTAGTCCTCAATTAAGTTTATAGATCTTGGTTCTTGCGTATGCGTACTTATTTCATTCAAATCGGTTATTCCATTCATATTTCGATAAATAATGACTTGAAAGTTTGTTTGAAACACCGTGAGGATTTTATTAATTAATAATTATCTCAATTATTAATATTAATGAAATGTTTTTGAGTATCATCAATCAATATCGGTCCCAAAACTTTGTCACAAGGAGGAAAAGTACCTTATATACTGTAGATATAAAACGAGCTACGTTCAAATAATTTTAAATATCTGAACCGAAAATCGAACCCCCAAAAATGTGAAAAAATAACCTGTAATTTTACTGTGCCGATAGAAAGGCTCAGTCACATACATTTATTTCTTTAAAATAACTTAGAATCTAATTCAAAAAGAAGAACATGAACTTCAACAATTAATTTAACAAATCTATACTAATATATCTATAAGTATCTATACCTATTAATATATAAAGCTGAAGAGTTTGTTTGTTTGCTTGAACGCGCTAATCTCAGGAACTACTGGTCCGATTTGAAAAACTTTTTCAGTGTTAGATAGCCCATTTATCGAGGAAGGCTATAGGCTATATCATCACGCTAAGATCAATAGGAGCGGAGCAGTAATGAATATTGTGACGCAGACGAAGTTGTGCGGGTCAACTAATTTTCAATAAAAATCAAAAAATATTCGGAAGTCGCTGTTTATTTCGTTTTTGAACACCGACTCCCTAAATTAAAGTTACGAGTATTTTTTACTTTGTAGTGTTTTGTTTTTGGAAGTCGGTTTTATTTTTTTGTATAAAAGTTTTTTTTTATTTTCACTTTTTAGTGGTACGATTAAAAAGTGAAACCACAAACACAGCGTGCGTGATATTATATTATGAATATTTGATTGTAAACAATCAACAGACATGCGATTTCAGAAATCCCGATCCATTTGCTATCATTTATTGAAGAGTTCCGTTGCCTACCTCTGAATTTCTTCATCAGATCTTCACCAAATTTAAATGGAACCAGTCTAAAAGAATATTCTTACAAACAAAAAAAGAATCATCCAAATCGGTTAAGAATTGGCGAAAATATCGCTGAACAATAATTTTTCATGAGATCTAATCATCAGATCTTGACTTATGCCTTCCATCATCAGCTCAGCAACATGAGATGATGATTACCAGGCACAATTAATATCTGAATTGCGTTATAAATTTTATGAAAAACATTGTATGTGCTTATAAAATTTGAGGGTATCCCTCGATTTACATGGGATCCCATCATCAGATTCTAACTTGGTGACAATGGGACCACCTTAGGAGTATAGGCTTTCGAATAATTTGAAATCGGTCCAGAATTGGCGGAGAAATCGGTAAACATACATAAAAAATATACATACAGCCGTACATTATAACCTCCTCCTTTTTAAAGAAGTCTATTAAAATTATAAGCAACTAGTTATATTTGATTAAAAATATACCTGGTGTTGCTGCTATGGATCACTTGAAGTGCTGGTTGTTCTAATTGTTCTGTTTGAATTAGTGTTAACTCGTCTTTAGCAATTTGAGAGTACCTAAAATGCTTCGTTATTCTGTTGCATTTTTCAACTAAGTTCTTCACTTCTTTTTTTTCCAGAGCAGAACGAACACATAGTTGTAGTGTATGGACTGTGCAATTAACTTCAGATATTTTAGATGCCTGATGCATTGCTCTGATTCTATTTGATCCGCCATCTCGAATAAAACAATGCAATTGCTCGTCTTGAATGTCCCACTCCAGCAGCATCATTCGGAAGTGGTGACAGATCTCATCGCTGGTATGACGGTTGTATGGTGAACAGCATTTTAAAAGAACCTGCATTCGAGTGAAGTGTTTGGTGATACCATGTGCCGATAAGCCTAAAAGTGAAACATTACCCAGAGGCTGAGACCACACATCAGCGGTGAATGATAGTTTTGGAAATTTTTTGAGGAGTTCTCCGACTTTCCTTGCCATTTTCGGATATATTTCCTCACAAATATGGTCAGCGAAAAATTGACGCCCTCTCAACTTGTAATTTGGCATCACCATTTGCATTACTCGTTGAAAACCAATGCCTTCAACAAAATCGGGCGTTAAATTCTGTAATGCAATCATTTCTCCGATCAAATCGTCAATTTTTTTGGCTACAACATTAGATGCATCCCACACTTCAATTTTTTTTTTAGATTCTTCTTTGGGCTTTTCATGAAGTGATGTCTCTTTTGATGACATATCAATCTCAATCTCTACTTCAGTTTCTGTTTGTTCTTCCATTTCACAAAATTCGTCATATTTTTTTTTATGCATACATTTTAAATGGGCTTTCAATGTTGATGTTGTGCGGCCTTTCCTTGAATATTTATTTAAACAGATTTGGCATTCTGCAAAATGATCGTCTATTTCTTTAAAATAATACCAAATATTATTTGTTTTATGCCTGTTTCTTGGCTTTGGTTGTGTTTCTATAACAGCTGATGGCATCTCTTCTTCTACTATTTCTAGTTCTTCTTCTGCTTGATAAATTTCTTTATATTTTTCTTTATGCATAGATTTTATATGGCCTTTCAGTGATGATGTAGTTCGTCCTTTTCTAGAGTAATTATTGAAACAGAGTTTACATTTAGCTATATTTTCGTCTATTTCTACAAAACACTGCCAAATATCACTTCTTTTCTTTCTACTTCCTGGTAGTGATGGCGGCACGAAAGGTGGAGATACTGACGATCGCCGCGTCTCAGCAGGCGGTGTCATATTCACAACTGTTTCTCGCTGTCCAGCTAATTTACAAAATTCTTCATATTGTTCCTTGTGCATAGACTTCAAATGTCCTTTGAGCGGAGATGGAGACCGGCCTTTATTTGAATAGTTTTTGAAGCAGATTTTGCATTTTACGGAATTCTCACCCACTTGCACGAAGTAATTCCAAATATCACTAGATTTAGGCTTCATAACGGTATTAGAATAAGTTAAAAAAGGCACAAACTTTATATAATAAACAAACTATGTAATTAAATTCACTGCGCGACTAAACTACACGATATTGAGAGGGCCGAGTGACGCGACCGTTACGTGCCGCCCGCTCCCTGCTCCCCCACCACAGACGATGTCTCGTTCACGCATGTGCCGTCGTTTGCGGCGTTGCATGCGATTATAAGCCTTAAACTAACAGAAGCTCGGCACAACTTCGTTAAAACGTGCCGCGGGCGTGGAATGCGAAGGCAGAGGTCGATAACTTGCGGATGTTCCGCATTAGCGCAGGCGAAGTCGAGGTCGCGTTACAATCCTACTTGAAGTAATAATAATTTGTTTATTCTCGAGCTAAATAATGCGGGTTTTTTCCTTGCGTTCTGTTTATATTCATATAAATCATGATTTTGATATCGCTGTTTGAGTTCGTTAGCAGTTTTAGAAATCAGTTGTAAAATACTATCTGATCTATTGTTTTTTTCCTAAACATTTACCATCACGCTTTTTCTGCGGAGGTGTAGGCAGACCGTCTATATTCTGCCGGTGTTGTTATGTCAAATTATTATTTTATTAATATCTTATCACTTTCTTATTTCAAACTATGATCTAAAATTTGTTAGTACAATAGTTTAAAATCTAATGGAGCAAAATAATTTTGAAGGCTGAGAATATGTCTATGACAATATCAGATAATAATTGGATCTATGTTTACATATTACAGATAAGAAGTTAGCTATTATGGAATGTACTTTATTCTATATATACTTACCTACCTAACGTTATACCTAACGTTGTTAAATAGATAATTGCCAAACTGGTATAGCAAACAACACGAATAAAAGTTAATAGCAGATTAATTTATCTTAGTGATGTACCTTTAACAACATTTTTTTATAATATCTTTTTAAAAAGCCGCTTTCTTTACTTTACTTTGAGACTATTTATATGTAGTGTTTGTGGATTTTTTGTATTCAAGTCAGTTTTGTATTTATATTTATCTTTTTATTTTCATTTCTGGATAACTTGGCATCTCGGAACTATTTTACAAAGCTAGTTTATTGACAGCTTAATAGCTGTCATTTTTAGATCTTTGGCAGTCTTTACGGATTGTCAAAAGCTAAAACATCTGACTCTAGTCTTGCCAAAGAGTACCGTGTTACTTAGTTAATCTATGCACTAATCTATATCTATACTTCTATACTAATAATATATAAAGCTAAAGAAATCGTTTACTTGAACGCGCTAATTTCAGGAACTACTGGTCCGATTTGAAAAATTCTTTCGCTGTTGGATAGCCCATTTATCGAGGAAGGCTATATATCATCACGCTAAGACCAATAGGAGTGGAGCAGACGAAGTTACGGGGGTCAACTAGTCGCGCCATATACCGAAAATGTTTTTTATTTTATTATTTTATTATTTATGTACACACAGAAAAATAGTGAAATATAACATTATAAATATTAGTACAAAGGTACTGCTTATTTCTAATTAAATTTCCTCCAGCAGACCTGCGACAGGAGAAATGAAAAAGAAATGTAGACAAAATAAAATATACATAAAATATATATATACCTATACCGAAAACAATATTATAAAATATAACTATCATAGTTGAGAGGAAAGATAGTGCTCTTTAAGACGATTCTTAAAAAGAGAAATAGATTTTAAATCTCGAATGCTAAGCGGAGTGAGTGAGTGAGTGAGTTTTTTTTATTTGTGATGGGTTTGCTCTTGACTCTAGTCTATGTCAGAGATGACAGAGACAAAGTCTACGATGGAGCAAGCCTACCCAGAAGGAGCCTGTTCACTCTAACTTTGGATGACTTCAATATTTAACCTATGGTCGGCGCCAGATAAACGAGCATTAAAGTACATTGATTCTTCCCGTTGACACTCGAACAATAAATCATGAACCGTTTTTCAATACGTACAAGAAAACGTAAAGGATAACGCACGATAGGACTCGATTCAAGACAGCTTAATGTCATTACTAGTTGCCCCGCACAACTTCGTCTGCGGCACAATTTTCATTCCTGCTCCGCTCAAGATCAATATCTTAGCGTGATGTTAGTAATTCTATAAAAGACTAGTTGGCTCGCGCCACTTCGTCTACTCCGCTCCTATTGGTTTTAGCTTGATGATATATAGCCTTTAGCTTTTAGCTCGATAAATGGGCTATCCAACACTGAAATAATTTTTCAAATCGGACCAGTAGTTCCTGAGATTAGCGAATCTAATCGAATCTTACGTGTAACATACTTTAATGTTTTTTTTTGTTACATCGGCTTTAGAAATCCACATTCTGTGAAAATTTCAACTGTCTACCCATTACGGTTCTTGAGATACAGTTCGCTGGCAGACAGACAGACGTACAGCTGAGGCTTAGTAATAGTGTTCGTACTAAAAACATTCACATTAAAGTCTAAACTTTGCGTCCTTATCCCATAACCTCCCATATCATGCTAAGCTCCACATGCATGCACATGTAGAACTTAGTATGGGAAGCTTAGCATACATACATTTATTCAGCGCGAGCCACAAGTCCCATTAATGAAATATTCATACATATTCACGGATAAAGCAATTGCTAATGACCTATAATCAATCTCTGTCGTTCCTGAACTCCATTTCATTGGTCTTGTAACAAATCATTGTGACTCTATCGAAAACTAGAATTTGTGAAGTAAACCCTAGTTTTGTACGTTTTACTTGGTAAGTAAAATTTGAACATGTAGGTAACTGGCTTATGCCAGCGGCTTCAATCAGGTTAAGGCTTGTATTCATGCCAATGACCTTGTACGTATCGAGCTAACTACCTCTCTACGCGTACCTCCACTACCCGCATTTTTTTTTTATAAATAAAATAATACATATTTTTAAAAAGTAAGTTACAAAACCAAGTCGTTTTCGTTTGTATTGCAAAGCAGTAAATATTTTTTAAACTCTTTTGTAAAAAAAAACTAAGGAGTAAAATGGCTTCATCTCAACGATTTTGAGGTGGTTTGGTGGTTTTTTTTTCTTATTTTGTAATACGGTTAGATAAATTCTGGCTAAACCAAATTATACATCATATCAATAAGATTACTTACTATTTTTTCAGATGTAATCTCTCTGTTAGTGCCAACGACAAGCTGCTTTATCCGCACGCTGATTTTAAGCTTTGTTAGAGAGAGCTGCCTTAATGCGCCGCTCATATTGGCCGTATATAACTGAAAAGTTTGTTTGTGAGTACACGCTACTCTCAGGAACTACTGGTTCGAACGAAAGCAATAGTTGTTGGATAGTTCACTTATCGAGGAAGGCTATAGGCTAATGACATCATGCTACGACCAATAGGAGCGGAGCATAATTAAAAAATGTGACGCAGAATAAATTGCGCAGGTCAGCTAGTTATGAATAAATTGCGAAAAAAATCAGCTATAAAATAAGTACATTTTGTCGAGTTATGAAAGAAAGAAAAGACCCCTTTTGAGGAACTGCGTTAATTCTGTTATATCTACAGGTACACATATATATTACAATAATATAACAGTCCGTCATAGGCCCTGTAGCCTAGGGCCTGCGGACGGCGAGCATTGGGTGGCTAGCCGTCCGATCAGAACTAGGCCCATGTCGACGACGCGCTGTGTTCCACGCGCGCCTCAAAGAGCTGTCAGCATGGGAGACGGGGCTCACTAGGGCCAGTGCCTGCCGGGGTGCGGAAGCCGTTTGAAAGAGGCACCGTACGCAAAGGGGCATTAAGAGGAACACGGATGGGTTTTAGTCAGTAAGAGTCTGACACTCCTGAGTCATTTGATGATTTCCCATCTTTAAAAAAAGGCCCTGTTGTCTAAGGTCGCGTTTAACTTGACCTGCTTGCTGTCGATTTGTAATAACAATGTTCCTCAAAGTTATGGCTTTCAAATTCATAACAATTTTTACAAAAATCTGAAACTTAAATAAATAATGGATGACTCAAGTGTGGTATCTGTGATGATCAGCTGACTGATGGAGTGCGTTGTTTAATAAGCGGGAACGAGTTGCATTTCCATGGTGCGGGCATCACCGAGGCTGGCCACCGTAGGCTGGGATACCGGAAGCTCTCATGGCGATGCATGAAATGCAAAAAGTCGGGTGCTCTTCAGCCAACTAGTTCACCGTTGTCACCTAAGTATGTACCGGAATCTGAGTCGTTAATTGAGTTCCGAGCACTAGCTGCAAAGTTGGCTCCATTGGAAGGTCTGAAAGATGAAATCCTGGCAGTGAATTCGCTGACATGAAATCCTCTTTAAGCCAGAAATTCAATGAAGTTGTTAAGGAGATTAATGGAAGGATAGGTGACATGGTGCAGCGTGTTGTTCAGCTTGATAAAGTTCAGGATGCGTCTGGATAGACTGGAAAAAGACTTGGACAATGAGGAATAATGGTCAAGAATGAACAATGTGGACGTGAAAGGTATATCGTAATCGAATAATGAAAACTTGTTTCAAATTAGATTCAGTATTGGTGTCAAAATTATCTCTCAAAAATTGTTTAATAATGACTATTAACTTTAATACAACAGTGCTCAACTGTGCCATAAACAGTTTGGGGACCGCAAGCCGTTGTGTGCTACTTGCGTATTCCTAATTGTTCTGTGTTTTTGCACGGTGCTATTGAGTAAGTTCCTTAAAAAAATAACACTTTTATTAAACTATTATGTCCATGTAATAACGACCTACTTACGTTTGAATTATGGTCTAATTTCGAATACTCTGTTTTGTGTTTTATTCCATTCATAAGCTGCAAACAATTCTTATCTTGCTACTGTTCGTCACCTTTTGTTTGTATTCAAAGCTCATGTGGTTTGTGCGTTAAGTTATTTATTTTGGATCACTGTGCTGTGCTGTGTCTAATAGATTATTGTAAATCATTGCCTTTTACCTCCGAAATATCACTTTATCAAAATTATGAATACTGCTTGCAATTTTTAGCTCATAACTTTATTTGGTATGCCCTTTATTTATTTATTTATTTATTTATTAGGTTAGCCAACAATTGTTTACACATAAAAGAATACATTACAATTGAAAAAGAAACATTTACAAGTGTAACAATCACTTAAAGGCTAACACCACATATACAGTAAACGGTTTAAATTACAAAATTAATTATTTTAACAAAAAAAATTGTTAGTTTGATCTTAATATAAAGTTAGTTATAACATTCGAATAATAATAAAAATAACATAATTATAACATGAAAATGCAATATCGTAAATTAATTATTAAAAGGAACAAAAATACATCAATTAAAATCATTATATTTAAATGCAGAAATATAAGATTAAATAAATAAATATAAAATTTGGGTCAGTGCATTGATTAGATTAATTGGAAAAGTAATTGATCTATTGTGGTATAATAAATTATTGAATTAAATTAAATTAAATTAAATTAAATTAAATTAAATTAAATTAAATTAAATTAAATTAAATTAAATTAAATTAAATTAAATTAAATTAAATTAAATTAAATTAAATTAAATTAAATTAAATTAAATTAAATTAAATTAAATTAAATTAAATTAAATTAAATTAAATTAAATTAAATTAAATTAAATTAAATTAAATTAAATTAAATTAAATTAAATTAAATTAAATTAAATTAAATTAAATTAAATTAAATTAAATTAAATTAAATTAAATTAAATTAAATTAAATTAAATTAAATTAAATTAAATTAAATTAAATTAAATTAAATTAAATTAAATTAAATTAAATTAAATTAAATCAAATTAAATTAAATTAAATTTGAAATTAAAATCACTTCAACAACTTTATTAACACTGTCCTCGTGTATATCCAGTAAATCACTGCAGCCATTGAACATTTTACACAATCTAGGTATGGGTGAGTTTGTGCCAAGAACAGTCCTACGTAGAGGTGGGCATAGCGGTGTAATGATATTTCTCGGGTATCTAGATGGAGCATGGAATCTAATAAGACTCAACAATTTAGGGCAGTCAATTCGATTTCTTATGACGCTATACAAAAATATAGCGTCGGTGACGTCTCTGCGTGTGGACAATGTGTGCATTCTGAAATAATGCAGGCGAGTTTTGTAGGAGGGTAGTTGCTTAGATTTCATTTCACAAAAAGCTAGGTGCCACACAAAACGCTTCTGCACTCGTTCTGACCGCAGCATATGAGTGGTGTAATGAGGTCTCCACACAACGCTGCAATATTCTAAGATGCTTCGCACGAGACTGTTGTACAACATTATTTTGGTGTTGCTTTTACGAAAACTTCTAGTGGTACGAAGTAAGAAGCCTAACATTTTAGATGATTTTTTAATAATATATTCAATGTGAGGTATAAAGCTTACTTTCCTATCAAAAACTACACCTAGATCCTTGATTAAATCTTGTTCTTTTACTTTAACTTGGGTTATAAAGTATTCTGAACTAACATGGTTATTTTTTCTCGTATACTTAACGTGATAACATTTGTCAGAATTCAGCTGCATTCTGTTATTTTCACACCATTCAATAACTCTGTTAAGGTCGTTCTGTAGAAGCTCGCTATCTGTTGTGGATTCAATCATTCGTGCAAACTTCAAATCATCGGCATATAAGTAAGGTTCTGAATGACAGAAACATTGGGGAAGGTCATTAATAAATATATTAAATAATATCGGAGCTAAATGCGAACCTTGAGGAGCGCCAGAGGTTATTATGTGCTCAGAAGATTTAAATCCGTTCACAACGACGTAGAAATTTCGTTCGGATAGATATGATTTGAACCATTCTAGCAGGGACCCTGATACACCGTAAGCTGCAAGTTTGTAGATTAGTATGGCATGTGACATTTTGTCAAATGCTATATATATTTGCTAAATATTTATTCTATTCTGCTATAGTTTTTACTGGTGATGGCTAATCTCAATGTTTATTATCAGAATGTGCGTGATCTGCGTACGAAAACGAAGGATATATTTCGTTAAACATCTTTGGTGCATATGATTTTATTGTTTTTACTGAGGCGTGGCTTGTGGATGATATCTTTAGTGTGAGATGTTTGATGGTCGGTATTTGGTGTATAGGCGTGATCGCGATTACTCTAGAACCTCTCAACAGCGAGGCGGAGGCGTTTTGATAGCGGTAAGAAGTGAGCTTACTGTTGTAGAACGAAATGATTGGCGAAGTTCTGCCGAAGACATTTGGATCTCACTTATTCTATAAAGATCTGAGGTAAATTATAAATTGCACATTTGTGCCTTATATCTTTGTAAAGAAAACAACATGTGTACATAATTTTGGTACTAATGTTAATCACTTGATCTAGACTCACCCATTAGATTAATTCATCATTATGGGTGATTTTAATTTTGGTAATAATTTAGACTGGATAAATTCTGACGGTAATGAACTGGTGCCACAAAATGTATCATGTCATCACTTGAAGGAGTTTTTTGATGGAGTTCTCACTTCTTACCTGTCCCAATATAACAGTGAAAGAAACAGCAATGGTAGATTATTAGTCTTGTTTTTTTCTAACGACTCGGTCAATGTTACTGAATGTCACGATCCTTTAGCATTGCCTGTGGACCTGCATCATAAACCATTTACGATGACTAGAGAGTTTGTTGAAATGCAGTAGTTGACTGATAAATTGACTTCGAAGTATGTATTTTCTAGGGGTGACTACACGGAAATTAAATCTGAACTCGCCCAAATCAATTGCAATGAGTTTTTACTTGCTGTTTCATTAGATAGTGTTGAATTATTTTACAGTAAATAAATTGAGCTTAGAGATATGTATATCCTGATAAACCGGTTAAAAATCATCATATCCGCTTTGGTATGATTCGGCATTGATCAAAGTACTTAAAAAGAAATAAACGTGCAGAAATATGTCACACTTGCTCTCTTTTTCTATTTTATGGAATAGAGCAGTTAAATTGGAGAAAACTAGTTTCGATACATACATGGACAAAATTGAGTCGTCGGCGTCGTTTATTGAGAACCCGAAATGTTTTTGGTTGTATGTCAAGAGCAAAAGAAACTCTGGTACTTTTCCTAAGGTAATGCATTATGGTAATAGAACCGCGAGTACAGGTGAGGAGATCATCAATTTGTTCGCATCCTATTTCCAATCAGCTTTTCAGGAACCCGATCCTGTGCCCACTATTTCCGGTGGCATTAGCGTTGAACATAATGCGCCGTGCATCGGTTCCATTTGTGTGTCTCAGTCTCAAGTTTTAAAGTTCCTTTCAAAATCTGGCGGTCCCGATGAAGCACCACCTGAAGTACCTCCAGTATTTATAGTAAATTGTGCCGACAGCCTAGTTGAACCACTGTGTATTTTATTCAGGCGATCACTTTCTGAAGGTTTAGTTCCAAAAATTTGGAACTCCCAGACCGATTTGAAAAATTCTTTCAGTGTTAGATAGCCCGTTTATCGAGGAAGGCTATAGGCTTTATATCATCAAGCTAAAACCAATAGGACTGGAGTAGACAAAGTTGTGCGAGCCAACTAGTCTTTTATAGAATTAATTTTTAACAGTTTACATTAACTAGTTATTAATTAGTATTTGATTTTGATTTTAATTTTAATTTTAATTTTGATTTTAATTTTGATTTTAATTTTGATTTTAATTTTGATTTTAATTTTGATTTTAATTTTGATTTTAATTTTGATTTTAATTTTGATTTTAATTTTGATTTTGATTTTAATTTTGATTTGAATTTTAATTAATATTTTATTTTATTATTATTTTAATTCGAAAAGATTTTGTAATTTTTTAAGTTTTAATTTTGTAATTTTATATTTATTAATGTTTTGTTTTCATTTAATTGTAATATTGGGACTTAGTGCCCTAATAAACAAATTTATTATTATTATTATTAACAACTAGGGTATCACAATAGGCAATCTTATCACATTGATTTTATTTACGGACAATTTTAAGCTTATAAGATGTCAATTTGCTTATCAATCAAGTTCCTTTACTCAAAGTCATCATCTGCCTAGCCTTTTCCCAACTACTTTGGAGTCGGCTTTCAGTCAAACCGGATTTAGCTGAATACCAGTATTTTACGAGGAGCGGCTACCTACTAGACCTCCACAATCCATTAACTGGGTAACACGGTACTTCGTGGCAAGACTGGAGGCAGATTTACTGGCTTCTGATAATCCGTAATGACTGCCAAAGATCTACAAATGACAGCCGGGACCAACGGCTTAATGTGCTTTCCGAGGCACGGAGGAAACTCGTTATGTTAAGATGGTCACCCATCCACAGACCAACCTTGGCAAGCGTTGCTTAACCTTTGAAATCGACCCGTGCGGCTGTTATTATTTAGCCACGAGCTAAACAAGTTCCTTTACTCAAAGTATTTGTTTCATTTAAACCAAATAAAGGTCATTAAGAATTATTGTCAAGGAATCGCTCCGACAGCAAGATGAATTTTGACAACATTTCGCATTCACATAGACGTCAGTGTAGAATGGTACTATTGTAGGTATTTCTTTATTTGTTTGTGATGGTTTTGCTCAAGCGTGCAGATGAAGCAGCTTTTCGTCGGTACTGATAGAGAAATTACATCAGAAAAAATAGTTAGTAATCTACATGATATGATACGTAATTTGGTTTAGCCAGAATTTATCTATCGGTATTACATAATAAGAAAAATAACCACCAAACCACCTAAAAATCGTTGAGATGAAACCATTTTACTCTTTCATTTTTTAACAAAAGAGTATAAAAAATATATTTACTGCTTTGCAATACAAACGAAAATGATTTGGTTTTGTTACTTTTTAAAATCATGTATTATTTTTATTATAAAAAAGTAAAGTCGGGTAGCAGAGTAGAGGGGTAGGTAGTTCCGTTCATATGCACAAGGTCATTGGCATGAATACAAGCCTTAATGAAAAATGTGACGCAGACGAAATTGCGGGGGGCAGCTAGTTTGCTCAATAATAAAGTTCTAATAAAATATAATAAAAAGTAAATATAATAAGTTATAATAAATGACTAAACAACGCGTAACCTAACTTTCCAACTTGCCAAAGTTGCTTGACCTTCAAACAAAATTGATCAGAACACTCATTAACACACAAAATGGGAGTCTTCCTCAATGAAGCCAAAGTATCCTTCAGTAATTAACTAGTCAGATTATCGTAATATAAATCTGTAGCATTAATAGTGGGGTTGGCAGAGAGCCAAGCACTTAATGTAATTGTTTGTATATAGAAGGGGACCTTGCCATGTACTCTATGCCTTTTTTGGCAGTAAAATGGCTGAAGGAGCTTGGATTATAGAAAAACTGGATGGGTCTTTAGTGACCTTGGGCTTTTAAAGTAAAAAAAAAAATATAATTTAAATTCTGACAACGTTTGATTTTATTTATTCTCCAGAAAACTTGCAACTTCATGTTTTATTATTATACGATAGATAAATAAATTAACAAGATATTCAATAATAATTTACACTCAATGAAGTTAAAGTTTCTTAAATTCTCTCCGATCACAGATCTTGGTCAAAAGTTGTTAGAGATGTCGTTATTGTCATTACAGTTTTTTTTTTTAGTCTATGATCAGGTAAAATTTTGTCATATCTAATTTATCAAAATGTTAAACAAGTATATGCTTATAATCTATTGGTTTAGGTGGTTATCTAAAGGTAAACTCTTGATGGGTATTTTTATACAAATTCATATTAAACAAATATACTGCTTTTCAAACTTATGGTTCAATTGATTTAGTAAACGTTATTGTTGTATTTACTTTTGCTTTTAGTTGCATTTTATTTATAAACTGAGTTTTAAATAAAAAGACACATCAAGATTGTTTATCTTTACATAACTTCCTAAACCGATGGAGTACAGCTGAAGAACACACGAAGGTAGACCCTGAACATATCTATCCTTATCCAGTTTTTTACATTCTAAGTACTGGCGATTTTCCTTAGCCAATACATACTCGGTATCATAAGTGAAATATATTCAGGGTCAACATACTTCTTTTGACAGGAGCTAAATCTCTGAAATATAAGATTTCTATAGATTTGGCTAACAAAGGCATTTTTGGGGCATATGGGTAAAAAAATCCTGATAAAATCGTGGTTATTTGTCAAGTAGCCTTCGTTATGGCTGTTATAAAATGTTGGGATAGCGGGGACAGGAAATATTAAAGTTTAATAGTTTTTTGAGTAGACAAGTTTTTTCATAATGTCGTCAGGGGCATCTATGAGGGCTCACTGTAGCACCTACATACAACAGCAGCACTAAATAAAGATGTAGTATTAATTAAAATCTATATACTAATATATAAAGCTGAAGAGTTTGTTTGTTTGTTTACTTGAACGCGCTAATCTCAGGAACTACTGGTCCGATTTCAAAAATTATTTCAGTGTTAGATAGCCCATTTATCGAGGAAGGCTATAGGCTATATATCATCACGCTAAGACCAATAGGAGCGGAGCAGTAATGAAAATTGTGACGCAGACGAAGTTGCGCGGGTCAACTAGTATTATAATAAGGGTACAAGGACTGATGATACCCACAAGAGATCCAAAGTTACCAACGTAACACGAAGGATCGTCAAACTGAAGTGGCAGTGGGCAGGCCACATTGCTGGCAGAACGACCGCGTGCTGGAAGACGCAGCGTTGGAACGCCTCCAACAAGATGGACGGATGACCCGGGGAAGGTCGCGGGTAGCCGATGAATGCGAGACGTACAGGACCGGTTGTTGTGGCGACACTTGGGGTAGGGTTATGTCCAGCAGCGGACGCCTTTCGGCTGATAAGATGTACATGGATTATTACATGTTCTTCTCCAAGCGATTTACTCTTTGGAAAGCGCCATTAACTGTATTATTCTGGATGTCCGACCGCGATGAGGAGCTCGTAGCTAGATAATAACAGCCGCACGGGTTGATCTTTAAAGTTAAGCATCACTTGCCAAGGGTGGTTTGTGGATGGGTGACCTTAACATAACGAGTTTCCTCCGTGCCTCGGAAAGCACGTTAAGCCTTTGGTTCCGGCTGACATTTGTAGATCTTTGGCAGTCGTTACGGATAGTCAGAAGCCAGTAAATCTGACTCCAGTCTCGCTATGAAGTACCGTGTTACCCAGTTAATGGGTTGTGGAGGTCTGGTAGGCAGCCGCTTTACTTTAAAATACTGGTATTCAGCAAAATCCAGCTTGACTGGAAGCCAGCCCCAATATAGTTGGGAAAAGGCTAGGCAGATGATTCTGGCTGTTCGAACGCATAACAATTAAAAGGTTGGTCCTGTTAATGATTATTGCTGTTGATGCGTTGATTTTGAGCTTAGCTACTTTCAAATAGTCATAGTTTCTCTAACTGCTGTGCAAACTGATATTTTTGACATTCACCTAAGGCATAATACTAGGTAGTACAATCCCGTCAGGGTTGCGAAACTGGTCCGAAAGAGGTACCTACCGTGGATCGCAAAAGGCAAAGAGAGACAAAGAAGAACACGGATCGGTTTTATTAGTCAGTAAGAGTCTGACACTCCCTTCTGCTCCACCTAGAGTGGAAGGAGTCATTTGATGATTTCCCATCTATATCTATACTAATATATAAAGCTGAAGAGTTTGTTTGTTTGTTTACTTGAACTCGCTAATATCAGGAACTACTGGTCCGAATTGATAAATTCTTTCAGTGTTAGATAGCCCGATTATCGAGGAAGGCTATAGGCCTATATATCATCGCGCTAAGACTAATAAGAGCGAAGCAGTAATGAAAATTGTGACGCAAACGAAGTTGCGCGGGTCAACTAGTCCTTAATAAAAAGGTAACACAATATACCTACAATAAATTATTCAATACATGTTTCAAAATGCGAAACTGACCTTGCAATGACCTTCAGGGATAAAATAAACAACTGGCTTCATAATGCGTTTTATCCTATACAAAGAATTTAAGCATTTCCTCAATCCTCTCAAGATTATGTGCCCTTACTGTCATCCCACATAAAAAGCGAACTTTATTATTTCCCGAGACCTTTTACTTTTTAAAGTGAACACTTTCCCTTTGGCGGCCTTTCTTTTAGGAGACCCATATCAGCCCTAAGGGAGCCTGCACACTGCGTGGTAGCGACCACGGCCAATAGCCACACATACCAGTGACTCTAAGAAATAACATTTTATGAGCGATTGATCACAAGTAGTGTCCGTGGAGTTTCTTGCACGTTCTTTGCTATAGAGATCTACGTTTTGGAACGTGCAAAATAGCTTCACCTTTTTGAATGACCGACCATAATAATTTAAAAGTGTCTGTAAATGGTTAAATTTAAATAAGAGCGTTGAGTTTGAGTATGTAACTTCGTTGCAGCTTTTCAATTTCATAAATTTTTGACTTTGGACAATTCTTATCGCCGCTCTAACGCTGATGAAATGTCGCTTCTTTTATATTTCTTTTATTCTGCGATAACGTCTGTCAAAAGTCCAAAATATATTGGATTTACAAGCGCTACTGAAACTCTTAATCAATCTCTTACATTTGGCTATCGCTAACGTTATCGCTTACAGAATGTCACTAAGCTTCTAAACCTACGACTAGCTGAGACTATTTGCGGCCAAAAATCGTATAGGCGCTTTGTATGGAACGTGCATGCACAACGACATTGACTATGCAATCTATTGTTGCATAAAGAATACTTGACATTAATGTTTTTGTGCTGCCACCCTGTTCCTTCACGCTTCATTTAGGGGAACGTGTACGAAGTAGGCTATGGCATCTAACGTAGAAATGTCGAAACTTATAAGTCAAATATACCTGACAATGACACTTCTGTGCTGGCACCTATATATTTACTGTACGTTCACTATAAGACAAGTACAAACATCCACATGTCAATCGGTATGACCAGAGTTGCAACAAAAATTGGCCATAGTCCCGTAGTCTGCAAGGTCCCTAAGATTGAACAAAAAATCTTGTCTGACCTTTCCTTAGAAGAATCATTCCATTTGGCTGGGTTCTGTCCAGATACCACAATAGTTTTCTCTTTGGGTTAAATCTACGCTAAAAGTATAATATATCATCATGCATACGCCATATTGTCTATAGTTTTGTTCTACAAAGTTATGTTTAATATTATTAAGAGTATTTTTTTCTATATTTTCGCTGTTGGGTGCTAAATATTAGTCATTAAGGCTAAGTGTGGTAATACGAGAAATTGTCGTTTGAACAATAAAAATAAATCTCTTTGCACTTAGCAGAAAACATTATTTGGTAGCACAATAAATATTTTCTTCAGCCACAAATTAACTTAAATTACTTTTTAATAGAGGTAACACAACAAAATGGAGGATTCCAATACAGTATTGTGTTTCCTGCCACCGCCACCATAGCTACGACCTGGGAGTCTTTCAAGTCAAGAGTGAATAGGTTACTTCTAGGCAAGCGAGCTCAATCGTCAACTGCATCATCGCTTACCATATTCAGGTGAGATAGTGGTGAAACGAATGCCTGCAAAATAATAAAAAATCCGGCCAAGTGCGAGTCGGGCTCACGTAGAAAGGGTTCCGAACGAATTTCGTTTTTTTTACACGTTATTTTAACACTGTAGACTTCACTGTAGATTTACGTCAAGTCAACACATCCGTGTTTGGGTAACAGAAGTCTATATGTGTACGAAATTTTAACAGAATCGGTCCAGTAGATCCGGAGAAAACTGGCTGTGACAGACGGACAGACAGACACTCGAGTGAACCCATAAGGTTCCCGTTTCTCATGGATGTTCGGAACACTAAAAAAAACGTAATAAAGATTTTGCTATTGTTTTATTTACGATGCGTAATTCAGATGGTTTTCATCCCCGACTTCGTACGCGCACATCCCAAATTTTCACGTTCCCTAAGGAATTTTGGAAAATCTTCTCTTAATGTTCTTACCTACTCTCCGCAAGGAATCTAGATGCCAAATTTCAGTTTTCTACGACTAGTAGTATCGGCTGTGCGTTGTCTGTCAATTACTCAGTTACGGAAGAATCTATATCTATACTAATATATAAAGCTGAAGAGTTTGTTTGTTTGTTTGCTTGAACGCGACAATCTCAGGAAAAAATCTTTCAGTGTTAGATAGCCCATTTATCGAGGAAGGCTATAGGCTATATATCATCACGCTAAGACCAAAAGGAGCGGAGCAGTAATGAAAATTGTGACGCAGACGAAGTTGCGCGGGTCAACTAGTTTTATATATATTAGGATAACTCAAACTAAGCCTAAGTATTCCCGTGTTAGCAATCTCTGGCGAAATTATTTAGATGCATCGTCGATGCAGAATCAGAAAGCACATCACTCACGCTACCCGTCACTGTCAAATTTTCCCAATCAACCTTGAACCTAATGCGTCAGCGATAAAGATGAAAATGAAATTTGACAGATTGTATATTATGATTCAAAAATGATTCTGCTAAATTGGCCTATTTAGACCCACAGTCTTGCCAAGGGGCACCGCGTTACGCTGGTACTGGGTTGTGAGCTCAATTAAATATAGTACTGATATTCAGTGTGTGTTGTGGCCGGCGATTGGGCAGACTACTAAGGACTGATGATGACAACAATTAATTAAATTAATAAAACTTAAAAATATTTAATTACTATTTCCGTCAACAAAAGAATCCAAACCTTCTAAAACATCCAGTCATTTACGAGAAACTTGCTCCAGATAACAAACCCAAATATCATATCATCCCTATGATAGTTGGTATCACAATATCGAACGTATCCATGGGAAAATTCACCCTAACACTCGATCCTACGGCGTGTATCTTAAGAAATGGGTAAATAATGGCCACCTCGGACCAAGCAAGGGTGGTGAAACCGATGAGGGCCTCGTAAGTATACAGGAAAGGGATTTTCGAGGCGATGCCTTGACGTCGACAGGTAAGGTAGCAATGCAGTGCATGAGCGGTAGCGTTTTTCTACGATCATCTTTGACGTAAAACTAGATATAGGTAAATATGTAACAGAATTAACGCTATACATCTTAAGGACTCATTGTTCATCATTATGAACAACTTTAATAAAAGTAATAGAACTTAAATCGCTAAAAAAACGACTGGCTCTTACATTTATGTGCACACACGATGTACTGAACAGGTAACCTTTTTTTCGCGATTTCGGGTTTAATCCCATAGGAAAAGTTGATAATAATGATGAGCAAAATGACCCGTACATTTACATGTTGTACATAATATATTAGTTGAGAGGAGCTTGTGGCTAAATGAGGAGCTTGTGGCTAAATGAGGAGCTTGTGGCTAAATAATAACAGCCGCACGGGGCGATCTTGAAGATTAAGCAACGCTTGCCAAGGTTGGTCCTGTGGATGGGTGACCATCTTAACAGAACGAGTTTCCTCCGTACCTCGGAAAGCACGTTAAGCCGTTGGTCCCGGCTGTCATTTGTAGATCTTTGGCAGTCGTTACGGATAGTCAGAAGCCAGTAAATCTGACTCCAGTCTTGCCAAGATGTACCGTGTTACCCAGTTACTTGGTTGTAGAGGTCTGGTAGGCAGCCGCTCCACGTAAAACACTGGTATTCAGCTGAAGGGTATGACGGGAAGCCGACCCCAATATGGTTGGGAAAAGGCTAGGCAGATGATGATGATGATGACATAATATATTAGTTGACCCACGCAACTTCGTCTGCTCCGCTCCTATTGGTCTTAACGTGATAATACACTTAACCTATAGCCTTCCTCGATAAATGAGCAATCTAACACTGAAAGAATTTTTCAAATCGGACCAGTAGTTCCTGAGGTAAGCGCCTTCAAGCAAACAAACAAAAAAACAAACTCTTCAGCTTTATACATTAAGATAGAAGATAGAAATAATATATATAAATATATTAGATACCAGACTAGAAAAAAATATTCGACAAAGACAACACAACAGGTACAAAAACAAATTCATATTTTTTTTTCAAACCAAAGATTCATAAGAAACGACAAAAAAAAGAAATTTTTGTTCTTAAGTACTCAATTAATCTCGTTCAATAAACTTCTCATTTCACATCAGTGCGATTTTGTTAACATGTCGAAGTCAAGGCTTGGGTGAAGTGATCACGTAGTGAGCTGTCAATCCATGTAATGAAGATGAAATGAAAGCTCACTTAGACCAGCTCAATGGCGGTGTATGTACCGCCATCTAGTGACACATTAATAAAGCCATCGACCCTGCCGCAATTAAGTGTCAGTACAAGTGTTTGTAGAAAGAAAGAAAGAAAAAGCGTTTATTTGCGCGAAGCATACCAATCGCGCAAAACGGCCATCGCCCGTCCATCAACCATCTGACTATTTGCTGGGCATCAGACACCCAGCGCTGGCTTTCAGTTGGCACCCTGCAATGACACGCAGATAACGGTAAATAAACAAGAAACTTAATTGAACGAAAATCCATAAATCAATCCTTAGTATCATTGACATAAATATTGTTTAAAATGCTTATCTTTATACAGGATGATTTCCAACAAACGGCTCGCATCGCATCGGATCGGAACGGATTTGACATGCTATAAAAGAAATTAAATCGTGCAAACAGTGTTTAAAGTCCATATTACCAAGCTGCGTACAGCAGTTTGACCTCGAAACTTACCCTTATTCTGTAAAAACATTTTCGTGTCTCGACAGCGGAATCCGAGGTGAGTATCAAATTACGTCAAATGTAAGTTGTGTGCAATAAAACTCACTTTGGGTGAAGCTCGATATCGAAATGGTTACTTACAGAATAGATTAGCTGGGCCTCAAGTCTGCTATTACAATAGTGTCAGAATGGTCTATCATTGATTTCATAATTGTTGATTTTGACAAGTTTGATAATCTACAAATATAAAAGCGTCTTTATGACTTTCCAATGGTCAACCACTGACACTCCATTGAAAGAAATGGCATAAAATGATAATCTCGTACATAGTGACAAATGAATAAATAAAATGTAAAAAAAATTACTTATAAAAGAAATCTGGCATAACTTAATGTTCAAATTTAGTAGTAGTAGTTTTTCGAAAATCATTTCTACTAACGAGCTTTATAATAATGGCAAAACGAAAATGTCTTTCTACCACGATTCTATTACGAGACCATTGACCGACCAGTGATCGACCATTATCAATTAGCAGATTACGAACTTTTAGCAAAATGACAATGTGATCGTGTTGGAATGACGAATTTATAAAAAATAGCAGACTTGGGGCCCTGACTGTAGCCGAAAATACGCTGTGACGCGCAATCGGCTCCGCCTGTTATAAGCCTTTTGACTAGGCGCAGAAATGAATACGTTCACAAGCGACGATCGTATCCTGCCGGACGCGAACGGTTGTTACCGCATCCGTTCGTATCCTTTCCGATCCGACACCATGCGAGCCGTTTGGTGGAAATCTTCCTTCGCTACCCGCGATCGCCTCCGCCTCTCCTGCACCAGTAACCTGTAAGTGTTCTGTAATACGTCTATTGAATTATTCAAGGCTGTAGTTGGCGGATATTCGGCGTTCTCAGTTGATGCCCGTAAATCTGGTTTCACAGTTTGGATCTGCTACCTTATTAGCATATGGTAAAGTGGAGCAGGGAGTGGAATTCTCTGCCGGAGTCTGTGTTTCCCGATAGCTACAACCTGGGAGTCTTTAAGTCACGAGTGAATAGGTTACTTCTAGGCAAGCGTGCTCCATCTTCGACCACATCATCGCTTACCAGGTGAGATGGTGGTCAAGCGCGTGCCTATCAATAGTAAAAAAAAAATAAAGAATAGTATTTATCTTTATTCGATTGTCCACGGCTCAAAATTTAGTTAGAAAAAACCGGCCAAGTGTTAGTCGGACTCGCACATGAAGGGTTCCGTACCATAAACCCTAATTTTTATTATTTGTTGTTATAGCGGCAATAGAAATACATAATCCGTGAAAATTTCAACCGTCTACCTATTACGGTTCGTGAGATACAGCCCGCTGATAGACAGACGGACGGATGGACGGACAGACGGACAGCGGAGGCTTAGTAATAGGGTTCCGTTGTTTACCCTTTGGGTACGAAACCCTAAAAACTTACGGCTATTTTAGTGAGTACCGATGTATTACAAAATAAAACAAGCAACATGCAAAAAACATATTATTATTAACGTCTCTATCGTCTGGAATATTGTTATTTGCTTGTACTGTCAGTTAAAACTTATAATTGGAATTTATTCCACTAGAATAGGTTATTAGCAAAGTATTATAAGGTTATAAGTTTACACATTTAAGTAATCTGAAGGTCAATTTTGACGACATGGTTGGCGCGTGTTTTAGCGATTAACTGCTGCACTGCGTGTCGCGGGTTCGATTCCCGCACGGAACAAATGTTTGTATGACCTACAGATAGTTGTTCCGGGTCTGGCTGTTTGTGTATTATGAATTTATATGTCTGTAAACGCACCGACGATACAGGAGAAATTGCTAGTGTGGGGCTATGTTTAAAAAAAGAAATCTACAAAATTTTAAGCATCGTCTGTATTCGCATCAGATCTTAGTCATTCAAAAAAGTCTCAATTTCCATAATCTTTTGACAAATTACGACGAGTACCGTCAGGCATTTCATGTGCAACTTACTTTATTTGGCTTTTTACAAATAGATTAGAGAAAAATGTAAAAAGTGAGGCCGCTACAAACTATACTAATAACTTTACTATTCTCAACTACCCAGTAAGCCGTTGGTTCCGGCTGTCATTAGTAGATCTTTGGCAGTCGTTACGGATAGTCAGAAGCCAGTAATTCTGACTCCAGTCTTACCATGAAGTACCGTGTTACCCAGTTAATGGGTTGTGGAGGTCTGGTAGGCAGCCGCTCCTTGTAAAATAATGGTATTCAGCTAAATCCGGCTTGACTGGAAGCCGACCTCAATATAGTTGGGAAAAGGCTAGGCAGATGATGATGAACGACCCAGTAAGCCAAAGTTTTCTAAATATTCCAGTTTCTAAGAATAATAAACAATCAAATTGTAATAGGCGACCTAATAGCTCTAGATTTCACTGTCTATATATCGAACCTTCAAACCGCTATACGACAAAAACAAAAAAAAACAATGAATAATTTGATTGAATAAGAATGAAGGAGCTCGTGGCTAGATAATAACAGCCGCACGGGTCGATCTTCAAGGTTAAGCAACGTTTGCCAATTTTGGTCTGTGGATGGGTGACCATCTTAACATACCGAGTTACCTCCGTGCCTCGGAAAGCACGTTAAGCCGTTGGTCCCGGCTATCATTTGTAGATCTTTGGCAGTCGTTACGGATAGTCAGAAGCCAGTAAATCTGATTCCAGTATTGCCATGAAGTAGCGTGTTACCCAGTTAATGGGTTGTGGAGGTCTGGTAGGCAGCCGCTCCTCGTATTATACTGGTATTCAGCTAAATCTGGCTTGACTGGAAGCCGACCCCAATATAGTTGGGAAAAGGCTAGGCAGATGATGATGGTGATGATATATCGAACCTTCAAACCGCTATACGGCAAAAAGAAGAGAAGACGACAAAAGCAATAAAAAAACAAAGAATTATTTGATTTTATTGGTCGGCAGAATTTTATATGTGGAAAATACTGCAAAAATTTAACCATTTCTCAATGGTTGCGGTACAACAATGTTTCCTTTTAATTCCACGCTACGGAACCGCAAACACACTACCCTACCCCGCTCACTTCTATTTCCAGTATTTTCTTTCAGTTTGCGGCCATTTTCTCGAATTGAAGGATTTTCTTTAATTCCCTTTGAACGGAGTAGGAAGAGGAATTGTGTTGTGTCTAAAAGATATTACTTTACCGTACTAGTCTACTGCGTTAAATACATTGCAGAAATAAACAGCTTTACGTTTGAGGACAATAAAAAAATTAAGTTTAAATACGTACCCTGTACCTCAAAAGGAATAAACGTAACCCTTTTTTTTAGGATGGGAAATCATCAAATGACTCCTCCCGCTCTGGGTACAGCAGGAGGGAGTGTCAGACTCTTATTGACTAAAACCCATCCGTGTTCCTCCTAGTGTCATTTGTGTTCCAGGGTACGGTGCCTCTTTCGAACGAAGTCCGCAGCCCCAGCAGGCACTGGCCCTAGTGGGCCCCATCTTCAATAAACGGAACCCTTATAGGATCATTTTGTTGTCCATCTGTCTGTCTGTAGGGTCTGTTAAGACCCTTTATGTCGGGAACGCGTGGAGGTATTGAGTTGAAATTAAAACCATATACAGAGTTGATACGACAGAGGGGCATTAAATTAAACTACGTATACTATACGTGTTCAGTATTAATTCGATACGGTACAAAAACAAAAAGCGCCATAAATGAGAAAATATTTTTTTCAAACAAACTAAATAGCTTGCAAATCCGAATAAAACGCAACCACCCTTTATAAAAAAAAGACACTGACCTTAGATACCGCTAGGTAACAAAGCGGCAACGTCGCGCGCGCGCCGGAGCGCGGTGTGCGGTATCTCGTGTGCTCGGTGGGGGCCGGGCCGGGGTGGCGGCCGGCGACTTAGGCCTCCGCTCGCACTGGCTTTTATGTTAGGTAACGTTTCGAAGTACGCGCACAAAAACAAACACACAAAATTTTAAAATTTTCGATGTGTCCTCCATTTACATTGATGCACAAATTATACCGACGGAGAATATTGTTATTTATTTTTCTAATTAGATCACTGTCCGCCGCTAAGCACTTTAATTTGTGAAATGCTAAAATAATCCTATTTTTTAACTCATCAATTGTATTTACCTTTGAGGCATACACTTCACCCTTAATGTACCCCCACAAAAATAAATCCATGGGAGTGAGGTCCGGAGATACTAATACTAAATAATAATAATCCCAAGTTACGTGTCCTATCACCATAAAAAACAGTCAATCACAAAAAAAAAACTAATACTAAATAATAATAATCCCAAGTTACGTGTCCTCTCACAATAACAAAATAAAATCACAATTGTTTGCGCGCGAATTCCACAAACCCTACGTTCCGAAACGACTGCGTCGGCGTCACTGAGCAGGCCCCACTTACCGATCGCAAAAAAACAAGGATGCAACTAACTGACCTAGTTCTGTTTCTTTCAAATGCGCTACGTTCGTCGCTGTCGTAGTGAAAGTGCAAGTGTGTGTGTATTGATTGCTTCCTTGTTTGCATTTCCAATTTTTAGTGAATGTCCTTCGACATGCGTCAGAGCGGCAACAACGCATCGTAGATTCATCGTTGTAAGGTGCATGACCTATGCTTAGACGATATTCAGCTGTTAGAAAAGATACATCGTGTTCAAACCGTGCAAAAACTTTAAAAATCATTTGCGACTAAACTACTGCTCCTAATTAATTTATTTTTGGTACAGAGCTTGAAAATGGTACCTAGTATAGGCAGTTTCAAGGAAAGCCCCTCTGTCGTATCAACGTTGTATATAATCAGGTCTACAGTCCTTTGAAACTGTGAAAAAATAAACCTCAAAAGTTAACATAAAAATGATACGGCTGTTTATATCACAAAATACGTATATTTAGACACTCTCAAGGGAATCAATAGGGTATTTTCCTAATTTTCGAAATTCGATTCGGAATTTTCGTGGAACTATGAAATTTGGCAAGTGATAGCGTCTTATACTACAATACTACTAGTATAGGGAATAATCTGAAAACAATACATTTGTAATTAAATTTAAAAAAAATATAGTTTTTATTTAAAGTAATACGTACCTACAAATTTGTACGGAACCCTCGGTGGGCGAGTCCGACTTGCACGTGTCCGGCATTTAAACATTTGTACCAGCTGTCTCTGGGTGGAATTGATACTTTCCCCTGTATACATTAAAGTTGATGTGTTATTATGATATATGTAAAACTTCATCGAAAGTCGTTCAATAGTTCTAGAGTAAAAGAGTAACAGAAGTAAAGAGATAGTAGAAAGGATAGATGCATAGTTATGCATCTATCCTTTCTACTATCTCTTCAACTAATAATATTAGTACGAACACTGTGACAACAATAATAAACTGGTTTTATTCATTTTTATAGATTTTTACAACTGCTATAATAAATACTTAACTAACTACACACACTAATTAACATGAAATTATGTACAAACGCGTATAAAAACAAAATTAATCATTGGGCATCAAAAAAATAATCCACATCGCTGTCAATGGCAAAAGTGCCCAGAACACTGGCAGCATTGACGCTGTTCGCGACGGAGCATTTTGATTTATATAACTCGCATAAACAGCCTTATGTACTTATATTCGTAAGTTCATATGTTTTTTTAAGTTAGAAGCTTATATACTTAAATAGTAATAGAAATGTTCGCGGAGACGCATTTAACATTGTGTAACTCGCATAGATGGTACCTATGTACCTATAGTCGTAGCCTATGTACTGAATTTAGAAGCTTATGTACTTGCATAGTGATAGTTTGTAAGCTATGTAATCAATTTAAAATCATATGTTTGTCGTTTTCCCCAAACACGTAAAAGATGTTCTGGGGAAAACATATTTTCAAAGAAAATTATAGTCAATAGGTAGGGCTACACATTTCCCTTACACATTCCCAATAGCACCCTGAGGGCGTGTTCTGATTGGCTGATGGAAATCAGCCTAATCGAAGGTATACACAAAATATTCATTTCACATTCGAACATAATAGGGTGGTTGAAGAAAACCACCATGCACACGCACCTTCAGTGCTAAGTTTTTAGGGCATCTAGGAATTTAGGTCTTAAACCATAGGCACTGGAAAGCTGGCACTCAGCCCTATCCAGATATGTACACATCTTCATGGTCAGGCAAGGCATAAAGCCACAAAATAGATAAGAAGATAAACATAGTTTTTTATCCTCTCCCGGGTTCCTGACCTATAGTACCTCCACCCTTGGAGGGGTGGCTTGGTAAGTTGTGTAGCTGGATGGAGGGATGATGCACCTACCCGAATATAGATAGTTTCATAGCCCATGGGGCACAGTTTTTCGGGGAATCAACCCCAAATAGTAAGCAAGCTCAAGACTTGTGATATTTTTGATAGTTAAATGCAACAAGCCCACTAGTGGGCAGGGTTGAGGGGTTGATTTCCAACCCGTTCGACGGGGAATTTCGGGGGATTTGAATAGAGGTGCGTCAACCCCCATCCAGACCTAGAATAGACCTAGATATAGCCGAAAATGTCATAGAACCATAGTAAAAATTTGCAGTTAAAATAAACTGAAGCAGTTAGTGGTTTTTGGGCCTCGTTACGGTAAAGTAACCTCGTACCTTAGTAAATGGTTAAAAATAGCCATTTCGTAGTCACCGGCAGAAGAAACCCTAGAATCTATAAATAGAATCACAGTACTCGCGACTTTGCCCTTAAACCATTAGCTGCAGTGTTGTCAAATTCCTGCCTATTATTTAACCCTGGTAAGCATTCACCCTGCACCCCAATCTACCCCGAAGACAGCAAGTACTTGGCAAGATAGAAGAACGTTGTACGTGTGGTGCGGAGAACCTTAGTTTCCGGTACAGGACGTCAGCGCGGCTGGACGTCGTCGGTCGGTCACAGTTCACTTCGGAGGAGAAGAAAAGGATAGACCTACCCCATCACAACCCCGTTCCAGTCGATCACGCCCGTCCGGTACATTTTTTGGTCCATTCGAGCCGGATTTCAGACCAAATTTTTTGGTCCTTTGAGAGCCGGATCTCCGCACCCGTACATCTTGTTTCTTAACAGTATGTCAAAACGTATCCGTTCCCGAATCATCCCTTGAAGAATCAACCCTTGAAGAAACAAGCCTTGAAGACTCAAGCCGAAGTCCTGCGATATAGTTTGGCACAAGAGCCAAATATACGCACCCCCTATCTGTTTCTTAAACAGTATGTCAATTGGTATCCGTTCCCGAATCATCCCTTGAAGAATCAACCCTTGAAGAAACAAGCATTGAAGACTCAAGCCGAAGTCCTGCGATATAGTTTGGCACAAGAGCCAAACATACGCACCCCGTATCTTGTTTCTTAACAGTATGTCAATTGGTATCCGTTCCCGAATCAACCCTTCAAGAATCATCCCTTGAAGACTCATCCGAAACAGATCCGAAGTTAGTCGTCGATTGACGTTCCTGTGAAGACGCCTCAAGCTCAGCATCGTGGTTCATCGTGAGGACTACCCCTTGGAGAAAACTACCCTTCGGGAGCCACCCTTGGGGACTCACCCCGAAACTTTGGACTTTGAAAATTTTCCTGAAACACTGAAGGATTGCGTCTGGACTTAGAAGATTTCTAAGGAATCCTGGACTTTGAGAAAATTTGAAAGTTGAACCTGGACTTGGGAAGATTTTGAAGACCAAACCTGGGACTTAGAAAAAAATTTTTGAGGATTGAACCCGACACTTAGAAAATTTTTCGAACATAGAAGCTGGGACTTAGAAAATTTTTGAAGACAGAACCTGAGACTTAGAAAAAATTTTGAGGATTGAACCCGACACTTAGAAAATTTTCGAACATAGAAGCTGGCACTTAGAAGAAATTTTGAAGATTCATACTCGGACTTAAAATTTTGATCATCTGAACATAGAAGATTTGAACATCGATTCGGAACATAGAAAATTTTTGAAGATTTTGGACTTTGAAAATTTTGAGAAGATTCTACACTTAGAAAACATAGATCGATTCGGGACATAGAAAATTTTTGAAGAATTTGAACTTTGAAAGTTTTGAGAAGATTCTACATATAGAAAACATAGACTGATTCGGGACATAGAAAATTTTTGAAGATTTTGGACTTTGAAAATTTTGAGAAGATTCTACACATAGAAAATATAGATTGATTCGGGACATAGAAAATTTTTGAAGAATTTGAACTTTGAAAATTTTGAGAAGATTCTACACATAGAAAATATAGATTGATTCGGGACATAGAAAATTTTTGAAGAATTTGGACTTTGAAAATTTTGAGAAGATTCTACACTTAGAAAATATAGATCGATTCGGGACATAGAAAATTTTTGAACAATTTGGACTTTGAAAATTTTACACTTAGAAGATTCAGAGCAACTCTGGACTTTGAAGATTGGGGACTTCGAAGAATTATCGGAGAATATAGAAATAGTTTGAAGAAAAAACTTTAGTTCAAGTTTTACCGAAGCCTTATCCAAGGATATAGAACAGTTCGAAGAATAGACTTGAGGTTCTGAATCATGCCAACCTCAAGAAAGGGAACCAGATTTGAAGCGCCTTCAGAAAGTACACTGAAGCCGACAGATAGAAAATACAGCCGAAACCTGCCGGTGACTACCCGGGGTTACGCCCGTATCGAACGTATCGAATGTGACAAGCCGCCGTCGACCGTGGGAAGGACGACGCGGTCTTATAGAAGAGTCACAAAGGCACGCGAAGACTTACTCAAGATTAAGTTGGAGCTTGCACAGTTAGCACTTCAGAGAGCCGAACAAGAATCGGACGACGAATATATAGAAAATAGAAACTCGAAAGACGAGCACGTGCGTTCCTGGCTGGAAGAGGCAGCTGAACCTGTTCCTGATCAGAGAGAGACCAACACCGCTGAGGGAGACATCCGTAATAGAACACATAGAAACTGCGAGCAGAATAGAATAGATAGAAACTGCGAGCAGAATAGAATAGATAGAAACTGCGAGCAGAATAGAATAGATAGAAACTGCGAGCAGAATAGAATAGATAGAAGCTGCGAGCAAAATAGAATAGATAGAAGTTGCGAGCAGCAACCGTCTCCCTCTATGCACTCCGTATCGATAGTGGACTCTCGTCGAACGCAAATACCGGAACTAGAGCCGAAAGTCGATGAAGTGACTAAACAGATGGCACCACCGAAGAGAATAGAAGACGACGGGGAAAACAGATTACAGCCGTTCATAACGGACCTTACAACAGCTATAGTATCGCAAGCTGATAGAAAAACAGAACAGAATTCGTCCTCGCCGTCAAAGGTCATCATGACCTTACCGAATTTCAACGGTGCATATACAGAATGGTTGTCGTTTCGAGCCATTTATGTAACAACTCGAACATAGTCGAGTTATCAGACCTCAAGATGGTACCGGTCCGGGTGATTGGACCGGCGGGAGAGGCATCTACGTTCGCCCTTCCCGACGATGGATCAACAGTATCATTGATCAACGAGGACCTTGCCAGACAAGTTGGAGCCGAAGGCCGCATAGACCCACAGAAGACATCTTGAAACGACACACCAAACAGATAGAAAATGGGCATATAGAAACCGCAATTGAAATGCCCGATAGTTATGAGACAGCCCACAAGCGGCTTGTCTCTATAGAAACTCGATAGAAATCCGACTCTTCGAGATAGATATACGGAACAGATGGACTCGTTCCTATAGAAAGGGTGCGCCGAGAAAGCGCCCGAAAATAGTACACCAGGAGGAACCTGGTACCTGCCTCATTTCGATGTCTTCAAGCCAATGAAGCCAGAGAAGTTCCGTATAGTACACGACGCCGCAGCTAAATCGAATGGAATGTCTTTGAACGACTTCCTACTCACAGGACCAGACCTGTTACAGTCGCTGCCCGGCGTCATGATGAGGTTCCGTAGACACCCCATAGCCATTTCGGGCGATATTGCCGAAATGTTTATGCATGTGAAAGTCCGACAAGAGGACACGAATGCCCTCCAATGTTCGTGGAGAGGCAATAGAATTGAAGGGAGCCCCGCCGAATAGAGTGATGCAATCATGTTCGGCGCGGTAAGCCCAACGTGCATACCTGTAAGTGCAAGGATGCACCATCGAAAACGCGCTTGGTATAGAATGAAGACCAAGTGCAGACACGCTAGGTTTGAACCTGACTCTAGCGCGTCCATCGAGTGGCGTCTTAAGAAAAGACATAGCCACAAACAAAGTCCGACAAGAGGACACAGACGCCCTCCAATATTCGTGGAGAGGCAACAGACGCCCTCCAATATCCGTGGAGAGGCAACAGACGCCCTCCAATATCCGTGGAGAGGTAATAGTACAGAGGGAGCCCCCGACGAATATCGAATATCAATCATGTTCGGCGCGGCCAGCCCAACGTGCATACCTGTAAGTGCAAGGATGCACCATCGAAAACGCGCTTGGTATAGAATGAAGACCAAGTGCAGACACGCTAGGTTTGAACCTGACTCTAGCGCGTCCATCGAGTGGCGTCTTAAGAAAAGACATAACCACAAATAAAGTCCGAGAAGAGGACATGAATGCCCTCCAATGTTCGTGGAGAGGCAATAGAATTGAAGGGAGCCCCGCCGAATATAGAGTGATGCAAACATGTTCGGCGCGGCCAGCCCACCGTGCATACCTGTAAGTGCAAGGATGCACCATCGAAAACGCGCTTGGTATAGAATGAAGACCAAGTGCAGACACGCTAGGTTTGAACCTGACTCTAGCGCGTCCATCGAGTGGAGTCTTAAGAAAAGACATAACCACAAACAAAGTCCGAGAAGAGGACATGAATGCCCTCCAATGTTCGTGGAGAGGCAATAGAATAAAGGGAGCCCCGCCGAATAGAGTGACGCAATCATGTTCGGCGCGGCCAACCCAACGTGCATACCTGTAAGCGCAAGGATGCACCATCGAAAACGTGCTTGGTCTAGAATAGAGACCAAGTGCAGACACGCTAGGTTTCAACCTGACCCTAGCGCGTCCATCGAGGGGCGTCTTAGAAAAAGACGTGCCCACCAAGAAGAGGCATTCGAAATAGTGCTTGGCGTAGCCTCCATGCGCCAAGCAAATGCTCCAAAAAGTATGGAGAAAACGAGTCGACTGCTATCAGTCACTCGACATAGAAACCGTACTCACAGAAAAACACCAACGAAGAGGTGTTGTCCACACTGTTGTGTGAGGCAGAGTACGGTAAACAGCCGCCCGCTGAAATAGGTATCAGTCGCCAGCGAAGGCGATGAATCCATCACGCCGAACCACTTCCTACTCGGTGGTTCGGCCAGACTGCACCACACCCGGCGTGTTCACCGAGCAACACGTCGACACCACGAAACTCTGGCGGCGCTCACAAGCGCTCGCCGACCAGTTCTGGCGCTGCTGGGTGAGGGAGCACTTACCCGAGCTCCAACACCGGCGGGAGCGCCACCACCGTGGCCGTGGTCTGCAGGTGGGCAACCCTGTGCTCATCGCAGACGCCAGCTGCCTCGCAACACGTGGCCGCGAGGCCGCATCACCGCAGTCTTCCCTTGGGCGGACCACAGGTCCGGATCGCTGAGGTGCGCATATCTGGCGGCACTCTAAAGCGTCCGGCGAAGAGGCTGATCCCGTCATCGAAATGGTCCAGAGCGTCGGAGCTACGGGCCGGAGCGACGGGCGTCGCGCCGGCGAGCTTCGAGGCAACAGTCGCCGGGGCGACGAGCGTCGCGCCGGCGAGATTCGAGGCAACAGTCACCGTGGCAACGGGCGACGCAACTACAGTCGTCGCTCACCGGCGAGATGCAGCGCCGCGCCGACATCGCAACGAGCCGTCACTGCGCTGCACGGCGGGAGAAATGTTCGCGACGGAGCATTTTGATTTATATAACTCGCATAAACAGCCTTATGTACTTATATTCGTAAGCTCATATGTTTTTTTAAGTTAGAAGCTTATATACTTAAATAGTAATAGAAATGTTCGCGGAGACGCATTTAACATTGTGTAACTCGCATAGATGGTACCTATGTACCTATAGTCGTAGCCTATGTACTGAATTTAGAAGCTTATGTACTTGCATAGTGATAGTTTGTAAGCTATGTAATCAATTTAAAATCATATGTTTGTCGTTTTCCCCAAACACGTAAAAGATGTTCTGGGGAAAACATATTTTCAAAGAAAATTATAGTCAATAGGTAGGGCTACACATTTCCCTTACACATTCCCAATAGCACCCTGAGGGCGTGTTCTGATTGGCTGATGGAAATCAGCCTAATCGAAGGTATACACAAAATAGTCATTTCACATTCGAACATAATAGGGTGGTTGAAGAAAACCACCATGCACACGCACCTTCAGTGCTAAGTTTTTAGGGCATCTAGGAATTTAGGTCTTAAACCATAGGCACTGGAAAGCTGGCACTCAGCCCTATCCAGATATGTACACATCTTCATGGTCAGGCAAGGCATAAAGCCACAAAATAGATAAGAAGATAAACATAGTTTTTTATCCTCTCCCGGGTTCCTGACCTATAGTACCTCCACCCTTGGAGGGGTGGCTTGGTAAGTTGTGTAGCTGGATGGAGGGATGATGCACCTACCCGAATATAGATAGTTTCATAGCCCATGGGGCACAGTTTTTCGGGGAATCAACCCCAAATAGTAAGCAAGCTCAAGACTTGTGATATTTTTGATAGTTAAATGCAACAAGCCCACTAGTGGGCAGGGTTGAGGGGTTGATTTCCAACCCGTTCGACGGGGAATTTCGGGGGATTTGAATAGAGGTGCGTCAACCCCCATCCAGACCTAGAATAGACCTAGATATAGCCGAAAATGTCATAGAACCATAGTAAAAATTTGCAGTTAAAATAAACTGAAGCAGTTAGTGGTTTTTGGGCCTCGTTACGGTAAAGTAACCTCGTACCTTAGTAAATGGTTAAAAATAGCCATTTCGTAGTCACCGGCAGAAGAAACCCTAGAATCTATAAATAGAATCACAGTACTCGCGACTTTGCCCTTAAACCATTAGCTGCAGTGTTGTCAAATTCCTGCCTATTATTTAACCCTGGTAAGCATTCACCCTGCACCCCAATCTACCCCGAAGACAGCAAGTACTTGGCAAGATAGAAGAACGTTGTACGTGTGGTGCGGAGAACCTTAGTTTCCGGTACAGGACGTCAGCGCGGCTGGACGTCGTCGGTCGGTCACAGTTCACTTCGGAGGAGAAGAAAAGGATAGACCTACCCCATCACAACCCCGTTCCAGTCGATCACGCCCGTCCGGTACAGACGCGTTGAATGGCAATGCTGATTTTTTGGCCGAAAAAAAGCCCAGCCCTCTGGTTACGTGAACAGTCGACAAGTTGTTTGCTAATGTCCCGAAAGACTCGATGCGCACTCGGACCCCATAGGCCTAGTTTTTCAACGCCAAACAGCTCAAATATGTAACTTCCAATTAAGTTGTTATATTTGAGGAGTTCTGCACCTGAAACAGCTGCTGTGACAACTGAATACATATTTCGTATTCTAAAAAAGTAGTTTAGTATATAGATAAGTACCAATCAACTTATAGGTTTTTATTTGATATTTTCTTTAAAGAATTTGAATTTAAAACCTATATGGTCAGATTTTTTTTAAATAAGCCTGATGGTTTGAAATTTGAACACGCAAAATGTGGATTGCCCAAAGAAGTACTATACTTCTTATACTCAAAGTGAGATTCTACCAGCGAAAGTCAAAATGACGACTTGACATTTCGATACAAAATTTTGACTTTTTAGGGTTCTGTACCCCAAGGGTAACCAACGGAACCCTACTACTAAGTCAGCGCTGTCCGTCGGTCCGTCCATCCAACAGTCTGACCGTCTGTCTATTAGCGGGCTGTATATCAAGAACCGTAATAGATAGACAATTGACATTTTTACACAGTGTGTGAAAAATGGTCTGAATTAAATAAATTATTATTTTTTTACTTTCTCGGGTCCCTTTTCTTAGAGACCCGGTCCTTTGGTAGGCGTACGAGGGGCCGAAGCCAACTCGCAGAGGCCTCTTTAGACATTTTAAATGTTTTAAATGGAATGGGACACCAACCGACGATTATCCCTGTATGCACTGTGAAAGTATACCCAAGGACAATCCCCGGTTGGAGCAGGACTATTGCAGAATATGGAAACAAAAGATGAAACGCTATGGGTTTGGCTGGTTTAGTGGACTAATAATCGTTTACTATGGAAGAACTATTGGCCCCTGCCTGACCATTGACAATTAAAACGGCTTTAAAATGGCAGGGGGTGACTTGCACACTCAATAAATGGGCCCCCCGAAAAGGGTCGCTAGCACAAAGTAACGTAGCGCCAAGGGGGCAACATATCCTGAGGTGCTAGAGGAGTGGAGAGGTATACCACGGCTATCAGGACAATCCCGGAAGTACGGTCAAGATCCCTACCAGCACCTTACTGGATTATACATCCTTCTCCCGAGCACGTTTGCTCTTGCGAATCTCCACTCAGACCGGCCGATTAAGGCAAGAAAGAGGTGGGAGCTCTGTTCCTCGTCAGTTTTCACCCCGGCCAGCCAATAAAGGCAAGCCGGAAATGAGGAACAAGAATTCTCCCTAGAGATCAGGTCCGTGGGGTCGCCAGTGCCCAACAGTTCGCCACAAAACTGCCTTGCGGATAAAAAAAAATTATTATTATTATTATTCCCGCAATAACAACTAAGTAATAAAAAATACTTAAACTAATAACAAATTTTGGTTTAATTAATTTTAATTTAAAACAATTATCCAGTTTTAAGGTTCATTTTTACTAATCTAGAACACTATAACACCCTACACTTGATTGCACTGACACCTGTCACTTGTAACTCACATGCAGTCACTGCCTGTACTAGAACCTAATTGTCATGTTGGCTTTGAGCAGTTAACCAAACATTACATAATTATGCCTTCAGGCAAACTTAGTGCATGATGTACCAATTATAGAGCGACTGTATAAGCATTAGCATAATCAGCCTATAATGTTCCCATTGCTGGGACACAGGCCTCCTCTCGGTGAGAGGGAGTGGGCCGTAATCAGCGGGCAGGTAGTATGTCACATGTCTTCGTATTTTTGGTTCTAGGACATGCCGGTTTCCTCACAATGTTTTCCTTCATCGTTTTGAGAGAGACAGTAGCTTGAATTAATGAAACGTGCAATTTGAACCTGTCAATTGTTTATTTATTTATTTTTTGTACATACAGAAAAACAGTAACAATTAACATTATAATTATGAGTACAAAGGAAATGCTTAATTCTAACGAAATTTCTTCCAGCGGAACTGCGACAGGAGAAATGAAAAAGAAATGTAGACAATATTGTGTAAGAATAAGAGAAGGAGATTATGTAAAGCTTAGATGAGATGTTGACGATGATGAAAGCTTGATGTTCCAGCTATCATAACACTTCTGATAAACGTGAATCTTAGATGGTATATTGGTAAAATCTATATTAATACATATCTATTATAAATGCGAAAGTAAATATATGTCTATATAGGTACATATATCTATTTGTTCTTCAAATCTTAACGGCTGAAAGGGTTTAGATGAAACCCGGTTTACTGGTAGAACCGTACAAACACTTAACGTCTCAGTTTGATTAATGTTGACCTTGACCTTGAGTGTCTGTAACCCCGAGTGTCTGTAACCCTCCGTCACTCTTCTGGGTTTATCCCAATTTCATCATCATCATATCAGCCGAAAGACGTGAACTACTGGACATAGGCCTCCCCCAAATGTAGTACCAATAACTGGTCCTGTGCGTCTCGCATCCACCGACTACTATTAGCAACCCTCACCAGCTATTCTATTCTGTATGTAACCATTTCGATATCGAGCTTCACCTGAGTGAGATAGCTCACAAAGTGAACTTTATTACACATAACATAAAGGTCTTATGTTTATACTCACCTCGGATTCCGCTGTCGAGACTAGAAAATATTATTACAGAATAGCACTACAGGTCATCAGTCCACTTTGTGGGAAACTTCCAACAGTCGTAATGGCTGAAAGGATTATTATAGGGATTAAATGAAACGGTATACTGGTAGACTATGTCCTGGAATAGGACACAAATTTCATCCCGGGAGAACGTCCCATTGGGACAGTTTTTTCTTGTGTGTTATAATTAATACAACAAACATTCAACGTCTCAGTTTGAATAATAGTCACCCATCCACGGACTACCCTTGACCTTGACCTTCGATCGAGCCGAGCGTCTGTTACCCTCCGTCATTCTCTTTACATTACTAGCTGACCCGCGCCACTTCGTCTGCGTTACTTTTTTCATGGATGCTCCGCTTCTATTGATCGTTGCGTGATGTTAAGCCTTCCTCGATAAATGGGCTATCCAACACTAAAAGAGTTTTTCAATTCGAACCAGTAGTTCCTGAGTTTAGCGCTTTCAACGCGTTCAACCAAACAAACTATTCAGCTTTACAATATTGGTGTAGATTTTCTATAGATCAATTCCAAAAAAAGGATACATTCTTTAAGACGCTCACCCTCGCCACTATATTCAACCCGCTATCCCGTTTATCACAGCATTAATATCAATTTAAATTAGGTAACTAATCAGAAGTCTTCCTACATTTCAAATAATGACATTCTTATACTAATTTTTATCACTTTTCAACTAAGCAGTCATAAACTTCCGGGACAAGATGTCGAGAAAAAATATTATAATAAGTAGGTCTCAAGTGGCGCTCATTAAATCTACTAATTAAGGACACAGAGTAAGGAAATCAGTTTAACAAAATTACTTGCATAGAATACCTTTTGCCAAGTATCTATTTTGTACCCTCAGCTGAATAGCTGAATGGGTCACTCCCGTCTGAAAACGCTACCGTTTGGCGGTAACGCTACTGTATACGTACATGTAGCGGTGTATTGCATGCACCAGGTACTGTCTGTACCATCTGCCTAGCCTTTTCCCAACTATATTGGGTTCGATCCCAGTAAAACCGGATTCAGCTGAATTCCAGTATTTACGTTGAGCAGCTGCCTAGCAGACCTCCACAATCCATTAACTAGGTAACACGGTACTTCATGGCAAGACTGGAGTCAGATTTACTGGCTTCTGACTATCCGTACGGCTTAACATGCTTTCCGAGGCACGCAGAAAACTCGGTATGTTAAGATAGTCACCCATCCACAGACCAACCTTGGCAAACGTTTCTTAACCTAGACTATCCACACGTGCAGCTGTTATCATCTAGCGACGAGCTCCTGAATGTAAATATTTGATTGAAATTAAATAAGTACAGGCTCCTTCTGGGTAGGCTAAGATTTTTGTAGTGTATATTTTAAGTCAAGAGTGAATAGGTTATTTCTAGGCAAGCGTGCTCCATCTTCAACCACATCATCACTTACCATCAGGTGAGATAGTGGTCAAACGCGTGCCTATCTATAGTAAAAAAAAAAAGTATTATATAAAAATATACTTAAGGTGGATGCTCCAGGGTAGCCCGCGAAATTCAAATATTTTTATGTTTTTTGCAATTTGCCGGTCAGTGTGAAGCTGTATGTGGACCAAATGCGATCCGCGACCGTAACGCGTATTTATCTAAAGAATTACAACCATTTTAATCATCAATATAGCCCTCTAAGTTCATGTAGTTCGAAAGAATGATTATTTCTGAAATATTCATAGGCTACCCTGGAGCATTCACCTTAATTATTTAAACTAAGCAAAGAAAAATCAACAACATACGTTTTTTTTTTTATTTATGTAACACTTTCAACACACGAATGTACATAGGCGGACTTAATGCACAGGCAAACTATGTTTATTGATTCCACTCATATCTAATTGAAACTATACGGAATAAACAATCAAGTAAATATAATAAAAAGTCCAATTATAAAATAAAAACTAAACACAGCGCTTTTACGTAACTCATCGTCAATACGGTAGTTTTAAAACGTAAAAATAAAATGAATATTAAATAAATTCGGAGGAGCTCGTGGCTAGATAATAATAGTCGCACGGGTCAATCTTCAAGGTTAAGCAACGCTTGCCAAGGTTGGTCTGTGGATGGGTGACCATCTTAACATACCGAGTTTCCTCCGTGCCTCGGAAAGCACGTTAAGCCGTTGGTCCCGGCTGTCATTTGTAGATCTTTGGCAGTCATTACGGATTTAGAAGCCAGTAAATCTGACTCCAGTCTTGCCATGGGTTGTGGAGGTCTGGTAGGCAGCCGCTCCACGTAAAATACTGGTATTCAGCTAAATCCGGTTTGACTGGAAGCCGACCCCAATATAGTTGGGAAAAGGCTAGGCAGATGATAAAATAAATTCGGCACACCAGAACTTTTTACTCTGACTGTAGATACTTTAGGTGTGCATAGGACATCTTTTTTTTTTTAAGGATGGGAAATCATCAAATGACTCCTCCTGCTTTGGGTGAAGCAGAAGGGAGTGTCAGACTCTTACTGACTAAAACCCATCCGTGTTCCTCCTAGTGCCCTTTGTGTTCCAGGGTACGGTGCCTCTTTCGAACGAAGTCCGCAAGTGCACAGGACATCTACAAATATAAGTAATGTATTTGTAGCGTTACTAAACGGGAGTGACTCAGCTGAATGATATTTCAAAATTGAACAAACATTCAGCTTGATACATTTCTATGTGATTGCTTCAGAGAAGCGGTAAGTTTCTGTTGAGATAAATACGAGTACCACTCGTAGGATTACTACCTATTTAAGGCTTGTATTTATGCGAATGACCTTGTACATATAAACGGAGCTAACTACTCCTTTACGCGCCACCCCGCTACCCGCATTTTTATTTTTATAATTAAAATAATACATGTTTTTTAAAAGTAATAAAACCAAATCATTTTCTTTTGTATTGCTAAGCAGTATTTTTTTTATACTGTTTTGTTAAAAATTGTAGGAGTAAAATGGTGACTCAACGATTTGGAGGTGTTTTGGTGGTTTTTTTTTTCTTAATATGTGAAAAAAGTAGACAAATTCTGGCTGAATCAAATTACGAATCATATCATGTAGATTACTAACTATTTTTTAACCGACTTCCAAAAAAGGAGGAGGTTCTCAATTCGGTTGGTATTTTTTTTTGTGTATGTACACCGATTACTCCGAGGTTTCTGAACCGATTTCTGTGATTCCTTTTTAGTTCGATACGATTGGGATTTTGATTCAATGTGGTTCAGTAGCTTTTATGTTATGACCATTGTCGCTTATTTTAATTTCAAAAACGTCGTCCATGTAGCACAAAAAAGTAAGAAAGATAAAACTTTCTCACATTAAATATAACCGAATTCCAAACAAAACACTATAAAAGTATAAAACAACCTTAATTTCAGAAGTCGGTGCTCAAAGAAACAAAAACAAAAACACCGACTTCCGAAATTCAGGTTATTTTATACTTTGTAGTGTTTTGTTTCGAAGTCGGTTATATTTTTTTTTTTTTCAGATGTAATTTCTCTGTTAGTACCGACGAAATGCTGCTTCATCTGCACGCTATTTCAAGATTTTTTCGAGAGAGCAGCCTTAATCTGACGATCATAAGTCACCTCAAAGCCATATTATCATCATTTCAGCCGCAAGACTTCCGCTACTGGACATGTGTCTCTAGTCTATCTCTCTAGCCCGTTCCATCATCGGACCACAAGACGAACGGCGATGCGCCACCGGTACATGGTGGACATCCCACCCATACGCACAAAACGTTTTGGGAACACATAAGGAGTGGAATTCCCTGCCGGAGTCTGTGTTTCCCGATAGCTACAACCTGGGAGTCTTTAAGTCAAGAGTGAATAGGTTACTTTTAGGCAAGCGTGCTACATCTTCGACCACATCATCGCTTACCATCAGGTGAGATGGTGGTCAAGCGCGTGCCTATCAATAGTAAAAAAAAAAAGTCTACCAATCGTCCCCATATTGACCGTGTCTCGGGTTCTCACATCGAGCGTTTGCTGAGCAATCATCAAGACATCGGTCTACCTTGTGTGATGTCTTCCAGTGTTGCATTTTCCAGTACTATAAATCTACTTATTAGTAAATGTCTTCTATCTTCTTTATGCCCACACTTTCAGAATAGCACCCGAACACACACCAATCTTTCTCAGTTCTAATTTCATAAAATTTTAATCAACTGAACTTCACTGCTCTGTGTCCTTCCGCGTTGCATTAATAATAACTTGTCACCCACTTCTTTCCTTATTGGCCGAGTCGTTTCCCTAATGAAAACTTTTGAAGGATCCTTTCCCTCCCCTCTTCATTACAAAGTTAGAATGAATAATGTTTATAATTTTCCACACCTAGAGCTAAAGGAAGGTAACCTAAAAATTTAGATTTTTGAGTTATACACACCATCGAATTTTTGTCTCAATACCTTTTTTAGGGTTCGTGCCCAAAGTGTAACTAACGGAACCCAATTACTAAGACTCCGCTGTCCTTCCGTCCAGCCGTCCGTCCGTCTGTCTGTCTGTCAGCGGGCTATATCTCTTGAACCGTTTCATAGTATTATATATATAGATGTATATTATTAATTGTGTTTGATCACCGAGCCGAAAAATTGTCAATGTTATGTGCGCCGTTATTGTCACGTGCATCAGACCACTTACGTCCGTACGTTGTCGTATGTGATGTGGCAGTAATCTTAATAAACAAATAAAATATATTAACAGATATTTCAACAGATTAGATTATTTCAGAGATATATTTCTTCTGCCGCTATAACAACAATTAATAAAAATACGGTAGTACAGAATCCTTCATGCGCGAGTACGACTCGCATTTGGCCGGTTTTTTTTTTAAGGATGGGAAATCATCAAATGAGCCCGCTCTGGAGCGGAAAGGGGTGTCAGACTCTTATTGAAAAAAAACAATCCATGTTCCTCCTAATGCCCTTTGCGGTGATTGTTTCAATACCTACCAACCAATAAAACATATTTTAAAATATCTCAACTACTCGACGCAACTCAAAAGAATAAAACAATATATACATACATTGTTAATAAACAGGGAAATAACTATAAAAGTCCAATTTTCAGCTCCAACTCATGATTAAATTACAAGATTCCTACAATATCTTTCTTCTCGCTGCATAAAAGCATAAATCTATACAGAAAACTAAAGTAAGTCAGTTTTTCGCCTTTTCTTTGGGCCTGGATAGCTTTAATCTCAAACAAAGCACAAATCCGATCCTGCATGGAGTCTTGCAGCCACTGCACTAAGCGTTTCTTAACGACTTTTACAATGCGCCCAGCAAAGGAATGGAACTGTCTGCCTGCGTCTTTGTTTCCTAACGCTAACAACCCTCATATCTTTAAAGTCAGAGTGAACAGGCTCCTTCTGGGTAACCTCGCTCTATCGTAGACTTTGCCTCTGTCATCTCTGACCTAGATAGCCTTTGCCTCTGTTATCTCTGACCTAGATAGACTTTGCCTCTGTCATCTCTGACCTAGATAGACTTTGCCTTTGTCATCTCTGACCTAGATAGACTTTGCCTCTGTCATCTCTGATCTAGATATACTTTGCCTCGGTCATCTCTGACCTAGATAGACTTGCCTCTGTCATCTCTGACCTAGATAGACTTTGCCTCTGTCATCTCTGACCTAGATAGACTTTGCCTCTGTCATCTCTGACCTAGATAGACTTTGCCTCTGTCATCTCTGACCTAGATAGACTTTGTCTCTGTCATCTCTGACCTAGATAGACTTTGCCTCTGTCATCTCTGATCTAGATAGACTTTGTCTCTGTCATCTCTGACCTAGGTAGACTTTATCTCTGTCATCTCTGAACTAGACTAAAGTCAAGAGCAAACCCATCTCAAATAAAAGTTAAAAAGTTCTTTTTTGAGTTTATACTTGTTTATATCAAGGAGTGCGATGTTATGTTTTGGTGAACAGTGAATAATCCCATTCTTTGTTGTCCTCTCAATTTCGGAGTTAGGAATAAGTGATTTGATTTAAATAAATATGCTTTTGCGGCAATCCACAAATCCTCATCCCACTCCTGACTAAATAGTCAGGAGTGGGATGAGGATTCGTTAAGTGTTTAGATCAACGGGTTGCTTGGTTGACGATGATGTCTATTTTATCAGAATTTATATGTACCTGTTTATTTATTTTTTTAATTTGGTAGGGGATTGCTCTTGACTCTAGTCTAGGTCATCTGACCTACAAGACAAAGACAACAAAGCAGCTGTCGACAAAGCCAGGCAGGCGGCAGGGACAAAGTCTACGATGGAGCGAGCTTACCCAGAAGGAGCCTCCACGTTAACTTTGATTGCTTCTAGATTAAATAATAACGCATTGTAAATTAGAAGAATAATAAAATAATAAAGTAATTTGAATGTACAACAACACAACAACAACAACAACAACAACACACAACGTGACGACGTGACGTGACGTGGTGACGTGTGTGTGTTCTACAATGTATAAGACCATAATTATGCTTTTGTGTTCACACTATGTTATGTGCAGCTATTATACAAATATAATTCTAGAATATGTAACAATACAAAAAAAAAAAACAGACAAGTGCGAGTCGGACGCGCCCACCCAGGGTTTCGTACAAATTTGTAGCCAGAAATTACTCTAAATAAATAAAAGACTATATTTTTATGATTTTATTACAAATGTATAGTTTTCAGACTTTTCCCTATACTTTTAGTATAAGACAGTAAGTATTAATTGCCAAATTTCATAGTTCTAGGTCAACGGAAAATATCCTATAACATTTTGATTCCCTTGAGAGTGTCGAAATATACGTTTTTTGCGGCATAAGTAATGTAAAAAAGTAGTATCTTTTTTCAACGTTAATTTAGAAGTTTGATTTTTACACAGCTGCAAGAGGCCATAGACCTGAGTACATTGTTTTAATTTTAACTCCATACCTTTACGTGCTCCCGAGATAATGATGTGATCCTGATAAGGGTCCTCAACAGGAAAATACGGAACCCTAAAAACATTTAAATTCGACACTGATTTTTAGGGTTACGCACATAATTTCAGTAATTTTTAGGATACTTTACCCAAAAGGGAACCAACGGAACCCTATTACTTAGCTTCCGCTGTCCGTCAGTCCGTCCGCTTGTCTGACAGTATCTCAAGTCACAGATTGTGTATTTCTATTGCTGCTATAACATCACATAAAAATTAAGGTTAATGAACGACTTCCGAAGGGTTGGAAGTCCGACTCGCACTTGGCCGGTTATTTAATGATTCTCATTGTTCTCGCATGGCGAAACGACGAAATATATCGGCAACGGGACGTTGAGGGCACCATGTTGTCAACATTTTTTGGTTCCTTATCGCGCGTTGCGAAACGCGCTAGACGGAAAAAATTAAGACCAAAAGTTGTAACGAAACTTTTTGCTATAGTTGTAAGCCGTGCGGCGTGCGCGTGTTTCTCTGTCTGTCTGTCTCTCTCTCTCTCTCTCATAGAAAGCAATATGGCATAATTATAATATTATATAATATTATGTTTAAGCGTTATTTATACAGGGTTATTTGTAAAACACCAGCAACCTCTTAGGCAGTGAAAGTACACATGATTATAAGCAACTTTTACTTTCAGAAAACTCCGCTGTTTCATACATTTTCATTGGCTAAATATGTATTGCATTTTGTATGAAACAGCTGATATTTTTCTCGAGATTTCGGAGGTTTCCCAAAGTAAAAGTTGCTTATAATCATGTGTACTTTCACTGCCTAAGAGGTTGCTGGTTTTTTACAAATAACCCTGTATATATATATATTTATTACGTAAAATTTTATTACAATTCCAGCTCCCATTAACAAAAAAATCGAACCTCCTTTATACATAGGTTATACTATTATTAATTAAAACAAAGCAGGAACTAAATAAATCAATACAGTTAAAACATTCGTTTCCTAAAAATGCTGTGTCATGTCGTTAATCAGATAGAAGTCCGTGGTACAATGGCACATCTTTTTAATTAAGATCTTACCACAATTTAATCAGGCCGGTTGTTAACTGAGGCTGACATTAGCTTAATTAATATTATTAATAGCCTAACCTCTAGCAGTGGTTCACAACCTTTATTTGACTAGGGACCACTTTGATGTCTCTTTTGCTAGCAAGGACCAGGTTACTATGACGTGCTAATAACATCATTATTAAGCTGTGAAAAAGGGATAGTGTTATGCGTTTCGTATAATTCCGTCTCTCTACACACCGTCATCATGATGGTTTTAAGATGTCGTAATAGGTACCCAGAATGAGGAGCTCGTGGCTAGACAATAACAGCCGCACGGGTCGATCTTCAAGGTTAAGCAGCGCTTGCCAACGTTGGTCTGTGGATGGAACACCACAATACGCAACTATATCTGCCTGCTGGTTTCGAAAATGGGTCTACGTTGCCCGTCCCGCTCCCGCGCCGCCGCCGCCACAGCCTCGCTGCCCGCAAAACTCGAGGCACAGGCCTTAAACTAAATTTAGACGCAGAAAATATGTACTGCTTTTAACGGTACGGTCATCTAGGGCCTAGCACGAGCATTTTGAAATATAGTAACGTTAACGTAAGTGAATTTTGAATGTGCAAAACTACAACCCCATAGTATTTTGGTTAAATAATAATAATATAGGACATACACATTTATTTTCATTATAATTCAAATAAATATTATGTGCCAAAGGAGTATTGTAGCCGTGGTAAAAATATTCGTGCTAGGTTCTCTGGTCCGACGTTTCGTAAAAAATGCGTCGGTGGCGCATTAAAAATACAACGTGTGCATAGGCTCTTAGGTCTAAATTTTCGAGTACACGTTTAGTTGTATGTCGATGAAAGCTTTGCATAGTTTTTGGTCTAGGGTGTTTCGAAGAGGTTAATTTTACACATCTTTCAAGGAAACAGTAGGTCAGGTTCGTACTATTAATCTTTAGGGTTTCGAACGTTCGTATGATAAAAAGAAATCTTGTCTATCTATCTGTGACAGTCAATTTGCTCCGAATCTACTGGGCCCACTCATTTGTATTTGGTATACATATAAACTTCTGTGACCCTAACGCGAGCGTGCTACTGGTGGCGGACGTGGTCTTTTGAAGGACCAATTAGTAATATTAAAAAAAAAAACTTTGCCGTGCAATGAGTCAAATTCAAGGTTACAAAAGATCTTAGATACGTATATATTTAACATAATAATAAAAAAAAAGAAGAAAATATGCACACATAGTATTAATTTCTCAATTTTGACCTTTATCATCATCTTCAGCCAATACTCGTCCACTGCTGAACGTAAGCCCCAGAGAGCGCCAACCATCCCGGTCCTGAACAGTCCGCATCCATCCGCTGCCAGTCCTTTAATCATCGATCCATCGTGCCACTCTAATTTTGACCTTAACAATAATAAATTAGGTACCTACGCCAATACAAGGCAGAGTTTTATTAGTATCTCCACTTATTACCTTCCCGTTAGAACAATGGCAAATTTCAATGGCTGACGCATGCGATTTTAGCTTTAGTTAACATGGCCGCCCAATTCGAAGGCTCGCCTGTTTACCGTGTAACATGGCGGGGGCGTGTGACTTAGGAGGAGCTATTAATTGTAGCCTAGCTTATAAAGGCTTGGAGTATACATTATTCTCTTTGATAATAATAGGGTACGATGGGGTTGGCGTATCCATGTGGATAAAAACCCCGTGTTAAATAAACAGAAAAAAAAATCTCTTTGACATTTGGATGAGTCATCATCGTTGTCTTGTCCTGATAGCAATTTAGATATAGTTAGTGCAGGCTATTTTACTTTTATGACAATTTTGTCAGAAAAGTAGACCAGCCTGCTATTTTGATTGGTCTAAATATTATTATTTCATTTATGTATGTGACAGTTAAGTACCTACTGTGTTGAAAATTTACATATTTATATAAAATTATTACATACACAATATATTTAAAAGCATTATAATGAAATGAAAATGTTTAGTTCAAGTATCAATTAATTTAAAATTGAACAACAAAGAACTATTATAATAGCCTTATTCATCATCTGCCTAGCCTTTTCCCAACTATAGGTTGTTTTCCAGTCAAACTAGATTTAGCTGAATACCAGTATTTACTTATTTTTACCCAAGTCATCATCTGCCAAGCCTTTTCCTATCTACATAAGGGTCGGCTTCCAGTCAAACCGGATTCAGCTGAATACTAGTGTTTTACGTGGAACGGCTGCCTACCAGACCTCCACAACCCATTAACTAGGTAACACGGTACATCTTGGCAAGAATGGAGTCAGATTTACTGGCTTTTGACAATCCGTACCGACTGCCAAAGATTTACAAATGACAGCCGGGACCAACAGCTTAACGTGCTTTCCGAGGCACGGAGGAAACTCGGTATGTTACCCATCCACAGACCAACCTTGGCTAGCGTCGTTTAACCTTGAAGATCGACCCGTGTGGCTGTTTTTATCTTGCCACGAGCTCCTCCATTATAACAGCCTTATTACTTACGCTGTTTGGCAGAAGTAGTTGCACATCTACTTCTGCCGCCAAACAGCGTGGCTGTGGTCCGTTCTAAAGTGTTTGATTGAGATATATTGGTAAATAACGTACAGGATCTACTTGTTTGACAGTTAAAGGACAATTATAGGCTGAAGACATTCAGCTTTGCCTCTTGATGAAAAATTACTTGAGTTTCCATACACAACGAATATTTTTCCACAAGCTAATTTCACCATTTTCGAAGAAAAAGTTTAATAAAAACTCCACTAAAATTTTACAGCTTCATCTGCAGATGTTTTTATTGCAGGATCCCTCAGGAATTTCTAAATCGCAGTACCAGTGTTACTGAATGTCTCCTCACAAAATCTGAACGTTGGAGACACCTATAATTTCCACCATTTACATACCACAGCTAGGTGTACTCGTAAAATGGATTGTAATACGACCTCAGAGCAATCGCGGAGCGGTCGCATTTACAGTTACACCTCAAATTTTGCGTTGTAAAACTCAAGTACTGAGGTTAACTTCGGGCTTTATTCTGAACGGCTTAAGGCCACAAATTGGTGATTGAAGTTGGGATGTCATGTTTGTTTTAACGTACTTGGGTAATGGGTGAGGAGCTCGTGACTAAATAATAACAGCTGCACGGGTCGATCTTGCAGTTTAAGCAACGCTTGCCAAGGTTGGTCTGTGAATGGGTGACCATCTTAACTTACCGAGTTTCCTCCGTGCCTCAGAAAGCACGTTAAGCTGTTGGTCCCGGCTGTAATTTGTAGATCTTTGGCAGTCGTTACGGATTGTCAAAAGCCAGTAAATCTGAATCCAGTCTTGCCAAGGTGTACCGTGTTACCCGGTTAATGGGTTGTGGAGGTTTGGTAGGCAGCCGCTCCACGTAAAACACTAGTATTCAGCTGAATCCGGTTTGACTGGAAGCCGACCCTTATGTAGATAGGAAAAGGCTAGGCAGATGATGACTTGGGTAATTGGTAAATTATCTATGAGTTGATTTTGAACAATAAATTAACTTCTTCTTGGAGTCAATTTTAGAGTATATAGAAAAAAAGTTAACAATGTAGGGAAAGATCCACTGCCTAACATAGGGCATATCAAGCCTTAAGGCCGAGGAAAGGCACATGTAGTGTACTGGATTAAGTGCTACTCGTAAAGTTACTTCACTATCGCAATACTTTACTACATGCCAATCAAATTCTGTGTTTGATTGACATCCTTTTGCCAGTCGTTCATCATTATGCGTATTTGACATTTTGAGTGTCTGACATTCAGCGTTAATGACATTTTACGTATTTGTCATTATGAGTTTTTGACGTTTTGCGAATTTGACATTTTGCGACGATGTCTCTCGATTGGCAATATGCGTTTCTGGCATTTTACGTATCTGAAATTATGCGTACAAACCCTCATAGCGCATAAGTTTGTTGGCATTTTGTTTATTAAATTAAACTTTTGATTCTGCAGTACAGTGTGTAAATTAAAACTATTGAGCAGAGCGTTTTTTAACATAAAGTACTACTTCATCGTTTCCTTTGTTTTTGCCATCAAAGAACAACAACCTTTTCTGTTCATAAAAGCCTATTCACGACTTTCAGTTGGCAACACAACATCACTGGCAGGTATTATTACAAAAAAAAAACTATCTCAAAAAGAAAACTTTTTTAAAAAATTCCGAAGGCCAGGTATGTTAAGCCCGTAACTTCGAACACATTCGGGTCCATCCGATGTTTTACGAGCGGCGTAAACGACAGCTGTACTGTAAAAAGTTTATTCAAATTCACCTTTTTTATTGTTTTGTTATCTTTGTATAGGTATGGATATGTCGGCCACGTTATATGAAAAAGCGTGAAAAAATTGGTTGTATTTTTTGGCCTGCCTTTTTTTTTAGGTTGGCCTTTTGCCAATTTCTTTGTGGATAGGAAGGGGTCGTTTGATAAAGTCTCTTTGGTGTCCATACAGGTTAAGTTTTTTTTTAATTTTTAAAAAGAATTCGAGTAATAAAAATGTTTTAGCAGATATCAATGTTCGCTTTTGTATTGTGATATTCCAAATTTCTCAATTGATCGTCGTCGAGTAGAATAGGCGTTTGCCTTGTGACCCCTTAGTCGTGGGTTCGATTCCCACGCGAAGCATACTTTGTAAAGTTACTCTCAGTTTGGCTAGGACATTGCAGTCTTGAATCACCTGATTGTCTGATAAAAATATGATTCCGTGTTCGTGACTAGATAATAACAGCCGCGCGGGTCGATTTTCAAGGTTAAGCAATGCTTGCCAAGGTTGGTCTGTGGATGGGTGACATTCTTAACATATCGAGTTTTCCCGATGCCTCGGAAAGCACTTCTGGGTAGGCTCGCTCCATCGTAGACTTTGTCTCTGTCATCTCTGACATAGACTAGAGTCAAGAGCAAACCCAATACAAATAAATAAATAAAAATACTGGTATTCAGCTAAATTCGGTTTGACTGCAAGCCAGCCCCAATATAGTTGGAACAGGCTAGGCAGATGATGAATGATTTATTTTGTTATTTATTTATTCCCTCTTTAATCTGCTTTAGCAAACTCTTGGAAAAACCTCAATTTACTAACAGTAATTTAACAACATTTATTTCTTTCCGAAAGTTGGCAACATAGCCTACAGCAATAATATTGTAATTTCTTATGGTGTACACAGTATATCTACCCACACGCACAAAACGTTTTGGGACCACATTCATAATGCGTACAGCTAAGGAGTGGAATCCCCTGCCGGAGTCTGTGTTTCCCGATAGCTACAACCTGGGAGTCTTGAAGTCAAGAGTGAATAGGTTGCTTCTGGGCAGGCGTGCTCCATCTTCGACCACATCGTCGCTTACCATCAGGTGAGATGGTGGTCAAGCGCGTGCCTATTAACAGTAAAAAAAAAAACAAACTTTTCCGAGCACGTTTCCATAGGAAATAAACCCACGAAGATAAGTCAATATAATAAATATTATTGCAACCGTGCCCTGCCCTGTAGCCCCATAATGCCGACAGCACACTCGCCCAATAAATAACGGGAACCCAAAACTTTGACGTCATAAAAAATCCATTTAAAGTTATTTTGTTTGGAGCCGTCTCGTTATCATAATGTGGGTGGAAAAACTATTAAACGTTGTTGTTTGATAACCCTACGAAGATTTATTTGTCAAATGGTTTTATAATGCAATACTCGAGACTTATCATCAAACGGGGTGAATAGGAACGGAGGGGTGAATCGAAACAAAAGTTTTCATTTTGTTTTGTTTTCGTTTTGGTAACACATTCATAATGCGTACAGCTAAGAAGTGGAATTCCCTGCCGGAGTCTGTGTTTCCCGATAGCTACAACCTGGGAGTCTTTAAGTCAAGAGTGAATAGGTTATTTCTAGGCAAGCGTGCTCCATCTTCGACCACATCATCACTTACCATCAGGTGAGATAGTGGTCAAACGCGTGCCTATCTATAGTAAAAAAAAAAAAAAGATATCGTGGAGTCTGATACTCCTTAAAAAACACTGGCCTAGTGCTCACAGCACATATTTTGTTAGTGAAAAAATAAGGTAGGTCTGGCAGCTCTGGGATCTCAGTCTAAATGTGTTATCAGCAAATTGCCAAAGTGTCATCTATCAATTCATCGACTGACAGTGTCGGTGTTGCTCGTGTCATTCAGCGCTTTAAACGCTTTATTATTTTTGTAACTAAAAATCTTACTTATAGATTAAGCGCTGAGAGTGCTTTGTTTTAATTTGAAAATAATGGCGCCGGGGAATAAAACCAAAGTGAATAAACTCGACAAAGGACTCGCACACGAAGAGTTCCGTACCGTAAACCTTAATTTTTATTATTTGTTGTTATAGCGGCAATAGAAATACAAATCATCATCTGCCATGCCTTTTCCCAAATATATTTGGGTCGGCTTCCAGTCAAACCAGATTCAGCTGAATACCAGTGTTTTACGTAGAGCGGCTGCCTACCAGACCTCCGCAACCCATTAATTGGGTGACACGGTATTTCTTGGCAAGACTGGAGTCAGATTTACTGGCTTCTGATAATCCGTAACGACTGCCAAAGATCTACAAATGACAGCCGGGACCAACGGCTTAACGTGCTTTCCGAGGCACGGAGGAAACTCGGTATGTTAAGATGGTAACCCATCCACAGACCAACCTTGGCAAGCGTTGCTTGACCTTTAAGATCGACCCGTGCGGCTTTTATTATTTAGCCACGAGCAATAGAAATGCACAATCTGTGAAAATTTCAGCTCTCTACCTATTACGGTTCTTGAGATACAGCCCGCTGACAGACAGACGGACGGACGGACAGAGTAGACGGAGGCTTAGTAATAGGGTTCCGTTGGGTTACCCTTCAGGTAAAGTTAATTATAGACATAATATTAATACTAGAAATAAAGATAAATTAGATCAACCATTTTATAGATTAGCTAAAGTACACACATCTTTCATGGGGTACTGTGTTAAATGTTACAATAAAATACCATGTGACATATTAGAACTAACTGAAAGAAAATTTAAAACACACACACACACAAAAAAAAAAACACACTTAAGCTAAAACACACAACACACACACACACGCCTAAGCTTGTTTACAAAGTGTGCTTTTGTAAAAGCACACTTTGTAAACAAGCATATTACAAATTAGAAGATTACATTCAGGATAAAAATGCTTGGAAACATGCTGGTCCTGCTCCATAGGACAATCAATGGTGGAGACAAGATCAAACTGGTTGGTTTATGTATTTACTTTTGTACCTACTTTTTCATTTTTGGGTTTTTATTCTTCTGTTCACTCACTCTGCTAATTAATTGTTCCAATATTTGTAAATATGTGAGTACCATGTACTTATGTAGAAATGTGAGTACCATGTACTTATGTAGAAATGTGAGTACCATGTACTTATTTAAAAATATAATAAGTCTACCTCTGCATACTCTAGGTTCATGGTCCTCACATTTATATTAACAGAAGTTTTGTATACCACAGCACATGTAAAACATTGATTTGAAAAGAGTAACTATGGAGTTTCTTGTCCGTTTTTCTCCATAAGAATCTACCCTTCCGAATGGACAGTAGAGTCACTATGTTATTTTAAATGTAATGATGACGTTCAAAAGTGCCGTTTAATGGCCTAATTGAAATAAACGTTTTTGACTTTGACTTTGAGGTACGGAACCCTAAAAACTAGGAATTATGGTACCATGTCCTTTGTAAGTACATAGTAGGTACCTACTTTAAATAAAGACTATATTTTATGATTTAATTACAAATGTAAAGTTTTCAGATTTTCCCTTTTTTTGGAGTATACGACGGTGTTACTTGCCAAACATAGTTCTAGGTCAATGGAAAATACTCTATTAATTTTGATTCCCTTAAGAGTGTCGAAATAGTCATTTTTACGGCATAAACGGCATGTCTTTTTTTACGAAAGTTTGTTTTTTTTCACAGCTTCAAGGGACTGAAGACCGTATATGACTTTAATTTTCTACTCGATATCTCCACTTCCAAGATAAAGGGTCTTGAGAGACAGACAGACAGACGGACGGACAACAAAATAATCCTATGTGGGTTCCGTTTTTTTTCCTTTTGAGGTACGGAACTCTAATGTAACTTAGTACTCAATTCTAAGCTTTAAATTGAGTATTGAGATAATTTGAGCATGAAAGCCTTATTATTTTAGGGTTAACTTTCAGTCAGACTAGTCTAAATCACCGCCATTTTCAGGCCGTAACAGCTGCGCCTGAATATCAATTAGCGTTTAATAACGGACTGTGTGCTATCTGACGTAAGTATACCCTGGTACTAAACAATCTGCTGAACAAAAGCGCTTTAAGAATTAAGAGATACCATAATACCGTCCGCTATTTATTACTGAACATATTTTTTTGCACCCTAACCTACTCCCATAAAATTGTTATTAAAGCACCGTTCTATAACTGCCTTTATGTCACTTTTTTTGCCTTTCCCCAACTTATACAGAGTGTTTCAAAAGTGTGAGTGTTTCAAATTTTATTTATTTATTTTATTGACACACCAACGACTTATTCACTAATTCGTTACAATTGACATATTATATTAACAGTTTAGCGGTGAATTTGTCACTTATAGGTGTGCACAGCACTTGTACATAATTATAATCAATTACGAAAATTAAATGATAATAACATATTTAAATAAAAAAAAAACACATTGAATTTAAAATGTCAAGCAGTTCAATCTAAATAAAGTATAATTAGAAAATTCAAAATAAAATTAAAACATTGAAAATAACAAATTATAAATTAAAACTATAAAAATAACAAATAAATTAGGACACGTTACATTAATTGCATATTGAAGGGTGGTCATATCAAAACGATTTGGGAACACATTCTTAGTGCTTACAGCTAAGTAGTGGAATTCACTGCCAGAGCCTGTATTTCCTGATAGCTACAACCTGAGAGTCTTTAAGACAAGAGCGAATAGGTTACTTCAAGGCAAACGTGCTCCATCTTCGACCACATCATCGCTTACCATCAGGTGAGATAGTGGTCAAAGTATGCCTATCAATAGTAAAAAATAAATAAAAATCTGGATGTTTGAGTTTGACATATTTTATTTGTATAATTAAGAGTTCTCAAACCACTGTTTTTATTCCAGTGGTTAAAATTATTTGACTATTGAAAAATCGGCCCTAAGCCTTTAATAGTCTAATTCGATTATGCGAACATAAATTAATTTAATCTTATTCATACACATTGGAGCTTGAGGCTAGATAATAACAACCGTACGGTTCGATCTTCAAGGTTAAGCAACGCTTGCCAAGGTTGGTCTGTAGATGGGTGACTATCTTAAGATACCGAGTTTCCTCCGTGCCTCGGAAAGCACGTTAAGCCGTTGGTCCCGGATGTCATTTGTAGATCTTTGGCAGTCGTTACGGGTTGTCAGAAGCCAGTAATCTGACTCCAGTCTTGCAATTCATACAAATTGATTAAAAGGCCTAAAATTAGGTAAACATTTTATGTTTTTAAGTTGGTTGATCGCCACCTGAAACAATGCTTTTAATAAAATAATCCTGAAAATCAATGTCCTGGTATCATGGACCTAACCCATTATCCGATTAACTATGTATCAACCAAGCCGTCTCTTCAACGAAACGGTTGATCAACAACAAAAAATATGGGAATCCGAGCGTGCACACATTGCAACCACGGGAAATGCGACGCGACTAATTTCTGAGGAATTGACTATTGATTACGGGACGCGCACGCGCATGGTAGTATAGGGCTTTTTAGGGTTTTGTCATAAAAGAACAGAAACCTTATTTCGTTGTTAAAGATTTTTTTTCAAGACTCTTTACTATGTAAAAAAAAAACATAACCGTAACACAACTGTAACACCGTTGGGTTCCGTTCGGGTACGGAACCCTAAAATTCTTAAAATCGTGGAAAATTTGTCTTGGCTACCCTCTCTAAAAAGGTAAACTTACGATATCCTGGGGAAGATAGCTTGAATCAACTAAATGCTGATCGACGATTGTATGTAAATATTAAAACCCTTTGACCATCAGTGGACGTATTCTGGCAGAAAGATTAGTGAAGTTCTCATTCGTTGCTCAAGGTTTCATTCTTTAGTCTCTACCATTTTAGTAAAATTGAGTTTTAAAATGAAACTCTATTTTACTAATGAGGAGCTGGTGGCTAAATAATAACAGCCGCACGGGTCGATCTTGAAGGTTAAGCAACGCCTGCCAAGGTTGGTCTGTGGTTGGGTGACCATCTTAACATAACGAGTTTCCTCCGAGCCTCGGAAAGCACGTTAAGCCGTTGGTCCCGGCTGTCTTTTGTAGATCTTTGGCAGTCGTTACGGATCATCAGAAGCCAGTAAATCTGACTCCAGTCTTGCCAAGATGTACCGTGTTACCCAGTTAATGGGTTGTGGAGGTCTGGTAGGCAGCCGCTTCACGTAAAACACTGGTATTCAGCTGAATCCGGTTTGACTGGAAGCCGACCCCAATGTAAAAAAAAAACCCAAAACCAACCACCAACCCACCCCAATGTAAAAGGCTAGGCAGATGAGAGTTTTAAAATGAAACGTATTTCCATCACAAGAACTGATACATCAAAAAAAAAAATAGACGACATTGACAACGATATGAACGAACAGACTTCACAAAAGACATTTTCTGGGCCACTGAACTAAAACGTTGTCTGTTGACGCCTCATATAATTTGCTTAAAAGCTGGGTACATGTGATGATCGCAGAGAATTTCAGGAGTTATGTCTTGATGTATGTCACTCATGTAAGCTTTCTGTAATTTGTTCGGAGCACATTAGGGTTTGTATGGAAGATTTTTGGCAAATTACTTTTGCAGGAAGGTTCTACTCGTAAGGTTTCTAGAGATGGTTTTTTAGGGTTCCCTACCCAAAGGGTAATAAACGGAACCGTATTACTGAGCCTCCGTTGTCCGGCCGTCCGTCTATCCGTCCATCCATCCGTATGTTTATCAGCGGGCTGTATCACATGAACCGTAATAGGTAGACAGTTGAAATTTTCACAGAATGTGTATTTCAGTAACAACAAATAAAATAAAAATGGAATAAATCTAAAAATAAAAGGGGGCCCCAGTTCAAGAAACACGTTTTTTTTCGACTTGTGGAACGGAACCCTTCGCGTGCAAGTTCAACTTGCACTTGGCCAGTTTATTTTACAGTCAGGTACTTACAGAAGTGTACTGCTGTACATCACACCATAAAGTACCCAACAGATGAAACATAATAAACAATTCTCTTACTTGACTAACATCTCGCATGACAAACGCTTACCAAGTAACGTGTATATCATGTTCGCGTCTTATCTCCAGTGATTAATTCGCTGCGGTTTTCAGACCGTCTTGTGAGTCCCTAAGGATACCCTAGCTTAAGTGTTTAGAAGGCTTTCGGGCTGTAGAAATAAACTGTCTGTATTTAAAGAGGTATTGTTTGCTGCAGTGAAAAGACAGCGAGAAATTAATATTGAAACGAGCTGACTTTTTTTTTTTTTAGGTTGGGAAATCATCAAATGACTCCTCCCACTCTGGGTACAGCAGGAGGGAGTGTCAGACTCTTACTGACTAAAACCCATCCGTATTCCTCCTAGTGCCCTTTGCGTTCCAGGGTACGGTGCCTCTTTCGAACGAAGTCCGCAGCCCCAGCAGGCACTGGCCCTAGTGGGCCCCGTCTTCCGTGCTGACATGTCCTTGAGGCGCGTTGCGTCCGCAATCCCGCGCCTACGGTGGCGAGAGTAGCTGACTTGCGTCACATTTTTCATTAATGCTACGCTCCTATTGGTCGTAGCGTGACATTATAGCTTTCCTCGCTAAATAGGCTATTCAAAACTAGTATATTTTTTCTATTCGAATCAGTAGTTTCTGAGATTAGCGCGTTAAACCAAACAAAAAAACTTTTCCGCTTTATAATATTAGTTAAGACTAGCAATTTGCCCGCTACTTCGCTCGCGGTGGGTTTAGTTGGTACTCCACAAACTTTATCTCTCCGTGTAATTTTTTTGTTAATAGACTAAAGGTTCGACGACGACAGTTCGCACAAACTGCAACTTTTTTCTAATTTAGAGTATTTTTATACCCATCATAACTTTTAAACGAATGGTCCGATTTCAATCATTTAAGGTGTAATTTACTTATACCTAACCAACTTTAATTATTAAATAATTTAATTAGATAAGGATTCATATCATGCAACTGAAATTACCACTATTTAATTTCACCCGGGTTTTGATTAAATAATTTGAACAAAAAGCGGTCATTGTGGCTTAACCATAATAGTTAGATGTATACTCTAACTGGACTTTTTTGTAGATATTGATGTTCTCTATAAAACTATAGTACATCAATTTGCTCGATTGTCAATAGTTTCCGCAGCGTACGCGATATTAGGATCTTTTTTGGTATTTTTTTCATACGGATCCCTAACTTTTTTGAAAATATTCTATAGGCTATGTTCATCAGGAATAATAGTAGAATTCTAATGGTCAAAGAACTTTTCAAATCGGTCCAGGAGTTTCGGAGCCTATTCAATTCAAACAAACAGACATACAAACAAATAAATCTTTTCTCTTTATAATATTAGTGTAGCCAGCGATACATAAAATCCAGCAAATAAACAGATCATTCATTGATTTATTCATACAAACACTAACTTAAAGAAAGTATACTATAAATACGATAAGCTTGTTCATAACGAAAGGGTTACTATGTTAGTAATTATGATAAAGTAAACATCTAGCGAGCTGCTGAAAGTATGTACATATTAAATAAATACTTTGTCAAAAGATACGGCGCACAAAAATCCAAACTTCAAATCTTATATTTATTACGAAATGCCAGACGAAACCAGGTCAAAACTTTGTCTCACCAAGACTTCTGGATCACATCCAAATTCCGTATTAGACTTTCGAGAAACCATCTCGAACGCTACGAATTCAAAATTGGAATGTTTAACAAGTTGTGAAGAAAAAAAATGGAACGACCATAGTTTTACTTTTGGCCTGGAAATGTTACACGTGTTTTGGAGGTCGCTTTAAAAACTAAAGACTTTTGTCTTGGACCTCTAACAATTTTATTTTAAGAAATTCTACTCAGTGGCGTGACTGCGGAAAACAGCTTTCGATTAATAACAATAAAAAAATTAAAAGGTTCAGGGTAGACAAAAAATTAAAAGATACAGTAGTCCAAAGTATTTTCAAAACCTACTGCGCGTATGGGTGAGATGTTCACCATGTACCGGTGCACGGTGGTGCATCGCCGTGTATCTTGGTATCCAGTGTTAGAGCGGACTTGTCGAAGCTCCAAAGTCTTGAGCATCGACGTCGAGTTGTTGGTTTTCTATCAGTTGCAATTTGGAATGTGTGTGACGTGCGACGAAATTGCATAACTTAATTCCGCCAAGAGCCCGCTCTATCATCGGAACACAAGACGTAAGGTGATGCGCCACCGGTACATGGTGGACATCCCACCCACACGCACAAAACGTTTTGGGAACACATTCATTTTGCGTACAATTTCTGCCACAGTCTGTGTTTTCTGATAGCTACAACCTTTTAATATAGAGAGAACCTGTTTATCGATACAGTCTTTAAGTGAAGAGTGAATAGGTTATTTCTAGCCTAGCGTGCTCCAACTTCGACCACATCATCACTTAACATCTGGTGAGATAGTGGTGAAACGAGTGCCTATCAAAAGTAAAAAAGAAAAATATTTACTTATTATGTCATGCCGTCAATACGGCCTAACACGAAGTCAAAAAGCTTGAGTCTCAATTTAACTTTCACACGAGTCTCCTTGCTGTGTAACAAACTTTCAAATTGCTCTAATAAAGTCGAATCAAACTCGCAAATGCATGCATTATGACAACACTCTTATGTCCCGCGCTGGTAGTAAACTAATATTATTATAATATATTATTATATTATGTATAACCTATATTTACTACACATACACGGTACAATTCAGCTGGACTATGTCACCAATTTGCATGCAAATAGGTTGTGTTAAGCATATTGACAATATCCTTATGAGATAGAGTACCTAACAGGGCAAGTTGCGTCTGTGTCAATTATTAAAAGAGAAGCTGTAATGTTTGTAAACACACGTTTGATTGTATCAAATATTTGTTTTATGAGTCAGACGCGTTCCAGTACCACAAAACAGCGCTTTATACAGGGTTATTTGTAAAACACCAGCAAACTACACATGATTATAAGCAACTTTTACATTAAGTAAACCCCGAAATCTGAGAAAAATATCAGCTCCATACATTTTCATTGGCTAAATATTGCATTTTGTATGAAACAGCTGATATTTTTCTCGAGATTTCGGGGTTTACTTAAAGTAAAAGTTGCTTATAATCATGTGTACTTTCACTGCCTAAGAGGTTGCTGGTGTTTTACAAATAACCCTGTATAGATAGAATATAACCCGACTAAGTGAAATTGCTCGTTAGTTTCATAATACACGTGCGTGACTGATTGAATTTGGGATTATTTTTGTTGTCAAAGTTGTTGAAAAGGTTTTTTTTTTTTGTAAAAAACTTTTACATCATCAAAACAGTCAGATGAAATCACAACCTTTAGTTGCAAGATAGATAATATCCTGGTTGTGTAGTTAATAAACTTGTTCCCGTTTAAGGACCGAAACCCTAACTAAGACTTGTTAAAGCCATGGATACAATGTAAGAGAGAGAGAGACAGCATTATACAGGGTGCATTATCTCTTTCTAAGAACGGATTCATACTTGCATTGAAGTGAAATACTCGTAGTACCTGTGCTTATGACTGACTAACACTTCGTCGCGGCTTTCCCTGCCTTATTTCATGGGACGGAAATGGTTCCGTACGTAAGAATAAAAAGCTCTTTATCCATTTTTCACCTTTTTTCTATAAACTACCTGTGTTTAACTGTGTGTACTTCTCAAAGTTAGAGTGAACAGAATACTCCTGGGTAAGCTCGCTCCATCGTGCACTTTGTCTCTTTCATCTCTGACCTAGACTGGAGTCAAGAGCAAATCCATCTATAATAAAAAAAAAACAGCTAAGTGCGAGTCGCACTCTTACACGAAGGGTTCTGTACCATAAACCTATTTTTTTATTATTTGTTGTTATAGCGGCAATACAAATACACAATCTGTGAAAATTTCAGCTCCCTGCCTATTACGGTTCTTGAGATACAGACCGCTGACAGACGGACGGACGGATAGACGGATGGACGGACGGACAGCGGAGGCTTAGTAATAGCGTTCCGTTGGTTACCCCTTGGGTACGGAACCCCAAAAAAACCGGTAAAGTGCGAGTCGGACTCGCAAACGAAGGGTTCCGTACCATAAACCTTAATTTTTATATATAGAAATACACCATCTGTGAAAATTTCAATTCTCTACCTATTACGGTTTTTGAGATACAGCCCGCTGACAGACAGATGGACGGACGAAAAGATAGCGGAGGCTTAGTAATACGGTTCCCTTGGTTACCCTTCGGGTACGGAACCCTAAAAAACTGTATAGGGAGAATATATATTATACAAAAATTGTTCTATGAAAAAGACAATACCAACGTTCTATTATTATAATCTTCCCTAAGAACAAACATAGTGTTTAATCCACGGCGGAATGAGATCGCAGCAGCACCGCTCAGAAAGCTGATCGTAAAATGCTATGAGCTTTGACACCTTCATTGTAACGTGGGGTTTAGTGTTTTTTATGTTATGGGTTTAGTCTAGGTCAGAGATGAAGTTAAAGTCTTTGTAATTATATAGCTTCCAAATTATAAAAAACCGGCCAAGTGCGAGTCGGACTAGCCCACCGAGGGTTCCGTACAAATTTATAGGTACATATTACTTTCAATAAAGACTATAATTATTTTTATGATTTGATTACAAATGTATAGTTTTCAGACTTTTTCCTAGACTGGTTGTAGGTATAAGATGGTATTAATTGCTATATGTCATAGTTCTAGGTCAACGGGAAATGGCCTATACATTTTTATTGCGTAGGCCGTACCTTTTTTATGTTTTTAAATTCAAATCGATACCTCCATGCGTTCACAAGAAAAAGGGTCTTGACAGACAGACGGACGGACAACAAAGTGATGTTATAAGGGTTCTGTTTTTCCTTTTGCGGTACGGAACCCTAAAAGTAGTTATGTGAAAATAGGAAAGGGAATCTCTAACCTACTAGAGTCAAGAGCATTTACATCATAAAATAATAACGTGTTCTGTACGACAGGGTATGGGAGCCAAACTGCGGTAAATAGCTAGAATCAGAAACGATGAAAAGAATGACATTGCCAGTAATACAAACTTTAGAAAAACCAATCAAATACCAAAAATAAAATCCATAGAATATCTTAAAGTTACAAAACTATTTGAATGCACTGAAACAATGTATTCTCGAAATAAAACTATACGATATACAATGTAAGGTGATGTTGAAACTTGTGGAAAGAAAAAAGTTATCACTAGGTAACAGAGTATTTTTGTTTCTTTCACTTTGCTGGGTTTTGTCCTACACTTGAGAGAAATCTTCTGACCCCATTCTGTTGCCTCAAAATAATTTGAGTCTTATAGCCTAAAAGCCTAATATTCAAAACACAAATCTATGTAATTGTAATTCTATACGCAAGCATTTCATTCGCATTTCATTATATCCTCACTTTCTCGCTAGCATGTGTATCGAAGCCATTTTTTGCTTGGAAACTTATTACGCCTTGAGTCACCGCCAAGAACACGCGAGTGTGAGAGATCTCGTGTCCAGCTACCAATGTTCCCAGGTAATTTACCAATATAAGTATGTTTGATAGGTTGTCGATCGGGAACTTTCGTTCATTAACATACATTGTTTTTTTTCTAACATGGCTATTAGCCAGGCCTCAGTGTAGAAGTATGCGGTACAGAGAGTAAAGTTCCACATGCCTCCATTGAAAAGGGATGATGCTCCGACCAGACGGTTGTGTCTGGTGGGCAACTGCCCGAAAGTTGATATTCGGTCTGTGTACTATATGTGTTCAAATCGCACCACGGCAAACTACCGCGATGCAGAATTATGAGTGTAGTTCGCTGCTGGCGGGATTGATATTAATAATAGTTTATTGATACACGTGATTCATACACAAGAGCAGATGTACAAAAATAAACATGGAATATCTAGTTAAATCTACACAAATCATGTAACCCTGTCTCCTAAACTAGGTAGTCTTGTATCTTAGGAGACAGTGTTCGGTCATACAGGGCGGCTAGAAGCTTGTAGCTGTAGCTGCAGTCAGATGCCACTGCGGTATTATTTGTTGCCTTACAAACGCTTCGTTAGTTTTTCTTGTGGTGGCATTGATGCCGCTACAAGATAACTTTTTTGTATCTTGACTTTTCAATAGATTGATAGTTATCTGCGGTTACGATGGGTTGCGAAATTCATCGAAAGAGTCAACGCGGTCCTGGAACGCAAAAGGCATTTGAAGGAACACGGATGGGTTTTAGTCAGTAAGAGTCTGACACTCCCTCCCGCTCCACCCAGAGCGGGAGGAGTAATTTAGTGATTTGCCGTCCATTATCATCATCTGCCTAGCCTTTTCCCAACTATATTGGGGTCGGCTTCCAGTCAAACCGGATTCAGCTAAATACCAGTGTTTTACGTGGAGCGGCTGCCTACCAGACCTCCACACACAATCCGTAACGACTGCCAAAGATCTACAAATGACAGCCGGGACCAACGGCTTAACGTCCTTTCCGAGGCACGGAGGAAACTTGGAATGTTAAGATGTCACCCATCCACAGACCAACCTTGGCAAGCGTTGCTTAACCATAAAGATCGACCCGTGCGGCTGTTATTTACGTTAGCCACGAGCTCCTCACAGGGTTTTATACTCACTAGGGGTTATTTACCCTAGAACCCCATGAAATAAGCTGTAGGAACCATTAGAGATAATTGAATGAACTGCGATGTCATAGCATTTCAACGTCAAAGTGTTTGTGTTGTGAGAAATAATAAGTTTTAAGTAAACGCTTCGCGTTAAGGCGAATGCGCCGCGGTAGCCCTTTATTATTTTTACCCGACTACGGCAAAGCCAATGGTTATGATCTTGACTTTACTATCGACCATCCGTTCTGCGAGCAATGTGCCCTGCCCACTGCCACTTCAGTTTGACGATCCTTCGGGTTATGTCAGTGTCCGTTCTTTATGGGTATTATCATTCCTGATTAAGGAAACTCCAAGCATCGCCCTAAAATCTCAAATCTCTAATTGTTTATTGCAATCCATAATGAACACATACACTTGGAAAAATGAATGAATAGAAACAATTATGGACCCTGTCGGGCACAGCAAAACTTAAAATAATTAGGAGAGAGGAAGAACTTTTCTTGTAAAATATGTGTTTAATTATTTCATGTCTAAGATAAGATTTCTTTATTTGTTTAAACATTGTATACATACAGGAGCATGCAAGATATTAAACAGTTTAAGTCCACTCATGTTTAGCCGTAATTAGCGGCGTACAAATATTTCCATAACATTGAAAAAATTATAATTACATAAAATCTTAAAAATACTTAGAAAACACTTACATTGATTACAATTATTTAGCAACTTTATGAATTATGATGTAATGTCAAAAATATTTTAATGTCAAAATACTATTAGGTACCTACGTTATAATGTCAAAATAATAATAAGTTGGTATGTCAAAAAAGTAGTCAATTATAATGTCAAACTAGTGTTCAATTAAAATGTCAAAATAGTAATTAGTTGTAATGTCAACATCATTATTAATGTTATAATAACATGTCAAAATGATTAACTTAATATAATTAATGATAGGAAAGAGGTAAAATGATTTATTCAAACGAAAAATCTTTTTCGGCTAGAAATTCGGAGACACTATAAAATGCTTTTTGCAAAAGAAACTTTTTTAATTGACGATTGAGTGACTTTCCACTCAGCTCCTTCCAGCTTTTAGGCAATGTGTTAAATATCGTAGGCGCCATGCAAATGATACTTTTGCGCATAAGTGCCGTTTTTGCCGGATGAACTCTTAGAACGTTCGTATCCCGCCTGTTACGAGGTACCATGTCTTGTAGACGTGGAAACAAATTGGGGTTTGTTTTAACGAACATTACGGTTTCAAGGATGTACAAACAACGAAGAGTTAATAGTTTGTACCTCTATCTTTTACTTATTATTAAATACTAGTGGACCCGTGCAACTTCGTCTGCGTCACAATTTTCATTACTGCTGCGCTCCTATTGGTCTTAGCGTGATGATATATAGCCTATAGCCTTCCTCCATAAATGGGCTATCTAACACTGAAATATTTTTTCAAATCGGACCAGTAGTTCCTGAGATTAGCGCGTTCAAGCAAACAAACAAACAAACTCTTCAGCTTTATATATTAGGATTGATTATATACACATTACTATAATTATCTACATATTCCTCTCCATTGTCATTTGAGTTCCATGATAAAGCCCACTGTGAGCGACTACATAAAAAATATATTTAAAAAAATATTATTATTTTTGTGAGTAAATTATTAAAGCAGTTAATTTCTAAAAATGAAAGATGTTTTTAAATTCAAATCAAATTCAAAGCATTTTATTTCAAATAAACCATTCACAGGCACTTTTGAAACGTCAAGGTCGGTCAGTCAAAAACATGGAAGCTATTGGCACGTTCCAAAGCGTAGATCTCTATTGAGAAGAACGTGCAAGAAACTCCACGGACACTCTTTTAAATCATGTTCTGTTTTATAAAATTCCAAGTTACATATACTTGTTGCTTCTGCATGTGAGGACAATGCAAAGGAAAAAAAGGGCTTATTATAAGAATTTAAAATATAAAGATTAAAATAAGCCAATGGCAGTTAAGAGATGACCAGTCTCAACCGACGGCGCCTGTTCACGAACATGACGCGTGTATCGGCACCTTTCAGTTCAACCATTTCGAAGGGAACCGAATGATCAAACCCACGCGCCGCTATCAGCGAGATATTTGAGTGAGCATGACATGCTCTCCACCATCATGCTCGTTCATGTCCAATAAGATGGCTCTTTTCTGCAGGATAAATATAGACTCGATGTCTGCAGCACGTCCCATAATAAGATACCGTAAGACATGATACTATGAAAATAACTAAAATAGACCAGCCTCGCGGTATCCATATCGGTAAATTGACGGATTTTTCTGACAGCGTATGCTGCTGCACTTAGCCGTCCGCAAGAGATGTTAAATGAGGACCTCATTGTAGCCTTGAGTCAAGCGTAATCCCCAGGAAAACCGTGATTTCGAAGAATTCAAGTTTCTCCTTGTTCAATACTATGTCGCAATCATTTCTTTTAACGTTCGGTAAGGCAAATCTGATGCATTTAGTTTTTTTCCCATTTAATACTAAATTATTAGCAGTAAACCAATTTTGGACCTGCTGTAGGGCGTTATTAGATAAAAAATGTTGATGTTTTATAAAAAAAAAACGGTTGTTGTTGCTTAACTTGTTTTTTAAAATTTTGCATGCTATGTTTTATCCTAGCTAAACATGCTTGTGCCTTTGGGGTGTATGGGGTCCGTTGCCATCTTAAAGACCCAAGCCAACCTCACCTGCTAGCGGTGCACCTGGTTTCCCTCTTGTAGGGTTGTGGGGGTCAGACGGCTGGTCGCCCCACGTAAAACCAACTTCAGTCATATATGTATGGAGAGAAACAAGTTAGGTAAGGGTACTCGGTCTAGGGCGTCGCCGCATAACGACGCGCAGGCACATCGCCCTAAACCTGCGATAAGTGGGCTAGGGCTACCGTGTCAAGTACGGGCACGGCTAAAGAGGATAGTACCCAAGAAGAAGTTCCGCTTTGCCACCTGGAACATTGGGAGCCAATGTTCCAGGTAACCGGACGTTGCCAAGAACTCGCAGACGTACTTGCGAAGCGTCGGGTCCAGTGCGCCTTCCTTCAGGAGACGCGCTGGAAGGGAAATAAGTCACGTGACATCGGGCAGGGGTACCGGCTAGTGTACACCGGATCACCAACGGGTAGGAGCGGAGTGGCCGTGGTGCTGTCTAAGGACCTTCAGGATGGACTCCTTGAAGTAGACCGATGCAGCGACCGGTTGATGCGAGTTAGGGTGCTGTTCGAAGGGTCGGTAACGAACCTAATCAGCGCCTATGCTCCTCAGACTGGTTGCTGTGAGTCTGAAAAGGAGGCCTTCTGGGATGAGTTCGAGGACGTATTACGCGCTATCCCGAATTCCGAAGGTGTTTTGGTTGGGGGGGATCTCAACGGTCACGTAGGTCAGTTTGCTGGAGAGTATGGACGTGTTCACGGTGGTTTTGGTTATGGCCAGCTAAACGCAGAGGGAGTCAATATACTTAGCACCTGCGCTGTGTCTGACCTAGCCATCGCGAACACATTCTTTCAGAAGAAGCCCCAGCATCTTATTACGTACCGTAGTGGTGCCTACTCAACCCAAATAGATTACCTGCTGGTGCGACGGTGCCACATTGGCAAGGTTACCAACTGCAAAGTCATCCCAGGCGAAAGCCTAACGGCTCAACACCGCCTCCTTGTCCTGGACTTTGCGGTTGTACCGAAGAAGAGAGTGAACGAGAAACGCAAACACCGCACTAAGTGGTGGTTGCTTGATGGTCCTAGGCAGTCGGACTTCATCGCGGAGGTCGAGCATCTTAAGATCAGTGCTCCGCATGAGTCCGCTCAAGAGATCTGGAGTAGGATCCATTCAGCAATCACCGGTGCGGGTAAGCGCGTCCTTGGCACTTCTCGTGGTGGCCGCACCATAGGAAAGGAGACGTGGTGGTGGGATGACGGGGTGCAGGAGGCGGATCGGAAGAAGAAGGTTTTATTTAAACAGTGGCAAGGGTCCAACTCTCCGGATGACAGGGAGGCATATGGAGCGGCTAAGCGCGCTTGCAAAAAAGCTGTAGCCAGAGCCCGCAGCAAAAGTCTGGCGCCCTTATACGACAAGCTGGAAACTGCGGAGGGGCAAAAGCTTATTTTTAAGCTGGCGCGTGCCCGGGAGAAAGCTACACGGGACATTAGCAAATGTCTTTGTGTAAGGGACGCCCAGGGTAAGCTGCTCTACGATGCCCCCTCTGTTAAGGAGAGATGGTGTACATACTTCGCGGAGCTGTCTAACAAACAGCATCCCCATAACCTTCCTCCGGAACCGCCTCCTAACCTTGGGCTTATTTCCCCTATTTCCCCCGACGAAACCCGCATTGCTCTTCGCCACATGAAGAACCGGAAAGCGGTCGGGCCTGACAATGTGCCAATTGAAGTGTGGAAGGCGATGGGCCCACATGGTGTGGACCTTCTGACGGATCTTTTTAACCGCATCCTGATCACCAAGGAAATGCCGAACCAGTGGCGATTTAGCCTGATTATCCCTGTTTACAAAGGCAAAGGTAGCGTACAGGATTGTGGTAGCTACCGCGGTATCAAGATCATGTGCCACACCATGAAGCTCTTCGAGCGCATCATTGACACACGGCTCCGTAGCGAGTGTACTGTCTCTGAGTGTCAATATGGCTTCCGGGCGGGTAACAGCACCATGGACGCAGTGTTCGCCTTACGGAATCTGGCTGAGGCTTACAGAGAGAGAAGGAGAGCTTTGCATATGGCCTTTTTAGACCTGCAGAAGGCCTTCGACTGTATACCTCGACAGTCCATCTGGTGGGCACTGCGCTTCAAGGGCGTTCCCGAGGCCTATATTGACATTATCAGAGACATGTACCGCGATTCTGTGTCCTCTGTCCAGACCGCTGTTGGCGAATCGAATGGCTTCCCAATATCTGTTGGCGTTCACCAAGGCTCGGCTCTTAGCCCGTTCTTGTTTAACGTAGTGCTCGATGTAGTTACGGCAAACATCCAAGATCAGCCTCCATGGCTAATGATGTATGCCGATGACATCGCCCTCGTTAATCAGAACAAAGCCCATCTTGAGCGCAAAGTCAACATTTGGACGGACACGCTTGAAAACGGTGGTCTGAGACTAAATGTGGCGAAGACTGAGTACATGTCCTGTGGCAGCACGGATACAAACACCATCCGAATAGGTTCGGACCTGATCAGAAAGTCCGATACGTTCAGGTACCTTGGATCCGTGCTGCACGAGTCTGGCATCGTGGACGACGATGTCCAAGCACGTATTGGCGCGGCTTGGGCGAAGTGGCGCGAGGTGACGGGCGTTGTATGCGACCGCAAAATGCCTCCGAAGCTCAAGGGGCAGATATATAAATGCATCATTCGGCCTGTCCTACTGTACGGGGGCGAGTGTTGGCCAGCACTAAGCAGACACACCCAGGAGCTTCGCGTCACGGAGATGAAGATGCTGAGGTGGATGAGTGGCGTAACGCGATCCGATCGAATGCGCAACTCATACATCCGAGGTAGTCTTGGTGTCCGTGACGTGGGGGAAAAACTGCAAGAGTGTCGTCTGCGATGGTATGGCCACATCATGCGCCGCCCTATGGAGTACGTTGGTCGGAGATGCATGAATATGGCTGTTCTTGGGGCTAGGCCCCGTGGTCGCCCTCGCAAGCGCTGGCTGGACGTCGTCAAGTCCGACATGAGAGCCAATGGCCTGACTGAGAAGGATGTTGAAGATCGGGCAAAGTGGAGGAAGCTAAGTAGGAAGGCGGACCCTGGCAATAGCCGGGATTAACGCCAGGTGGAAGAAGAAACATGCTTGTGCCTCAATTTGTATATAACACTCTTGTATACCATGTTTTACGCAAATAAATATTCTATTCTATTCTATTGATGTCGTCAAGATTTATGGAACGTCTATCTATCTTTTGAATTTCATGAGCTCAAAAACGTATCCCTCTTAAGTTATCGTCACGCTTAAGTCCAGCGATTGTTTAACTGTGGTGACTTATTTAGTGCGGTGGAAATTATAGTGATTTGCTTTTACAAAATACTACCCGTATCCAGCGCCTTCACCCGCAGAAACCGTGTTTTTTTTATTGGGGAAAAGTCAGCACTCAGCGTTAATGAAGCTTTCTATTTTTGAATTTATTATTTCGTGAAAAATTGTTTTTAGAAACATTTATTCACAATGAAAGATCATCATCATCATATCTGCCACAATAGATCTACTGCTGGACATAGGCCTCCCCTAAGCGTCGCCACAACGACCGGTCTTGCGCGTCTTGCATCCATCGGCTACCCGCAACCTTCACCAGGTCGTCGGTCCACCTTGTCGGAGGCCTTCCAACGTTGCGTCATCCGATACGCGGTCGCTACTCCAAAACGTTTCGGCCCCATCAACCATCTGTTCTGCGAGCAATGTGCTCTGGCCAATATCACTTTAATTTGGCGATCCTTCGGGCTATATCGGTATCATTATTCCTGATTCGATCGCATAAGGAAACTCCAAGCATTGCCCCCTTTTTTGCCCTTTGAGTGACTTTAAGCCTTCCGATGAACAAAAGATTGTCAATTACCATCAGATGAGATAGTGGTCAAACGCGACTTAAATGTTTAAAAAATATTTTGTTTTACGACGACACCTGCCATAAGACTATATTTTCATATAATTCAATTTGAAAACATTAATATAATATCTATACTAAATATATAAAGCTGAAGAGTTTGTTTGTTTGTTTACTTGAACGCGCTAATCTCAGAAACTACTGGTCCGATTTGAAAAATTCTTTCAGTGTTAAATAGCCCATTTATCCAGAAAGGCTATAGGCTATATATCATTACGCTAAGACTAATAGGAGCGGAGCATTAATGAAAATTGTGACGCAGACGAAGTTGCGTGGGTCAACTAGTAATTTCATAAAAGTCGTAGGATATCGGCTTCAACTGTCTTCCACCTCACAATCGGTGCGTCACAGTCATTCAAATATAATGAGTGATGGATCGGCAACTTGATAGTAACATGACTGATGTATGTGTAAAAACGGTAAGGCTTTTTACGGACATCAGAAGTTGCAAGGATCGCCCTGCCGCGGCTTAGGCCTGCAGACGGGTCACAAGGCAAAGGGCAACAGGAGGAACACGGATGGGTTTGAATCAGTAAAAGTCTGACACTCCCTTCCGCGGAGTCATTTGATGACTTCCCATCCTTTAAAAGAAAAGGTGTTCCGTTTTCCTCGGATTTTCAGAGTCTAGAATACTCTAATATGGTTCTGTGGAAGAAAAGCCGAAGATACTAGGGATTTATCGGACAGCGGTCTTACGAGCTTTAAGCGATATTTGAATATTTTCATCTGCTTTTACGAAACTCTGCTTTTCAGGAGTCGATTTTAATAATGATCCAATGGTTTATGCTATCATATGGATACTCAGGATTATCAATATTACTTTCAATAATTAAACAGTAGTTTGAAACACACCATTTCAGAAAGATGACCTTATTTGAAGGAAGCTCAAGCCTTCTGCAGTGCGATTCTGTAAAAATATCACTGTGTAGGTAAACTTAGGGTAAGTTTAAGTTGCTGTCAAACCTTCGAAATAATAATAATAATTTAATAATTTATTTACTGGCACACACACAAGTTATTACACATAAACAATGAGGAATACAACTAAAGTAGATAGCGAATACATCAGAAGGGGCCATGGACCCCAAACTAGGCACAACCTGTATCTTGGTGGCCCAGGAAAATTAAATTAGTACATTGGATACTTTTTGTGGCAGCACAATGTTACAAGCTTATATGTTAAATATTGAGAGCCAAAAAACAAAACCTAAAAACTGAACTAAATTTTAATCAAAGAAGGATAGCATTACAATTTAAATTAAGTAATAAAACAAAAGAAATAAAATAAAAGGATTCGAAACACAATGTGTTATAGTTTAAAATCAAAGTTAAATTTCAAAATACTTGATTTGTTTATCTTTCTCGGCTTTCACGAGGTTCTCGTCATGTGGGACGGTTATGTCTACAATCATTGCGCGCCTCTCGATTTGGTCCACCACCACTATGTCAGGCTTATTGGCAAAAATAGTCCTGTCATTGATGATGGACCGGTCCCAGTACAATGAGATATTGCCATTATCGAGAACTGGGTCGGGAGCATACCTGTGGTACGGCACCTCCGACTCCACAAGAGAGTATTCCAGACCAAGTTGCTGATGGATAATCCTGGCTACAAGGTTGTGCTTATGTAATTATTTTCTGTTAGCTAGACGAGAACAACCAGAGATAATGTGGCGAATTGATTCTCCAAGACGGTAACATGCCCGACATTATGTCAACCGTGCCGTTCTCACAATAAATTTCCGGTAGTTCCTTGTCATGATAACTTTGTCCATAATTGCACAGACAAAACTTTCGGTTTCTCCAAAAATATCACAGAAACGCAGCCAGGCTACGGACGCTAGTTGATCTACGTCGGGCCCACGTAGGGCTCGGAAAAAGCGTCCGTGAAGCTCCTTGCTCTGCCATACCGCCCTGCGATCGTTGGTGTCAAGTACTGCAGGTTTGTGCCAGTTCTCATTTGCCAAGGAGAGCGGGGAGAGTCCCTTGTCCACCACCACCACATCTTGATGCATACCCACGTCGACAGCTAGGAAATATTCCCTGAGACTGCATATCGCGCGATTGTAGAGAGTCTTAGCATTTAAAAAGCCTCGACCTCCACACTTTTGCGGGATATACAGTCTCATTACCGACGATCGTGGGTGATGCATTCGTGCAGTAAGCAGTGTACGGACCCGCCTATCCAGGGCGTCAAGTTCCGTTTGAGTCCATTTGAGTACGCCGAAAGAGTACATCAATACCGGCATGACCCAATCGTTGAAGGCGCACCTTGTTTCCGCCCGATAGAAGGCTATTGAATACCTATAATACCTTATTATTATTCCATCGAGTCTTCGGAGAACTTTCCACGTGAGTACGCGTTATCGTGGTAGACCTGGAAAATTCTAAATAAGTCTATTGGCCGCATTCAGGTCGGCCGCAGTATAGACAATCTCGTCAGGTGGGTCTTCTCGGATGGCTCCGCTCTTCAGTGTTTGTGTGTCGTCTTTCCACAGTCCCTGGCCCACCTTTCGTCTAGAGCCACAAAACAGCTGCGCTACAACCTACGCAGCAGAAAGGGGGAAAGCAGAAGCGTCGCTGTGAAACCCTTCCGGGGGATCCGGTACAGCGCTGTCCAGCGAAGTCAGAGTGTGATGAGGATGGCTTCACCAAAGTGCAGAAGAAGAAGAAAAAGCCTACTTGTCGCAATCAATGCGGTACTGGACTGACAGGACCAAATATGCTGCTACGTCCAGCCGTGCCTACGACGTTGCTGTATGTGTCCCGACTACATCACTCCACGAAGATTGAGGAGATCGTGGAGTACATGAAGGTGAAGACCAACTGGACCTTGAGGGTCGATAAGCTGGAGCCGCGTCACAACAGCAACTTCAAGTCGTTTGTGGTGCGGGTTCCGACACAACATCTTGACAGATTCCTGAAGGAAGAGTTTTGGCCGAAGGGTGTAGTCTACCGACGTTTTCGTGGTAGGCTACGCGACACCGCGCAGCGTAACACGACGCCGTCACTTCGTGTGTCTTAGTTTATATTTAATATGTATTAGTTTATTTTTATTTTAAGGTGGATGCTCCAGGGTGGCCCGCGAAATTCAAATATTTTTATGTTTTTTTTACGAACTACATGAACTTAGAGGGCTATATTGATGATTAAAATGGTTATAATTCTTTAGATAAATACGCGTTACGGTCGCAGATCGCATTTGGTCCACATACAGCTTCACACTGACCGGCAAATTGCAAAAAACATAAAAATATTTGAATTTCGCGGGCCACCCTGGAGCATCCACCGTAATGTTTTGTTGTGTATTGTATTTGTATGGGCCAGCGTTGCCTGAAATAAAGGAATAATAATAATAATTGCTGGCAACACTGATTGTCAGAAAAAGTTTTATTTCGTGCTCTCAGTTTTATACCAAAGAAAATCAGTTTTTATCCATATTTATATACCGTTTTTGCAATAGAAACCTTCCATAATCAAAACATACACATTAGAAACTTAGAAACTAACCAAAATGCAAAAATTATGGCGAAAGAAAAAGAAAATATATTTGTGCACGACAGATGACACATGTCAATTGAAAAATCACACTGAAATCCCGATGACGAAGAACGAAATAATATACTTTAAATGATGATGATCACAAGAGCAGCATCGCAACGTGCACGCCCACCACCCCCGGACCCGTCGCTGAACTCCACCTCGTCGTCGCCGGACTTAGAATTACCAGAGTCACCGGCGGCCGCAGTCGCGTCGAGCTCCAGCGACGAGTATTTCTCTCCGCCGACGTCGCCAACACCTGTACGTCGGCAGGGGAGAGGCCGGCCACCGAGGGGCTTGGGACCTAGGGGCCAACCGGCCCCGAGCCGGGACCCCGCTGCCGGTGGTTATGTGCAGCGTATAAAATGGACTCAGTCTATATACGAGAACGTTATACGCGCATATTACGGGGCTACAGAGGGGGGAACTAACCTCACTGCGTACCGTGTCAGGATGCTGTCTTTGTTCCAGGACCTTGAACCAACCATGAATGTCTCGGCCCAACGATTGTCGGATCAGGTGCGGGTTATCCAACGTAATCACAGGTTGGACGATGCTGCACTTGATAGGCTGCGCTCAGAGGTACTGAGCAACTTTATCATCTCAACTCCGACACAGGCCGCGGTACAGGCGCCAGTTAGTGGCGCAATCACACCGCGGCCAAACAACGTCAGTGATGAGGGAGATGATAGGGTTGTCACGGTAAGTAGCCAGTGCAACGATAGACTGAGGAGCGCACTGGAGGATGCGCTTCGCGAGTATAGATCAATTCCGACTGAATTTAGGCCCCGTTTACCACGGTTACCCATGCACAAAAAAATAGGGCGCTGGTGTGTGCCTTAGACTCGCTGCTGCAGAGCATCTTTGAAAGCAGCGAGAGCCTCGTTGATACGCACTCAATCCTGTATTGCGGGGCTGTTGCGGCATGTCGTTTGGCAAATGTCAAGTTTATTTGTGATGAAGTTATTCGACCACAACCTGCTGCACCAGCCTGGCAGTGCAGAATCGGGCGGCGTATTGATGAGGCTAGGGCACTCATCGGCAAACTATACTGCTTCAGGGAGGGCAACACACGGCCACGCGTGATGCGCTTTGTGAGACGGGCGTTTTCAGGGACTGATATCAGCCCTCGAGATTACACGTCCCGTGTCACGGAGCGCATCGACTTCCTGAAGCAGAAAGTTTGTGCATGGGCAAACCGTATTCGGCGGTATAAGCGGCGGGTTGACCGATACACGCAGATTCGCATGTTCCAGAGCGATGAGAGGTGGGTATATAGAGCTTGGGAGCGACCTGAACAGAGTGTGACAGGCGTATGCCGCCCGGATGAAACCGCCACGAATACATTCTGGCGAAGCATCTGGTCGGTGCCCGTCTGTCATACCGAGGATGGCTGGATGCGCGATGTCGAGCGCGTGTGTGAAGCTATACCAGAAATGGAAAAAATTAACATCACTCCATTAGATGTAGCTAAAGCAGTCCGTCCGTTACCGAACTGGAAATCTCCGGGACCGGACGGACTGCATAACTTCTGGCTCAAATGATATAGCAGCTCACATGCGCTCCTGGCATCTCAATTCCAGTCATCCTTAGAGTCTGGGTCGCTACCACAGTTTCTAACAACTGGCGTTACCCACCTGCTCCATAAGACTGGTAGTCCCGCGGAACCCAATAACTATAGACCAATTACTTGTTTGTCGACGGTCTATAAACTTCTTACATCCATACTGAGAGTGAAGATCAATGAGCACATTGAAATTAACTCAGTTATGTCCGCCTCTCAGAATGGATGTAGGAAGGGGTCCCGCGGCACTAAGGAGCTTCTCCTCATAGACATGGCCATAAGCCAACAGGTTCGTCGATCTCGCAAGGATCTGTCGACATGTTGGATAGACTACAAGAAGGCCTACGACTCTGTGCTACATACATGGCTCATGAGGGTGTTGGAGTTGTACAAAATAGATGCAACTCTACGCACCTTTCTTGAGTCATGTATGAGGCAATGGAAGACGGTCCTTCGCTATCCAGGATGTCGACCGATTCAGGGGAACGATGAGCCTGTATGGATTAAACGGGGAATATTTCAGGGCGACAGTTTGAGTCCGCTTTGGTTTAGCTTAGCTTTGAATCCTCTAAGCACATTGCTGGAGAATTCAGGTCTAGGCTATCGGTTGAGACGAGGTGGTCAGGCCATATCTCACCTTCTTTACATGGATGATCTGAAACTCTTTGCCCTCAACAATTCGCGACTGATGGAGCTACTGAACGTAACTGAAACCTTCAGTAGTGCCATCAGGATGGAATTTGGTGTGGACAAATGTGCAGTCATGCATGTAAAGAAAGGGGAAATTATGGAATCTGAGGGAATTCAACTCTCGGATTCCATACAGGTTAGATCACTCAGCTCAACCGAAACCTACAAGTATTTGGGTATGTCGGAAGCGTTGGGCATTAATGTTACTGATATGAAGCAATCGTTGAAGGAACGCTTCTATGGCCGCCTGAAAAAGGTTTTGAATAGCCTTTTGTCGGGCGGAAATAAGGTGCGCGCCTTCAACGGTTGGGTCATGCCGGTATTAATGTACTCTTTCGGCATACTCAAATGGACTCAAACTGAGCTTGACGCCCTGGATAGGAGAGTCCGTACACTGCTGACCGCAAACCGGATGCATCACCCACGATCGTCGGTGATGAGACTGTACATTCCGCGGAAGTGTGGAGGTCGAGGCTTTTTAAACGCCAAGACTCTCCACAACCGCGAGATGTGCAGTCTCAGAGAATATTTCCTCACAGCTGATGTGGGTATGCACCGAGATGTGGTCGCAGTGGACAAAGGTCTCACCCCATTGTCCATGGCTAAGGAGAACTGGCGCAAACCTGTGATACTTACCACGGATGACCGCAAGGAGGTATGGAAAGGCAAGGAGCTTCACGGGCGCTTCTATCGGGCTCTTCATGGGTCTGATGTAGATTTTTCAGCGTCCGTGGCCTGGCTACGTTTCAGTGATCTCTTGGACTTGAACTGAAGGTTTTGTCTGTGTGATTATGGATGAAGTTATCTTGACGAATAACTACCGGAGGCATATTATGAAGGATGGGACGGTGGACGTGTGTCGGGCATGCCACCGTCCGGGTGAGTCCATCAGACATATTATCTCTGGTTGTTCTCGTCTGGCTAACGGCGAGTACTTGCACAGGCACAACCAAGTGGCCAGGATCATCCATCAGCAACTGGCTTTGAAATATAAACTTGTGGATTCTGAGGTACCGTATTACAAGTATGTGCCCGACCCAGTTCTCGAAAATGACCATGTCACGTTGTACTGGGATCGGTCTATCATCACTGATAGGACTATTGTTGCCAATAAGCCTGATATAGTGATGATAGACCGATTAGCGCGCCGCACAATGATAATTGATGTTACCATCCCGCATGACGCGAACCTCGTAAAGGCCGAGAAAGAGAAACAAATCAAGTCACGAGGTTGTCGACATGTGGAATGTGGACTCAGCTATCATTGTGCCGATAGTCATTACGGCCAATGGCCTGATGGCCAAAAGCTTCGGAGAACATCTGTCGAAGCTGGCATTACGTGGATGGGTAAAGGGCCTGATACAGAAAGCAGTACTCCTCGATACGGCTCCTATTGTGAGGAGGTTCCTTTCTCTGGAGCCCTAACCACCGGTAGCTTGGACCCTGTTCCCGATACCGGTGGGCTACTATTTATTATATTTTTAAATGTTTTTATAATTCTTTTTTTCAAATATTTAAAAATGTAATTTGTAGGTTAATTTGTTGAATAAAGGAAATAATAATAACATACCCTGATACTTATACAATGAGGACATTGTGATGACAAAGACTTGGTGATGGCCGCAGAAATTCGCTGAAGGTGCACAAGATTAGAAGGAGAGACCTGGTGGACGCCAACGTATAGTGCCCATGGTCAACGACTGCCACAAACTCTTTTCATTAAAGTAGTATAAAAACCGGCCAAGTGCGAGTCGGACTCGCACACGAAGGGTTCCGTACCATAAACCTTAATTTTTATTATTTGTTTTTATAGTGGCAATATAAATACACAATTTGTGAACATTTCAACTACCTATTACTGTTATTGAGATACAGCCTGCTGACAGACAAACGGACGGACAGCGGAGGCTTTGTAATAGGGTTCCGTTACCCTTTGGGTACGGCTAAAAGTTAAAATAGTCTTCAAACACGCGAGCGTAGCCGGGACGTAGAAACAAGTACCTAGGTATAATTTATAAAAAAAAAAAAAAAAAATTATGACTATTTTTTCAATAATTGAACTGAAACAACATTCCATAACCTTGATTCCTTCATTTATGAGAGTCGCCTTTGAGCTTACTAAAACATAATTTACAGTGTATTAAATAAAGTTGCGTTAACGAATCATTCGTATTCGGGATGCTTACTCTATCGATCTGATTGTAACGATTACTCTCCTCGTTTTATGGGGTCGAATAATGTCTTTATACAGGATGTAATAGAAAAAACGCAACTCCTCCTTTGTAGCAGTTGCTCCTAACACAATCGCGTAGTTGTACCTGGATGTTTGGCCCGTGCAGCAGGATTCTATACCTACGAATAGTCTGGTCAAAATAAACATTTAAGGGTGCTCTCTCGAAAAGGCTTAAAAATAGCGCGCAGATGAAGCAGTTTTTCGTCGGCATTTACTGAGAAATTACATCTGAAAAAAATAGGTAGTAATCTACATGATATTGCACGTAACTTAGTTTAGCCAGAATTTATGTAATGGTATCACATAATAGGAAAAAAAATAACCAAATCGTTGAGATGAAACCATTTTACTCCTTCATTTTTTAACAATTGACAAAAAAATAAATATCTACTGCTGTGCAATATAAACGAAAATAACTTGGTTTTGTTACTTTGTTAAAATATGTATTTGTTTTATTATAAAAAATTAAAAACACGGTTAGCGGAGTGGCGCGCCGAGATGTAGTTAGCTCCGTTTGTATGCACAAGGTCATTGGTAAATATACAAGCCTTAAAGTAACAATAACTCCGACAGAGTTGGTAAAGACCTTGGGTACACCAGTAGAAATAAAGTGCCAAAAGTACCTATTTCCCAGGTCTAAGGTAACAAAAAAACGGTGAGTTTTATCAAAAATATAGCTCAGATAATTATTTACAAAAATAGTTGTGTTTTTATAAGTGGGCACGGGTCAGATAGTATAATTATATTTAGCCACGAGCTCCTCAATTAGTGCATTCAATCTTCTTATTTCGCTAGCAAAGTTTGCATGAGACACCTTCATACCGAATGATTTATGACCATCGTTAGTAAATGGTCAAGAATTGATATCTTAATAATTACTGTCAAAGACAATGAAGTTTGGACCCTTCTCAAAATACAAGATTAATTAACATAATAACGCTGGCACGATCCACTTAGCTAAAAGCTATTTGTCGATGAGAAATTGTACTTGGATGAGTTTACTGTTAATTAATTTTAAAATTAAAGCTACTTATCCATTGATTTGAAAGGAAAATTTACTGGCTGATAAATGATGAAAAATAGTGCACCGGTCACCTATCTACAAACCAACATTTGTTCTGCAAGCGTTGAGCGCACCGAGCTTTCGGTCCGCGCAACGTTTCGGTAAGCGCTAGCGAAAACCGTCAATAAGGCAATAGTCTCACCGCCGGCGAGCAGCGAGTAGCGATTCAATCTTCAAACTCGAGTTGGCGAGTAGCAGAGTGAACAATTTCTATAGTTTTGACGCTCAGCTTTCAGCGAGTGCTTTTGTGCGAAGGGCTTTTACTCGCAATACTCGCTCCGGCCAACACTCATCATCTACCTAGCCTTATCCCAACTATATTGGGGTCGGCTTCCAGTCAAGCCAGATTTTGCTGAATACCATTATTTTACGAGGAGCGGCTGCATACCAGACCTCCTCAACCCATTAACACGGTACTTCTTGGCAAGACTGGAGTCAGATTTGCTGGCTTCTGACTATCCGTAACGACTGCCAAAGATCTACAAATGACAGCCGGAACTTACGGCTTAACGTGCTTTCTGAGGCACGGAGGAAACTCTGTCAAGCGTCGCTTAACCTTGAAGATCGACCTGTGCGGCTCTTATTATCTAGCCACGAGCTCCTCTCGCTCCGGCCAACACTATAGGTAGAAATTACCGCTATTTGGTGAGTTCTGACCGCCAAGCGTGCTTCGCCGAGCGAGTACAATCTTTGATACCTCTTGTAGTTGCGATGAACTAGAGATAAGAGCCGCTCACCAGCAGCCAGCTATCAGCTATGAATGTATGTGTTTTTTATTCTCACGAAATCTATATCTTTTGTACGAGTACCTTTCCTCAGCGAGAAAATAGTCGATAGCTACTAGCTTCCTCGCCGGCGGTGAGACAAGTGTCTAAGCACAAGACGCAGAGTTTGATGTCTGACGACCGAAGCAGTACTAAAGCGGAAAGTGTGAAAAGCAAAGCGGCTCAAGAAGCTCATTTAAATTGTCGTTGTATAAAACATTTTTAATCTGTATTTTGATGAAATGAAGTTTTATTTTTATTATTTTCTAGTGTTTCTAAATGAGTATTCAATGTATAGAGTGAATCTTTAAATATCTTACAATTTAATTATAAAGCATTATAATAACGATGCAGCTCGGGATCATAGAACGCAAATTATGTATAATAGACCCACGCATCTTCGTTTGCGTCACAATTTTCATTACTGCTCCGTTCCTATTGGACTTAGCGTGATGATATATAGCCTATAGCCTTCCTCGATAAATGGGCTACTAACACTTAAAGAATTTTTCAAATCGGACGGAGTAGTTCCTGAAATTAGCGCGTTCAAGCAAACAAACAAACAAACAAACTCTTCAGCTTTATATATTAGTATAAGATATAAGATAAGATAAGGTTAGTATAAGATTTCATTGGTGCCCTTGGTCTTAAGATCGACCCGTTCTGCTGTTATCATTTAGTCCCAAACTCCTCTCACCTTCGTACCAACATTACTTTATAAAACCTAGATTCGGATTCCAATCAATGACTATTTTATTTAGAACTATAAGGTACCAAGGTCGCACGACCGTCTGATATCAAACATATGGGCGTTAAACCCGCGTTTCAACCGAAATACGACCTCAAGTGTATACCTTTCACAAAACCCTTTTTTAACCCTCCTAACATTGAATTTTACCGAAGAACGTTGGATATTGTGTGGGGTATAATAGACCCAATCTGCTGCCGAAGCCCGGTGGTCGGCTCACACGTGATGAATACAAATTTGTGGTAGCACTCGCAGGGTTAAAGGCCAATTTTTGATGGAAAATATACCTGTATGAGTGTATTGTGTCGAACTTAGTAAATGGGAGGGGTCAAAGTGGTCTGGTGAGATTTTTTCGTTGTAAAAGGCGGTAAAATGCTTTGAAGAGGACGCTGGTGTGCGTTTCATTGTTGCGTTTTTATAGGCGTTTAAAGGTTCTATCGCCAAAATTTGTGACTATTACTAGACTATTGCATTATCAATGAGATTATGAGGTATACAGAATCCAGACACCGCCATCTGCTATGGTCCTTACATATATTAGCCAATTGCCGTCCACTGCTGAACGTAAGCCTGCCCCAAAGAGCGCCAACCATCCTGGTCTTGAGCAGTCCGCATCCGTCCGCTGCCAATCATCATCACCTGCCTAGCCTTTTCCCAACTATATTGAGGTCGGCTTTCAGTCAAACCGGATTCACCTGAATACCAATATTTTACGTGGAGCGGCTGACTACCAGACCTCCACTTCCCATTAACTGGGTAATGCGGTACTTTTTGGCAGGACTGGAGTCAGACTTACTGGCTTCTAAAAATCCGTAAGGACTGCCAAAGATCTACAAATGACATCCGGGACCAACGGCTTAACGTGCTTTTCAAGGCACGGAGGAAACTCGTTATGTTAACCGTGGCAAGCGTTGCTTAACCTTGAAGATCGAGCTCTGTGGCTGTTATTATTTAGCCACGAACACCCATCCGCTGCCAATCACCTTCTTTAAATCGTCGATTCATCGTGCCGCCAGGCGTCCCACACTACGTTTGCCCATACGCATTCTACATTCTAACACATGTTGCTCCATCGACCGTCTGTTCGTCTGCAGACATGGCCGGCCTACTTCCACTTCAGCATGCTGATTTTACGCGCAAGGTCGGTAATTTTAGTTCTCTGGCGAATGACTTCGTTGCCAATTCTATACACCAGAAAAACCCCGAGCATTGGTCCATACATATTCCCGATCTGAATTAAAATTTTGCCGATTCTGTGACCTCTGTAACACAGTTCTAATTCTGACATCCTAACTAATATTATGACTTCCAAAGTGAATTTGTTTGCTACCTCTTGAAGTCTTAACAACGGAACCAAATTGGATGAAACTTGGCATACGAGATGACGGTCATTCATGACGCACACGACCGGTTGTTGTGGCAAGGGGGAGGCCTATGTCCAGCAGTGGACTTCTTTCGGCTGATTCAATACGACAATGATGATGTTGGCATACGGGTAGACTTGGTCCCGACCATAGGGTACTCTCATTCCGGTACAATGTTCCTGGATAATTTTTGACGTTCATGCTACGGAAACCGCTGGCGAAGCTAGTACATGTATACATCTAGGTCCTTGATTAATACATAAGATACTCTCCAATCCGGTAGAATGTTCGTTTGATATTTTTTTCTGGAATGGGTAATCATCAAATGACTCCTTCCGCTCTGGGTGGAGCAGAAGGGAGTGTCAGACTCTTACTGACTAAAACCCATCCGTGTTCCTCCTAATGCCCTTTGCGTTTCAGGACCGCGGTGATTCTTTCGAACAACAACAACAAATTTTCGGTGGGCAACTGGCAGAACTTAGTACTAATATAAGAAATAATGAAGGAATCCCAGGTACGAACATACGCAATGTAATCGATATCAATGTGCACTTTATAGCTGGTTGAGACACTAAACAATGTTTTATTACGACTACCCTCGCTTTATGTCCCGATTGTAAGTGGTTTACCAAGGTATTGTTTGTCTAGTTGCGGACGTGATCAGGCTATATAGATGTACTAGCTGCCGCCTGCGGCTTTACTCGTGTTAAAGACGAGCATTACCCGGAGGGAATATACTCCAGCGCCGTATGGTATCGGCCGGTGCCGTATGGTATCGGCCGGTGCCGTATGGTGCCGTAAAAGAATAATACCATCCCATCACTTCCCGAAGGTGTCGTAAGAGGTGACTAAGGGAATCACCAGAGAATGGGCAGCAGCGTTCTCTGTAAAACGCAACACCTAACACTGCGATCGCCAACCCGCCTGCCAAGGGTGACGATTATGGCAAACCCCCTTTGGTTTATGTCAAGCAGTGGACGCCTTCAGGCTGTTATGATGATGATGATGATGAACAGGAAACTATACTCCAGGGAAAAATTATTATTGTATATCCTAATGCTGGATATGGGCTACCTGTATTCCAAGTATAGGAAACAACAACAGGAACAGGACGTAGAATAATAATACAATGATTATACGAAACTGTCTACACGAATATATTTTACATGAACTGCACATACAAAAATCAATACTTAGCACTAGGTACTTATTAACAGGTTACACGTTATTGTAAGTCTAATACAACCTACCGCGTCGAGTCCCATAACCCAAGAGAACCGCACAACCAGCAAAACGTTCACTTAGCCCATGTTAACCCCTCAATTCGAGCGAGAAGAAGGGAGCTCTCTGGTTGGCTCCCGCCATTTTACGTCAAAAAAGCACAGAATAACCACGAATATAATAAATGCGTAAAGTTGCCAGCGTTAAATATTAAAATTAAAGCTCTATTAATACGAATATCGATTATAATAATCGATTAGCAAAATCAAAAGTCCCAAACCCTAACGCAAGTTTCATCTTAATCCATTCAGCCGTTGAGACATGAAGAAAGAACAAACAGACACACAGAAATACAAACGTAAAGACAGTCAACTGAGTGAGTTTTGGTTATTTCTTCGTATTTTAACACTGACTTCCGAAATTAAAGGTATTTTGTACCTACTTTGTTCTTTTTTGCTTTTTATTTAAAAGTCGGTGATATTTTTTTTGGAGAAGTGTTTTATTTTTCACTTTATAGTGATACCCCACACTTAACAATAACACTGGAAAGCAAAATATGCGATTTCATCAACTTGGATGTCATATCTTTTCCAGCTATTTATTTTTGAAAAAAAAAAAAAAATAACTACTTTACCGACTTTCATGAAACCAATCGGAAAGTATACCCTTTCACCCTTTTTTTTTTCAAATCACTTTTTTTACGAGATTTAAACAAAAAAAAGTACAACCGAATTGAGAACCTCCTCCTTTTTTGAAGTCAGTTAAAGAGTTTTTATCATAATAGAACCACGATGCTACTGGTACGTTAACGCATAGCTGTACTTCGCAGAGGAGGGATGAATCGCATGTAACTAAAAGAGGTATAAATATAATGACACCGGGTTCAAAACTAACTCGTTTTTTTTTAAATTTGAGATAGGTTTGATCTTGACTCTAGTCTATGTCAGAGATGACAGAAACAAAGTCTACGATGGAGCGAGAAGGAGCCTGGTCACTCTAACTTTGAAGAGATTAGGGTGGTAAGCGATTGGAAACACAGATGCAGGCAGAAATTTCCACTCCTTTGCTGTGCGCATTATAAGAGTTGTTTAAAAACGCTAAGTGCGATTTGGTGGAATACTGTTTAGTGCAAGTGGGCTTCAAAGAACCAAATCTCATGTCACTTCACTTTTGCATAATATTGACCAGCTATTGCTTTGTCCAATGTGTTAAATCTATTTAATATGTATAGTATATAAAAATCTCGTGCTCCCGAACTCCTCCAGAACTGCTCGACCGATTTTTTTGAAATTTTGGGTATATATTCGTTAGGTATGAGTATAGGTGGTAGGCTACTCAGGCCGAGTCAGCTATTTATTATTAATATAATGTAATAAAACTGAACAGTTTTTTAGAGAAATGGATGGGATCTTAAGATACCGAGTTTCCTCCGTGCCTCAGAAAGCACGGTTGGATAGCCCATGTATCCTAGAAGGCTCACGCTACGACCAATAGGAGCGGAGCATTAACGAAAAATGTAACGCAGACGAAGTTGCGCGGGTCAGCTAGTCTATTAATAAATAGGCAACGTAAAGTACGTCACCCGGTGCAGTCGGTCGGGAATGTATCAAACGTCCCCAGTTTCAATCTGCCCCGATTTCTGGCTAGTGTCCAGCGTTCTAACTACAAACTCTAACAAGTTTCCCCGCTTTAAATAGTTCTAGTTTTCAGTGTTTGAATTATTACTTTATAAATTTGGTACTAAATTTTTGTTTTTGACGTCTTGTGTTTTAACTGCGAAAATGATTTGGTATTATTATTTGCAAAAAACCAAGGTTCCCGTCATAGCCCGAAGGATCGCCAAACTGAATTAACAGTGAACAGGGCACATAACTCGCAGAACAGACGATGTCGATGAAGCTGAAAAGTTCTGGAGTGGTGACCGCGTACCAGAAGGTGGACCTCCAACAAGATGGACTGATGAGGGTCGCGGGTAGCCAATGGATGCAAGACGTACAGGACCGGTTGTTGTGGCGACACTTTGGGGAGGCCTATGTCCACTTGTCGACACTTTCGGCTGATATGATGTTGAAGATTACTTGTAATTATTTTTACACACCTTCGGATACATACGTTTGTATTAAATCCATACCCAAGAAAAGACAGTCTCAACAAAATGACCCGGTCCCAACGGCTTAACGTACTTTCCGAGGCAAGGAGGATTTTCGGTCTCAGGCCAAACTCGGCAAGCTTGTATTGCCTAACCTCGAAAATCAACTGTGGGGCCGTTTTTATTTAGCCATTAGCTTCCTATTTTAAGGGTCATCATCGACTTTAAAAGAAGAAAACTTTATTAGTTACCATTTTATTAATTCTCGGTACAAAATACAGGCAAAAATCCTTTTAAAATTAAAACGTTACTCCTTCAGAGTAAGTTAGGAGCCGCCAAATTAGGGATACATTCTCAACATTTTTGACACAAGCGGGTGTTACCACGGCCATTTTAAGACCCCTTCTGCACCCTTACTGTGCAAAAATTCTAAACAATATTCTCTAACGATGGGACGGTACAACAAAAAGAATTTCCACGTTTTTGTGCTAGGGTCAAGACAGATAATATGACATGGACCCAGAATTTGAAGTTAGAGAACTTTCAACTTCACGTAAACTAATTTTTCTTGCGGTGGCAAAAATAAAATTATTTATAACAACAGCAACTTTAAATCATATTACTCATCATTATTTACAATCCTAATCCATACAATTCTACTGTTACTGAGTGAGTCCCGGGTCGGCGGCGCGCTGCGATCCCAGCGCGCCTCAAAGAGATGTCAGCGTGGAAGACGGGGCCCGCTAGGGCAGGTGCCTGCTGGGGCTGCGGAATCTGTTCGAAAGGGGTACCGTAGCCTTGGAACACAAAGGGCACCAGGAGGAACACGGATGGGTTTTAGTCAGTAAGAGTCTAACACTCCCTCTTGCTTTACCCAGAGCGGGAGGAGTCATTTGATGATTGCCCATCCTTAAAAAAAAAAAAAAACTGAGTGAGTGAGTGACTGACAGACACTGCATAACCAAAAATACTGATCGTAGAAAGCTGAAATTTGACATGTAAGTTTCTTGGAAAAGCGTTGAGGAGCACTAAGAGACGATTTCTCGAATTTTCTAAGGGAACGGAGAAAAACGGGATATGCGTTTACGAAGTCGCGGGCAAACGCTAATTTTTAGTGTAACATCTTGAAATTGTTACGTAATTCTTACGGTTAGTTTGAAACAATCTGTTAACGTACAAAACTGCTATTAAAAACTTTTAATGGCAGTTGCATAGTCATCGACCTGGTGAAGGTCGCGGGTAGCCGAAGGATGCGAGAGGCACAGGCCCGACTGGTTGTTGTGGCGACCCTTGGGGAAGGCCTATGTCCAGCAGTGGATGTCTTTCGGCTGATATGATGATGATGATTGATTATACGGCTAATACTGAAATGGCGCTGGGCAGGACAACTTGCAAGGCACAACGAGGGTACGGTGAAAAACTCGCAATGTACGGTAATGATAGATGCAGTAAGGCGGTGACCGAGTGGCGTCCGCGAATCGAAGGAAGAAGTGTGTTGCGAAGTCAAGCTGTGGAGTGTGGATGATAATGATGACTGACAGTCTGTCGTGTAAGGCTTGTGACACACGTACCAAAATCACACCACACCGCCGCGAAAAAACGTGATCCAGCTGTGGTAACGTCTGCTTCTAGCGGTTGCGTTGTGGTACCTACAAAATGTGGTTGTGTTTGATGGCCGGCCGCTAGTTTGCGGTGTCACTGGTGTTTAATTTGTGGTTGTGACGTAGCTGTGATGTGGTCAGTCTCACACAAACGGCCGATAATGACGGCAAAATGTCGTCCGTGTAAATTTAACTATTAATTTTGATAAAAATTTGCGCTCGCCCCACGTGAGCGGGTTTTTGGTTGTGCAATTTGCAATAATGCAATTCAGCAGTTAAATAGTGCAGTGGTGGCCCGGTGTTAATGGCTGCGACTTACAAATTGTAGGTTGTAGGTTCGAACCCAGGCAGGCGCTTTACTTTGTGTAAATTATTTCATCACCACTGCTCTCAAAACGGTGAAGGAAAACACCGAGAGAAAACCGGCATGTCCTAGAAACAAACTACAAACCCGCACTGGGCCCGCGGCTTTACGGCTCACTCTTTCTCACCGAGAGGAGGCCTGTGTCCCAGCAGTGAGAACATTATAGGCTGATTATGCTATATGCTTAATTTAGCAGTTTACGCCGCACATACATTTCTATTCATAATACAGTTCAGTTCAGTTTGTGCTATCAAGTCAGCCAGGCGTTTTCGTTACAGCCAACAAGAGCTGCATCACTCACTTCATTTGCCACACCACCAGTCCATTAAGCTTATTTTACCTTTAAATACCTTTGGGACAATACAGTAGTGTTCCAGTAGGTTCTTACCTTCTTTTATTCCATTCATCTGCCAACTAAAAGTAATGGAGGGTCTAGCAAGGGATCATACAGTTAAGCCTAAATAAAGCCACGGCGTTTATTGATTTGGTATGGTGAACTCAGCTCAAAGTCTTACTTCTAAATAAACCTCAAATCAACTAGTATGTGATCCCAGCCTTACCGAGCAAGAATTTAGTACGTTAATGTCCAAAAAGGCAAAAACACGATGATGAACAAAAAAAACGAGAATTATTTGAAAAAATACTGTGATCTTTCAAATGAGTTTCGCTTTACTCCCATTTCTGTTGTGTGACCGAAACCCAAGAATTGGATGTATTTTTATTTCTTTTGCATATTTTTCTTCGTCATGTTCTCATAAATCATACCTGCATGGTTTTATCTTTACAGCCAAAAGGGATCTTTAAAAAACATTACTTGTTCCAAATTTAACGCAGGATGTTGAATTTGGAACAATAGTAATGTTTTTCTTAGTTATTTCACACTACGTATTTTGAGACTGTGAGTGTGTTCTATGCTACTAAATTGGATTAATGTAGGTACCTCCTTCTACTCCAATTTGATAAAAACCAACATTTTGAAATAAAGGAACAGCTAGTCGTAAATTAAAAAAAAAATCTACCAACACTTGACAGTATTCTCACAGTAATCCACCCCAAAAAGAAATTGTCCAGAAATTTAATCACCCCGGACGAATATCAAATGATTTATTGCTATGGGAACGTCGCCATTTTTATTCCGAGTACAGATGCCCTAGTTTTTTATTCTAATGCTATTGTTTTTGCCAAGTCCTGTCGTCAAATTGATGAAAGATATAAAATAATTTCCTGGAAATTATAGGCCTTCCAGGACAAAAGCTGGTCAAGTGCGAGTCAGACTCGCCTCACCTTTTGGTATATTATGTATGTACGAGTGGGTTCTATCCCCATAAAAATAATTATGAATAATTTAGTAGGTACTTTTGTAGAAAAACAAAATACGTTTTACTAATTCTTAACTATATTTTTTTACTTTAGAGTGTTTTTTTTTTCATGCTCGTTACTTTCTCGGATTTCTAGAGACCCGGTCCTTTGGTAGGCGTACGAGGGGCCGAATTCAACTCGCAGAGGCCTCTTTAGACATTTCAAACGGAATGGGACACCAACCGACGATTATACCTGTATGCACTGTGAAAGTATACCCAAGGACAATCCCCGGTTAGGGCAGGACTATTGCAGAATATGGAAACAAAAAATGAAATGCTGTATGGGTTTGGCTGGTTTAGTGGACTAATAATCGTTTAATATGGAAGAACTATTGGCCCCTGCCTGACCATTGACAATTAAAACGGCTTTCAAATGGCAGCTTGCACACTCAATAAATGGGCCCCCCGAAAAGGGTTGCTAGCACAAAGTGACGTAGCGCCTAAGGGGCAACATATCCTGAGGTGCTAGAAGAGTAGAGAGGTATCCCACGGCTATCAAGACAATCCCGGAAGTACGGTCAAGATCCCTACCAGCATCTTACTGGATTAGACATCCTTCTCCCGAGCACGTTTGCTCTTGCGAATTTCCACTCAGACCGGCCGATTAAGGCAAGAAAGAGGTGGGAGCTTTGTTCCTCGTCAGTGTTCACTCCGGCCAGCCAATAAAGGCAAGCCGGAAATGAGGAACAAGACTTCTCCCTAGACATCAGGTCCGTGGGGTCACTAGTGCCCAACAGTTTGCCACAAAACTGCCTTGCGGATAATAATTATTTATTTTTATTATTCCTATTGGAATTATATTTATGAAATACATTTCTTAACGTCCAGTCCCTTGGCAATCTTCGCATTTCCGAATACAAATTAATGCCAATTACACAAACGCATTGCTATACGGAAATACATTATTTATTTATTTAAACTTCATGTACAATAGTGTTACATAGGCGGACTTAATGCAACAAGGCATTCTCTACCAGAATCTAAATAACAGAATATAGTACTGTATTCTGTTTTTAGATTCCAATATATATATTTTTTTCTTGATAACTTTTGCGACACAATATTAATGATGTGGATGACCATTCTGTTTAATTAGTTAATATTTATGTCAATGATGACTCACATGCTCAGTAGCGAGAAGTCGATCGTTTATTTGCGATGCCCTAACAGGCCAGGGTCTCTAGACATGTGACATTTTTTCAGCGGTAGCGTGGAGAAGGCGATTGGCAAAACATCAAAAATGTACGGGATTGACAAACGCTGTCGTAATGTCACGTGATCAATCCCTTGCATTTTGGCATTCCGAAAATCGCATTTGCTGATAGAATGGCGCTATGTCTAGAGCCTTTTATATGCAAAATCGACCCATTAAATTCCACATACACCTTCCAACATTAAGACAAAAGGGAGGAGCTCGTGGCTAGAGAATAACAACCGCACAGGACGATCTTCAAGGTTAAGCAACGCTTGCCAAGGTTGGTCTGTAGATGGGTGACCAGATGGTCACCTTACTCTTGACCACAATCACGCCTGATGGAAAGCGATGGATGAGGTATATGATGAAGCGAGCGTGCTCATAAGATGTCTGTTTACTCTTGCTTTGATCATTGTAATATCTGTTGTGAATGAGAGCAAATAAATAAATGAATAGTTCCTATATGTCGCCAACTACTTCATATAACTAGGTAGCTACTTCTAACTGTTTGAACTCCGTATTCCAATTAATTAAATCGAAAACTTCATCCGCCATTTGATGAACATAGAAACACATATTCACAATATCACGGAAGTTAATATTTGCTGCTTCAGCACACCTGTGTCAACTAATAAATATGTATGTAAGTTTGTATATATTTGAATATTAGTCGAGCTCAACTTGATTAAAATTAAACGTGTTGTTTGTGACAAAACATCATTGCGTTTGTATTCAATGGGGTTGGTGAGATAATAATAAGTTGTTACCCATTGCCGTCATCACGAATAAAAGAATAAAATCTAAAAATGTTTATTCTGATGAAATAGACGCACTTATCAGTTTCAACCCCCCCAACACAGTTTATTATCTATGCCCCTAGTTTATAATTTCATCATCTGCCTAGCCTTTTCCCAACTATATTGGGGTCGGCTTCCAGTCAAACCGGATACAGCTGAATACCAATCTTTTACGTGGAGCGGCTGACATATCAGCTTAAAAAAAAATAAGTTTTAAAATTATTTTAAAAATGAGAAAGAAAATTCGATGATTTTAAGTCGGGGCCATTAATGATAAATGATAAAAACCTTTTTTTGATGGGGGTAATTCCTCATGGGTGTCTTCCGCCCTGGGGTGGTTGGAGGGGTCTGTCAGACTCTTGCTGTCGAACTAAAACCACCCCAGTATTCCATCTCTCACCCACGCCGGGGATCACGGGAGCTTATGCGACTTCTGCTATCTCTAGCCGGCCCACCCCTGCGGGCCACCTCGGGCCAGTGGGGGGAGTCAGGACGTCAAAGACATCATGGGGGGACCCCATGGCGCACGGGAACACCACGCCTCAGGTCCGGTTGAATGGGGGGCGACAGACATGCCCAAGTCCGCCCCTGGACCCAGTTAGGTGGGTTGGAAGAGGGCAGCGTATAGCCTCCTCCGACGCCCGATGCGCCTGCTGCGGGCCGGGAGAGAGGTCGAAATCTCTCCCTTTCCGTAGCCTCCTTCTGCGCGAAAAGTTTCGCAGAAAGAGACCTGCCCTAATCTTTTTTCTCTGAAATCAAAGATCAGAAATACTCACGATCAGAAAACAAACGCTTTTCTAAAATTTTGCCGGATTGTAGGTAAATTGAAAAATCTTCTAAAGCTAAACTAAGGCGAGTTATTAAACATTCCGAAAAAGAAAGGATTGCGTAGAAATTCAACACTCGACTCTCGTAATGAAAACTCTTTGTTTTTGTAATTTTATATCCGAAATAAGTTTTCTCTGGAGCTTGGCTGTGAAATTATATTATCCTTTATAACTCTTAGGTACGGGTGACGCAGGCGGGCGACTTCTTGCTGCGACTTTTTTCGTTGCATATGTCCACATAATAAATTAATGGTGAAAAAACTTAAAAAAAAAAGTTTTTTTTGGATTTAATGTGACGTTGTATTAATTTTCGTTTTCTCCTCAGCAAGCTCTTTAATTTCATACCCATTCTGTGGTAGTGCAGAAAATAGAACTAGTCCGCCATCTTGGATGATGTCACATAGCTAAGCATGTATTGTCATCCAAAATAAGTGTGTGTACCAAATTTCAGCTCAATCCGTTAAAGATAACTGAATTAAAACAGTTGCAAGATACCACCCGCACAAACATACATATATTGCATGTTAAAAGCAAGCTTGTAAAAAGATACATACATAAAATCATTTTGTCTGAAGCCTTAATACGATACGTGGGTACGTGCAATAATTATTATTGCTATTTATTCTTTCAATGACAATCTAAGCTTCCGTAAAATATATCTATTTATACCTTTTTGATCAGCTCGAATATCAAAATGTCAAGTGAATAAATTTAAACATTTCGCCCTGGCTGAAGGGAGTTCCAACAAAGTTGAAACACTATAGAATCCTAGATTGCAATACTACGAAACATACAAGAACACAAACTAACCATAACATTGCCTATTACAAATCGAGCACATCATCGCAACTGCGCTTAAAGCGCTTTCCGAATTTTCCAGCAATTAGACAATTATTCAGTTTCGATATTCATACGAAGCACTTCTTGAAGTTATAATTGATTACATTCAAGCGCTTACGGATGCTTCCAGCTGTCGTTTATGTGGAGTAATGAAGCGCTCTAAAGCGCTTTGAGCAATTATTTAGTGTGTGTAGAATCCTCGAAAGCTGGAGTGTTATAATTGGCTGTGTAAAATATTGAAAATTCATACATCATTCTATAGCTATTTATGTGGCACAGGAGTTCCAGAATGAGTGATGAACGTATTGCGTGGATGGAACGCATATCTTCCCATGTTGTATAACTAACTACTTATTTTGTTTTTGTCCGCCTGTTAAGACCCTTTTTCTAAAGAACAGGTGGAGGAATCAAGCTGAAATTGAAACCAAATACTCAAACCTGCTACTCCTTTGGAGCAAAATCGAACTTCTAAGTCAACGCAACCTGAAGGTAAGGTCGTTTATGTTCCGTTAATAGCGCATGTTTTTAAGGCAATCAAAACCTAAAAGGGTACATCCAGTTGATATAGAAACATAAAATTTGACAAGAAGATAGATCTTACAGTACAAGTACAGGAAAAAGTACAGTACAAGTCAGTAACGGAAGAAAAACATACCCTGTATTACACCATCCGAAACTACACCCACCCACGCGCACAAAACGTTTTGGGAACACATTCATAATGCGTACAGCTAAGGAGTGGAATTCCCTGCCGGAGTCTGTGTTTCCCGATAGCTACAACCTGGGAGTCTTTAAGTCAAGAGTGAATAGGTTACTTCTAGGCAAGCGTGCTCCATCTTCGACCACATCATCATCATCATCATCAGGTGAGATGGTGGTCAAGCGCGTGCCTATCAATGGTAAAAAAAAAACTAGCTAAGCTGATTTTTTTTTTCCAAATTTGCAAGTTCGATTCCTGGGTGATTTTTCAAGAATCCAATGATGCAGTTTTACTTTTCATCCAAATCGGGATCGAGACTTTAGTCATCATCATCATCTGCCTAGCCTTTTCCCAACTATATTGGGGTCGGCTTCCAGTCAAGACGGATTTAGCTGAATACCAGTATTTTACGAGGAGCGGCTGCCTACCAGACCTTCACAACCCATTAACTGGGTAACACGGTATATTCATGGCAAGAATGGAGTCAGATTAACTGGCTACTGACAATCCGTAACGACTGCCAAAGATCTACAAATGACAGCCGGGACCAACGGCTTTACGTGCTTTCTGAGGCACGGAGGAAACTCGTTATGTTAAGATGTGTCACCTATCCACAGACCAACCCTGGCAAGCGTTACTTAACCTTAAAGATCGACCCGTGCGGCTGTTATTATCTAGCCACGAGCTCCGATCGCGACTCTTTAGTGTTTTTCGATATTCCTCATAGTTTTGGATTTGGCGATGAAGGTACATATTAAAAATTCACCTTGTTTATTGATCTTTTTGAAGCCGAGATAACTTTTATCATTTTAAAACATCAATGAAATAATGAATGTGGTGACCAAAAGTCTACTTCTCTGTACAATTAAAAAATTACTCGTCAGTAAGAAAAAATCACACAAACTCGAAAGTTGAAAGTCGTTGGTCTGCAACATTTATCCACATCAGAATAACAATAAAAGTTGTCATCGAGATCATTTTCTGGAATTCAAACGGAACACTATTACTAACCCCCCGCTGTCTGTACGTCCGTCCATCCGTCCGTCTCTCCGTCTGTCCATCCGTCCGCGTTTGTCTGTCAGCGGGCTGTATCTCAAGAAGAGTGTGATCTCTATTGCAGCTATAACAACAAAATAAAAGGGGGCTCCCATACAAGAAACGTATTTTATTCGGTTTATGGTATAGAACCTTGCATGCGCGAGTCCGACTCGCACTTAGCTGGTTTTTTTTAACTTGGGTACTTTATGAAAATGGTATTCTGACCGCCCCCAAAATATGGTACGGTATCACCATGGTCCATTCTGGATAGCCATCATTACCAGCCCTTATCCAGTAGTGGATAGTGCCTTGTTTTATGGCGTATGATTGGTATCTGTCATTGGATAGGCACTATCCACTACTGGCAATGACAGATACCAATCATACGCCATAAAACAAGGTTATCGGCTATTTTCATCCAGCTACGATGAGTCCCTGAAAATATCTTTGTCATTTTGTAATACTCAATATGCTTTTTATTTACAACCGAATACTGTGTAGCTCACAAGCCCCAAATCATTCAGATTTGTGGCACGAAAATTCGTTCCAATTTTAAATACAAATGAACTAAAAAAGAACTGGCTACGCATAAAAGCGTGAAAATCCATTTTCCAATCCAGTTCATTTCAAATCACTATCTAAAATGCACTAGTTTTACGGCGAGGGCCGAATTAAAACTGATCGAGAAATGAGCGAAGCTAGCTTTGAGATTTTTTTAAAGTTTATTCATTTGAAGTAATTTGATTATAGATCACGATTCTAATCTCTGTTTAGTGCAGTCATTAAGATATCATACGTACATGAACAGACACCAACTTGTGCGTTTTTCCCAAGGGGTTGAAACTATTAATCGCCACAAACCAATATTGAATGTTTCGAAAAGTCTACTAGTACACTATTGCCTACAAAAAGCCTATTTTATAGTTTTACCATTAACCTCTCAGTATATAACTATTTTTCCAATTTTTTTCTGTGTAGGGGTTAAGAATGGTAAATTTCCATCTAATTTTCTAAATAAATTCAAGAACCAATTGGCTATGGCAAACAAATAGATGGATAGACAAACTTGTGACCCTAAAAGGGCTCCAATGTTTCCTACGGATTTTTGAAACCCTAAAAAAGGGTAACGAAGCTAAGTGACAAACGATACATTTTACGGTATTACCTCGCAAAACCGCTTGTTTTAACAGAAACGAATATAAATGGGTCGTTCAGGCCGCATCAAATTATCCGGATATTGAGCGACGCGTTACCCGGTTCTGTTGACCGGTTTTAAATGGATTTTGATAGGATGTGCTCACGGTTTTTGAGTTTAGAATAATTTAGCGGCCAGTAACTTTTCCACGAACACAGATATTAATAGGAAATCCTTTAAACTGATTGTGTACCCAGGTTTGAAGAAAATAAAACTAAAAAAAGACAGCTACATCAAGCGTGACGCGCGCCGAGGATTCCGATCGAGTCTTGATTTTTTCCTACTGAAGTTTATAAACTACGAAAGCAAAGTATAGTAGGTAAGATTGAAGGACAAACTTAATTTTTTTGTTGAACACAATGTTCCCCCACACATCAACGTATGTCGCAGTCAATCCGTTGACCGAAAATATAAGTTTGTAATCACAAAAAAAAAAAAAAATAGGATAAAACTACAAATTCCCAATTTTCTTCTTGCCTTGCATGTTTCTAGATCAACGGGAAGTACCCTATAGGTTTTGATTCCTTTGAAAACATGCGCCATAAACGGAGCATCAACGATATTATCTTTAGATTGCGTTAACTTATAAGTTGGGCTTGAGTATATGGCTTGAGTAGCTTGAGACCACCGTTAAATGACCATGCTAATTATCGTTGTTACTGTAAGCATATTTTGATAAGTATTTCTACCATTTGTCATCTTATTCTTTTGTAACAATGGACCAATCATCATCATCATCATATCAGCAGAAAGACGTCCACTGCTGGACATAGGCCTACCCCAATGGGAGCTTGCCATAATCGCCACGCTTGGCAGGCGGGTTGGCGATCGCAGTGGTGGTATGGTGTTGAGTTTTACAGCGAACGCTGCTGCCCATTCTCTGGCGAGTCCCTTAGTCGTCTCTTACCACACCCACAGGAAGTGATGACCAATAAACTTTATTAAAAAAAAAATCCCTTGTCATCGATTTGCAATCGGTCCTCGGACTATAAGTGAATTCGGTCCATGACATATGGCGTTGTGGTGGAGCAGCCAGTGCTGCGCCTCCCACTTATAGATGGTGGTTCCTCTTCAGCCTTTTTACCACCGCTGTCGGGTTTGGATGCAAGGCTAGGCGTGCCTTGTGTTGCCTTTTGAATCGATCGATTTCAGAGTTTACTGATGGCATTTGTAGATACTCGTGGATTTCGTCATTCCTAGTAAACCAAGGAGCGTTAGCTATTGATCTTAGGATACCATTTTGGACTCTTTGCAGGCAGAGTATGTTGGTTTTGCTGGCAACGCCCCATAATTGGATCCCGTATGTCCATATGGGCTTGAGAACCGAGTTGTAGATGAGGAGTTAGGAGAACACAGAGTTTCTTCCCATGAGCCAATACAGGTTGCGGAACTTGTGATTTATTTCGTCCCTCTTATTTTTAATGCGATGCTTCCATGTTAGGCGCCTATCTAAATGGAAGCCAAGATACTTTACACAATCTGTGTGTGGTAGGGTGTCAGGACCAAGTCTAACAAGTGGTGTGTTTCCCTGCCTAAGCGTGAAGGTGATATGGTTAGACTTGGATGCACTGGCACGTATTCGCCACTTACAGAGCCACTTATGAGTTTCGTCTAGTTGTTTCTGGAGTCTTTTGCTGGCCATTTCTGGGTTGTCATCAACAGATATATAGGCTATGTCGTCGGCATATGTTGCTATAGTTATGCCATTCAATGTGGGTAGATCTGATGTAAAGATATTGTACAACACTGGGCCAAGAACAGATCCCTGTGGTACACCAGCTTTCGCTTCAGTCAATCTCGATCTTGTTTCGCCCTGTTTCACTTGGAAGCAACGGTCAGATAAATACGACTGGATGAGCAGGAAAATTGAGTGTGGAAGTTTTTCTTTCACTTTAGCCAGCAGTCCTTTGTGCCAGACACGATCAAAGGCTTGCTGAACATCAAGGAATGCCGCTGAGTAGTACTTTTTATGTTCGAAAGCCTGTCTTCCTGTTTGGTAAACTCTGTGAACTAGAATTATTAAATTATTAAAAAAGTATTTGATATTCATTCAACGACGTTGGGTTTGCCTTCCAGTCTAAATACCAGTATTTAATGCAACAGTTTATCTGCTCTACACATACGAGTAACTAGTTGACACGACAACCCTTAGCAAGTCGTCTGTCAGCTTTCCTGGCTTCTGACCATCCGTAATGATTGTCAAAGATGTACAAATGATAGCATCGGGGATAGTGTAAAACCGCAAATCCACTACAGGTAGGGAACGCATATCTGCACTATAGATAAGTTTACAAGAAAAGGCTAAAACTTTTTTTTTATTTAACAGATCTTGGACTATTTTTTACAAAGAGAGTAATCATTTTATTTTATTTTGTTTTATTAAATGTACCTATGGATTTTTATAATTGTAATTTATCTGAAATAAATAAATTGAATTGAATTGAATAATTTATGTGTTCTGTGTATTGTTAATATTTTCTATTTCAGACCACATGGTCTGGGACTTTTGTGTGGTTTGCCCGCGAAATCTTAAATTGTCTGTCTATATTTGTCACATAAGCGTCTATATCCAATGCTAGTTAACCGATAGGCAGGACCAGCAGCTTAATGTGCTTTCCGAATCATAGAGGAGTCTCAATATGTAATGTATGTTCACCCATCCACGGACTGACCTTGGCAAGTGTTGCTTAACCTTGACCAAAATTGTTTCGGACCCTCTACCCATACTAATCACGTCTTCACTATAACTCATTACACCCTCGATAGGTTCTCGTTACAAGTTCTGTTGAGGACTCTGAATGATTTACTACTTCCTTTGCCTATTTTCGGCCAAGCCGTCACTAAGTATATTATTAGTGGCTTTTACCTTCTGGAGTTAGAAGTTTTGGTTTAGTTATTTTGTGCGTAAATGTTTTATTTATTATAGTTTTAATTGTTGGGCCGTCCCACCAAGAGCCAAAAGTTATTTTCGAAAGTTGGTTAATTTTTTTAAGTGTATTTGTCAACCAATCATTTATTACGTCACAGATAGTAGTATAAAATATGTGCACTATGTTTTGCCAGTATATGGCGTACAAAATTAAGAAAAAAACAAGCAAATTAAATTAAGGGGCTAAAAGCTAAAGAAAATAATAATTAAATTTAAAAAATATGTCAGATTTACAGGGTTTATAGGTAATTACAATTTTAGATAGATTAACACGTTCACATTTAATCAATAAATAGAATTATAGGTGCTTAATTAGCAAATCGGAGTCGTCATACCTCTGTTTATTGTTAGTAAACTCAGCGATGGAGTAGTAGCACCTATCTATGAGGAATCTAAACAAAGACCTCTTAAAGAATCCCAGACACTCTTTATTTCTAATAGCTGCTGGTATACTATTATACATTTTTGGAGCCATACCTAGGATACTTTTGCTGAAAAATGCGGTTTTATGAGAGGCAACACGAATGGTATTCTGATAACGATAAGGACGTTGTTTTTCAAATAAATGCAGGTTAAAGCGAACAAATTTTCCCATTTCATAAATGTAAATAGACGGTAGAGTGAGCAGGCTAAGTCTTCTAAACAACAACTTCATGTTTTCTCTCCTACAATGTCTCAACCCCAAACCAAAACGTCTATCAATAAACGATACCAGCTTATTTTCTCCACGAACAAATCTATCTGTATTTCATCACTTCATCGTGAAACGGGAAAAATAACTAGATACATTATTTTCAATACATCCGCTGCTTTCGAGTTTACTCCATGTTTCAACCCAATGTTACGGAACACCAACTTATTTTTCACTAACCATTCAAAATTGTGCTCTATGTTTTTGTGATAACAGTGGTGGGGGCCGAAAAGTTGCGTTGGTAACAGAATAGACTAGTAAACGCGTGACCTTGGTGTGTAAGTGCGTGGAAAATCGCCATCTTAGCTTCTTTATACATTTGGCATAGTTTTCGAGTGAATTTGCGAAAAAAACTATCGTAGGAAGACTTAATATGTTGTGTAGAGACTATGGACATTTTAGGAATCGCTGACTTAGGAACCGCTAAAAAATTATACCAAATCGTTTTATCTAGACTAATATTACGAGTATACAGCTGAAGAGTTTGTTTGGTTAAACTCGCTAATCACAGGAAGTACTGTTTTGAAATGATAAAAAAATTAGTGTTAGATAACCCATTTCTACAACTATTTCATCACGCTATGACCAATAGTAACGGAGCATTAATGAAAAATGAGATGCAGACAAAGTTGCGCGAGTCAGCTATTTATTAAACTTAAATATCTATTTAAATTAAATATACGAGCCTTTTTTATAAATGGGAAATCATCAACTGACTGCTCCCGCTCTAGGCGAAGCAGAAGGGAGTGACAGACTCTTACTGTACTCACCATAGCAATTCCATGTCTGATAGATAGCTATCAGACATGAAATTGCTTTATACAGAAGGTGCCGATAAATTGAGCTGTCTGAAGTCTGAGACGTTTGTAGCTTTATTGAGTAAGACATTCTCGACGATGTGACTATATTTTAGTCACTCGACCTTGTCGTCAAAGGAATTGAACGCAATGCACCCTATGCAGTGTATACAGATCTCTCAGTGTTGGTACATGTGGTGTGTTGATACATGTGGTGTGTTGGTGTGTTGTGTGTGTTGGGCTACTTATTTGGTCTCTGGATAGTTATCAAAATGCCGCTATGTATTTGCCATCTTCTTGTTGTGCACTTCTTTGGGTGACTACCAAAAGTGAGCACTATAAAAATATGGTACGAAAAATAACCGAGGAGTCTGGAGTCTGTAGTATCTACATACAATCACAGCTAAAACAGAAGAATGAGAAAAGCAAAAATTACATGAAATTACCAAGACCAGTGTTCCACCGAAATTACTACCACATTTCGGAGGGCTGACTTTTTATGTAATTTTTTACCAACAAAAAGAGCAGATTTTCGGCCTTATTTGAATTGAATAAATATATTTTTTTTATACTTGTGAATATAGTATTAACAACTCTTTATACTTCCAAGTTGATTGAGAGAGAGCGTCTGGTCTGCACCAAGTGCCAAGGGCAACTGATGGAAATCCGACGACTGACGAAACACGAATTTTGCCGAGGAACATTAAAAAAACAGTTATACTGTACTTATTAAGATTGTATGTAAATAGGTAAGTCCAGGTCTTTGTCAACCGGTGTCTTCGTCGCATACTCGGAATTTACTGGCCCGAAACCATCTCTAACGTAGAGCTGTCGGAGAAATGCCACGATAGCCCGATCGACCACCAGATCAAGCGCCGTAAGTAGAGGTGGATTGGTCACACGCTCTGGAAGGATCCCGATCACATACCCAAACAGGCCATGGACTGGAATCCTCAAAGGAAAAGGAAACGTGGCCGTCCCCGTTAAATTTGGTGACGCACCGTGTTGGTGGAAGCGACAAGCATCGGAATAACGTGGAGCCAGGTGAAGCGTAAAGCTCAAGATCGTTCGCAATGGAAGTCTACTGTGGACGCCCTCTGCCCCAGCTAGGGGACATAGGATCTTAAGTCACGTAAGTCAAGTCAAACAGGTTAGTATAACTCACGTCCTTTCTTTGTTTTGCGATTATACCATAATTTATTTAAGGCCATATATTCAGCATCGGATACTGCGCAGACGTCGTTCGATACACGCATCCGCTTGGAGCCAAACACATGACCTATGGCCGATTGCCAGCTGTCACGGAGTCGGTATTTAACTACGGATACCATGTCTAAAACAGCGATTTTATATGAAATAAAACACGGTCGGTAGTGGTCAAACGCGTGCCTATGTTTAGTAAAAAAAAAAAAAAAAATCTGTACTAAAATCTACTGTTGTCTATCTATACAAATTTTATAAAGCTTTGTTCGTTTCGTTTGAAAAATAATTTTAGTGCTGGATAGCCCATTTAATGTAGAAGGCTATAAATAGGCTTTAAAATACCACGATATGAGCGGAGCGGGGCGGAGCATTTATTAACAATGTTAGTCTGTTATTTTCGATGAGTCAAAGGTTCCTGCAGGAATTCGGGATTAAAAGTTATTTAAGTCCCGTGCTTACGGACTTGATAATAGTTTTTATTAGGGTTCCGTACCCAAAGGGTATCCAACGGAACCCTATTACTAAGCCACCGCTGTTCGTCCGTCCGTCCGTCCGTCTGTCTGTTAGCGGGCTGTATCTCAAGAACCGTAATAGGTAGAGAGCTGAAATTTTCACAGAGTGTGTATTTCTATTGCCGCTATAACAAAAATTTAATTTAAGTTAAGTTTTAATGTATTTTAATTTAAGTTTTATGGTACGGAACCCTTCGTGTGCGAGACCGACTCGAACTTGGCCGGTTTTTTTAAAATACATAGATTAAAGAGCCTGTATTGTAGCATTTAACATAGTATCCCATGAAAGATGTGTGTAATTTAGCTAATTTATAAAATGGTTGATTTAATTTATCTTTATATATAGTATTAATATTATTTATTTATTTTATTTAATTACAATTCATTAATTATGTCTATCACTAATTTTACTATCAGGTAAAATATTTTACAAAAGTTCTATCGATCAAAAAACTACCTTTCCATGTAAAGTTCTACACAATATCGAGCATTGGCGTACTTCCAGAGATAACGGGCTCCTGGACAATGCTCATACATAAATTACAGTTTCTGCGAATGCATGCCGGGAACGCTGCCATATCATATATACCTAGTATAGAAATAAATGGCGACTTTTCATACATTTTTCTCTTTTATTCTATTTAAATTTTTGGATGGATTTACTGTCGTTTTCAGGGTTTTTTGGGGAGATAAATAATAAGGAGAAAGTTTGTTGAACATTTTGTACATGGAAATGTATTTTTTGTTATTGGGGTCACATAATAGGTATTGTATAATATCCAAACGCGTCGTAGTGCTGACATAGTGCGTCTTTTGGCTTAGCCAAAAACTCTATAGCCTTCCTCGATAAATGGACTATCCAAAAAATACATAGAAATTCAATTCGAACCAGGAGTTCGCAGTATTAGAGCGTTCAACAAAACAAACAAACTTTTCAGCTTTATAACATTGGTATAGTATAGATCACGACTCCATTTTCTGCACTAAGAAAAGAAGGAAAGGACGTTTATTTCGCCAGAAGCGACGCGCAAAACACAAAATAAAAAAAAGAGAATAACTTAACAACTGATTAAAAACCAAATAAACTATTCCACTCACTGGAGAACTTTGTCAGGACCCCTATTAGGTCCTTTATGCATGGGACAAGTAGGTATTATGCCTCCGTGGTTGAGTAGTTTAGGCGTTTGCCTTGTGATCTGGTGGTCGTGGGTTCGATTCCCACGGGAAGATCAAATCAACATTTGTAACGTTTCTTTTGCAGTTCGGCTAGGACATTGCAGGCTTAAATCACTTGATTGTCCGACAAAAAGATGATTCCATGCTTCGGAAGGCACGTATATGTCGGTGATCCTGGCTGCCAAATGGCGGTCGTCAAATAAACCACCACTAGGGTGTGTGGGGTGTGCGGGCCTGCGGACGGCGAGCTTTGGGTGGCTTGCCGTCTGATCAGAACCAGGCCCGGGTCGACGGCGTGCTGTGTTCCACGCGCGCCAAAGAGCTGTCAGCACAAAAGACGGGGCCCGCTAGGGCCAGTGCCTGCTGGGGCTGCGGACTTCGTTCGAAAGAGGCACCGTACCCTGGAACGCAAAGGGCACTAGGAGGAACATGGATGGGTTTTAGTCAGTAAGAGTCTGACACTCCCTTCTGCTTCACTCAAAGCAGGAGGAGTCAATCACTCGGTCAGTCAGTAACGGAAGAATTTAATGCATATTGATTGTTAAAAGTTTTTCTTGTTTACTTAGCGTCCTCCGTACACTGACATACTGACTGTTATTCAGACAGTCTACGAAGATTCTTGAAGGTTTTAGATGTACAAGCTCCACTTTGCCAATTTGAAGTAGATCAATTTACTCACTTAACGATACAAAAAATCTTAAAACCCAATGTTGTTTTTAGTTTTACGATTTATTTTTGTAATAATAACATTTATATTCTCCAAATAAATGCATGTTGAGTTCACCGAAACTCAGTAGGTACAGCGCGGTACAAAATCAGTACCAAACTATGAAACCCCATTAGCAGTTCGGAGAACCTGTAATGATATACCTTGTTGGTCTATTCTGTCTGTTTCAGTAGGGAACAGTTAATTACCACATTATGTAAATTTAATGAACTTTCATTCATTCATTTATTTTATTCATTAACAATTTACATTGTGTTGAACATTACATTATTAAAAATAGAAAATAACACATGCAGAAACAACTACATTAAGCAAATTAATACAATGTCAGCAAAATAATACAAAGACACAAATAAATACAATATCTGGTTCATAGCAGGTACAGTGTCTGATAAAAAGTCTAATTTATTATTATCAGGTAAAATGTCAATTACAATGTCAAATATAATAATAATAATAATAATCTGTGGCTCGGCTGTCAAGCCAACTGACGTAAGAAATTTTTCATCCCGTATTTTTATCGATTTTTATTTAAATTAACCATAGAAACAATGCTTTTTGTATCGAATACATCAAGAAAAAAAAAATAGAACCATACGAAAATAAAAAACTAACCTATGCGGACTAACTAATGGGAAAACAAAATGACAATATGAAAATAAAATGTTGACACGACGCCGAGCACGACTACAAGCCGCACCAACACCATCTTCGGGTTCGTCGCTGAGCTCCGCCTCGCAGCCGCCGGGACCTGCGCCAGCCGCGAGTCCAGAGATTCCGGTAGCTACAGTTGCGTCGAGCTCGAGCGACGAATACTTCTCGCCGCCGACGACACCACCACCTGCGCGTCGGCGCGGACGAGGCCGACCACCGGCCAGCTTAGGACCTCGAGGCCCACCGGTCTCTGACAGGGTCCCCGCTATCGGTGGAAGTGTGCAGCGTATAAAATGGACACAAGCCATGAACGAGAATGTTATACGCTCATACTTTGGGGCTACAGAGGGGGGAACTAACCTGACTGCGTACCGTGGTCGGATGCTCTCTCTGTTTCAGGTACTTGAGCCAGCTGTCAACGTTTCAGCACAACGATTGTCGGATCAGGTGCGGGTTATCCAGCGTAACCGTATGTTGGATGACGCCGTACTTGATAGACTGCGTCTGGAATCACGGAGCAGCCGCGTCTCACCCACTTCGCCACTGGCCGCGGTGCAAATACAACCCAGTGCAAGTGTTTCACCGCGACCCAACTACGTCGGTGAAGATGATGATGACGGGGCCACATCCGTGAGTACCCAATGCAATAAGCGATTGAGGAGCGCTTTGGAGGATGCCTTCCGAGAGTATCGCTCCACACCGCCTGGGCTTAGACCTCGTCTACCTCGTTTGCCCATGCATAACAAAAATAGGGCGTTGGTGTGTGCTCTAGATTCGCAGCTAACAAGTTATTTTGATAGCAGCGAAGACCTTGTCGATACCCACTCGATCTTGTACTGTGCGGCTGCAGCGGCATGTCGTGTAGCTCATGTCAAATTTCCTAGTAGTGATAGAGTTACACGACCGGCTGTACCAGCTTGGCAGTGCAGGATCGAGCGTCGTATCGGTGAGGCTAGAGCACTCATTGGCAAACTAATCTGCTTCAGGGAGGGCAACACTCGCCGCAGAGTGATGCGCTTTGTGAGGCGGGCGTTCTCGGGGACTGATATTAGTCCTCGAGATTATCTGACCCGCGTCACAGAGCGTATCGACTTCCTGAAGCAGAAAGTCTATGCATGGGCAAACCGTATACGTCGGTACAAGCGGCGAGTGGAGCGATACACTCAGAATCGCACATTCCAAAGCAATGAGAGCTCCCAAGCCCTATAAACCCATTATAGGGCTTGGGAGCGACCAGACCAAGGTGTGACTGATACGCGCCTACCGGATGATGATGCCATGTGTTCATTCTGGCGCAGCATCTGGTCGGTGCCTGTCAGTCATACCGAGGGCGATTGGACTCGGGAGGTTGAGTGCGCGTGCGATCCGATACCAGAAATGGGGGCAATTAACATCAGCCCCCAAGACGTAGTTCGTGCAGTCCGTCCGTTGCCTAACTGGAAATCACCGGGACCGGACGGGCTGCACAACTTTTGGATTAAATGGTTCAAAAGATCGCACGCTCGCTTGGCATCTCAATTCCAGTCTGCGTTGGAGTCAGGGTCGCTGCCCCAGTTCCTAACTACAGGAATAACCCACCTGCTCCATAAATCAGGTAGTACCGCGGAGCCTAAAAATTATAGACCGATCACGTGTTTACCGACGGTCTATAAAGTTCTTACATCCATTTTGAGAGGAAAGATTAACCATCATATTGATAGTAATTCAATAATGTCTTCTTCTCAGAATGGATGTAGGAACGGGTCCCGCGGTACTAAGGAGCTGCTCCTCATCGACATAGCCATTAGCCAACAGGTTCGACGTTCCCGAAGAGATCTGTCGACATGCTGGATAGATTATAAGAAGGCCTATGACTCAGTGCCACATACATGGCTCATGAGAGTGCTGGAGCTGTACAAAGTTGATGCAGTTTTACGCACTTTCCTGATGTCGTGTATGGGGCAGTGGAGGACGGTTCTTCACTATCCAGGGTGTCGACAGACCCAGGCGAACAGCGAACCGATAAGGATCGAGCGTGGCATATTTCAGGGTGACAGTCTGAGTCCACTGTGGTTTTGTCTGGCCCTCAACCCTCTCAGTACATTGTTGGAGGGTTCGGGCCAAGGCTACCGGTTGAGAAGAGGTGGTCAGGTCATATCGCACCTCCTTTACATGGATGACTTGAAACTCTTTGCTCCTAACAACTTGCAACTGATGAAGCTACTGAAGGTAACAGAAACCTTCAGTGGCGCCATCAGGATGGAATTTGGTTTGGACAAATGTGCGGTCATGCATGTAAAGCGAGGGGAGATTATGGAATCCGTGGGAACGCAACTCTCGGATTCCATAGACCTTAGGTCCCTCTCCTCAACCGAAACTTACAAGTATTTGGGTATGTCGGAAGCGTTAGGCATCAATGCTACTCACATGAAACAATCGTTGAAGGAGCGCTTCTTTGGCCGCCTGAACAAAGTACTTAACAGTCTTTTATCGGGCGGAAACAAGGTGCGCGCCTTCAACGGTTGGGTCATGCCGGTTTTGATGTATTCTTTCGGCATACTCAAATGGACTCAGACGGAACTTGACGCTCTGGATAGGAGGGTACGTTCACTGCTTACCGCAAATCGGATGCATCACCCACGGTCATCGGTGATGAGGCTGTATATCCCGCGGAAGTGCGGGGGTCGTGGCTTCTTAAATGCTAAGACCCTGCACAACCGCGAGGTATGCAGCCTTAGGGAGTACTTCCTAGAGGCCGACGTGGGTATGCATCGAGATGTGGTAGCGGTGGACAAAGGCCTCACCGCGCTCTCCTTGGCTAACGTGAACTGGCGCAAACCTGTGGTATTAGATACTAACGACCGCAGGGAGGTATGGCAGAGCAAGGAGCTTCACGGACGCTTTTATCGGGTCCTACATGGGCCCGATGTAGACTTCTTAGCGTCCGTAGCCTGGCTTCGTTTTGGTGACCTCTTCGGGGAAACCGAAGGTTTTGTCTGTGCAATTATGGACGAAGTTATGATGACTAATAACTACCGGAAATACATTGTGAAGGACGGTACGGTTGACATATGTCGGGCATGTCACCGGCCCGGGGAATCCATCCGTCACATTATTTCCGGTTGTTCTAGTCTGGCTAACGGAGACTATTTGCACAGGCACAACCTTGTAGCCAGGATTATCCACCAGCAACTTGCTCTTAAATACAATCTTGTGGAATCGGAAGTACCGTACTATAGGTATGTGCCCGACCCAGTTCTCGAAAGTGGTAGTTGCACATTGTATAAGCCTGATATAGTGGTGATAGACCGACTAGAGCGTCGCGCAATGATTGTTGATATAGCAGTCCCTCATGACGAGAACCTCGTGAAGTCAGAGAAAGATAAACAAACGAAGTATCTTGACTTGGCTCGCGAGGTTGTCGACATGTGGGATGTGAACACAGCAGTTATTGTGCCGATAATCGTGACGGCCAATGGCATTATTGCCAAGAGCCTCGACCAACATCTCAAGAGGCTCTCGTTGGGCAGCTGGATCAAGGGCTTGATCCAGAAAGCAGTACTCCTGGACACGGCGCGCATCGTTAGGAGGTTCCTCTCTCAGAAGCCCTGACCACCGGTAGCTTGGACCCTGTTCCCGATACCGGTGGGTTACTATTTTTTATATTTTTAAATGTTTTTTGTATTTTTATAGAAATATTTAAAAATGTAATTTGTATGTATATATTAATAAATAAATGGAATAATAATAATAAATTTATTCACAAACTTTTACAAGAATCCTATGAAAACCCTGACTTCTGAGCTAGGTAAAAACCTGTATTACAGAAGTCAGTGCCCTCTCCCACTTTGAACTTGATACAAATTGTGAATAAAAAAATATAAAAAATCATAAGATGAAGTAAATCAAATAAGTGATGGGTTAGGTTTACTCATGTTGTGTTTATGCATGTAGATAACGTGTTTGTGTGTACGTGTGTGTACGTGTGTGAGCGTGTGTGTGCGTGTGTGTGAGGGTGTGTTTGTGTGATGGATATTAGATGTAGGTGAGGTATGTGGTAGTAGGGAATATTAATCTGTGAGCAGTAACATTTCTGTTTGGTCGTAGTTTAATTGAAGTAGACAGTTCTTAAATTTCATTTTTGTTTCTCGAATAGTAAGTGGAAGAATGTTTATTATTTTGTTTATTTTATTGTATAAGTAGGATGACCTATAAGACTGCTGTCGTCTAGCCGTAGCTGTCCGACATCTGATAGGTAAGCATACGTTAGTAATAACACGTTTACTCTTATACACATTTACATCACAAGGAGTTTGCTTGTGTTTTTTTAATATAATTTGAGATATATATAATTGTCTAATTGTTAACAGTTCGCAGTTTTCATACAATTGTTTAGTCGGATATATGAAGGGTTTAAAAGTCATTACTTTCAATAATGACCTTTGAGCCCTTTCTAATTGCATCATGTGGGTTTTACAGGCACCACCCCAGACCCCTACACAATATCCAAGTATGGATTGAGCTAAAGCATAATATATATTACGAAGAAGAGGAAATTCCGCGGCGTGCCTAAGTTTTTTGAAAACCCAGATTAGCTTCCTAGTGCGACCCGTAACAAGACTTATATGGGGTTCCCAACTTAGCCTCTCATCTAAGATAACACCTAAGTATTTGACCTGTGTAACTTTATTAATGGAAAGACAAGAACAGCTATTACTATTAGGATAATTGCAAGAATGAACTTTAATATTAACATTTTTAAGGTTAGTTTTAGAAAATGAAAATTGTATGAATGAAGTTTTAGATATATTGAGAGTAAGGAGATTGGCTCCGAGCCATTGGCCAAGTCGATGGAGGCCGTTCTCGGCAATACGACGTACCTCATCCCAAGTCTCTCCATGGAATATTACGGCTGTATCGTCAGCATATGCAAATATTTTACCGTTGCAGAGTGGTTGAAGACATAGGTCATTGATGTACACCAGGAAAAGACTCGGGCCGAGTATACTGCCCTGTGGAACGCCATAGACAACATTTTCATCAGAGCTAACATAATTTCCAATCTTTACCTGCTGTCTACGGTTACACAAAAAGACCCCAAACATTTTTAGGGCCGTTCCTCTTACGCCAATGACATCTAGCTTGTTCACAAGTGCTGAAATCGAGACTGTGTCGAATGCTTTGGCTAAATCAAGGAAAACTCCTATACACTTTTGATTTTCGTCAACTTTAGATGATACAAAATCAGTGAGCTGACTAACTGCATCATCGGTGCTTTTAGACGCCCTGAAACCAAATTGAGTGTTAGCCAAAATATTTTTACTTTCAAGAAATTGGATGAGTCTGCTATTAAGTGTTTTTTCCAATAGTTTTGAAAGTGCAGACAATACAGAGATAGGCCTATAATTCGACACATCGTCTCGATTCCCACCCTTATGCACAGGAGTAATGAGAGCTCTCTTAAACACATCCGGGAAGATACCTTGAGCATAGCAAAGTTCAAAGAGGTATGTGAGAGTAGGGACTATACTATTTTTGCACAGTTTAAGTAACTGAACTGGTATAGAGTCCCAGCCAGTAGCACAGTTATTTTTAAGGTTTAATATTAATACTTCAATTTCAGCTTCATCCGGCGGTAAGAGAACAATTATAGAATTAAGGTTGCTAGGAACTTTAAAATTGTAAATAGGGTTATGCGTAGGAGTAATGGCATCGGCAAGCTGCTTACCTATGTGTGAAAAATATTTATTGATTTTATTAATATTGTTAGAATTAGAATTTAATAAGCCATTTGCAGTTGATTTATCATCAGTATAATTAATTATGGACTTTATTGCTTTCCACGAATCTTTGGGAGTTTTGGCGTTTTGGAGTAAGGATTTTTCATAAGTGGTTTTCAATTTTCTTAACAGAGAATTACAGTAATTCCGATAACGTTTAAACGTTGTTTCTAAGGTGTAGTTAGTAGGGCTCTTTTTGTGCTGTTTATGAAGTCGGTCCCTATGTCTAATACAGCGCAAAAGCCCACTTGTAATCCAAGGTTTAAGGATTCTTTTTTTACAAGTTGTTTGGTAGACTTTAGTATTCGCTTTTATAATGTTTGATAATTTATCTACAAAAGCAGTGGCGGCAGCGTTTGCATCAGGAATAGACTTAATAAAGGAGAAATCAAGAGTCTCTATTTGACTAACACACGTTTTTATGTCTACTTTATTTACACTACAATTTTTGTTCATAATTCTACGTGTGGAAATGCTTAATGAGACAATCACTGGAAAATGATCTGTTATACAGGAATCAATAACACATACAGTTGCAGGACAAATGGTTTTCATCATGACGTGGTCGAGACAGTTGAGCAATCTGGTGGGATAGGTATGAGCAGGCAATAAGCCAATTTCTGCCATTAAGTTCAGATACAAAGCGCTGCATCTGTCTGTGTTATTAATTTTGATATCAATATTGATGTCTCCGACCAGTAATACATTATTGCTAGAATTTAAAGGGCGCAAAATATTATCTAACGAGTCTAGGAAACTATCAATGCAATGTATAGACGGTGACCTGTATACGGCCAGTATAGATATATCGGGTTCAATTTGTAATAATAAAAAGTTAGCACCTGAATAGTCCGGCTCCACCACAGAGCACTTAATTAATTTCCTTACATACATTACAATGCCGTCGCTTTTGTTTAAATAATTTTTAGAAATATATGTGTTATAGTTATCAATAGATGGGACATTTTTATTTGCGTGCAGCCAACACTCAGTTAAAATAATTACGTCATTTTCAAATGCTAGACTGTGTAGTAATACGAATAGATTGTCTAAGTTTTTGTATATGCTACGAATGTTTAGAGAAAAAATATTCAGTGACCTGTTGTTACTACCAATGAGAGTATTACACGTCAACGTGTCACAATTATAAGCAGACGCAATGGCTATATTATCTAATTCAGTAGAAGTATTTATGATTGAATGAGTCATTGTATAAGTAAACAAAACACTGTCGCAGTAAAATTATGAACCAAGAATATATTAATACCTGCTGTGCGATAACCACAAATAATATACTCCCCTGTACATTGTGTTGTGTATACGTATCGATGTAAAAATATCCATTTTGTGTTTGTTGTGAGTGTACGAGTGATTAAGATGTTTGAAATATAGTTATTGGTGTTTTAGGGGTCTGAGGAAATCTCCAATGAAAGTCGAATGGTGGATACGAATTGGAATAATTTATTGTCAGAAATTGCTTATATTATAACATAGTAGGGTATCATAAGGAGTGGTGGAACGAGATGTTAAACGACCAATTGGAACGATCCAAGCTTAATGGCCGAGCGTCGAGGATGGCGTGAGCGCGCGACCGGCATCATCGTAAATACGGGCGGCACGGCTCTCAACAGTCAGTGCACGATGGTCTTCGACGCAGGCATGTTGTCGCTCCTCGGTCCGGTCGCCAGTGCAGGCGCAGACCGCCGGTGGTGTCGCAATCGTTCGGTGCGCGCGCCACGCCTGGCGGAGCGCGGAGCTCGCTCGCTCAGTGCGCTGCGCGCTGTGAAGGCGGCCGGACGTGTGATGCGCTCGTATGAATGTGTACTTGTGTAGGCCACTACATTATTCCCCCCTCAGCGAAGCGTACAGGAGGCTTCGATGTCCTGCCAGACTTAGTGATGTAGGTGGCGGGTGCTTCTTCTACTGTCTCCTCGCTATACTGGAACGCGGGCTTCAGCCGGTCGACAGATATATTTGATCTTCTGTTCTCCAGTTGTACGGTGTAATATTTATCTGTGCGATCGATGACGCGATATGGGCCGTTATAGGTAGGTGTCAACGGCTTGCGCGCGGCGTCATTGCGAACATAAACATGTGTTGATTTGTATAGATCGCCGTGAATGAAAACAGCTGTGTTTTTGTTGGCTTCGCGCTGCACCTGTGCCTTTTTCATTGCTTGGCTTAGTTGATTCATGAAGTGCGATAGCGTGTTGCTTGTTGTGATTGCTTCACCGTAGAATTCCCCAGGCAGGCGTAGTGTTCTTCCAAATAATAATTCTGCTGTACTGGCACCGATGTCTGTCTTGTATGCGGCGCGGAGACCAAGTAGTACGGTTGGCAGCTCGTACGTCCAGTTTGTCGTGTTTAATCTTGCGGTGAGGGAAGCTTTAAGTGAGCGGTGCCAGCGTTCTACCAAACCGTTCGATTGGGGGTGGTACGCCGTAGTTCGTACGTGCTGGATTCCCATGCGGTGCATCAACTTTTTAAATAGTTCGGACTCGAATTGTCTGCCTTGGTCTGTTGTTATAGTCGCTGGGCAACCAAATCTTGCAATCCATGTTTCGTATAGCGTGTTTGCGACTTTTTCTGCCGTTATGTCCTCGATGGGCTGAGCTTCAGGCCACTTCGTTGCTCTGTCGATCATCGTAAGTATATAACGACAGTTGTTTGACGTTGGTAACGGACCGACCAGGTCAATATTTAGATGGCTTAGTCGATCAACTGGCGTGAAACTGGATACTGGTGCCTTGGTGTGACGATGAACTTTCGCTCGCTGACATTGGTCGCAAGCTCTCGCCCAGTCGATGACATCTTTCTTCATGTTCGTCCAGAAATAACGTGAGGTAATTAACCTTCTCGTCGCTCTTACGCCGGGGTGATTAAGGTCGTGAATCGCTTTATAAGCTTGCTTCCTGTATTGTGGTGGCAAGAACGGGCGAGGACATTTTGTTGACATCTCGCATGTGACTTGGGTAGCTGAGCCGGGTAGTGCTATTCGCTTGAATGTGTAACGGTCGCTTTCCGTGAGTTGCTTAAGTTCTTCATCTTGCTTTTGTGATTTTGCTAACTCGTCGTAATTTATCGGTGTTGGACATGAAATTGTGTCCACTCGAGACATGGCATCGGCGACACTGTTATCCTTGCCCGATACGTGCTTGATATCGATGACGAACTGGCTGATATAATCTAAATATCTTGCGCGCCTCGGGATTTCATCTTTGTAGTTGGCTCGCAGTGCAGTAGTGAGGGGTTTGTGGTCCGTCAATATGGTGACGTCACGGCCTTCTATTGTCTGGCGAAAGTGACGTACTGCCATGTACATTGCGGTAAGTTCCCTGTCATATGTGCTGTATTTCCTTTGAGCGTCGGTGAACTTCTTGGAAAAGAATCCTAACGGTCTCCAGCGGCCTTTGATTTTTTGTTGAAGTACCGCTCCTGCGCAGGTGTTGGATGCGTCGGTCATAAGCACGAATGATAGTGTTGACGATGGGTATGACAACAATACGGCGCTGGTGATGTCATCTTTGCATTTTTCGAACGCCTGTATCGCTGTCTCGCTCCATATAATCTTCGTCTTGTCGTTTTTCTTCGAGTCTTTTAGATAAATGTTGAGCTCTTTTTGACACATGGCGGCGTGAGGAATATTCTTGCGATAGAAGTTGATCGTTCCCAGAAACCGTCGTAATTGTTGGACTGTTTCCGGGCGAGGGTATGATTTAATGGCTTCGACCTTCTCGACAGTTGGCTTAATTCCTTCGGCGGTTAAAGTGTAGCCCAAAAAGTTGAGTTTTTGTTGGCCAAATGTACACTTAGCTACATTCAGTTGTAATCCATGGTCGTTAAGCCTTCTGAATACATGTTCAAGTTCTTTTCTGTGCTGTTCTTCGGTTTCTGAAGCCAGTAAGATGTCGTCGACGAACGGGAAAACAGGGAGTCCTCGTAGAACGTTGTCGATGTGACGTTGGAATGTTTGCCCAGCGTTGCGCAAACCGAAACACATCCTTGGGAATTCGAATAACCCAAAAGGTGTGATAACGGCTGTCTTCTGAATATCCTCTTCACGAGTTCTCACTTGGTAGTAGGCCTTTTTCATGTCAATTATGGAGAAGTATTTCTTCCCCAGCAGGTTGTAGGTGAAGTCGTGCAGCCTTGGAATCGGGTACCGGTCTGGCACGGTCACTGCATTGAGACGACGATAATCACCGCATACTCTGTATTTGCCATCCTTTTTGAGAACAAGGTGTATTGGGCTGGCCCAAGGACTTTTCGACGGCCGACAAATCCCTTGCTCAATCATTGCGTCAAATTCTGCCTTGGCTGCCTTGTACTTGTGCGGTGGCAGCGGTCGTGACTTTGCATATAATGGCGGGCCGGTAGTCTGTATGTGGTGTTCCACTTCGCTGTGACATAGCTTCAAATTCAGTCGGGTGATGTCTGGGTATTTGGCGAGAAGATCGTGGTATGGCTGCTGGTCATCTACGGTGTTGATGCTCGAGTCTGGAGTTGAAGTCACGCGGCCGACAACGGATAGGCCCGTCTTTTTGTCAATCAACCTTCGTCCGTGAATGTCTACCGTCAGTTGGTGCTTGTGTAAGAAATCGGCTCCCAATATCGGTCTGGTCACTTCTGCGACGACGAAATTGCACATATACGGTCGACGTAATCCAATGTTCAACGTCATTGTGCGTTCACCGTAGGAGGGTATTCGTGAACCGTTGGCGGCGTAAAGGTATTCGGTCGGCGTAGTTTTTTCTTTGCGTACCCTCTTGACGGGTAACACTGAGACGTTCGCGCCGGTGTCGATGAGGAAATGCTGGCCAGTTCCCAACTCTTTTACGAACAGACGGTGTTGGGTAATGTCGTTGACTTCGGCGCCCGTCGCAGCCAAAGTCGGGACTAGTTTTCCTGGTTCGTATTTTTCTTGCCCGCAAAGTTACAGGGCTTTCGACAGCGGAACGCATCCTTGCCAAACTTGCGATGGAAATAGCAAATCGATGTGTCACGATTCGCAGACTTGGAACGAGATCTTGAGCGGTATCTGCCTCGCTGCGGTCCACGCTGGTAGTGATTACGCGATCTGTCGAACTTTAACGCGGCGACCTCCTTCGTAAGTGCCTCGATCATGTTCAAAATTTTATCGTCTGGCGATGGGGTCGATGGTTGCGACGCGCTGCTGGCTCGACTGCACGAACACACGGAGCTGCTCTCTTTCGTCTGCTCACTCATTTTATCTGCCATCGCTGCCAGCGAGTCTAACTTGGATTCCTCGCTGACCGCCAATACGGCCCTCGTCGAAGAGGGTAGGTGGCTCATCCACAACATTCTCAGCGTTTCGTCGGGCATCTTGTCACGGGCGAGGTCACGCATTCGCCGCAGCAGCTGGGAAGGACGCTGGTCGCCTAGTTCAACCTCGTTGAGCAATTTTTGGAGTTGCTTGTTCTCCGACTCCTCGTAGACGGATAACAATCGGGTCTTCAACGCTTCAAAACGCCCCGTCCTGGCTGATGATAATATGATGTCGCTAATTTGTTCAACGTCCACCTTGTCGAGTTGTGCCACAGCAAGTCCAAATTTCGCTTCTTCACTCAGCTTTTGGTTCGATACCATTGTTTCGAACTGCGCAAACCATAGTCTGGGTTTGTCCCGCCAGAATGGAGGTATCCGAGACTTGACGGAAATCATTTCTATCTCTTCTTCAGACAGCGTGGCTCGCGGCTCTTGACTATCGTTACTCATGTTGAATCACGTCGGGGTCACCAATTTAGGGGTCTGAGGAAATCTCCAATGAAAGTCGAATGGTGGATACGAATTGGAATAATTTATTGTCAGAAATTGCTTATATTATAACATAGTAGGGTATCATAAGGAGTGGTGGAACGAGATGTTAAACGACCAATTGGAACGATCCAAGCTTAATGGCCGAGCGTCGAGGATGGCGTGAGCGCGCGACCGGCATCATCGTAAATACGGGCGGCACGGCTCTCAACAGTCAGTGCACGATGGTCTTCGACGCAGGCATGTTGTCGCTCCTCGGTCCGGTCGCCAGTGCAGGCGCAGACCGCCGGTGGTGTCGCAATCGTTCGGTGCGCGCGCCACGCCTGGCGGAGCGCGGAGCTCGCTCGCTCAGTGCGCTGCGCGCTGTGAAGGCGGCCGGACGTGTGATGCGCTCGTATGAATGTGTACTTGTGTAGGCCACTACAGTGTAAAAGGTTAGTATGGATTGTGTACTGGACGGGCGTGATCGACTGGAACGGGGTTGTGATGGGGTAGGTCTATCCTTTTTCTTCTCCTCCGAAGTGAACTGTGACCGACCGACGACGTCCAGCCACGCTGACGTCCTGTACCGGAAACTAGGGTTCTCCGCACCACACGTACGACGTTCTTCTATCTTGCCAAGTACTTGCTGTCTTCGGGGTAGATTGGGGTGCAGGGTGAATGCTTACCAGGGTTAAATAATAGGCAGGAATTTGACAACACTACAGCTAATGGTTTAAGGGCAAAGTCGCGAGTACTGTGATTCTATTTATAGATTCTAGGGTTTCTTCTGCCGGTGACTACGAATTGGCTATTTTTTACCATTTACTAAGGTACGAGGTTACTTTACCGTAACGAGGCCCAAAAACCACTAACTGCTTCAGTTTATTTTAACTGTGAATTTTTACTATGGTTCTAGAACATTTTTGGCTATATCTAGGTCTATTCTAGGTCTGGATGGGGGTTGACGCACCTCTATTCAAATCCCCCAAAATTCCCCGTCGAACGGGTTGGAAATCAACCCCTCAACCCTGCCCACTAGTGGGCTCGTTGCATTTAACTATCAAAAATATCACAAGTTTTGAGCTTGCTTACTATTTGGGGTTGATTCCCCGGAAAACTGTGCCCCATGGGTTATGAAACTATCTATATTCGGGTAGGTGCATCGTCCCTCCATCCAGCTACACAACTTACCAAGCCACCCCTCCAAGGGTGGAGGTACTATAGGTCAGGAACCCGGGAGAGGATAAAAAACTATGTTTATCTTCTTATCTATTTTGTGGCTTTATGCCTTGCCTGACCATGAAGATGTGTACATATCTGGATAGGGCTGAGTGCCAGCTTTCCAGTGCCTATGGTTTAAGACCTAAATTCCTAGATGCCCTAAAAACTTAGCACTGAAGGTGCGTGTACATGGTGGTTTTCTTCAACCACCCTACTATGTTCGAATGTGAAATGACTATTTTGTGTATACCTTCGATTAGGCTGATTTCCATCAGCCAATCAGAACACGCCCTCAGGGTGCTATCGGGAATGTGTAAGGGAAATGTGTAGCCCTACCTATTGACTATAATTTTCCTTGAAAATATGTTTTCCCCAGAACATCTTTTACGTGTTTGGGGAAAACGACAAACATATGATTTTAAATTGATTACATAGCTTACAAACTATCACTATGCAAGTACATAAGCTTCTAAATTCAGTACATAGGCTACGACTATAGGTACATAGGTACCATCTATGCGAGTTACACAATGTTAAATGCGTCTCCGCGAACATTTCTATTACTATTTAAGTATATAAGCTCCTAACTTAAAAAACATATGAGCTTACGAATATAAGTACATAAGGCTGTTTATGCGAGTTATATAAATCAAAATGCTCCGTCGCGAACATTTCTCCCGCCGTGCAGCGCAGTGACGACTCGTTGCGATGTCGGCGCGGCGCTGCATCTCGCCGGTGAGCGACGACTGTAGTTGCGTCGCCCGTTGCCACGGTGACTGTTGCCTCGAATCTCGCCGGCGCGACGCTCGTCGCCCCGGCGACTGTTGCCTCGAAGCTCGCCGGCGCGACGCCCGTCGCTCCGGCCCGTAGCTCCGACGCTCTGGACCATTTCGATGACGGGATCAGCCTCTTCGCCGGACGCTTAAGAGTGCCGCCGGATATGCGCACCTCAGCGATCCGGACCTGTGGTCCGCCCAAGGGAAGACTGCGGTGATGCGGCCTCGCGGCCACGTGTTGCGAGGCAGCTGGCCGTCTGCGATGAGCACAGGGTTGCCCACCTGCAGACCACGGCCACGGTGGTGGCGCTCCCGCCGGTGTTGGAGCTCGAGTAAGTGCTCCCTCACCCAGCGGCGCCAGAACTGGTCGGCGAGCGCTTGTGAGCGCCGCCAGTGTTTCGTGCTGTCGACGTGTTGCTCGGGGAACACGCCGGGTGCGGTGCAGTCTGGCCGAACCACCGAGTAGGAAGTGGTTCGGCGTGATGGATTCATCGCCTTCGCTGGCGACTGATACCTATTTCAGCGGGCGGCTGTTTACCGTACTCTGCCTCACACAACAGTGTGGACAACACCTCTTCGTTGGTGTTTCTCTGTGAGTACGGTCTCTATGTCGAGTGACTGATAGCAGTCGACTCGTTTTCTCCATACTTTTTGGAGCTTTTGCTTGGCGCGTACTGTACTATTGAGGCTACGCCAAGCACTATTTCGAATGCCTCTTCTTGGTGGGCACGTCTTTTTCTAAGACGCCCCTCGATGGACGCGCTAGGGTCAGGTTGAAACCTAGCGTGTCTGCACTTGGTCTCTATTCTAGACCAAGCACGTTTTCGATGGTGCATCCTTGCGCTTACAGGTATGCACGGTGGGCTGGCCGCGCCGAACATGATTGCGTCACTATATTCGGTGGGGCTCCCTTCATTCTATTGCCTCTCCACGGACATTGGAGGGCATTCATGTCCTCTTCTCGGACTTTGTTTGTGGTTATGTCTTTTCTTAAGACGCCACTCGATGGACGCGCTAGGGTCAGGTTGAAACCTAGCGTGTCTGCACTTGGTCTTCATTCTAGACCAAGCGCGTTTTCGATGGTGCATCCTTGCACTTACAGCTCCCAAGTAGCAAAATTCTCCTATAGCAATTGACTTATAAGATTACACGTCTTATAGAAATCTAGTAGACGCATTAACTTAGGCCACTGATCCTGCCAAAGCATCTTCTAAGATGATTTGCACTACAAGTACTTTCGACCCTATCATTTAGTTTTATAAATGTTAATAGGAATATTTTACACGACTCTTACTAGAGCGGTCAGTCAGGTTCAGTCTTATAAGTGCAAGTTATAAAAGTTATTAGCAAAGTGTGACTTTTGATCCTATAATCACATTTAGTAAGATCGTTTTATCTTGTTAACGTCTTGTTTCATTCTTCTATAAGACATGCACTTCCTATAAATGCCACAGATATAGCTGCTAGAGGTAAAGATATTATAAAACAAATTTATCTTAGTCGTGACCCTTAACGGATTTTTAGCACCAAGCTAGCATAGCCTCTGATTTTTATAAGTAAAATTCTACTTAAATGTTTTCTACATTTGCTATTATTAGAGTATTCGGCCATCTTGTGATTTGTTAGAGAAAGCTGGAACAATATAAATATGGATTTAAATAAATGGAGACGATTTAAGCGTAGTGGCGGTTATCGAAGAAGAGTTTCGAAAAAGTACTTTGAAATGAAGTCGGTATCGGAGTTCGGGTCAAGCGGATCAAAAGAAAAGTTCTTAAATAAAAAAGAGCCTGGTGAAGTTTGTGATGGTTCCGTACACGGTAAAATGGAAATAGATTTAGACAACTGGGAGGATAATTTTACAGAGAGTTGTAATGATCAAGAAGATACGGAAAATGATAGCGGAAGCATTAATAGTGAATTTAATGATGGTGATCATACTGAGTTTGATAAAAAAAATGAATTACAGATGGATATACAACAGTGGGCTATTAGGAATAATATATCACATTCAGCTTTAAATGAACTTTCTGCGATTTTAAATAAAAGGATAAAATATGCTTTACCTAGGGATGCCCGCACTATCCTTAAAACTAACAATAAAACAATAGACGTTACTACTTCGGGCACAGGACATTATTGGCATAACTGTTTAATAGAACAGTTAAGAAAGGTTTTAGCAATTGTAGATCAAATTCCAAATGTTATTTCGCTTAATATAAATATCGACGGTCTACCGATATACAACAGTTCGAGACAACAATTCTGGCCAATACTATGTAGTATTTTCGAAATACCAAAGTTATCACCTCTGATAATTGGTAAGTAGACTTGTATACACAGAAACACACAACTTACTTTTCTAACTTTATTACCTGTATGCTGTATGTTTAAGGTATTTATGCGGGGACTAGTAAACCATCAAATTTAAGTGCTTACCTTGATCCCATGGTAACCGAACTAAAACAACTTGAAAATGGGCTGGTAGTCAAATCTAAAACTGGAAATGATGTTACAGTCACAGTACAAATCAGAGCTTTTATTTGTGACTCTCCGGCAAGAGCATTCATCAAAGGTAATAATCTAGATTATAGGCTTTTTACTTACAAAACGGGTAGGGCACATTACATTTTTATTGGATTATTAGATGTTTTATTCAATTTGGGAGTCATGACTCCCATGGGGAAATTGATTGTTACTAACTGACAATTAGATGACTAAATTTAAAAAATTGATTGTTGTACTTGTAAGTTTCTAACAAAAAATATTTCTGTCTAGGTGTTGCCAATTTTAACAGCAAGCATGGCTGTTTGAAATGTACAGTCGTGGGTGAATATTCGCATGTATCTCATGCCGTAACTTTTCCTACATATGACTGTCCAAAAAGAAATGAGAAGACTTTAGAGCCAAAAAATATGAAGAACATCATAAACAAGATTCACCGCTATTACAATTGAAAATCGATATGATAGAAAATTTTCCTGTAGCTGACTCACTTCATCTAATAGATCTTGGTTTGATGAAGAGATTACTTTTGGGTTGGAGAGATGGAAATTTCGGTAAATACCTTACCAAATGGAGTGCCAGAGATATTGAAATGATCAACAGTTTTTTATCTAAGTGTAGAATGCCCACAGAAATACATAGATCAGTAAGAACAATAGACGTGTTGGCACATTGGAAAGGGTCCGAGTACCGAACTTTTCTTTATTACCACAGCATCATAATACTGAAATACGTATTGAACTACGACGCTTACTTTCATTTTCTCAACCTTTACTGTGCAATCAGAATTTGCTCGAATGAAAAGCATTTCATTTTTTTACAAATCGCTGATCAAATGTTAGCTTATTTTATACAAAATTTCAAAATATATTATGGCAAGGATTACATTACCAGCAACATTCATAATTTAAAACACGTGGTCGACGAAGTAAGGAAATTCGGAAAACTGCACAGCTTTAACGCTTATCCCTTCGAAAATAAACTATACACTATAAAAAGGATGATCAGACACGGGAATAAACCACTTCAACAAGTTGCCAGAAGGCTAAACGAACAATTGACAGCAGAGATTGAACATTTTCATGAAGATCAACTAATAAAGTATCCATTTATAAAAAAATATCAGCGAAAGGGTGGGTTAAAACATGTTCTTCACTTTGAATCGTACATTTTATCAACAGAAAAAGAAAACAAGTGGTTTTTAAGTGACCAAGATCATGTTGTTGAACTGAATTCAATATGTTTTGAAGGTAATGACGAAACCAATGAGATTCTATTAAATGGACATCGTATTACACAAATCCAGAATGTATTTGATAAACCCTTGAAATCCTCGTTCTTAGATATTTACAAATGTGATTGTAATAATATTAACAAAATTGAAGCTGTGTACGGAGTGAAAAATGTAAAATGTAAGCTAGTGTGTATTGAGTTTAACTCTGAATTATTTTTTATACCTTTACTACATACTCTGTGATGCAGAATATAATATGTAATATCTTAAAAAGCAGCAAAGAAAATAAACAACATTCGAAAATTTACTTCTTTTTATTTCTTATCATTCTTCCATAAAAATATTATTAATTTAATGTATTTAAACAATTTTTCATTAATTAAAATAATCAACATATTTAAACTCGTAAATGACAAAACAATGAATAGGAACATGTTTAGGCTTTCTAGAAAATTAACATACATTTCCATTAATCGTAGTTAGTATTGAATATCTACTCTGAACAATGGAACAGTTAATTATTTCGTAGAAAAATACTCAACAGCTTTAATTAAACACGTCAATTAAGAAAAATGAAAATTCCTAAAAAAACTTACTAACAGCAAATTTCACACTCATCGGTAGGGAAATGATCATAAATCGCAAAATGCTTGCAATTTTGACACCAAAAAAAATCATGGTATAACAATTTTGTCATCTTCCCTTGAGCCACAGTGAAGTGTACCGGCCTATTGGTTGTGTCATTTGAAATATTATAGTCACAACCATAACATTTTTTTACTTTCAAAAAGTGTGTAACTTTCCACGGCCATTTGGCATACTTCAGCTTATGAAAATCCTTTTTAGTTAAAAAAATATCGACATTCATTAATACAACCATTTCCAGTCCAGACTAAAATGCAGCTTGCTGAAAATGTTTAAGAATTTTATAATTAGGTACGTATTTAGGAAAAAAGTCAATGAAATTGATTTTGTTTGGACAGGGGTGCAAAATTTCGTAATAACAACATTACCTACACATCATAACAGCGAAATTTTAAGATAATTCATAATTAGGTTAGTATCGGTGACCTGTAGCAATGTTTGATGTAAGTATAAATATTTGCAACAACTTACAAGATTTGCACATTACCGTATGGTTTAATTCACATTACCCACAGAACCCTAAAACTTAAATATGGTGGCGTAGGTATGTCATGTAAGCGTCTTAAATTTGATTAAAAAGTCATTTAAAGGTTCTGATAAATGCAATGTAATGGCACGTGTTTCGACCCTATGTCGGATGGGTATTTATTAATTTATTACTGAATTAACAAATAATGAAAATGTTAAATTTTGAAGGCGTATGAAGATATGTTTACTATCGTCTAACACTTCATCAATAAAATTATTTTCGCAAGTTGGGTAGGCACTCTTTACAAAACAGTTAGGTACACGGCAAATGTTATATAATGACAGACAATATTATAATGTGACTTTACTTACCTTTTGAAAATAAAAGAGGATTCAAGCCCACCGTGCATACCTAGGTATGCACGGTGGGCTGGCCGCGCCGAACATGATTGCATCACTCTATTCGGCGGGGCTCCCTTTATTCTATTGCCTCTCCACGGACATTGGAGGGCATTCATGTCCTCTTCTCGGACTTTATTTGTGGCTATGTCTTTTCTTAAGACTCCACTCGATGGACGCGCTAGAGTCAGGTTCAAACCTAGCGTGTCTGCACTTGGTCTTCATTCTATACAAGCGCGTTTTCGATGGTGCATCCTTGCACTTACAGGTATGCACGGTGGGCTGGCCGCGCCGAACATGATTGCATCACTCTATTCGGCGGGGCTCCCTTTATTCTATTGCCTCTCCACGGACATTGGAGGGCATTCATGTCCTCTTCTCGGACTTTGACCTGCATAAACATTTCGGCAATATCGCCCGAAATGGCTATGGGGTGTCTACGGAACCTCATCATGACGCCGGGCAGCGACTGTAACAGGTCTGGTCCTGTGAGTAGGAAGTCGTTCAAAGACATTCCATTCGATTTAGCTGCGGCGTCGTGTACTATACGGTACTTCTCTGGCTTCATCGGCTTGAAGACATCGAAATGAGGTAGGTACCAGGTTCTTCCTGGTGTACTATTTTCGGGCGCTTTCTCGGCGCACCCTTTCTATAGGAACGAGTCCATCTGTTCCGTATATCTATCTCGAAGAGTCGGATTTTTATCGAGTTTCTTATCTATAGAGACAAGCCGCTTGTGGGCTGTCCCATAACTATCGGGCATTTCAAATTTTTCTTGCTTCCATAGCATTGCGGTTTCTATGTGCCCATTTTCTATCTGTTTGGTGTGTCGTTTCAAGATGTCTTCTGTGGGTCTATGCGGCCTTCGGCTCCAACTTGTCTGGCAAGGTCCTCGTTGATCAATGATACGGTTGATCCATCGTCGGGAAGGGCGAACGTAGATGCCTCTCCCGCCGGTCCAATCACCCGGACCGGCGCCATCTTGAGGTAGGCATGACTCGACTATGTTCGCAAACTGGCAACCACTTCTTGTGTATCTTGTGGTTCGAGGATCTTCGACTTTTCGGCGGCCGCTGTAGCGAGCTTCTTCTCGAAATGAAGTAGCCGGTTGTGTGTGGCTATACACTCTTTGATGCCACACTTCTTCGGTTTGCACTGGTGCCGCTTACGTCGAAACTTCATGCAGCGATAGCATAAGTTGAGCTTCTTTGCTAGCTCCCATCTCTTGTCGCTGTTGCCTTCTTTGAATTTCCGACAATCGCGTTCTATGTGCCCATCTTTCCCACATACGCGGCATCTTGCTGTGTGGGTTCTCTGTGTTGTACGTCTGTTTGATGGGCCCTCTGTTGCGTTGAAATTCTCGGCGGGAGCAAAGGCGCTGCAGAAGCGAGCTTGTTCAGTGATGAATTCGCTGAATAACGAAATGTCAGGTAACGACTGACACTGTCTTTGCCTTCTGAATCTTGCTGTATTCTTGACATCATTGAAATTTTTTCGAGTTGTTACATAAATGGCTCGAAACGACAACCATTCTGTGTGTGCACCATTGAAATTCGGTAAGGTCATGATGACCTTTGACGGCGAGGACTATTCTGTTCTGTTTTTCTGTCAGCTAGCGATACTATAGCTGCTGTAAGGTCCGTTATGAACGGCTGTAATCTGTTTTCCCCGTCGTCTTCTATTTTCTTCGGTGGTGCCATCTGTTTAGTCACTTCATCGACTTTCGGCTCTAGTTCCGGAATTTGCGTTCGACGAGAGTCCACTATCGGTACGAAGTCTAAAGGGGGAGACGGTTGCTGCTTGCAGCTTCTATCTATTCTATTTTGCTCGCAGTTTCTATCTATTCTATTCTGCTCGCAGTTTCTATCTATTCTATTTTGCTCGCAGTTTCTATGTGTTCTATTACGAATGTCTCCCTCAGCGGTGTTGGTCTCTCTCTGATCAGGAACAGGTTCAGCTGCCTCTTCCAGCCAGGAACGCACGTACTCGTCTTTCGAGTTTCTATCTTCTATATATTCGTCGTCCGATTCTTGTTCGGCTCTCTGAAGTGCTAATTGTGCAAGCTCCAACTTAATCTTGAGTAAGTCTTCGCGTGCCTTTGTGACTCTTCTATAAGACCGCGTCGTCCTTCCCACGGTCGACTGCGGCTTGTCACATTCGATACGTTCGATACGGGCGTCACCCCGGGTAGTCACCGGCAGGTTTCGGCTGTATTTTCTATCTGTCGGCTTCAGTGTACTGTCTGAAGGCACTTCAAATCTGGTTCCCTTTCTTGAGGTTGACATGATTCAAATCCTCAAGTTGATTCTTCAAAACTGTTCTATATCCCTGGATAAGGCTTCGGTAAAACTTGAATTAAAGTTTTTTTCTTCAAACTGTTTCTATATTCTCGGATAATTCTTCGAAGTCTCCAATCTTCAAAGTCCAGAGTTGCTCTGAATTTTCTAAGTGTAAAATTTTCAAAGCCCAAATTCTTCAAAAATTTTCTAAGTTCCGAATCGATCTATATTTTCTAAGTGTAGAATCTTCTCAAAATTTTCAAAGTCCAAATTCTTCGAAAATTTCCTATGTCCCGAATCGATCTATATTTTCTAAGTGTAGAATCTTCTCAAAATTTTCAAAGTTCAAATTCTTCAAAAATTTTCTATGTCCCGAATCAATCAATTTTTTCTATATGTAGAATCTTCTCAAATTTTTCAAAGTCCAAATTTTTCAAAAATTTTCTATGTCCCGAATCAATCTATGTTTTCTATATGTAGAATCTTCTCAAAATTTTCAAAGTCCAAATTCTTCAAAAATTTTCTATGTCCCGAATCGACCTATATTTTCTAAGTGTAGAATCCTCTCAAATTTTTCAAAGTCCAAATTCTTCAAAAATTTTCTATGTTCCGAATCAATCCATATTTTCTAAGTGTAGAATCCTCTTCAAAATTTTGAAAGTCCAATTTCTTCAAAAAATTTCTATGTCCCGAATCTGTCTATATCTTCTATGTTCAGATGATCAAAATTTTCTAAGTCCCAGTATGAATCTTCGAAATTTTTTAAGTGCCAGCTTCTATGTTCGAAAAATTTTCTAAGTGTCGGGTTCAATCCTCAAAATTTTTCCAAGTCCCAGGTTTGGTCTTCAAAATCTTCCCAAGTCCAGGTTCAACTTTCAAATTTTCTCAAAGTCCAGGATTCCTTAGAAATCTTCTAAGTCCAGACGCGATCCTTCAGTGTTTCAGGAAAATTTTCAAAGTCCAAGGTTTCGGGGTGAGTCCTTAAGGGTGGCTCCCGAAGGGTAGTTCTCTTCAAGGGCAGTCCTCACGATGAACCACGATGCTGAGCTTGAGGCTTCTTAACTGGAACGTATGTTGACGGATAACTTCGGATCCGCCTCAGGGTGAGTCCTTAAGGGTCGTTTCTTGAAGGGTAGTTTTCTTCAAGGGGTAGTCCTCGCGATGAACCACGCTACTGGGCTTAAGGCGTCTTCACAGGAACGTCAATCGACGACTAGCTTCGGATCTGTTTCGGATGAGTCTTCAAGGGATGATTCTTGAAGGGTTGATTCGGGAACGGATACCAATTGACATACTGTTTAAGAAACAAGATACGGGGTGCGTATATTTGGCTCTTGTGCCAAACTATATCGCAGGGCTTCGGCTTGAGTCTTCAAGGCTTGTTTCTTCAAGGGTTGATTCTTCAAGGGATGATTCGGGAACGAATACCAATTGACATACTGTTTAAGAAACAAGATACGGGGTGCGTATATTTGGCTATTGTGCCAAACTATATCGCAGGGCTTCGGCTTGAGTCTTCAAGGCTTGTTTCTTCAAGGGTTGATTTGTAGGTATTTGTCCACCAAATAAAAGTCAAAAAAATCACTGGGAACGGTTATATTTTAAAGTTCTAGTTTATGACGGTTACAGAAGAGTAGGAAGCACGATACACTTTAGCCAACAGTTAGGAAGATAGAAAAACATAAAATAAGATAGAAGAGTGACAAGCAAAGCGAATTTAGATAGGAAGAAAACAGATTAAAATTACGAGCGGGAGCGCGGTAAGCTAGTGCGGAGGCAAGCGAGCGCGTGAGTGCCCAGCGCAACGGCGAACAATGGACTGGCGGGTGCGCAGGCGTCGAAACCGACAGCGCGCGAAGTGCGGCGGAAGCACCCGATGATCCAGGCCTGTGACTCGGGTCGCTTCGTCGTGTGGCGGCGATGCCGCTACAGTAGCCCCCCGGCGAGACCGTGACTACGGTCGATAGAAGTCTGGGAAGCGAACTCTTCTTCCACTGCGAGTGCGTGTCTCAGGCTCATCGGTTGATGGTGGTGACGAGTTGGTTGTAGAAGCGCTGATTGGGTTTGAGGTTGAGCTGTCCCTGTGACTGTCCAGAGCTACATAAGCTGGTTTCATGCGGTCCAGCGATATGTTGGTGCTCTTGCCTCGCACTACAACTTCAAAGTACTTTGGAGTCCTTTTGAGTACCTTATAGGGACCAGCATACGGTGGCTCTAATGACTTTCGCACGTAGTCTTGCCTCACGAAAACATGGGTACAGTGCTGCATGTCTTTGGGTATGTAGAATGTATGGTTTCTGTGCCACTCGGTTGGTCTCGGAGTCAAGCTAGCCATGTGTTTCGACAGGCGTGTAGCGAAGCTGGTGATGTCTTCGACGGTGTGGTTGTCTGATGGCGACAGGAACTGGCCCGGCAAGCGTAGAGGCTCGCCGTAAACCAACTCGGCTGAGGATGCTTGGACGTCATCTTTCCAGGAGCTGCGTATGCCGAGCAGAACGATGGGCAAGACCTCTGTCCATTGTGTGTTGTTGTGACACATGATGCCTGCCTTGAGTTGTCGATGCAACCTCTCAACCATCCCATTTGATGCGGGATGATAGGCTGTCGTACGGTAGTGACGAGCGCCGAGCAGGGATGCCAGGGCCTTGAACAAGCCGGACTCGAACTGCCGGCCGCGATCAGTGGTGATCTGCGAGGGGCAACCAAACCTTGATATCCACCCGGATACCAAGGCGGCCGCGCAGGTCTCGGCAGTGATGTCTCTGAGTGGTATGGCCTCAGGCCATCGTGTGAACCGGTCAACGATGGTGAGGCAATATCTGTAATCAGAAGATGGTATTAGAGGCCCTACTATGTCGAGATGGATGTGGCAGAATCTCGACGAGGTTGAAGGGAAATGGGATAGAGGAGCGGATGTGTGACGGGTAACTTTACAGCGCTGGCATTGAATACAGCGTCTGCACCACTCTCTACAGTCCTTACGAATCCCTGGCCACACAAATCTTTGCGTGACCAGTCGCACGGTAGCTGTACGTCCAGGGTGGCTCAGACCGTGAAGGGCATCGAACACTTGATTGCGCAGCTCAGGTGTGACGTAAGGTCTTGGTGGTTGCGTAGAGACGTCACAGTAGAGATTGGTGTCTGAGCCAGCCGGGGTTATCTTTTTCAACTCCAGCGATGATCCCTTTTCTAGTAGCGTCTGAAGTTCTGGGTCTGACTCTTGCGATCGGGCTAAGGCGCTGTAATCAATCGTCGTTGCGACCTCCTCAATACGTGACAACGCATCAGCGACGACATTTTCTGCACCTGGTATGTAGCGTATGTCTGTAGTAAACTGAGCAATGTAATCGAAATACCTGAATTGTCTTGGCGTGCAATTTTCTCTTGTGTTCCTGTAAGCGTAGGTAAGTGGGCGGTGATCGGTGAAGATGACAAATTCCCTTGCTTCCACCATATGCCGGAAATATTTGATTGCCTCATAGATGGCTAGCAGCTCGCGGTCGTAGGGGCTGTATTTGCATTGAGCTTTGTTCAGTTTCTTTGAGAAGAACGCGAGTGGTTCCCACTGCGTACCGACACGTTGTTGTAGAGCTGCTCCTATGGAAACATCAGAAGCGTCCGTTAGAATAGAGAGCTCTGCCTGCTCTCTTGGGTGTGCAAGAAGCGTAGCGTTTGACAGAGTTCTTTTGCATTCTTCAAATGCATCCAGCTGAAGCTGCGACATCTGTACCGGGTCTGAGCCCTTGACCTTTTCTCCACCCAATAGCGAGTTTAGCGGTGCTTGACTTTTTGCAGCATTGGGTACGAACCGTCTATAGAAGTTTAGCATGCCCAGGTACCTCCGTAATTCCTTCACCGTGCGCGGAACTGGAAAGTCTTGTATCGCCTGTACTTTCGTGCTGAGAGGTTTAGTACCATAAGCCGATACCTGGTATCCTAGGAAAGTCACCTCGGGCTGGCCCCACACACATTTTGCTGCGTTGATGAGAACGCCGTATTCTCGCAGGCGTGACAGTAGCTGGCGCAGGTGAAGTCTGTGCTGATCTGGAGAAGTAGAATAAATTAAGATGTCGTCGAGAAATCCGAAGCAGAAGTCGTCAAAGCCGGTAAGTACTTCATCTATAAAACGTTGAAAGGTTTGAGCTGCATTCCTAAGGCCAAACGTCATAAATGGAAACTCAAACAATCCGAATGGTGTCGTTATGGCCGTTTTTGGTATATCCGCTTCATTTACCGGTATTTGATTATATGCTTTTATTAAATCAATTTTTGTGAATATAGTGGAGCCGGAAAGCCGCTGAGAGAAGTCCTGGATGTGGCGTATGGGGTAGCGATCGGGCACAGTACGTGCATTTAGTGCACGGTAGTCGCCACACGGGCGCCACCCATCATCTTTCTTCCTCACCAGGTGCAGCGCTGAAGACCACGGGCTTTCAGAGCGCCTTGCAGTTCCGCTGGCTATCATGTCATCAAACTCTTTCTTTGCGATCTTCAATCTCTCCGGATCCAAGCGCCTAGGTCTGTTTGCAACGGGTGGTCCTGGCGTGGTCTTAATAAAGTGCATGGTTTTATGTTTAGGTTTGTTTTGATTCACAGTACCTGCTGGACGTGTAACCTCTGGGAACTCACGCAGCAGCTGGTGAAACTCAGTCTCTCCGGTAACAGTTTTGACAGATGCCACATCGTCAGGAACCCGCTGCGAAGACGCTGCCACGAAAAGTGAAGTGGTGCCATCTATGAGTCTGTGGTTGCGGCAATCTATAAGCAGATTATAATAACTTAAAAAATCTACGCCTATAATTGGCTTTGACACGTCAGCTATGGTGAACTTCCAAGCAAATGCACGGCGAAGACCTAGGTTGAGGTTAAGCTGCACTGGTCCGTATGTATTTATATTACTTCCATTAGCTGCCGTTAAACTAAACTTCGTAATATAGCAGGGCGTTTTTATTGCTGACCGGGGGTAGACGCACAAATCCGAGCCAGTGTCGATCAGAAATAACATTTTTGAAAAGCGGTCAGTTACAAAAAGTCGGCCTGATGCTAATGGGCAGTCGTAGGCCGCTAATTCGGGCTGCCTTTCGGGTTTTCCGATCTCCATGTGCAAGGCTGTGTGCATTTCCTTGCACGGGCGCCGTATGTGAAATGATAAAAACAATGAGGGTGGTTTTCAGGTGGCTGGCGCGACCTGGATTTAGACCTGCTTCGCCAGCAACCACTTTTAGAGTGTGAACGAGAGCGACCACGTACCTGCCTTCGGTTATTCACTTTAGTAGACAGTGCACTCACTTGCTTAGTTAATTCCTCTATCCGACTCGCCATCTCTTTTATAAGGGTAGATGTACCTGACTCTGCTACGCTCGCCACTTGCATGGGCCCCGCCGGTGCAATTTCATTAACCGTGTCCGCCAGTTCAGCTAACTTGTCCAACGGTAGCTCAGGTTGCGACGCTATAACCGTCTGCAGGTTAGTCGGTAACCTACTCGACCATAATGTCCTTAGAAAATCTTCCGGTACTATTGGCCCTGCTAGATGACGTAAGTGACGTAAAAACTGTGATGGCTTGCGGTCACCAAGCTCCTCATGCATAAGTAATTGCTTAACTTTCCGTTCCTGTGAGGCTGACAACCGCTTGATAAGTTCCGTCTTTATTTTTTCATATTTATCCTTCGCCGGTGGGTTGGTGATTAAATCCCTCACCTCGATGGCGTAGCGATGGTCCAGCGCTGTCACGATGTGGTGAAATTTCGTCTGATCGACGGTAATGTTTGCCATCACGAACTGGAATTCCATCTGAGCGAACCACATTTCAGGGTCATCTGGCCAAAATGGTGGCGGACGAACGCCTACACGCGACGTCTCTGCAGGCGAACTATCTCCTTTAGGCGTTTCCATGTCGGGGTCACCAATATGTAGGTATTTGTCCACCAAATAAAAGTCAAAAAAATCACTGGGAACGGTTATATTTTAAAGTTCTAGTTTATGACGGTTACAGAAGAGTAGGAAGCACGATACACTTTAGCCAACAGTTAGGAAGATAGAAAAACATAAAATAAGATAGAAGAGTGACAAGCAAAGCGAATTTAGATAGGAAGAAAACAGATTAAAATTACGAGCGGGAGCGCGGTAAGCTAGTGCGGAGGCAAGCGAGCGCGTGAGTGCCCAGCGCAACGGCGAACAATGGACTGGCGGGTGCGCAGGCGTCGAAACCGACAGCGCGCGAAGTGCGGCGGAAGCACCCGATGATCCAGGCCTGTGACTCGGGTCGCTTCGTCGTGTGGCGGCGATGCCGCTACAGATTCTTCAAGGGATGATTCGGGAACGGATACGTTTTGACATACTGTTAAGAAACAAGATGTACGGGTGCGGAGATCCGGCTCTCGAAGGACCAAAAAATTTGGTCCGAAATCCGGCTCGAATGGACCAAAAAATGTACTGGACGGGCGTGATCGACTGGAACGGGGTTGTGATGGGGTAGGTCTATCCTTTTTCTTCTCCTCCGAAGTGAACATTGACCGACCGACGACGTCCAGCCGCGCTGACGTCCTGTACCGGAAACTAGGGTTCTCCGCACCACACGTACGACGTTCTTCTATCTTGCCAAGTACTTGCTGTCTTCGGGGTAGATTGGGGTGCAGGGTGAATGCTTACCAGGGTTAAATAATAGGCAGGAATTTGACAACACTGCAGCTAATGGTTTAAGGGCAAAGTCGCGAGTACTGTGATTCTATTTATAGATTCTAGGGTTTCTTCTGCCGGTGACTACGAATTGGCTATTTTTTACCATTTACTAAGGTACGAGGTTACTTTACCGTAACGAGGCCCAAAAACCACTAACTGCTTCAGTTTATTTTAACTGTGAATTTTAACTATAGTTCTAGAACATTTTTGGCTATATCTAGGTCTATTCTAGGTCTGGATGGGGGTTGACGCACCTCTATTCAAATCCCCCGAAATTCCCCGTCGAACGGGTTGGAAATCAACCCCTCAACCCTGCCCACTAGTGGGCTCGTTGCATTTAACTATCAAAAATATCACAAGTTTTGAGCTTGCTTACTATTTGGGGTTGATTCCCCGGAAAACTGTGCCCCATGGGTTATGAAACTATCTATATTCGGGTAGGTGCATCGTCCCTCCATCCAGCTACACAACTTACCAAGCCACCCCTCCAAGGGTGGAGGTACTATAGGTCAGGAACCCGGGAGAGGATAAAAAACTATGTTTATCTTCTTATCTATTTTGTGGCTTTATGCCTTGCCTGACCATGAAGATGTGTACATATCTGGATAGGGCTGAGTGCCAGCTTTCCAGTGCCTATGGTTTAAGACCTAAATTCCTAGATGCCCTAAAAACTTAGCACTGAAGGTGCGTGTACATGGTGGTTTTCTTCAACCACCCTACTATGTTCGAATGTGAAATGACTATTTTGTGTATACCTTCGATTAGGCTGATTTCCATCAGCCAATCAGAACACGCCCTCAGGGTGCTATCGGGAATGTGTAAGGGAAATGTGTAGCCCTACCTATTGACTATAATTTTCCTTGAAAATATGTTTTCCCCAGAACATCTTTTACGTGTTTGGGGAAAACGACAAACATATGATTTTAAATTGATTACATAGCTTACAAACTATCACTATGCAAGTACATAAGCTTCTAAATTCAGTACATAGGCTACGACTATAGGTACATAGGTACCATCTATGCGAGTTACACAATGTTAAATGCGTCTCCGCGAACATTTCTATTACTATTTAAGTATATAAGCTCCTAACTTAAAAAACATATGAGCTTACGAATATAAGTACATAAGGCTGTTTATGCGAGTTATATAAATCAAAATGCTCCGTCGCGAACAGATTGAATACAAAGTGTAATAATTATATAGTAAGTGTAAGATAGGTATCCTGGTACGTAAGTGTATAGATGTAAAATATTTATGTTTTGCTTATTGTTGGTGTGCGAGTGATTAATCGGTTTGAGGTATAGTTTTGTGTGTAAAAGTTTCACATGGAGTAAATAAAAAGTGTAATAATTATCTAACAAAGTAAAGACAAAAAGAGATGTACAATAACAAATTCCTAGTCACTTATTTAGTCGAAGAATGTCTAAGTCTTCTTCCTTGCGTATAGGAATTTGCTTCCCACCTTCAGCTTGTCGGAGATATATTTTACCGAATGACGTCCAACAGTACTTAAAGGCATTGTCTTTGGCAAATGTTCCCGCGAGATAATATAAACGCTGCGCCTTCAAGGTTAACTTTTCAGCCACATAGACTGGTTTTGCAGGGCCCGCTAGCTTTAAATGAGTTGTGTTCAATTTACACGTTTTGTTTTTAATATTAAATTGCCGTACTCCTTTTATTATAGTTTCCTTGGTGGCGGCGCTCGAAAACTCCACGATAATTTGTGACGATGACGGGTCATCTTTTTTGTTGATGCGAAAGACATCTTTAATATCCTGACTTTGGATCGGCGTGTTAAGGGCAGCAGCCGTTGACTTCACAAGCCCACAGAGATCGATTTTGCTTTCGCCAGATCTTTTGGGCACATTTTTTATTTCGATTCTGGTGGAAAGTAGCTGTCTTTCTAGATTTTCCACTGTTCCTTCCAGACGTTGAATACGTTCCGACGTTCCGTTTCTAGTTGGCCTATTTTGACGATCAAATCGTCGTACTGCTTGGAAATAAATGCAATACTAGTTTTTATGTCTTCATTTTGAGTACTAATTGCGGATATCGACGCCTGCAACACCGCGAACTTCGATTCAGATTGTGCTGCAGCTTTAGCCATCAGTTGACGGATCTCCTCCATACAGGTAGGCTCTTCATCCCGTTTACGTTTGAACCTTGTGGTGACATTCTCATGCTCAATTGCAGTTAGGTTTGGGGTTGAACCGGATTGGGTTATCGCACGAGATGAGACGTTGGGTTCAACGGTTTCTTCCTTAGAAGGCGTGTTGGGAGGTGTACGCCGAAGAGGCATAGTAAGGTAGGTATACTATATTACTATCCGTGCGCAGTCGTTCATAGAATTGTGTTACCGCAATTTGCGTAAACTATCAATCAGCTGATACCTTCAACAATGAGCGGTCGCCGTACGCGCAGATAACAAGCTTTGATGTAGTAGATGCAGTATTGAGTAAACAGCACACAGTCACACTACGCGGGTGAGCGGGATGGCAATTATGAAGCACGTACTGTTCACGCGGGGGCGAAGGCGGACCGGAGGGAGCGCGATATGCTCACACCTCACGCTAAGCACTCGTCTGTCTGTAGTTACGATGTTGAACACTTTCACCACTATCAATAGTGTGATATTACTATGTACGGAGACGGAGATATTAAATAATTTTTATTTAATTTTGACACGCGTCCGCTCTCCAGCACGGTTCTGGGCGAAGCCGAAATATAACACTAGTATAATGTCAAATTCAATGTCCAATTATTAGCAGGTATGTCAAATTCAATGTCAAAAATTAAGAAATAATTTCGCTAAGGTTTTAGTAATGAGCATAGTATAATTATATAATCATTAAAATTTGTTCACTGCTATTACTATAAGTGACTACTTTTATCATTCATAAATTCCGATACCGAGTATAAACATTTTTCCAACAAGAAGGCTTTTAATTTAGTTTTAAAAGAGTGCGAGCTATAAATTGATAATTTTAAATCAGTTGGTAACCTATTAAATAACTCTACTGCTTGGTATCTGGAACAATGCTTAGCAATGTTAAATTTCGGTGCCATCTTGTGTTTAAATTCTTTCCTTCTTGTGTTTTCTCTTATCTTACGCTCCTCTTGAGATTCATACTCATGAATATTCTTAGCCAAGTGATTCAAGATTACCAATATATACAAACTAGGTACTGTTAAAAAGTCCGATTCTTTAAAGTGCTCTCTGCATGAGTCTCTTTGTGAGATCCTGACTATAGTTCGTATGGCTCGTTTCTGTAAAATAAACGCTTTCTCACAGTTATAACTGTAGCTGTTTCCCCAAAGCATTATGCTGTATCTTGGTCTAGATTCTACCAGCGCGTAATAATATAGCCTTGAGTTGCTTTATATCTAACATATCTCTAAGGCTCCTGAGAGCATAACATGCTGATGATATTGAAGAGTCAATAGCAGCTAACTCCTGTTTCCAATTTAAATACATATCTATGGTAACGCCTAAAAATTTAACTTTGTCCACTAATTCTATCTTGTCTTCTTTGATTTTTACATCCAAACTGTCATTATGTCGCCATAATGTTGTAGTTTTAAATAAGATGATGTTCGTTTTACTTGTATTTAGCAAAAGGTTATTGGCTGTAAACCACTCGCAGAGGTTTTGTAGGCTTTTGTTAACATTTTTGGTCAGTTTTTTTAAATCATTCGCCCCAACTATTATATTTGTATCATCTGCAAATACAACAAGTTTTACATCTGGTTAAACATAATGCATAAAGTTAAGCAAGTCATTTGTGAAAATAATAAATCCACGTTTTATATTTGTAATTTTAGAGGTGTATATGTTTTTTATTTCGACAAACATTTGTCTATTTTGTAAATAGGATCTTAAAAGTTGTAAGGATTTGCCTTCATTTATATTAGTGATTTACACGAAATTATTCAGAATCACTTGTGTATATCAGTTCTGTATACACTTTTAATTTGGCACTGTCTTCTACTGCATTTACATTCAGTCAAAAAAGTATCGGGAATGGATGATTTGTTTATGGTTCCAAATTCAAATTTTTGTTTTTTTGTAGTTGTTAGATTGGCACAACTGTTTTCCATTTTGGCGCGGAGTTTGAGTTGCATCTGTTATTTATATTAAATACAGTGCTGGTTTTAGTAATATCATATATAGTGTGTATTGCGAATTTCATAATGGACAAAAATATCGAACAAAGAGTTTGTCTTAAATTTTGCATCGCCAATGGAATTTCGTGTTCGGAGTCACTGAAAATGTTACAGAAGGCTTACGGTGAATCGACTTTATCAAAAACTCGTGCTTATGAGTGGTTCAAAGCGTTCAAAAGCGGTCGAGATGTGATGGAAGATTTGCCTCGCTCTGGTAGGCCGTCAACGTCTGCAACTGAAGTTAACATCGCAAAAGTGAAGGAAATAGTGACTGAAAATCCCCATTAAACTCTCAGAGAGATAGCCGCCGAACTTTCTGTATCTCACGAGTCGATCCGTACCATTTTAACTAATCATTTGGGTATGAAACATGTTGCTGCTCGGCTAGTCCCAAAAGATCTAAATTTTCTCCAAAAACTCAATCGCATGAAAGTCGCTGAGGACATGCTAGAACGAGTCAGTTCGGACCCAACATTCATGAAACGCATTGTTACTGGTGACGAGTCGTGGGTTTACGAGTTTGACATGCAAACTAGTCAACAAGCTTCGGAGTGGCGCCTTCCAACTGAACCGAAACCGAAAAAACCACGCCAAGGTCGATCAAAAGTCAAAGTCATGTTGACTGTTTTCTTTGACTACCGCGGTGTTGTGCACTCTGAATTCTTACCGGAAGGTCTAACGGTAAATAAAGAATTTTATTTGAGCGTTATGCGGCGTTTAAGAGAGCAAATTCGACGAAAAAGGCCAGATTTGTGGAAAGAAAATTCTTGGATTTTGCACCACGACAATGCGCCTTCGCACAAGGCTATCATTGTGAACGAATTTTTAACCAAACACTCAACGAATACCATCCAGCAACCACCATATTCACCAGATATGGCTCCTGCTGACTTGTTTCTTTTTCCTAAACTCAAATTACCACTTCGTGGCACCCGTTTTCAATCGATAGAAGACATAAAGGAGAATTCGCGGCGAGAACTGAGCTCAATTCCGGAAGCAGCGTTTAAAAAATGTTTTGATGAATGGATTATTCGTTGGCGCAAGTGTATCGTTTCTAAAGGAGCATACTTTGAAGGTGATAAAATAAATTTGGATGAATAACAGACATTTTGTGTATTATTGATCTTTTCCCGGTACTTTCTTGACAGAGTAGTATATTATAAGACGCAAGACCTACAGACCACTTAACTATCATTATAATGATAATGTAATGTCTTATTGCACTGACTTAAATCTGATACATGGTGGAGTGGAGCGGAGTGGAGTGGAGTGGAGTGGAGTGGAGTGATGCGGAGTGGAGTGATGCGGAGTGGAGTGATGCGGAGTGGAGTGATGCGGAGTGGAGTGGAGCGGAGTGGAGTGGAGCGGAGTGGAGTGGAGTGGAGCGGAGTGGAGCGGAGCGGAGTGGTGTGGAACGGAGCGGAGCGGAGTGGAGTGGAGCGGAGACGAATGGGTTGGAGCGGAGCGGCGTGGAGTGGAACGGAGTGAAGCGGAGCGGAGTGGAGTGGGTCGGAGCGGAGTGGAGTGAAGCGGAGCGGAGTGGAGTGGGTCGGAGCGGAGTGGAGTGGGTCGGAGCGGAGTGGAGTGGAGTGGAGCGGAGTGGAGTGGAGTGGAGCGGAGTGGAGTGGAGTGGAGTGTAGCGGAGTGTAGCGGAGTGGAGTGGAGTGGAGTCGAGTAGAATAGAGTCGAGTAGAATAGAGTAGAGTAGAGTAGAATAGAATAGAATAGAATAGAATAGCACACCATATAAGTATAAACATGTCACCGCATACGTTTGACTTCTATCTCATCTGATGGTAAACAATTATGCGGTCGAAGATGCGGTTGAAGAGCACGCTTGCCTAGAAGAAACCTATTCACTTTTTGCTTAAAGACTCCCAGGTTGTAGTTATCAGGAAAAACTGACTCAGGCAGAGAATTGCACTCTTTAGCTGTACGCAAAATGAATGCTTTGAATGATTGCTTTGTATCAAAAGCACCACGTTCCTGAGAGGAAAAATTCAAGGTTGTATTTTGTATTATTTTTTTAGTTGATTAGAGAATCGCAGGTTGCAAGCTAAATTGAATGGAACGCCATTTATTTGTGTTTATGGGGGTTTTACGCCATTACGGTGAGGTGACGAGTTATATTATAAGGACAAAGTATGGTGTATGAATATTTATTATGTTTTGGTCGTTTTGCTCCTTTTTATAATACCGTAACTCAAAACATGATAATGATAAACAGTGCTTGTAATTTTGCAAATATTTTTTTTCAGCTTAATCATCATATCAGCTGAAAGACGTCCGTGAGTACTTTCAGCCTTTATAGATTGTCAATAAATTAAGTCACATTAAGTATTTAAAATATCGTCCAAAATAACCAATTCTCATGATACCTTACTCCACAAAATTAACCTCAACCCCGATGCCTCTCCTTCCTCAATTTTTATCACATTTTCTAAAAACGTTTCATTCCTTTTGTGACCTGCACCCATTACGGTGACAATTCCCGACGTTAAAATATGAATACTCATTGGTATTCCGGTATCCGCCGTCCTCCACTTTAATATCGTTTATCTCGTTACTATAATATTTCCGGGCGTTAACCTCGCTTGGTGTCGACAAAGATTGGCTCATACTTGCGACTTTTTAATGAAACAATTAAACACAAAATATATTTAAAGAAAATAGTGTAAAACACAACTGAAAAGTTCCAAAATTTATAACTTTTCAATACTCTGAAGGAAGTTGATTTGTGTGTGTTTTTAGGGTTCCGTACCCAAAGGGTAACCAACGGAACCCTATTACTAAGCCTCCACTGTACGTCTGTCCGTCCGTCCATCCGTTCTTCCGTCCGTCTGTCTGTCAGTGGGCTGTATCTCAAGAACCGTAATAGGAATATTGCCGCTATAACGACAAATAATAAAAATTAGGGTTTGTGGTACGGAACCCTTCGTGTGTGAGTACAACTCGCACTTGGCCGGTTTTGTGTTTCCTACTAGCTACAACCTGGGGGTCTATAAGTAAAGAGTGAATACGTTACTTTTAGGCAAAAATGTGTATTCCAATGTCGAGCACTTATCCACTTTCTAAAGAAGGTGAGATTGCGGCTGAACGTGAGCGTACCAATAATTAAAAAAAACAGTCTCAGACATGGGATCCTGATGTTTTTGTATCTGTTTTCCTTCTAAGGTAGTCCAGAAAAATGGTCGAGGGTATATACTTAATCAGCAATTAGGGAATTAATAACTATAAGTATGTCGAACTTTGTATATTCTTAATTTTTATTCACTTAATTTTGTATTTTGTGAGTCCCAAATAAATATATTTTCATGATTTATTTCTAAGTTGTTTACCAGCAGATAATATTTCAATCGTAAAAAAGTGCATAGAGGATTTGTGGAACAGAGAGTAAAGTCTTACAAAACTCCATTGGGAATCCTTCAACGGGACGGGTGTTTTGTGCGGTGGGCAACTGCCCGATAGTTTATATTCGGACTGTTCTATTGTGTTCAAATCGCACGGAAAACTAATACCACGATGCACGATTTCGTTCCGTAGTTTGCTGCTGGCGGGATAGATGGCGTTGTTTTTTTTTGTTGAGGCATAAGTTCCCGTTAGTATTTGTGGCAGCATTGATGCCGCTACAAGTATTTTTGACCGTTGGCTATAACTTTCGAGGTTCCAATATCGATGGAAAATCGTACGTGTGTATCAAGCCTAAAAAATGTAAAGGGAAAAATATCTGCATTTTATAAGTCGCTCTTTCAAACCTTACGAAGCTTTGATAAGGTTTTTAAACGCTTTTGAATGGGATTTGCCTCGGTCGTCGGGTAATCAAACGTGTACTAAATAATTGGGGGATTTCTTTAAAATATTTTGTAATGTAGGATTTTTTTATTGTTGTGGAGGTCTGGCAGGCAGACGCTCCTCGTTTGGAAGCCGACTCCAATATAGTTGGGAAAAGGCTAGGCAGATGATGATGGAATTGCATAAAATCGCCGCATCACGTGAGTCCGCCGCCTCGCTTCGCGCAAATGGTCAGGCAACCTTAATGTTACATCATAAACTACTCAAAGCCGTACTGATCTGAGCTGCTTATGAGCAGCTAAACAAACAAACACTCACGTGTACAAACATAATACCAACTTTAGTAGATAAGCACTTAAGATGAAAAATTTCAAACCTGTTTACAAGTTCCGCGATTGCTTTCAGCGTAGAAAAGAGGGATAAAAGTGGGGGGATTGGAGGGTAAAACTTAGTCTGTTTATATTAACTGCATATTGTACGACAAATCAAGTGGATACGACGTTTTATATGGCATACTTATGGATGCCAGCTTCCGTAGCCATTTCGTAGCGATTCGTAGCAATTTCGTAGCGATTTCGTAGCAGTTTATCTGCTTTTGAAAATTGTTTAATTTTGTTTAGCTTTGTTTTATTTCGTAAGCTAAGTTTGATGTATTGTGTCATGTGGTTTCTTTGTGAATTTCAGCTCTAAGTTGGTCAAGCGATCGCAAGGCACGAGGTGCAGGAGTTTGACTCTCCGGTCGAAAAAAGTGATATTTGGTTATTCCATCTGCAATTTCTCAGCAGGTATTCCGATTTGTACTAGTTTTATCACAATAGGTTTGTAATAACACTCTTTCCAAGTAACATACGTTTTTAATATTTTCTAGAAACATTTCTCTTTTCATTTTAGATTTAGATCCACAACTAAACTAGCTCACCAAAACCCATGTAACTGACCGAAGCAGAGTGTAACACTAAAACAGTTAGCAGATAATCCGACTCGGGACAGCCTTGTGACGTCATAGTACTAAATCTGACGTTAGAGGCTCTATCTTGAGCTGAAAGCCTCTTAACGTCGCATCATAACGTCTTTAATGTTTGTGGGTTTTGATCATAGGTTAGTGTTTCTAGTGGAAAGTTGATTCTAACTGTGAATAAGTTTGTATGGTAGGATTGATCAAGTATTTTAAACTGTATTAAATTGTGTTGCTATTTATTTTAACTAAATTGTCTTAAAAACATGATTTCTCCCAATTTTTCGAAAGAAGAACTTGAAGTTGAGTTTTCAGGGATCAACCTGTTAATATTTATAACTACTTCAATAAAAATTTGTTTGGAACATTTTCAACTCAAAATAATCAAATTTGAAACCAACCCTTACAGTACCCTACTCTGAGCAAATTAGCATGGGTCAGGCAAGATGTTATTGGTTATTCTTAAACAACAAATCAAATCCAAATGGATTTGATTTGTCAACAGCTAGGAGTCCAGCATTAAACTAGCTGATGCACAGGACGAAAGTTGGAGGCCTATGTCTAGCAGTGGAAGTCTTACGGTTGATATTATGATGACGATGATGATGACAATAGGCTGACTCCCTATTGCATGTTACTTTATCGTAACTGATGATATATGCGTGTGGAGTGTATAATAGTATATTTAGAGTTAGTGAGAATTTTTTCACTGTTTACCAACATATGGCTTTATATTTGATGATTATAGATGATCATCATCATCATCGTACTGATATGATTATGAACACCTATAATCGTCAGTGGACGTCTTCCGGCTGAGCGAAAGACGTCCACTGCTGGAACTAGGCCTCCCCAAAGCGTCGCCACAACGACTGGTCTACGCGTCTCGCACCCATCGGCTATTATAGGCGTTATGCTGTGTGATTTAAAGTTGTAATTAATTGTCTTTTCATTCTTAACTTACTCATAAATTACTATAAAATTACTGGACCAACTTTATCACGTATTTTTCCAAAGAAAATTATATTGAAATATACTTGAATTAATCCCCAACATTTTTCACCCATCCACTTTTACATCAGGTTCAAATATAAGCCGTTTTATCCTCAAATCTAGAGAGTATTTGACGAGTGGCAGATTACGAACGAGAATGAGTCTCGACGATGTAAGCCGTGTAAGTGTTTGTGATTTTTCTTATTTGAGGTCTGAGAGCGAATTTATGTGAAAGTAGGAACATAGAATTTTTTCGTTTCTTACATTTTTTATATACATGGTGGATTTGCGGTAACCTCAGTTAGTCCTTAAACTTTTTAACCGAGAAAACGGAGGAGTTTCTCAAGTTGACGCGTATTTTATTTGTGGATGACCACGCACAACTTTACCGTAACGACCGACTTTGATCATTCTTTTTTATCGGATAGGGTACCTATATCATTGGATATCTCAGTTCGTTTCAAACACGTCTGCAATTTTTATTAGAAACTAAATCGATTGGTATAAAAAATGTTTCAATTGCTTTTTTCCTTCAAAATCTGTGAAAAGAGTTTCTTAAGTGGTTAAGGACAGTCTACAAATCAAAAGGTATTTATTCAAACTAGGCTGAAAATCAGCACTTTTTGAACGTCAAAATTTACATGAACACAGTCCCCACTTCCTAATGTTTTAGCTGAGATGAAGAAGTGGTCAACAAACTCCCCACCAAATAACGTTTCACTATAGCTACAATGGTTATGGTGCCTGACCTAACTGTCTCGACTCAAAAAATTAACCTGTATACTAAGTGAAAACCACAACTAAAATTTTATTGGCAAGTTTATAATGAATGCGTTCATGGTCGTGCTACGAAGTACAACATCGTTGGTTGGTTGGCTCACCGTTCGATAAGAACCAGGAACCAGGCTCGAGTCGACAGTGCGTTATGTTCCACGCACGCCTCAAAAAGATTTCAGCATAGTAGATGAGGTCAGCTAGAGCCAGTACCTGACAGGGTTGCGGAATTTGTTCTAAAGAGTCCTCGCAGCCCTGGATCGCAAAGGGCATTAGGAGGATCACGGGTGGATCTAGCCAGTAAGAGTCTGACACTCCCTTCTGCTCCACAGAGGGCGAAAGAAGTAATTTGATGATTTACAATTCTTAAAAAAATAAAATTCCTTAACTTAAAGTATTGTACTTAACTAAAACTTAACAAAGTAGTTACAAAAACTTAAATATCACACAATATCATAAAGACTACAAAAGCTTTACACTCAACAAAACTTACAAGTATTGTACAAAACTAACTTATACTGTATACTTACACAGTATAAGTTGGCGACGAACTTGCAAGCGTAATACGCAAGTTAAGTTGTTCCAACAAGTTGAATTCGACTTGCTATTGGGGAGTTTACAAGTTTCTTAATAAGACATTAATTGCTGGGGGCTTTAAAGTTAAGTGCTGGTAGCAATAGTGTTGGATAGTTCATTACAACTGCAAACGGCAGAAATAAAAAAGAATAGTAATAAAATATAGAATGAGGAGCTCGTGGCTAGATAATAACAGCCGCACGGGTCGATCTTCAAGGTTAAGCAACGCTTGAAAAGGTTGGTCTGTGGATGGGTGACCATCTTAACATAACGAGTTTCCTCCGTGCCTCGGAAAGCACGTTAAGCCGTTGGTCCCGGCTGTCATTTGTAGATCTTTGGCAGTCGTTACGGATTGTCAGAAGCCAGTAAATCTGACTCCAGTCTTGCTATGAAGTACCGTGTTACCCAGTTAATGGTTTGTGGAGGTCTGGTAGGCAGCCGCTCCTCGTAAAATACTGGTATTCAGCTAAATCCGGCTTGACCGAAAGCCGACCCCAATATAATTGGGAAAAGGCTAGGCAAATAAGTAATAAAATATAAAATAGAATATTGACATATAAAAGGGTGACACAATGGGCGGCCTTATCGCTAAAAGCCATCTTTTAAAGACAACCTTTGGATGGATTGTAAAGATAATAGAAAGATAGTACTGTTGGTAGTATTAGGTGTACGATTTATATAAGTAAATACATAATAGATAAATATATACAACAAGAATATTTTTAACAACAAGATTTTATTTTAACTCGCTAATAAAAATTACTATTTTGTTACTGGATTTTTGACCCTTAGGAAATTAGATTATAATAATAGTCTATGATGATATTTTTTTTTCATCGGAACTGTACAAAAAATACAGACACAAATAATAGGTCTTTACCTATGAAATTGCCGTTTTGTATGAACAAATTTAAACGAATTTTTTTCATATATTTTTTATTTGTATTAATCGATGTAATCACCCATGCAATCAATGCATCTTTGCCAACGCAGTGGCAGTTTATTGATGCCCTTCTTAAATAAATCAGCTGGACGGGAAGCAATAAATTCTTCAAAGGCATTTTGTACTGCCTCTCGGGTATTGAATTTTTTTCCCGCCAAGAAGTTATCCAAATTCTGGAAAAAGTAGTAGTCTGTAGGCGCAAGGTCTGGTGAGTAGGGCGGATGACGAAGAGCTTCCAACCCCAGTTCTTGCAACTTGGAGACCGTCTGCTGTGCAGTATGAGGTCGCGCGTTGTCGTGCAGGAGCAGCGGAGACGAGCGATTGACCAATGCTGGTTGGAGATGTGCCAGCTTCTCCATCATTGTGTTCAGTTCTTCACAGTACACATCTGCAGTAATGCTCACCCCGTTTGGTAAGAAGCTGTGATGAATCACACCGGCGCTAGACCACCAAACAGTGACCATCACTTTTCTAGGGGTAAGTTTTCGTTTAGGGCATTGTTTAGGTGCTGAATCAGGATCCAACCAACTTGCTGAGCGCTTGCGGTTATCAAATAGAATCCATTTTTCATCGCAGGTAACAATGCGGTTCAAAATTCCTTCATTTGTGTGTCTGTTGAGCAGTGCAAGGCACGTCTCGACGCGTACTTCGCGCTGGCGATCATTGAGTTCGTGGGGCACCCATTTGTCAAGCTTTTTACCTTGCCAATTTGACGCAAATGGACCAATATTGTTTTGACGCTAACCTCGAAAGCTACTGCTAATTCAGCCGTAGATTGTGTATCATCAGCTTCCACAATCGCCTGACAATCGTATCATTGTCGACCAAAGTCTTCGGACGACCGCGAGGTTCATTTTTCAGGTCGAAATTTCCAGAACGGAAGCGAGCAAACAAATAACAGGTGGTGCGTTGGTTTGTAGTGTTAGCTCCGTAAACGTCGTTGATGTTGCGTGCCGCTTGTGCCGCGTTACTGCCCAACTAGCACCAAAGCGTTAAAAAAACTTATATAAGACTCGTATATCAGTTCCATTTGAGTATAAAAGTGTTAACGTATACCTGTGCAACTGAGTTAGAGCATGCTCTAACTCACTTATAACCACGAAAGAGGCCCACAGTTTTACAGGTAAAAGTTATAGAAAGCTTATAGTACGGTGTCACAAAGATATTAAAGCTGCACAAGAGCGCTTATTCATCGTCAGCTACTACTTTAATCTGTATTACCGTTGTAAAATAGAGTTGGTAAACGCTACAGGTGCTATAAATCCTATAGTATGGTATCAAAAAGATCTTAAAGCTCCACAAGAGCGCTTATTCATCGTCAGCTACTACTTTAACCGGTATTACCGCGATAGTGAGCACTACAGGTGGTAAAGAGCGCACGTCAAGATAAAAAAGCCTGTAACCTTACTAAAATTAAATCTGTTCGTAATGGAAGTGTTATGTCATCCATTATTCAACACAGCAGAAGAATATTATGGAATATTATGTTATTTAAGTATGTGAAGTAAAAAATGACTGCCCTTATGATTTCACAGTAAATGTATACCATGTTCCTCATCTCAATTTTAACGCGCCTAGGATTTATTAAAGATTTAAAAGAAAAATTATGATAACAAAATAGGTACCTCAAGCTAAACATTACTATTCATTCCTGCTTCTTGAGCAGTGGTATGTAAAATTAAGTGGCATTCATGGAATGCTTCAAATAATGTAAGAAATTTTGTTTATTGTAGTCAAATGTTGAATAACTCGAAATAATATTAATTGTTAGGTTACCAAAACAATGGCGAACTTTACAAAAGTGAGGTTAGTGTTAATAACGACCCATACTTGCGTTGTTTGACACCAATACCTTTAGAACGTCTGTAAAAGAGGACTGCCTAACACAATAAGCTTTAGTTAAACCCTTTATTACAGGTTAAACCTAGATAGAGGAGTTGTTTGACACCTTTAGTTTCTCGTGTTATTAAACTCTCGATAAACTCTATTTTATAGCTTATGACTGCAATAATAGTCAATATAGCACCTTAAGTGGTATAAAAGAGTTCATTGCAATAACTATACAACAATAAGTGTTAAGAGGTGTCGGCGAACACTTTTATAAAGACTTGGGTGTCACAAAAAGGTTAAAGCTATAACGTATTAAGTATACTTGCTGCTACTAGCGCCATTATAACTCTCAAAGCTGTATTACATCATCCATTAACGCTATAGTGCTGCGATTGGGGCTAAAACTTGTTTGTTAACTCCTCTATATCGTCTTTAGTAATAACTGAGATAATTATAACCCTGTTATATTACTTAAAGTCATAAAAAAGCCTGTAACTGACACCAAAATGTTAGTTGGGTGCCACGACGGTATTCATATTCCATAATTACTTGAATTTTTAACGTATCCATGATGACGAAAAAGATTGAAATGCGATGAAAATGTAACACTAATCAATAAACAAATGACTACTTTTGGAAAAAGGAAAAAAAACCATGTTTTTAAAATAAAATTAATTTGAAATTAGAATTCTTAGCCAAACAAAAATTATTTTGATTTGAAATGGCCAGTACTGCAGAACGGCAATTTCATAGGTAAAGACCTAATATAATCGAATTAGAAAATCCGCAAAACTTCGTCTGCGTGCGATTTTCAATAATACTCCACTCCTATTGGCCGTAGCGAGATGTTATATAACCTTTAGTATTTTTCGATAAATGAGCTAACCAAAACTAGAAGAATTTTTCAATTCGAACCAGTAGTTTCTGAGATTAGCGTTCAACCAAACAAACAAACTAATTCTTCAGCTTTATAATTAGTATAGAATGTATAAAGGAGAGCTTAACACGCAATTGGATTTTCTTATAGTAAACGTCAGTATGATAGTGAGAGAATGATTGTCTTCTTGATTTCATTTTAATTATCTGATTCTGCTTTAGGGCACACATATTGCGGAGCGCATCGCAGAGCATTTTTCACTGTCAAACTATTATCGGCATTGTCTTCAATGAAATAAGATCTAAAATCAATTAACACAACAATTTATTCCTGAAGAGTATCGAAACGATCACATCTGAAAGGTAGCGTGCAGGAAAGCAACTGCTCAAGCAAGCGCGCTAAACCGCGCGCATCCGCGTCCAGTCGTACATGCTTGGACTCACGGAAAAATTGCAAAAGAAAGGACAATGGTGTGTCGAGTATGCAGCCTAGCGGATACTCGCGCATCCACGCGCATTCTCAGGTAAAATTTCGCCTAATGTTTCACACGTTTACCAAACTTCGCGTGTATGCAGCGCCATATGTGCGCCGGCCCCTGGAAACGCTTCTTGTCTAAACTTACAAACTTGCTTGAAATCAAATATCAAATTCTCGAAATGAGATTTCATAATATCACTTCAAACCCAATTGAGAGAAAACAAAAGTATTGTATTGCAGTATTGAGTGACAGAATCGCAGTAACCCCGGCGCCGAGGGAAATCTGCGTGCGAATGAATTGTGACTCAATTGAAGCTTTGATACGTGTACTATGGAGTAGTTGCAGAGGATTGAGAATGAAATTTTTCAAACAAGGCATTTGATGTAGAATATATACGAGCGGAGCAGAGCTTGCTTCCAAACATGCTTCAATTTTATGCCCCAGTTTGACAAAATCCTGATTGAGACGACAGCTGTTGGGGCGACAACTTTTTTTTTTGAGATTTATTTATTTATTAGATTAGCCTACAATTGTTAACACCAAAAATATTACAAAAATACTAAACTTAAAAAAAAGGTTTAGTGCCACAACTTCTTACAGGTAAGCACCACATGTACTGAATCAATAATTTGCTTAACTTAATAAAGGAGATAAAAAATCTTCTACAATAAATATATAAATATCAAAACAAAACACAACAGGCCAGACACAACACATTGTGCTTCAATTTGCGGAACTTGGTAAGTGAGTCTGCATGCACGTCCATAAGATCGCTGCAACTATTAATTCATTTTATTAGATTGGTTTGCTCTTAACTCTAGACTAGGTCGGAGATGAGCGAGGTAAAGTCGACGATGCAGCGAGCTTATCCAGAAGAAACTCCTCCATCACACCTTTGCTGAGCGCGAACTTGAACTGCGGCAAATACGAAATAAAAAATTTCCGTGCTATCAGGTCTAGTCATCATTTCTGCCCCAACTTATCCTAATTAGCTATGGGTCAACAAAAATTGTACCCGAAGTGATGTCATGTCGACCTGAATCCAAAACTAGTTGCTTAATTAATAACTGCAGTACCTAATGAGAACACCAAATAATATGTTGCATACATTTTTATTTACAAAGGTTATTTTGAGAGGAGCTCGTAGTCAAATAATAACTGTCGCACGGATCGATTTCAAGGTTAAGCAACGCTTGCGAGGTTGGTCTGTGGATGAGTGAACCTCTTAACTTACCTACCGATACTCTTTCGGTAACTCGGAAAGCACGTTAAGCAGTTGGTTCCGGCTGTTAGTTGTAGATCTTTCGCAGTCGTTACGGGTAGTCAGATGGCAGAAAATCTAACACTAGTCATACCAAGGAGTACCGTGTTACCCAGTTAATGTGTTATGGAGGTCTGGTAGGCAGCCACTCCACGTAAAATACTAGTATTCAGATGAATCTGGTTTGACTGGAAGCCGATCCCTATCATCATCATCATCTTCCTGCCCTTATCCCATGTTACTTGGGGTCGGCGCAACAGCTTTCATATCGCTCCTCACACAATCCATCCATCTTTTCTTTGGCCTTCCTCTCCCTCTCCATCCATCCACATTTGTGTTCATAACTCTTCTAGTTATATGCGTTTCATCCCTCCTCTTCACATGACCATACCAAGACAAGCGATTCCCTTTTAACTTTTCCGTCACTGGCGCCACTTTTAAAGTAGAAAAAGAGTAGGCTGGTGATGAGGCAGGCATTCTCGCTTTTGTTACTAACAAACAGAGAATAATAAAAGTCACTCTCATAGAATAGCTTTCATTACCATCATCATCATCATCATAACAGCCGAAAGACTGCCCACTGCTGGACATAGGCCTCCCCCAAAGGCGAGGGGGTTTACCATAATCGCCACGCTTGGCAGGCGGGTTGGCGATCGCAGTGTATGGTGTTGCGTTTTACAGAGAACGCTGCTGCCCATTCTCTGGTGAGTCCCTTAGTCGGCTCTTACGACACTCACGGGAAGTGCCTGTCGTAAGAGGACACGGGATTCTTTTACGGCACCGGCCGACACATGGCGGAATTACCAAGTATAATAATTTCACTAAAAAAATTATAGCCTAACAAATCATAGTTAAGTCACCTCAAAAACCCATTCACACCTTATTAAAATGGTAAAAGTCGGTAAAATACTTAAGTAGTTCCAAAGACTTTCATTGCAAAGATTACGGGCACATAAAAAACCTTCTTTTTGTTTATTTAATCAGCCAATGGGCGGAGGTTTTGGGGCACAAAATTAGAAAAGTTTCGTTCTTATTTTTACGGAAACAACCATGTTTAGTGAGAAGTGTTTAAATATTAAGTTTGTTTAATAAAGTAAGACCTTGGTCCGCTTTCGAAGTGGTGGAAGATGGCGGATTTAGAATGTCATTACTGATTGTTATTTGAAGATTAATGTGGGATGGATTTTCATCATTAACGCTGATTTCTTTCGTGCTTCCGTAGTTTTAACTAGGTCAAGGTTCTGTCTTCCTTGCAATGTTTTTGGTAAGGTAGTTTTTAACTCGCAACAATTAATAGACTAGAGCGAAGAGCAAATCAAAACTCGATAAGGTACGCAATGAGTATATCAAAAGATCATTTAAAGTCACTCAATTGAACAAAAGATGGTTGAAAGCCTTATAGTTGTAAGGAAAGCCCTGGCCATTCCAGAAGAAAAGCAAAGGACGACCACAGACCACGTGTTGGATAACCGTTACCAAGGACATGGAAAGAGCTCAAGTGGAGGTACAGACAACCTAAGACCGACTGTCTTGGCGTCTTAAAACGAGGAGGGCCGACTCCTAATGAAAAGAGAAAGAAAAGCAGATGAAAAAGTTAAGAGCAAGCCCATTTCAAACAAAACATCCATCCATCCATCGTAGACTTTGTCTCTGTCATCTCTGACATAGACTAGAGTCAAGAGCAAACCCATTACAAATAAAAAAAACAAAACAAAAAAAATGCATAAGGAAACTTATACGTCTATCTTTCAGATTTGATAAATAGTTTTTTACTTTGAACACAATGCTAAATATTCTTAAATCAGTGCCAAATAACAGTGAAGGGGTGATATATAACCTTATCTAACACTGGAGGGGGGTTTTTTAATTATTATTATTTTTTTACTATTGATAGGCACACGTTTGACCACTATCTCACCAGATGGTAAGCAATGATGTGGTTGAAGATGGGGCACGCTTGCCTAGAAGTAATCTATTCACTCTTGACTTAAAGCAGGGAATTCCACTCCTTAGCTGTACGCACTATGAATGAGTTCCCAAAAGATTTCATGCGTGTGGGTGGGATGTCCACTATATACCGGTAGCGTATCGCCGTTAGTCTTGTAGTCCGATGATGGAACGGGCTTGGTGGAATTAAATTATGAAATTCCGTCGCACATTCCCCAAAATGCAACCGGTAGAAAACCGACAGGCTATAAACAATATTTAATCATCATACTCTCTTCTTGCTCCTACCCCATCAGCGCAAAAATGTTTTGTCTTAGTATCTGTAAAGTCAACAGTAACGCTATCGCTGACACTCTCTACTTTCACAGCACTCTTCACTCCCGTCAGGTGCATTTGCTCGTGCTCTGCGGGCTTATAATCGAGCTCCATCAGGAGTCACTAAATAATATGCTTTGTTTTGTAAATATTTTACATTATTAATGTTTATATTTTAGATTATGCTATCTATATTACTTTATGCTATCTAGATTGTCTATTTATACTAATATACATATAAAGCTAAAGAGTTTGTTTGTTGGTTTGTTTACTTGAACGCGCTAATCTCAGGAACTACTGGTCCGATTTGAAAGGTTCTTTCAGTGTTAGCTATAGGTTATATATCATCACGCTAAGACCAATAGGAGCGCAACTGTAATGAAAATTGTGAGGCAGACGAAGTTGCGTAGGTCAGTTAGTAGCTAAATAAAAGGGGAGAAATGTACCGTTGTTATCATGACTGCGGGTATGATATTTGTATGGTGGTCGGTAGATTGACATCTTATTCAATAAATCAATGTATGGCTAACTCTTGCCTTTCATTGACGCTGCCCTATCTTATATCTTATACTTATCTATACTAATATATAAAGCTGAAGAGTTTGTTTGTTTGTTTGCTTGAACGCGCTAATCTCAGGAACTACTGGTTCGATTTGAAAAATTATTTCAGTGTCAGATAGTCCATTTATCGAGGAAGGCTATAGGTTATATATCATCAAGCTAAGACCAATAGGAGCGGAGCAGTAACGAAAATTGTGACGCAAACGAAGTTGCGCGGGTCAACTAATCTATCCATATTTTTTTTACCTTTCTCTTTATCCTTTACATTTATATTATGTAAATAATTATTTAAGTAAACATACGTTTCGTCCGCCCTCCTAACATGTCAATAAGTTCTTTTCAATCGTTTAAGTAATTTATCGCAATTCTCCTATAAAAACACTTTCAGGTTACATTTACCTCACCAGAATACTAATAACTCGTCCCATATTTCCCGCTCAATCGAGAAAAGCTATTTCTTTCGTTCACAATAGACACCCGACACATCTGCTCATAATAAGCCATTCAAAACAACTATTCACAAACTTGTACAAAGCGTAGTAAGTTGATTTCCATACTACTCATATAAATTGTCTAATATCTATACCTCTATAATATAGATGTATAGATATCAGAGGTGGGTTCCTTCTATTTGGCAGAATCTTGATACTCCGATTTTTATTTGGCATAACTCACATGGCATAATCTTATTTAATCGAATATTTTTAAGGCATAAAAATTATTTAGCATAACTTTTGTTTGGCAGAATATTTACGTGTCCGAATTTACAATGGCATACTTTTATCTTGGCAGAATTTTGTTTCGCATAATTACCTTTGCCATAATTAATATTATGCATAATTTTGTTTAGCATAACATTTATTTAGAGATACGATTATTTGGTATGGGTGCATATTTGAACATCAAAAATTAAAATAGATGTATCTTCTTGTAAAAATTAGTGTTCAAAACATCAAAAACTTATAATATATGGAATAAAACTGATAATTTAAATAAAGTAAATTTATGCTGTCGAATGGTTAGATAACCTACGTGCAATGTATTTAAAATCGAATGGTCTGCAAAAGTGACATAGAATGTTCTAAATATAGCATGTATTGGTAGCATTCAATATTAAATTAAATTTGTGTCATAAAAAGTCAATACGTTGTGCTGCAAAATTTTGTGACAGAAACGAATCGCTGCGAAACCGACTTTACGCAGTCTTGTCTGCCCTACCCCTAGAGTGTAATTTAAACCCGCGTAGGCGCGGAGGGGTAGGGCGGCCCGCGAGCTGAGGAGCAGGTGGTTTGAAGGCCCGCCGTTTGGTGAGCGTTAAAACCATCTGTGACGATAAGCTCGCGTGGCGCCGCCCAAACCCCGCAGCGCCGGAGCCGTGACAGAAACAATGCTTGCTGCATGTTGCATGCCTGCTTGCATGCTGCATGCCTGCTGCATGTTGCATGCCTGCTGCATGTTGCATGCCTGCTTGCATGCTGCATGCATGCTGCATGTTGCATGCCTGCTTGCATGCTACATGCATGCTGCATGCATGCTGCATGTTGCATGCCTGCTTGCATGTTGTATGCCTGTTTGCATGCTACATGCATCCAAGCCGACAATATTTTTGTAATTAGCATTTAGGTTAGGTGGTGGTTATGTGTGTGGCGAAAAAAAACAGTTCTGCCTTTTAATGACTATCGATATAAAATGTATGCCAAAAGACGATTCTGACTGTGAATTTTCTGCGATATGATGGTTCTGCTTTTTAATTATTATGGATATAAACATTATGCCTAAAGATGATTCTGACTAACAAAATTATGAGTTTTGAATGTATGACAACTGAGTGTATGCGAAATGATTTTCTGCGAAATGAAGTTTATGCTATCCGTTGTTATGCAAAACAATATTATGACGTAAAAAGTTCTGCTATAAAAGGTAGACCCATCAGAGGTAGGGGTATAGGTGCAGACATATAGGGGTATATATGTCGTAGTTGGATTGTATAATCTGCCGTATTACATCACGGCTAGCTGTTATCAAAAACAGAGCCGTTTTGAAATGAGGCGGTTCAACGATTAGCTGGATTGAATGCGGCTGAATAAAAAACCGTCGGAATGTATCCAGCGCCATACGTCATTCAACACGGCTAGCCATAATGTAATATAGCTAGCCGTAATGTAATAGAGCGCTACAAACTTTTACTGTGGAATCAACCCAGAAATCTTAAAAAAACTGGCCAAGAGCGAGTCGGTCTCGCATGCAAAGGGTTACGAACCAATTTCATTTTTTAAACATGTTTCTTTAACACTACAGACTTCTTATCTATCGTTTTCGTGTAATATGTAGGTAAAGATTAATGTTTTTTTTTTTTAATTTTTGGTTCAATATTTTCGGAGGTAAAAGGACGGGAACGGTCATTTTTGGCCTAATTTCTTGAATGATTTCAAAACTCTTTATATTTAAATTATGAAAAAAAATAGAATTAAAACTCTCACAGTAAGCCTTTTTATTTAATACATCGCACGATACAGGTTAAAAACTTTTATTTGAAATTTTCTACTTTGACTTCCAAAAGTGACCCCCATACTCATTTTTTTTTTATTTTCGTAACGCGTCCGTGTTTGGGTCACAAAAGTCCAAATGTGTACACGCACAGTCGAAACATACAACAGCTTACAACCCTAATCTCTTCAAAGTTAGAGTGAACAGGCTCCTTCTGGGTAGGCTCGCTCCATCGTAAACTTTGTCTCTGTCATCTCTGACATATTAGAGTCAAAGCAGACCCATAACAAATAATAAAAAAAGAAAAACTACTGTAACAAGGAACATGAAATATTGCGCTAGGCTTCCTTTTGATGTGTAAGTGAGCATTTAGAAAAGACTTTATAAAATCAACCTTTAAAGGTGTCAAAAGGGGGATTTTTGTACGAAATCTGAGCGGAAAAAGTCGCGGGCGAATTGGTAGTCTATTTCTTAATAAGCCATCAAAACAAAACAATTCACAAACTTGTTCAAGATGTAGTAAGCGGATTTCCATACTATGTGAATTGTCTTGTTCGATATGGTATTATAAACCGCACCTGCTGGCTGTGATAACAGAGTTTGTGTTTGTTATTTTGTTCGTTTGTGTGTATGTGTGTGTCTACTGTGTGGTTTTGTGTGTGTGTACAGCTTTGTGAGTTAGCGGTATTATGAACCCCGATTGCGTAACACTGTTGCTATCAAAATTTATAGTAATTTAAAGGAAATGCCTAATTAATATCTTCGTAAATGGTTTTGGCATCGAAAATCTATACTAACTTATATTATAAAGCTGAAGATCTCAGGAACTGGTTTGAACTGAAAAAAAAATTTAGTTTTAGATAGCCTGTTTATCGAGGAAGGTCATAGACTATAAAACATCACGCTACGACCAACAGGAGCGGTGCATTAATAAAAAATGTGACGCAGCTGAAGTTAGAAATACAATCAATTAATGCTATTGAATTGTCAAACTGAAATTCATTGCCATTGGTGGTGTATGACGTAAATTTATCTGCCACTTCGAGAATTATGCATAATTCCCTTTTTGTGGAAAAATACTCAAGGATACATCCTATTTGGGGACAACGGAGTTTCATTTTGCGTCGGACTCCTACCGACTAAAACCCGACAGTTACCGTTATCACGAATCGAGGGCTTGGGATACAAAAAAATCACGCGTACCTCCCACTGGACGCATAATTTGCTAAAAAAGCTGACACGGAAAAAAAAATTGATGAAAATAATTTTCCTTGGCCTAAAATTATACCTTCTACGCTTAAACTGTTCTTTAAATATGTATATTACCGAGCCTGCTGTTTTCAGTAACTGTTAGAAAGGAAAGGCAGACAACGGCTCCGTAGTTAAGTAATGGACAAGCGATGTTGTAAGTGTATCTTTGTAAAACGTTTGCCTATTTCGGGCACTCACCAAGCGACTCCGTGGCGCAACGGTAGCGCGTCTGACTCCAGATCAGAAGGTTGCGTGTTCAAATCACGTCGGGGTCAATTCAGTCTTTTTGTCATTAGTATTTTTTTTCTATAAAATTGTTGTTGTGAAGTAAAGATAGCTAAGAAAATAAATGGTAAGGCCTACTTTTATCAATTTTTTTTTGAAGTTTGTTAGCAATCGACTCCAAAAGTGACAAGACGAATAAAGGGATTATTTTCGGTTTAATAATAATAATATTTGAGTATCATTTTCAAGTGTTAATCAAACTCATACAAACTCCCATAGAAAACGTTAATATTACCGAAATACCCTTAAACAGGAGGGATTTGGAGTGGTAAGTAAATATCTTGAGGAGTATCTTATTTAGTTACTGTTCCAATATACTACCGTAGAGGGGAAAACACACAACTCTTGGACATAATAACATGTACGGGTACTCATTGCCATCTTGATAGTTTTATTTATGAGAATATAAGGTTTTGTTGGACAGAGCATATTTCCAAGTGCGTATTTTATTGCTTCGTTGTATATTAATTTCAGATGTGAGAGTAGTACTGGCAGTTGAAGGAAAATATCACAATAATAAAACTACTAAAGTTCTCCGGTTCATCATCATCATCATCATCTGCCTAGCCTTTTCCCAACTATGTACATTGGGGTCGGCTTCCAGTCAAACCGGATTCAGCTGAATACCACTGTTTTACGTGGAGCGGCTGCCTACCAGACCTCCACAACCCATTAATTGGGTAACACGGTACACATCTTGGCAAGACTGGATTCAGATTTACTGGCTTCTGACAATCCGTAACGACTGCTAAAGATTTACAAATGAAACCTCATCATCATTCGAGCCAAAAGACGTCCACTGCTGAACGTAGCCATCCCCAAGTGTCGCCTCTTCGACCAGTCCTGTGCGTCTCGAATCTAGCGATTTAGTTTTCCAATAACGTTACATTTTACAGCATTGTTATGTTTTAGTTTAGTAATAAAACTTTACGAATTTCGAAATTTACTCAAAACCTGGTCAATGCTAATTTTGTTTCATTTACAAGTGACGTTTAAGTAAGCATTATCTTTTAACTAGTTGCCCTGGCGCAACTTCGTCTGCTTCACAATTTTCATTACTGCTCCGCTCCTATTGGTCTTAGCGTGATGATATATAGCCTATAGCCTTCCTCGATAAATGGACTATCAAACACTGAAATATTTTTTTAAATCAGACCAGTACTTCCTGAGATTAGCACGTTCAAGTAGACAAACAAACTCTTCAGCTTTATATTAAGTATAGAAGTATAGATATTTGATAAATTTCTTAGTTTCAAATCGTGAAACTCTCTGAAAACCTTGTAGTTTGCACAATGTCTTCCTCTTTATGTTGACTTATGTTCATAGAAAAGTAGAAACAAACTTTAAAGTCAAACTTAATTCAAGGATTCATCATAGAAATTGCAATAAAGATTTCCAAGCAACAGACACAAATGCTTTTACTGAAAAGCTGAGAAGGAACAAATAAGAGAAATCGGCTTTGCGTAAGATCCGCATTATTCCAAGTATACTAATATACTTTCCAAGTTGTGATGGCAGCAACAAACTCAAACCTTGGAACCTATCCATGTAATTATCTGTGGTCACAATTAACTTGAGATAGTACGATAAATAAGAGGAATTCCCAAAATGTAGGATGCCCTGTAATCTCCAAACTAGTAATAATTAATTTATTCTTTCTCTACACAACAAGAAACTAATATTTTGCAGTTGAAAATGTCACTAACCCGCTTCAGTTTGCGACTTCGTCTGCCTGTAGACTTTAGAATTGTATCCAGAGAGAAATGAATTGTAGTAGTTTGTGAGTCTTTACCGCTCATGTCCAAATTACCGCTTCTTCCTCAGTCTCCTCTCTATAAGCTTTGCCATCCAACTAGATAAAATGTATCTATAAACCTGGAATCATCTCTCATTTTATTTCATTTTAATTTTGATTTTAATCTTGATTTTGATGTTAATTTAATTTTGATTTTGATTTCAATGTTTTTTTTTTAATTTAATTATTATTTTGATTGGATTAAATTGTATTGCAATTAGTATTTTCTTTAAGTTGTAATTTTGTGTTTTTTTTTGTGATTTATCCAGGCTATTTACCACTTGTAATTTTGTTGTTGGATTAGGTTTATTGCAGTGTTTTATTGTGCCAAACATCCAGATCCATTTAACTGTTTTTGGGTGATTAACATTCTGACTTTCACATACGAAACATACAGATTAAAAATATTAAGTACTCAGATTTTCCTTTTCCGAAATCCCTTCTAATACCAGAAATACAGAATACGTAGCATCAATAAACAATGTAGCACATCACAGACTACGACTGACAGAAACGCCGACATAATATCCTAAGTACGCATAACCAATCTCAGACCGTAGTGAGGAACATGCGGGCCGCAATCCGAATACAAATAGGATGGACAGGGGACAAGGAGGTGCAAGAGGTGGATGAGGCAAGGGAAGAGGAACGAGAAAGAGAAAGCAAGAAAGAGACAGAAATTGAAGTTGGATCTGTAGTGACGCTACAATAGTTGACATAATTGGTGGTGTTTTGTAAAAATTATTTGCGTTGAATTAAAAAAAAATATTTTATGCCACTTAATAATTATGTCAAGGTGAAAGTTTTTGAGGAGGGATTAATGTTTGTTACGATTTCACGCTAAAACTTTTTTTGATGAAACTTTACAGTCTTAGCAGCTTATTCAATACATCAGAAAAACAATTAATAAAGTAGGTGCGTGCAGCAGGAAATACATCAGCTGTGGAATTACAAACGTGGAAGAAGCTACAGCATTAGTAGTAAAGACATTCTTGATGTTTTGAAGAAAATAAATAGCAAATATTAAAAGACTTTGGTTACACGAGAAAGCAACACCAGTGCTGTTTTGACAAAAGCACCGTATACCAAATAAAATAATGTTTTACCGACAGCCCTTCAAATGAAATAAAATAGATTACTCATAAAAAAAAATCTCAACGTAATATCTAACATACTATCAGGTGTCCATTATATTTCAAATAATAATCCCACCAACTCATGTAAAACATGACAAGCACAAAACATCAGACCTTCAAAGATATAAACAGCACATTCCATAAATAAATAATAAACCCATCGTCCATTGGAAAGAAAATCCTTGCCAAGCCTTGACGACTCATCCAGAAATAGTTCATCCATGTCATCGATTCATGACTTATGGCCGCCTCCACGGTCCACTCAAATATTCATGACTTCCATTCTAACGGCGATGGAACATCTTTTTTATATCACTATATTTTTTTTTTTACATATTCCCTCGAGGAAAGTGTAGTTCGATAATAGGATAATCTTTCTGTTTTGTGTAGTCTTCAGATTTTTTTTGAATAAGCTAAGTGATATGAAATGATTTTTAGAGTTTAAGGGGCTTTGATTCGTATGTTTTTCTTTGTGATTCATCTTTTTCAATAAGTTACCTAAACTGCAAGATTATCATTAATTAATCATTATATTAAAGCCGGGTTTGAGGAGCTCGTGGCTAAATAATAACAGCCGCACGGGTCGATCTTAAAGGTTAAGCAACGCTTGCCAAGGTTGGTCTGTGGATCGAGTTTCCTCCGTGCCTCGGAAAGCACGTTAAGCCGTTGGTCCCGGCTGTCATTTGTAGATATTTGGCAGTCGTTACGGATTGTCAGAAGCTAGTAAATCTGAATCCAGTCTTGCCAAGAAATACCGTGTTACCCAGTTAATGGGTTGAGGAGGTCTGGTAGGCAGCCGCTCCACGTAAAACACTGGTATTCAGGTGAATCCGCTTTGACTGGAAGCCGACCCAAATATAGTTGGGAAAAGGCTAGGCAGATGATTAAAGCCGGGTTTACATTGTCGTGTTGTGGTACCTTGGGATGCAGTTGATTGGCTATATATAAGTCATTGTGATGTACCGTAGGCTTGATTACATTCGTTTGTTTGGTGTATCTCAGGCCACAATACACCCGGGCACAGTAATAATAGGCTAGCTTAAGCCGCATGACCTATTATTTTACTCCATCATTATGTTGTTTGTTTTATTATCCATAGGAAAACTAGAGTAAATTCACACTTTATTTATTTTTTCTTAAAACGGTCAGTCACGGAGTAGTTTAAAGATCAATATTGCTTATAAAAACTTATAACAAAAGAAGAAACCTAACAAAAAAAGAAACAAAATATCTGATCGAAATAACATCACCACAATCTCCCACAAGGACCCATGAAAGTCGTGGGAAGCACCTGCACCACCGGGAGCACCTGGTGAGAGTCGCGGGTAGCTGATGGATGGGAGACGCACAGGACCAGTTGTTGTGGAGACACTTGGGGGAGGCCTGTGTCCGGCAGTGGACATTCGGCTGATGTGATGATGATGATGACAATTTGCGATATAAATTGACGTTACGCTTGTTTGAGCCCAGCAAACATCCAAAAAAATTTACAAAAAAGAATTCTCTTCAAGCCTAATCTATTTCTTATACAACCAATAAGGCTATTTCATTGAAATAAGTACCCCTGATTTATCCCAAGAGACACGAAGAATTTACCAAAGTGCTCTATGATTGGGCAAAAAATATATGAAAATAGTTCCCATGAGTAATGTTCTAAGTGGTGGCTTTGGACCATGATTACCTTTTGTCGTTTACGGTTAGTAATTAGTTGAGGTATGGTAAGGGGTGGAGCCTATCCATTAGGTTGAAGGGAACTGATTATGTCGACTGGATTAAGTTGTTCACGGCAATGTGTACTTTCGGAGAATGGGGGAAAACTGAAATACGGGGAAAAAATATTGCTGACTGTCTCTAAAAACCAGCGCTATGGTTTTGTATAAACCACTATTTCTATTTCTATGGTATGAGTATGTACCATGTAGTCGTACGCGTATGTCATTCATCATCATCGTCATAACAGCCGAAAGACGTCCACTGCTGGACATAGGCCTCCTCCAAAGGTTCAGCAATAATCGTCACGCTTGGCAGGCAGGTTGGCGATCGCAGTGTGTATAGTGTTGCGTTTTACAGAGAACGCTGCTGGCCATTCTCTGAGCAGCAGCGTTCCATTCATTTTTCATGTCTTTACATTTACATTATTGTCGAACAAGGTTCAGTAAACTAGTTCTAGGTTGTGTTGATAGGATGTGTCGCTGTATCTAGGTCTACGTTTGCACTGCTTTTATCAAACTTCTAAGTACTATGTTAGTAAACTCTAGCCGCCTACTACAACGCAATAAAGACGGTTTAAAGGTCAACAATGATTGTTGTGGAGTTGATTGTTTCTACTAGGTAATGAGCTGCTGTTAAACTTGTCACATGGCCAAGATTAAAGAGTTTGAATAAGAGTATTTCTCAAATTCTACTTAGGCCTGTAACTTACGAATGAAACATACTCTGTTTATACACCAATATTTTATAAAAAACTAGCACTTTGCCCGAGACTTCGTCCGCGCTGCAATTTTCTTAAGGATCCCTAATTTTTTTCTACACAAAATATATTCTTAAACCTTCCTCAAGAACCACTGTACCTATCCATTGGTGAAAACAGCGTTAATATCGGTGCAATAGTTTTTGAGTTTATCGCGAAGAGACAGACAGATGCGGCGGACGACTTTGTTTTATAATACGTAGTGATGTTTGGCTTTGACTACCAAAATCTAAAGTTGGTACAAAATTAGGATTCGTCCTTATCCCCAACGTCTCAAGTATAATTCCGGCCGTTTTAATTAATTAACAAAAACGTTGCAAGTCAAGCACAATCATCATCATCATCTGCCTAGCCTTTTTCCCAACTATATATTGGGGTCGGCTTCCAGTCAAACCGGATTCAGCTGAATACCAGTGTTTTACGTGGAATGGCTGCCTACCAGACCTCCACAACCCATTAACTGGGTAACTCGGTAATTCTTGGCAAGACTGGAGTCAGATTTACTGGCTTCTGACAATCCGTAACGACTGCCAAAGATCTACAAATGACAGCCGGGACCAATGGCTTAACATGCCTTCCGAAGCACGGAGGAATCTCGGTATATTAAGATGGTCACCCATCCACAGAACAACCTTGGCAAGCGTTGCTTAACCTTGAAGATCGACCCGTGCGGCTGTTATTATTTAGCCACGAGCTCCTCAAGTCAAGCACAATATTCTAGTGAATATTTTATTATTTGATTTGTATTAGTATGCAAATCACCAACACAGAAACAAAACACTGACATCTAATTCAATCTCAAAATGAAAACTATCCGACATTAGCAAAAGAATTCTTTGAGCTGATTAACACATTGCATTTTCAATTTCACATTCCACATTTGGCATGCAAAAAATAATTTCATTTGCCTCGTATTTTCATGAGGACCGAAGTCTCGTGGGATGTGTTTTAATAACACTTTAGAGTCGAGAGCTTTTGGTCTAATTGCTGAAAAGTTTTCAGTATCTCATAGAGTTGTATGGTATTTTTAATTTTGCATTTTCAGCACGGAGAGGAGATAATGGGTGCGTCCTTGTTTTTTTGTGTGTGTGAATTTTGGGAAGTGTGGTTTTAATTGTGGTATTTTAAAGTTTTTGCGATATTTTTGCACGGAATGGAAATCATAAATAGTGGTCATTTGTCTCCTCTTCCGATGTCGTGAATTTGAGATCATAATGATAACCTCATTATATCAAAAAACATCAAGTGATTGGAATGGAGGAGCTCGTGGCTAGATAATAACAGCCGCACGGGTCGATTTTCAAGGTTAAGCAACGCTTGCCAAGGTTGGTTTTTGGATGGGTGACCATCTTAACATACCGAGTTCCTCCATGCCTCGGAAAGCACGTTAAGCAGTTGGTCCTGGCTGTCATTTGTACATCTTTGGCAGTCGTTACGGATAGTCAGAAGCCAGTTAAACTGACTCCAGTCTTGCCATGAAGTACAGTGTTACCCAGTTAATGAGTTGTGGAGGTCTAGTAGGCAGATGCTCCGCGTAAAATATTGTTATTCAGCTAAATCCGGTTTGACTGGAAGTCGACCCCAATATAGTTGGGAAAATGCTAGGCAGATGATGATCAAGTGATTGGAATAAAACATCATCCAGCATTGACCTTTAAAAAACCAGGCAGTTAAATCTGTAAACATGTCAAAGTGAATGCTTGGGTGAAATGATCACGAACTGACCTGTCATTCAATCTTGATTACTAAGATTATCAGCCGGTCGATTCTGTAAACATGTCGAAGTGAAGGCTTGGGTGTGATCACAAAGTGAGCTGTCAATCCATGTAATCAAGATGGAATGACAGCTCACTTCGTGATCACTTCACCCAGCCCTTCACTTCGACATGTTTACAGAATCGACCGGCAGGTCATCTCGTGATCACTTCACCCAAGCCTTCACTTCGACATGTTTACAGAAACGCACTGCTGTTGTTTTATTTAACGATGGTAATGCATACATAACATAATCAGCCTATATTGTTCCCACTGCTGGGATACAGTCCTCCTCTCTTTCGAGTGGAAGTGGGCCATAATCTACCACGCGGGCCCAGTGCGGGTAGGTAGATGTCACATGTCTTCGAATTTTTGGTTCTAGGATATACCGGTTTCCTCACGATCCTTCACCGCTTTTGAGAGCAGTGGTGATGAAATAATTTACACAAAGTAAATGGAGCTGGGCAGGACACTTAGCAAGGCGCAGTGATGATAGATGGAGTAAGGCAGTGACCGAGCGGCGTCCGAGGACTGGAAGAAGAAGTGTTGGTCGACCAGCGGCGAGATGGACAGATGACATTGTTGCCATCGCAGGAAGAACCTGGATGAGGCTGGCAGAGGAACATGGGGATTGGCACAAGAAAAGAGAAGCCTATGCTCAGCAGTGGGCGAAGTCGGGCTGTGGATGATGATGATGAAAGCGCCTGTCTGGGTTGTAAATAAAAATCCCGTTAATTCCACCAAAGAATATTGTTAACGTAAAATCGTATTATTTGTAGGGATAAGAGTGCTTGTAGACGTCCGTTTTTTTCACCGGATAACGGACCGTCAATAAACGGCTATCCTTGTATACATATTTTTTTTACCGGATGGATGGACTGCTGTCTATATGCGTTAGAACGCAGGTAGACGGCACTCAATTAACAGAAAACAGGCAATACGTCCGGCAGCGTCAACACGCACCAATACACTGGCGTGGATGACCGCCCTTTCTTACACCGGACCGGTGTCCGTCGCGCCGAGGGGAAGCGGTGGTGCATCCGGCGTAAATTGTTCGCCGGACTGATGTCCGGTGCATGTACACACATTCATTATAATTCATACACCACCGCGAATCCGGCAAAAAACACGGTCCGTTATCCGGTGAAAAAAACGGACGTCTACAAGCGCTCTAACGCTGCCAAAAATTTGACCTCCAACATCGATGACGATTTATTATAGTCATGAAATACTCCGGAAACAAGAACACAACATGATATGTGTGCCTATTTCCCGTTAGACAAGGCCATCGACACATCATCAACATTCAAAATTACGTCCAAAAGAAAATATTTCCCGTCCGTTCGACTTAACATAACGAGCCATTAACTTCTAACAACCCGTCAAGTAATCCAAGGCCGGTAGTTAAGCCAGAAACGTTGACAGACTATAAATATTAAAGGCATTAGTTTTTCGCGTGACCCGTTAACTGGCAACACCCAAACAAACAATCAAATAGTTAGAACGTAATAAAATTTAATGAAGACCTTCAAGGGAAAGGGGACTGTAGACAAACTAATATTATATCAGCTAAAACGATTGTAACAAATCACGATACAGACATCATCGTCATCATATCAGCCGAAAGACGCCCACTGCTGGAAATAGGCCTCCCCCAAGCGTCGCCGCAACGACCGGTCCTGTGCGTCTCACATCCATCGGCTATCCACAGACATGCGTAACCCAAATATCACGAGATGAGTCCCAAAAATTTTGTTAGGGCATAGAACCATTTGATTTTCATTGTTCTCACATCACAACTTTAACTATCTCGGCAACGTGACACTTTAGAGTACCATATTGCTATTTTTTTTGTCTGTTTAAGTGTCTTCTATCCATATGTCATATTAAAATGGCGGCGGGTCTGTGCCAGCAACCATTGAAAAAAGTTAGAACCCCTTTTCAATCGTTTTTGCTATAAGAATGCCACTTTGTCCAAGGTATTTTATATACATCTACTACTTATATCTTGGGCTCAAGGAGTATATAATGTAAGTTTTTATAATGATGGTAAAAATATAAGTGCAAAATCACATCAAAATATCGTAACTTAAAATTCAATAGATGCTACGAAAAAAGCTGTTAAGTATTATGCGGTCGACACACGAGATTTAAAACCTGTATGCGACTTGCACATTACTCGCAGACCGGATGGCTGATGGGGATGAAAGTTCTGAAGTTTCGACCGCGCTTTGGATGGTGCAGCGTGGGTTTGTCTCAATGAAGTGAAGGCGAATGAATTATAGTGGCTCGATGAGGTAAGTACCGAACAGCTAGTCTATTCTGTAAGTAACCATTTCGATATTACAAAGTGAATACGACGATGAAGTGAGTGTGACTTTATTGCACACAACATAAAGGTGTTACGTTTATACTCACCTCGGATTCCGCTGTCAAAACACGAAAATTTTGTTACAGAATAGCACTACTGGTCATTGAGGCGATGTTTAGGGAGGCGTATCGACGGTCCCTACGTACAATCCCCCAAGTGGTAGTTGTGTGATTTGTGTTTCTTTCTTCCGTGACATTCAGACAAACCTAAACTATCGTCCAGTTTAATAAAAAATAATAAAAGTTGGCAAATTGACCTTTAAATACACACACGACATTTACCGTAACTACGTAATTGACTAAAACTTCCGACGTAGAACAACAATAGTGGTAATCCAGTCGTTTTACGTGGGACAATTCAATGTTATCCCGCGCCCCTCCCCCGCAACTGCCACTTGCGAGACATAAGCGTTCGCGCCGGCTGTGGTGACGGTTCGTTAATGTTCTGCTGCGTGAATGTTAATAAGTATATTGATAATAGTTAAAAAGATGCCTCGAAAGGAAAGTGTCACAAAAAATAAAAATGTTTCCAACATAACTCAAACAGGTAAGTGAATTTTGATATTATTATTGATCAAATGTATTTTTATTTAAGTTTATACTTAATATTGAGCTTTTACAAATCAATAATTACTTAGATGTTTCATTTTTGCATTGATCAAACAAATTTTGCTTAATTCCAACGTACATGTCTGTATTTGGTAGCTAGGTTATTTTACGTCGGAGTATTTAAAAGTATAGTGTAGTGAGTGGTAGATATGAGATTCTACGCCGGAAAATAATACCAGATTTTATACATAACTACTACTTACAAAATTTTACGGCGGTAATGTTATTCCAATCTTACACTTATGTTATTTTTTATTTCAGTTCTTCTACAACGTGATTCTTCAGACGATGAACAACAACAAGAAAGTACGATTCAAGTTGTTGCTCAATTTCACAGAAATGTAGCATCAAATGCCCTCTCCGATTCGACCATTTTAGAAGTGCTAGAATCATCTAATATCGGATTACCAGCCCACCTACAATCACAGGATAAACATGAGGATAGTATATTTACTTATCCAGATTCACTTAACCTTTCTAATTTGCCTTTAAGCTCGCAGTCAGCCAATCAAACCACTAAAACCATTGTCGCTCATCCCAATGGCGCCGTTCTCTCTGACCTTGGAATTATTACAGAAGAGTTTATCACATACACAGAACCAGAACCACAGTACAGTCAAGAAGTTATCGTTAGAACGTCACACGATCCAGAAACAAATACAATTATAGAAGAAATTGACGCCTTTCATGATTCTGAGCAAGTTTTGGATACAAGCACTCCCTTAGGGTCTCCTTCTATTTCAACTATTATGCAGAATGTTGAATCAGAAAATGTAAGTTCATTTCATATTGACACCCCAACTTCATCTATGTGTATCACTTCACCTATGAGTGACCAGACGTATGTACCAACCAGTATTGATGAGATGACAGAGAACGATGCCGATGTTAGTAACACAGAAAAAAGTCAATTAACAAAAAAGAAAAGAAAAGTTAAGAAGAAAACTGATGTAGGTAGAATACGTAAGGTTAACAAATCGGCATGGATAGATAGCAGAAGAAAACAGTTAAAAAATCAGGGTTTAAGTTACATCAGTCGAAATGGAAAAGCACAATCTAAAAAGTTGATATTGCCTGCTTGCGATGATAAGTGTCGATTAAAGTGCAAGGAGAAAATAGGCGAAGATGTAAGAAACGCAATGTTCAAACAATTTTGGTCTCTTGGCAATCGTGAGCGGCAGTGGGATTTTTTGGTTCGTTGGTGTAAAAGAATCGGCAAGAGACGCATAACAACAGAGGGCCTTTCAAAAAGATTATTTTCTGTCAAGTACTATCTGCCAAAATCTCTAGATGTTTTAAGACACGAAGAAGTTACGGTGTGCAAAAAGATGTTTTTAAACACTTTTGCTATTGGTGACGGCGTCGTACGAACAGCTTTGAAAAAATTAACGAAGGCGAAGGGCTCTCTGTAGGTTTCGATCAAAGAGGATTTCATAAAAATCACCCTAAAGTTAAGAACGATGAAATGGTTAAAAGCGTTTCTGATCATGTACAATCATTTACCCCTGTGGAGTCGCACTATACACGTAAGGAATCCTCAAAATTATATTTAGATGGTGAATTAAGCATGGCTAAGATGTTCAGACTCTACAATGAGTGGGTATCAGAGACAGAGTCGAATAAGGCTAAAACATTGAGGCAATACACCGACATTGTAAATGAAAATTTCAATATTGAGTTTCACAGACCAAAGAAAGATCAATGCGACGTTTGCATTGCCTTTAAAAACCAGCCGAAGCCAGTTAATCATGAAATTCAAGAACAATTTAATGAACATTTGAAAAATAAGGACATGGCTCGTAGTCTCAAAAATGAGGATAAACTTTCTGCTATCAACTCACCTAGCACAACCATAACTGCAGCGTTTGACTTTCAAAAAGTACACTCATCTCCTCATGCAGAAACAAGCATATTATATTATAAAAGAAAATTAAATGTTTTTAACTTCACTATTTTCGAGATGGGTCAGAAAGTTGGAACATGTTATATGTGGCATGAGGGCACTGCCAAACGAGGCGCGAATGAGGTTGCTAGTTGTGTCTACGATTTTATTAAGAATCAATCTTTAAAAGGCATACAAACTATAAAATTATATTCAGATAATTGCGGAGGGCAAAATAGAAACAGAATTGTTTTTATGATGTATCTAATTGCTGCCAAAGAATTTAAGGTAAATATCACCCATAGATTTTTGGAAAAAGGCCATACCCAAAACGAAAATGACAGTATTCATGCTCTAATAGAGCGATGTTCTAAGAATAAGGAAATATATACGCCTGATCAATGGTTCGCATTGGTCAGGTGGGCCAAAGAGACTGGAAGTCCGTATATTGTCAAGGAAGTTGCAAGAGATGACATTTTAGATTTTAAAAAGTTACTAGCAGGAAAAAATTGGTCAAAAAATGACAGAAACATAAAAATAATGTGGTCTAAAATCAGAGAAGTTCATGTATCCTCTTCCGAGCCTGGCGTTCTTAAATACAAAAATACATTTAATGAAACATACCATAGCTTATTTGTCAGAAGAAGTCAAAACAGGAGGCGTCAAAATCAACCTGATGACGTGTTGAGCCAGGCTTATACTGGACCTTTACCAATCCAAAATGCAAAATTGATGGATCTTAAGTATCTTTGTGAACATAACGTAATTCCTAGACAGTACCATGGATTTTATAATTCCCTTGTCTCTTGTGATGTCGTTCCTGATTCAAGTTCCGATACAGAATAGTAGTATTTCTCAGTTAGTTGTGCAATTTAGTACTTACTTTTTTTTTGGATTTTTATTACCTGGTCACTTGGACCTTTAAGTCAATTTTAGTATTTACCTAAACAATTTTTAGTATGATAAAGATAGGAAATAGATTTTGCAATTATTCAATTGACCAAAAAATTGTTTTGTTTCCTAATTTTGCTGATTTTTTACTCCAAAATAATGCTTTTGGTTTTTAATGTTTTTTTAGAAGAGTTTTCATTTTGTTAAAGTTGGATCACCCACAATTAGGTAAACAAATGTGATTTTATTACTTAGTAATTTTTTTTTATTATATTTTAATTTGTAAGAACAGAAGCTATAAGTTTCTTTAAAAACGAATAACTTACCTACATAAGTATTACTGTTTTTGATTAGGTATGTGTAAATGTAACAATACTTCTTTGAAAAATATTATATTTTTTTATAAGACATTATTATTATTACCTAAATATACAAATGTAACATTGTTATTAGGTACTTAAAACTCAACTGGTCATTACTGAAACAAGACTGATTAAATTAGATATAAATACTGAAGTTGCATCGTACTGTCGATTAATAAATAAGTATTTAAAAATAAAACAACGTTTTTGTTTACATTTAGCATGCTTCGAAATAAAACATAATGCAAATAATTTGTATTTTTTGTGATCAACTGTTTTTTTTTTTGAGTGAGTCCAACACTTATCTACTTTTTATAACAGTCTTTGTGCCATGATCGCCACGTAAACCTCCCTAAATAGCAATTGTGACTTTGGTAAATTAAAAACTTCCAGCGTAAAACTCAATAAGTACCACTAACATTATTTACCACATTGATGATTCCGCTGTATAAGTCAGTAAGTGACAAATAATACGCTCGAAAGGCCATTTAAAGTTGTTGTTATTTTTTTTATAAAATAGATCAAATATGAAACCTGTATTCCAAATTTCATGACTTTCTGTTAAGTAGAACACGAGCTACAGGTGTTTGAAACTTTAAAGTGCTCTCCTGTAAAGTTTGTCATTTATAGTTAGGGGATTGTACGTAGGGACCGTCGGTATGCATTGCGAAATCATGGTAATGAGATAGGCACTGTGGTGCACACACAAATTGTAAGAAAACTCAACAGTGGCATTATGTATGCTGAAAATAATTAAAATGAAAAGATCTCAAAACTGCATTTTTATTACAAAATAAATAGCGATTTTTAACAAGATGATTAAAATTTTAATTAAGTTCAACTGATGCATAAACATTGCAAAATGTCGTAATTTGAAAAGCTTTTGTGCCAGATGTTACGAGAATTTGCATTTTTCTTTTAATAATTTCGCAGTTTGAAGCAGTTAAAATGCAGTGTACTTGTTATCCATTAAAAAACATGCGACAGTCTTTAGAAAGTCTTATGGAGTACATTTTAAACTGGTTTCTATTATCTATTATATTATATTAGCACCGTCCATGTTGTTGTGTTGTAAAATGTGGCTAGTACAAAATTTATAAAGTAATGTATGGTGCATTACTTTATAAATTTTGTACAAAGTCTCTAATAGTTATCCAAAATAACAAGTTTTATTATGTAAATTTACCTATAACTTTGATTATTATTTGGCATCAGTAACTTCTAGAGAAAAGTACTCAATCAATAATAATTATTTTTGTTTAGTTCTTCATAAACAAAGAAATACTTCTAAAAGATTTATTCGGATTCATTTAAAATTCTATTAAGTTAAATTCACGCCTTAAATTACAAAACCTGCCTTTACGGTGTATAAAATTTCAGATTACACGTAATGAAACAACAGTACCGCCATGAAATAATATTTGGAACAGACGGACTACTCCTAAGACACACTTTGGTTTCGCGCGAGTCTGCGGATGGCGAGCATTGGGTGGTTCGCCGTCCGATCAGAACCAGGCCCGGGTCAACGGCGCGCTGTGGTCCACGCGCACCTCAAAGAGCTGTCAGCAAAGAAGACGGGGCCCGCTAGGGCCAGTGCCTGCTGGGGCTGCGGACTTTATTCGAAAGAGGCACCGTAGCCCTGGAACGTAAAGGGCTCTAGGAGAAACACGGATGGGTTTTAGTCAGTAAGAGTCTGACACTCCCTCTACTTCACCCAGAGCGGGAGAAGTCATTTGATGATTTCTCATCCTTAAAAAAAAAGGTGGTTGACAGGATTCTTTTGTAAAATTGACAAAATCTCTCACAAGGATCCCAATGCCTAATGAAAATCTTTAGGCTAAGATTAATACAGGGTTATTTGTAAAACACCAGAAACCTCTTAGGCAGTGAAAGTACTCATGATTGTAAGCGACTTTTACTTTGGGAAAACTCCGAAAGCTCGAGAAAAATATCAGCTGTTCCATACATTCAAATTGACTAAATATTGCATTTTGTATGAAACAGTTGATATTTTTTTCGAGATTTCGGAGTTTTCCCAAAGTAAAAGTTGCTTATAATCATGTGTACTTTCACTGCCTAAGAGGTTTCTGGTGTTTTACAAATAACCCTGTATACTACATATATGTATGTATATTAACTTTGGCTTGTATAAAATGTTAACGTATCATTTCGTATTTGTAGTTTAACAGTTAAAATACATGGACAGAAATAATGTTAAAAAAAGCATGTATTTTAGTACTGTTTATTAAATTCGGTTTAACTATAGTACCTGATATGAAAAATCCAGCTTCTACTCGCGGCTTTGCACGCTTAAAAGAAGAGAATTATCTCCAGAGTACACGGGTAAAAGTATCTTATATTATTCTAGGACACGGTCTACATGTGCACAAAGTTTCACCCAAATCCATTCAGCTGTTAATACGTAAAGAGGTAAGAAACAAACTTTCTTTTACATTAAATTCGGATTAGGAAAATACCAAAATGGAAAATAACAAATATATCTCATTTTTAGGGTTCCGTATCTCAAAACGAAAAAACGGAACTCTTATGGGATCACTTTGTTGTCCGTCCGTCTGTCTGTCAAAACCGTTTATCTCAGTAGCGCGCGGAGGTAACAAGTTTAAATTAAAACCATATACTCAAGTCCATGACCCCTTGCAGCTGTGATAAAAATCTAAGTTAACGGTCGTTTATGTCTCAAAAAACGTATATTTCGACACTCTGGTAATTTGGCAAGTCTAACTTATACTACAAGTATAGGGAAATGTCTGAAGTAATTTGTAATTAAATCATAAAAAAAACTTTAGACTTTATTTAAAGTTATTTATTTCTAGCTACAATTTTGTACGGAACCCTCGGTGGGCGAGTCCGACTTGTATTTCGCCAGTTTTTTTTCTTGAACAAGACCGATCGTCACTCGAATAATGTCTTAAGTGACAGAAAATGTCAAAGGTGTGGCCCGTGTTGCCAGATGGTGCCACAAAGCAGCTCAATGTAATTACAGACCAATTTGATAAAAAAAACGGCCTACAAATGTTGCCCGTCTGTTCTATATCAAAAGAAAGACACACTTAATTTATGCTATCATAAACAATTTATTCATGAGTATCTTCTGTCTTGTCTCTTGCCTTCTTTGGAAATTGTCGTAATAAAAGTATTATTACATTAATACGGGTATAGGGTTGCCAAAAAATATTATGTCAAAGCTGCCAGTGTTTTTTGCGTAAAAAATTAAATTTCTTGCTAATCCCCGGCAGTGATTAGAAAAAATAAGGTTTAGCTCAGAAGAAGTATTGACATCGCCCGTGTCTAAATAAATGGATGAGATTAGTAGACAGATAAGCCCCCGTTATTAGGTTACATAGTCATCAGCGGGTCTACAAGGGTCACTTTAGCAGAATCAGAAAGCACACTGTCAAACCCGTCAATTTCAAATTTTCCCAATCAACCTTAACCTAATGCGTGAGCGAAAAAGATGAAAATTAAAGAACATCGGCCAAATACGACCTGACCGAAATATTAAACGGACACCAATGAGTGATACGTCAAAAAGTAGAGACTAAGTGTATATTAAGTTACGGGGCTCAACTTATTTTACTAGAGCCGGTAAAATAATTTAGCTTTCTAACAAAAGTCTCATTATCTCACTACTTTTTATAGGCTTTGGAACGCATCTACACTCGTCCCGTTTTTATCTGTGGTACACGTTTTATCTTGGCACTACCATTGAGCGCTTATTTCTTAACAAAGAAGGATTTTTATTTATTTTTGTGGTTTATTTTAAATGGATTGAGTATTCCGAAATGAGTTGCAAAATGATACTTTGACAGTTATATAGATATAGAATGCATAAGAGCTGTCAAATCGTTTACCGCAGTTCGTTGTTTTTGCGTCGTTGCGTACTTTTGACTCCGACCGTTTTAATTTTATGGTTTGAGCTGAGGTTATAGTCAATGCAGTAGACTTCAGTACTACCTACATCATAACCTCAAAAGTAAAGTTCTAAGATCCTAGGCTTTAAAAAAAAAACAATATCGGTTTAATGGTTATACCTAGGGAAACGAATTAATCCATACACCATTCATGTCCACGATATTTTATGGTCAGGTCGCACGATGTATGGGCCGTGACCGATCTTCTTTGACACAATATTACTTTTGTGTGTGTGGTTAATATTATGATTCTGCTAAAATGGCCTTTTTAGACCCGCAGAGCATATTATTTGTTACATAATATCCATCTACCTCCGACAAAACTGCCGACTGATTTGTATTATCGGAATGTCACGCGTGTCATATATGTTGTAGAATTGAAACGATCCTTACCTCCGATTGTTACTTTATCTATAGACCCTTTCACGAGAAGTTATAAATTTTGTAAACACACTTTTAAGTGTTTCAAATGTTTTGTACTATAAGTCAGACACGTTCCAGTACCACAAAACATACCAAAGACGACAGCGCATTTCGTATTACACGTATATTACTTTGGATTGATTGAATTTGGGTTTGTTTGTTGTTGATTTAATTGTCGTTTTGTGACTTAGTGGAATTCTTTATTTACAAAATTTATAGCTTCTCGTGACGGGGACTATAGAATTTCAATATATTTTTCAGGATTCAATCGAAATTCAGTGTTACAACTATATTGGTGGTAGTTATGTTAGAATAGTCACAGGTGGCATGCATACAAAATGCAAATAGCAGTACTTAAAATGGCTTAAAAATCTGCCACCAAATCCAGCAGCCCTATCTTCACCATATTGTTAATAGCAAAAACAACGTGGTCATGTATCGTTGAAGGATTTCCAAAGTTATATATGGCTATTATCATTAATGTAATGACCATCTCGAATGTACATCATATACGTCGCTTAACGGTAATTGCTCTGCCTGACGGCTATTGCCAAGTGGATATTCGACCTTATAATAAATGTGGTAAGAACGACCTCGTTCCCAGATAAGTTTTAAGATTCATTATTATGGAGATGGGCAAAAATTAGTAGTGCAATCAAAAAGTTTTACACTAGACATTATTCGTCGTTATTTTTAATGAAAATTTTAAATTTTTGCTATCTTGATGATATAATAATGTGCTCAACGAGCGTTTTGTTTTCTTTTTGTCCCTAACGAGATAAAAATTAAAACAATGCGTTAGAAATTTGCAAACTTTTATTTTATTTTGGATAGCGACTTTTTTAGTTTATTCAGTTATAAAAAATAGCTATTGGGCTGTTTCAAGACAACTCATCTTTAAAATTGGTTCATAAATCCGAGATATTACGTAAAGCAGGCAAAGATCTATTATATAATTACATAAAATGGGTGTTCTAGGTGAAACGAGCCTCAAACATTGTTAAAACGGTTTAAACAACACGAACGAATGCAATAAAACTGGATGAAGTAAGGAAAGGAGAAGGCATTTAAAAAACGTGGAGTTTATTACTTTTATAGAAAGACTACAGAAGAGATGTTACCACTGAACAAGTATGGAAAAAAAGTGACATGGGTCGCCCAAATAAATTGTAATAAAGGCAAGTGACTAATGATGAATACTATTAACTCTTTCTTTGTTGTCATAGTTGACAAATAAGTTTGTGCTGAAAAGACAATGAAGGAAATAATTTATGTGACATTCACTTTCTTGTTATTTAATTAGTAACCAACTAAAATTTACATTCAATTGCACCATCTACTATCGATAATGACTTAACCGTGTGCAAGGCCCAACAATAGAACAAATGTTAACATCTGCACAAACCCATGTGCCATGTCCACATAAAACCAACACATCTTGACCAATGAAGCTTCCAAGCAGAGTATGACGTCACATCCTGCTATTATTGCACCGTACTACCCACAATTTGCCTCTAATAAATAACGGGCTGCCGGCAACGGCCACAGTCTACTGTTTATGGATCTTACATAATTAAGGCTATTAGGAACGAACTGGACTACCTGTGTTCTAGATTTCATTGAGTCTGGACTAAGTTTAGCTATAATTGGTTACTGAAATAGACTATAATATATAGAATAGAGTTTAATATAGAGTAAATCTGACACCAGTCTTGCCAAGAACTCGTATTACCTAGTTCATAAGTTGTAGAGGTCTGGTAGGCAGCCACTCCACGTAAAATACTGGTATTCAGCTGAATCCGGTTTGACTAGTAGCTGAACCCAATATAGTTGGGAAAAGGCTAGGCAGTTGATGATAGAGAGACGTACATTCACGTAAATGGAACCTGTCTTATAATTCATCGGCCGTTGAATTGCATAGTGAAGAGGATATTATTAGCTACAGTTCATTAAAAGTCGGTATTGATTTTTATACATAATACTACGGACACCTAGTACCAAGAGTGACAATTCTTGGTTCCACCAGCGTGTTATTACTCATCCCTCCATAATTTTTATTATAGTCCATGTGTAGTTCTGATAACTAATCTTTACTGTAAAAACCGGCTAAGTGCGAGTTGAACTCTCACACAAAGGGTTCCGTACCATAAACCGAAAAAAACACGTTTCTTGTATGGGAGCCTTCTTGAATTTTTAACTTAATTTAATTATTATTATTATTTGTTGTTAAAGCGGCAATAGAAATGCAAACTCTGTGAAAATTTTAACTGTCTGCCTATTACGGTTCTTGAGATACAGCCCGCTGACAGATAGACGGACGGACAGGGGAGGCGTATAGGGTTCCGTTGGTTACCCTTGGTGTACGGAACCCTAAAAATCTATCAAAATCAGTTCAGTACTTTTTTGTGAAAGAATGACAAACATCCAATTTCACATTTTTATAATATTAGTAGGAAGTGGAATAAGAGACTAAAAATTTGATATTGTTATCAATTCTACGACTCGTGATCTTTTCTTCAACTTAATAAACACACTTTGTAGATGTACAACCTACAAGCATTTTCGTGAAAGAGTCAAACACACAAACACTCTTACTAAACCACTGCCCAACGGGGGTTACCTATCACACAAATTCCAACTCACCCACACCCAATCACACCCCCCCTCACACAGGGGGCATTTCATTCCACTATTATAGTACTATTGCGTATTAATTAGAACCAGTACCTAAATGCTATTGGAAACAGACTAATTTAGCTCTAGAGGTATCTGTAATTGGACCTGGACATTGAATGGAACTAGTCTAGCCTAGAACTGAAGTCGTAAAAATAAAATAGACTCCGGAGAGTTGATAGGTTCGATTTCAGTGACGTTCGAGCTCAATGCTGAGTTTTAGTTAAGTATTGAAATTAAATGGTTCTTTTTCGATAGTAACACATTTAAAACTCTCAAGTAGAAAATCGTAATACTAATTCTAACATTCTTTTATTATTCGTGTTGTAAGTACGGTTGAAAATGTAATTCAGTTGTCTATTACTAAAATCGATTGATATGAATAAAGTAAGTATATTGGTTTCTCAAAGGTCAGTTGGATGAATTTTCTTAAAAAAGACCTAAAAGAGAAAACTAAAATATATCTAATTTTCTAGAGATAACTCAATTTCGAGATAATCTCACCTTTATATGTGCGATATAAGATTTATTATTACAAATATATTACATGTTTACCTTCAGGCTTCTTCTGATTAAGCCCGCTCCATTGTAGACTTTGTCTCTGTCATCTCTTACCTAGACTTGAATCAAGAGCAAAACCATCTCAAATTAAAAAAAAAACTATCTAATACATTATTTTCACCGATCGAAAGATCGAAAAAATTAATATATCGAATTTATAATCTTAAATCTATACTTTATACTAATTTATAAAGCTGAAGAGTTTGTTTGTGTGTTTGTTTACTTGAACGCGCTAATCACAGGATCTACTGGTCCGATTTGAAAAATTCTTTCAGTGTTAGATAGTCCATTTATCGAGGAAGGCTACGTATACCATCATGCTCAGACCGATAGGAGCGGATCAGTAATGAAAATTGTTAAAAAGTTGTAAACAAAGCTATTAAGTTATAACGTATTGAACTTTGCTATATACAACATCAAACTACCATCTTCAGAATTTCAGATATGTTTCAATATTTACAGCACAATCGGAGTAAGTGAATGCAGGCAATTCAGCTTGTATCGATGCACTTTAATACTACCCAGAGCTGTTAGCACGTTCCGGAAGAATGTTAGTACTTGAACACATGTTTGGGATACTGTTTTATGTCCGGAAAATGCTTCAAAGGATGCAGGAGAAAAGACTACTTAAACCGTTCGTGGCAGCTAAAAATTGCGAAACAGTTTTTTAGGTACAAGATATTGTCCTAGATCGAAAATAATATTCGTTGTGCCTTGTCACATTATTTTAAAATGGCAAATCAAATCCAAGTTAGTAGGGGCTGGTTACGTCACTTATTGCTAAAATTATCAACGCATGGTCGTCATAGGCAACGCACTGTTTCATCTTAATTTTTTGGGAATCAGGAAAATTCTCTGTCAAAGTATGATTTGATATTGACGTCCATTAACAGCTTCGCTGCCATCCACGCACCGGTGCGAGGGGCACTGCCGAAGTGGGGGGCCGAACACGCACCGGTGCGTGTTCGCGCCTAGTAAAGTTTAAAGAATCAGTGCAGTGCAGGCATACGGCTTGGAACGTTGTATTTAAAGCGGCACTATGCTTGAAATTTCAAAAATTCGTTACGTGTTTGTGGTTTTTTTGTATCTTGAACGGTTTTGTTTTTGCGTGCTAGTAAAAAATGACCGACAGTGCACCAAGAATAAGAAACGTAGTGACTCTCCTTGGTATTGTGAAACCTGTCCTGACAAACCTGGACTTTGTGTGCTGTGTTTCGATAATTACCACTCAGAACTTGGCCTGTAATAATCATTTTCTATGTTTGTTGATTGATAATTGTGTGTCATTACAATTAATACTTTTTTTATGTTTATTTTGAAGTATTTTTGATTAGCGATATGCAAATAACAAATAAAAACCACTCTTAAATAAATGAATGTGTATTATTCGTAATTAACGAAAAATCTTGCAATAAACTGATAACGCACCCGTGCGTTGTTCGGCACTGGTAATGAAAATTTCATTCCCAGTGCCGAGCACGCACAGGTGCGTGCTGGATGTTTAAATACTGTAAACACATTTGGCTTTACGAATGAATTTCTATCCTGTGGGTGGCAGCGAACCTGTTAAAGCACTGATTATTACTCGACTGCACCAGAACGAGGATTATTAACTTTAGGTGTGATCACATAATTTTCATGACAAATAATAGTTTAAAAGAATGTTCATTACACAATCACAACGAATTTCTCTTTAAAATATTAAATAACGGAAATTTATGGGTTTCCGAATATTTACAGGTTTTCAATCTAAGTTAGGTTTGACAAATACTTAGCTTCAAATGCTTCGGGGTTTGTAACAATGGAACTTGATTTTGAACTCAAAACATCCGTTGAAAACTAATATTTTAGCAGCACAAGAGTTGAATCTTTATGAGATAGGTACAAACATTCTTGTGTCGAGTCGACGATGAAGTATCTGGGACTCGTCCTCGACAGCCGATGGGAATTCGAGCCGCACATGCAGCGTCTTGTCAAGTCAAGTTGATGCGGGTTGCAGCTGCTCTTGCACGGCTTTTGCCCAATTTAGGAGGGCTCAACGCCTCTTGCCGGAGGCTTTACGTGGGGACCGTGCGGTCCATGGCCCTATATGGGGCACCCATGTGGGCAGACAACTTGACGGCCCGCAATGCCGCAATACTGCGAAGACCGCAGAGAGCGATGGCCGTCAGGGTGATACGGGGTTATCGCACGATCTCTTACGAGGCAGCGGCTGGTTCCGCGAGAAATAGAGGCACGAAGAGTCGAGCTCCACCAAAACCTAGTAGCCGAATGGAGCGAGCGACTGGCGCATCCCAGATTGGAGCATGTGCAGTCAAACAGTACAAACATTCTTTCAGTTAGTTTGTTACCTCACGCCCCAGCCACCGCAACAGAAGAAGACGCTCTGGGCGTCGGGAGTCGCAGGACGATTCTCGGCCACCGTAGGGGCAGGTCTGCGGATGGCGAGCATTGGGTGGTTCGCCGTCTGATCAGAACCAGGCCCGGGTCGGCGGCGCGATGCGATCCCAACGCGCCTCAAGGAGATGTCAGCACGGAAGACAGGGCCCACTAGGGCCAGAGCCTGCTGGAGCTGCGGACTTCGTTCGAAAGAGGCACCGTACCCTAAAACGCAAAGGGCATTAGGAGGAACACGGATGGGTTTTAGTCAGTAAAAGTCTGACACTCCCTCCTGCTGTACCAAGAGTGGGAAGAGTCTTTTGATGATTTCCCATACTAAAAAAAAAAGGTACGAACATTCTAAAATGTGACTACCATTTACAAGACACAAGAATAAGATTTCCTCCAAGGGATCAGTGTAACTTAATATTAAACTTTAAAATATCGCTGACGCGATGCATGAGACCTGACATGACATAATCCGTCGTGGAACAGGTGTTTTAATATCGTCACAGAGAGCGACCCGCTGACGGAGCGTCTGACTGATATTACAGAAGATGTATAGAAAGGTTTATTTATAGCCAGTACCTGAGCAGAAAGTTTGAACGGCAAGAATGTGTTTCTTACCGTTTTTTTTTTTCAAAGTTGCTGGAATATTTTTTTAAGCGAGTCTTGAGATACGGTATAATATTAAAATCTAATCATAGTAGTGAAATTAAAAGTCACCACGGCAATGGAACGCAAAGGGCATAAGGAGGAACACGGATGGGTTTTAGTCAATAAGAGTGTGACACTCCCTTCCGCTGCGCTCAAAGTGGAATAAATCATTTGATGATAACCTCCTTATAAAAAAAATACTGTCTATCTGTCTCTATGTCTGTTTGCGTTTGTGACTTCCTCACGCCACATCGGCTGAAGGGATTCGAATAAAACTTGGCACATAGATGGATCATGATCAGAATTAGGTTAATTTTTTTATCCTGGTAGGCAGGCATGTTTTCTTGTGTACGTTACTCCAGCTGGAAAGTAGCTCCTAGAGCGATATGAGTAATACGTATAATTAGTGCGTAATCTGCTGTAAATGTGCGCCACAAAAAAAAAACGTGCGTGTGGTCGTTTTGAAAAAAGAACGGAAAAAACCTTTCCTGCTGGAATAACGTTGTTCCAGCAGAAAAAAATCTAAACGAATGATCGGAGAGACAAATATGTGCAAAAATGTGCGCCGATAATATAATTTGTGCGTCTTCAAGTGTTCGAGATATTACATTTCCTGCTGGAGTGTCGTTTTATATTTTCTTGCCACTCATATCGCTCTAGGAGCTACTTTCTAGCTGGAGTGACGTACTTTTTTTCCTTGGTATAACAAAAAATACGGCTCTAGTGGCCGAAGCTGCTGACCGAACTAAAATTATAATAATTAATTCAAACATTCAATAGAATCCTTAGACGTAAGATTTTTCATATTCCCTGAAACTTTGATTCCCTGAGTTGTGAGGTCAGGTAGCAAAATGCTACCTCAAACTTGAACTTCACAACTATAGTAGGTGTTAAATAAGTACGGGGCCCGCTAGGGCCAGTGCCTGCTGGGGCTGCGGACTTGTTCGAAAGAGGCACCGTACGCAAAGTGCACTTGGAGTAACACGGATGGGTTTTAGTCAGTAAAAGTCTGACACTCCCTCCTGCTTTACCCAGAGCGGGAGGAGTCATTTGATGATTTGCCATCCTAAAAAAAAAGGAGTCAAATAAGTGCAATAACGGTCATTGACTCACATACATTTATTGATTTTCTTTATCAAAAACAGAAATGAACACACAAAAAGCTGTTTTGAATCGATTTCTATCGTGATCGTATACGTCATCTAGTAATCAAGAACGGTTCATAATTTATTGTTTAAGTATCTACGCAGGAATATTAGCTACTTGTCTCACCGCGAGTGTTTGCTTTTGCCGCATCGACTATTTTTTCGCTGAGGAAAGGGACAAAAGTTATAGATCTCGAGTGAGTAAAGTAGACACATACATACATTCAGAGTCCATAGCTGGCTGTTCACACTGCCGGCGAGCAGCTCTTACCTCTAGTAAGAGTCAATCTTTGATAGGTCTTGTCGCTGCAATCAACTGATCGCAGCGACAAGACCTATCAAAGATTGTACTCGCTATGCGAAACTCACTCGGCGATGCTCGCTTGGCGGTCAGAACTTACCATACAACGGTAATTTCTACCTATACAGGCCGGAGCGATTCTTTCGAGTAAAAGCCCGTCGCACAAAAGAACTCACTGAAAGTCAAGCTTCAAAACTATCGAAACTTTTCACTCGCTACTCGCTGATCGCCGGCGGTGAGACAAGTGCCTCAGGGAAAGGTCAATGTACTTATTGAGAGTCTATCTGGCGCCTACCATAAGCCATTCATAGGAAATTCACTGAAGTGGTGAGCGCAGCAGCGGTCTATCCTTGTAGTAATGCTTGAGTAATGCCTTTGTTGAATGGACGTCATCTTGCTAAACGATGATAATTATACCTTTTTTTTTGTTTTCGGGGTGAACCTACAAAAGGCGCCTGGACTTTTGTGGGTAAAGACCAAGGAGTGTGGGATTTTTACCTCACTAAAACCACCCCGGTGATCACCATCACCACATAGAAGGGGCCCCGTTACCTTTTAAAAGACCACTCCGGAACTCTTTCTGTGCAACGCCTGTTAGGGCACATCCCTGGGGAGACTGTAAAGAGGTCTCCCTTTAGCCTCGCTATGCACGGCAGCACGTGATCCCTGTGTCACCGCCTTTCCTAGGATCACTGAGTTGGCGGACAGAGACCCCACCATGAGCCCTAAAACTAACCTAATTATTTCTCTGTTAAACAAACTGTTTCTAAAACAATAGTTTTAAAGCAGCTGTGCCACTATTTCGGCATAATGTTCCTAGTTTCGTTTCAAGGTGACCTACAAAACTTAGGCTCACTAATTAGTTACTCGTCTGGATTTCTAAATACTCTACTCAAAATAAGGGTTTATTTTGGACCTCTTTCAAGTTAGGTTAATTTAGCCAATAATATAGAACAGCACCATTTTAGAAAGCATTAGTAGCGAAGCATCCTTAAATAATAAGGATGACTAAAAAAATTAATAAGTTCATCGGACAGATTTCCAAAATATCTTTATATTTTAGGATCCTGAAGATGATACTGATCCTTACTAAGTCTCCATCCATCCGGCCGACCGTCCATCCGTCCGTCTGTCTATCAGCGAGCTGTATCTGAAGAACCGTAATAGGTAGACAGGTGTTTTTTGTGACAATTTGCACAGATTGTGTATTCCTATTGCCGCTATAAATAAACGCTTTATCTTTCTTTCTTTCTATAACAACAAAAAATAATAATTAAAAGGGGTTCTTATAAAACAAACGTGTTTTTGCTAACTGAAGTATAAATATGGCTGTTTGACATATATTTTCTACACAAAAGCTGTCAAAACGCCATTTTTATTTCTCAGGTAAAATATATCTGAACACTGGAAAATCAGCCCTAAACAAAATTATATTTGTTTACGCAGAAATTATATTTTTTTACGCAGGGGTTTGCCATGATCGCCACATTTTGCACCTTTTGGGGGCGGTCTATGTTCAGCAGTAGACGTCTTTCGGCTGTTATGGTGATGTTTACGAATCCCTATTGCGTAAGATACAGACAAATGTGTTGCGACAACGTGTCAAAGTGTGATTACTTAATCGTTCTACGATGTCTCTACATCGTGGCTTAGTAATAACGGAGTTACTAGATTCATTTACTTCTAATCATCATCTGCCTAGCCTTTTCCTAACTATATTGGGGTCGGCTTCCAGTCACCGAATTTAGTTGAACACCAGTATTTTACGTGGAGCGGCTGCCTACCAGACCTCCACAATCCATTAATTGGGTAACACGGTACTTCATGGCAAGACTGGAGTCAGATTAACTGGCGGATAGTCAGAGATCCGTAACGACTGCCAAAGATATACAAATGACGGCCGGGACCAACGGCTAAACGTGATTAACGCAATAAACGTTTTGACTTTGACTTTGACTTTGACTTTGATTTCCGAGGCACGGAGGAAACTCAGTATGTTAAGATGGTCTCCCATCCACAGACCAACCTTGGCAAGCGTTGCTTAACCTTGAAAATCGACCCGTACGGCTATTATTATCTAGCCACGAGCTCCTCATTTCTTTCTTCTAATTTCACGTTTAAATCCAGTTGCAGCAAAAATGTTGTACTCCTTATATTAGATAAGAAATAAGTCTACCTCTTATTTTGTATAGTAATTTATTTGTAGCAGTACGATGGGATTGACGTCGTCAAATATGTGTACAAAAATCCTTTAAATAAATAAAGATTAAAAAAAAACCAGTTGCAACACTACGTACTATCCCAAACTACTACACGCTATACAACATGTTCCATATAGTATTTTAGCCAGCACTGAGTCGTTTCACCTGTATACACGTTAAGCATATTATCTACAAGATAAAGAGAACTGTAAACGGTAAGAACATAAAATTTAAACAATGAACCTGGTACAACACGTAAAGTCACAAAATGCAAGCAAAATTGTTTAAAAGTAAAAGAAAATTAAAAGAGTAATCATTTTTTAAATGCTATTAGATAACAGTGCTGTTACAATGTCATTTAATAGGTTTCTATTGGATTTGAATTTCTATTCTATTCTATTCTATTCTATTCAATGATTACCAACTTGACATTTTTAGGGTTCTGTGCCCAAAGGGTAACCAACGGAACCCTATTACTAAGCCTCCAATGTCCATCCATCCGTCAGTCTGTCAGCGGTCTGTATTTTAAGAACAGTAATAAGTAGACTCAGAGTGTGTATTTATTGCCGCTATAAAAAAAAAACCGGCCAGGTGCGAGTCGGACTCGCACAAGAAGGGTTCCGTACCATAAACCTTAATATTTATTATTTGTTGTTATAGCGGCATTAGAAATACACAATCTGTGAAAATTTCAGCTGTCTACCTATTACGGTTCTTGAGATACAGCCCGCTGACAGACAGACGGACGGATAGCAGAGGCTTAGTAATAGGGTTCCATTGGTTACCCTTTGGGTACGGAACCCTAAAAATTAAGGTTTATGGTCCGGAACCGTTCGTGATCCTCGCACTTGACTATTTTTTCATGTATTGATGTTTTTTAGCCAGGTATAACAGGTCAGCTGGAAGTCGCTTTGAGTAGGATTTTAATATCAATCCGCATCTACGTAAAAGTCTAGACGATAGTCGACCTCGCATAGTTTACGCTATGCGGATGACAGCAAATAATATTGGGTTGAGAAAATAAATGGGCAATAAATGGGCTATCTAACACTTAAATAATTTTTCAAATCGGACCAGTAGTTCCTGAGATTAAGCAAACAAACAAACTCTTCAGCTTTATATATTAGTACCTATAGGTAAGTCACCGGAAAATTGCATACTTCGTAGAATTGTAAAATATCGCCCAAAATTGTAAAATATTTTTGCTAGCTCCCACGGACATATTCGAAAAAACGATTTTTTTCACAATATATCGAGAAATCATAATCTAATAAAGATTAATTACAATCTTACGGAGTCTGCAATTTACCGGTAACATTTAGGTATATATTTTATCTTTGTATTAATTTAAATATTAATCGCTTATGGTTTTTCAGGGTTCCGTACCCGAAGGGTAACCAACGGAACCTAAGCCTTCGCTTTCCGTCCGTCCATCTGTCTGTCCGTCCGTCCGCCTGTCCACCCGTCCGTCTGTCCGTCCGTCTGTCTGTCAGCGGGCTGTGTCTCAAGAAACGTAATAGATAGACAGTTGAAATTTTCACAGATTATGTATTTCTATCGCCGCTATAACAACAAATAATAAAAATTAAGGATTATGCTAAGGAACCCTTCGTGTGTGAGTTCAACTCGCACTTGGCCGGTTTTTTTTCCACATTGAACACTATTATTCTCTGCATCACCCAAAGGTTGACTGGTACAAAATGCCCAGGCATTGAGTCCGCCTCTGTACGTAAACTATAAAATAAATTTCACGACCCAGCTTTTCCGAAGTTATGTTCACACAAAACATAGGTACGATATCTGTCTCTAAACCCGCAGTTTTCCACTACATACGATTTACTACCTCGTCGGGTAAGTCGTGTACGAGATACAAAAGTAATGGAATCTTATCGGCTTCGATCTTGCAGTGACAACATACATCCGTAATAAGCTTGCCATGTTTCATTTTACGAAGGCTATCAAATTGGTGGGGTTAGGATGCCTGTCCGTTACAGCGGAGCGAAAAAACGGAGAAATATAGACAGTGAACCACGTGGTGCGGAGATTTTATGCAGTTCCATTGGTTAACATTTTTCCATTTCTCCGCTACGCTGCCTCACGCTGCTGTAGTGGACCCTTACTGTGTAACGAAAGATGTGGGCAGTTGTATGACAGTAATGGATGATCCATAATAAATGATATGATTATGATCAACATAATCATATCATTTATTGTGGATCACAGGTTCATAATATGTTCGTGGCTAGATAATAAAAGCCGTACGGGTCGATCTTCAAGATTAAGCAACGCTTGCCAAGGTTAGTCTGTGGATGGGTGACCAATCTTAGCGTACCGAGTTTCCTCCATGCCTCGGAAAGCACGTTAAGCCGTTGGACCCAGCTGTCATTTTTAGATCTTTGGCAGTCGTTACGGATAGTCAGAAGCCGGTAATTCTGACTCCAGTCTTGCCAAGAAGTACCGTGTTTCCCAGTTAATGGGTTATGGAGGTCTGGTAGGCAGCCGCTCCGTGTAAAATACTTGTATTCAGCTAAATTCAGCTTGACTGGAAGCCGACCCCAATATAGTTGGGAAAAGGCTAGGCAGATGATGACAGGTTCATAAGATGTATTAGTTACAGGTTCTGCTATGTCCCGCCATTGAAGCACACAACATTTTATTAGTTCGAAACATAGTTACAACACAATTATTACATCAAATTGTCAATTAGATTAAATTAGAATAAAATTTATGTCAAATTACAGATTAGTCAAGTTAAAAAATATATCTATAAATAATTGCACAGTGCTTCATAAGTAATTACGATTCTTAATAGTGTTTCATTCATGATTGTGTATCCATTAGTTTTAGCACGCTTACGTCTGATCGCTGCGAAGCCATCAGTTTGCGCATCAGCAAATATTCCCAACGCACTGCAGGAGCGTGGCAGCCCCAGTAGCCTCCTGAACGCATTGTTGTATTGGACTCGAAGAGCATTCATGGCTTTCTGCGTGCAACGTGTCCAGAGGCTGCACGTGTAAAATGTCTGACAATATGCTTTAAATAGCGTTATTTTCACTTCACACGTGCACCGAGAAAACCTACGGACAAGCATGTTGCATCAAACCGTCAATGCTCTTCGTTCCCTTTCTACATCCAGATCATCTTTAATGCCCGCGGTGACAATATAGCCGAGATATTTAAATTGTTGAACACGATTTAAGATATGACCTGCGAGTTTAATAGGAGGAAAACTTTCTGAGGACTTAGCTCCAAAAATAAGAACCTCACTCTATAAGTATCTTAAACCGTGTCCCTCAAATACTTTTCACAAACATCTAATAGCTTTCTCAAGCATGAGACTGAAGGGCTCAATAGTGCCATGTCATCGGCGTAACTGATATTATTGAACGCTACTCAATCAATATAACAGCCAGCCTGCAAGCTACTGAGCTCACTAATGAGACCGTCTACGTATAGGTTAAACAATATCGGAGAAGTCAAACCACCCTTTCTGACTCCACACTGCAACCTATACTCATCAGACTTGCCCTCAGCCCAACACACGTAGTTTATCTGGTGACCATACCAGTACTTAAGTATCTTTATAAATTCTAATGATATATTTGCTTTGCTTAACTTACCCCATAACTTGTCATAATTGACCAGAAAAGACAGGACTCTGATTATCAACGTAATAACTCACTGTCTTATTAAGGCTCAATATAGCCGTCTCTGTTGATAGTCCCGGGCGGAAACCGTGTTGAGCATCATGTAAGGTAATATTCTGCTGTAAGGTGTTCAAAAGACTATCAAAAACCTTTGCGACAATTGTTGCCAGAGAGATCGGCCTATAGTTTAACTTGTCCGATATGTCACCAGTTTTATTTTTAAAGATAGGTACCACTACAGAATTTATCATGTCACTGGGCAGATAGGAATGCGAGATACAAAAGTTATACAGCAACGCTAATACTCGGGGCAACACCGCATTAGCGAGGAGACACTATAATGTCACATCCATCAATTTGTACAATGTAACTCATAAAATACTTCAAGTCTTCCAACTCACTAAATCTAAAGTCAAGTCCTGTATGAGAGAATGGTTGATGAGCATAAATTATGAAGAAATTGAGAAACTTCTTAAACCACTTTAAGCGTTCAATATCCACATACACACTCCAAATCTCAGACTCTCACGCATATATTTTTTTGAAATAAACGCCTAACCACCCACCGGTACTTACCGCACCCATCACACACCCCTTGGTACTTACCGCATACAGATCATAAAACTTATTAACTTCATAACACACAACACACATTACACACCACTCATAACACCAATCTCACTCAACATTCACCACATATTCACACCAGGTCAATACTCACCTCACTGGTAGTCGTAGATAATATACCTACTTTATTCTGTTTTTTTATTTTTTGTTAACTGTTATTTTGTTAATATTTTTCTTTATTTGCCTGCTGCATGCATTCTTTCATTTAATTTGTACTCAATATATTTATAACGAGAGAGCGCCTTGACTTCCATAATACAAGTCTTACTTAGTTTGGAAGTCAAGAGTTCCCTTCTTTGTACATTTTTTATTGCAATAAACCTTTTTATTTTATTATTTATTTATTATTAAATGCTTACCAGTGTAAATGTTCAACACTGAGCCCGTCGTGACCGGGTGACTTACCACGTTTCATCTGACCAATTGCATTTTGTACTTCATTAGATGTAAATCTTATGGTAAGACTTTTGGGTACTGGCGGCGTGGTATCAAAATCAATGTCACCCAACGACGGCGGCGGGTCCAGCGGTGAGTCAATTGCAAATAAATCTTTAACATGTTAGATATGTCAGTGACGTCTGCCAGTCCATCGACACTCACCGGGAGGACAGTTGCATGGTTGATGTTTTTAGTGCATTTCCAAAAATCCCGAAAATAATTTTTGCTGTGATGCGATGCAATCCATAACTATTTGGTCTTGGTGATCCTGGCACCACTTCAGTTTAGATTTGAACACGTTTCTAGTTTTCACCATATCATTGTAAACTTCACCATTTGAAGGTTTATCCGCTGACACCCTAACAGAAAACGAAGTCTGGCCTCTCGATGAGCCCCGCTAACATGCCGATTCCAGCTTTTAATGTAACCCCTTTTTTTTTGCAAGGCGGCCCATCAAATGTTGCTCAGACTCATTACTAAATTATTATAGTCAATTACTAAACCATGTTCTAATTTATCATAATTCATATCACAACATCTAAAACAAATAAAGAGGTCCTATAAATGCTGAGAAGTCAGGCCGTCGAGGCTGCCAGCGGAACCTCTTCTGAAGAAGCTCACGGCTGCCATCAACTGGGGGGCTGAAATTTGGAAGAAAGATGAACCCGGATTGGGGGTGTCAGGGGGAATCAGAGAAGGTAAGGTCATCCGCAGGCGCTGGGTGTTTACTCTCCAAAGCTGAAATAGTATCTAGAGAGTAAGGCGCCACCACATCACTACTAAACAACAGCATGGCCGCTCCCCTAATGTCACCTTCACTTAATTTCGATTCCACAAGTGAGCAAACGCCTTTCTGAGGAACTCAGGCATTGCTACAGCTGGCATTAAACATAAAAATATGATTAGATTAACCAAATAAACGAAAACATCATGAAATAAAGTAATATAAAAAACGACACAACACAAGAAATAGCTTAAACTACACTTATTAAAAAATAGCACTTTTTGACAATAAATCCAATGTGACTTGACACTGCCAAAAATAGACGGCTTTGGCGCAGTCGCCCTTGGAGCCTAGGGCGCTGTGCGCTTGCAGAACAGCCAAAGAGTAAATAATATAGAGGGAAGCCTTCCCAGCCGGTGGTATGGTAAGGCTGCAGACGTCGCTCCGCCAGTCGGCCGATCCAAGGGCCATCTTAGATGTTTAATTTAAAATGACGTCCAATGTAAAAGGGGCGTATCGATGCTTTTGACATTCGCCATTTTCCCGGATTTTAAATATCGGTTAGATTTTTTTCCACTGTTTTCTTTATTTTAGCACTACTTTTAGTTAAAGATAACAATTTGTCCAAGGAATCAACACTTGCAGAGTCTCTTTTAAAATAATTTTGTTTTTTTATAGATTGACTTTTACTATGGACTTCGGGTCTCACAATAACAACACACTTGATCAAATGACAACAAAAGTGACCTATTACAGCTCCACTCACGATTTAAAAAACAATCTGGACTCTTTCTTTCCAATCGCTGTCTAAGTTCGTTTCAACTCAAATATTTTTATTTCGAAAATGATTGAGCTTGACAAATACCGCTGAAAACTCTGATGCTATACAATGCAACCATCTTACAACCGTCGTTTTATTTACACAATACCTTTGCAAAGGTTCTCTACGGAACCCAAACAAGTATGGCGTCCGCTCACAAACAGCGCTGGGGTTCCGTGCTGGCTTTTTTACGGCGTGACGGAAATAAAGCCACGAAACACTTCCGTGAGAAGCGGTATAAGGCATGAGATTTTTGCGGAGGGAGTGGCGAAAAGAAGAATGAGGACGTGTTTGATTTATACGCAGTTTAGAGGTATTGTACTCGAATATGATGTATAATATGTAAATCATTTTTATCAAAAATCGATGTTAATGGATTCGAATGGACGTTAATAATGTTTGGGAACTAGAAAATAATAAAACCCTATTGTTAAAAAAACTATAGGAAAAAAGCCTCTATATAGAGGCACTGGAACTCCCTCTGTAAACCTCACGCCCCAGTTTCCTCAACAGAGGGAAACGCTCCACGCGTGAAGAGTCGCAGGACGATTCCCAGCCGCTTGCGGATAGCGAGAATTGGGTGGCTTGCCGTCCGATAAGGACCAGGCCCGGGTCAACGGATCATTGTGTTCCATGCGCGCCTCAAAGAGATGTCAGCATAGTAGACAAAGTCTGCAAGGGCCAGTGCCTGCCAGTGTTTTGGAATTTATTCGAAAGAGTCACCGCGACCTTTGAACGCAAAAGGCATTAGGCAGAACACGGATAAGACCACCCAGAGTGGAAGGAGTAATTTTATGATTTGTTATGCATAAAAATGACCTTTGTGTGTAAATCACAATGATTTTCGGTGCCTGAGAAAGACGGAGTTATTTAAGACGCATATCGCTATCCGTTTTCATAACAGAATCATGATGGTAATGGCACGTCATAGTTGGAGGACTGGTTTCTTGAACATGTTGTCTTTCATCTATCGTCCCCTCAGTCCAAAAAGATGACTAAAGACTAGACACAACCTCCCAAGAAGACTAAAATAATAACTAGCCATATCAGACTAACTTGCGTATTTACAGAACCATGAGGCGTTATGCTAGTTTACACAGTGCGAGGTATCGTGCAAGTCAGCCAGCCGAACAGCTGACCACGTCGCAGTGATCACGTCGTATGGACGTATTTTACAAGTTACTGCCACGGGTGAGTTGGATAGTAGCTCGGCATCAGAGTTTAGTTTAATAGTAATAGTAATAGTTTATTTGAAAACATACATTACAATCAATGTGAAGCCCTGACTCCGGAGCTAGATATGTAATACCTGTATTTCAGGAGTCAGTTTCTTCTTCCTTAATACATGCTTCTTATAGTATGCAATCATTTCTATTACAACATAAATATTAGTATTTAAATTTACAGTTATACATTTATATTCAAATTAGATTAAATTATAATGATTTTAAATTTAAATTAAATAATAATGATTTTAAAATTAAGTTAAATTAAATTATAATGCTTTTAAAATTGAAGTTATACAAATATTTAAAATAAATTACATATATTTTAAAATTAAGCCGTGTCCAAGTATAAATTTGAAAAATGATAATTACACTGTACAATCTGTGGGGGATGCGAGTGGTGTGAAAGGGTATGTAAGGATGAGAGTGTGAGTGTGAGAGTGGTGTGCGAGTGTGAGAGTGTGCGTGTTTAAGAAATTGGGTATGGGGTAGAGTTTGTAGTTGTTTGCGTGAATGAATTAGACAATTTTGTGTGTCTTAATGAGATATACCATAATATGCTTCACATCCGCTGCAATAGTATTTCGGTTTTTTTATAATCATGTGAAAGCAACCAAGTTTTCACTGTTTGTCTTGTTTCGTGGATTTTTAGTGGATTAATATTTAGAATAGTGTTCAACTTATTATATAGGTAGGTAGCCTGGTGTGCACGCTGTCTTCTAGCAGATGCTGTGTGGCATCGCACAGGCAGACAGGCGTCAGGTATGGTTCTTTTATTTTTGTGTTTATCAGTATAGGGTGTAATAGTGTGTTGTTCGACAACAACCTGCAGAATATAAGTTTGCCTCACAGTGAGTACTTTACACAACTCATATAATGTCGCAGTAGGGAATAGGAAGGGTTTGATTGTCATAACTTTTAACAGGGACCTTTGAGCTCTTTTTAGGTGTATCATAAATGTTTTACATGCACCACCCCAAACTACAATACAGTAGCCCATGACTGACTCCGCCAGTGCACAGTAAACCCCATGTAATAATTCAAAGTCTGCCACATGTCTCAGCTTTTTGAAAACGCAGATTAGTTTCCGGATTCGACTAGAAGTGAGATCAATATGTTGCCGCCAGCTAAGTTTTTCGTCCAACAGAATGCCAAGATGTTTGACCTGTGTAACTCTGTGTAAAGACAGACACGAGCAGTCGCTATGCATGTGAGGTGAGTTGCATGTATGTAACTTAATGTTTGTGTCTGGAGGTTGGATTTTAGAAAAGTGGAATTGTATATATGTTGTTTTTGAGATGTTTAGAGTGAGAATGTTAGCTCTAAGCCAGTGTCCGACTTTGTGTAAGCCTGATTCGGCGAGCTGTCGTACCTTGTCCCAAGTATCCCCATGAAATATTAATGCTGTGTCATCGGCATAGGTGAAGATTTTACCACTCTCAAGAGATAGCGAGCACAAGTCATTTATGTAAATGAGAAAAAGACTGGGCCCAAGTGCAAGGGCCTTGTGGGACACCGTAGGTAACCCCGGCATCAGAGCTAGTAAATTCTTTTATTTTAACTCTCTGTGTGCGGTCGTAGAGAAAGTCTTTAACAATATTTAAGGCATTTCCGCGAATACCAACCCTATCCATCTTATCCACAAGAGCGGGAATTGAAACTGTATCGAAAGCCTTTGCTAAATCGAGAAACACGCCTACACATTTTTGTTTTGAGTCAAGTTTACGTGTGACATGATCTATCAGTTGGCTAATCGCGTCTTCAGTGCTTTTCCCCGACCTAAAACCATATTGGGCGTCTGAAAGTATTTTGTTGCGTTCCAGAAAATTGATGAGTCTACTGTTGAGCGCCCTCTCCAGAATCTTTGAGATAGTTGTTAGAACAACACTGAGTTACTTCAACATTTTTTGTTTTCACTGCCTGCTCGCCTTACAGTAACTCGCACATGGCAGCAGCTCAGTTCACTTGCATTGTTTAGACGGCGCGCGGCGGTTCGGCAGTAGCTCGCCAGCGTCAGCCAGGCTATTGCGAGCGGAACTTGTATTTTTAATTCTGCACCTCGTAAGAGACTGGGCAGCTACTATCACGGTGTAAGCTAAGGTGAGCCGACTGGCATATGAGCAGAAGAACCGTTTAACTATCTCGTCGCAGCTCGCACTGTGTAAACGAGAAATAATCTTTAGTTTATTTAATCAACACTCTATGTATGCGGCTGTCATGACCCAAACTAATTTCGTCTATCGCAGCATCAAATAAAACTGCGCTTCTAACTTGACCCACACTCCAAGCCGCATCACCATTGTCACTGGAATCACAAGAGATTTCCGCAGCCCGTATTAGGAGATTGCCGGCGCGACCCAGTTATCTAGACCCGAAAATTATTACTAAACCTAGGTCAAAGAACGCGTTTGACACTTGAAGGTCATTTAAGAGCTTTGTAAGAATCTTTTTTGACCTTCAGACATCGGAGTTTTTTTGTTACTTTTGTTTCACAAAGGGAAATTTAAAGGCAGAGAAGCCATTGTTTCATTAGATTTACAACCAAGATGATGATTTTCCTAACGTGTTACCAAGCAAGACCTCACACAAGGTAGACCAATGACCTGGTGAGGATGGCATGTAGCTGATGGATGCAAGACGCACAGGACCGGTTGTTGTGGCGAGACTTGGGAGAGGCCTATGTCCAGCAGAGGCCGACTTTCGGCTGATATGATGATGTTACTGTAGCGGCATCAATGCCGCCACAAGAAAAACCAACAGAGCAAATCTACGTCGCCCTTTTCAATAAGTGTTTGCGGGACTTTATTCTCTGTACCGCATACCTCTAAATTACCAAGCAAGCATAGTTATGCTAACCAATTGTTAGGTACGCTATCACATTCTGCAGTTGGCTATAGGTACCGTATCTTCTAATGAGCGCCAGAACAACGGTCTTCCGCCTACCGCATTTACAGTGGTCTGACCCAAGACGTTATCGTTCGCACTCTACATCTTGCAGATAAACGGTCTCTTTGCCAAGTCTAGTACGCTCTAACAGCGAATATGACTAGCTCTTGGACACTTCAACTTGCTTACTCTGCAAGCTACTCGTATATCGGAAATACCTTTTTCTTTATTAACCAAAAGCCTACCTTTTTTCCAATTATGTTGGAATCGGCTTCCATTCCAAGGTTTATTTATTTTTTTTAGGATGGAAATTCACCAAATGACTCCTTCCAGTCTGGGCGGAGCGGAAGGGACTGTTAGACTCTTACTGACTAAAACCCATCTGTGGTCCTCTAAATGTCTTTTGAGTCTTAAAGCCGCGATGGTTTCGAAGAAATTCCGAAAAAAAAAGGCTACTGCTTTATATGAGTATTTTAATTCGGAAATTCACCAAATGACTCCTTCCAGTCTGGGCGGAGCGGAAGGGAATGTTAGACTCTTACTGACTAAAACCCATCTGTGGTCCTCTAAATGTCTTTTGAATCTTTAAAGCCGCGGTGGTTTCGAAGAAATTCCGAAAAAAAAGGCTACAGCTTTATATGAGTATTTTACATGCGGTGAGGCCTCATCTGAACTCATCATCATCTGCCTAGCCTTTTCCCAACTATATTGGGGTCGGCTTCCAGTCAAACCGGATTTAGCTGAATACCAGTATTTTACGCGGAGCGGCTGCCTCCACAACCCAGCAACTGGGTAACACGGTACTTCATGGCAAGACTGGAGTTTTACTGGCTTCTGACTATCCGTAACGACTGCCAAAGATCTATAAATGACAGCCGGGACCAACGGCTTAACGTGCTTTCCGAGGCACGGAGGAAACTCGGTATGTTAAGATGGTCACCCATCCACAGACCAACCTTGGCAAGCGTTGCGTAACCTTGAAGATCGACCCGTGCCGCTGTTATTATTTAGCCACGAGCTCCTCTCCTCCACGAGGCCTCATCTGAACTACACAACCCATTAACTGAGCAACACAATACCTCTTGACGAGACTGGTGTCTTCTGACTTTCCGTAACGACTGTCAAAAATCTACCAAAGACAGCCAAGATCAACGCTTGACAGTCTTTTCAAGGCATGGACGAATCTCGGTATATAAAGATGGTTAACCATCTACGGATCAACCTCAGTGTGTAGCTTAACCTTGAAGATCAAACCGTGCCACTGTTATTTTTAGCCACAAGCTCCTCTCTCTCTTTCTCTTAAAATTGCTATTAAGTTTGAGAGTTGTGTTAATTCACATACGAATTGTTGAAAACATAATACGTTAGCTTATAACGAATAAATTGTATTAATTGATATTGAATGATGAATCGCTGTTTCTGTATTATTTCCATTCAATCTTGAAAAGGTACAAGAGGTCTAAGCAAAGATTAAAAGACTATTATTACCGTCTATTTTGCCACTATAAGTAACACGAACTTGTTACAACAAAGAATAACAGAATAAAGACAAGACTGCTAATGAAGAAAGATCTTTTATTTCTTTCGCAGAACAAACGATTTCGTTAATTAACGTGATGTCTTGAAGTTGATTTAGGAATTAAATAACAACAAATGTACTTAACTAAACAACAAATGTTAAGAAAGTTGGAAAATAATGGTTACAAAAAGAGTATTGCCATTTATTGGATCTTGATGTAATAATATAGTGACAGCAGTTGATAACTAAATGCCTATAGATTAATGAAATAAAAAAGATTTTTTTATAAACGTAGTATTTTTTATAAACATTTTAATGGTAGTCACTTCACTACATTTCATTTTCTTAAAATTACACCATTGCATATAAAGACGACGACACAAGAAAATAAAAAAATATAATTGGCCAAGTGGGTTCCGCACCATAAACATTAACTTTGATTATTTGTTATTTTAGCGACAATAGAAATACACAATCTGTGAAAATTTCAACTGTCTACCTATTACCGTTCTTTAGATATAGCCCGCTGATAGACAGACGGCCCGACAGGCTTAGTAATAGGGTTCCGTTGGTTACCCTTTGGGTACGGAACCCTAAAAATATAGAGTTTAAATGTTGTTCCACAAAAATCAAACGCATGTAACATAAACATTGCAATCACTTCACCCAAAGTATTAAAAAAAAAAAAGTAAAAAAAATATAAAAAGAAAACAAGTCTTAGTCCGATATATCTGGCTTTCTTTGAATCATTTTTAGGGTTACCTGAGGGGTACACAACGGAACAATAATATTAGGCCTCCACTATCCGTCCGTCTGTCGGCAAATCGTAAAAGGTAGACAGTTGTTTTAACAGAGTACTTCGGTATTTCAATTGCCGCTATAACAACACATAATGAATTTAATTATAAATGAATGAGGCGCCCATACAAGAAACGTGTTTTTTTTTCGGTTTATGGTACTGAACCCTTCGTGTGATAGTCCAACTCGCACTTGGCCGGTTTTCTTATGTCTATCTCTCTGTTACTGAGGACAAATTGAACCACAGAACATAGGAATGTACTCCCCAGTTATGTGTATCTCGATTGGACAGCGTAACGTCTGTGGTAGGTTCAATTTAGAGTGGTCTGGTCAATGAGACCACAGACTACGTTTGTAACGATATTTTGATGATATACGATATTTATTTTAAAGGTAGCCAATGGAACTTAGCCTCCACTGTCCGTCTGTCCGTTTATGTCAGTGGACTGTCTCTCAAAAACCATAATAGGTAGATAGTTGAAATTTTCACTGTGTGTATTTTTATTGCTGCTATAACAACAAATAATAAGAATGAAAATGACAGGGGGCTCCCATACAAGAAACGTGTTTTTTTTGCGATTTATGGTGTTTCGTACCTACGTGTGAGAGTCCGACTCGCACTTGGCCGGTTTTTATTCATTTGTCCGAATAAACTGTCCATCTGCGGGTCAAAGGCCTTTTGCCGTTTGGTACAGACAATATTATGTATTGTATCAATCTAAATATTTAGAGAAATATTGGTTTGGACTTCAGTGAACTTCATTTAAAATACGCAAAATCAATAGAATAATCGAAGTACATCTAATATACAAAAACCTCGTGTCACGGTGTTTGTTATCGAACTCCTTCGAAACGGCTTGACCAATTTTCTCATTTTTCTGTGTATATTTGGTAGGTCTGAGAATATGTCGCAGGTTATTTTTTTTATTTATAAAGCAAAACAACGTTTGCCCGGTCAGCTAGTTGTACGAAGCCAGTTAAAGTAACGCTTTTCAAAGCTTACTGTCAGTCGTTATACACGTGCAGCCTGTGGGTCAATTTCACTCAGCGGACATACAGCGACCTACGCGTTCAAATATAATAATGCACTGAATGTGCTGCTGCGGCTGCCGTGGCGGGGTAGTGCGTCAGGGATGTTTGCAGACAATAATATTTATGGTTTTGCCGCCATTATTAGGAAAAGATGTGCATCCCTGATGGCTCGTGTTTGCGGCAGCACCAACAGTATTCTCAGTGTATTCGCAGATTGGTGGGATTTCCCGATTTTGCGCAGATGGATGCGACTCCACGCTGAAGTTTAGTTGTATATTTTTATGTGTCTGTATCCTACTAACACTAGAATTTAAGTTAAATTGTAACTAACCTTATGGACTCCGGTCTGAAATAAAAACTTTTTATTATATTCTATTTTTAGGAATCAGGAGTAGAATTTATTAAAAAAAAACACATGAGTCACTAACTTTATCTTTAATTATTTAAACAATTTTAAAATTCAATTTTTTTTTTTGTCTTCGACCACATCATCGCTTACCATCAGGTGAGATAGTGGTCAAACAAAAAAAAAGCCTCGGCACTTTTATGGGAAGAATCGGTATAAATAAAACCATGTTTTTGGGACCGTAAATGAAGGCAGTGTCGACCTTGTCGAAGAAACAAAGCTGTTTTGCAGTTGGTTTTTATCGCACATAGTAAAAAACATACTAGTTTAGGAGTCGCAAAACGTATTTGATTCAGTATGTGTTGAAGAGGTTTGAAAATAGATCGTATCGACGAGAGCTGTATAGAGAATATTGTTGAAGGTAGTACAACTCACGTCCTTGCAAGTTTTGTTCGAAATAAAATTGCGAGTGAATTCGATACACTCGCCTTTCAGTTTTCACGTATTTGTAATATAAATAGAATTACCTTTTTGGATATTGTTTTCGTGAATGGCACATATAACTTTACAGTATGTTAGATTAGAGATTTATTTTATTTTCTGGGTATAGTATCTCAAAAATTCGAAAAATATTTTAACTCGTCAAATATTTAGTTCCAAGTAGGTTCCAAAGAGGTTAATAATTTTTTAATTGGTACCTCGTGACTAAAAGATACCTGTATCTTTTAGTCACGAGGTATATTTGTTTCCTAAGTCATAATTGGTGGCAAGCGTCATACTTGGTGCAAATAAATACTTTTTATTTGTTTATCTTTTTCATGCAAAAAAAAAAATTACATGATTCCAGTAGGAAGGTAGGTCAAGCGAGTGTTTTACTCGTTTGTAGTTTTACTTAAAACTACGAACAAAAACAAAACTGAATTTAACAGAAAATTTTATGACGTACCAAGGTTAAATGCAAGGTTAAACGCATATAACTAGAAGAGTTATGAACATAAATGTGGATGGATGGAGAGGGAGAGGAAGGCCAAAGAAAAGATGGATGGATTGTGTGATGGATGAGTGATATGAAAGAAAAGGGAGTTAGTGATAGAGTGACGACTGATAGAACAGAATAAAACGTGTTGCGCCGACCCCAAATAATATGAGATAAGGGCAGGAAGATGATGATGACCAAGGTTAAATGCCGCAAAAAAGAATATTCTAATACCCACAAATTATTTAATTTCAACTCATTACATCTTTGTAACCAACTCACGCGTGCCCTAAAACTGAGAAATATTAAGAACGACAGTTGAATTTAATGTACGAGCAAAAAATAATGAGTCATCGACGCTTTTTTTTTCGTAGAATATAGGAGATATTTCATGCCAAGTTCTAAGCTGCCGACAGTGTCTATGTCACTTATCATTATTTGGGTTCGTACCTTAATTTTATACAGTTTTTTGTGTTAGTTGAACATTATTTGGGCCTTTTTACCTTTCGGAAAAGTTCGAGAATGCTTTTCATCTGGGTTCCTCTAGTATCAATTGAGTTTCTTTGTCTACATCAGGATTCGTAATCTTTAAACGCGGAAAAGTCTTTAATAAAAACACACGTATAATTATAAAATAAGATACAATTAACTCTATAGAAAAATACATCATCTATTATTCGAGACATCAGTTTTAATCTCGAAAGAATAAAGCAAAGATATTATTTTAACTTTCACTTATTCCAAAATTGCGCAATATAAAGTTCTACTTAATAAATTATATTACAATTGAAATATAAATTAATTTAGATGTATCATCTGGTTATGATTTCTTATGATAAATTAGTTAATTTATTTTAGTTAATTACCTTTGCTGTCATTAGAGGCAACTAAAGAATTATTGGGCACGTGTAACTATGTCTTATTTCATTAAGAATAATAAACCTGTCAGGCTTATTAGTAAGGGAGAGGCCACACGAGGCGGTGTAATATCTATACTTAATATACTAAGCTGAAGAGTTTGTTTGTTTACTTGAACGAGCTAATCTCAGGAACTCTTGGTCCGATTTGAAAAAATCTTTCAGTGTTAGATAGCCCATTTATTGAGGAAGGCTATAGGATATTTCATCACGCTACGACCAATAGGAGCGTAGCAGTAATGAAATAATACATACATTTGCTCATGGAATACCAAACGGTGCGGTGCTGCGCCGCGCCGCATGCTCACCTGACCAAGAGTGAGTGTGTATGCGGCGGAGCGGCACCACTCCGACGTCGCAGACCGCAGATGAGTTGATGGAGTTGTAAAATGTAGAACGCAATAAACTATTTCACTACTCACTGCGGCGCAACGGTATCGTCACATTGTTGCGATGCCGCGTGATACGTGTGAACGCTAATGTGGCAAGATGCTTGCAGTGCCGCGGTGCAGCGGCTCACCGCACCGCATCGTATGGCCTCTCCCTTATTAATTTTTTATTATTTATTAAGATATATAGTTATTATGTGACGTAATTCACAGTAATTATAGGTAAGTACTGTGAGGTATAAGGAATAATCTTAAGATCAGTGCTCCGCATGAGTCCGCTCAAGAGATCTGGAGTAGGATCCATTCAGCAATCACCGGTGCGGGTAAGCGCGTCCTTGGCACTTCTCGTGGTGGCCGCACCATAGGAAAGGAGACGTGGTGGTGGGATGACGGGGTGCAGGAGGCGACTCGGAAGAAGAAGGTTTTATTTAAACAGTGGCAAGGGTCCAACTCTCCGGATGACAGGGAGGCATATGGAGCGGCTAAGCGCGCTTGCAAAAAAGCTGTAGCCAGAGCCCGCAGCAAAAGTCTGGCGCCCTTATACGACAAGCTGGAAACTGCGGAGGGGCAAAAGCTTATTTTTAAGCTGGCGCGTGGCCGGGAGAAAGCTACACGGGACATTAGCAAATGTCTTTGTGTAAGGGACGCCCAGGGTAAGCTGCTCTACGATGCCCCCTCTGTTAAGGAGAGATGGTGTACATACTTCGCGGAGCTGTCTAACAAACAGCATCCCCATAACCTTCCTCCGGAACCGCCTCCTAACCTTGGGCTTATTTCCCCTATTTCCCCCGACGAAACCCGCATTGCTCTTCGCCACATGAAGAACCGGAAAGCGGTCGGGCCTGACAATGTGCCAATTGAAGTGTGGAAGGCGATGGGCCCACATGGTGTGGACCTTCTGACGGATCTTTTTAACCGCATCCTGATCACCAAGGAAATGCCGAACCAGTGGCGATTTAGCCTGATTATCCCTGTTTACAAAGGCAAAGGTAGCGTACAGGATTGTGGTAGCTACCGCGGTATCAAGATCATGTGCCACACCATGAAGCTCTTCGAGCGCATCATTGACACACGGCTCCGTAGCGAGTGTACTGTCTCTGAGTGTCAATATGGCTTCCGGGCGGGTAACAGCACCATGGACGCAGTGTTCGCCTTACGGAATCTGGCTGAGGCTTACAGAGAGAGAAGGAGAGCTTTGCATATGGCCTTTTTAGACCTGCAGAAGGCCTTCGACTGTATACCTCGGCAGTCCATCTGGTGGGCACTGCGCTTCAGGGGCGTTCCCGAGGCCTATATTGACATTATCAGAGACATGTACCGCGATTCCGTGTCCTCTGTCCAGACAGCTGTTGGCGAATCGAATGGCTTCCCAATATCTGTTGGCGTTCACCAAGGCTCGGCTCTTAGCCCGTTCTTGTTTAACGTAGTGCTCGATGTAGTTACGGCAAACATCCAAGATCAGCCTCCATGGCTAATGATGTATGCCGATGACATCGCCCTCGTTAATCAGAACAAAGCCCATCTTGAGCGCAAAGTCAACATTTGGAAGGACACGCTTGAAAACGGTGGTCTGAGACTAAATGTGGCGAAGACTGAGTACATGTCCTGTGGCAGCACGGATACAAACACCATCCGAATAGGTTCGGACCTGATCAGAAAGTCCGATACGTTCAGGTACCTTGGATCCGTGCTGCACGAGTCTGGCATCGTGGACGACGATGTCCAAGCACGTATTGGCGCGGCTTGGGCGAAGTGGCGCGAGGTGACGGGCGTTGTATGCGACCGCAAAATGCCTCCGAAGCTCAAGGGGCAGATATATAAATGCATCATTCGGCCTGTCCTACTGTACGGGGGCGAGTGTTGGCCAGCACTAAGCAGACACACCCAGGAGCTTCGCGTCACGGAGATGAAGATGCTGAGGTGGATGAGTGGCGTAACGCGATCCGATCGCATGCGCAACTCATACATCCGAGGTAGTCTTGGTGTCCGTGACGTGGGGGAAAAACTGCAAGAGTGTCGTCTGCGATGGTATGGCCACATCATGCGCCGCCCTATGGAGTACGTTGGTCGGAGATGCATGAATATGGCTGTTCTTGGGGCTAGGCCCCGTGGTCGCCCTCGCAAGCGCTGGCTGGACGTCGTCAAGTCCGACATGAGAGCCAATGGCCTGACTGAGAAGGATGTTGAAGATCGGGCAAAGTGGAGGAAGCTAAGTAGGAAGGCGGACCCTGGCAATAGCCGGGATTAACGCCAGGTGGAAGAAGAAGAAGACTGTGAGGTATAAGGAAAACCTATAAATACGAAAATGAAACGTGGTTTTTATAATCTTGAATTATTAATAATTTCGAACTGTGTTTTTTCATAACATTTTGGAGACGAACCTTATTAAAAAAAAAACTAAGCTCAAGAGAATTGAAGAGAGATCTAAGCCCAATAGTGAGTGACTGCCAATTTCTATGACTCTTATAAAAAAGAGAAACCATAAAGTACATTTTATGATATTAAAATATACTGCCTATCTGATGTCCTTGACCCTTTAAATATAGGTAAGTAAGCAAACAAAATTTTTAATAACGTTTTCGCCCCTCTGATCCGGAAAATTCCCCGACACGTTTGCTTCAAATTGAGACAAGTCCTTAGGGGTAAGGCGAGTCTCGACGCTACCAATGAGGAAAGTACTATAAAGGTTGACTGTAGAAGGGAACCTTACAGCATGCAGGCTGGTAAGGAAAAAAAAACAATCATTTGAATTTAGAATCTGGGTGCCAAATCCTACTAATTTTAAGCAACGTTAGTAATGAAGTCGCCACTAGAAGCGCTAGTGTAGCGTGAGGTTTTAAATGTCAAATTTCATTGTTGGTTGGCTATTTACGCGACTTTATTTAGTTATTTGTTTTTTATTTTCCTTCTAACTTTGTTCACATGCGCGTAATAACATCTTTAAGGCTATGATTTTAAGGACCTTACTCGACAGTGGTGCTAACTGGTAAGTACAAAAACGGTAGCCCTCATTTCCCTATATTTTTGATAGATTATGACTGAGATGCGAATGCGAACGTTGCTTAAAATTTTTAGAATTGGATTTTTTTTTAAATTTGACGTTAGCTGACAGGCGAATTAGTATAGCGTAATATTTGGAATTAATATATCGATATAGCGCTTATTATTGTGATAGTAGGTCATCTGCCTAGCCTTTTCCCGACTACATTGGGGTCGGCTTCCAGTTAAACCGGAGTCGGTTTTACGTGGAACGGCTGCCTACCAGACCTCCACTACCCATTAACTGGGTAACACGGTACATCATGGCAAGACTGGAGTCAGATTTATTGGCTTCTGACAATCCGTAATGACTGCCAAAGATCTACAAATGACAGCCGGGACCAACGGTTTAACGTGCTTTCCGAAGCACGGAGGAAATTCGTTATGTTAAGACGGTCACCCATCCACAGACCAACCTTGGCAAGCGTTGCGTAACCTTCAAGATCGACCCGTGCGGCTGTTATTATTTAGCCACGAGCTCCTATTGTGATAGTAGGTATCTTAACTAATATAAAAAAATGAGAAAAGCGTTTTGTTTGTATGTTATGCTTTCACGCCTTATGGTGTCTGTCCGTTATAGTGGAGTGAGGTAGTGGAGCGGAGAAACGGAGAAATTTTAACCAATGGAATTGCATAAACTCTCCGCAACACGTAACTCACTGTCATTGTGACTGACATGACTGGTTAATATTTTCTCTGTTTCTCCGCTACGTTGCCGCGCTCCGCGCAAACGGACCGTAACCCTTAGAATTGGAATTAACATATTGTTACAGCGCTTATTATTGCGGTAAATGGTATCTTGACTAATATTATAAAATGCGAAAAATGTTTTGTTTGTATGTTATACTTTCATGCCCACATTGTTGAACCGAATTAAATTAGTTTAGATAAAAAGCAAGATGGGATCTTGTAGACGGTTACACGCCACTTTTTTGCGAAAATTTATATAAACGCGTGCAAAAGTCGGGCAAAAGCTAGTTTCTCAATAAGGTATCTTTACTTACTAACTTATTTTGCAGGCACAAACAAATCACTAAAATATAAAGGGTTTCTGTCTACACAGACTTTCGTAGTTAGGCTAAAAGCTGTCATAAATTTTGGCTAATTTTTACAGCTCCTTCATAAATTTTTGCCACGGTAAAATGAGGTTACGTGGAAAGAAAATAAGGGCTACCATAAATAATGGTTGTAACACCTTAGCCATTAGCCAAACATTAGGTGCTTGAGGTTTGATATATTTGGCACCGCCATGTTTAAGTATGGGGAAGTTTTGTAGCTCATATTATTTGCTAATAAGTTGGAAATCTAACTTTCTTTTAAAAAAAAAAGTGCAAAATAAAAACATCATAATATTTTTAATTTCAAGTTTTCATCATTTCCGTGCTGATGCGCTGATTCCGGTCAGAAAATATTATGCAATGTAAAAATTGAACCACCTCTGTCAGGAAAGAACTCGAAAATTAAAATGGTTTTGATTAAAGTTAGTTTTGAGGATCAGATTCAGATTCAATTTATTTGCAAAAACATGTGTAGATAATATACATGGACAATCATAATACATGCTTATTATAGGTGTTACATATTTTTTATGACTCAACAGTTTGACCATGGCTGGTGTATCTGGTCATGCTGGTGATCACGATACAGATGCAAGATACTTAGACCTGATTTAGTCCTAGTTAGTTATTTACATTTTGTGGAGCTCGTGTCTAGATAATAACAGCCGCACGGGTCGATCTTCAAGGTTAAGCAACGCTTGCCAAGGTTGGTCTGTGAATGGGTGACCATCTTAACTTACCGAGTTCCCTCCGTGCCTCGGAAAGCATGTTAAGTCGTTGGTCCCGGCTGTCATTTTGTAGATCTTTGGCAGTTGTTACGGATAGTCAAAAGCCAGTAAATCTGACTCCAGTCTTGCCATGAAGTACCGTGTTACACAGTCAATGGGTTGTGGAGGTCTATTAGGCAGCCGCTCCTCGTAAAATACTGGTATTCAGCTAAATCTGGCTTGACTGGAAGCTGACCCCAATATAGTTGGGAAAAGGCTAGGCAGATGAGTTATTTACATTTTGTATGAAAGATTTGTTATTTCACCTCATGTCTAGTAACCAACTCTGAATTGAAAAAATTACAAGCGGTCTATGTTTTTTTTAACTATTGAAGGCACACGTTTGACCACTATCTCACCTGATGTTAAGCGATAATGTGGTCGAAGATGGAGCACGCTTGCCTAAAAGTGTCCTATTCACTCTTGACTTAAAAACTCGCAGGTTGTAGCTATCAGGAAACACAGATTCTGGCAGGGAATCCACTCCTAGCTGTACGCATAACGAATGTGTTCCCAAAACGTTTTGTGCGTGTGGGTAGGATATCCTCCATGTACTAGTGTGGCGTATCGCCGTACGTTTTGTAGTCCGAACTGAAATCAAAGAAGTTAAAAAAAAAAATTCACTAAAATGTAGGAAATTAAAAATTGACTTTGTAAAAAACCCGATCGTTAAAACCGACTAAAAAGTTCGAAACAAGTCGCTTTTCAAGCAGTCTGATGCAGTTGGTGGCATCAGATCAGTGATTGAACTGTGATTCGTATTGTTTCGAACTGTTTAGTAATTTTAGCGGTCGAGCTTTTTGACAGTCATTTTTTTTATTTCGACTACTTTTTAGTGAGTTAAATTTTTAGAATCGTCTCCTCGAGCCCTTTATAATTATACCCCATACGATAGGGTTTGAAAAAAAAATTCATTTTCACAATATGGCGTCCAGTAGTCGCCATATTGAATTTTCAATAACGTCATGTCTTTAGTGACACTTGCCGGACTAAGAGGAATCGATTGAAGTGTGAATCATAAAAGTCGGCCCAGGCGTTTGGTCTGTATAGTGCTTCAAAGGAACATACAAACATACATACATACATAGGCTCATAAAGACATTACCACTCCTTTGCTTTGCGCAGTCGGTTAAAAACACGAAGAATATTAGACCGTCATTACTATTGCCAAACATAAGTATCTTCCAAAAGCTGAAACAGTTTGTATAGCCAGCTCAAAATGCTGTTGGCAAGCATTACACCAAGTACATCACTAATCATGTTAAATCTTTAACGTAAATACATGGGAGTGCAACAAAACGAAGGCCAACAAAGATAAGAAGTAACAGAAACTTGGCAAACCGAATAGTAAGTTGTTTGTTTTATTGAAACTTCAGTTGGAGCAATGCCTGGCTTTATTAAAATTGTACTTTCTTCTGGCCTTGTTGGTCGTTGAATAATATTGTATACTAGTTGATCCGCTCGACTTCGTCTGCTCCGCTCCTATTAGCCTTAACGTGATGATATACAGCCTACAGCCTTCTTCAATTAATGGGCTATCTAACACTGAAATAATTTTTCAAATCGGACTAGTAGTTCCTGAGATTAGCGCATTCAAGCAAACAAACAAAGTCATCAGCTTTATATATTAGTATAGATATAGATAGATAGATAGATTTGATTTGGTTCTTGACTATGAACACGATAGTGAAGAACACGGTGTATGTGCTCGTATGGACGGTTCATCGTTTGTTTGATCACTATCAATAATATAGGTAACATAGCTACACTTAAAAAACTGGCCAAGTGCGAGTCGGACTCTCTCACGAAAGGTTTCCTTCTATAAATCAAAAAAGAAAATACTTTTCTTGAATGGGAGGCCCCATTAATTTTTAATTTCATTTAATTTTCACTAGTTTTTGTTATAGTGGCAATAGAAATATACACACTGTGAAAATTTCAACTGTTTACCTTTTCTGGTTCTTGAGATACAGCTCGCTGACAGACTGATGGACGGATGGACAGCGGAGGCTTAGTATTAGGGTTCTGTTAGCTTTTCTTTAGGTACGAAACCCTAAAAAAGATATTTGATGTATTATTGCTGACTCTCGTTATTGTTTCCATGGATATCATAATTAATCCAGAAACGTCTGACATCGTTCGTAATTTTATTTCAGAGAATATTTTGACGCAAAAGAAAAACTCGATTCTCACTTACTGTCCTACTTATATACTTACCACAAGACAAAAGAAAATACAAAAAAAAAATTGGCAAACAAAGTGTAAGTTGCCGTTTGTTTTATTGAAACTAAACTTGGAAACATGCCTAATTTTATTAGTTTGCAAGGCTCTGCCTTTTGATATACGACAACGTTTTGTTCACAGAGCACACAGGCGCTTCAACAGCCAGTGGGAAGAGATTGACAATAGGGAACATTCAATATTTAACTCCATCTAGAATAGACCACCACATAAATAAAAAATGAAAACGCTTTAATTTATTGCCAAAATTGTGTTTTTAAACCGACAGTATAAAGGTTCGCGTGAAAACGGGCGATGACGTCACTCGTGTCTATCACTGGTTAAGAGCTGTCCTAACTCAAAGACATAAGGTTGCCTTTTCGTTGGCATAACAGCAGAGACGTCACAAAACGCTGATTGTTGTTTTTAAATACGTTCCGTTTCACGTTACTTTAATTCATTATTTTTGTTAAAAGTCGATATTAACCAAAATAAAAACGTTGCAATGGCCTTTATTTTATACTTTTTTTGTCATTTTACTGACAACATTCTCATAAAATCTGTATTTGCATCTTCCCTATTATAACATTACTAGCTTTAGCCCGCGACTTGGTACGTGCATTTCCTGTTTTATCCCGTCCTCGTAAGAATTTCTCGAAATCCTCTCTGAGTGCTCTTTTACACTCCCCAAGGAGTACTACATGCCAAATTTCAGCTTTGTACGGCTGTGAGTTGTCAGTCAGTCACTCTATGACTTAGCCACTCAGTAACAGAAGATTTTTATAATATTGATGATAATTTGGACCATCAGATAAATTATTATCAAAATAATAAACACGTATTAATATATTAAACACGCATTTTTTATTTTATAAAATCAATAAAAAAATGGCAATAAATAATACGCACCCAAGTCTAAGAGTGCCCGACTGCCCGTCCATTTATGCGGAGTGAGGCAGCGGAACGGATAAAACGTCAGTAACTCGCGTGGTGAGGAGATTGAATGCAATTCCATTGGTTAAAATTTCTCCGTTTCTCCGCTCCGCTGCCTCGCTCCGCGCAAATGGACAGGCACCCTTAGAGTCGGGGTTTGTGACGTCACCTCTACATTAAAAGTGTGCGAAGGAGTGTCACCAAACAATATTTCGTCTTAATTTGGTTTTTATGTGAAAAAAAAAATGCTTGTCAATATTTTTGGTAATCTAAATGACGGACAAAACAGATATTTTATCTATTCTGACTATGGCTGATTGGCTGTAACAGCAAAAACTTGAGCTCAACGCAATTACGAGTTAACGGATATTATTAGCAACGGCATCTCTAGTCACTGCCAGATCGTTCCGTACTCTATGGCTTTGTATAACTCCTTTAGTATTATCTCCTACATGATATATTTACGTAGATATTCCATTTAATGACTAGGTCAATGGGTATTGCTTTCCGGAAACCGTATCAGTTGCCAGATTATACCGTTAGTCGCTTCTGTATCGGATGCGGCATTGCTATATATTTTGTATGCCATATTATTTTATGGGTGAAAGTTGAATAAACCTTGATGACGATAGTTTGTTTTGGGATTATTTATTTTTTAGCTTTGTTGATATTTTGGTCGCAAGTGCGCAGCGGGGCGTAGATTTTTAGGTTCAACTTCAGAAGTCAATTCATTCAAGATAGAAGTCAATTCATTGACATTCATTACAATTCTTATACGTGAGGTTTTTTTGACTAACTTACTGATATAACTGCTCTGTGTAAATGAAGAGCCGTTATGAAATATAACGTTTAACTCAGAAATGCACTATATGCACAAGTTCACTCAAATATGCAGTGTAATTTCTTCAAAAGACCATCTCAGACTTTGATCGTGCTCAGAAGTGGAAATCTAAGAGTGGTAGAAGATAGAAGTCAATTAATTGACATTAATTACAGTTCTTTTACGTGAGATTTTTTGACTAACTAATTTCTTCAAAAGACCATCGTGTTCTATATCTGATCAACACGTTAACTGTGTGGACTTTTAAGAGTTTGTTTTGGTGTTTCTTCTCTTATTAGTTATAAAATACTAACCTCGTCTTGTTGAAACTGATCAAATTGATTGACGAGCAAAAGTGTTATTTTTAACCTGAATACAGAATAAATTTCATTTCTCATTTATATTTCTGTCCACTGGCTTTGAACAAGGTTGATGTTTAGTTGTTGTGCTCTTATTTTTTGTACTATTCGATGATACGGCTAATCATGATATAGTACGTGACACGAACAATATAAAACTAAGTGACAAATTGTTCACACAGGGTTTTTAACACCCACGTGCCTAAAACTCGTTCAATATCCTACAAACCTAAAAAGTATTCTATATTACATCTTTTTTAGGATGCTGAATGCAAAAAGTCTAACGGAACCCTATTTCTAAGCATCTGCTTTCCGTCTGTCCGTCCGTCACACAAACTGTGTATATCTATTGCCGCTGTATCAACAAATAATAAAAATGATATTTAATTAAAAATTAAAGGGCGCATTCTTATAAGAAACGTGTTTTTTTTTTCGGTTTGTGGTACGGAATCCTGAGTGTCTTCTTCTTATCGTGTGGGCAGTAAGATCTAACGACCCCACACACCCTGGTGTCAGAGTTTCTAAACCGCCTCAAGGGCCTCTGACATGGTTTATTTGACGACCGCCACTTGGCGGCCGGGACTACCAGCTTATACGTGCCTTCCGAAGCACGGAATCATCTTTTTATCAGACAGTCAGGTGATTCAAGCCTGCAATGTCCTATTCCTCCCGCTCTGGGTAAAGCAGGAGGGAGTGTCAGACTCTTAATGACTAAAACCCATCCGTGTTCCTTCTAGTGCTCTTTGCGTTCCAGGGCTACGGTACCTCTTTCGAACTGATTCCGCAGCCTCAGCAGGTTCTTGCCCTAGCGGGCCCCGTCTCTGTGCTGACAGCTCTTTGAGGCGCGCGGGGATCACAGCGTGCCATCGACCCGGGCCTGGTTCTGATCAGATGGCTAGCTACCCAATGCTCACCGTCCTGCGACTCTCGACGCCTGGGGCGTCTTCTTCTGTTGCGGTGGTTGGGGCGTGGGGTTTTCCTCTCTCTCACATGTTCGGCCTCCTCCTTTGCTAGCATAACTGCTTCGCAGAAGGAGGTAACTGCTTCCCATACCTCCTCGCTCCGGACCATAGATTGAATCAGGGCCGGTCGCGAGAGGTCGCCGCCGCCGATTACCTCGACGAGGATCCGGTGGTACTCCACCCAAGCAGGGCAGACCTTCACCGTATGTTCCATAGTATCCTAAATGAGCGCGAGCGCTTTCGCCTCCAGATCTCATGGCAGTAGTCCGGCAAGGAGACTCGCCGCCTCGGCAGAGACCGTGCGGTATAGCCGGACCAGCAGGATGGCCATGACCCTCTGCGACGCGTTGAGGTAATGGGCAGGTCGTTTCCTCAAAGTAGGCGCCCACACCGGCGCCCCATAAAGGGCCATGAACCGGACGACCCCCACGTAAAGCCTCCGGCAGGAGGCGTTTGGTCGCCCTAGACTGGGCAGAAGCCGCTTGAAGGCAGCCCTGGTCCGCCCCAGTCTGGGAGCCAAACGTCGGAAATGCTCGACGAAATTCCACTTGGCTATCGAGGACGAGACCCAGGTATGTGCTGGATTCTGTCGATTACTGTCGCAACCCCGCGTGTCATAGCGTCGGCCGCCGCCTGGTGCGACCTCCCGAGTTCCAGTACCAGTGTGTCGTCAGCGTAACAAACCACACTGACGCCATTTGGGAGGTCGGCGCGCAGCACCCAGTCGTAACCGATGTTCCACAAGAGCGGCCCTAGAACCGAGCCCTGTGTAACACCGCACGACATCTCTCGCCGGTTCTACTCTCCTAGGTGACCGTCAGGTAAGCCTCACTACGCGACGGAGGTAGGTCGGCACCCGGTGATACCGGAGTGCCTCCCTGATGCAACTCCAGGGCAGGGTGTTGAATGCATAGGGCGATGTCTAGAGACACCGCCAGGACGACCTTGCGTACACCAGTACACCTAGCGGCCGGCGCGTCCTGGCTTAACACGAGGCATTGCCATGTCACAAATATCGGACTTGGCCTCCCGGAAACGCTATGCTTCGTCGTTGATGTCAGCAAGCTTGTCCGGAGGTGACACCCAGGCCTACATGATCGAACCTTCCAGGAGAAGCTCCCGTTCCAGCTGCAAACCAACGGGGCCTACCGGACTGGCGCGGTCTGGGTGAAGACGTCAAACCGGATATACCGGTGATCGTAATAGGTCTCCACCTCCTATAATACGAGCCAGTTAATGACACGCGGTGACAGAGCAGGGCTAGCAAACGAGGTGTCCACCACGGACTCCCCTTGCATCCGCACACACGTGGGGACATAACCCCGGTTTAGGATGACCAAGCCTGTCTCCAGGGCCCAGGCCTCCAACATCCGATGGACTATAACCTACAGGTCTAAACAAAAAAAGCTGCTTAAGAGTAAGACTATAACCTGCGGTTCTAAAATGGCCACTTTAGTAGAATCATAATATTAAACACACAAAGATCTGTATGTCAAATTTCATTTTCATCTTTATCGCTAAAGCATTAAGTTCTAGGTTGATAGATGATCACAGATGGGCTTCCTGATTCTGCTTAAGTGGCTTTTTTATTTACGAGTATTTATTAAAAGTTTATGCACAAGTAAAAAAAAAAAATTCTCTTATCTTCGTCGTAAGTTATTAAACCCAGGTGTTAAAATCACTGGAGCTGTAGAAAACGAGATAATTGTGAAAAAACAATTTTTGGGACATTTTTAAGCTTGTTTAACGGGACTACTTACTACCTAAAATAAGACTTCGAATACTTTTTGCCCGAAAAAAATAATCGTAATATTTTAGATACAATGTCGGCAATAATATTTGTCACTTAAGGTTAACGATTGATTCATTTTAACGAATGAGTTATGGCGGCTATGGTGGTAAGGTTTCATAAATCTCTCTATAAATTAAACCTCCTTGCTAGGCCAAAATACTAAGTCGGTCACTAAAGCGTCGTATGTCTTGCTTATGCAGTAACAGTCGTAAGATCCTAATGAATCAGGAAATATTGACATGTTAGTTCCACCCTCGCGGCAATTTATTACGTAAGACTCCTCCTACTAGTTTGACTATGAGATTTGTATAAAATTGTAGTTTCACGTTATTTTCTTTAATCCGAATCATTTTACCTCGTAATACATGTTTTTTTTTATAAAACTGAATAATATCCTTGACTTTTGGTCTATGCCAATTATTTATCATGTTATCTTTTCTAAAAATAATTCCACCTATATTTTATTTAACAAAATTTGTAGGTACAATACCTTTCGAATTTCAATACAGTGAAAAGCCTCTTGAAAAACAAAGCTATACCCAATTGCCACTTCGAAGTAAAAAAACTATATACACAAAAAGCATTTTCAGATTTCTGTTGATCCAAACTGTTACCAATCAAAAGTCAGGATTCAGTTAAAACACTCCAACAATCCATTGTGTCGAACATGTACGGCAAGAATTATGTTTGTTTTTAAAAACGGGCTCAATTTTATTTGCCTGTATCATATCCATCGTTTTAATTAGTCTACATTTTATTTGGCTTTCATTTCAATTTTCTCATAGCTGCAATTGGAGATGGTTTTGCAAAGAAAAGGCGTTTAATATAAAAAAAAATATGAATTAAATTTTGAAGTTTAGTAAGGGGGCCCAAAATATAACCTTGTGGCACTCCAGTGTAAAAGCAGGCCTAAATGACGTATCTCACAATCATTTATAATGGATATTTTTAAAATGTTGTGCAGTATTGTTTTAGTTAAAGATAACAGTTTCCTTACTTGGATAATAAAGTTATTTCCTGGGTAATTCCAGGTAATAACTTTTGCGTTGCGTCATGAACCGAAACGAAAGCCTTACCTATTTAATTTTGCATAAAATCATAGTTTATTTTAAGTTAAATAGACATACAGATAATTTTATTTATTTATTTATACTTACAGCTAAAAAAAACAAGATCAATAAATAAGACTGTCAGCCTCTACAAGTCTCTACTTATAAAAACAGAAAAATCGATGTTTTCGACCAACTTCATTATGCTTGGCAAAAATCGTAAGTAAACTGCAAAATCTTCTAATACGGTATTTCCCAAAGTTATTGCTTCAAATGTTTACGTAAACATAAGTATATGTGCTGTTTTCAAAAGGCCTACCTAAACAAATTATTTTTAAGTTATACATTTTTTGTCCTAAATAAATAACGCTGATTTTCATATGGTTGTAATAGAGTGGGTCGCAAAAGTGTACCAGATTTGAGCGGATTAATTCACCTTTTCATATTTATGTTACACGGCCGACGGGGGACAATCTGTAAATGTGTAAAAATGAAAATTTATTACTGGGCAGAATATCAGGTAGAGTGGTCTAAAAAATGAGCACTTTATAAAAAAATGTGAACGTTGGTGTGTTTTTAAATTAGCCTTTATGTGGAAATAAAAATGTAGTTGTTTAAAGATAGCAGGGGCTTTGATTTAGTGGCTAAGCCCATTCTGTGAGTTTTAGTTTAGGAACCGATCTATCAACCATGACAAAGAATATATTACTAGGAAAGAGGGAAAAATAATCACCAATGTGTTCCCCAATCCATCGATCCGTCTATTAGGTAGAGCTGATACAAGTTTGTTTACAAATCCCCGCGACAGTCGTCAATGGCGCGAATTATGAAGAAAAGGGAAAAGAAAAATAAACAAAGTTCTACCCAACTGAAGTAACGTTCTCAAAATTTACTTGGATTCTCCGTCGAGTGATTTTACCGATTTTGTCAATGAAAACCAATAACTTTGTTTTTTTTTTCGTCCGTCCGTCAGTCTGTCAGTAGGCTGTATCTCAAGAACCGCAGTAGGTAGACAGTTGAAATTTTCACAGTGTACGTATTTTTATTACCACTTTAACAACAAAAAAAATAAAAAACTAAATTATATTTACATATTTATTTGTTTAAGTACTTATATTTTTTTTATTTATTAAAATTATTTTTTATTAAAAATTGAAAAACTCCGCGGTTACTTTTTGCTTATGGTGCGGAATCTTTTGTATGAGAGTCCGACTCGCACTTAGCCGGTTTTTTTAAAATGATGACTACGTTGTCTCACAAAGTCAGCGTGATAATATACATCGCATTTCAAATATTTATTTTAACTTGTCATTTTATTTAAAGACTTATGCTGATGGTTTCTTTTGGAGTCTCGATTTTTTTTGTTTAATTAGTCCATTGTTACAAAATGAACCTTTATGGTATACTTATAAAATATAGGTAAGTAAAGTAAGTTAAATTAACATTTATTTGAACAGTCGTCCCCAAACCAGTTAGTGCCTATATCTTGGGGCCCGAGTCGGTTAACTTAAAGTTAATGCTCCTTTAAAACAATAAAATTCGTAAAATAAATCTACCAATACAGCTCCTATCACAATCCGACTCGGGTTAAGCCCCCAGTTTGTCAACCAACCTTGAACCAACGACCCAGCGACCCACTGCCTGAGCACAAACTATTGGATCCATAATTCATGGGACGAAGGGAAGCGCCCAAATAAAAGTATGATTTTTACGCCGTTGTGATTATGCGTAAATCGTCCAAGTTATGTGTGATACTTACCTACTAACCTCTTTACGACTAAAATAATTATATCTGGAGTAATATTTTTACTAGGGCGCGTTATAAGCAAAATCCTGATTTCCATAACTAAATTTTTGGACGATAGGCACAAACAAATTTGGCTGAAGTGGGAGTGCGCTGGCTCATCATCAAATCAAATCAAACCAAATATTTTTTTTTTGTTTGTGTAACATAGGTAGTAAATACAGTTCTTTAATTAGTTCATAGTTCGCTATGTTATGCTAAGAAGCGTACAAATATAATTGCATGCGAATAAAGATACAAACAAAACAATCAATATTAAGTATAACAATTATGTCTCATTACAAATCATATGTCAAAAATGATGATAAATAAATAAAAATTAAAATGTCACAATATAAAGTAATTTCTACAGTCAATGCATAAATAAATAACAATAAATTTCATTATTTCACAATATTCAAATGTTTCTATAGTCAAATAAATAAGTTTACATTAATTTTCATTCAGAAATTCATCTGTCGTATAATAACATTTTTCAATCAACAATTGGTTTAATTTTTTTTTGAATAGTCCAATATTCAATTTTTTTATGTCATCTGGTAGTTTATTGTAGATGCGCGGTGCCATGCCTAAAACGCTCTTTCTCACTAAGGTAGTTTTACAACGCTGATTGATTAAAGAGTTTGAGGCTACGAATCGCAACATCTCGTAGCGTTGACACTTTTTCGAACAATCTCATGTTTGTTTTGACAAATACACTAATTTAAAAAATATATAATGAAGGTAAGGTAAGTAATTTCAGCGATTTAAAGAAAGGTACACAGCTATTATCACTAGTCAGACCACACATTGATCTTATGCATCTTTTTTGTGCCTTAAAAACGATATCCTTATCAGTAGAATTGCCCCAAAAAATAATGCCATATCGCAATATTGAGGCTACTAATCCGTGACTACTAACTAGTAGCGCATCAGTATTTACTTTTTTTGAAATTTGAAAAAGTGCGTATGCTGATTTATTTATTTTCTTACTTAGTTCATCTATGTGGGCCTTCCAGTTAAGTTGATTATCAACAAATAAACCTAAGAATTTTGCTACTTCAACTTCCTCAATTTCACAGTTACTATGCCTGATGTTTACATTTGGTACTGCAGTTCTTTGGTGAAAGTGCATTATTTTGGTTTTCTGTAGGTTTATAACTAAATTATTTTTAGTAAGCCAAGTAATTATGTCCGATAGCGTATTATTTATGTCATCTTGATAAATATTGCAATCTTTACATTTCACTATGGCAGTACTACCATCTGCAAACATCACCATTTGATGTTGAGTTACCTTTGGCAGATCATTTATATAGACTAAGAAAAGTGGTGGCCCAAGGACGCAACCCTGTACACCAAACTTTATCAATCTAGAACGAGATAAAAAAATCTTTTCAAATCTTGTTTTTTCACATACTCTTGCAATCTCTGTACATTGCATTCTGTTGGAGAGATAGGATTCAATTAATTTTATAATATTACCTCTGATACCGTAACTACGTAGTTTGTCTAATAAGACGTCGTGCTTTACGTAATCAAAGGCTTTGATCATATCTGTGTAAATAGCACAAATATGAGCTTTTTGATCTACTGCTAACATAATGCTACGTAAAAAATAAAAAATAGCCATGTTGATTGTGGTATTCTTTCTAAAGCCCTTTTATTCCTTGCATGCCTAGCCTTTTCCCAACTTTATTGGGGTCGGCTTCCAGTCAATCTGGATTTAGATGAATACATTGGTATTCATCACACGGTCTGGTAGGCAGCCGCTCCGCGTAAAATACTGATTTTACGCGGAGCGGCTGCCTACCAGACCTCACAACCCATTAACTGGGTAACACGGTACTTCATGGCAAGACTGGAGTCAGTTTAACTGGCTTCTGACTATCCGTATCGACTGCCAAAGATCTACAAATGACAGCCGGGACCAACGGCTTAACGTGCTTTCCGAGACAGGGAGGAAACTTGATATGTTAAGATGGTCACCCATCCACAGACCAACCTTGGCAAGTGTTGCTTAACCTTGAAGATCGACCCATGCGGCTGTTATTATCTAGTTAAGAGCTCCTTGCCTACTAACCTCTTTACGACTAAAATAATGATATCTGGAGTAATGTTTTTACTAGGGCGCGTTAGGAACAAAATTCTGATTTCCATAACTACATTTTTGGACGACGGGCACAAAAAAATTTGGCTGAAGTGAGAGTGCGCTGACTATGTTGCACGAAAGCACCTGAAGAGATGGACGAAGATCGTAACTGACTGGAAGCCTGAAGGAGGTTGCTTCCATCGAGGCCAACAATGGCGAAGATGATGCCAAACTTGCCTAGCAATCGTGCAAGACGTAGATTTGAAAGGAGAAAATTAAATGGGAGGCCTTTAACCAGAAATGGGACGCATACTCGGCTAGGAAAAAAAAAATCGTGCTTGCTATGTCAGTGTCTTTCATCATTACTAAACATTTCTTATCTATTTGTTCATTAGGCTAGTGTGATAACAATGGGCATCAAAAAGGCAGCTGTATCTTTTGTTAGGAGATATTGGTTTGACGAAAATGAGTATGTAAGGAATGTAGCATGTATCCCTGTGTAAGGGTGCCTGTCCATTTGCCCGGAGCGAGGCAGCGGAGCGGAGAAACGGAGAAATGTCAATCAATGGAATCGTATAAAACCTCCGCACCACGTAAGTCACTGAAATTTTGACTGAAATGATTGGTTAAAATTTCTCCGTTTCTTCGCTCCGCTGACTCGCTCCGCGCAAATAGACAAGCACCTTAATAGTAAAAAAAGTTTATACTATTATTCATTATCGAATTCTAATGACACTTTTAAATAAAGAGTATTCTATTCTATTCTATTATTTTTGGAAATGTAAATCACTTATATTTTTAGGCCTTTTAAGGAAAAAACTTGTTTCATACCTAGCCCATACAATATTAATAAATACAATGTTTTATTCTCTACATTTTCATAACAAGTTACTTTCACGAAACTCCATGAAATCCGGGAAGTGTCTAGTTGATGTATTATTTAATTCAGGACACTTTTCCATTAGCCATGAGTCACAAAGGGGTGCTCAGCTTTTAGTTAACTTATTGTAACTAAAAAGTGGACGTAAAATTTTCAACAAATAACGTAACTTTGTACTGAGGGAACGCGTGATAATTTCCAACGCCATACTTTACGAGATATTTTTTTTATTCCTTTAAAAATATGTTAGCGAGTTTTTGGCATCTTTTTTTTTACTGTCGATAGGCATGCGTTTGACCACTATCTCACCTGTTGGTAAGCGATGATGTGGACGAAGATTTAGCACGCCTGTCTAGAAGTAACCTATTCACTCTTCACTTTGTGTTTATCGTTATTTGAGTAATGGACACAGCAGCCTTCCAAGGCCGTCCACCTACTGTGAGAACCAAGCTGTGGGAAGAACATCATCCACCACCTCCCAACTACTTGCAACCCCAGGACCATCTGCCACCAGCAGTGGCCTATAATTATGGAAAGCACGTAATCGATTACAGACATGACCTGGCGAAATGGGGTTTCATAGACCCGTCGGATACTTAATGTGAGTGAGGTGCTGCTAATCAGAGCATGAGCCAAATATGGTGTGCCCCAAGTGCCCATGCACCTGTACTTTTGGGGTATTTGATGAACACCACCGACACTGCAATTGACGTGGCCTCCTACTTGAGCCAAAAAATCTAAGGAGTTAACCATCGACTCAGAAAAAAAGAAGTTGAGTTAAGTATATTAATGAGGGTGTGTGCTTAACACAGGCTTTTGAGAATGAAATAATTCAAACAAATATTGATAACTTTTAAAATGCTAGATTTCCACTATACACGATTTTTGTCATAATTCAGAATACTATCTGAGGTTCTCGTACTTAAAAAGAGATCAAATGCGAAATATTATCATCTAGAAGACATTTTAAAGTGTAAACATATATGTTATTTATAGGTGTTCATAACAGTGCGACACAAATGCGAACGTGTCTTAAAATGCGAAAAACTAAATTAACTTCCCCAGGTAGTAAATACTGGCCTCGTCGAGTTCAAATTCACAAACGAAATTAACTTTATATTTAAAAAATACAAAATAAATAGGTATCACGTTTAATCAATTAATAACATTTTATTTTTACTTATTTTCAGTATCTCATTAAATCATCATTATTTTCATAAAATGTTCCTCATATAAGGAAAGAAGATTCTTTCGTCGTTTATATAATATTTAGAAATAAGCTTCTCATTAATTAATTTCAAAGTAATTTCGAAACACCCACACCATGACTTAATATGTACGCAAAACCAATTAAATAAATATAAAATGTCTGAAAACCTAACATTCTACTCGTATTATAAGCCACTCAACATTTGTATTTATGAATTCTCGCAAACATTACTCCTGAAGCCGTTTAAATGAGAGTTCCATTTAATTTTACTTACCAGAATGTATACTACAAAACAGTATTATACGCAGGGTTTGAGTGTATGGACTAAACGCGTAACGTAACAGGGTCCGCTTGTTAGCATAGGACCTCTTCGGCCGTAACAACGGCAAACATCATAAGATGCCGCGTCAAAATTCGTCACACCACCGAACCTTAAAATATATCAAAGGTTTTCACGCAAAAATTCAACACTTCACATATCAGTGACTCCAATATTCCTAATAACTTTTTCTTCCTATTTCGAATATTAACTTTTTGTACACTCAGCCCTAACTTCGGGCTTGCGCCGTCGTAGCACCGCGTAGCCGTAGCTTCAGTCGAGCTACGCCGGTCGCCCCGAACGCTACGCTGTAGCACACCATGCCGCGCGCTACGAATCTCTAACGTGGTCAAACTTTTCCTAGGATACATTAAACTAGTTCAGTGATAACTGTGTACATTCTAGGAATATGTATAGTGTATTTTAGTGACAAAAGTGTGTATTACAAGTGTGAGTGTACACTTGCGTATAATTATTATGATCGTTGGCCGCCGCTGTCCAATTTGCAGAAACAACAAACGATGACCTTTTCATTTTGCAGGTTAGTTGTGTTTTTAATTAATATGAGATGAGAGGGCATTTTCCATTGCCAGTTTTAATTTTTTTTTTTGGTATATAAAAACTTATTACCTTGCGCGTCATTACGGTTTTTTCGTGAAGTTTTATAGGCCTATAAAATTTTTTGGAATACATTAACCGGAATTGGTCGACTGTGTGCGTAATAAAGTTGATTTTTTATATTTTATGAGTTATAAATCTATCAAGATTAGCACATAAGTCGTGAATACTGGTAAAGGGAGAATAAGTACAAATATTCGAGGTCTCTTTTTATTTTTCTATGCGAATAAAATTCTTAGATTTCGCGACTAAAATGATAGTTTAGTTTTTGGTCTCGCAGCTGTTTTACTTTATGTAAATTATTTTAATTTAATTTTGTACTCCAACTTAACGGTTTTCGTCCATATTTTTTCATTAAAATCTGTAGGCGGCCGGCTAGCCCTAGAGATTACTGAAAATTATGTACATTTTAATATTCTAAAGTAGATATTAATGTTACTCTGAGTTTAATTAAAATGAAACCTAGATTTTTCTGAGCAGGTTTTTGTATTCTCTTCATCCTTGAATATTTTTTTCCTTTAAATAATCAATTACATTTATCAATATTTTTAAACTATTAATAGTTTTTCGTAATATACGGAAAATACGTAACTAAACATTAAAAAACCAGAAAACGACACGTCAATAATTTCATGAAGATCGGACCAGATTTTAACGTAAAGAGGGCATGAAAAATCTTTAATGCTGTAATGTGATTTATGTTTTGGCTCATGAATATAAGGCAATCTTTATGAGAAACAAAAAGTATGCGTAATTTTTAAAGATGGTATGAATTTCCTGTATATTTTTTGAGGAAGGTCCTACGAATGAGAATATTCATTTTTTATGCGGTAGTCTTGAATGGTGTGTAACATTTTAGATCTTTGAAAACGTAACGGTGAGTTAGAAGCCAGTTTTTTTTGTCTGACTAGCGCCTGTCTATGTGGATCAGATTTATAGGAGGATAAATGATGGTACATGATTTTTTGCAAATAGGTTACAAGTAACTCTTTTACACGGCAATTTTTTTTTTTGTTATTTTGATCTAGATGAGGCCGGTTTTCCTAGCTGACTACTCAGAGAAGTAACACCGAAATTAACTCAGAGGTCATAGTCTCTTTTGAAGTCCATACAATCGTCAATAAAATATAAAAACGTCTTAAACGTTAACGGCTGATGTGCCCTTTTGAAACCACCACGCAGTTTTGAGTGGACCTGTCCAGACAGTGCAAGCATTTTTCAGTTATCGTGCAGCTCAACTCAGAACTTTGAGGAGCTCAAAGAGGTTGTACTTGCTATATGTAACATACTGGCAATCCAGATGCAGGTCATCTGGATACCAGGAAACCGACCTTAACATAGTTGAGAAAGGCTTGGCATCCACATAGCCTCAATCAGTTAATCTGCATTAGTCTTTTAGTAGTGATCGTTGACACACGAAAATGATCAAAATCGCAAAGAACGGTAGCAGTGGACTGCTAGCACTTGGTTATAGAATAGAATATATTAGAAAATATTTATTCGACACAAACACAACACAAAAAAGAGAGAAACAATAACATAAAATAAAAATGGAACAGTAAAATTGCGCTGAGGGTGCCCATACTGAAAGGGTAACCAAATCAGCATTTTCTGGGCATCAGACACCCAGCATTGGTTTTCAGTTGGCACCCCGCAGTGGCACATGAACAATAAACAAATTGCTTAATTAAATATTGATAAACTAAATCGGAAATAAATACAGTTATATAAAAAATATATTATACAGTTGGAAGTAATGTTTAAATATCTGTACAGTGTGTATTATAAATGTGTCAATCTGCCATCAGTCGAGCAATGAGGAAGTTTGTACTCGCTTACCATCAGGTGAGATAGTGGTATGCCTACCAATTGTAAAAAAAAACAAATTCAGATAATTTCATAAGACGACTTTCTAACATTAAAACATTCCGCTAAATAAAAATTGGAAAATATTATTTGTTAACGTTTTTTAAATTATCCTGCTCTTCTGTCTGGACAGAAAGGACTATTGAAATAAGCAGTACCTTCGTGTTCTTTTGTCTGTTAGAAATTATCGTGTGTACACGATACGTAAATACATTTGTTGTGCTCACTAGCCAAGAAGAAAAAAAACAGCCGCTCAAGTAACTTGAAAACAGTTAAAATAGCGACGAACAGTCAAAATTTATGCGAAACAGTTTCTCCCTTAAGCGTCGAAATATCTCCTCCCAAGACGCAACTTATCACGAGGTGAAAACATCTCCTTATCAAGCGAAGTACTGTGACCGCGGAGCACTGATGACGGTCAATTCATCTCCATATTCATCCCTGAGGAGTTATTGTGATAACGACTTGAGTGGGGGTGATAGGATACACTTAGGATATTAGAATGAGGGGTGCCAAATGGCGGTTGGGTGATATAAAAAGATCAATATCTACTTAGACAGGCGATAGGCAGGAGCTCGTGGCTAGATAATAACAGCCGCATGGGTCGATCTTCAAAGTTAACAACGCTTGCCTAGGTTGGTCTGTGGATGAGTGACCATTCTTACATAGCGAGTTTCCTCCGTGCTTCGGAAAGCACTTTAAGCCGTTGGTCCCGGCTGTCATTTGTAGATCTTTGGCAGTCGTTACGGATAGTCAGAAGCCAGTTAATCTGACTCCAGTCTTGCCATGAAGTACCGTGTTACCCAGTTACTGGGTTGTGGAGGTCTGGTAGGCCACTGCTTCACTTAAAATACTGGTATTCAGCTGAATCCTGTTTGACTGGAAGCCGAACCCAATATAGTTGGGAAAAGGCTAGCCAGAGAAGTAATACCGTGTTACCCATCAAATTACTGGCTTCTGACAATTCGTAACGACTGCCAAACTTCTACAAATGACAGTCGGGACCAAAAGCTTAACTTGCTTTCCGAGGCACGGAGGAAACTCGTTACGTTAAAATTGTCACCCGTCCACAAACCAACCTTAGCAAGCGTTGCTTAACCTTGAAGATCGAACTGTGCGGCTATTATTCTTTAGCCACGAGCTTCTGCATTCGTCTTTTAGATAATTTATGAACCTTTTAAATGGAGTTTAAGAATGTTGAGTATAATATCGATAAGGACCTTTGCAGCTGAAGAAACAGTTTTTTTCTTTGGAGATTTGAATACTTCTTCTTCTCTGTCGTTTTGACCTTAGCGAGCGGTCGTGGTCACGTTAAGGCGTCCACGTCGGTGGTAGAGACAAACACAGTTCTCCACACGATCTCCCCCAACTTTCTCTGTTGGCTGACGAACTGGCATAATCAGATACGTGGTTTCCTAGTGCGGACTTTACTTGATCAGTCCAGGGCTTAGGTCACCTGCCGCGCGATCTAATTCCTTTTACTTTTCCCTGCATGACCAGCTGCTCAAATAATACACCGAATATAGAATATTCTTTATAATGTACATCATATAAGTTACAGAAAAGATAGATGAAGAAAACATTACATTGGGCGGCCTTATCGCTAAAAGCGATCTTTAATATTGAACATTAAGCATCTATTTTAAACGATATTGAAACAAGAGAGATAATAAATTGATAAAATTCACCTTAACCAACGAAATCATTGCATCAGTAGAAACACTATCGTATTAAATATTCAAAAAGAGCAAAAACGAACTCAACAAAGAGTATAAAACAGTGAAATTCTCATGGAATACGATTCATCACTTTCTTCAGTCCCTACGGACTGTATCGACGACAATCCTTTACATAAAACAACACACATGTAGTCGATATTTTATTTGGTAGTCTATTTTTCCAGCAACACTTTGTACTACACCATACGCTTTCGTTAGGCGCATATTACACGCTCATGCAAGCGTCACTAACTCCAAAATTATTGGAATTAGATATTGGAATTGGCATGTGGGTTTTTTGGGGAGTGAAGGAGAGCATTAAGAGAGGATTATCCGAAATTCCAACGAGAACAGGAAATATATGCGCGTACGAAGTCGCGGGAAAAAGCTAATAAACATATAAAAACAGACCCATTCACTTCAAATACGTGACTAATGACATATCAATTTTTTTTCAATCATGTTTGTGCATCACCATTCCATAAATATATAAACACAGACTCTTCAAATTCGTGACTAATGAAATATCCAAATTTTCGTCAGTCAATGCCACGCAACCATCAGTCACTGCATTAAACGATAGGTTATCCGTCAGTCACAGTAGACTGTGGTTAGACTGACAGTAAAACCTATCGTGTGATCGGCGCCTTATTAAATTTTCAGCAGATATTAGTATTCTTTTGTCGTACTATCAAGGTCGAGAATGTAATAGTGTGAGTTATCTCATGTTGCCTGTAAAGGCTCGTGTTTTTGTCTCTATTTTTCGTATTTTGAGGAGTGACAGATATGAAGACATTTTATACGTCGTGTAGTGTATTTTGGCAAAGGGTTGACATTTGACATTTTTATTTGTTTCTGAAGTCTGTTTTTTTCCGTAGCCACCAACTCCATTCCAAGGAATAAATATAAAAGTTTGACGACAACTTTTGTAAAAATTACAATCTGCCATATTAACTCCACATATAAAAGTAACTAACTATCGCCGGCGACTTTTTAAGCGTATATCTCGTTTTCTCCCGTTACCGTAGGAATTTCGGGAAATTCTCTCTTATTGCAAAATATCAGCTATCAACGACCAGTAGTTTCAGCTGTGCGTTGTCTGTCACTAACTCACACAGTTACGAAATAATTTTATACAACACTATGCAAAATTGATTGATTGATTTATTAGTGCATAATACTGCTAATATCTTTAACTTTGTCTAACACCTACACGTCTTGAAATTAATAGAGCAGCTACTTTTTGAAAATTAAGGTTGACATTATTTGTCGCTAAGACTGCGTTTAAGAGTTGCCAGTGTGAATATTACACATCAATTATTATAAGAGAGTTGGTAAATACAAATTAGGTCACTGTCTTATTACAGAGAGCAGTGGTGGCCCGGTGGTAATGGCTGCGACTTACGAGTTGTAAATTATTTCATGACCACAGCTCTCAAAACGGTGAAGGAAAACATCGTGAGGAAACCGGCATGTCCTTGAACCAAAAATTTGATGACATCCAATCAGCACTGGGCCCGCGTGGTGGATTACGGCCCACTCCCTCTCACCGAGAGGAGGCCTGTGTCCCAGCAGTGGGAACATTATAGGCTAATTATGCTTATGTTATTACAGTGTTTCATTACTTTTTCCCCTTAAGGGAGACTCGGATTAAAAGTTTTCAAAGACAAAACATTCTGTCATAAATAATTATTTTTATCTTAATACCAGGAAAATGAGAATTGTTTTTAATTAGGTAAGTACCTGTGTAGATAATAATTAAACAATTCTGAGAACGCCAATTTTCTTCTGAAGCAGTATAATTATGGTTTTGATTTTTCAAAGCTTCTAGGCATTTTACTGAAAGTTCGTTTTAATTAACAATTGTAGCCATTTTATTAAGAAATTGAGGATTGTATAATACTAACTACCCACGCTTGAGAACTTTTAAAGAAGATCTTCCAATCCAACACATAAAATTAAATAATGTATCTGTGCATAATGAAAACTTTAACTTGAGTTGTTTATTAGAATAAAACAGTTCAAAGAAATTACGTTAGTTGTAATTTAAAGGAGATATTTTCATTAAACTTGTAATATAAAACTATAAAGTGAATCTAAGGTTCCTCGCCAAATTTTGTTTCCTGATAGCTATAACCGGGGCTTCTTTAAGTCAAGAGTGAATAGGTTACTTCTAGGCAAGCAAGGTCTACCATGCACCGCATCATCGCTGTCCGTCAGCTGACATTGTGGTCAAACGTGAGACTCATCATCGTCATCTGCCTAGCCTTTTCCCAATTTTATTGGGGTCAGCTTCCATTCAAACCGGATTCAGCTGAATACCAGTACTTTACGTGGAGCGGCTGCCTACCAGACCTCCACAACCTATTAAATGGGTAACACGGTATTTCTTGGCAAGACTGGAGTCAGATTTACTGGCTTCTGACAATCCGTAACGGCTGCCAAAGTTCTACAAATGACAGCCGGGATCAACAGCTTAACGTGCTTTCCGCGGCACGGAAAAACTCGGTATGTTAAGATGCTCACCCATCCACAGGCCAACCTTGGCAAGCGTTGCTTAACCTTAAAGATCGATCTGTGCGGCTATTATTCTTTAGCCACGAGCTCCTCAAACGTGAGACTATCAATAATGAAAAAATAATAACTACCCGTTCATTGTAATAGGAATCGGCCATTGCGTTATAAGTTAGAACAATACCGCAAAGCCTCGCATTTCACCGTAGAATACTAAAGTGCTCCAAAGCTATCCATCACTTGCCAAGCCGATTTGAATTTCGCTGCTAATCTTCCATTGAATCCCGTCCAAAGCGTGGAAGCCCGCGCAATTGGAAAATTGGTGTAATCCCATTGGATAACGACTTTCATCTGTTGTTTTTAGGAGGTCGATCTTTAAAGGTTAATCAACATTTGCCAAGGTTGCTCCGTGGATAAATGATCATACATTAGACACTGAGACTTCTCTATACCTTGCAAAATACGATAAGCCGTTGGTCCCAGCTGATCAGCTGATTTGTAGATCTTTGATAGTCGGTCAGTTACGGGTTTCCAAGTCAACTTATTATCCAAGAGGTATCGTATGTCTTAAATAGTTCTTAGATAATTGACGTCAAATTAACAGTCGCCTTATGTAAAATGCTGATATTCAGAGGCTCCCGGTCAAATCCAATATAGTTGGGTATAAGCTAGGCAGATTGACTTGTATTTTTTACATTAATTCACCAATCAGTAAACGTGATGCGGTTCCGTTCCAAATTTGAAATGCGTCGCAGTAATATGCGGCTGCAAATTTTATTGTATAACTGGATTTTGAAATGGAACTTCGATTTTTTAAACGCTTTGTTTTAATAGTTTGAGCCTGGATTAATTAAATCCAGCTCAATGAATGAGTAAAATGAAGCCAACTATGTTAGCGTGATCCATATTAGAGTTGGTTTGATTTTATGCGTGTCATTTCTTACACTCTGAATTGTTTTTGGCATCTATTCTAGATTGACGTACAATTATCTGGAGTGATTAATTAACTTACTGTTTAAAATTGATTTAAGCCTACGGCGTTGGAATTACTTATTTCGGTTTATCTTTCTATTCATTTTTTTTTTTACTATTGATAAACGTATGCCATTTGACCACTATCTTACTTGATTTTAAGCGATGATGCGGTCGAAGATGGAGCACGTTTGCCTAGAAATGACCTATTCACTCTTGACTTAAAGACTTCCGGGTTGGTTATTACGCTGTTTCTGCCCTGTTGTGTTTCTGCTTCACCCTAAGATAGTCTGTTAGAGAAAGGAGGTGTTTATTAATTAGTATATTTATTGTAGTAATCCATGAAGAAATTTGCTTTAAATAAGTAGTACCTTTATGGTCTTCTCTCTATAAATAATTTTCTTATAGAAGTTTTGATAGGCACGCGTGTGTCCAGAAACAAAATAATCAATGAAAATGTAGTAACGATTCTAAGTCTCTGCTACTTGGTCTGTCGGCTTGAGCCTTATCCTATAAACAAGCATCATTTCGGCTTCGAAATAAGAAAAAATACATAGTAGATTACTTTGCAAAAAGAAAAGGATTCAGCAGAATAAAAGAATCGCGGATATGTAAAGTGAAACTTGTCATCCAAAAAGGTCAAAGATGACAAGTGAAGAAAAATAGATTTGTAAAATCTCGAACACAATGGGATCTGCAGTTACTGTCCCTTTGTCGCCTTTTACTACCCCCGGGGGAACCAATCCGGTGATCTCATTCGTAACACGGAACCAAACGGCTTTTGATTGGGGTCCCGCAGTGCAAAAAACCTAAGCAATTTTTGTTTATATGCCTGCGGGAATGAAATACGGAAAAAATTGGAGGAAAATCTGGAAAATCTAGGTTGGGCCTTGAATCCTTTCTAATATTTTTTGGTGGTTCGAGTGTGCCGTCAGAGGGAGTTTCGTCAAGGAATTGGGTCGATCGAACAAATGTCTACGTAACCATAATGGTCTTGTTTTAGTTAACTGTATTATTAAAAACCACGAGGAGCTCGTGGCTAGATAATAATAGCCGCACGGATCAATCTTCAAGGTTAAGCAACGCTTGCCAAGGTGGGTTTGTGGATGGGTGACCATCTTAACATAGCCAGTTTCCTCCGTGCCTCGGAAAGCAATTTAAGCCGTTGGTCCCGGCTGTCATTTGTACATCTTTGGCAGTCGTTACGGATAGTCAAAAGCCAGTTAATCTGACTCTAGTCTTGCCATGAAGTGCCGTGTTACCCAGTTAATGGGTTGTGGAGGTCTGGTAGGCAGCCACTCCGCGTAAAATACTGATTTTCAGCTTAATCCGGTTTGATTGGAAGCCGACCCCAATATAGTTGGGAAAAGGCTAGGCAGATGATGATTATTAAACACCATAAATGTTTAGGCATTAATATTTAACTGCAATTTATTAATCATTACTCAGTATAATATAAAAAAAATCCGTTACTCACTGACTGACAGACAACTCATAGCTGAAACTATAAGTCTTAGAAAGCTGAAATTTGGCAAGAAGCTTTCCTGCACTCCATAAGGGGACACAAAGAAAGGATTTCCCCAAATTCTTACGGAAATAGGAAAAAATCGAGATATGCGCGTAAAAAATCGCGGGCAAAAACATAACTTTAAATTAAAAAAGTGGTATTATTTGAGTACTAACTCAAATAAACCACTTTTTTAATTTATCCTAATAAATTGTTACATTGAACAACACATCCCGTAGAATAGACTCCAATAATAATAACATCTCAGCCCATAACTTCAAATTAATTGTGGTGTTTCATCCGAATGTGAACTCAATAGAATCAGTCTCATGTTTGATTTGATAGCCAGCATTACAATGATTGCTTTGCTTATTGGAGCGAAATGAACTTCGGTGTGTTTCCACTTCGATAGTATATGTGGAGCTACTACGCATGTTAAGAATTGAAGAGCTGGGTGTTAAATGTTATTGGAAATTGTTAATGTTACAAGCAGTCATGTGGTTAAATCAATAGCATAATATAGGAAAAGATTGTAGTGTTTACACCTCACCAACCAGTTTTGGTGGAACATCAACTTGGTAATGTGATGCTGCATCTCAGTTAATCATCTCATCTATTTTACTGGCCTCTGTGTTCCAAAACTACTAAAGCGCTGCTATGGCCAAGATAATAATCATTGTGGTACTAACAAATTATGGACGTCAACTAGTCCGAATTAAACAAACTTTATTTCATTTATTGCCGTATGTTAATTGTACCTTTTTTTAAGGATAGGTAATCATCAAATGACTCCATCCGCTCTGAATGGAATGGAATAGAGAGTCAGACTCTTACTGACTGAAACCTATGATACGTGTTCCTTCAATGACCTTTAATAATAAAGTTTTATTGCGGGCAACTAAGGCCTATAGAAAAACAAAATACACAACATAATTTTCTAAAAAAACTAATACATATAAAAAAACAATAAAAACTAAGTAATCTATTATACGTTGGGTCGGCGACGTATTGCGCTGAGTCGTGGTGTCATGTAGTCGGCCGCGAAAACGCCGATAGACGACACCCGTCGGCCAAAATTCCTTTTTCATGAAAGTCGCTATATGATGAGTCGGAACCTGAACCACAAAAGATTTGAAGTTAATCTTGTGGCGTGATTCCAACCTCGCAAATCTCAGGGTCAATTTGGTGTTCATCGTTATAAATCCCACGACCTCCTCTACCTTCGTGGTGTGATGAAGCCGCGACACGTACAGCTGCGTCGATGGAATAGCAGGACGCAGCAACATGTTCTGTTCGCAACCGTGGCAGGAGGTTGATTTTACCTACCATCGGCATTATAACATAGAATTTAATAAATTTTAAAGTCTTATCTAATGTGACTTATAACTAAACCTCAGAATAAATAAATAGTTCTAAATCTTTTTTTTTTAATATTGATAGGCACGCGTTTGACGACTATCTCACCTGTTGGTAAGCGATGATGTGGTCGAAGATGTAACACTAAATCATCTGTTAAAGAGTTAATTGCATTGAGTAACAGTGTAAAAGGCAAATTATATGTCGTTATTGGTGGGGAGCTAATCCGTCTACTGAATGCAAAACGAACAGAATAGTGCCCATCCTACAAATTTTCAAGCAACAACTTTCGCATTCGCAGTTCAGTTGCTTAAAAATTTGTAAAATTGTCCCCCAAGTCGATGTGGTGACAGTTGGGGTTATTATATATTTTACGTGGAGCGGCTGCCTACCAGTCCTTCACAACCCATTTACTGGATAACACGGTACTTCATGGCAAGTCAAAACTGGAGTCAGATTTTCCGACTATAAGTAACGACTACCAACGACTTAACGTGCTGTCCAAGGCACGGAGAAAACTCTATGTTAAAATGGTCACCCATCCACAGAACAACCTTGGCAAGCGTTACTTAACCTTATAGATCGATCCATGCGGCTGTTTTTATCTAGCTATGAGCTGATAAAATACTAAAAATGAAGATATAAGACTCTCTGAAGAAAATACGTAATCAGCTGCTGTGCTCGAAATGGGTGTCAAACTTACTGCAAACGCAGTTGCGACGACCACTATCTCACCTGATGGTAAGAGATGATGTGGTCGAAGATGGAGCACGCCTGCCTAGAAATAACCTATTCACTCTTGACTTAAAGACTCCCAGGTTGTAGCTAAGGCTAAGCTAGGAAACACAGACTCCGGCAGGGAATTCCACTCCTTAGCTGTACGCATTATGAATGTGTTCCCAAAACGTTTTGTGCGTATGGGTGGGATGTCCACCATGAACCGGTGGTGCATCGCCGTTCGTCTTGTGGTCCAGTGATGGAACGGGCTTGGCGGAATTAAATTATGCAATTCCGTCGCACATTCCCCAAAATGTAACCGGTAAAAATCATCAAACATCTCACTGACTAAACTTAATAGTCCAGTAATCTTAGTCAAAGTTAGTTAAGTATCTCGGAATTTGAGATACCCAGCTATAAACTCGTAAAAACTTGTACTTTGATATCCTAAAAGTTGTCTCAAAACCTACATATGGGGTGTACGCGTCTAATCAAATCTAAGGTCACAAAAAACGATGTTTTGCATTTTTTTTACAAATACCTTGATTCCCTATCCTATCAATATTGTAGATATTAAATTCCCTACAACTTTTTTTAATGCGTTGATTCGTTTTCGAGATAGAGGGCGGAGAGCGCGCGGTTAGAGCATCATTTAAGGTCAATCGGGAGTCCCGGTCAAAAATACGCCATAAAAAGTTCATTAATCATTGATAAATACATATTTGCTGGGTATCTCAAATTTCGACCGACTAAGATGACTAGACTATAAATGAAATGAAATGTCATTTCATCTGGTTTGTCACAAAACACTTCATTCTCACTTCACCTAAGTATACCTTAGCTTGCTTTTATTCTATTCTATTCTATTCTATACGTTGAGATGTTCATAGAATTGCACTGCAGTTACCTCGACCTTAATTTACCAATTTACATAATAAACAAACTTTGTCCGCACCTCGTGCGCATATTTCGTTTTTTCCCGTTCCCGTAGCAATTTCGGGAAATCCTCTCTTCATGCTCCCTACACTCTTCAAGGAACCTCAATGCCAAATTTCAGCTGTCTACGACCAGTGGCTATAGACATGTAACATTCCTATAGCGGTAGCGTGGCGATGGCGATTGTCAAAAATGTATGGGATTGAGAATCGTTGTCCAAATATCATGTGATCAATCCCTTATATTTTGGCATTTTAACAATTGCATTCGCTAATAGAATGGCACTTTGTCAAGAGCCCCAGTTTTGGCTTGGCGTTGTCTGTCTGTCACTCAATCAGTCATCATCTGCCTAGCCTTTTCCTTACTATATTGGGGTCCGCTTCCCGTCAAGCCGGATTTAGCTGAATATCAGTACTTTACGCAGAGCGGCTGCCTACCAGACCTCCACAACCCATTAACTGGGATATACGGTACTTCATGGCAAGACTGGAGTCAGATTAACTGGCTTCTGACTATCCGTAATGACTGCCAAAGATCTAAAAATGACAGCCGAGACCAACGGCTTAATGTGCTTTCCGAGGCAGGGAGGAATAGAAGGATAAGTCAGTCAGTAACGGAATAATTTTATGAATGAGTATTACCGTACATTGTAACAAGACCCAAATACCGAGAAATATACAAAGTAATACTTAAGCAAATAATACAATTCAAAGCGGAAGTCTTCCAAAAAGGCAAGAATACTCAGAAGTACGGAAGACCTTTCTCAAAGCAGGGATCATGACATTACATAACGTATGCGAGCTTAAGTATTCAACAAGTTATTTGGTGCACGAATTAAATAAATAATTCATTAGTACAAGACGGTTCAGGATGTACAGTCGGACGAAAAAGTGGTTAGTCGGTCTTTAGCATGCATGTTAGCATGGTGTTTGGCAGCCTTATCCCTAAAAAAATCTGGCGGAGTGCGAGTTGCACTCGCACACGAAGGGTTCAGTACAATAAATCGAAAACAATTATGTAACTTTTAACTGGGGGCCTTTTAATGTTCTTTTATTATTTGTTGGTATAGCGGCATTGTGTAAAAATTTCAACTGTCAACATAATTACGTTTCATAAGATAGCTCGCTGGCAGATGTCCATCTGTCAGCGGGCTATCTCATAAAATGTCAGTAGGCTTAATAAAAGGTTTTCGTTGGTAACTTTTTGGGTTCAAAACCCTAAGAACTCATTTTACAGATAAATGTGATTTCAATCAGCCAACCACTATTTTGTATATAGTAAATTTAATTTTGTCTAGCTATTCAAAATGAAGGATTTATTAAGAAAAAAAAACATTTTTCCTTCATATTGCTACTATGGTTGTAGGTTGTTACCCGATCCCAGGAAATTCCCGTTTTATTTAGACTTTTTAGGCTTCCGTATCCAACGGAACCCTATTACTAAGCCTCCGCTGTCCGTCCGTCCGTCCGTCTGTCTGTCAGCGGATTGTATCTCAAGAACTGTTATAGGTAGACTGCTGAAGTTTACACAGATTGTGTATATATATTGCCGCTATAACAACAAATAATAAAAACTAAGGTTTATGTTACGGAAACCTTCGTGTGCGATTCTGACTCGCACATAGCCGGTTTTTTTTAAGGTTCTTTAAAAATGAAAAACGCCTACCTACATTATGACAATCTTGTCAAAACTAGCGCACTTTCGATGGCGACTGTACTTGTGATGTGTCGAGACTGACCGATCAATACTGAAGACTACATTTGCTACTATACATACTTGTGGTGGGTATAAGGCATTGCTGTCCTACATTGTCGACGTCTTAATGTTGAATGTAGACGTCTCACGATCGTTGGACGACGTTTTGTTTATGAAAATAATGTGTTATTTGGTTTTACTTGCATGAAACACGGATCATTTCCTTCATAAATGCAATGGATAGAGCCTTTTAGGTTTTCTTTTACGGAGGGTCACCAACGTAAGGTACCGACGAAACCCTGTTAATAAGTACTTCAGTGCATGTCTATCTGTAAGCTGTGTTTCATAAACTGTAACACGTAAACAGTTCGAACATTTCATTCGAGCTTGCATTTCTGGGAATGTAAAAAGGAGTATAGAAGAAATCGTGCTATATGTTGCAAGTGTAAAACCTAATAATACGAGTAACAATGAGACTCATATAGTGTTAGTGACAATAAATAAACTTACACGTGAACGCAATATTATGTTAGATAGTATTAAGGTTACATCTGGGGTAGTTTACTATACGGACCTTGTTGAAATCAGAACAAATTTCCGTGCGTTCAAGCGATTTTGCCATACCTATTAGGTACTGGAATCACAAGTAGCTCACAATTTAGGACCCATTAGTTTAAGTGGCTCGGCGTTTTTCTGGTGGTCGCCACTGTTGATTCTGGCTTTCAGGAGTTGCAGTGGTTGGGAATGTGTGGCGGGTTGGTCCCAAATAAAAAAAATAAAATAAAAATAAACTTACAACCTTGTTAGTGAAACAATTAAATAACACACACAACAGGATAATAATGACAGACCATTACAAGTGTTCATAAAATAAAATGATAATTTACTTCAAAAGATACATCGCTATTATTCCTTCAAGAATGTAAAGTAATTTCGTCATGAAGTTCCTACTCAACCTACCCACACAAATTATTTTGTAAGTACTACAGGTGTTCTATCTTCCTGAAACAATATCTCAGTTGCTTGTAGCTAGTACGTATACACAATACGTTGAACTAATTAGGACCGTTCTGAAAAATGACGTCATTCATCGCTGTCTTAGAAACTCTAACACGGGTTTAATATTTCATTCCGAGTTTTCTTAACGTACAATTGTAGGTTATTCTGAATAACTACAGTGTTTTATGTACTTGAGATTTTCTTTACTTATCTTTCTTTAGTAAGAGAAGAATCTTTGTTGAAATCACTCATTATGTTGCAGTTTTATTTCCTTGGGTAGCGGAGATGATGTTGGAGTGGAAAGCAAGGAATTAGTTTATTAGAGGAAGTTTGAATATGGGTAGTGAGTAACACTATGAAGGGAAATCGTGTATCTTGGTCTGATATGAGCATGTGATAAGGAGGAATGAAAGGAATGTGACTGAAAAAAAATGGGAATTTTTATGAGAACTAGGTAGAGATAGAGATGGCGGCCAGTAATTGATGGAAGAATTTAATGCAAAATGATTGTGTACAAAATGATTGCGTGCAAAATGACTACGTGCAATATGATTGCGTGCAAAATGAATTAACACAAGAGAACTCTGACGCTAGAATGGGTGGAGTCGTTAGACCTTACTGCCCACACAATAAGGAGAAGAAGACAGAAGAATGGAAGAAGAAAACGGTAACGCTGACCCTAATTAAAACAAAACACGGGGAATAATATAGAGAGGATAGGAGAAGTAAATAAAACATATTTAGGACGGACAATCAATTGTTATAACCGTGTTAAAACACATTTCGGTATCGAGTCCATTAGCCAAATGTGATGTTTACGATACAAATTATTTTCTAATGACCCGAATGTTGATGTCATAAATCTAGCAGGGATTTGTGTTACTGTGGCAATTTCAACAGCTAAGGTACCTATACTTTGCGAAATTTGTTCGAAAGAGACACCGCAGCCCTGGATCGCAAAAGGCATTCGGAGGAACACAGATGGGTTTTAGTCAGTAAGAGTCTGACACTCCCTTCCGCTCCACCTAGAGAGGAAAGAGTCATTTGATGATTTCTTACCCTTAAAAAGGTGCCTATACTGAATTGTTCCTATTGACCCAATAATTTAATAACATTGGTATCCTATTCTATTAGTATTTCCCTTGGGTGTCGTAAGAGGCGACTAAGGGACATGCCAGAGAACGGGTAGCAGTGTTCTCTGCAAAACTCAACACCATACACTGCGATCGCCAACCTGCCTGCCAAGTTTGGCGATTATGGCAATCGCCCCCATCTTGGGGAGGCTTATGTCCAGTAGTGGACGTCATTCGGCTGAAATGGTGATGATGAGTATTCTATCAACAGACTTTTAGCTAGGGATACCAATATCAGTAAGCAAAAAATTTCGTTACAGTGCAAAAGTGTGCGTAAACACAGGTTATTTCCTGGTCTGATAGAATGGCAATCCGACACGACTGGAAGAGATGTCTGATGGAAACACACAAAGATACCGATTCAACCTGGAAATCAAACCCAAGATCCCAAGCTCAGCAGCACCTCTTACAACCACGACTCCGAAGAACCGTTCCAACTACGCATTATGTGCATTGTGTGATAAGTGGGACAGCCCCATGTTGGCTCACTGGATACGGCTGCACACGTAGGTGTCAGTCGTTTCAATTGTGTTTGTTATTTTGTACTAACATTAGGGTTAAGACTTTTACTAACAACATATGGATAATTTGGTCTGAAATAAATGTTATTATTATTGAAAAACAAAAAGATTTCCTATAATAAGACCTAAGTACCTTCAGTAGACGTTAAAAAACGTCGTAAGATTTACTGAGCTGAACAAAAATATAAAAACAAAGTGTTCCCTCCAGATTATACTGACGGCCTTCAGAAAATTCGTTTAAGATTCTGAGCTCTGAACTGATTGGACAAAAGGATGTTCATAACTTGGGCTTAATATTACAAAGCTAGTCTGAACAAAGACTTTTCAATACCTAATTATTTTTAATTTCAGTAGGTAAGTGTTTTGTCTGGATCTTGTGACGTAGTGACTTACGATATAAAATAGACCAAAAAAAGATCAAAGAATAAATCAAAGGTTCTGTAGCTAATGATTTTTTTTTACTGTCGATATTTTTTTTACTATTGATAGGCATACGTTTGACCACTATCTCACCTGATGGTAAGCGATGATGCGGTCGAAGTTGGAGCACGCTTGCCTAGAAGTAACCTATTCACTCTTGACTTAAAGACCAAGAAAGGACAAGACAAGAGAACATACATGACAAGGCAAGGAAACACAGACTCTGGCAGGGATTTCCACTCCTTAGTTGTACGCACAACTAAAATATATGATGCGATTACAGCATAGATTTTTTTAAACTTGCCTGCCGTAACACGTAAATCTTTGGGAGTTTATTAAGGGGCTTTTTTACCCAGTTACTGGGTTGTAGATATCAACAAACTGTTTGCCCATTTTATTCGATCGATCACATTTGCTTTAATATTTTGGTCATTGCAGCGTTTGTCATTGCATCGAGCAAATGAAATTTGACATTGTGAATAAATATGCGATGAGTTATGCAGTTGTACTGATAAAATACGGGTTTCCGTCAGATAGATTTCCAAAAAATATCTGACATGTATTTTTTCTGTTTAACTTAAACAAAAAGTTAAGATGATATAGTGCATTGAAAACTCGTGTGACGCCATATATCATTTGACCTCAGTACACTTTATAACTACAAGTGACGTCACAAGCTAGAATCATCAAAAATCTTCATTTATTCATTTATTTGCAAACATGGATAAAAATTATACACTGATTTTTTTTTTATCTATACTTCTATGTTAATATAGAAAGCTGAGTTTGTTTGTTTGCTTGCCTGAACGCGCTAATCTCAGGAACTACTGGTCCGATTTAAAAGATTATTTCAGTGTTAGATAACCCATTTCTCGAGGGAGGCTATAGGCTATATATCATCATGCTTAGACCAAAAGGAGCGGAGCAGACGAAGTTGCGTGGGTCAACTAGTCTACACTAATATTATAAAGAGGAAGAATTTGTTTGTTTGTTTGTAGGTTTGTTTGAATTGAATAGGCTCCGAAACTACTGGACCGATTTGAAAATATCTTTCACCATTAGAATCCTGCATTATCCCTGATGAACATAGGCTAAAGAATATTTTCAAAAAAGTCAGGGATCCGTATGAAAACTTCGATAATGTAACCCAAGGTGTGAAAAAAAAATCCTTATATCGAAACTATTGACAATAGAGCAAGATGTTGTACTACAGTTCTATAGAGGACATCAATAACTACAAAAAAAGTGCTCGAGGGTGAAAATCTAACTATTATGGTTAAGTTTTAATCTTTATATTTAAAATTCTTATAATAAGCCCTTTTTTTTTCCTTTACATTGTCCCCACATGCAGAAGCAACAAGTATAGTATATGTAACTTGGAATGTTGTAAAACAGAACATGATTTAAAAGAGTGTCCGTGGAGTTTCTTGCACGTTCTTCTCCATAGAGATCTACGCTTTGGAACGTGCAAATAGCTTCCATGTTTTTGACTGACCGACCTTTACGTTTCAAAAGTGCCTGTGAATGGTTTATTTGAAATAAAATGCTTTGAATTTTGAATTTGAATTTGAAGTCACAGTGACCGCTTTTTGTTCAAATTATTCAACTAAAACCCGAGTGATATAGAATAGTGGAAATTTTTGTATCATGATATTAATCCTTATCTATTTAAATTGTTTAATCATTAAGGTTGGTTATGTACAAGTAAATTACACTTTAAATTTTTCAAGACGAACCTTTCGTTTAAAAGTTATGATGGGTATAAAAATACTCTAAGTAAGAAAAATGTTGCAATTTGCGCAAATTGCCGTCGTCGAACGTTTAGTCTATTAATAAGTAATTTACACGGGGAGATGAAGTTCGTGGAGTACTAACTAAACCCGCGCGAACGAAGTCGCGGGCGAAGTGCTAGTAAGTAATAAAGTTCTCCTTCTTCAACCATCACATGGGTATTCAAATAATATAAAGTAATTTGTAATTACTTTACATTATTTGCATAAAAAAATATGTTAACCTTGTCAGTCACAGCTATTAAATAATAATAGTAATATTTATGACACAATAATGAAAAGTCAGCTACAAATATAAATTAAATTACAAACAAATATAAATTAAATTACAAAGAAATATAAATTAAATTCGAAACAATTCAAATACCACTATTGTTCAGTTCAAAAGAATACATTACAGTCAGATTTAAAACTAATACAAATCACCAAACAACTTGTCGACTGTTCACGTGACCAGAGGGCTGAATTTTTCTTCGGGCAAAGAATCAGCATTGCCATTCAACGCGGCAATGCTGCCTGTGTTCTGGGCACTTTTGCCATTGTTTAGTACCGCACGCGGGGTCTGCTTACCCAGTACTAGCAGGTAGCAGGGTTGATCTAATTGATCTTAGGAGTAAGGTCTAGTGTGGAATCAAACAACCGTAATCTGTATTTTTGACCTTATATTGAGCTTTATCGACAGGAACTATATCTAAGCGGCGGAGAATCTTAACACCGACTTCTAATTTGACGCCTAACGCCATCTAGTTAATTATTTTACAACTTTTCTACAAAACATATTATACTTAGATTTTGGTGAGCGGGTTTAGAACATGCATGGTTCTTAACATACCGCCCACCAAGGACATTACTGAAGGAATGTCCTTCGTGAACTATATCCTGGATCTGGCATAAATCTGATGTCAGGATTGATCTAAAATCTTAAATTAAGAAATTGTACTACTTTAAGTCTTAACATCTAACATTAAAAAAACAATGTGTAAAAGATTCAACAGTTGTAAAGTAAACATAAAAATAAAAACCCAGTTGGGGGAAATGAAAAATTTCATTGTGTAAAAACATACATCTAAAATATCTTAACAAAAATTTGATCTTATAACTGTTAACATTGTAAATAAAAACTGTAAATATTTGTATATAAATAAAAATTTGTAAAGTTGATCTTAAAAATAAACACATAAATTCAGTGATCTGCAACTGGTAAAATACAAAGCTTCGAGGTTGGCCTCTTAATAGTAGAGGATTTAGTGCGTAATGTGACTACACGGGTGATATTATCAGCACCGGGATGCTTCTCTACTATGCGACCTAACAACCAACGACTTGGCGGCAAATCGTCTTCCTTAACTAAAACAATGTCACCAATTTTTGGCTCAGGATTTTTAGAAGACCATTTGTACCGGTTCATAAGATTGGACAAATACTCTTGGGACCAGCGCTTCCAAAATGATTGTAGCATCCTTTGAATAAATTGCCACCGTGACAAATAACTTATATTTGAACTTTCAAATTTATAGTCAGGTACATTTACTATTGGCTCTCCAATTAGGAAATGTCCAGGAGTTAAAGGTATCAGTTCACCAGGATCAGTAACATTTATGACGCTCATTGGACGCGAATTTAAACAAGCTTCTACTTGATTAAGGAGTGTGCTCATTTCATCACACGTCAAAGTAGAATCACCAATAACCCGCTTGAGGTGAAACTTTGTGGACTTCACCCCTGCTTCCCAAAGTCCACCGAAATTAGGGCTATGGGGGGGGATGAAGTGCCACTCAGTACCGTTGGCCTCGAGTTGTTCTGCTATTGCTGCCTGAATGGATGCTAAATGTTGCAACTCTCGTGAGGCACCTACAAATGTAGTGCCATTGTCGCTCCATATTTTGGCACAATGACCTCGCCTAGACACAAAACGTCTGAAGGCGGCTAAAAAAGCTTGTGTGCTCATGTCACTGACGACTTCTAAATGTATAGCACGGGTAGACATGCACACAAACAAGCATATGTAGCCCTTATACGAACGGTGCCCACGACCTTTCGTTGTCCTAATATTAATAGGGCCAGCATAATCAACACCGCTATGAAGAAACGGTCGCGCTGGAGAACACCTAACCGTTGGAAGCGAACCCATCATTTGGTTCTTGATGCTAGCGCGATGTTTAGCGCATGTCACACATTTACGCACATGGTGTTTGACTAGGTTCCTGACTCCTATGACCCAGTAGGCTGTCCTCAAATAATTTGACATTAGCTGAGGACCTCCGTGCAGAGTCTTAAAGTGTGCATCTGCCACTACAAGGTTTGTCAGATGACAAGAGTTTGGTAGGACTATGGGATGCTTTGCGTTTTCACTCAATGGAGCTTTCTCAAGTCTACCTCGAACTCTGATAAGGCCTCTGTCATCCAGATATGGGCAGAGTGAGGTGAGCTTACTAGATTTTAATTGTAAATAACCTTTGTCCTCTAATTGTAAATATTCTACTGTAAATCTATCCTTTTGTGTTTGCCTTATGCAGCATTCTAACGCTGCGTCTAGCTCTAACTTTTGTAAATAACTATGTTTAAAAGAGTTATTCCTTAAAAATCGTCTGCAATATGCGATTACCCTAACTAATTTTTGTAATGACGAATACCGCTCGAACATTGAAAGCTCTGGCAATACAGCAATGTGTGTTTTCGATATTCAAATCATTTGGCTTTTCATAAACTATTGTTCTCTGAGTTAGAAATGGTGGTCCAGAAAACCATAAACTGTTGACTGTTAATGCACTGGGTAAAATATCTCGTGAGGCGCAGTCTGCTGGGTTGTCCTTGGTTTTCACATGAAACCATTGAGATGCCTTCATCGTAGTCAATATTTCCGAGGTGCGATTCGCCACAAACGTCTTCCATCTGCTTGGATGGCTATTAAGCCATGCCAACACGACTGTGGAATCTGTCCAGGCCTTGATTTTATCCCTAGAAATATTCAGGACGTCGGCTGTTTCTATTAGAAGATTTGACAGCAGAACTGCTCCACACAACTCTAAACGAGGTATACTAATTTGCTTGATGGGGGCTACTCTGGTTTTTGCAACCAACAACGAAACATGAACACTGCCTACAACATCTACTATTCGCAAGTAAATTACGGCCGAGTACGCGGTTTTGGAGGCATCACTGAACCCATGCAACTCAAGATCATCGTTCGACTTAGTTCCAAGCCAACGAGGTATCCGAATTTTGCTAAGTAGTAACAATTCTTCACGGTAAGTACTCCATTCCATTATTAATTCAGTGTTTAATTCTTCATCCCAACTAACACCTGCAAGCCATAATTTTTGGATAAACGTTTTTGCTAAAACCACACTAGGAGCTAACCAACCTAGTGGGTCGAACAATCGGGCTATGTCCGAAATAATTGTCCTTTTAGTTACAGGTGCAGTTGTCAGTGGCGGAAGGTTCACTGAGTACTGGAAGGTATCTTCGTTGCGATTCCAGGTAAGTCCCAAAATTTTTATTGTACTGTCTAATTTGATTTCTAACCCTTTCTCTTCTTTGTGTTCTATTTTCTCTAATTCTTTGTTCTGTATACTATCTATGTGTCCTATTGTTTTGTCCTTATTTGTTCTTGTTTGATCTAGTGGTTTTTTAACTTCATTGCTTTCAATTATTTCTATTCTCTTAAGTATTTCTTGACGATTGCTATTCCATTTTTGTAATATAAATCCACCCTTTCCTAATAATGCTTTCATTTGCTTATATATTTCAATGCTTTCTTCTACACTGTTACATCCTGTCATTAAATCGTCCATGTAAAAGCAATTTAAGACCTTATCTGCAGCTAGTGGATAGTTTTCACCTTCATCAACAGCGAGTTGACGTAAAGTTTTGACTGCTTGGTACGGTGCAGAAGCTGTTCCAAAGGTTACAGTCACAAGCTCATAATCTTGTATCTCTTTGTCCGGACTGTCACGCCACAGTATTCTTTGGAACATTGCATCTTCTTCAGCTACCTTTACTTGCCGATACATTTTTATAATGTCCGCTACAAGTCCTATAGCATGCACTCTCCATTTTAAAACCGTGTGACGTAAATCAGCCTGCAGTGTTGGACCAACCATGAGCGTATCATTTAGTGACACTCCTTTGTTGTTCTTTTCAGAGGCGTTGAAAACAACACGAACTTTAGTTGTGGTCTTGTCTTCCCTAATGACTGCGTGATGTGGTAGATACACTGCTTCTTCCCTTTTGCTATCATCTTTCTTTACGTGCCTCATATGACCTAACTGTAGATATTCATTTATTACTTCTGTGTATTTTTCTTTTAACTCTTTGTTCTTTTCTAATTTTCTCTCTAATGCTTGAAATCTAGATTTAGCTATGCCACGTGAATTTCCAGACTTGCAAGGAGGATCTTCGTCTCGGAAAGGTAACCTGACTATATATCTACCATCGCTATCTCTCTTAGTAGTCTCACTATAAAGCTCTTCGCATTTCTTCTCCTCTGGTGTAAATATCCTTTTAGTACTAATTTGCTCTTCGATTTCCCAAAATTTCTTTAAAAGGTCATCGTCTTGCACCTTGCAATGCATTACGTTAATTTTATATAAACTATTACTTTCAGGACCCACTGTACCTGACAGAACCCAACCTAATCTAGTGCTCTGTGCTACAATACTTCCAGAAGGACTTTTAACTAAACCTTCCTTAATAATGCAGCTATAAACATCAGCACCCAACAGCATATCGATTTTGTTGGGTGTGTTGAACTCTGGATCTGCTAAACATAAATTGTTGAACTCTAACCAGTCGAAAGCATCCATGCTTAAGCTTCGCTCTGGTAAGTAAGAGGTGATCTTGCTTAAAACGTAAGCATTAAACGTAAACTTAAAACTAAAATCGAGGCGAGACCTTATCGTTATTTGTACCATGTACTTTGTCATGGTTGACCTATTGTCTCCTAAGCCAAAAACAAACCCTTGAATAGGAATCTTTTTCAGGTTAAGAAATTGAACTGCTGCTTCTGTAACGAAACAAGCCTGCGAACCCTGATCGAGTAAGGCTCGGACTGTTTGGTATCCACCCGTCTTTGACTCGGCTTTTAGTAGCGCAGTGGCTAATAAAACTTGTCTGGGTTTGGGTACCTTCCCTGTTGACAAGCAAGCAACTATCTGATTAGCACTAGTCGAAGGACTAGCACTGTCAGCAGTTGGCTTAGCTTCAGGGTCTTGATCTTCAATTGACGACTCACTATTTATATGTAACAGCGAATGGTGGCGCTTTTGGCAAACTTTACACCTGGTGTCCTTTTTACAACCTTTAACCGTGTGATTGCTCCCTAAACAGTTAAAGCATATTTTGTTTTTACGTACAAAATCACGTCTAGCTTCAAGTGGTTGTTTAGCAAACTTTTTACAAAAACAAAGTTTATGAGCTTCAGAACAGAGTTCGCATTTCATGTGTGTTAATGCGTTCGTAGCAAGCATTGTCTTAGGCGTATGGTGGTTCGAACTGTTATTGACCTGGTGACCTGAACCCTTTTTTGGTTCTATGCACTCAAATGCGCGGAAACGTTGCTCTAAAAATAATTTGAATTGATCAATGGTAGGGAAATCATTGGAAATGCTACTGCTGACGCTTATTTCCCATTGTTTACGCGTTTCAACATCTAATTTAAACGTTATGATGTGTATGATGATAACGTCCCATGTACTCACATTTATGCATAAATTTGATAACGCATTTAGGCAATCACTGGTCGTATCTAAAATTTCTTTTAATGAAGTCGCTGACTCAATTTGCATACGTTTTATTCCAAATAACCTTTTTAATATGCAATTGGCAAGATATCTTTTGTTGCTATACCTCTTATCTAACAACTCCCAGCATAGACTATAATTCGCATTACTTATTGGTGTATTCCGTATTAATTGGTCAGCTTCACCCGAGAGATGACTTTTTAAATAGTATAGCTTTTGTACGTTATCTAATGACTCATTTTTATGGACTAATGAAATAAACAGATCACGAAATGTAGTCCATTCTCCATATTTTCCAGAGAATATTGGAATGGTGATCTTTGGTAATTTAACAAATGAACTTGCTGACTTAAATGAACTGTTAGAAGAACCATCACTAGGTTGTACTGGTTCCCTTGGTCTAATTTTATTATGTGTTGTTTTTAATAAACTTTTATACATTATATAAGTGTCTTCGGTTGTATCATAAATGTCAACAACCTTTTGATCTATATCATCTAAATTAAAGTTTTCATAAATTTTGGTATTAGCTTCTTTAAACGAATCCCAATCCTTTTCTAACAATTCTAGTCTAGTTTCAATGAATTCGCTCGTTAATCTTTCTTTAGGACTCTTTTTGAAATTTGCTAAACCTTTAATAATAACATTTTGGAAACCTTTTAGTACGTTAATTAATCCTTCCATCTTTGAGACAGATTATTAACGGCAAAGCAAGTTAAATAAAAAGAAAACTAAAAGTGCACTATAAATTTAAAACACTGAGTTAAACCTGATGTAAACAGGTTAAATAAACTAACAATACACCAACAAAAATAATGTAAACAAACCAAAACGTGTTTAAAACAATGTTTGTTTTGTACTGTGGGAGAACTGACTAGTAATAAACTACAAGTCCAGTATTGACAAAAATATTCTAAGTCCAATAAAGTTGCTCAAAATTTTACAAGTGTTTTAAACATAACTAAAATCTGACAGAAATCGGGCGTAGGTTCCCCGTTCCGTCGTTTTTTAAGAAACTATTCTAAGTCCTTAACTAACATGCACACATAATACAAGTTAAATAAATCTCAACGGAAATATTCTAAGTCTTAGAATTCTAAAAGTCCAAAATTCTTCAGAAAATGTCTATGTTAAATTCTTGGAAGAAATTAAGTTCAAAATTGCTTGTCATTAACTTCCTTTGTTTACAAAATAAAATGTACTCACAATTTGCACTTCACTCACACAACACGATGATGGTGGCGCCCCCTGGTGGCGACACGTTGGAACTCTTGAATGTGACGTCAGTCTTCTGATGTCACGTTGAACTGGGGTGTGACGTCCTTCTTGTGACGACACGTCGAACTGCGGGGGTGACGTATGCGATCACCACCCGTTTGATCTGGATGCAAGTGGCGCCCTCTGGTGGCCACTTTCCTGCCGCTGCTGCCGAGCTCGTCCACAACACTGGATGGAGCCGCCGCTGCCGATGCGGGGAACCGGTACTCTTGCCGCAGCGATCCACTGCGAGTACACGGCAATGCGGACCGGGCCGCGCGCGAACTCAAAAATACGGTTATTTATCCGGTTCGATGGACCAATTTTTAGTACCGCACGCGGGGTCTGCTTACCCAGTACTAGCAGGTAGCAGGGTTGATCTAATTGATCTTAGGAGTAAGGTCTAGTGTGGAATCAAACAACCGTAATCTGTATTTTTGACCTTATATTGAGCTTTATCGACAGGAACTATATCTAAGCGGCGGAGAATCTTAACACCGACTTCTAATTTGACGCCTAACGCCATCTAGTTAATTATTTTACAACTTTTCTACAAAACATATTATACTTAGATTTTGGTGAGCGGGTTTCGAACATGCATGGTTCTTAACAGCCATTGACAGCGATGTGGAATATTTATTTGATGCCCAATGATTATTTTTGTTTTTATATGCGTTTGTACATAATTTATTTCTTGATAATTGGTGTAGTTGTTTAAGTTTGCACCTATACCTAAATATTCGCGTTTCTGGTTCGAAATAAATTACACCTAATACAAATCTAATTGAAAACAATTAATTGATAATTTAATTAATTAATCTAGTACAGGTTTATTCCAATATTTTATTTTTTCTCAGGATACATCCATATTGTTTAGGATAGTATGGACTCGTAGTCAAAACAGTTTCTGATGTAGACAAGACACTTCGTCTTACTGGAACAAAACATCTTTGTTGTGTGTGTTTTCACTGAGCGATAGTCTGTCTTGCGGCTATTGTTTGTTGCTATTGAATCAAGTTAACGCACAGCATACAGTAAGTTTGAATGCTATTATTCAGTTTAATAAGACCCGCTTTCAAAAGCATTATTACTAATACGAGGTAAAGAAACAAATTTTTCTTGTACCAAAAGAGCGAGCGTATATGCCGTATAGTGCCGTAAAAGAATAACACCATTCCATCAGTTTCTCTAACTAAGGACTAAGGGACTCGCCAGAGAATGGGCAGCAGCGTTTTCTGTAAAACGCAACTCCATACACTGCGATCGCCAACACGCCTGCCAAGCGTGGCGAATATGGCAAACCCCCCCAAAATTTGGGGCCTATGTCTAGCAGTGGACGTCTTTTGGCTGATATGATGATGATGATGATGATGAAGAGCGAGCGAAGCGAGCTCGAGATTTGGGGCACCTCGACTCGAACAGGTTATGTTAGAAGGAGCGGCCAATCCCTTTTGAACCACTCAAAAATAAGAGCTCCATCGACTGTGTCTGAAATTCCACCTTCAGAATTCCATTTTTTTTTGGAACGTGTCAAAAGCTTCAACTTTCTTAGTGGCTGCCTCCTTGACAATTTGAACGTGCTTGCAAATAGTTTCATAAAATAAAAGCTTTGGTTTGAGTGATCTGCACGATTTGTCTGCTATAGGAAAATAAGGTAAACTTTGACCATGTGATCAAAGATCATACATAACAAAACCATATAGAATAACTTGGAAATCGAATCATGGCAGCCAAAAAGTTCCTATCTATCCATCATGGAACCCTAAAAATAAAACGTTTTATCGTTTCATAGCAGTTTATAGATGGTTGTCAAACATGAAACGCTGTAAGGCACGATTGTCACGACTAACATATTATATCTGAGTTTAGTACTACCAAAAGTCACGTATTGTCAAAATAGTAGATTGTATGTCATTTTGAAGTAGGTGGTAGGTAGGTGTCCCACCTTTGGGATGGCTCAGCTAAGTATCAGCTTGCCGCGTTTGACTCGGTGGAACGCAGAACTAAGAGGCTCATCGGCGACGTAAAACTGGTGGATGCCAAGCTACGTAGCTTGGCTCATCACCGTAAGGTTGCCTGCTTGTCGGTCTTTTACAGATTGTACTTCGGTGAGTGTGTCCAAGAACTCCACGACCTCATCCCACCGGCTCCCTTCTACCATCGGACATCCAGACGCACTGCATCTTACCATCCCTACCTTGTAGCTATTCCACCAATTGTCACTAAGCGTTTTCAAACGTCTTTTATAATTCGCACAGCAAAGGAGTGGAACTTTATGCCTGCGTCTGTGTTTCCAAAAGCTTACAACCCTAATCTCTTCAAAGTTAGAGTGAACAGGCTCCTTCTGGGTAGGCTCGCTCCATCGTAGACTTTGTCTCTGTCATCTCTGACATAGACTAGAGTCAAGAGCAAACCCATTACACATACAAATGCAAATACTCGAAACCTTGGCCTATTAAAGGTTTCAATTTCATAGACTGACTGTACATTCAAATATGAACTTAGGCATACGCTTCATTACTTCATCAAATTGGCTATAATCCTGTGCTTGATACGAAATCGAAGTAATAACAAATTCTAGACGCGTACGTTACCTACCTTTATTACCAATGTTCGGAGCAATAAAATTGTATTTGAAATCTAGGTAACCTAAGTATACTTTCGAAACAAAAAAGAAAGAATAGTAGAAATTCTTCACCAAAACATGTATTAAGAATTTTATTATAAGATAATAGATGACTCGTAGATGTATGATTTCGGCCGTTGCCGTATAGTGCTGTAAAAGAATAAATCCATCCCATCACTTTCCGTGGGGGTTGTAAGAGGCGTCTAAGGGACTTGCCAAAGAATGGGCAGCAGCATTTTCTGTAAAACGCAACAACATACACTGCGATCACCAACCCGCCTTCCAAGCGTAGCGATTATGGCAAACCCCCCCTTCTGGGCGAGGCCTATGTCCAGCAGTGGACGTCTTTCGGCTGTTATGATGACGAGTCCAGAAAATTGTTGCGTTTGCTTGTATTAAAAATATTACATACTATCTTCAATTAACGCAATTACATACTATCTTCAATTAACGCAATTACATACTATCTTCAATGATCGCAGAGCTAAGAGGCTCATCGGCGACGTAAAACTGGTGGATGCCAAGCTACATAGCTTGGCTCATCGCCGTAAGGTTGCCTGCTTGTCGGTCTTCTACAGATTGTACTTCGGTGAGTGTGCCCAAGAACTCCACGACCTCATCCCACCGGCCCCCTTCTACCATCGGACATCCAGACGCACTGCATCTTACCATCCCTACCTTGTGGCTATTCCACCAATTCGCACTAAGCGTTTTCAAACGTCTTTTATAATGCGCACAGCAAAGGAGTGGAACTCTCTGCCAGCGTCTGTGTTTCCGAAAGCTTACAACCCTAATCTCTTCAAAGTTAGAGTGAACAGGCTCCTTCTGGGTAAGCTCGCTCCATCGTAGACTTTGTCTCTGTCATCTCTGACATAGACTAGAGTCAAGAGCAAACCCATTACAAATAAAAAAAAAAAAAAAAAATTAAAATGTTCAGATGCGTTTTTCTCCCTACTTTTCGTTATATGCGGGACACAACGTCATACCATCACTTTGCTTGACCCCCTTATTTTCTTTTACCTTCTAAAGGGTTCCATTATGTTGCTCTCTTTGTCCATCATCATCTGCCTAGCCTTTTCCCAACTATATTGGGATCGGCTTCCAGTCAAGCCGGATTTAGTTGAATACCAGTATTTTACGTGGAGCGGCTGCCTACCAGACCTCCACAACCCATTATCGCCATATCGACCGTAATCTTTGGTTATTTCTGCCTATTTATCGTGTGATATGAGGCAGACATGTATGGTCCAGTCCCATTTAAACTTTTCGTTTTTTTGGTAGCGTTCACGATTTTTGTTGACCCACAGCGTTGTTTGAGCTTATTGGAGTGTATCTTATATCTGGATCACTAAGGACCTAGTGAATACTATAAACGTGGCCATCTACTGCACTGCACCTGCACTCGCATCACCTTAGTGCGATTTTATTAACGTTTTCGATCGCGTAAGCGTAAACGTCAATTTGTTTTGAAACTGGCTAAGCTCGTTGGTGACGATAATGTAAAACCTCTTTTTTCATATAATTTGACATAAGCGAACGTTAAAGTTCACGCGATCGAGTTCTTTAAAAAACTCGCACTTGCACCCTGAAATATTTGTTGTCCAGAGAGCTTAGACTCCAAATATTTCAGGGTCACCATCAACTCAAAAAGAAGAAGGAAAGTAGTGTTTAAAGTTAAATTGCAGTAATTTTTAGAGAGAGCAGTAGTGGTCTGGTGATAATGGCTGCAACTTACGAGTTGTAGGTCGTAGGTTCGAACCCAGGCAGGCGCTTTACTTTGTGTAAATTATTTCATCACCACTGCTCTCAAAACGGTGAAGGAAAACATCGTGAGGAAACCGGCATGTCCTAGAACCAAAAATTCGAAGACATGTGACATCTACCAACCCGCAATGGGCCCGCGTGGTGGATTACGGCCCACTCCCTCTCACCGAGGGGAGGCCTGTGTCCCAGCAGTGGGAATATTATAGGCTGATTATGCTATAATTATGCTATGTAGTCATTTTTCAAGTGGCCCTTCTCACACCTCCCTGTTCAGTGGCTGGGCTATAAAACTGTGGTTACGGTATCAATCGCATGAAGGTAGCATGGATCGTTAGGTAACTTGAGTAATGGCGAAGTTATTATAGCAACCGTAATCGCTGAGAACGAAACATTCGGGGAATTTTTCTAAATAATAAATGTTCTATGTTTCTTGGTAAAGGTGAAAGGGAAAATGTAAGGGTTTTTGCAGTTTTGTGACGTATGTGAGTAAAGTTATTTATATTTATTATACTATTAGAAATTGCCGTAAAACTAAATCTGGTTTGACGACCTTTTCACACACTAGGGTTATTCACTGTGGCCCTGGAACGCAAAGGGCATTAGGAGGAACACGGATGGGTTTTAATCAGTAAGAGTCTGACACTCCCTTCTGCTCCGCTCAGAGTGGGAGGAGTCATTTGATGATTTGCCATCCTTAAAAAAAGAGCCACTGCCGTAACTCACAATGATCACTACATCACAACATATTACAAAACAAAGTCCCCCGCCGCGTCTATCCGTCTATCTGTTCGCGATAAATTCAAAAACTACTGCACCTATTTTCATGCTGCTTTCTCCAATAAATAGAGTGGTTCTCTAGTAAGGATTTAGTATATCATTTGTCTAAAAAAAAATAGGATCCTTAAGAAAATTCCAGTGCGGAAGTGGTGAAGTGCAAGTTTTTCATAATAATCAGAAACGATTAATTTGATTAAATTAAATACATAAGATCAAGGTGAACTGATAACCTGGTGAAAGTTGAAGGATTAGAGAAGCATGGAACTGGTTAACGTAGCGGTGTCTGGGACCTATTTCCAACAGTGGACGTCTTTCTACTAAACATAGGTCACATAAAAACCATGCAATCATTTATTAAACTGTAAATAACTGTCCCTTGTCAGCCAATAATTTCTTCCCAAATATAAAAAATTGCCAAAAAATGTTTTACCGCGCATCCGTCACAAGCATATCTCGATATCAACTTTCGAAAATTGGCCCAATAATTTATAATTGACACTTACATTTCTCCGGATGGCAGCGTCATGTTTTAATTGATCTGCAATGCGATATGAAACAGATTGCAGTTTTTTACCGATCACATTATGTTTCATATTACTTTCGTGACTAAAATCATCGAACAGATGAAAATAATAACGTTGAATAGAAAAGTTACGATATCCAACTTATATTTTAAGTAACGTGTTTTTTCAAATACTTGTAATGAAATATTTTGTTAAGTAAGTAGAATTGAACTTTACTTGAAAGGTTATAATAATAGAATCAATTTGGAATTTGAAAACCTATTTATTACTTGCTCGTTTTATTTTTTAGGTTTTGTCCGCTTTTGCGCCCTTTTCACGCTTCATTGCTTACGAAATACAAAGGTTATCCTAAAGCTTTTAAATAGTGTTAAAGTTTCGTTCATGTTCCAATTTAGATTTGACAAGAACATTTCGTTCGTCAAAGCTAACGCCACTCTATCAATATTCTTACAATATTCTTCTGAAGAATTCAAAAATTCGAACAACTTTCCATTTTCGATACAGACATTTTCAAGAGTTGTCGCAACAATCCTATTAAAGCTGTATTCACACCGACTGTCATACAACCAGCTGCAAGTGTGCACAAGCACCTCGTTTAGCGAATATTAGCACATAGTAATGCATTTTTGACGAGTAAGCCGATTTGCGCAAATGTTGGTACAAAAGTACAGTCGTACCGTGTGTTGAACAAAAATGGCAACGGAATACGTGTGCAGAAAATAAAATACAAAGCAAGGTAGGAAAAACGGTAAGCAAGTCACGTAAAAAAAGATAAAAGATCACTTAACGAAATTCAAAAGCGATTTTCTTTTGAATCTTTTGGATTTGTGAGTTGGGAGGTATTTTCTAAAAATAAATTATTGTTTGCCTTCTTGGCATGCATTATTTATTAAGTTAACAGAAAATCAAAGAGTAACAATATTAGGCTTATTATTAAAATCGTAAGATTCTTTAAACTTACATGTATTTTAATTGAAGAAAACACTAAAGACACTTTTTTTTTTTTACTATAGATAGGCACGCGTTTGACCAGTATCTCACCTGATGGTAAGTGATGATGTGGTCGAAGATGGAGCACGCTTGCCTAGAAATAACCTATTCACTCTTGACTTAAAGACTCCCAGGTTGTAGCTATTAGAAAACACAGACTCCGGCAGGGAATTCCACTCCTTAGCTGTACGCATTATGAATGTGTTGTCTTCTGCAATAATCATTGCTTCATCTACATTGAAAAGACATGGACTTACTTGTGTTTCAGAAAAAGCCTTCTTACCACAGGATACGCATACGCAGCATGTATCTTTGCGCATTCACACACGGGCAAACGTCGTGTGCGCTATGATCCTTTGATGTTCTAAATAAACGTTATTGAATTGGATTGGATTGTTATACAGACGGATTTGCCAGTGGACATTATATGGATTTAAAAAGACGCTTTGAACTCTGTACTGAGTTAGTTTTATTGTTTGTTCTTGGTGTAGTAAGCTAAAAAACACTGTTTAAAACTGACGAAAACGATTGACCTAAATTGCAAACAAAAAAAATATTTCATCATTCGTAACCCTCTATTCTAATTAAATCTATTTTATTTAACAAAAAACTGCTGCAAATAGGAACTGGCGCATAGACAATTACAATCAAAATTCAATATTTCGTTATGGGTGCGATCATTTTTCTTAGAATTGAACTCTCTCTATAAAAAAAAAACTGAACGCGAAAAGAATTTAATTAATCCACAGGTAAAGTTATCGTCGGGTACAACATTTACCTCTAATATTCACATTCAAGCTATAAGAATCAAATAAGAAAACGGGACAAGCAAGAAATATATCGCTAACGTGGCCAATACATCACACACCTGTTATTACTAGGAAATCCACTCAGCCGTAAAAGTATTGGGAAAGCGATACAAACCAATAAATGCCGATACACGGACTCTTTCATATAAAGACTTAATAATGTGTTACGTTGATACATGGTTCTGAGTTTATTTTTATGTATTTCTGAATTTCTGTTACATACCGGTCGTAAATAGCTGATATTTTTAGGGTGTCATACCTCAAAAGGTAAAACGGATCATTTTCTGGTCCGTCTGTCTGTCCGTGTGTCACCACCGTTTTTTTCAGGAACGAGTGGATCTAGCAAGTTGAAATTTATACCAGATACTGAGGTCTATTATAGTCCCAGTTAGGTGTTTAAAAATTAAGGTCCTAAGTCAACACGATAAAAAAAATTGAGCAAATTTAAATTTTCACGAAAAACTATAAGTCCCAAAAGTTACCTTAATTTTAAACTTTTTTATATTTTTCAGACTTCCCTTTACCTATACTTTAAGACCTTGCTGATAACCAAAATTTACAATTCTAGATCAACCGGAAAACCCCTACAGGTTTTGGGTCGAAAACCTACATAGTAGTTCCCATTGACCTAGAATCACGAAAGGCAAGTAATACCTCCTTTACTGCAAGTATAGGGAAAAGTCTGAAAACATTTATAAATTAATCTTTAAAAAAAATAAGGTAATTTATTTAAAGTTATTTGTTGCTAATTTGTACGGAACACAAGGTGGGACTTGGCCGGTTTTTTTTTTGTGGATGAAAAAACATTAAATGCCTTCTCTAGCTCTGGACGTTGTGGGACCGAGTGTGTCACTCTTTACTCATCTGCCTGGCCTTTTCCCAACTATATCGGGTTCGGCTTCCAGTCAAGCCGGATTTGGCAGAATATCAGTATTTTACGAGGAGCGGCTGCCTACCAGACCTCCACAACCCATTAACTGGGTAACACGGTACTTCATGGCAAGACTGGAATCAGATTTACTGGCTTCTGACTATCCGTAACGACTGATAAAGATCTACAAATGACAGCCCGGACCAACGGCTTAACGTGATTTCCGAGGCACGGAGGAAACTCGCTATGTTAAGATGGTCACCCATCCACAGACCAACCTTGGCAAGCTTTGCTTAACTTTGAAGACCGACCCGTGCGGCTGTTATTATCTAGCCACGAGCTCCTTAAATGCCTTCTCCAGCTCTGGGCGATGTGGGACCGAAAGTGACACTCTTAACTGACTTAAATTAAATCGTCGGGTATAGTGTAAAACCGCGAATCTACTACAGGCTAGGGAGCGCGTATCTGCACCACAAATAAGTTTCCAGCCGAAGGTAATAACAAACTTTATATATTTTTATTTTAACGGATCCTTAGCTCATTTTTACATAGAAAGTAGTAATTTATGTGTTCTGTGTATTAATAATACTTTATGAGTTCAGTGAATATTGTGTGCATTGCCCGCAAAATTTTTAATTGGCTACATTTGTCAAATACTCGGTTTTATCCAACGCTAGTTACGCGGATTTAGACAATGCTTGACGAATGTCGTTTGCGTTCCAGAACGCGGTAACTCTGACAAATAATTCCACAGCCATCAAAATTACCTTTAGATACTCAACTTGCTGCCTATCTTATAATTCAGATGACTAAGGGCTCCATTTGAGTTCGAAACTTGTCGGAAACTCCCGATTTGATGGTCGTAAAAAGTCCCAAATACAGTCATAAAAGGAATCATTGTGATATTTCCGTATCTCACATTTCTCATGACCAGCAACAAAAAGTTGTTGAGTTGCTGAAAAACACGTTAATCTGTATTTCACACCTTTTTTTGAGGATAAGAAATCATCAAAGGACTCTTTCCGCTCTGGGTGGACCAGAAGAGAATGTCAGACTCTTACTGACTAAAACACATCTTTGTTCAGACTCCTAGTTCTTTTTGCGTTCCAGGGCCACGGTGACTCTTTCAAACAGATTCCGGAACCCTGGAAAGTTTATTACCTGGATTAACGCATAAAATATTTTGATCCTGGAAATATGTTCCCTTTTTTATTATTGATAGGCACGTCTTGACCGCCATCTCAACTGATGGTAAGCGATGTTGTGGTCGAAGATGGAGCACGCTTGCCTAGAAGTAACCTATTCACTCTTGACTTAAAGACGTCCAGGTTGTAGCTATCAGGAAACACAGACTCCGACACGGAATTCCACTCCTTTTTCATGATTTCCGAGTTTCACGCGGGCAGAACATTGGATGGCAGTTACTAAGTTTATATTATCATCATCTCATCATCATCTGCCTAGCCTTTTCCCAACTACATTGGGGTCGGCTTCCAGTCAAACTGGATTTAGCTGAATACCAGTGTTTTACGTGGAGCGGCTGCTGACCAGACCTCCACCACCCGTTAACTGGGTAACACGGTACATCTTGGCAAGACTGGAGTCAGATTTACTGGCTTCTGACAATCCGTAACGACTGCCAAAGATCTACAAATGACAGCCGGGACCAACGGCTTAACGTGCATTCCGAGGCACGGAGGAAACTCGTTATGTTAAGATGGTCACCCATCCACAGACCAACCTTGGCAAGCGTTGCTTAACCTTCAAGAACGACCCATGCGGCTGTTATTATTTAGCCACGAGCTCCTCTAAGTTACGTAAGGCACTAAGTTTATATTATCAACTAGATATAAATACATGACATTCGCATACATAAAGTCAAGAGCCAACTGGCCGTCATGCTATCACCATTGCCCTAACTTGGTAACCCCGACATAGTTGAGAAGTTTAACAGTGGAAGTTGCTATCATCTTTAATGTAAAAGCTTTAGCTTTAACGCTATCTCCTGTAGTTATGTAGTGAATAGTTTAGTGCCAGTTCTCGTTTTCATTTTTAAACTTAAGTTTTGGTGTCAGTTTTAGCTTTCTTTGGCTGTTTTCTGCCTGTTCATTTACTTTCTAAATAGGGTAAAAAGGTATTTAATATACAATTTTTATGTTATGATCCTCGCGTTCTTTTTTGTAAATTACTAATTAACTATACTCCCGCAAAAGTCAGCAATTACCCAAACAAAAGATCCTCCCGGGTTAATAGTCCGTATCTTGTGTCATTGTATTGAGGACATAATCTATCTGTACGCTAAGTTTTATCCAAATCCGTTCATTCCCTAAAACATACAAAGAAACAGACCGATTTACTTTCGCATTTATTCGTATGGATTTGGATGATTGATGAAATCGCCAACCAATATCTCATCTGATGCTTAGCCGACCTGATGATGTGGTCAGTGATAGAGCGCGCTTGCCTAGAACTTACCTACGTATGAGGATATCTTGTATGTGTATTACCAACCTGTTTTACTGGGTCACAAATTTTACGCAGGACTGAATTCCCTTAATACCAAAGTACACACAATGTCACGATCGTTAACACTGTAAAATATTAATAAAATTAAAAAACCTTACAAATTACGCGTTCGCTTTCCTATTGTTTTATTACCGGTCCTTTTTAATGCCGATGTAACAAACATTTTTATTCGCGAGAGATGCTCCACTTATAAAACTTTTCCCAATGAGCTCTTAGTTTTAAAAAACAGTAAAAAATATTTTAGTAGCGCGTCGCCGCAAAAAATACTGTTAAAACTTATAAAAGATAACTTAGCGGCAGAATTTTCTTTTGTCTTTGAATCATCGTAGAAACAAAGTGAGTAAACTGTGTTGGTAACGGTTTGCGACAAGTTTTTATATTAAAATTCCTTTTTGCGATATTGTGAGAGCGAAATTTCGAGAATGGACTAAGAGATATAATGCTATAAAACTGGAAGAACACGTCTTTAGAACGACTTTGCCGAGTTGAATTTAGTGATACGAGGCGTTTATCTATTTCAATTATTAGTTGAGTGGTTAAGAGGATCGAGTGTCTAAGTAATAACAGCTGCATGGTTCGATCTTTAACGTTAAGCAATGGTTGCTGAGGTCGGCCATGGACGAGTGACATTCCGCCACATATCCTCCATGCCTCTATGCCTTGGAAAACATTTGCAAGGGTTGGTTTTGACTGACGTCACTAGTCGTAAGAAACCAGTATATACGACACCAGTCTTGTCAAGGGGTATCGTTTAACCCAGACTCGGGATTACGGAGGTCTGCTTGGCAGTCTCTTCATGTGAAATACTGGCTTTTGGTTGCATCCATCAAATTGAGTAAGTGAGGAGATGACGACGTTGTCTTTGGTGTCGGAAATATTAACAAATGACTCCGCCCGCTTTGAGCGTAGCGATAGGGAGTGTCAGACTCTTACTGACTAAAACCCATCCGCGTTCCATCAAACGCCCTTACCGTTCCAGGGGGGCTACTCTCTAAGCCCGAAGTCCGTAGTTTCGGGCTTAGTTGCAGGCGTATTCTACTCCGTATCACCTTCAGAATTACGATTAGTCCCGAACCAGAACTAAGAATGAATGACGGTGAGTCAAAGTCAACACCAAATAAGTAATGCGGGAGTCTTTTGGATGCAAGAAGTACAGGACCGTTCTATTTAGATATTTAAGGGTGCTCTCTCGAAAAGGCTTAAAAATAGCGTGCAGATGAAGCAGTTTTTCGTCGACATTTACTGAGAAATTACATCTGAAAAAAATAGGCAGTAATCTACATGATATTGCACGTAACTTGGTTTAGCCAGAATTTATGTATTTGTATCACATAATAAGAAAAAAAAACACCAAATCACCTCCGAATCATTGAGATGAAACCATTTTACTGCTTCATTTTTCAACAAAATACAAGAAAAAAAATATCTACTGCTGTGCAATACAAACGAAAATAACTTGGTTTTGTTACTTTTTGAAAATATGTATTTGTTTTATTATAAAAAAATAAAAACACGGGTAGCGGAGTGGCGCGCCGAGGTATAGTTAGCTCCGTTTGTATGCACAAGGTCATTGGCAAATATACAAGCCTTAATTTACGCTTGAGTTAGGCAGCCATTAGACTTATTTTCTTATTAAAGTTATCTATGTTAATAATATAAGTGTACAAGTGTACTTGAGATTAGAGATCATGCACTCCACCAGCTTCTACGACAAATCTTTTACGGTTCAAGCGGTGTGGTTCTAAAATGCCTTGCCCGTATCAGTAAAACGTGCTTAATCTTTTTCCATTTTTAAAACAATGGTCAAAAATCATTACCTTTCTGTTTGATCGTTTTCACTTGGTTCCTATGCTTTTATTTTTTTATTTGTTACATAATTATAATTGTATATGTTTATGTATTATGTATTTACATATTTATAAAAATTGTATACTTAAGGCTACCTGCAGTACTGTCTTTCCGTTATCTTTGAAATCCATTCAAAGGTGGTCTCGAAAAGATCGCTTTTAGCGATAAGGCCGCCCATTGTGTCACCCTATGTAATGCTTTCTTCATCTATCTTATCTGTAACTTATATGGTGTACATAATAAAGAGTATTCTATTCTATTCTGTATTACTGTTTGCAGTAAAACAAAAGTTCAAAAGCAACTAACAGCTCCAGGGCATTAAATGTACCTCAGTAACTTTACATAATTCTGAAGCCAAAGTTATCGCAAGAACAAGCAATGAAGAAAAGTAAGATAATGTTCTTCTCATCATTATTATATTCTTCTTCAAAATTCGACACATTTCCTCACGTTCAAGTTAAAACCAGGTTCGTTACAAAACAAGTAAGTTATACGTGTTTTCCGAAACGGCTTCCATTAAAAGTTAGATCCGAAACAAGTATTAAATGTTTTATGGAGTTCTTTTTAATGCAATGTCTCGTTAACTTTGTTTTGTGAAATGTGTTTTGAAGTTGGTGTTTTAAATGAAACGTGTAAATTGTTTATTAGTTAATTTAAAGCATTGCTTATTGACGGATTTGCATACAATTTAGTACACAGGTGACCACGCTCCAGGTTAAGACAAAGGATATTTTTTTCCCAGTAGTACATTCCTTTGTGAATTATCCCAAGGGACACTTTTACGCGGGTGGAGCCGCGCCGTTGGCACAAGCTTTTTTTTACTAATATATATCTATTGTCAAGCTAAAGAGTTTTTTTTGTTTGGTTAAACGCGTTAATCTCGAATTGAAAAATAATTTAAGGAGCGTTAATGAAAACCGTCCAAGTGCGAGTCGAACTCGCACACGAAGTGTTCCGTGCCATAAACCATAGCTTTTATTATTTGTTGTTATAGCGGCAATAGAAATACACAATCTGTGCATATTTCAACTGTCTACCTATTACGGTTCTTGAGATATAGCCCGCTGACAGACAGACGGACGGAGGGACGGACAGAGGAGGCTTAGTAATAGGGTTCCATTGGATACCCTTTGGGTTCGGAATCCTAAAAATGTGACGCAGAATGCAAGATGTGTGTGGTATTGTATGGACGATGATTTCATCATCCATTCAATCCTTCTATCGATCGCCATCAGAGATGTAAACTATAGAGGCAGATCAGATGTTAGATGTCACAATTTTTGAGCAATCATATTCAGAGCAAGACGTTATTACAAGCTGAGCTGCACCCGCCCACTTAAAATGGACGGCTCTAAAAATCACGTTAAAGGAAACTTATTGGAAATTTGCAAGTAGGTCTCTGACCACAGGGCTTGTCCCATATGTTTCTCTTACCATCACAAACATTCCTTTCCGTTGGTGTCCCCTCAGCAAGTCTCATCGATTCAGATATAAATTTTAGCCCTGAATATCGGTGCTCAAAAACAGTGTAAGCTTGAATATGCAACCACTATCGGTTAGAAGTAGTACACCATAACGATCCCAAACATAATAGAAAAAGTAAATTTTGATCGATAGGTATTTTTACATTTGGCTACCCACACAAAAAGTATCAGAAACTTAATGTAACAGTGTATCATTATTTAGTAACTTAATTGGTTTTGATATAGCAAAAGCTTCATCAAACCCAATGAAGTAACCAAATATCACGAACACCTAGACTAAAATAACGTACAACATGAATACTAATAGGGAAGATGCAAATACAGAATTTATGAGAATGTTGTCAGTAAAATGATAAAAAGTATAAAATAAATGCCATATTAATTTTATATTTTGGTTAAAATCGATTTTTAACAAAAATAATGAATTAAAGTAACGTGAAACGGAACGTATTCAAAAACAACAATCAGCGTTTAGTGACGTCTCTGCTGTTATGGCAACGAAAAGGCAACCTTATGTCTTTGAGTTAGGACAGTTCTTTCTTGACCAGTGATAGACACGAGTGACGTCATCGTCCGTTTTTACTCAAACTTTATACTGTCGGTTTAAAAGCGCAATTTTAGCAATAAATTAAAGCGTTTTCATTTCTTATTTATGTGGTGGTCTATTCTAGATCGAGTTCTTTTAAAAAAAAAGATGGAAATATTCCATGTTCCATATTCAAACCTAAATCAAATACTACTCCGAAGTTATTAAGTAACCCATTACGACCAGAAAAGTTGAAAAGTTACGACGCAAAGTGAAATATTCAAGAGTATAAATATTTAAAGACCCATCCGCGGGGCGAGCTTGTTCAAATTAATTATTTAAAATCATTTTTTCTACTCTGTTTCGTGTTGTTTGTAAATTAAGTAGAGAGGCGAGGTGTTGAATGCAAAGAAACCTCGTCAATACATTAAGGGATTAAAAAACCGGTCAAGTGCGAGTCGGACTCGCACACGAAGGGTTCCGTACCATAAACCTTGATTTTTATTATTTTTTTTATAGCGACATTAGAAATACACAACCTGTGAAAATTTCAGCTGTCTACTTATTACTGTTCTTGAGATACAGCCCGCTCACAGACAGACGAACGGGCGGACCGATGGACGAACGGACGGACAGCGGAGACTTAGTGTAATAGGGTTTCTTTGGTTACCCTTTGGGTTTAGAATCATAAAAACCGGTCAAATGCGAGTCGGACTCACGCATAAAGGGTTCCTTACTATCATATTTTATTATTTGTTACTATACCGGCGGGGCGGCGGGGTTTTAATTTTAACGCTGTGAAAATTAAAACCGTCTGCCTGCTGACAGACAGACGGACGGACGGACGGATGGACGGATTGTGGAGGCTTAGTAATAGGGTTCTGTTGGTTACCATTTGCGTACGGAACCCTAAAAAGGTAAAATATTTAACCGTTAAGTACATATTTGAAGCTATCTTGTTATTTAAAGTTTGGAAAACCTTGTGAGTTTGATTTGATTAACAGACCTACATCTACACTAATATATAAAGCTGAAGAGTTTGTTTGTTTACTTGAATGCGCTAATCTCAGGAACTACTGGTCCGATTTGAAAAATTCTATCAGTGTTACATAGCCCATTTATTGAGGAAAGCTATAGGCTATATATCATCACGCTAAGACCAATAGGAGCGGAGCAGTAATGAAAATTGAGACGCAGAGGAAGTGGCGCGGGTCAATTAGTTGAAATAATAAGTTCACAAAAAGTGTACGAGATATGGTTCAGTAGTAGGTATGTATTAATCAAGGCCTATAATAGAAAGCTGAAATCTATTAAAAGTAAAGTAAGTTTGGGTTGTGTAGGGGAGCACTAAGAGAGGATTTTCCGAAATTCCTACGGGATCGGGAAAAAACGGCAAAGGCTGACCCTATTTTATTTAAATTAAACTCTCATCATCCTCATCATCCTGCCTCCGTGGTCGAGTGGTTTAGGCGTTTGCCTTGTGACCCGGTGGTCGTATGTGCGATTCCCACGGGAAGCATTCTTTGTAAAGTTGTTTCCAGTTTGGTTAGGACATTGCAGGCTTGAATCACCTGATTGTCTGATAAAAATATGATTCCGTGCTTCGGAAGGCACGTATAAGCCGGTGGTCCCGGCCGCCAAATGGCGGTCGTCAAATAAACCATGTCAGAGGCTCTTGAGATGGTTTGAAACTCTGACACCAGGGTGTGTGGGGTCGTTAGACCTTACTGCCCACACGATAAGAAGAAGGAATTTTCATCCTTCTATCCTTTTCCCATCTAGGTCGGTTTCCATTCTTAACGGATTCAGCTGAATACCAGTATTTTATGTACCTAGATCGTAGGGTTATGGAGGCAGGCAGGTAGCCCTACTTGACCTCCACAATACACAAATAAATTAAAACTTAAGTTTTGATAAAAATGTCTATTCTCATGGTACGCGTCATGTTTGGCGCTTAATAAACTCTTCTGCTATACTTTCACAATTCTGGCTAAATAGCACTAGCATTGACTTTGAAAGGTCATACTAATTCTTTTCGTGTGGTCAGTAAGATCTAAGGGACCACCGGGTCACAAGGCAAACGCCTAAACCACTCGATCACGTAGGCAGTTCAGCATTGATCTTGAAAGGTCATAAAGAGCTACAATGACATTGTAACATTTGATAGCGATCTCACACAAAAATAATGCCTGGAGAGACAGCACAAAACCTGTCAGATCTTTCTTTCATTCAAATATTCAATACTCGAATGCAAGGCTGACTTTTGTTTGTGTCCCATTCGCTTGGTTAGAGTCCCCTTTCGCTATACGTCGTAAAACTTATGACGGTACTGTCTGCATGTCAAGTTTCAAACATAAACCGTTGGACCGTTAAACATCTTGTATGTCAGACTTTAGGTTCACTTTGAAGTGCCTGATATTTATTATTGTTCAAAGGTTTATTGATGTGTTTCTTTCAATATTGTTTGACTGGTTTCAGAGGATGCTTGATAGATCGCGTCGCATCTTAGATACAAACAAAAATTAGAATGGCTATGCCAGTTCCCATAAAAAAAAGTTCGAACTCCTTTGCGTGGTACTTTCTTCCAAAGAGCTCCCCAGACATTCACCGTGGTTATCATAAGAATACGACAATTGCATGCTGCTGTATGGGCTTCTTTATAAGAGACTTTAACTTCTCAGAGCAGTCATCTAGGAAACATCGACACCAATACAACATCTAGTTTAACCAGACCAAAAATGAATGACGTATAAAAATTGATATTTTTTTACACAGAAACTTAAAAACTATGTTAGTAATAGACCCTTAAAAAAAGAAAACAAAAGCAAGCTAATAATAGCAAGGAGCTCGTGGCTAAATAATAACAGCCGCATGGGTCGATCTTGAAGGTTAAGCAACGCTTGCCAAGGTTGGTCTGTGGATGGGTGACCATCTTAACATAATGAGTTTTCTTTGTGCCTCGGAAAGCACGTTAAGCCGTTGGTCCCGGCTGTCATTTGTAGATCTTTGGCAGTCGTTACGGATTGTCAGAAGCCAGTAAATCTGATTCCAGTCTTGCCATGAAGTACCGCGTGTTACCCAGTTAATGGGTTGTGGAGGTCTGGTAGGCAGCCGCTCCACGTAAAACACTGGTATTCAGCTGAATCCGGTTTGACTGGAAGCCGACCCCAATGTAGTTGGGAAAATGCTAGGCAGATGATGAAAAGCAAGCTAATAATTATTCTACATGTAGACAAATCCAGTACCTCCAGATAAGACTTTCTAGATGTTTCGCAATGACCCTCAGATAGCCGTTAGGGCTGCCTCTCACTCTGCACATCAACGATGCTGCTCTTTTTCTAATTATGGCATAATAGCGGACCCATGCCCAATTCGTTGGGCGGTATTTTTCGGGTTAATATATAGCCTATGACACTCAAAAATAACGTGGCTTTCTAATGGTAAAAGAATTATCAAAATTGGTTCTGTAGATCCAGAGATTACCCCCAAACTCAAAAACTTTACTTCTTTATAATATTACTAGCTGACACGCGCCCACTTTGTTTTGCGATATTTTTCGGATTTATATATACCTAGCCTACGTCGCTCACAAATGAAGTAGGCTTTCTATTGGTAAAAAAATTTTCAAAATTGGTTCAGTAGATCCAGAGATTACCCCGTACAACCTCACAAACTTTACCTCTATATAAAATTAGTGTAGATATAATTTATATCCAACGTTTAAATAGCAGTAGCAAATACCAGCGTGACGTGCTTTAGAGACAAACAAACACAAACAGATACAAATTTAGTTAAGCGTCGAAGGTATTCACAGCATTTACTTTAAGTTTCTAATGTCAAAGTTTGCAGACATCCAAGTTGTAAACTGTTGTGATATTATTTGACATTTTACATATTATATTCATGCTTTGTATTTGCTTGCTTGGAGCTTTAAACAAATAGGTACCTATCGATGAAAAAGATAACAAGTGTCATTCTTTGCTTTCTTTTTATAATGCTGATCAATGAATAATCTAATTCTAATTCTATTCTATTCTATCACCATCATCATTTCAGCCGAAAGACGTCCATTACTGAACATAGGCCTCCCCCAAGATGGAGGAGGGGTTTGCCATAGTCGCCAAGTTTGGCAGGCGGGTTAGCGATTGCAGTATATGGTGTTGAGTTTTGCAGAGAACTCAGCTGCCCATTTTCTGGCGAGTCCCTTAGTCGCCTCTTACGACACCCACGGCAAGTGATGGGATGGTATTATTCTTTTATGGCACCCTACCGTACCGGCCGACACCATACGGCAAGTGAAATAAAAATCAATAATACACAGCCGAAACTACTAGTCGTAGAAATCTGAAATTTGGCATGAAGCTTTACTGCACTAAGGGACCGTCTCCACGAGCAAGAGAATCGTGGCGAGGTGACGTTTTTTCACTCATCGAATCGCCGCGATAATATCGTCGTGTGGAGATACGTTCATAGAGTTGTTATAGAAATACGTGGCAGGACAATAATATCGCCGTGTGGACACACGTTCATAGAGTTGTTATAGAAATACGTGGCGCGGACGATAATATCGCCGTGTGTAGACACGTTCCTAAGAGATTTTATAGAAATACGTGACACGGACGATAATATCGCCGTGTGGACACACGTTCATAGAGATGTTATAGAAATACGTGGCACGGACGATAATATCGCCGTGTGGAAACACGTTCATAGAGTTGTTATAGAAATACGTGGCACGACGATAATATCGTCGTGTGGAGACACGTTTATAGAGTTGTTATAGAAATACGTGACACGACGATAATATCGCCGTGTGGACACACGTTCATAGAGTTGTTATAGAAATACGTGGCACGGACGATAATATCGTCGTGTGGAGACAAGTTCATAGAGTTGTTATAGAAATACGTGGCACGGACGATAATATCGTCGTGTGGAGACACGTTCATAGAGTTAGTATAGAAATACGTGGCACGGACGATAATATCGTCGTGTGGAGACACGTTCATAGAGTTGTTATAGAAATACGTGGCATGGACGATAATATCGTCGTGTGGAGACACGTTCATAGAGTTAGTATAGAAATACGTGGCACGGACGATAATATCGTCGTGTGGAGACACGTTCATAGAGTTGTTATAGAAATACGTGGCACGGACGATAATATCGCCGTGTGGACACACGTTCATAGAGATGTTATAGAAATACGTGGCACGGACGATAATATCGCCGTGTGGACACAAGTTCATAGAGTTGTTATAGAAATACGTGGCATGGACGATAATATCGTCGTGTGGAGACACGTTCATAGAGTTAGTATAGAAATACGTGGCACGGACGATAATATCGTCGTGTGGAGACACGTTCATAGAGTTGTTATAGAAATACGTGGCACGGACGATAATATCGTCGTGTGGAGACACGTTCATAGAGTTAGTATAGAAATACGTGGCACGGACGATAATATCGTCGTGTGGAGACACGTTCATAGAGTTGTTATAGAAATACGTGGCACGGACGATAATATCGCCGTGTGGACACACGTTCATAGAGATGTTATAGAAATACGTGGCACGGACGATAATATCGCCGTGTGGACACAAGTTCATAGAGTTGTAATAGAAATACGTGGCACGACGATAATATTGGCGCAATTCTCTCTCTATGAGAGAATTTTCCAAAATTCCTGCGAAAACGGGAAAAATCGGGATATGCGAGTACGGACTAATGGGCAAAAGCTTGTCAATTATAATTGGATGTGGCAAAGAACGAGTAAGTATTTCTTTATATATTAATAGAGATGCATTTAGTTTTGACAGTTATAAAACTACTTAGGCAAGTTGGTTTTTCTACAATAGTTGTCTTTTCTGTAAATCACTTGCTATATAAACACTTATTATATTTTAAATGCGAAAATGACAATGTCATATTCTGTCCAGCAATTGATGCATTTTTTTTAAATACTATGCATGTGATTCTTACTATCAATTTGAATATGGCGTATAAGATATTATTGTTTAAAAAATAATTTAATCCACTTTGGACTTGAAAATTCATAGACCTGCTAAAAAATCTTCAATACCTACATAAAATAAAATTCATAGTTGTATGGCATTGACAATCCGGATTTTTTTACAGTTGTCCGGTATAAGCCGATTGGTACGTGCTCCTGTTAGATTATTTCGTCAGTACACTTCTAATAAAAATAGTGCTGAAAAATATTTGAACGTTATTATTTTCGTAGTACTGAAAAATAAATTTTACTATTGTTTTTAGGTTTTGTCTGAATATATGTTTACTAAAAAAACTGTGATCGTTATAGGCTTGAATACTCTTGTTTAAATTAGCAAGGTTTTGAAATATTTACCTTTTTATCTTCATTTTGAGGAGCTCGTGGCTAAATAATAACAGCCGTACGGGACGATCTTCAAGATTAAGCAACGCTTGCTATGGTTGGTGGTCTGGGATGGGTGACCTACTTAACATACCGAGTATTTGTAGATCTTTGGCAGTCGTTACGGATTGTCAGAAGCCAGTAAATCTGAATCCAGTTTTGCCAAGAAGTACCGTGTTACACAGTTAATGGGTTGTGGACGTCTGGTAGGCAGTCGCTCCACGTGAAACACTGTATTCAGCTGAATCCGGTTTGACTGGAAGCCGACCCCAATATAGTTGGGAAAAGGCTAGGCAGATGATGATGACCTTTTTATCTTCATTTTGTCGAGAATCAAACATAAATGTACTGAATATTAGTTTTTTTTTCATTTTTAAAGTGTCCATAAATTAAAGTTGTTAATAATGTATTGACACCTTTCACGCAGTCATAAATTATTTATTTATTTATTTAACAATTTATGTACACACATTTTATAGGATAAGAAGAAAGAAACAGAAAAATAAGTACAAAGGTGATGCTTATTTCAAAAGAAATCTCTTCCAGCATACCTGCGAAAGGAGAGTAGAGTAAAAAGAGATGTAGACATAGTGTGTAACAGTAAGAAGCTAAAATAAAAACTATACATATTAAATATAACATACAATACATAATTAACATACTAATACATACTATATGATATAAAAGATAAATAATAATACATACCTATTTGCAACTATGACGAGAAGGAAAGATAGTGATCTTTCACTCTTCTTTTAAAAACTGCAAGAGTTTGGCAAGCCCTAATGTCAGGCGGTAGTAAATTCCACAACCGTACCGCATGTGCAGTAAAGGAGTAGGAGTAAAAATCGGTAGAGTGGGGAGGGGATTTAAGAAGATTTCTAAGATGCGACCTGCAAGGCGCATCCGAAGGACGGGTATAGGAGAAACGTTCTCGCAGGTAGGAAGGCGTTTTAGGATTGTGAAGTATGTTAAATAGCAAACACAATATCCGAGAGTTCCTGCGAAGTCGAATAGGGAGCCACTTGAGAACCTTGCGAAATCCTGAAACATGATCATATTTTTTAAGATTGAACACAAAACGAATACAGATATTTTGCAAACGCTCAAGTTTATTTAAAAGCTTCTCGGTGGCATCCAAATAACAGGCATCAGCGTAGTCAATGATGGGCTGAATGAGAGTTTGAGCCAGGGAAATTTTGGTTTTCAAGGGCAAAAAGCTCTGGAGACACTTCAGCGAATGAAATGTGTAATGGACCTTACGACTGACTTCAGCGATATGGTTAGTCCACGATAAATAGGAGTCCATGATCACCCCCAGGTTTCTAGCTGTCTTTGCGTATTCAATCTGTACTCCATTCAGCCAGAGTGGAGACAGCGTTGCAATATCTAGCCTGTTCCGCATATACCTGCCGCCAATAACCAAGGCCTGAGACTTCTTGGGATTGATTTGCAGCCCAAAGGACTGCGACCACTCCTCAATTAACCTCAGGTCACGGTTCACGGAGGACACAGCAGCTTCTGCATCTTGCCTTAGAAAGTGATGGTAAAGCTGCAGATGGTCGGCATAGAGATGGAAGTTAGAGGAGATGACTTTAGTGACAGAGTTTATAAAAATAGAAAAAAGAAGAGGAGAGAGAACGCCACCCTGAGGAACACCCGCAGTAAGGGCACACCAATCCGAAAAATATTCATCAAGGCGCACCCGCTGCGAGCGACCTCGAAGATAGGAGTCAAACCATTTAATTATGGAAGAGGAGATATTGAGAGTTTTGAGTATCCCAAGAAGGATATCAAAGTCAACAGAGTTGAAGGCGCTGCTAAAATCCAGAAGAACAAGTAACGTCAAAGATTTGTGGTCCATAGCCCAGCGGATGTCATCAGTAACCTTTAAAAGAGCTGTAACAGTGCTATGGCCAGGCCGAAAGCCGGATTGGAAAGGACTAAGAAGGTCATTGCTGGAAAGAAACAAAGAAAGTTGCTGATGAACAATATGCTCAAGATCTTTGGATAGATAAGGAAGGATGGAAATTGGTCTAAAATCGGTCGGAGAGACCGGGTTAGAGCTTTTAGGTAACGGAATGATATGGGCTTGTTTCCAAGCATCGGGAACAGAACAAGAGAACAAGGAAAAGTTAAAAATGTGGGTCAAAACAGGAAGGATAGTGGACAGAATAGGAGAGATCATTCTAGAGCAAAGGTTGTCATTGCCAGCAGCGGAAGAGGAGATAGCAGAAATTGCTTTTTTGACGTCACTTTCACTCACAGGACTGAAATCGAAAGAGGAACACTGTGGCCTTGGCAAACAGGAAAGCTTAGTTAATGTTGCTGATTTGACGTGTGGATCTAAAGTAACAGGAGGGAGAGAGAAATATTGATTCAGAGCACACACGTCAATGTCTTTACTAGAAACTGCCGGAGATTTGCCAATGCCAACAGTTTTCAGAAACTTCCAGACCTCAGAGGAGTTCCAGTTGTCAAGAGAATTATGAAAATAGCGTCTCTTTGCATCTTTACACATACGACTGCAGCGATTACGCAGCTCTCTATAAAAACTCAGATTGCGCTCTGAAGGACAACGCTTGAGCCTCCTTTTGGCTCGGTCTCTGCTGGCCATCGCATCCTTAATGGCAGGAGTGAGCCAGGGAGCTGAAACATATTTAACTTTAACTCGACGTAAAGGGGCGTGTTGGTCATATAAACTAAGTATTTTACTGTTAAACATGTTAACCATATCGTTAATAGAGGAACTCTCAAAAACTGCCGTCCAATCAATGCTACCAGCATCACGCAGCAATGCCTCGAGGTCTATGCCCTTGTAGTTCCGAAGGAAAATATATTGCGGTTTGCGCTTGGGAGAGCGAATCTTATATGACATAAAAATTAGATCGTGATACGAAAAACAAGCAGTAAGCTGACCGTGAAGAGCCACATTATTAGGTTTTGAAACGATCATAACATCCAAAAGAGAAGGAGTGCCATTAGGGAAATGATGAGTAGCGGAGAGAGGTAGAATACTGAGGTTAAAAGAAGATAAGAGAGACTGAAGCTTGTGAGTACGACAGTCATTCTTAAGAAGGCATGTATTGAAATCACCCATCAAGACTACGTGGTCATAAGTAGGACAGAGATCGCTTAGGAGCGAATCAAAAGAATCAAAGTAATCGATACTAAGGTTGGGACTATACATCACCCCAATTAATATGTATTTAGTCGTAACTCAGCCAGGGCAATAATTTTTTTTTAGCTTTACGTCCAATTATGGTGCATGGGTGTGGGTTATTATCAAAAAGATTCATTTTTAATTGCAATATTGCTCGACGTGCAGTGCCTGAGAGGTTAATCAAACGTTTAAGAACATCCTTCTCATTCCGAAACACACACAACTTTGCATCTTAGGCACTCTACACACGATCTCAGATTCTCTTACAAGTTAGTTAGACAAACATTTTCTTAAGACACGAACTATAAGCTAAGTGTAGGAGTATGTTGATTTTAAAGTTGTGCTAATGAAGAAACCTTGTTGCTAGTACGTTGTGCTAGTGTACACTCGTGTTTATGTTTTCTATCTGTAGTATGAGATGCAATTGTAGTTTAGAACTAACAATGGGATTGTTATTACATGTACACTATTTGAAAAATAAATGTCATTTATCAAATGAAACGCTGCTGCTCATCAGAGAATGGGCAGCAGTGTTCTCTGTAAAATGCAACACCATACACTGCGAGCGCCAACTCGCCTGCCAAATCTGTTCAGCTGTTAAGATGTGAATAGGTAACAAGCTTACTTTTTCATAAAACAAACTATATTATACACTTTTAATAAAAAACCCTAACTAAAATAAGGCGTCAAAAAAATCATCTGCATCGCTGTCCACTGGAAGTGAGCCCAAAAGACTGGCAGCATTACCATGTTGTATGGCAATACTTATTCCGAGGTAAAAACAACTAAGCATTTAGAAAGATCATTAAATAAGGCATGAGTACTCGGACCCATGGTCCAAGAGTTTCAACCACAAACGGCTCAAAAATTGAATTGCCAACAAGGTTATTATATTTTTGCCGTTTGAGGTTCTCAGCAGCCGCAGCGGCAGTACCAGCACAGCACAACGAGCTAGGAAGATGTGATAGCGCAAGAGTATCGACACAAGTAGCGTTCCACACTAGTAAGGATTTGAATAAGTATTACTCATTGATAAAAAATATGTAAGGTGAAAATTAGAAATTAATCGGCTAATCTCGTAAGAAAAACATCAAACACACCCACTCTAACAGCAGATCCACTATAATTTTTGCTGAGCCTGGACAAACACTCCCTAAAACTAAGTTCCCATACCTAACCACAATTCCAGAAATAGCCTAAGCTTATATCCCAAGCCTCTCAGACGCTTAACTACAAACGCAGAAAGAAAATCTTCCCCAAACCCCGAGACACGAATTAGCCCCGTCCGTGTTAAACATTTAGATTTTAAACATTTGCCGACTCAGTGTGCCATTATACTAACGAGCTGGAGCTTCAATTTACTGACTGACTGATAGCTAGGCTGCTGCCATTGGAGCGGAGACGAGCGGAGAAATGCACGGAAACATTAACCGATGAAATCCTGCTAAATTCACGTTTCCGGTTTTGGGTGGTTGCGTTCGTTTGACGTCAACTAGTGGATTTCAGTGAGGGTTTTCGGGAAAATTTACTCCACCAGTTGGCGAGAGGTCCTCTTGATTGATTGTCTGTAAAACAACCAATTTTTTTTTAAAGGATGTACATCATCAAAACAAATTAATCGTTCCACTCTGGGCGGAGCGAAAGGGAGTGTCAGACCCATCCACCCATCCATGTTCCTCGGAATGCTCTTTGCGTTTCAGGGTCGCAGTGACCCTTTCGAACAAATTCCGCAGTTAGTTGTCCCAGCAGAATAGAATAGTATACTAAAGAATATATACATAATACTCTTTATTATACACACCAAATAAGTTACAGAAAAGATAGATGAGAAACATTACATAGGGTGACACAATGGGCGGCCTTATCGCTAAAACATCGATCTTTTCAAGACGACCTTTTGTAATGGATTGTAAAGAGAAAAAGGAAAAGTTGTTAATCCGTCCATCATCACCGATGAATGACACCTTGCTTCATAATCACTTCAGCTAAGTTTTCATGGTTAGATGTTAACAGAATAGAACGCTCTTCCCGCTACTCTCGTCCCTCGCTCATCTTCGCTAATTCGCTACTTTGTAATTGATGGTCGGCCTTAGTGAGGTTACATCCAAATGAAGTAAGATTGAGGGTTGCAAATGGTTTGCAGATAACTTTAACGGGTAACGAGAGACAGATAGGGATTGGATTTGTAACGAGTGGTTAAGAATTTAATTAAGTTGTTTGTAAATAAGGTCGAAGAGTGTTGAGGTTTTTATATTAACTAGTTGAGTCAGAACCTACAAATGGAACTTAAAATTGCAATGACAGTTGTATCGTGAATTTGTAAATATTTATTTACTAGTTGACCTGCGCAACTTCCTCTGCGTCACAATATTCATTACTGCTCCGCTTATCATTGTCGCGCTCCTATTGATAAGCGTAATGATATATAGTCTATAGCCAATAAATGGGCTATCTAACCCTGAAAGAATTTTTCAAATCGGATCAGTAGTTCCTGAAATTAGCGCGTTCATGCAAACAAACTCTTCAGCTTTATATATTAAAGTATAGATAGGCCTATCTAAAGTCCCCAATGATAGAAGCTGTTTAATAAACCATGTATAGAATATAATGCCAAACACACAGCATGTTTTATTTTAGTTGCAACAGGAATGTCCATTCCTCTGAAATATGAATTTGGAAGCGTTTTTCTGTTTTGTTAATTTACAAATATTTTCGTGCAAAGTCCTTTTTCAGCCAAATATTTTTTGTTCGTACCCTGTCCAAACTATTTGATGGAATAGTTCGACACGAAACGTTTGAATGCAATTTCACGAGGTGTTACGGAGGGGATATGACTCCAGACACAAAAGGTCGTAATAAATATTTCAAAAATCCTTTTGCACAGTGTGAATTTTATCGAATACCATATTTTTATGATCTGGTTGAACTAAAGAATAGGTATTGCTAGGATGCAGACTTCCTTTCATTAAAATAAAGTGCACTTTACGCTCCTATGCACACACGCAGGTACAGTGTGCATTGCTAATAGTGACAATGTGTTCAAACATCACACACACTTAAAAAACCTTCTTTTCGAATTTAAACTTGTATCACTCGTGTGAACTGTCTTTTCTGACTATCTGTCTGCCACAACCATTTCAGTACAAATAAATTAGACCAATTCATATAATGAACTTCTGCGACAGAAAGACGGACGCGCAACGTAAATGAATTATAAATTAGTTCTTACTTTTAGGACGATAAATGGTAAATGAGAAAAAAAATAGTTTGTTTTAAGCTTCTGTGTAAAAAATCGAATCAAAAGGTTTTGATTGTGAGGCTCTAAATAAGTTTTAAAAATTATGGTTAAAAGTGAATTAAGAAAATCCAGTAAATAATTATTTACTATAGATTACAGGAAAATACATAATAGTTCTAGTTTTAAAACAAAAATGCTTAAAACATATTATTCGTTGCTCGCGAGTCCAACTCGCACTTGGCTAGTTATTCAAACCACCCATCCCAGTACTTAATACCGTACACTCTCAGACCAGTATTAAAAAAAAACATGTTAGTATTACAAGACCTTACGCTGGAAGTACTTTGGTAAGGTTAGAACCATTATGATACTTACTTTGGACGGTCAATGTTAATATCAGCCCGCACTCAGCTCTATGAAAGGGATTGAACCCCTCCATGATATACTTACGTTCACAGGGTGTGTCTGTTTGAGTAGTTTCTTTGTAGCTTGGGTTGTTTTGGTGATATAGAATCAAGATGCCTTGCAATAGGGATGATTCTTGAGTAAAATCTATTTAGTCCGTTAGTTAGATTAGCACCATAAATTTGGGACACGTGTTTTATCGTTTATGAAATCAATAAAAAAATACACGTAGCTTGAGAGCTTGTGACGTCACTATGAGGTTAAAAGTGTAATGAAATGTGACGTCACACGTGTTTTGAACGCACTGTATTGTCTTAGTTTTGTGTTTACGTGAAAAACAAAAAACAAATACGTGTCCAAAATATTTTGGAAATCTCTCTGACTGACTAATTAATTAGGTTTTTTTAAGTTATCTAACCTATCGCCTGCCTTCTACTTCGTGTCGATGGTTAATTGAAATTGTAGATAATAAAATTAAGTATGGCCAATAAAATTCCTTTGGCTACGAGTTTTTGGGTTTGAATTGAACGCAGTAAAACGATGTAAAATAGTCTTCTTAGCTGCAGTTGACATTGTTCTGCAATCAGATTTTTTAAGAATCAACTGCGTCCAAAAAAATCTCAACTAACTAATTATACGAGCAATGACCTTTTACCGAATTAAGTCTGATTCTTATCCCTTTCACGATTTTTAGATATCTATTGGCGCATTTGGCAGCAAAACCATCCATGCCATCGCATTGCATGGCCATCGTATGGCCGTGATGGAAACGACATCAAGTCATGCCGTGATACCTCCACTATGTCGCCTGTTACGAACGGCGAGATTTGGAACTAAAATGTAAAAGAATAATAACTAAAAAGATTGCCCACTTCACACTGTTTCACATCTACCACGCGTCCCGTGACGGCTATTTTTTTTTAAATTAACCTAGATGTTCCTATTGCTGCACAAAGGCCTTCCCATAGTTTTCCAATATGCTTTATATTGTGCCATCTCCAGCCAATCCATCAAGAACGAGTCTAAATTGTCACACTAGGCTTTTTGTCCTGCGGCTACAGCGCTCACAATAATTGGGTATTTAGTGTGGCCAGTCTTCTGAAAACTAGTGTTGCAATGACCACTTTAAAAAGAAATCCGAAAATATTCGAATTAATTATAAAGATCAGTTATGTTTAAGAACAAGCTGATAGGACAGAATGGAAGAAAAAAACATGTTGCGCCGAACCTAAGTAACATGAGATATTGGCAGAAAGATGATGACTAATGTTAAAGAATATTTTTTGCTATGGACCGTTTTTGAGTAATTAACGAAAAAAGGAACCTTTACACTCCCACTCGGCAGCTTCACCCTCACCCATTAAAACATACCTCAACTGACCACATGGTTGAAAATTCAGCAACACCCCGTAGATACAATTATGATCCTGAATAAGGTCAAAGTCAAGGCGAAGATCCTCAAAAGCTTATCTAAAATGTATGCAGTGGATTAACGATTTTGGAGCATCATCCCGATTTAGGCTCGAAAGGCTGTCGGTAGATATTGCCTAAGTCAATATGCTGGCGATAGGATACCCTCTTTTCTAAGGAATTTTAATGCGAGGGCCTTTCGTTACAATGCGGGCTGTAGATGTGTAGATGTGCTTGTGAATATTATATTTAGGGGAAAAAGGCTGGATTTTTAGTAATGAGGTCTCTTTTAAGCCTTGTGTAGGTACCGATCATATTCAATTATTATGTACTAAAATATTATTAAAGCGAAAGTAATTAATTCAGCCTGTCAGTCGGCCTGTCTGTTTGTTACATCTTTACGTCTAAGCGGCTGAGTTTAACTAGATTAAACATGCTTAGACCATATACTGGAATAGGTCATAGGATACTTTTCATCCTGAAAGTACCTGTTTCCGTGAAATTATTTCCCACATTCAAACGACCGAAGCCAAAGCTGGCAGAAGTTGGTTTGTAGGAAAGAAGCTGACCCACAACTTCGTCTGCGCCACGTTATTCATTAATGCTCCGCTCCTTTTGGTCATAGCGTGATGTTATCTAGCCTATTGCTTTCCGATAAATGGGCTATCTAAAACTAAAAAAAAAAAAAAATTTGATCCAGTACTTCCTAACAAGAACAAACAAACAAACAAACTCTTCCACTTAAATTTAGTATAGGTTCCGATTCCTGCGTTGATTATATCTCTAAAAACCTTTGTACTAGGTGAAAAAAAAAACTATCTATAAAGATTTAAATTTCCTTTAAGGTTGTAAACCTAAAACTGAAGAATAAAAAGATCTATTGATATTCGGTCATCATCATTTAAGCCGGAATACGTCAACTGCTGGAGATGAGTCTGCCCCAAGTATGCTGCATTGACTGGTCCTATGCGTTTTGCATCTAGCGGACTCTTGTTGCGGAATTTGTTCAAAAGAGTCACCGCGGCCCTGAAATACAAAGGGCATTAGGAGGAACACGCATGAGTTTTAGTCAGTAAGAGTCTGACACTCCTTTATGCTCCACCCAGAGCGGGAAGAGACATTTGCTGATATTCTATCCCAAAAAAAAACCAGCGAACTCTTGCAATAAACAATCACGTGCTCTATACTTAGTGGTAGTACAACAGAGAAATCAATGAACGAAAATCGAATAACGAAGAAGAATTTGTAACTTTTTATACCGCGTCATTTGTCTCAACATTCCCAGTTCTCATATTTCTTTTCGTAAACAAGTTGCTCTTTGTTTACAAAACAGGCTGGATGTACCTTTGTCTCCAAGAAAGCAAAGTAATTCTGGATTTTATTTCATTCACATAGTACTGTGAGGCACATGCGCCGCTCCAGAATTGAAATTGGTAAGGAATAAGCGTATAGCGTTAGAATATGAATGTTGTCTATACAAAAGTACTTTTTCGAGAAACTCGAAAACTGGCGATCTATTCTGTAAACATATTAAAGTGAAGGCTTGGGTGAAAGTGATCACGGAGTAGCTCCATCGTAGACTTTGTCTCTGTTACCTCTGACATAGATTAGAGTCAAGAACAAATCCGTTATTAATTAAAAAAAAAAGCTATCGTTCCATCTTGCTCAGATGGATTGACTTCGTGTTACTTCACCCAAGCTTTCACTTCGACATGTTAACAGAATCGCACTGCTAGCTACTACCCTATTGCACCAGTCAGCCTATCACCACCAACCATTTTCCTTTCCTATTCAAAGAAACCGATTGGCCAGTTTGACAATACTTAGCCATTATCCAGATTTGGAAAAGGGAGAGGGAGGCCTCAGCCCAGCAGTGGGACAAAATTAGGCTAGATAGATTCAAAAAAGTTACTCGAACCTAAAAAGTCAAATTCTGATATGAAATAACTCGTTATAATCCTTATCTTTACTAATATTATAAATGCGAAAGTAACTCTGTCTGTCGATCTGATTGTCGCGCTTTCACGCCAAAACTACTGAATGGTACACAGATAGTCTAAAGCCTGAGAAAGGACATAGACTTTTTCTGCCGAGGGTATGTTCCCTAGGGATCACGCGAGCGGAGCCGCTGGCAGAAGCTAGTGAATCATAAGAGGGGAGTGGACTAAAACAATCTAATTAGTCCGTCCGATTTCCAATAAATTTCCGACACGTATTTTTTCTTTTTTTACCTTAACAAAAAATTAAGACGATACAGTGTGTTGATAACTCGTGGAGCTCGTGGCTAAAGAATAACAGCCGCACAGGTCGATCTTCAAGGTTAAGCAACGCTTGCCAAGGTTGGTCTGTGGATGGGTGACCATCTCAACATACCGAGTTTCCTCCGTGCCTCGGAAAGCACGTTAAGCCGTTGGTCCCGGCTGTCATTTGTAGATCTTTGGCAGTCGTTACGGATAGTCAGAAGCCAGTAAATCTGACTCCAGTCTTGCCAAGAAAGTACCGTGTTACCCAGTTAATGGGTTGTGGGGGTCTGGTAGGCAGCCGCTCCACGTAAAACACTGGTATTCAGCTGAATCCGGTTTGACTGGAAGCCGACCCCAATACAGTTAGGAAAAGGCTAGGCAGATGATGATGATGATGAGTGTGTTGATAACTCGTGTGACGTCATTTGTCATTAAAAAGTGAACTGAAATCAAATGAGATTTTTTGGTCCAATCCCTATTATTCTCCTCACCTTTGCTTTATAAAATAGAACTTATAAATAACCTTTCTTAGCTCAAAAGGAGGCACTTTATCTTTAAAGCACTACTCTTGTTCAAACAAAGTACAACACAGTTACACCCAAGTACATATCCTCAGTAATGTCTCCAAGAACCTTTTCTGGTGTCGTTGGAAACTTAAATTGACTTAGAGAGAATTTAGAAGAAAAGCAACGAGGTTCCCAAGTTCAGGCTAACCTAAGCTAAAGTAAAGAACGAAATTAGATAACACACAATGAGTTCAGGACTTAAAGTTGTGGCTTCGAAGTTCTTGTTTGACATGCTAGTGAAAGTTAGGTGAACTAGGAATGTTAAGTGAGCTCTTGACTTTGTTCGCTGGGATTTTAGTTTTTCTCTAGACGTCGTGAAACCGTTTGTACCTGTTTAAAGTTGTATTGTTGTAGAGTAAAAGATATTGGAGATGTATGGATGCGAGACGCATATGAGTGGTTGTTGTGGCGACACTTGGGGGAGATCTTTTTATTTTATTTCATTTGGGAAAACAAACAATCGTACATTGTATTAATACATCGAGATGGTTTAAACTATAGATTAATGTACAATCCATGACGTTTCCACATCTTACTGGGTGATTCTTTAAAACCAAGGGAATTCGACTCATTGGTATGGCTTAACTATTTTTGTATAATATAATCTCAGTTAGGATATTAATTTGTCCGGGTCACTAAATGTAAAAACATATGTCAAAGGCACTCATTTGCATCCAGTAGCCTACGATTTAGAGCGTGCTGATTAATTGATCAGCCAGATTAATTATGAAAAAGGCAGAATAATGAGACTTTGCGCCAGAATAATTTGAATCATGCAGATAAATGATAATGTCACTTTATTTTCAATAGATTTTATTAATTAAACATTCATAATCACAGTTGCAATTAAAAAAAAAACAGTAAAATTTTAGGTCCCATAAAACATTAATTAAATTGAGTATTAAATCACAATTTCGTCAGTCGTCTTTCGTTTAAAAGAAAATTCTTACAAACACTTTAAAATATAATCATAAAATTTTGGTCATACTAATCTTAGTCTTACGGCTGCGCTAACGAGTAGTAAAACTAAAAGTAATGTTCTTAAAAAGGTAATAAATGCAATATAATTCAGCCTTCATTTTCAATAGAGGAAACTTTAAAATAATCTTTATTTTAAACAAAACTCTTAATAACCCTTAATAATCTTTGATTTAAACTAAAAACTTAATAACACACAACAGAAACAGTAAAAATCTTGATTTTAAACTAAACCCTTTGTAACTACTTATAATAAAAACAGTAAAATCTTTGATTTAAACTAAACACTTAATAATACACAACAGAAACAGTAAAAATCTTGATTTTAAACTAAACCCCTTGTAACTACTTATAATAAAAACAGTAAAATCTTTGATTTAAACTAAACACTTAATAACACACAACAGAAACAGTAAAAATCTTGATTTTAAACTAAACCCCGTTGTAACCACTAATAATAAAAACAGTAAAATCTTCGTTGAAAACTAAACACTTAATAATAATGATATTCATAAGAATCAAAATCAGTCCTAATTTAAAAGAGGTTTTACTAACTTGAGATCAAAGAATCGAATCTAGGAATACTTCTACCTAGATATCAAAAAATACTTAAATCTTCGTCATCAGAGTACAATAGATACGGATTGACATTTTCTAAATCAACACTAAAATGTCGGTTTCCATCCCTTGAAAAAGTTATCTCTGAAATATTATCGAATATAATATCTCCTGTAGATTCAATACATCGATCTGCTCTATCGATCCTTTCTCCTGTAGCTTCATTTTTTTTTTCATCTCTGTTGATTCTTTTCCAATGACACCTTGTGTATTACTTATTCCTAATGATTTACTTTTACTATATGAACAGTTCCTTATTAAGGTGGTTTTATCAATCTCTGACAAACTGGTCCCTTCTTTATTTACTGTTTTGTTAGGCGTTCCGCTAATATCTTGGTGTGCATTCGTTTTATTACTCATTGTCCAAAAAGATTCACCAATTTCTCGCAGTTGTCTTGTTGAATTAACTAGCGGTGTGACTGGCAAGATATGAGGAACTTCTTCTAAGCGATAAAACCCAAGATGATTCATGTGGTTGCAACGAATGGCTTGATAAAGACATTCTTGATCAATGCAACTCAATTTTCGAACGGCTATCTCAGGTGATTCTAAGTTCCAAACTATCTGGTGCATTTTCATGCACCCTGAAAAAGCTTTAACTTTTTGTGGAAAAAGTAAGTCCTTCTCACTAACGTCATAGTCAGAAACAGTTCGCAATATAGTTTTTTTTAAGTTTTGCTTCATGATATTTAAAAAATCATCCAGATCATTTATATCTTGGCCTTGAGAAACAGCTCGATCTGCAGTTCTTTTAATAATAGCACCCACTCCATCGGAAGCACCTTGAAAAGAAATCTAATTCATTTGGACATCTAAATTCATCTGGCCTTAAGAGCCAGATAAAACCAGACTAATGCGAGCCAGATAAATTAGAAATTTGAAGATAATTAAACTCTGCTCTTTTATTTATAAACTTACAAAAGTAATAGTGTAATAAATGTTAATAAACAACCTGATAACACACTTTGGTTTTATAACAAAACATAAGGTCATATGCACAATTCATAAATTAAGACAGATTAATTATGCCGCTTACCTTACAATCGCCAGACGACGGGTTTCAATCGCACTTATTCGCCAAATACACGCGACGCACGGCCCCAAAGTACTCTGTGATCGGCAACGACTGGCGCAGCCAATCACGAGTCGATTTTATTAAATGGAATACTTGATGTTTTCGTTGAATTCATGCGCGGCGAAAATGCGCCAGACGAATTATCATTTTAGTCGGGGACAATTTTTAAAGTATTGTTATTACGAGAATATTCAAGTATCTTGAATTTAAGTATGATAATATTATGAAATAAACATTCAAATATCGATACAACTTACAATTATTTTTGTATTTCGACAATTGGTAACAGGAAACAAAATTATTTAACAAAAACCGACGTTGGGACACAGCAGATTAATTAGAATTGACTGTTATCTGCAAACTTATATAATATTTGTTTAAATAAATCGCATTAGTAATATAAGGCCACGATAGATATTAACTATTTACATAACACCTACAAAGGATATTTCAATTAGACATTAATTTCTTATGTTCTTCAATGAAAATATTGTCAAAACGGTGGTTCAAAGAATCACCCTACTATTGTAGGATACAATGCAGATACATGCAATTAATAAATGTATGTATACTTAACTAAAAAATAATTAAATACTAATAAACTGATTTATATTTATTACTTAAACTACTTACTCTGATTCAGAAACCAGAAGGCATTTAATTATTTCTTTCTTAAATAAATTTTTTGTTAGGTTAAATATGTCTATATGATTAAAATGATCATTGTATATAGTGACTAATCTCTGCAGAGGAGCCCTCCGGCCCGCATTTGTACGACAGGGGGTCGTGGCAAACAACGGGTAAGAGCGAACCCCTCGTCGCAAAACCGCTCTAGGCACAAAGTAACATATTTTGTTTATTAGTTCTGAACAATCGAATCTACTATGCACTAGTCCATGAAGCATCATGGATTGGAGCAACTGGCGTCTTGAACGCAGAGATAGTAATTTAAATTTAGCTAGTGCATCTTCGTAAGAGACGTGCATCAGACGACATTTATATTGCGTATCTTTTGGTTGATGATGATGAAAAGATATTCTATGGAGTATGTGAGGGTTTTTTTTTTATTTATTTTTTTATACTATTGATAGGCACGCGCTTGACCACCATCTCACCTGATGGTAAGCGATGATGTGGTCGAAGATAGAGCACGCTTGCCTAGAAATAACCTATTCACTCTTGACTTAAAGACTTCTAGGTTGTAGCTATCGGGAAACACTGACTCCGGCAGGGAATTCCACTCCTTAGCTGTATGTATTATGAATATGTTCCCAAAACGTTTTGTGCACGTGGGTGGGATGTCCACCATGTACCGGTGGCGCATCGCCGTTCGTCTTGTGTTCCGATAATGGAACGGGCTTGGTGGAATTTAATTATGCGATTCTGTCGCACTTCGGGATTCGGATCGTAGCCTTCTTTAGTTTTTGCTTGTCCCCATAAAAAGAGGCGTGCGTTTATGTATGTACAAAAAAGTAAATGTTCTCTATGCAGTAAGTGTTTAATTTATCGGCAAAAAGATACGCTGTTCAGTAAGCTGATGTTCTTATTACTCTACAAAATTAGGGAACAGCTGTTGTTTTAAGTTTTACAGTTGTTCCATGGATAAAGTTACTCAAATTTACGAGTAGTTTCTAACCGCGGGCCAATTCTATTAATAATAAGCAACGTTCACATTTGCTCCTAAGGCTAATCTATCAAATCCCCTCTAATTCAATTTTCTTACATTTTGACAGATTACGACTGAGATACGAATGCGAAACACTAGTCGAATTGGCCCTCTGAATTATTGGCAATAACTGAAAACTCAACAAAAGGCATTATGTGTGAGTATAGTGCTCATGCCGTGGTTAAAATTTCCGCCAGTCGGCAAGGCAGCGGGTATTGCTACTTAAGGTGCGCCAGACGTGCATAAGTATCTCCACTCGTGGGCGTAGTTAGGTTATAAGCATACCAGTAGTGGTGCTAAGTATACTGTGGAGTTCACTCTGAACCTCTATGTCTAGTGACTGCCTTAGTGTAATTCAAATTTCGAACGCAATTCAGTTGTTTTTAAACATAAATCATCATGCTCATTTTGTATTTATTCCGACGTTGGTTTTCAGAAATGACGTGTGCACTGCGATGTCAGGTCCTGTCAAAATGGTTATGTTTCTCGACATTGGTTAATTCGTCGTCAGAATGATGTTTTCGTCATAAGTTACATTTTCTAAATACATTTCGCCTTATTTTCGTGTATTGGCAGTTTAAAATTAAGTAGCTATTTTCCTTAGAAGCTTTCTTTTGAATAATCCTTTCTTAGTTTCGCCTCTCAAAGTAGTTACGTTCCGCGTGTAATAAAACTACGTGACTATAGCAAAAGTATAGATAAGCTAGTAAATTATAGATACTAAACACGGTTCTCTGTATGAGTATCGATCCAGCCAAGTCTGATTCGGGTTCTGGGAGAAAAATATCTAGAGATGGAAAAATTACGTAACGCAAGTCGGCCTGCTGCAGACGATAATAATTCTTAATGAGTTCTATAATGTAAAAAATTCGCTATATAATCCCACTAATTTTATAAATTTTAAATTCTGTAAGTTTGTTAATAAATCATGGCTTAGCAGCACAGTTTCCGATTTTCGCTAACAGAAGCTTAATCTTATATTAACTACTCTTCTTTCGTAAAAGAAAACCTTGAAGTCCAAAGGGGATTTCAAGTGTGTCTTTCATCGTGTTTTAATGGTCGAGAAATGCTACCTATCTCGTTTTAATCGATCACACGATGCCACACTGATTGACGTCACTAAGCCACCGACATTCGAATTTCGAATCTCTACGAATGGCCGTTAGGCTTCAAACGTCAGTCGGCCATTTTCATTTTATGTGGACATTGAGTGACGTTGCTGGATTGTAGCTCAAAGTCTACTTGTTCTATGAAATAAGTGATTATTATTTTGATAGTTCATATCTATTTTTATAGGGATACACTGATCATTAAATATTTAGCCTTCTTCAAAGACTGTATACTAAAACAACTCTCATTTGGTTCATAGACAACACAGCGTTTTCTGGAATCTAATATTTGTCGAGACAAAAATTAAATCAAATAAAGCAATTGATTCCAGAAATGTATTTAGCCCATCATAAAAGCTTACACGCGTCGATAATGATACTTAATTTTCATTTTCAGGGCTCTAATATTTTTATTCTGTAAAATCATGAGTTAGAATATAGTCTGAATTATTTGCAACTGTGACGTCATTCTAAAATAAATCCCAAATTCTTCTTTACACTAACACAAGCAGGTAGCCTTTATTGCCAGTCTTGACTAGATTTCATCTAGTTCCTACCTAGCCTAAAATCTACATAACGATCAACAGCCAAAGCCAGCCAAACGGTTCCACATTGATCTGATTCAGGATAAGTTCCAGACTAAACGATAGGGAACTAGAACAATTCCCATTACGCCCGGGGTCAAATTGACCCTGAACGTGGAGAATAGCTGTAATTGCCTGATTTGCACTGGGGAAGTAAGAAAATAGTTAGAAATGACATTTTGATAGGCTTATAGTACGGATGCGTGTTCATAGAGACAGTTTGGGACCATAAAACGCTAGTTATTTGTTTTTGTTATGGGAGATTTTATCTTTTTCTGCGTTAAGGTTGTTGCTGCTGTTAAAAATGTTGTCAAATATTTATAAACAAAAATTTGATAACAATGTTAAGAAAATGTTTTCATGTTAGGTAATGTAATTAAAATATACTTAAACATTTTAGTTAACTATTTAACTAAAAACATGTAACAATTCATAACAGAATGTAATAATTTCCAACATTTGTTACTAAATATATTACTCCAAATAACATGGATTAAGGGCAGGAAGATAATGATGTTACTAAATATATTAGTATTAGAAAATATTTGTAACAGTTTTAACATGCAATATAGGAGCAGGCCCACCATTGAATACAGTCTGTTATTGAAGGAAATAAACACATAAACTACATTTACAACCGAGAATAAAAAAAAACTAACCAGGATGACTTACGCCATAGCCATCCTGGTTAATCTTGATGTATGTTTTTATTTTGTTTTTGGAGGTAATAAACTGATTAACCAGTATGAAATGTTGATTGCAGGAAGTTGTAAAATTAAAACTAAAGATTTAGGTGAATTTTCTAGGTTATTTTAGGTAACTAGTTGTTTTGGCAAAAAGGACAGCAAGAAAAAATATTAATTTAACAAAAAAGCTATCCATATGGCAACACAAAATATTTTGCTAACCCTTTTATTTACTTTGAAAAAGTACCTAGCAATATTATAATGGAAGCCATATTATAATCAAATTCTGTATCTGTTCTTAAGTATAAAGTTTTGTACTCGATAGCCTAAGTACAATCGACACGACTTTCAAACACAGCCTGTCCTATCAATTTGCCCAAAACCTCTTCACTATATTTTAGAACTTTGCTCTCAAGCGGTCTTCAAACCTCGATGGCTCTTAAAACCAAGAATAGCAATATCTTTTATGGTTTTGGATACGCGTCGATATTATGATTATATTAGTGGTAGTTTTGCGGCCCATCTCCTTCGGGTATACCCATTCGTTATACTCTATTGAGAAATCAACTTCGGTGTCGAAGTGTCTTCAAAGTTGATTGCGTATTTTCGGATAGGGTTGGGATGAGTTAAGGTCGTTGGATTTTTCTAAGTTTTGATTTTAGATTGTATTCTTAGGCTTAATAAAACTAGTAAGCCTAAGAATACAATCTATAACTATCCTCCCATTATCTCCCAAACAGGTGATAGTGGGAGAATAGTTATTATTGGTCTAATTTCTTGAATAACTTCAAAACTATTTATTTATTTTAAAATTATGCAAAAAATACAATTTGTAATTGTATTTTTTGTAAGTTCTTTCTTTTTTTTTTCGTTTGCCTGTTACGGTTCTTAAGATACAAACCGCTGACAGACAGACGGACGGACAGCGACAGACCCTTTGGGTACGGAACCTTAAAAAAAAGTCGCGAGCAAAAGCTAGTTATATTATATCTGTCAGCTATACTTTGGCTACAGTCTTAAAATGACAGATATTTTATTACAATAATTATAAAAATGCCTGAGAAACGATCTTATAAACACATTCATCAAATTATTTTGACATGGAAACTGATAGGATTCACATAAATTAATCATAATATTTAAAATGCATTGTACGTTGTTTAGGATCGCATCCACTAAAACATCGATAGCTGATATTATTACAAGATATAGTTATATATTTAAAGGAGACCGCATCAAGATTTGATTCATACAAACTTCTGCCAGCGGTTTTGCCACAGTGAAACTGTTTTTTTTTTTTCACGGAATCGGACCACTATCTCACCTGGCGGTAAGCCATGATGTGGTCGAAGATGAAACACTCTTTCCTAGAAGTAATCTATTTACTTTTGACTTAAATACTCCCAGGTTATAGCTATCAGGAAACACAGAATCTAGAAGGTAATTACACGTCTTAGCTTTACGTACAATGAATGTGTTTCCAAAACGTTTCGTGTGTGTGATAATAATATTTTCAACTGTCTTTAAATATTCCGATAGAAATAAACATTTTTCTTTCAAGCACCCGTGAATGTTACATGAAGCATTTTAGCACGAAATCACAAGACACACTTCAGTTTAAGGACTGTCTCGAAGACAAACCACATACATCCAACTAGCTTCGGAGTAGATTACAACTTAGTGCTGAAAACTTCTCGCCTGGGACTGAATTGTCTTAAATACCGGGATAAAGAGACAGATAATAATAATAAAACTTTATTTCAGACCAGATCCATATTCACATTAAAAAAAAATTAGACAGTTTAATAATAAAAAAAAAAAACAGTGTTCAGGGCGATAAGGTTGGTTATTGCTTGTTGGGTTTTTTGCATTAAAACTACGTGTGGACGGTTTGACGGTTTATTTTTGACTAAATAAACTAAGGTAATGTGGACTGTAGATTTATGCATAGGTACATATTTATAGCTATCTATAGACTATTAAAAGATCGAAAGTTGTGAGCTTGGACATTCCGCCCACCAAAGGATCTATCCTTTAAATAGAAAAGCAAAGCAATAAAAGTAAACATACAAGTTTGATTTAGGTGCACAAAGCATTACGTGCTTTATATAAACAAAAACAGAAAGAGTAACCCTTTTTTTAAATAGGTATACAATGGCAAGTAAGTATTATGAAAGGTTAAGTAACTAAGCGCAAGTAATCATTACGAAATCTCATAACTAAGCTCAACCAATTACTTCAAGGTAAATCTTAACTAAACCTAACAACTAAATCTTAGGTCTAATACATACACACAACGAGCGTACATAGATACCTGCATCATTGGTAAGAAAGCGATATACTACGCAACTAGAAATAGGTGGTAGATACACAGATTTTATCGGTCAACACGATCTTAACAAATACAATATGAGTGGCTTGAATACCACGGATAAATACCACCATAGGGTCTTGACTCTTATAGCTAAAAGATAGATTAGTTCATACATTATAGAAACTTACGCACTAAAGATAAATTAGCTAAGTACATTCCTTTGTACTTATAAGTAGATAGGTGCATTCATAGCCTCTAACCGCCCACCGTTACATAATAGTTTAAATAATGCTTGTGAGATATAGGTAGTATACACACAGGTAGGTTGTATGAAGTTAGGAATGCCCCATATAGTATATTTGTCACTACATAAAGCAAGATAAGCAGGTAAGTTTATCAAATACACATGTTGGTATAAACATAACATGAACAGAACGTAAGTATACAACGCTGGTTACCTAACTTATTAAGGATGTAAATCGGTAAAAATAAAGAAAAGTTAATGAGTAGGTTTATTACTAAGTTACATATGTTTTATACAGCCTATTTTATTTTTATTTTTTTAAGCTTAATGAGACTTTTGTTTTGGTAGGATATATAACTTACTCGTAGGTCGTTTATAAACACCGTTTTTACATTTGACTGATACCACACGAGTAATGCCATCAGGACCCACATGTTTTTCAATTATTTTTCCCAATATCCACTTACTTGGAGGAATATTGTCTTCTTTTAAAATCACTACGTCATCGATTTCTGGATCAGTTTTTTTGGTATTCCACTTGTGTCTTTGGTTCAAAGTTATGAGGTACTCTTTGTGCCATCTGTTCCAGAAATCGTTGACCATTTTTTGAGTTAGTCTCCATCTATCTAAAGTAGAAACATTAAGATTGGTATAATTTTCGTCACATAAATTTAGCAAGGGCTCACCAATCAGAAAGTGGCCCGGTGTGAGTGGAAGAGGGTCATTAGGGTCATCACTGAGCACAGTTATGGGACGAGAATTTAAACAAGCCTCGATTTGTGCTAATACAGTAGCTAACTCCTCGTAAGTGAGGGTAGCGTCACCAATCACTTTTTTAAGGTGATTTTTCGTGCTGCGTACTCCAGCCTCCCATAAACCTCCGAAATTGGGTGCATGAGGAGGTATGAAATGCCATGTAGTACGCGCCGTGGCTAACAACTCTGCTACTTCACCGTGAATCGATGATTTGGCACTGTTGAACATGTCCTTCAGCTGCCTGTCTGCTCCCACGAAGTTAGTGCCGTTGTCACTGTAAATATCATAACAATGCCCTCGTCTCGATGTGAATCGCCGAAAAGCTGCGATGAATCCTTTTGCGGTCATGTCGGTGACAGCCTCCAGATGTATGGCACGCGTTATCATACAGATAAATAAACATATGTAGCCTTTGTACGATTTGGCTCCTCTACCTGGTGAGAATCGAATATTGATGGGACCTGCGTAGTCCACACCAGCTGATTTAAAGGCTCTGTCAGGTTTTAATCGCACTTCTGGCAACTGACCCATCAGTTGCGTGGTATTCTTTTTTGAATACCTAATACAATTTACACATTCTCGATAAGTTTTCTTTGTTAGGTCTTTAGCTCTTAATATCCAGTATTTAGATCTCAAATAGTTAGACATTACTTGAGGACCGCCATGTAATGTCCTATGATGAGCATCCTTAACTAAAAGCCTGCTAAGATGGCTCTTAGCGGGTAAAATTATGGGGTGTTGAGTATCGTAGGCTGTTTGAGATCTTTGGATGCGCCCGCTAACTCTTAGAATCCCGTTATCATCAATTACAGGACAAAGATTGCGAAGCTTACTGCTTTTAGGTACATAGGCGTGAGACTTTAAATGTTTTATCTCCTCTTTGAAATCAATAGCTTGGACTTGTTTAATCAAATTACGTAACGTTAACTCTAATTCTTTAGGTGTAATAATTTTAGAAAAACATTCACGTTTATCTTGAGGTAATTTAAAATTAAGAAATCGTCTGCAATATGAAATAACTCTCAGCATTTTTGATAAAGTAGAATAATTAGTCCAAATAAAATCCTCTTTAATATAATTTATAGCAGTCAAAGACCTCACACGTTCCTCCTCTCGTGTATCTTCGATGTTAGGAACACTGATACTAAGGTTTACGCTAGACAACCAAACCGGTCCATTCCACCATAGTGAATGATTCGACAACTCCGGACCTTGCAAGCCTCGTGACGCACAGTCAGCTGGGTTCGTATCTGTAGATACGTGCCCCCACTGCTCGTAATCTATAATATTTAGTATGTCTGACACTCGGTTGCTCACGAATGTGCTCCACCGACTTGGTCCACCTCTCAACCAAGCTAAAACAATAGTGGAATCAGTCCACGCAAATAAACTGTCTTTAGGCACTCCTAACACTTGAGATATCTCCGAAATCAGCTTAGCTGCTAACACAGCACCACACAGTTCCAGTCTAGGTATGGAAACTTGCTTCTCGATTGGAGCTACCTTTGTTTTGGAGGATATTAGGCTCACGTACACTCGCTCTTCAGTAATGACTCGCATGTACACGGCTGCTGCATATGCGGCCTGCGAAGCATCGGCGAAGGCGTGCAACTCAACTCTTGATACACGTGTGTAGTGCACCCATCGTGGCATGCTAAGGTCTTTGATGCACATCAAGTTTTCTCTGTATCGTAACCACTCTGCCTGCAAAACCCCGTCAATAGGCTCATCCCATTCCAGACCTGTCTTCCACAATTTCTGCATGATCATCTTTGCTATTACTACAACAGGAGCTATCCATCCTAAAGGATCATAAAGTTTCGCTATCTCTGAAAGGATATGTCTTTTGGTTATGGGATGCTTAGGTTCTGGCAGATTGACAGTATATTCGAAGGTATCGGCTTCCCTATTCCAGCTCAACCCTAGCACTTTAATAACACTATTAACCTTGAAAGGCAATTCATTATCATCCCGCTTATTTTTTCCAATGTAGTGAAACAAATCCTCACAATTACTGCTCCATTTTTGGAGTTGAAATCCTCCTGAGTTCATAAGGTTGGTCATCTCATTATAAATATCCACAGCTTCTTTTACTGTCTCACATCCTGTGAGCAAATCATCAATATAAAAATCAGTATTAGTGATTTTTGCAGCAATAGGGTACTTTAATTTCTCATCGTTGGCAAGTGTCTGAAGAGATTTTACTGCAAGGTACGGTGCACACGTTGTACCGAAGGTCAGCCTCAGAAGTTTGAAGTGCTTTATTGGCTCATTAGGTGCTGATCTCCATAATAATCTCTGGTAGTCCGTATCTTCTTCGGCTACGCGCACCATTCTGTACATTTTAATGATGTCTGCTGTAATACAGATTTTGTGCGTCCTCCATCTCATTAATATATGACGTAATTCGTGCTGTAGCTGAGGACCAACACATAAGTTGTCATTCAACGAAATGTTATTTGAACCCTTGCACGAAGCGTCGAAGACCACGCGAAGCTTTGTGGTAGTCTTGTCCTCTCGAACGACGGCGTGGTGAGGAAGATAGACCGCATTTGATTTAGCAATCTCGGAAGAGTTAACTTGTACCATGTGATTTAAACTAATATACTCTTGCATAACCTTATGGTATTCTTCCCGAAGCTTGGGATCTTTTGACAACCTGTTCTCTAAGTAATTAAACCTTTTAGTGGCTATCTCCCTCAACCCACCATATTGACATTCTGGATCTTTGTTTTGAAACGGTAACCTTACCACGAATCTTCCTTCTTCATCTCTGACTGTTGTGGCTTCATAAAATTCTTCGCACCTTTCTTCCTCCTTTGAAAACTTCTTGCGTATGCTGTTAGGTTCCTTTTCTATTTCCCAAAATTGACGTAGTAGCTCATCTTCCCTTACTTGAACGTGTAAGGTTGTAATATGTGTCTTTGCTGAGGTAGATGTTTCTAACATCCGTCCAGACATCACCCACCCGAGGGTAGTATTTTGAGCCAATAGATTTCCCTTGGGGTGCTTAATAACGCCGTCTAACAATACGTCGCTGTAGACCTCAGCTCCAAGCAGAATATCTATTCTACCTGGTGTTGTAAACTCTGGATCAGCCAATTCCAGTTCCTGAAGTTTGGACCACTCAGGCCACTTGAAATTAATGGTTGGTAGCAGTGTTGTTAGTGTGCGCAATACATACGCATTAACTCGAACTGACTCTCTAGGATTGTGGCGTGATTTCACGCAGAATGAAACCATGTGTTTTATTTTCGTTTGCCCCTCTCCCACACCGGACACCCAACCACTCACTGATTTACGTGTAAGATTTAATAACTGAACGGTCGCCTCAGTTATGAATGATGCTTGCGACCCCTGGTCTAACAAGGCCCTAATGACATGTTTGCGACCGTTCTTGCTATTTATTAAAACCTTAGCAGTAGCTAATAACACACAATTAGTTTGAATATGCTCACAATGACATGAAACAATATGTGCATCAGTTGAAGACGAAGTGGACTTACCTCTTAGCTCCTCAGTAACGGTACCTGTAGTCGTGTTTGCTCCCTCTTTTGATTTGTCCGTGTTTTGGTCTCTCTCGAAGTGGAGAAGGGAGTGATGTCGCCGCCCACACCTTTTGCAACACGCTGATTGACGACATTTGTTCACCGAGTGTGATGACGCGAGGCAGTTGAAACATAACTTGTTCTTCTGAACATACTCCTGTCTGTCCTTAGTAGACATGTCTGCGAATGCTTTGCAATGGTAGATGTAGTGCTCGCTGTTACATAACGCACATTTAATTTCGCGTTCTTTCCCATCCTTGTTGACATTCGAATGAAATGACTTAGGTTTAACAGCTGGTTTCGTTTGCGAAGGTTTAATCTTGTTACTCTCAATCATTTCCAGTGATCTGAACCTTAACTCCAGAAAATTTCTCAAATCTTGCCAAGTGGGTAGGTCGCAGTTGGTTGTACTAAGTTGTTGTTCCCACTGCTTCATTGTTTCTGGATCCAGTTTGGACACAACTAGATAGTTGATAATCATGTCCCATTTGTCTGACTCAACCCCTAAATTTTTCAATGTCTTTAAACAACTCGATGTCGTATCTACAAGGTGTTTAATCGAACTCGCAGACTCAGTATGCACATATTTTTGTGCAAAGAGAACTCTCAAAATTGCGTTACAATTGAACCTCTTGTTGTTATAACGCTTCACTAACTCGTTCCAGGCGTCATCGTAATTTGCATCTGTAGTGGTATAACTCCGTAATATAACTTCTGGTTCTCCTGATAAGTTGCTCTTTAAATAATGCAGCTTCTGTACTGGTGATAGTTTTGTATTTCTATGAATTAAAGACGAAAACAGGTCAAAAAATGTCTGCCATTCTTCATATTTGCCGTTGAACGTGGGTATCTTAATTTTTGGCAATTTAATTTCGTTGCAGTCTGGCGACCTCTGACCTTCAGCAGTACCAGGCATTGAAACTTGAACCGTTGCATCGAGAAATGGCTGAAGAGCTTCCTTTATAGCTGTCTTATATTGTACATATAATTCTTGAAACATATCGTATATCTTGTCTTTAAAGTACGGATCTTTTCTTTCTTCATCTTTTGTCAAACTCACAATTATACTTTTGTGTCCGTCTTTAAAGTTCTTCCAAAGTTCTTCTAGCAATTCTAACCTGGTTTCCAAGTAAGGTCTTTTGATCCTATCTCTTGGCGACTTTTTAAAGTTCTTTTCTGCATTCCTTAAGTTTTCTAGCAACTCATATTGATAAGGCAGAAGATTTTCCATCGTAACGTTCACTTTCTCACTACGATAAAACTTGAATAGTCAACGGATTATGTTCACGGTAAATTACTGTTCACAATGTCCACAAGTTGAAGGTATGTTACTCTTTTATTAACTTCGCACTTATTTGTTTTAAAGGTTTGTATCGTATCCGATCACTCACAGAAAAATATAAGTACTTAGTTATGTTTGTGTTTTCAATACTGTTCATAAAAATCACAAGTTCACAACAGTTTTGCATTCACTAATATAGCAATAAAAAACCTTCCTAGAATCCTTATCGCTTTCTTTTGTTCTCGCGACGCGCTCGTCCACTACCGGTTAACGGTAAACATCGGCTCGAATTAGGACCAAATGTTCAGGGCGATAAGGTTGGTTATTGCTTGTTGGGTTTTTGCATTAAAACTACGTGTGGACGGTTTGACGGTTTATTTTTGACTAAATAAACTAAGGTAATGTGGACTGTAGATTTATGCATAGGTACATATTTATAGCTATCTATAGACTATTAAAAGATCGAAAGTTGTGAGCTTGGACAAACAGTATAAAACATAATGCGCACGAATTAAAAAAAAAACAATTCAATAAATATGTAAAAAAATAGTTTTGATAAAAAATACAAAATCCAATTCATTAAAAAAAGGTAAATTCATTCAAATAAAAAAAAATATGTCAATAATTTAAAAAACAATATATAATAAATTAAAACAAGAATAAAATCTTGTTAAAATATAAATAAACAGGCTGACAAAAGATTTGGTCGAAGTTTGCTATGAATATTTGAGACCAGTTTTTTTGCGGATTTGCTCCCGTAGCTATTTTACAGGAACCGTGCCATCATCTGCCTAGCCTTTTCCCAACTATATTGGGGTCGGCTTCCAGTCAAACCGGATTCAGCTGAATACCAGTGTTTTACTTGGAGCGGCTGCATACCAGACCTCCACAACCCATTAACTGGGTAGAAGCCAGTAAATCTGACTCCAGTCTTGCCGTGAAGTACCGTGGTACTTCATGGCAAGACTGGAGTATTTTTTTCTAGACATGATAATATCATGTCTACAAAAAAATATTTTTTTCCAAGTGACACTGGTTATATTATAACTCCCACAGTAAATACAAATCTAACGACACCTCTCAAGCTAAAATCCATCGAGCTGTTTAGGCTCTAGGGCGTGCCAAAGAAATATAACTCTCCTTCTTTGGCAGTCTGGTAAAAAACTAGTTGACCGCGCAACTTCGTCTGCTACGCTCTTATTGGTCTTAGCGTAATGCCTATAGTTGATAAATGAGCTATCTAACACTGAAAGAATAATTCAAATTGGACAGTAGTTCCTGAGATTAGCGCTTATAAATAAACTCTTCAGCTTTATATATTAGCATAGATATAGATACTGAACAAATAAAACATATAGAAAACTTTTCATCTCGGTCTGAAGTTCACTCAGATAAATTCGCAGGCAAAAGCTAGCGAGTTCATATTTTCACGTGATACTGGAACAAACAGCTACTTCATTTTCTGAAAACATTCAAGGTTAGACTCGACGATAGTAAAACTTGTTTGTTTTCATCAGAACATTCACCTCATGTAAAACGTAGTAGAGGTTACACGTTTCCAGTAGTACTGACATACTGAGGTCAAAGTTAAGTGACAGTGTGCAGGGCTGCGGACTTTGTTGGGCTGCGGATTTTGTTGGGCTGCGGACTTTTTTGGGCTGTGGACTTTGTTGGGCTGCAGACTTTGTTCGAAAGACACACCGTAGCCCTGAAACGCAAAGGGCTCTAGAAGGAACACGGATGGGTTTTAGTCAGTAAGAGTCTGACACTCCCTCCTGCTTCATCCAGAGCGGGAGGAGATATTTGATGATTTCACATCCTTAAGTGACAGAGTGCAGGGCATTTTTCTCGCAAAACAGATCGTCAATGTGGTTGAGGATTCTGGAATAGGGACCGCGTTCTGGAAGACGCACGATTAACAGCATCTCCTAAAAGACAAATACGCAGGAATAATCTATTTAGGACATATTAGCTGCTGCCTGCGGCTCCGCCCGCGTCAGTGTTTATAATAAACTAATTAATTTATTTTACTCATCATTATCAAAAACAACAAATGATCATTATGAAGAATATTTTTTACTATGAGATTAAGATTGAAATCGCGAAAAGAAACAATTTTTTTTTTCGCAACAAAATGTACTTAACGGCTCTTTTATTTCGCTTTTATGTCCTTACTTTTTAGGTATTGCACACATTATGTTACAAATTGTATATTCCAGGACATGCTTTACACGTGAGCCAAGTTTCTTTCAAATTCCTACAGCCGTTATTACGTGCAGAAGAATAGAAGAGAATACTCTTTATTATGTACACCATATAAGTTACAGAAAAGATAGGTGAAGAAAACATTACATAGGGTGACACAATGGGAGGCCTTATCGCTAAAAGCGATCTTTTCAAGACAACCTTTGGATGGATTGCAAAGACAATGGAAAGACAGTACTGTAGTCTTAGGTGTACGATTTATAATTATAACGACAGGCAACAAACAAACGAACAAACACACTTTCGCAATTAAAATACTAGCTGACGCCCGCGGCACCACCTGCATAAAAATTGAAAATTATACCAAGGGCATCACTCTTGAGATAAAACATATCCTGTGTGTTATTTTGGACTATAATCTACCTGTGTGTCAAAATTTCATCAAGATCCGTTTACCCGTTTTGACGTGATAGAGTAACAAACATCCATACAAAATTTTGCATTTATAATATTAGAATAGATTAAGTAAATAGATAGTTAGGATTCAATGTACCCAGATTTGCATAAAATTAATCAATAGACCCGAATAACTATTCAGACAAACAGATTTAAGACGTTTGTTTACGTAGCAACCGAAATCGCTTACATTGATCACAAATAAAGCTATCCAATTTGATTTGAATGTAAATTGCTTGGAATATCGAAAGTAAATTGAGTTAGGATTATCTGGGGGAAGATGAACAATTATATTATGTCATCTTAATAATTATTTACGTACTTTCGAGAACATACTCATCAATCTATATAAAATTCTTCGTTTACTGTATGAATGAGTGACTGACAAACAACGCACAGACGAAACTACTGACCGTAGAAAGCTGAAATTTGGCATGTAGGTTCCTTGGGGAGTTTAGGGAAGCACAAAGAGAGGATTTCCTGAAATTCCTACGGAAGCAGGAAAAAACGGAATATGCTTATATTATATTAATATAATATATATTATATATATAATATAATATAAATGCGCGGGGCGGCGGCTTCAATGACTGTAGGTAAATACGATGTCTACTACTAACGTAATGGATGTTGAAAAAATAAGGAGCCAGTATTTATTTTGTGGGTCAAGTGATTTTAAATTATTATTTTTTTATAAAACATACTTAGATAAAAAAAATCCTTTGAAATGGCTTCGTTATAACCGTTAGATGATTGTTTTAAAATATTTAGTGTATGAATAGTTACACCTTATATATAATTTTTCTAGTGGGTGTGGATGGAAATCCAAAGCTATAAGATTAGGATCTGAGCTTCCTTTGAGTACTTTTCGCTATTACGATAGGTTTTGGTGACAGCTAAACCTGCACTAAAGCATTTTTCACAAATCAAATTCTTAGTCTAGGAACCGAAAACTTCGATTTTGGAAGAATAAAACCCCGTATTTTGTCATTCTATAGTATTGCTAGTGATCTAAGTCTGTGAAGTAATGACATACGACAAACCTTAATATAGTGGTTTATTTTACTTTAATAAGCAATGATACTCATATTGTTTTGTGACGAGCTCGTGGCTAAATAATAACAGCCGCACGGGTCGATCTTGAAGGTTAAACAACGCCTGCCAAGGTTGGTCTGTGGATGGGTGACCATCTTAACATAACGAGTTTCCTCCGTGCCTCGGAAAGCACGTTAAGTCGTTGGTCCCGGCTGTCATTTGTAGATCTTTGGCAGTCGTTATGGATTGTCAGAAGCCAGTTAATATGACTCCAGCCTTGCCATGAAGTACCGTGTTACCCAGTTACTGGGTTGTGGCAGCCGCTCCACGTAAAACGCTCCGGTTTGACTGGAAGCCGACCCCAATATAGTTGGGAAAAGGCTAGGCAGATGAAACCCATATTATTTTGAAGAATTAATTTTTACTACTTACAGCATTAAGGCTCTGTATATTGGTGTCAGCGTTCTCTACAAAACTCAACACCATACACTGCGATCGCCAACCCGCCTGCCAAGCGTGGCGATTATGGCACCCCCCCCCTCTTGGGGGAGGCCTATGTCCAATAGTGGACGTCTTTTGGCTTAAATGATGATGATCATCATCATCATTTAAGCCAAAAGACGTCCTGCTCATGCCTCAGTGTCTGTGTATTATGTAGTTCCTGCGAAAGCTCTAGTGTTTTCTAGTAGTGCTAACTTTACTGCAACCAAGCACATTGCCGTGTTCCAATTTGAACTACTAACTTTGGCTGAATGTAATACTTGGGCGCCATTCAATGGCACGTAGAGTTTCTTTCCTAGAACGTGACTTGAAAAGTATTGCAGGTATAATAGAAAGGAAAGAGGTTTACGTTTTAAAGATGATTCAATGAACTTCTGTTTTCTTTTAAATTTGATTTACGGCAATAACTTGAGACTTTATTTAAACTGCTTTTTAGGGTTCCGTGCCCAAAGGGTAACCAACGGAACCCTATTACTAAGCCTTCGCTGTCCGTCCGTTTGTCCGTCTATCGGTCAGCGGGCTGTATATCACGAACGATTATTAATAGAAAAATGAAATTAACACAAATTGTATAATAATATTACTATTGCCGCAATAACAAAAAATATATGAAAATTAAATTCAGTTAAGAATTAAAGGGGCTCCCATACAAGAGACGTGTTTTTTGCGGTTTATAGTACGGAACATTTCATGTGAAAGTCAGATTCGCATTTGGCAGGTTTTTATGATCTTAGCGCCTAAAACATGAAGTTTTAGGTCAGAAAGGCAGACATGCATTCTATCAAACCCTTCCGAGCTATGTTTACCCGACATATTACCGAATGCAGCTTAGTACCTGTATTTTTCTTGAATTCCTGCCTATTTGTCGTCCACAAACCAGTAACTGGGTAACAAACAATATCCCTTCGCAAGAACCTTGCCTGATTTTCTGGCTTCTGATTATCCATCAGGTCAAACATTTAGTACGGTCTCTGACCAACATTATCTAACCCACTTGACTATTAGCGAATCATAGTCGAGTGGATCAGATAATGTTGGTCACGGACTGTACCAACAGTTCGTCGGCCTTTCCAAGGCACTATGCATTTCAAACCGAGGTATTTGTCTCTGTAATAATTATGGTCACCTTTCCATGGACTGACCTCAGCAGGAGTCGCTTTACCTCGTTCTAGCTGTGCGGCTGTTAATACTTAGCTAAGAACTCCTCCCACGTTTAAATATATGAAAAATCGGCGGTTCAGTATGAAGAGTATTGCATAAGTGTCATATACATACTGCGTAGTTGAAAGTTCCATTAGAATATTTTACGACTTTCATTCGGGTGAAGCAAAGGGCAGAAGCTAGTATTGCATAAAGCTTTATGCGTAGATTCATTAAGACATCTGTTAGATCTTTGAATAGTTTCTATAAAGCTAGTTTTAAGTTGGATAACTTTGCTAGTTTAGAGTTACCTACAACACAACACATAATAGAATTTCTATAAACGTCTCACTAACGAGCAGAGTAATTGATGCTGAGGTTTATTTGACAATTCACTACGTTCTACGACTTTGAAAGTTGATTATTTTATTTATTTACTAAACAATAGTGACTTACCTCGGCGACGACTTTGGGGCAGTTGCTCATCATGGTGATGAACAAAATTGAATTTAACAAGTAAACTAAACAACTTCGTCATTTTATAAATCTATACTAATATTATCTATACTAATATAATAAAGTCCTTCAACGCGTCTGTCTGTCTGTTGGCGATAAACTCAAAAACTACTGCACGAACTTTCATGCAGTTTTCACCAGACGATAGAGTGGTTCTCGATGAAAATTTAAATATATAATTTGTATAGAAAAAAATAAGGAGTGCTTAAGAAAATTGCAGTGCGAACAAAGTCGCGGGCGAAGTGCTAATTAAATATAGAGAGGATAGATTTTTTTGTTTGTACCGAATAGGCTCCGAAACAACTGTACCGATTTTACTATTATTTAGGGTTCCGTACCTAAAGGTTAACCAAGGATACCCTACTATTAAGCCTCCGCTGTCCGTCCGTCCTTTTGTCTGTCAGGGGGCTGTATCTCAGGAACCGTAATAGGTAGATAGCTGAAATTTTCACAGATTGTGTATTTCTATTGCCGCTATAACAAAAAATAATAAAAATGAAGGTTTACGGTACGGAACCCTTCGTATGCGAGTCCAACTCGCACTTGGCCGGATTTTTTCACCAATAGAAAGCTAAATTATAAGAAAGTAACATAGGCTATAATTTATGTTTAAAAAAAACTAGAGATCCCCACAAAAATTGCACCTGCGTGAAAGAAGTCGCGGGCAAAGAGCTATAAAAATAAATAATAAAACCACCAAAAAATGTAATTAGCCCTATCACTCACGTCCCACAACCCATAGCAATTACATCACACTACACTGAATATCGAAACCACAATTCAAATGGAGACATCATCAAAATTCACACGCCAATAAAAACATTCCCATTAACACCTAAAAATGTCCTCAAATACAAATAAAACCGCGGAAACTCATTCATCATCCCCCCTTTCCTACCCCCTATATATTTATATTCGACGAGGTTACAGCACTATTAATCCAATTGACAGTCACTAAAAGCCCGAAGGCGGTTACAATAGCCCTCCTGATAGCTATAACGATTTCCGTTATCGTTAACACCCGTCAAAAACACGCTAACGTTAACGATCTCCGTTAAATTCCGTTATTGCTAGAGGGTGTTGGGAATCTTTTGTTGAAGTCTGCGGAACACGCGATTGTTTTATATAGGGTGTAATTGTCTTGGTGATAATGGTATTATTTGTATTGGTGATAAGGATTTTTTTGGTGACGTAAAAGTCTGATTTTTAAAGTGGAACGATGCGAGTCTTGTTTGTTGTCAATCTATCTAGAAATAGGCGTAGTAAAATACATCCAAAACCGATTTTTAATAAATTTTGTGCGACCCCATAACCCTATGGGTCAAGGCACACCGAGATGGCAGCGAAGCGGCGAGCAGTTTCAGTGTCATATAATTTTAAACTTTATCTTCATTACTATAACACATATTATCGCGGGAGTCGTCGGAATGCTCGCGGCGCCGCGGGCGGCCGCACGACCTTTTCAAGTTTCTCAAGCGATCAAGCGATACTATGTGTTACTGTGATAAGGATTAAGTTTAAAATTATATGACACTGAACCTGCTCGCCGCTTCGCTGCCATCTCGGTGTGACTTGAGCCTATGGGGTAACCGAGGCAGACCAACAAAATGCTTGCGTGACGAGTTGTTTCTGAAAGATTGGCTGGAGAAGGCAACTTTTTTTTTTACTATTGATAAAATAAAAACAAAGAAAGTTGGAAAACTATCAATAGGGATCCTTTACCCAGCAGAAAAGCAATATAAATAGGTGAAAAATTTAAGAATTGCGATTACGAGTATGTGGTCTGACGTGGCTAGTGTAATCTATCTTGTTGTGAGTAAAATTATTATAAACTTCCAAGTTTTATTTCATTTTGTTTATTAAGGACAGAACGGAGAAAACAGCAACATGCTTCAAATAAAAAAGAAATCCATAAAATTATAATCACACACATGTAACTCACACCAATGTCTGCGTATTCACAAAAGAATAATAGAAGTGAAGGACTGTGGTAAGAGGTTACAGATTACAGGGGGTCTAAAAAGCCACTTTAGCAGAATCAGAACGCAAATCACGCTACTATCACTGTCAATTTTCCAATCAAACTTGAACCTAATGCATTAGGGATAAAGATGAAAATTAAATTTGACACATTATAGTGTGATTAATATTATGGTTCTAATATCATCATCATCATCTGCCTAGCCTTTTCTCAACTATATTGGGGTCGGCTTCCAGTCAAACCGGATTTAGCTAAATAACAGTATTTTACGCAGAGCGGCTGCCTACCAGACCTCCACAACCCATTAACTGGGTAACACGGTACTTCATGGCAAGACTGGAGTCAGATTTACTGGCTTCTGACTATCCGTAACGACTGCCAAAGATCTACAAATGACAGCCGGGACCAACGGCTTAACGTGCTTTCCGAGGCATGGAGAAAACTCGCTATGTTAAGATGGTCACCCATCCACAGACAAACCTTGAACCTAATGCGTTAGCGATACAGATGAAAATTAAATTTGACACATTATTGTGTAGTAAATATTATGATTCTCCTGAAGTGGCCTTTTTAGACCCCCTGATCTGTGATAGTTTCTTATACTTAACTAGTTGACGCGCGAAACTTCGTCTGCGTCACAATTTTTATTACTGCTCCGCTCCTATTGGTCTTAGCGTGATGATATATAGCCTATAGCCTTTAAATGGGCTATCTAACTCTGAAATAATTTTTCATATCGGACCAGTTGTTCCAGAGATTAGCGCGTTCAAGCAAACAATCAAACAAACTCTTCAGCTTTATGTATTAGTATAGATACAATACAATTCAATTTAATTTATTGTTTAATTGAATTTTGTAATAATTTAATATTGTTTTCAGGTAAATCTGAAGTTGAAAGAGAATTTTTTGACACAGTTACAACCTGTATATATGTACCTACCCAATAAAAGTAAATAGCTGCGTACAGCATCACCCTCTGCATACATGAGTTGGGGGTGTCGTGCCCACCCCTTGTTGTTGACGGTATTTCATTGTCCCAATAAAGATTTTTGTTTATGCTCCCCCGGGCGTGAATTGTTGCAAATTATCTTCAAATTTATTGTATCTTGTGTCACTTTTACACTGTTATTGGGACGTAAATTTTTAGCGGTTATCTACAGAATGATGATTTTTCAGGGTCGCAATACTTGGTTATTCTTAAACGTATTTCAAATAGGACGAAAAAGAGAGTGCAGATTTTTTTTTTTGGTATGCGTCATGCTTGGCGCAAATAAACGCTTTTTCTTTCTTTTCTTTTCTTTCTTTCTATTTATTTCAAATAAACCATTTACAGGCACTTTTGAAATGTCAAGGTCGGTCAGTCAAAAACATGGAAGCTATTTGCACGTTCCAAAGCGTAGATCTCTTTGGAAAAGAACGTGCAAGAAACTCCACGGACACATAGGTCTTACAGCCGTCTATTTTAATTAAATAATTAAAAATACCCCGATTTGACTGGAAGCCGACCCCAATATAGATAGGCAAAAGCTAGGCAGATGATGAGAGACCTCTCATAAAAAGAAAACCAAATCGCATGTATGGTATTGAACTTGGAAAGTTATGCAGCAGTGGTGGCCCGGTGGTAATGGCTGCGATTTACGAGTTGTAGGTCGTAGGTTCGAACCCAGGCAAGTGCTTTACTTTGTGTAAATTATTTCATCATCACTGCTCTCAAAACGGTGAAGGAAAACATCGTGAGGAAACTGGCATGTCCTAGAACCAAAAATTCGAAGACATGTGACTAACCCGCACTGGGCCCGCATGGCGGATTACGGCCCACTCCCTCTCACGGAGAGGAGGCCTGTGTCTCAGCAGTGGGAACATTATAGGCTGATTATGTATTGCTTATGCTATGCTTAATTTTTTTATTTTAAACGGTGATTAATACCTTCCTAAATACAAAAAAAATTGTACGGCAATTGTTTTTTTAAGTGTCTTTTTTTGACCTGCGGGTCTAAAACGGCCACTTTAGCAGAATCATAAAATTAACCACACAACAATCTTTCATATTTAATTTTCATCTTTATCGCTAACGCATTAGGTTCAATGTTGATTGGGAAAATTTGTCAGTGACGGGCAGCGTGATATGCGTTCTGATTCAGCTGAAGTGGCCTTTTTAGACCACCAGAAGTGATTTTTCAATACCTTTTGTTAATAAAACTCGCATTGCACGCGTACAGGTATACTTTTTTTTTTAAAGTACAGGTATATGTATGCGTTCTATGAAGCTTAAATTGCAATAAAATAATGTATTCGATTTCACCAATTACCACTCCTCTTAATCCTTAAAACCACTCCTAAACTAAACCACATTCACCAACTTACGTGTAAACGCGGTCAGATTCCAATTACATCGGTTAACTAACCACGGATTAACGTGCAGTTAATTTGCTAACCCGCGTCTCAGGGGCACTGTTAACGTCAAAATAATGGTGTAAGCCACCGCTTTGTTTGTATTTCCGAAGTTGAGGTGACGTTAGGGTTTGAGGTGCGTAATTAGTTAAGTGTCTTATCTATATACTAATATATAAAGCTGAAGAGTTTGTTTGTTTGTTTACTTGAACGCGCTAATCTCAGAATCTACTGGTCCGATTTAAAAAAATATTTCAGTATTAGATAGCCCATTTATCGAGGAAGGCTATAGGCATATAAAGTTGAAGAGTTTGTTTGTTTGCTTGAACGCGCTAATCTCAGGAACTACTGGTCTTTGAAATATTCTTCAGTGTTAGATAGCCTAATTATCGAGGAAGGCTATAAGCTATATATCATCACGCTAAGACCAATAGGAGCGGAGCAGTAATGAAATTTGTGACGCAGATAAAGTTGCGTGGGTCAACTAGTACTTACTAAACAGACTGTTCAGCTTTATATAAAAGCTGAACAGTCTGTTTGTTGTTTGTTTGTTTGTTTGAACGCGCTAATCTCAGAAACTACCAATCCGATTTGAAAAATTGTTTCAGTGTTAGATATAGGCTATATATTATCACGCTAAGACCAATAGGATTGGGCACGCCACAATTGCGGCGATAAGTCCCCTCTTTGAGGAGTGGCTAGAGCGGCGCTACGGCGTCCTTACCTTCCGCTTGACGCAGGTACTCACCGGACACGGTTGTTTCGGGAGGTACCTGTTTCGAACACGGCGGAAGGATACACCCGGATGTCAACACTGCGAGGATCGCCCAAAGGATACGGTGGAGCATACGGTGGAGGTCTGCCTTGCTTGGGTGGAGCACCGCCGAGTCCTCGTCGAGGCGTTCGGCGGCGGCGATCTCTCGCGTCCAGCCCTGGTTCAAGCGATGGTCCGGAACGAAGAGACATGGGAAGCGGTCACTTCCTTCTGCGAAGCAGTAATGCTAGCAAACGAGGAAGCCGAACGCGTGACGGAGAGGGAAACCTCACGCCCCAGCCGCTGCAACAGAAGAAGACGCCCCGGGCGTCGGGAGTCGCAGGACGATTCTCGGCCACCGTAGGCGCGGGTCTGCGGACGGCGAGCATTGGGTGGCTCGCCGTCTGATCAGAACTAGGCCGGGTCGATGGCGCACTGTGTTCCACGCGCGCCTCAAAGAGCTGACAGCATTAAAGACGGGGCCCGCTAGGGCCAGTGCCTGCTGGGGCTGCGGACTTCGTTCGAAAGAGGCACCGTACCCTGGAACGCAAAGGGCACTAGGAGGAACACGGATGGGTTTTAGTCAGTAAAAGTCTGACACTCCCTCCTGCTTTACACAGAGCGGAAGGAGTCATTTGATGACTACCCATACTAAAAAAAAAAAAAGAACAATAGGATATAATTCCTACAGAAGTTAATATTTTTTTATTGCTTTTGATGGGTTTACTGTTGACTCTAGTCTATGTCAGAGATGACAGAGACAAAGTTTACAATGGAGCGAGCCTACCCAGAAGGAGCCAGTTCACTCTAACTTTGAAGAGATTAGGGTTGTAAGCGTTTGGAAACACAGACGCTGGTAGAGAGTTCCACTCCTTTGCTGTGCGCATTATAAACGACGTTTGGAAACGCTTACTGCGAATTGGTAGAATAGCAACAAGGTAGCAATGGTAAGTTGCAGTGCGTCTGGATGTCCGATGGTAGAAGGAGGCCGGTGGGATGAGGTCGTGGGTTTCTTGGGCCAACTCACTGAAGTAGGATCTGTAGAAGACCGACAAGCAGGCAACCTTGCGGCGATGAGCCAAGCTGTGTATACTTTTTTTTTTTTTTAGGATGGTTAATCATCAAATGACTCCTTCCGCTCTGGGCGAGGCGGAAGGGAGTGTCAGACTCTTACTGACTAAAACCCATCCGTGCTCCTCCTAATGCCCTTTGCGTTCCAGGGCAGCGGCGCCTCTTTCGAACGGATTCCGCACCCCGGCAGGCACTGGCCCTAGCGGGCCCCGTCTCCCATGCTAAGAGCTCCATGAGGCGCGCGTGGAACACAGCGCGCCACCGACCCGGGCCTGGTTCTGATCGGACGGCGAGCCACCCAATACTCGCTGTCCACAGGCCCGCGCCTACGGTGATCGGAAATCGCCCTGCGACTCCCGACGCCTGGGCGTCTTCTTCTGTTGCGGCGGCTGGGTCGTGCGAGGTTTCCCTTTCTCTCACACATTCGGCATCCTCCTTCGCTAGCATAAGCTGTGTAGCCTAATATTTGTCTAAGTGCCACTAAATCAATCTCAATCAATCACTTTAGCTTAGCTTTTTCCCAAATATGCAAGGGTCGGCTTCTAGTTTAAGCATATAGGAGTTAAATACCAGTATTTTACACGGAGCGACTGTCTACGTATCCTCCGTAATCCACTAACTGGGCACTGAGATAACCCTTCACAAGACTGATGTTTGAGTTTTTGACTTCTGACTATCCGTAACGACTGTCAACTGTCGACTGTTTAACGTGCTTTCCGAGGCACGTAGGGATCTTTACTTGCTATGTTACAGATATTTGTGGAAAAAGATCGACCGGTCAGCGGGTCTAAAAAGGCCACTAGCAGGATCAGAAAGCACATCACGCTACCTGTCACTGTCAAATTTCCCAGTCAATCTTGAACCTTATGCTTAGGTGATAAAGATGAAAAAGAAATTTGACAGACTGTTGTATGACTAATATTTTGATTCTACTAATCTGAAAATATGATCTTTTTAGTCTCGCAGTTCTTGGTCTCTTTGGTTTATCAATCAATTATTAGTATTGTTGGTCGTTCGTATTTTTTTTTTCAAGTTCTAAGTAGACCGTACACAATCAAGACCTAATATTGGCTACAATTCAATTGATTTGTAAGAAACCCTTAAAAGTACAATGGAATTAGTGCTCATAAAAGGGCTTTGAAATGGCTAAAATGGATTATTGATTACATGAAGAAGCCTGACGCTAGGCTTATAGCACAATAGAAGACGTGACTTAACCGAGACTAGAAAGGAATAAAGAAAATTATTGTTGGTGCTTCGAGGTCCGGGCCATTATTATTGAAAGTTGTTCTGCCACGAGAGAGGAAAAAAAAATGACTTTGTCAAAAAACCCGACCGCTAAAAACGACTAAAAAGTTCGAAACAAGTCGCTTTTCAAGCAGTCTGATGCAGTACAATCATTGATCTGATACCACCAACTGCATCAGACTGCTTGAAAAGCGACTTTCTTTTCCTCTCTTGTGGCAGAACAACTTTCAATAATAATGGCCAGGACCTCGAAGCACCTACAATAATTTTCTTTATTCCTTTCTAGTCTCGGTAAACAAAATCCCCTTTATTAACCGAAATTGTGACAATTATGTCAGTTTTTCACAAAATGGTCGCATTGGCAATTACTTACATTAAAACAGGGCCCAGATATTATCTTTACAAACAAACAATTTTACCTTTTCTGAAACCAAGTATTGTTGTTGGCATCAAGCCGCCACAGGAAAAACCAGCGGACCAAATCTACAAAAAAAAAAAAAATCTAAAAAAGAACCGCGACTCCATCTATTCAACTACTACGTCGAAACCCTGCATCACGCAAGCAGAGTTTACCGTGCGATTTGAATATATACATCAGCCCGAATATCAACTATCGGTCAGTTACAGACACCGGAAACAACAACCGCCCAGTCGGAGGATCCTTCCTTTTCTATGGCGGTTTGCGGGACTTTATTCTCTGTACCGCATATTCTAGTCCTCCATAGACACATTCAAGTTCAAATTTATGACTTTACTATTAACTCGGTAAATCGTCCATACTAAACACGGTTTTCTAACCAAGATAATTCAGTAACCAATTAATAAATTAATATGAACTTGAAAAGAAGAACATACAAAGTAAAGCATAAACAACGTTCCTAATTAAGTCACAAACTACGCATGTACATCATTATATCCTTTGAAACGCAACCATTAAAGTCTGTTTCTCCATAAAGCCCGTTTCAGGTTATGCCTGGGAGAATCAACTGATTAACGTAACGTTCACGGTCGCGTTCACTTCAGAACGTTGTCGACAGACATTAAATTACTGTAATACACTTGTTACGGTAATGTTTTCGTTAAGGAGTTGATATTAATATGTATGGAACGGAAGTTAGACGTTTGTAAAACAAGCATTTCATTAAGGACATTAATGAGTTCTTCCCATTTCATTTGTAGGGTAAAGTTTTAATGGGTTGAGAAGATTTTGTAGAACCAGTGCCTGCTAGGGTTGCGGGATTTGTTGGAAAGAGTCGCCACGACCCTGGAACTCAAAGAGCATTAGGAGGACCACGGTAGGTTTTAGTCAGTTAGAGTCTGATACTCCTTTCCGCTCCGCCTAGAGCGAAAGAGTCAATTAATGATTTACCATACGTAAAAAAGCTATCGCCTAGAATGTTGCAATTATGGAAATTACTATTCTTCATCTTCGTAATGCTTTCACGACATTATCTTTTATTCATGTTATCACACTATACGTACGTTCATTCAAATAAATATGTGTATGGATATGTCCGGTTGCCATTACAAAAAAAAAAAAAAATTTTGGCCATAAGAGTTGAAGCTGAAGAGTTTGTTTGTTTATTTGGTTGAATTGTTGCGCTGTGGCGGCGCTTATCTCAGGAACTACTGGTTTGAATTGAAAAGTTATTTTAGTGTTGAATAGCCCATTTATTAAGGAAGGCTATATATAACAGGAGCGGAATATAAAAAAAAATTGTGATGCAGACAAAGTTCCGCAGTATTGTCAGAACAAATAAAAGTTAAATTCCAAGCAAAATCTAAAGAAAGAACTTTCATTTTTAACACATTCGCAACCAAATCCTTCACCAGCTGTAATATTTTCTAAAAAACTTCAGGCTCAATTCAAGGACGCATCTCCAAGTATTGGCGGCTCGCCAACTGTAAATTCGATTTAGTATTGGCTAGAGTTTTAGGTGCCTGCTCGTATCACCTGAGACTTTATATATTCTAGTCAGGAGAAGTATGAAACTTATTTAAACCTTACACGTATAATCCCAGAAGAGGTGGAAAAAGACGTTAGTACAATAAATATCCAGTTCTTGGCAAAGATATAGCTTGTGGCTTAGTAGCGAGAGCCGAGTCGGTCGACGGTACACTTGACGGAATTGCATAATTTAATTCCGCCAAGCCCGTTCCATCATCGGACCACAAGATGAACGGCGATGCGCCATCAGTACACGGTGGACATCTCACCGACACGCACATAACGTTTTGGGAACACATTCTTAGTGCGTACAGCTAAGGAGTGGAATTCCCTGCTGGAGTCTGTGTTTCCTGATAGCTACAACCCGTGAGTCTTTAAGTCAAGAGTGAATAGGTTAATTCTAGGCAAGCACGCTCCATCTTCGACCGCATCATCTCTTATCATCATGTGAGATAGTGGTAATAATAAAAATTGAGGTTAGTGTATGGGTGACCCCTACTTTTCTCGATAAACATGTGAAGCAGTTAGGTGTCAAGTTTTATTAAATCAAAAGCACGGATACCTGACATTCAATTTTATCAAGAGGACACGTGGTGGGGTAACGTAGGGTTTAAGAGGCTTTCTTAAAAACAATGATATAATTTAATAGGTTACTTGTAATATTAAATACTCTGTTGTATTCGATTGAACTGGAAGCCGATTCTAACGTAATTTGAGATATTCATTTGTTTAGCGGTTCAGGATGTGATGGATAGTCAGAGGGAGATAGTGACTTCGTTAGTTACTATATAGAGATTTTGTGTGTACAGTAACGCTGTTATCAATTATAATTTAATCATTGTTTTCTTTCTTTTCAGGTACTGACACAGCCCAAGTTACTTCTTCATTAATCATCTTGGTAAACCGATTGATATTTTTGAATATTTTATCTAAATATATTTAGCAAGTAAAAGTTAGTATTTGATGGTTTCCGATAACTGGCGTTATTGGAAGAAACATACCTTATTACCATTCACTGTATTGTCTGAGAAACCTGAGGAAGTTCACAAACAAAATATTTAGGTAGAACTTTTTTTACAGTAGACTAAAAAACATGATTCTCTTTATGACAAAGTAATTTTAGTTAATTATTTGAATTTTTACACTCCTGGTCAATTTTCTTATCCAAGTAACCAAAGCAAAGAAGTTTTATACAACAATACTCAAAATACAGTACTTGTTATTTATTTTCGTCTTAAAACTATGACTAATACAAATTTTAACAGGGCTTTTTACATCAGGTAATGAATACCGGGGTATGTTTTCTGGAGCTCTCGTTAATATCTTTTGTAGGAAATATGTTTAATCTTGGTATAATTACGTTCCTACCTTAGCTGACCTTTTCGTTTAATATACATTTTTGATTCATACATTGAAGGAAAAATATTTTAATAATTGAGCTGAAAGCTAGCCACGTGTAATCAAGTTTATACAGGTCCGTGGCCTGTTTTTCTTTAAGCTCGATTTACCATACTTTTTTTTTTTTTTTAACGGAAGGTAATCCTCATGGATGTCCTTCGCCCTAGAGCGGCCGGAGGGGTCTGTCAGACTCTTATTGACTAAAACCACCCTAGCTCAACGAAATTCCCAGAGTTGCTGAATTTGTTCGAAAAAGTCACCGCAGCTCTAGAACGCAAAGAAAATTAGGAAGAACACGGATGGGTTTTAGTCAGTAAGAGTCTGACACTCCCTTCTGCGCCGCCCAGAGCGGGAGCAATCATTTGATGATTTCCCATACATAAAAAGCTCAACAAAATTCAAAAGTAAAACATATGTTAAATGTTGGAATTAATGGTGTTATTACAATGAAGTGTTTTACTATGTGCTACCTTGCGGGGCATACAAATATTGTTTGTAAAATAACAAACATCAAGTTTAAGCAACTAACGTTGGTTGGAATTGACCAAGGTGAGAACTCAAAGGAGTAATAATATGAAAAGGTTTATTGTAAACTACTTGGTTCTAACTATTTTTAATAACCTTCCGGTCGATATAGATAGCTGTGTCACAAAAGCATCTTATAAAAATAAAATAAACAAGTACCTATTCAATATATATTGTCAGAGCCTCACTGTGGAGAAAATATAAACTTGTACTTACTACTGTGCATGTGATAGATAAAAGGAGCGACATCTGCCAACAAACTGCTTTGCAGTTTGGCAGAAGTCATAAGAAATTTTAGAATGCATTTTTCATGAATAACTTTTTCATTTTCATTTTTTTTTAAACTTACAAACAGAATCGGGTTTGTAAGTTAGGTTATTGTAAACTAGCATCAGTAGTGCTATTCTTCAACAACATTTTCGAGTCTCGACAGCGGAATCTGAGGTGAGTGTAAACGTAACACCTTTATGTCGTGTGGAATAAAGTTCACTTTGTGAGCTTTGTCACTGAGGTGAAGCTCGAAATCGAAATTGTTACTTACAGAATAGACTAGCTGGGCTTGATTCCCGGGGTACAAGAGAGAACTTTAGCTTTGTGTAACAAAACTAGCTTCATTTCTAGTCTAATATGCGTTAGCGTCTCAAGCTAGGGCAGTTTAGTGGGAAGATGTTCTATTTTCTGGACTGGTACCACCTAGCCGTTACGCAGTGGGAGCCAGAGTAAGAAAAGAAATAAAAGACGTTTACTTCACCAAAAGCAACACACAAAACACATGATTAAAATAGAATAACTTTACAACAAACGAAATAACCAATTAGCGCTAGTGGACTATGTCAGGACAGGGCATTAACTGACACAAGTCTTTGTTCACACCCCAGACAAACAGAACACAGTTCAACCATCGAGTAGAAAAAATAAGTTACGAGGAATACGGGCGTCATCGCCGAGCAAGGCCTAAGGCCTCTGCTTAGAGTTTTGCGGGCAGCGGGGTGGCAGCGGTGGCGGCGGCGCGCGGCGGCGCGGATGCGCGCGACGTTTGGTGCGCACCAGTCGAGCGGTGACCACCCGTCTGCATTGCAGGATTGTGCAATTTATTTACCTCTTTTGCCCACATTAAATCGAGCGTTAAGAATCAATTTGAATAAAAAAAATGTTGTCGCCGTTGTTCAGACATTTCCAACCACGAACACAACATTACGCCGCTATAGTGCCGCGCAGTCTGCCCGCTGGTTTCTAAAACGGGTCTACGTTGCCCGCCCCATTCCCGCGCTACCGCCGCCGCCGCCCCGCTGCTCTCAAAAATCGAGGCAGAGGCCTCAGAAACACTGACCTGACAACTTAGAGGCGTTCATGAAAGACTAGTCAAAAAGGACAACTCACCGGGAAGAGTGGAAGGCTATGGGGGAAACTTTTTCCCAGCAGTGCAACAATATCGGTTGATAAGATACAATTATACTAGCCAAGTGCGGATCAGACTCGCGTGCAGAGGGTTCCGAACGAATTTCATTCAACATGTTTTTTTATGGACTTTCCTATAATCTATAGGTTAAAGAATTACTATTTCAATTTTTTTTTAATTTCAGTCTCCAAATTTCAACAGAACCGGTCCAGTGTATCCGGAGAAAACTGGCTGTGACAGGCAAACAGACAGACAAACATCCGAGTGATCCCATAAGGTTTCCGTTTTTAGTTCGGAACCCTAATAACTGACCCATTCTTCTAACCATAGTGCAAAAGCCTTGTTCGCCAGGTTATGTTTCAAATATAATTAATTCACTACAAATTAGAAAAAGTAACATAAAGTACTAAGTTATATAGGTATTGAACCCTCATCAACATGCTTTCAAAACAGAACCCTGCGTCAACAACGTTACGTCAGTAATTACCTTAACAAAAACAAAGTTTAACGAAGCAAGACAAAAAGAGAAAGTAAAACCATGTACTCCTTATAAATTCATTGTCTAAACGTAACAACATAAGCAAGATAACATTACCGATACATGTGACCTTTAACCTTTGCCCTGAAATTCAATTTTAACACGAACAAGAATGTAAAAGATCTTTTACACGACGGAAAATTTTAGCCGTATTAACAGTAGTACAAGGATAAATATTATCATTCTTTGTTTTCACCTATAATATTTTTTTTCGTGCACATACTATTTTTATTAACATTTTATATTCTTTTAATTTAAATAAAAAAAATTAAAATATCTTCATTGATGACCACTTAGCAATTAAGTTATATTAGTTTTTATTTTTTTTTAATATGCTACACAGAGACCTTATGAAATATAATTATAAAGATTGTAACTTGAGATTAAATTGAAAATTAGAAATAGGTTAAAATTTACAATAAATGAATTAAAGTTGTTAAAACAAATTAATTAATTAATGTTATCAATAAATTAATTAATTACGAATAAAATAAAATAAAATAAAATGTCAGTTAATAAAATTTAAAACTATCAATAACTTACATGAAAATGTCGATAACTTAGATAACAATCTTTAAAAACTAATTATTACATCAAATAATTACTATAAAAACGTTAAGTTGTAAATTACTGGATAGCTAACTTTTATTTGAAGCCAAGCATAGGAGACATGTATTTTCAAAGATTAATACAATTAAATTTAAAATATAAATTATTACTGCGAGGAGCTCGTGGCTAGATAATTAGATAATAACAGCCGCACGGGTCGATCTTCAAGGTTAAGGAACGCTTGCCAAGGATGGTCTGTGGATGGGTGACCATCATACATACCGAGTTTCCTCCGTGCCTCAGAAAGCACGTTAAGCCGTTGGTCCCGACTGTCATTTGTGGATCTTTGGCAGTTGTTATGGATAGTCAGAAGCCAGTAAATCTGACTCCAGTCTTGCTATGAAGTACCGTGTTACCCAGTTAATGGGTTGTGGAGGACTGGTAGGCAGCCGCTCCTCGTAAATACTGGTATTCAGCTAAATCAGGCTTGACTGGAAGCCGACCCCAATATAGTTGGGAAAAGGCTAGGCAGATGATGACTACGATAAAAATTTATTTCACATTTTTCACTATTAAAATATTTTTAATTTGATAATGGACTACACTAATAAAACGTCAGAAACTAGTACACGGTTCAAATGGTCGTTTTGTATGGAAATTAAACGGTAAAAAATTCCACGGTTAGGTACTTTTAAATAAAAAAACTGCAATATTTCCTTGATTTTGAGATGATAAGAGAGGACAGTATAAAACAGGCGGCGTAGTATCAAATAAGTACATAAATAATTAATTACGTTTATATAAGCCCTAACCTTTGCCAGATCCTTATTTACATTTAAAATAATTAGTTAGCTGTTATCATGATTATTAATAACACCCATAGAGATCTTAAAGATTGGTCATCAATTTACGACAACCGAAATACTGTGTTTATTTAAAAAAATGTAATACAAAACGAATTAGTTATATTTTCAGTATCACCGCATTGTTCTGAAAAAACAAAAACCCTACCCGGATGTTCGTGCTACATTGGCCTCGAACGGGCCTCTTCAAAAATACCCGTTGCCTACCCGCGCGGCCCGGCCAAACCCGACCTTACCAAAGGTCTTAAAATTCAATTTTCCACTGGCATTTTTCCGACGCACCGGGTAAGTGCTACGCGATAACTTCTCTAAATAAAATATTAAATGAATCCTGCCTGCTATATCGATCGTCGCAGTTGCGTGGAAGTACGCTGCATGTAATATGTATGGGGCGATCTTTGGAGCTGTCTTGCTGCTTCGGTTTGAAAATGATCATGTGGATTGGAAGAGGGTTGAGATTCTGATGAAAGAGATCAAGTTACTACTTGGGAATAACCTTAAGATCTTGACAATTGGTTTGCAAACATGCGATGCATACAGTGATATTAAAATAAGGAGACTTCAAGATGCATAATATTATTAATATTCTAATTACTTCTATCACTACTGCTCTCAAAACGGTAAATGAAAACTTTCTGAGGAAACTGGCATGAACAAGCTAAGCATTTGAAGCATTTGCCTGCGTAGTGGATTGTTAATGGTAAAGGATATTAAACAGTTAAACCAGCCTGCTATATCGATCGTCGCAGTTGCGTGTAAGTGTAATATGTATGAGGGCTATCTTTGGAGCCGTCTTGCTACTTCGGTTTGAAAATAATGATGTGGAGGGGTTTAGATTCTTATGTAAATAATTCTAATGTATACAGCTCCTAAGGTTACTTGGAAGTAACATTAGGAGCCTAAAGATTTTTTTTTTATATTAATGATGGATTTTTTCTTTATGTCAGAGATGACAAAGACAAAGTCTACGATGGAGCGAGCCTACCCAGAAAGAGCCTGTTCACTCTAACTTTGAAGAGGTTAGGGTTGTAAGCTTTTGGAAACACAGACGCAGGCAGAGAGTTCCACTCCTTTACGGTGCACATTATAAAAGACGTTTGGGAACGCTTGGTGCGAATAGCTACAAGGTAGGGATGGTAAGATTAGTGTGTTTGCAGACGATGCATGCAGTGATATCAAAGATTTAATGAATCTTATATATTTTACTAGCCTACTGTGCGTTCCACTGCTAAGTGTCTCTCCATCTTATGCTATTTTTGTCCGATTTATAATTAAATTAAAATAAAAGTAAAAAAAAAAAATATTTATAATAAAATAATAAAAAGTATATTTAAATTATGCTGACTTAATGTTTATAAAAGCGATGAAATAAACCCTGGAAAATCTAGGAAAAATTCTAGAAAAATCGATGATGTTCAATTTAAACTTACGCCATACATATACATGTAATAACCTATAATAATAATTAGTTAATTCCATGAATTGTTACTTAGTCTTCGTCCTCTCTCCTAACTTTGTTGTGCCCGATAGGGTCCATATTGATCTTGACAATATTTAGCTTGGGACTAGACGGCGTTGTGTGATAGTTGTGTGGAATATTATTATTTCCTTTATTCAACAAATTAACCTACAAATTACATTTTTAAATATTTGAAAAAAGAATTATAAAAACATTTAAAAATATAATAAATAGTAGCCCACCGGTATCGGGAACAGGGTCCAAGCTACCGGCGGTCAGGGCTCCAGAGAGAGGAACCTCCTAACAATACGAGCCGTGTCCAGAAGTACCGCTTTCTGAATCAAGACCTTGATCCAGCAGCCTAACGAGAGCCTCTTGAGGTATTGGTCGAGGCTCGTGGCTATTAAGCCATTGGCTGATACGACTATCGGTACAATGATTGCGGAATCCACATCCCACATGTCGACAACCTCGCGAGCCAAGTCAATATACTTGATTTGTTTATCTTTCTCGGCTTTCACGAGGTTCTCGTCATGTGGGACGGTTATGTCTACAATCATTGCACGCCTCTCGATTCGGTCCAACACCACTATATCAGGCTTATTGGCAACAATAGTCCTGTCAGTGATGATGGACCGATCCCAGTACAATGTAATATTGCCATTATCGAGAACTGGGTCGGGCGCATACCTGTAGTACGGCACCTCCGACTCCACAAGAGAGTATTTCAGAGCAAGTTGCTGATGGATAATCCTGGCTACAAGGTTGTGCCTATGCAAGTATTCTCCGTTAGCTAGACGAGAACAACCAGAGATAATGTGGCGAATTGATTCTCCCGGACAGTGACATGCCCGACATAATATGTCAACCGTGCCGTCCTTCACAATAAATTTCCGGTAGTTCCTTGTCATGATAACTTCGTCCATAATTGCACAGACAAAACCTTCGGTTTCTCCAAAAAGTTCACCGAAACGCAGCCAGGCTACGGACGCTAGTTGATCAACGTCAGGCCCATGTAGGGCCCGGAAAAAGCGTCCGTGGAGCTCCTTGCTCTGCCATACCGCCCTGCGATCGTTGGTGTCAAGTACTGCAGGTTTGCGCCAGTTCTCATTTGCCAAGGAGAGCGGGGTGAGTCCCTTGTCCACTGCCACTACATCTCTATGCATACCCACGTCGACAGCTAGGAAGTATTCCCTGAGACTACATATCTCGCGATTGTGGAGAGTCTTAGCATTTAAAAAGCCTCGACCTCCACACTTTCGCGGGATATACAGTCTCATTACCGATGACCGTGGGTGATGCATTCGATACGCAGTAAGCAGTGTACGGACCCGTCTATCCAAGGCGTCAAGTTCCGTTTGAGTCCATTTGAGTACGCCGAAAGAGTACATCAATACCGGCATGACCCAACCGTTGAATGCGCGCACCTTGTTCCCGCCCGATAGAAAGCTATTGAATACCTTCTTCAGGCGGCCAAAGAAGCGCTCTTTCAACGATTGTTTCATGTCAGTAATATTGATACCTAACGCTTCCGACATACCCAAATACTTGTAAGTTTCAGTTGGAGAGAGGGCTCTCAGGTTTATAGAATCCGAGAGTTGAGTTCCCACGGATTCCATAATCTCTCCACGTTTTACATGCATGACTGCACATTTGTCCACACCAAACTCCATCCTGATGGCACTACTGAAAGTTTCAGTTACCTTCAGTAGCTCCATCAGTTGCAGATTAGTGGGGGCAAAGAGTTTCAGATCATCCATGTAAAAGAGGTGAGATATAACCTGCTGACCACCTCTCTTCAACCGATATCCTAGCCCTGAATTCTCCAGCAGTGTGCTTAGAGGATTCAAGGCTAGAAAAAACCAAAGCGGACTCAAACTATCGCCCTGAAATATTCCCCGCTCAATCCTTATCGGTTCGCTAGTTCTCTGGATATTTCGACATCCTGGATAGCGAAGGACTGTTCTCCATTGCCTCATACACGACATCAGGAAGGTGCGTAGCGTTGTATCAATTTTATGCAATTCTAGCACCCTCATGAGCCAAGTATGAGGCACCGAGTCATAGGCATTCTTATAGTCTATCCAGCATGTCGACAGATCCTTTCGGGAACGCCGAACCTGTTGGCTAATGGCCATATCTATGAGGAGCAGCTCCTTAGTACCGCGGGACCCATTCCTACATCCATTCTGAGAGGCAGACATAATCGAGTTGCTGTCTATATGAGTGTTAATTTTAGCTCTTAAAATGGATGTAAGAACCTTATAGACCGTCGGTAGGCACGTGATCGGTCTATAATTTTTGGGTTCCGCGGTGCTACCAGATTTGTGAAGCAGGTGGGTAACTCCTGTTGTAAGAAACTCGGGTAGTGAGCCGGTATCCAAGGCAGTCTGGTACTGAAATGCCAACCGAACGTGCGACTTTTGTAGCCACTTAATCCAAAAATTGTGCAGTCCGTCTGGTCCTGGAGATTTCCAATTAGGCAACGGACGGACTGCACGAGCTACATCTTGGGGGCTGATTGTGATTGCCCCCATTTCTGGTATTGAATCGCACGCTCGTTCGACCTCTCTAGACCAACCACCTTCGGTGTGACTGACAGGCACCGACCAGATGCTGCGCCAGAACGAACACATGGCATCATCATCCGGCAAGCGCGTGTCAGTCACACCTTGGTCCGGTCGCTCCCAAGCTCTGTATACCCACCTTTCACTACTCTGGAATGTGCGATTCTGGGTGTATCGCTCCACGCGCCGCTTATACCTCCGAATACGGTTTGCCCATGCATACACCTTCTGCTTCAGGAAGTCGATGCGCTCTGTGACCCGGGACAAATACTCTCGGGGACTAATATCAGTCCCCGAAAACGCCCGTCTCACAAAGCGCATCACTCTTGGGCGAGTGTTGCCCTCCCTGAAGCAAACTAGTTTGCCGATGAGTGCTCTGGCCCCACCAATACGACGCTCGATCCTGCACTGCCAAGCCGGCACGGCTTTTTTTGGTCTTGTAGCTCTGTGATCAGCAAATTTGACGTGAGCTACACGACAAGCCGCCACAGCCGCGCAGTACATGATCGAATGTGTATCGGTGAGGCTATCACAGTTATCAAAATAGCTTGACAACTGCGAATCCAGAGCAGCCACCAGCGCCCTATTCTTGTTATGCATGGGCAAACGAGGTAAGAGTGGCCTAAGTTCAGGCAGCATGTAACGATACTCCCGAATAGCACACTCCAAAGCACTCCTCAATACGTCACTGCACTGGGTACTTACATTTGTAACCCTGTCACTACTCTCCTCGTCAACATGGCTGGGAATTTGGTGAGACTGTGATAGTACCACAGTCTGCGACGAGGGGGCAATGGCACGGCTACTCAGTTCAGCTCGGAGGCGTTCAAGTGCAGCATCGTCCAACATATGGTTACGCAGGATGACCCGCACCTGATCCGATAGACGTTGGGCCGATACGTTGACTGCTGGCTCAAGCACCTGAAACAAAGAGAGCATCCGAACACGGTACGCGGTCAGGTTGTTTCCTCCCTCTGTAGCCCCAAAGTATGCGCGTATCACATTTTCATTTATGGAACGTGTCCATCGCATACGCTATTATTATTATTATTTATACCACCTATATGTACATAATATGGAATGCAACAAAGTATTGAGTATTGAGACACCTGTGCTTCAACAACGTGGAATCTTTATAGGCCGTTTAAATTATATTTAATTTTTAGTTTGCTATTGTTAAAAAAACGTAAACATTCCGTGACATTCCCGTGACAAAGGGAATTAAAGAGTGAAATGAATCCGGCCTGCTATATCGATCGTCGCAGTTGCGTGGAAGTGAGTACGCTGCATGTAATATGTATGTGGGCTATCTTTGGAGTTGTCTTGCTACCTCGGTTTGAAAATGATGATGTAGGTTTAGATTTTAGAGTGGAATAGACGTATCATATACTCCTATGGCGGAGCTATAGGAACTCGATAGTTGCTATACGTCTGACATACCTGACAATCACCAACCCACACTTGATTTATTGCCCATTTTTTCTCGAAGAGAGGCCTGTTTCATGGGAACATTATGTCCCAGGTTGCTGGGAAACAGACCTTGCAGCGGCTGATAACATCCGGCCTGCTATATCTATGGTCGCAATAGCGTGGAAGTGTACTGCATGTAAATTATGTATGGAGGTTATCTTTAGAGCTGTCTTGCTACTTCGGTTTGATGATGTGGTAAACCCTCAATACATGATTTGGATGTAAGAGTAGAATAGACGCATGATCTACTCCTGGGGAATTTGTTACCACTACTGCTCTCGCAATGGAGAAGGAAACAGTAGAGAGGAAATTGACGTGTCCTAGAACAAATTGCAAAATGGCTCAATCTTTCAGAAAAGTTCTATTTCCTAGCAACATTTTAGGCTGATTACCCAGTTAATGGGTTGTGGAGGTTTGGATAAGCAACCGCTCCATGTAAAATACTGGTATTCGGCTGAATCCGGTTCGACTGAGAGCCGACCCAAATATAGTTGAAAATGATTAGGCAGATGATGATTGTAGGCTGCTAGCCTGCTACATTAATCGTCTCAGTTGCGTAGAAGTGTACTGCATGTAATTTCTTTGAAGCTGCCTGGCTACTTCAGATTATCGACTTGGATTAGATTCTGTAGTGTTAACATTGTTTAATAGCCTGATTTGTAAGTTATTAAACAATTTGTAGGTTATTATAGTGGGTGTCCCACTGCTGAGCAGAAGCCTCCCCTTTCTCCTTTTATACTACCCTATTCTGTGAATCTTGCCAAGTTTAAATGTTTATTAATTACTAGTACATCATCACTGCCCAAAATTATAAACGAAACCCTGGGTAGAACCAGCAGTGCAATTCTGTAAATATGTCAAAATGAAGGCTTGGGTGAAGTGATCACGAAGTGAACTATTAATCCAACTAATCAACAATAACTTACTTCGTGATCACTTCAGCCAAGCTTTCACTTCGACATGTTTACAGAATCGACCGGCAGGAAAGATTCCAGGAAAATCGATGACGATGGATTTTGGCTGACTTCCTTCTACAGAGAGAGGCCTGTGTACCAGCTACGAATTTTATATAGATTGCTTAAATTATACTGTTTACGCTTATCAAAAAATCGTAAACACTCCGTGACATTCTGATGGCAAAGGGAATTAAAGAGTTAAGTGAATCCGACCTGTTTTATCGATCGTCGCACTTGCGTGGAAATACACTGTATAATTATGTATGGGGTTTTCTTTAAAGCTAGATAACCCCATACATAATTATTATGCTATTTTGTGATTATACCCTGTATACTAAATATTTTCAAGGTCTATGCTTTCAGGCACATCATTGCTTAGTGATACACCAGCCGGTGGTACAATTAAAAAACTTTCCTTTTTGTCTTGAAGCTCAAATGTTGTTGACCCGAGTGTCAATTCTTCTAATTAAAAAGCAACTTTTTCTTTTGCATCTCAGTCGTAATTTGTCAAAAGTGTATGAAAAATGTGAGGGTAAAAATTGGCCCTCAGTATGCGACTACTTGCAAAGCTTCACAATGTTCGACAATAAGATTCCTTTTTGCGGACATCTTCCGATTTTAAACAAACAACTAATTAAATTCTTAAAGATACGTCCTTTCTTCAATTTAAATACAATTAAGCTTCGGTACATCACAATCCACTAAGATAAAACCCTCTTTCACACGCAATCAGTAAGAAAAAAAAACAAAACACACTCATGAACAAACATCGGTCTTTTCATCCATTAATTCCTCTCACGAAATTAGAAAAAGCTACATAGCCAAATCAATACGATGAATTAGCAGAACGTAAGAAGGAGTTTTCCATAGGTTTTTACCAAAATTAATCTACCGGGACATTTTGCAACATAGTGAATTGAACCGTGTTGCCAGTGCGAAGTTATTGGGGTTGCCGAGAAAAAAATAAATGAAAATAAGGCGCATGAAAATGAGGTTGGCTTGCGTTTTTGTGTTTGCTTAGGGAATTACTTGTCTTCGGTCTTTTTCAATTATGGCGGGACAAAACTCGAGGGCCAAGGGTAAAGTGGATTTGCGATTATAGCCACAAGTAGAGTTCCTTTTTTGTTTGGTATGTGTAGGTACTAAAAAGTTCGTTGCTTAATAATAAGAGCCGCATGGGCCGATCTTACAAGTTAAGCATAACTTGCTGAGGTTGGTTCTTGGATGGGTGACCATTTTTGACACATACCGAGATTCCTCCAAGTCTGGGCTAGCACATTAAGCTGTTGATTGCGACTGTCATTTGTAGATCTTTGTCAGTCTTATGGATAGTCAGAAGCACAGATATAGATAGACTATCTATATCTGGTCAGAAGCCTGAAATCTGAGGGATTTTTTTTCAGATGAAGGCTGAAGGCTGAAGCTTTGAAGGCTGAAGCTCGATATAAGAGCTTCAGCCTTCAAAGCTTCAGCCTTGAGCAGAGAAAAAGTAAAAAAAAACAGTGACCTCAAACCGAAATATTTGTCACTCCAAAAACGAAACCAGTTACACGAATATCTGGTGTTGCTATACGTCGATGGTTTTTAATAAAATTCCTGCTCACTGAAAAAAAAACAGGCATATCGGATGCTTACGTTTGCGTAAAAATTGCCGGAGCAACTCACCTCGTGGCGGAAAAAAGTGTGAAAAATAAAAAAATAAAGCTGTAGCTCTCGTCACTAGTGCTTGAAGTGTTTTATCTTTTTTTTCTTTTTTTTTATTGTATCGGTCAACACTTCGGTATATGAGTTTTATTTTTCGTGGTTCCGTTGGAAAATTGTTTAGACATGACTGTGCTTTTTGTGGTATGCAGCTTTAAATGCAACATTCATCTCATAATTATTATTTTCGTTTTTGTGAGTATTGTAACAGTGACATTCTAACAGCGAATTTGATTGTCGAAATGTCAAAATATAAAGTACAGTCTGTGACCAACATTATCTAACCCACCTGATTATTGTTAGCTTATAGGCAAGTGGGTCAGATAATGTTGGTCATAGACCATACTAGCTTTTGACCGCGACTTCGTACATATACCATTTTTCCCGTTCCCGGTAAAAAAATCGGAAAATCCTCTCTTAGTCTCCAACACTGCCCAAGGAAGCTACATGTCTAATTTTCGCTTCCTACGACCAATAGTTGTGGCTAAGCGCTATCTGTCAGTCACTCAGTAATGGAATAATTTTATGTATTAGGATTGATCACGTGAAATTTCGACGGCGTTCGTCAATCCCTTACATTTATGACGTTTTGGAAACCGCCTTCGCTACGCTACTGTTGTGGGATTGTGATTTGTATACCCCAGGGTATGGATTTATTTACCTGTATTATTTAATGCAATAAACGGTAATTATAGTACGTACAAAACTAATATAAAAATAAAATAGTTTATTTGCAACTTCAGGTAAAATACATACGTACAAAACTATTGCTTCGGTAGCGGTTACGATCGCGTAATATTCGGAAATTATCCTTAATATAAAAGTTTGCTTTCTCCTAATCCAGAACATGAATGGCTAGTAAGACTTTCTAGTAAGTAAAGGTTGAATTGAAAAGAGGATGCATAGCGAGGGAAAAAATACTGATAATATTTCTTTACCTATAGATTACCGGAAAACCTATAAGAAGTCTATAGTGTTAAAATACCATGTTACAAAAATGAAATTTGTTCGGAACTCTTCGCACGCGAGTCCGACTCCCACTTGGCCTTTTTTATAGTTAAACGTTTTAGTTTTTCATTAAAATACAAATACACATATTTTAATTTGTTGATCTTAAGTAGGTAAGTTAAGTTCAGACGCTGTAAATTCTATGCGAAGTGATTTTCTTGCAAAACAGCAATTTAACCCAGAATAGACGTTTTAACCTTCTAAAGTAGTCTTGCATCATTACATCCGTCCCATTTCCAATTTAAAGTTCGGTCTCAATGTCGCCCATTCTCGCAATCAAATGAGCCTTACAAGTTTTTCAGTACAGAGGCTGTTGGCAACTCAATTCTGTTTCATGAATAGAAGTCATTTCGCATCTGTCTGTCGAGAGCCTGTAGTTGTAGTTGTAAAATTATGTGTTTAGTAAAAAAGACCAGGGCAATAACACTTACGATAAATTCTCGTGTACAATGGGGGCTACGGGTGAGGACCTCGTGGCTAAATAAAAACAGCCACACGGGTCGATCTTTAAGGTTTAGCAACGCTTGCCAAGGTTGGTCTGTGGATGGGTGATCATCTTAACATACCGAGTTTCCTCCGTGCCTCGGAAAGCACGCATGAAAGCCGTTGGTCCCGGCTGTCATTAGTAGACAGTTTTTGGCAGTCGTTACGGATTGTCAGAAGCCAGTAAATCTGATTCCAGTCTTGCCAAGAAGTACCGTGTTACCCAGTTAATGGGTTGTGGACGTCTGGTAGGCAGCCGCTTCACGTAAATCACTGGTATTTAGCTGAATCCGGTTTGACTGGAAGCCGACCCCAATATAGTTGGGAAAAGGCTAGGCAGATGATGATGAATGGGGGCTACGGGTCGTAGTGATAACTTATCTAATCATTCGTATGATCGTATTACAAAGAAAAAGGTGAAATTTTCTCTAAAGTCTTATGATTGGCGAGATTTATAGTTTACTAGCTGACCCGTGCCCACTATTTTTCTATTTTTCTTTTTTTTTTCTTCTATTTTTGGGTCAATATATAGCCTGTAGCACTCACGAGTAACATGGCTTTCTATTGGTAAAAGAATTTTCAAAATCGGTTTAGTAGATCCTACCCCTACAACATCACAAACTCACAAACTTTACCTCTTTGTAATATTAAGTATAGAAGTATTCATTTATCTTTTTATTATATTAGTATAGATCTAACAGCTTCAACTGGGTGATAATCTAGCTGTATAAATCCTTGTGCTAAAACTTATTCAGCTATTGAGACGTGCTTTATTGATATACATCCAAACTCTCAGAGATGTAAACATTTAACCCCACAGCCTTTCACATTTATTGTATTTAATAGGATTGTATGTTAAGACATACAATCCTATTAAATACAATAAATGTCCCAGAAAATAGGCTAAAAACTCTTGAAAGTTAGCTTCTTGTTACAGTTAAAAATTAAGACTCCTTGACTCAAAAATCCTTGCAATTATAACGAAACGTAACAAAAAACCAAAAAAGAAAAACGAAAATTCTGTAGTTTCTCCATCGCCCACAAAATCCACAAAAACGCTTCCCTTTCAATTAAGTCTTCCACGAACGAACGACAATTTGTTTTAGTGTTTTTATTTAATTTTGGAAAGCCGAGAGCTCTACCTTTAATTATTTTATCTGTTTTACGATGTTTTAAATCAAGGAGAGCTTTTTTCTAGAAATACCTTTTGAAGTTTAATTCAATTCAATTCAAATTCATTTATCGTTTGTCACAGGTGAAAAAGCAGTTTTTATCATAATCTTTTTTATCATTAATATTATTATTCATGACAAAATACATTATAATTAATAAATATTGATATTCATCACAAAACTATCACTAGACTCATGTCAAAATGTATTATCAACTAGTTGACCCGTGCAATTCGTCTGCGTCACAATTTTCATTATCGCTCCGCCCCTATTGGTCTTAGTGTGATGATACATAGCCTATAGCCTTCCTCGATAAATGGACTATCTAACACTGAAAGAACTTTTCAAATCGGACCAGCAGTTCCTGAGATTAGCGCGTTCAAGTAAACAAACAAACAAACTCTTCAGCTTTATATAGTAGTATAGATATGGATAATTAATATGTAAAAATATGTCAAAATCTCAAACCAAGAATACATTATCATTCATTAATATTATTACTCATCACTATCGTTAATTAATATATAAAAACTCTTATCAAAGTGTTAACTTGTACTTATGTCAAAAGGTCTTAAAACACTGACACACACAAAAAACGATTTATAATAACAACCGCACGGGTCAATCTACAAGGTAAAACAACGCTTATTCCACGAACCAAAGTTCGTGGATGGGTGGGCATCTCAACATACCGAGAAGAATCCATGCCTCTCAAAAGCCAAAAAATCTGATGGTTTTGCCAAGGTGCATCGTGTTACTCAGATATTGCGTTATGATAGATACATAGATAGATAAAACATTTATTCAGATTGTGGAGATTAGCTTGGCAGTCGCTCCATGCAAACATAGTAGTACAGTCTGCGGCCAACATTCTTCTTCTTATCGTGTGGGTAGTAAGGTCTAGCGACCCCACACACCCTAGTGTTAGAGTTTCTAAGCCGCCTCACGGGCCTCTGACATGGTTTATATGACGACCGCCATTTGGCCGCCGGGACCACCGGCTTATACGTGCCTTCCGAAGCACGGAATCATCTTTTTATCAGACAATCAGGTGATTTAAGCCTGCAATGTCCTTGCCAAACTGGAAACAACTTTACGAAGTGTGCTTCCCGTGGGAATCAAACCCACGACAAACCGGGTCACAAGGCAAATGCCTAAACCACCTGACCACGGAGGCAGTCAACATTATCTAACCCACTTGACTATTATTCGCTATTAGTCAATTGGGTTAGATAATGTTTGTCACAGACCCTACTCGGCTGTAACCAATTAAACTGCAAGCCAACCCAACATAGTTGGAAAAACCTAACCAACTAATTTTAGATGCAAATGGACAGACAGTTACTTTGCATTTTTCTTTTATGCGTTTCAGACCCTGTTTAATGAATCGTCATCATCTGTTAAATGAATAATTAACTGAATAATTTCTGTCCTTACTAATAAAACTTAATAAAAAGCTTTCATATCAGCTCCCCACTCACGCTCACCTCTTTACGATAGCACCCCAGAAATAACCTGATAAAAAGGGGTTGGAATATTTGAAAATACGTAAGCCGTTTGAATGGTTGACTTTTCACATTTTGCTCCCATATCAACAGCCTAAATTCATCATCATCTGCCTAGCCTTTTCCCAACTATATTGGGGTCGGCTTCCAGTATACCCGGTTTCAGCTGAATACCAGTGTTTTACGTGGAGCGGCTGCCTACCAGACCTCCACAACCCATTAACTGCCACGGTACTTCTTGGCAAGACTGGAGTTAGATTTACTGGCTTCTGACAATCCGTAACGACTGCCAAAGATCTACAAATGACAGCCGGGACCAACGGCTTAACGTGCTTTCCGAGGCACGGAGGAAACTCGGTATATTAAGATGGTCACCCATCCACAGACCAACCTTGGCAAGCGTTGCTTGACCTTAAAGATCAACCCGTGCGGCTGTTATTATTTTGCCACGAGCTCTTCATCATCAACAGCCTAAATTCAGTAATTTTATAAACAAGAAGACGAAATTCACTTCTTGCAATCTCGTAAAGAAATGTCTATCAATTTTAAAGGAAATAAAAGCTTTTCCATGTTTTGTCGATTTGTCGCGAAATCTCTTAAGAAATGGTAATATTTTTGTACTGAATATTCTATTGGGCTTAATACTGAGAACTCAATTATACGAAAAAATTCAGCCAAGTGCGAGTCAGACTCCCACATGAAGGGATCCGTACTATATATCGAAAAAAAATACACGCATCTTGTATGGAAGCCCCCAAATATTTTTAATTTAATATAATTTGTATTATTTGTTATTATAGCGGCAATAAAAATATGCAGTCTTGGTCTACCTATTACAGTTCTTGAGATACAGCCCGCTGACAGACATTCAGACGGACGGACGGACAGCGGAGGCTTAGTAATAGGGTTCCGTTGGTTACCCTTCGGTTACGGAACTCTTAAAAGGTACGAAAGAAAAATAAGTCAAAAGGTGATGCAATTGATTAGTGTCATGAAGCGAAAATTGGTACAAAGGTCTCAATGTAGAGAAGAGTTATTGAGCCAATTTAGTATAATTGGATTTTTCTGTTAGGAAAATTCCCAGTAGGAAACCAGGATCCAAATCGGTCCCGATGGAATGATAGGCTCGTCTCTTATCTTTAGAGGTTCCAACCTGTAATTTCTTTTTTTTTTTTTTTTTTTTAATGGGTTTGCTCTTGACTCTAGTCTATGTCAGAGATGACAGAGACAAAGTCTACGCAGAGAGTTTCACTCCTTTGCTGTGCGCATTATAAAAGACGTTTATAAATTATCGAAGTTTGCAAAGAATTTATATCTTTCTGTGTTTTTCAGTGAAATACTATCGATTTGTTTAATAAATTAGAGCAAACAACAAAAAATATATGACGTTTTCATTGACAAATATTGACATTAATTTTTATTTTCATGAATATTCATGAAGTCAAAGTCCAAATAATACCTTACTCTTTGATAAATTACATTTTCTTGGAACTGCTCTCGCTACAGCTATCGTTCAGGGATTTCTTTTTCTTTTATCATATATTTTAGTAAACATCATCTATACTAATATATAAAGCTGAAGAGTTTGTTTGTTTACTTGAACGCGCTAATCTCAGGAACTGCTGATCCGATTTGAAAACTTCTTTCAGTGTTAGATAGCACATTTATCGAGGAAGGCTATAGGTTATATATCATCACGCTAAGGCAAATAGGAGCGGAGCAGTAATGAAAATTGTGACGCAGACGAAGTTGCGCGAGACAACTAGTAATTTATATAAGGAAATTATAAAAAGCCGAATAACATTATTTGCCGTTTTTTTTTGCTTGCTCTTGACCACAATCACGCCTGATGGGAAACAATAGATGAGGTCTATGATGGAGCGAGCGTGCCCAGAAGATGCCTGTTCACTCTTTGCTTTGAAGGCAGACTGGTTATATATGGACGGAAACACAGACGCTGGCTGGTTCCACGCTTTAGCTGTGCGCATAATAAATGTAAAAAGAAGCGCTAGGTATGTCTACTCGGGATATCGACCAAGAACGGATGGTACCCTGCAGTACGTCTGGTATTCCGGTAGTAAAATGGCGATGATGGGATCAGGTCGTGGAGTTCCTGTACCAAGGAACAGTCTGTAGAAGACTGACAGGCAGGCAACACTACGCCGATGAACTAGGCTGTGAAGCTGAGCCACCAAAGTCTCGTCACCTATAAGCCTTTTTGCTCTGCGTTCAACCGAGTCCAATGCAGCAAGCTGGTATTTTGCTGAGCCATCTCATAAGTGGTTGCAATACTCCATCCGACAAAAACGCGCCTTGCAATCCGTAGCAGCAGAATTGTACGCTTTTTTTGTCGCGCGAACACTTTGCCCGTCGCACCCATCACAAAGTCCTAGCCTGGTATGCCTGCTCTTTGCGCAGGTCAGCTTGAACGCGACGCGTTATACCAGGGCTTAGCCTCGCAGTCAAGTGGGACGTCAGAGAATGGAATAAAATATTCCATTTCCTGACGTATCACGTCAACAATTGCGATGGATTTAGGTTTGGAAGAAAATTATAATTTAGGCCTAAGCAGTACTAAGCACCCAGTCTCAGCTTAGACTAAACATCGGCGCGGTAGATATTTGAAGCAAACACAAAATCATTCCTTCTTCTTCCTTCAATCTTATTGTCCAATGTCAATGGGATAAAAGGGATGACGTTATAAATAATAATAATATGATCAAGGGCTTGATTCAGAAAGCGGTACTTCTGGACACGGCTCGTATTGTCAGGAGGTTCCTTTCTCTGGAGCCCTGACCACCGGTAGCTTGGACCCTGTTCCCGATATCGGTGGGCTACTATTTTTATATTTTTAAAGGTTTTCTTTTATATATATATTATATTAAATTTTTTTAAATGTAGAAATAAGTGTGTCGGCGCATCCGCCTCTCAATATGTCTGCTGTCACTTTATAAAATGTCAAACGTCACTGTCAAACATCACTGTCAGATGTCACATGTCAATGTCCATAGCGAACTGGTGGGGCGGCCATCATGTAAAAAGTGACACTTAGTGTTGTACCGTCGTGGAGTGCGCACGCAACCACGTGCTCGGTGGACGTTAGGTTCTAATCCGTGTTAAGCTAAGTGATCCTTAATTAATTGGTAAAACTATTGATTGTAGTAGATAAACATCACAAGCTATGGGTTGACCATAGTGAGTGTAGGCAGGCCAAAGAGGCACTTCCCTCTATAAATGGCCGTTTCACAAAACAAGCCCTAAGACTGACTAAACAACAGTTGCGTTCAGTCACAGTCGTAACAACTGGCCATGGGTCTTTTAATAAACACCTCTATGCTATAGGAGTCACTGACAGCCCGCTATGCAGAGCCTGCATGGAGGAGAATGAGACAGCAGCACACCTGCTTCTAAGCTGCCCGGTGGTTGCGGATTACAGGGCAAAGTACTTTGGAAACACAGGTACCCTCTGCGAGATAGTCAGTAACACCAAGGCGTTGCTGGCCTTCCTTGGGGAGCTGGGGTGGATCGAATGACGCAGTTGTCCCACCTACACGCAAAATACGCGCTTAGTCGTGGAGTTGCGGAAACCAGCCCGATTTACATACATACATACATACATTGATTGTAGTATCGAGAATTACAAGTGAAGTGATTATTGCAATAGTTATTTTATTGAAATACTATCTTCCTACCCGATAATCCACGTCCCGTCGAAAGACTTCAAGTGAAAAAGATGAATAAAGGAAATAATAATAAAGTTTATTTACCAAAATAATTACAGAAAATATACATAAGTAGGTAAAACTAACGAGTACGTTCAGACTTCAGTTAGGTTATCGAAAAATATTAGACACGTATTTTTTGCTTTATCAATGATTTGATAAAGCAAAAAATACGTGTCTAATATTTTTCGATACGAATTGACGAAGATAAAACGCATCAAAGATCAGAAGTGGGGCTTATGACGTTACTACTAGGTAAAAATGCACCTGCGGAATCTGTTCGAAACGGGTACCGTAGCCTTGGAACACAAAGGGCACCAGGAGGAACACGGATGGGTTTTAGTCAGTAAGAGTCTGACACTCCCTCTTGCTTTACCCAGAGCGGGAGGAGTCATTAATGATGATTTCCCATCCTTAAAAAAAAAAAAGGTAAAAATGCACGGAAATGTGACGCGAAACCTAGTTTTCAACGCACTGTATCGTATTAATTTTGTGTTTACTTGAAAAAAGGAAGAATACGTATCCATTTTTAAGTAGCCAATAGTGTCCTACTGCTCGGCAAAGGCCGGCCATATCCTTCCAGACACTCTTTTCCTGCGCCACTTCGAACTAGCCTTCGCAGTGTGCATCCAGATCATCTCGCCATCGTTTTCTGGGCCCTGTCCAGTATTTTTTGGAAATCTATCTGTCGGACTTATTAGTTTTTTTTAGTCCTCTACCCTATTTGACACTACCGGAGAGAGATCAAGCGCATAACCAATGGCTTCACGTTTTCTAATGTAGAAAACTGTATCACCGCCAGCTTCAAAACACGGGGCTGCAATTAAAAAAATATGGAAAACCCTATAGCACTTTTGTCCAACCTGCCCCGCGTGAGCATGAGCAGTCGTTTTTGCTACTGGTAGACCAGCGATGCCAAAACATCAAAATCCTAAAGCTCATTCAAGCAAAACTTGTTTAAAATAAACTCAATCCTTTTCTAAAATATCAGAACGCAGAATACACCACTCTATTTCTATGCAACAAAAGTTCACTGACATGATGAAAATTCAGAAATATTTCGTCGCGTCGACCAAACTTTGTTATCTCTGTCCTAAATATACATCTTGTATCTGCGTTATATAAAACTCGAATGAAATACGGGGTAACTGAAATAGATCAAACTGGCTCTAATGTTGGCGTAACCAGTACCAACTCACAAATACTTTAGTGCTGTAGCACGTTGTCATAATTATTTTGTTTCGAATAGGGCAGGTGACCCAGTTTTGGCCATTTTAAGAATTTTGTAGACTTTGAGGCTATATCATTTTACAGTTTTCGTTATCACGCACATATTTCTTGTAAAAAGTGATTAAATATATATAAGTCTAGCCTAGAGATACATTTTTTTTTCATAATGATTCAATGGAAAAATAATCCTGTAGAAAAGAAAATAAAATGTGAATTTGTGCCATTTTTGGCCAGATTTACCCCATTTCTGCCACAGTCATGTGCCAGTTCTGGCCATCAAAATTCATCAAAAATAAAAAGCAGATAATTCAAAGTAATTAAAAGTTTATTCGAAAATCGTTCGAGGTACGTTAAAATCTCTACTAGCAGTGGCAACGGGCATTCCAGTCTTTATTGCGTTCAACGCTAATATTATTTTATGCGGTGAGTACTGGAACAATTTTCTTTTCACGACACCGATTTTTTTAGTATTTAGTTTCGATGGAGGCATTATAATCGTAACTCTGAAAATGAATAGATTACTTATATCAAAATAGCTAAGTAATTAAGTTGAAAAATCACGATAAAAACTAAATGGCCAAAAGTGGGGTTCTACGTGCACCACTTTTGGCCAGTCATGTGGCAAAGATGGGAAAATTCATTCATTTTGGTTCCATTAGTGGCCACCTCTCATAACCTCACTTAATAAACAAATAGCGATAAAATATCATTAGTACCACTTAGACAGTGTATTATTTATGAAGGATTAACATAAACATTAAAAAAAAAATAAGAAGGATTTAAAAAATAATGATTGATTACTCACCCGCTCGCCTTAGCCTATTTGCTAAGAAATAAAACATATGACGCTCGTCAAAAAATAATGACTTGTTGGATTGAAGTGAAGTTTGACACATCAAAGCTGTCAACGCTATCAGTGTTGCCAATATTAGATATTTTTATTCCCGTAAACCATAGAGTAATATATTTGTCTTTGCCTTAGTTATAACGATTTGAAGTTCTAAATGGCCACAAAGGGGTCGGTGGCCACAACCGGGTCACTTGCCCATGGAAAATTGCACACAATGGGCTTCATTAGAAGGCTCAAAGTCACTCAAAGGGCAATGGAAAGGGCAAAGCTTGAGTTTCCATGCGTGATCGAATCAGGAATGATGATATCCCCAAGAGAACCAAGGTAACCGACATAGCCTGAAGAATCGCCAAAATTGAAGTGGCAGTGGGCAGGGCGCACTGCTCACAAAACAGATGGTCGATAGGGCCGAAAAGTTCAGGAGTGGAGACCGCGTACTGGAAGACGCAACGTTGGAAGGCCTCCCACAAGGTGGACTGATGACCTAGTGAAGGTCGCGGGTAGCCGATGGATGCAAGATGCAGGACCAGTCTGTGTGGTGACGCTTGGGATAGGCTTATGTCCAGCAGTGGACGTCTTTCGGCTGATATGATGATAATGATGACCATTGAAAATTATTATGACATGATGTGGTGGCTGAGAAAAAAAATTAAATGCAGCCGTGCATATTTTTATATCGTCACGTCATGGAAACTAATAATGCAATCAGGTGTTTAGAATAAATAATTACTACAGTCATTGTTGATGTATTATGATGTACATCGTAGATTTCATCGACTCGACATAGCATTTCGTCACGATGTCGCAACGTATGTTTTGGGCTTTACTGGCGCCAAATTTTTGGCTCAATATTCGGAAGAATAGGGTTACCTATACCTATTACTAATTCTATCTATGTTGGTCCCAATCTTTCTGCCCAACATTTGATCACGATGTTATCATAAAATTTCTGTCTAAGTTTTAAAATATATCCTAGGGATGTATTGAGGTCAATGTGATACGTTAACACTGCCAGCCATTTGCTAGCCAATAAATCTGTCATTCTTGAGTGACTGGGAACTTGTAGGAGATAAATGGATGATCTTGGAAAGTCTAAGCACACGATCTTTATTGATATTGTGGATCTTTTAGGTCAACTTGGATGATGGATGAGGAAAATCTTAGGCTACGGAAGATGGCGTGAGGTTATGATTTTATTTTGGTATTCAAATAAGGTTTTATCGATGGTAGCAGCGTCAGGAGTACGAAAGTCTTTATTTTAGGTATCTAATATTTTCGTCACGGGCGAAGTACTTGTAAATTATTGGGTTATTTTCAATTTGGTATAAGATACATAGTCATCATCTGCAAAGCCTTTTTCCCAACTATATTGGGGTCAGCTCCCATTAAAACCGGATTTAGCTGAATACCTTTATTTTAAGCGGAGCGGCTGCCTACCAGATCTCCACAACCCATTAACTGGGTAATACGGCACTTCAAGGCAAGACTGGAGTCAAATTTACTGGCTTCTGACTGTCCGTAACGACTGCCAAAGATCTAAAAATAACAGCCGGGACCAACGGCTTAACGTGCTTTCCGAGGCACGAAGGCACGAAAAAGTTCATTTTAATAAAATCATTTAAACATAATCTTTCTATATTTCTATAATCTCTATAAAATTTAAAGCTAAATAATAACAGAGAAAACCAAACTATTGCGGAAAAAGAGACCAACCAAATAATTAAATTGGTTCTTAATGTATTTTAATTAAATGTGAAACTTGTTAAGAAATAAAACATTGTAAAATCCAGTGGTTCTAAGATTACAAAATAAGCGTTTCATTACACCCCGAGGTAGTCTTACGTCAGGGATAATAATTAAACAGTTTTTTTAATAACTTCCTCGAAAACGACGAGCGTCTCGGAATTATACAATCGTAATTAGTATTTTGATCTTCTGATATAAGATTACGGTTTTATAAAATGAAACGTGTTTACTTACGATTTAGAAACATATATTTTTAGAATTCTGAACCCAAAGGGTAAGCAACGGAACCCTACTACTAAGCCTCCACTGTCCGTCCGTGCGTCTGCCTGTCAGCAGGCTGTATCTCAAGAACCGTAATAGGTAAACAGTTGAAATTTTCACAGATTGTGTATTTCTATGGCCGCTATAACAACACATAATAAAAACCAAGGTTTATGGTGTACATAATAAAGAGTATTCTATTCTATTCTATTCTTCGTGTGCGAGTCCGACTCGCACTTGGTCGGTTTTTTATAACTGTTAACGTTTCCTTTTTGGAAACTCCAAAAGAGGACAGGGGCATAGTAATATTCTAGTGAAGGATAAAACCAGGGCCATCATCATCATCATCACCATCCATCACCATCCACTGCTAAGCATAGGCCTCTCTTTTCTTGTGCCAATGCCCACGTTCTTGCGACAGCCTCATCCATGCCTGGACCCACACTTCTTCCAGTCCGCGGACGCCTCTCGGCCACTGCTATCCTACACCTATTGTCACCGTGCCTGGCCATTAAACCAGGACAAGACGGGATTAATTATTCAGTCAATCTGCTTAGCTTTTTCCCAATTATTTTGAGGTCAGCGACCTATCTAGCCGGATGCAGCTGAGTATCAGTTTTGACTATCGTAATAATAACTATAACAAAAATCAAATACAAGATATTTGGCGACACTATTAGCGCAGTGGTTGAGCGATTGACTGCTACGGTGCGTGTCGCGGGTTTGATTCCCGCACGGAACAAATAGTTGGCCTACAGATATTTGTTACGGGTCTCGCTGTTTGTGTATGTGAATTTGTATGTTTGTAAATGCAACCCGATACAGGAGAAATTCTTAGTGTAAGTCAACGTTATTTAAAAAAAAAAAAGCAAAACCAAAACGAATAGTCAAAGACTTGAAACGAATTAAATCAAAACATTTTCCTTTTAATTAAACAAATCCAACACGGTTTCATGATCGAAATTCTCCGTATTTATCGCTTTATTCATTGAAATAAACGACCAACTAAGCACGCGATGGCTTTCCAAATATTTCAGAATCATTTCGAATATTTACGGATAATTTCGAATAAATTAATAAAATTCTTTACTGTACGAATAAAATCCGATTATTGCCTTTGCGTCACGTTTTACAGTATTTATGTCAAAGGGAATGCATTTACTGATTTTTATGACTATTAATTAATTAATAACGTTTGTACTGTACCCACTTAATTTGTGAAATACGTTAAATATAATTTTAAAATGAGCGGAGGAAAGATTTACGAGAATATACTCATATTGTTAATAATTTATTACATTTGGAGAAGAACGTGTTGTATTTTGTTAAAAGAGTAGTAATTGTTTATTTTACCGAGTAATATTATGTGTGAGCTTTACAAAATTATAAGCGTAGTAATCTATACTAATATATAAAGTTGAAGAGTTTGTTTGTTTGTTTGTTTGTTTGTTTACTTGAACGCGTTAATCTCAAAAACTACTGATCCGATTTGAAAAATTCTTTCAGTGTTAGATAGCCCATTTATCGAGGAAGGCTATATATCATCACGCTAAAACCAATAGGAGCGGAGCAGTAATGAAAATTGTGACGCAGACGAAGTTGCGCGAGTCAACTAGTGAACTTATATAGAGACAGAACGGAAGAAAAAAACATTTTGCGCTGACCTAAAGTAATATACGTGTATTTAGATTACTTAGTTTTGTATGTTTTTTTATGGAAAATTATATTGTGTATATTGTTTTTCTATGGGCCTTAGTTGCCTACAATAAAACTTTATTATTATTATTAACTAGTTGACACGCGCAACTTCGTCTGCGTCACAATTTTCGTTAGTGCTCCGCTCCTATTAGTCTGGCGTGAGGATATACAGCCTATAGCCTTCTTCGATAAATGGGCTATCTAACACCGAAAGAATTTTTCAAATCGGACCAGTAGTTCCTGAGATTAGCGCGTTCAAGTAAACAAACAAACAAACTCTTCAGCTTTATATATAAGTATAGATAAATATAGGATAAAGGCAGGAAGATGATGAATGAACTTATGTGAGAGCTTATCCAGGCTTCTTCTGGGGAAGCTCATTCTATAGTCGGCTTTGTCTCTGCGACCTCTGACCAAGACTAGAGACAAGAGCAGACCCATCGAAAAAAACTACATCAGTTTTTTACTTAATGCACAGTAGCACAATGGTGGTATTAATGCTTTAGGCATTTTCTGCCAGTCAACCATGAGTTATGAAGAAATAACATGATTCAGACAATTACTTCCTACAACCCTAACCTCAGCAACCAACTCAAGCAAAAATTAAGACAAGTATTCTAAAGCCCAAGCCGGCACCACTGCGAGCTAATCTTACCGACCGTTACGCGTCAGATTAACTAACTAACCGTTACTGCAGCTGTAAGATAGGCTAATGCGACTGCCTCATTACCTTTCTAGCCTTTTAGTTTAACTGGAGCGAGTAAGCGGTTTGCGTGATTGGCAAACTAGTTTTTGTTAAGGGACGTTTGGGATTTTTTGCAAGTCATTGAATGAGATAGTATGTTTTTAGGAGCTCGTGGCTGAATAATAACAGCCGCACGGGTCGATCTTGAAGGTTAAGCAGCGCTTGCCAAGGTTGGTCTGTGGATGGGTGTCTTAACATTACGAGTCTCCTCCGTGCCTTGAAAAGCACGTTAAGCCGTTGGTCCCGGCTATCATTTGTAGATCTTTGGCAGTCGTTACGGATTGTCAGAAGCCAGTAAATCTGACTCCAGTCTTGCCAAGATGTTCCGTGTTACCCAGTAAATGGGTTGTGGAGGTCTGGTAGGCAGCCGCTTCACGTAAAACACTGGTATTCAGCTGAATCTGGTTTGACTGGAAGAGACCCCAATGTAGTTGGGAAAAGGCTAGGCAGATGATGATTAGATGTGATAGTATTTTGTGTTTCAGCAATAAGGTAGAACGATATCTGCGTTCTCAAAGGTGTGGCCAAATTAAACAAAAGTCAAACAATGCCATGATTTGATTAAGATTTGAAAATTCATTCAGTTAATTACATCAGCTCTATCGTCATAAAAACACGTATCTACACAAAATAAAGTAACCAATTTTCGACACTATGAAAATTATTTAAGGTCGGAAATCGGTTACTTCGTTTTGTGTCAACACGTCTCTTTTTCTTATGGAGGCAAAGCAGTCAACGCGCGTCCCATGTTTATACATCTTGCGATAAAATTGTCGTTCAAGAAACTGTGCCCTAGAAGGTAATAAAAGGTCAAAATATAGCCATGCCTGTCTAGTTTTCCAAAAACCATCAAAGTGACGAATAGCTACTACAACATAGTAAATTATAAAAAAAAAACGAAAATAAAAACAAAAAAGAACGAAAAACGAAACAGATAGTTGAACATTGAAGGGCGGGAGGGTTTCCTCTTCTTCTCGTCTTTGCCAATATAAGCGCATGTACAGATCATTTTGACATTATCTTCTCAGTAAGCTCGCTCCATCTTCGACTATGTCTTTATCATCTATGACCTTGACTTGAGTCAAGAGTAAACCCATTTCAAGTTATAATACAGAGTCTTGTACTATAAGATTTTCTTTAATCAAGAATTTCTCTTCTCTAGATTTTCTCATATAACTTCAGCACAAAAATAATATAAGCAAAAATTGTCTTTATAAAACAAAATAAAAAGTAAAGACAATCACAAAAACAAAAGACCAATGACTTAACACATAAACTAAAACAAAGTATCAAACATTTAATAGCGTTGACGAGTACTGAAACTTAATCGCCAATTATTAGTTCATGAAAGAAAACTTTCTCTAAATAGTTGACAATTTTAAGTACCTAAATTTTTAGACTAATTCGGCAAGTTGGAATGTCTGAAGTTTTTTATGTAAATTCTAAAGTAGAAGGTACTTTTATTTTCTTTTCTTTTTAATTAACTATTGAGCTCAATAAATTAAAAAAAAAGAAAAAAAAAAAATGGTTTATTATCTTAAATCAATACAATTCAGTTGCCGGGGCTTCCCAGAAAGTAATCCGAAGATACTTGTGATGGGATAAACCTCGCTCTTCCTCGATTAATTTACAAATTGATTCGTTGTGCTAATTTGGTATAAGTTACAAATTTTTTTTTTTTTATATAACCAATAAAAGAGAAGTAAAAATCGTGTTTATGGCAGTGTGTGAAAAACTAGAATGTGTTTGTATTAATGTGTGTTTATCAGTGTGAGAATGTATATTTTGTGTGTACGAGTGAATGATTGTAGAGGTGAGCTGGAAAGTGTGTGTGTGTGTGAGGGTGTGTGTGTGTGTGTGTGAGTGTGAGTGTGAGTGTGTGTGTGTGTGTGTGTGTGTGTGTGTGTGTGTGTGTGTGTGTGTGTGTTGGAGAGTGTGTGTATGTGTGTTTGTATGCATGAAGTTCAACCCAGAGTCACCAAAATGTCCTCCACGGCATCATAATCAAGTGTGAAGAGCCATTCCGTCAATGTCTTCTTACACCTATACAGCTGCATAGGGGGTAGATGTTAAGTATGCGATTTACTCTATTATAAACGCGTGGGCCTTGAGTTACATTTTGGCGACTGGCAAAAATTGAACGTGCTGAGTATGTAGGGGCTACTGGGGGTGCATGGGGTCTGTTACCATCTTAAGACCCAAGCCAACCTCACCTGCTAGCGGTGCACCCTGCTGTCCAACGGACGAGGCTCTGGCGAACCTGGTTTCCCTCTCGTAGGGTTGTGGGGGTCAGACGGCTGGTCGCCCCACGTAAAACCAACTTCAGCCAAATAGAATGGACAAGAAGTTGATAACGGGTACTCGGGCTAGGGCGTCGCCGCATAACGACGCGCAGGCACATCGCCCTAAACCAGCGATAAGTGGGCTAGGGCTACCGTGTCGAGTACGGGCACGGCTAAAGAGGATAGTACCCAAGAAGAAGTTCCGCTTTGCCACCTGGAACATTGGCTCCCTAACCGGACGTTGCCGAGAACTCGCGGACGTACTTGCGAAGCGTCGGGTCCAGTGCGCCTTCCTTCAGGAGACGCGCTGGAAGGGAAATAAGTCACGTGACATCGGGCAGGGGTACCGGCTAGTGTACACCGGATCACCAACGGGCAGGGGCGGAGTGGCCGTGGTGCTGTCTAAGGACGTCCAGGATGGACTCCTTGAAGTAGACCGATGCAGCGACCGGTTGATGCGAGTTAGGGTGCTGATCGAAGGGTCGGTAACGAACCTAATCAGCGCCTATGCTCCTCAAACTGGTTGCTGTGAGTCTTGAGTTTGCTGGAGAGTACGGACGTGTTCACGGTGGTTTTGGATATGGCCAGCTAAATGCAGAGGGAGTCAGTATACTCAGCACCTGCGCTTTGTCTGACCTTGCCATCGCGAACACGTTCTTTCAGAAGAAGCCCCAGCATCTTATTACGTACCGTAGTGGTGCCTACTCAACCCAAATAGATTACCTGCTGGTGAGACGGTGCCACATTGGCAAGGTTACCAACTGCAAAGTCATCCCAGGTGAAAGCCTAACGGCTCAACACCGCCTCCTTGTCCTGGACTTTGCTGTTGTACCGAAAAAGAAAGTGACCGAAAAACGCAAACCCCGCACAAAGTGGTGGTCGCTTGATGGTCCTAGGCAGTCGGACTTCATCGCGGAGGTCGAGCATCTCGAGATCAGTGCTCCGCATGAGTCCGCTCAAGAGATCTGGAGTAGGATCCATTCAGCAATCACCGATGCGGGTAAGCGCGTCCTTGGCACTTCTCGTGGTGGCCGCACCATAGAAAAGGAGACGTGGTGGTGGGATAACGGGGTGCAGGAGGCGACTCGGAAGAAGAAGGTTTTATTTAAACAGTGGCAAGGGTCCAACTCTCCGGATGACAGAGAGGCATATGGAGCGGCTTATCGCGCTTGCAAAAAAGCTGTAGCCCGCAGCAATAGTTTGGCGCCCCTGTACGACAAGCTGGAAACTGCAGAGGGGCAAAAGCTTATTTTTAAGCTGGCGCGTGCCCGGGAGAAAGCTGCACGGGACATTAGCAAATGTCTCTGTGTAAGGGACGCCCAGGGTAAGCTGCTCTACGATGCCCCCTCTGTTAAGGAGAGATGGTGTACATACTTCGCGGAGCTGTCTAACAAACAGCATCCCCATAACCTTCCTCCCGAACCGCCTCCTAACCTTGGACTTATTTCCCCTATTTCCCCCGACGAAACCCGCATTGCTCTTCGCCACATGAAGAACCGGAAAGCGGTCGGGCCTGACAATGTGCCAATTGAGGTGTGGAAGGCGATGGGCCCACATGGCGTGGACCTTCTGACGGATCTTTTTAACCGCATCCTGATCACCAAGGAAATGCCGAACCAGTGGCGATTTAGCCTGATTATCCCTGTATACAAAGGCAAAGGTAGCGTACAGGATTGTAGTAGCTACCGCGGTATCAAGATCATGTGCCACACCATGAAGCTCTTCGAGCGCATCATTGACACACGGCTCCGTAGCGAGTGTACTGTCTCTGAGTGTCAATATGGCTTCCGGGCGGGTAACAGCACCATGGACGCAGTGTTCGCCTTACGGAATCTGGCTGAGGCTTACAGAGAGAGAAGGAGAGCTTTGCATATGGCCTTTTTAGACCTGCAGAAGGCCTTCGACTGTATACCTCGGCAGTCCATCTGGTGGGCACTGCGCTTCAAGGGCGTTCCCGAGGCCTATATTGACATTATCAGAGATATGTACCGCGATTCCGTGTCCTCTGTCCAGACCGCTGTTGGCGAATCGAATGGCTTCCCAATATCTGTTGGCGTTCACCAAGGCTCGGCTCTTAGCCCGTTCTTGTTTAACGTAGTGCTCGATGTAGTTACGGCAAACATCCAAGATAAGCCCCCATGGCTAATGATGTATGCCGATGACATTGCCCTCGTTAATCAGAACAAAGCCCATCTTGAGCGCAAAGTCAACATTTGGAAGGACACGCTTGAAAACGGTGGTCTGAGACTAAATGTGGCGAAGACTGAGTACATGTCCTGTGGCGGCACGGATTCAAATAGGTTCATCCGAATAGGTTCGGACCTGATCAGAAAGTCCGATACGTTCAGGTACCTTGGATCCGTGCTGCACGAGTCTGGCAACGTGGACGACGATGTCCAAGCACGTATAGGCGCGGCTTGGGCGAAGTGGCGCGAGGTAACGGGCGTTGTATGCGACCGCAAAATGCCTCCTGAGCTCAAGGGGCAGATATATAAATGCATCATACGGCCTGTCCTACTGTACGGCGGTGAATGTTGGCCAGCACTAAGCAGACACACCCAGGAGCTTCGTGTCACGGAGATGAAGATGCTGAGGTGGATGAGTGGCGTAACGCGATCCGATCGCATACGCAACTCTTTCATCAGAGGTAGTCTTGGTGTCCGTGACGCGGGGGAAAAATTGCAAAAGTGTCGTCTGCGATGGTATGGCCACATCATGCGCCGCCCTATGGAGTACGTTGGTCGGGGATGCATGAATATGGCTGTTCTTGGGGCTAGGTCCCGTGGTCGCCCTCGCAACCTCGCTGGTTGGACGTCGTTAAGTCCGACATGAGAGCCAATGGCCTAACTGAGAAGGATGTTCAAGATCGGGCAAAGTGGAGGAAGCTAAGTAGGAAGGCGGACCCTGGCAATAGCCGGGATTAACGCCAGGTAGAAGAAGAAGAAGAAGTTCTTTAAATTTTACTGACAATTTATTTGTGATAATAAATTATTATTATCACAAATAAATTGATGATTAAATAAATTTGTCATTGTAAAAAAAAACTTGGTCTATATTTCTTGGCTAGACTGGGCAACGGGTGCGAAGAGACTTTTGTTGAAACGTAAAAAATAAATCTGCAAATCTGTAGTACTATCGGTTTCGTCATAAAATAAATCTCTCAAATAAAATCACTTTGAAATTCCATAAAAAATGTGTATAGATTCGAAAAAACTGGGAACCAATAGGTAGACTGAAATTCCCGAAATACAGAAATCGTAATTAAAACTAAGCTTTCAGTTTCAAGTCAAAAACATGAACGTTTCATTCCACGCTTTGACTTAATTTGTATGTAGCGAGTGTAGCGACGTATGAATAACGTCACCATTAAAACTAAACACGATCAGAGGGCCTAAGCACAAATGTTTTGACGTACAGTAACGATATCGTCAAGTGAATTTGAATATATAAAAACTTCCGTTCTCTGACATAGCGAAATCTGGCGAAGCTCGTCCTTGGTTTGGTGCCGAGTGCAATCGCGCTGATGCGCTTAAGCACGCGGCGTACCTGGCATGGGTCGACGCTCGTAAGCGCAAAGCAAATGACGTGAGTCGGAAGAAGAGAGCCTTCAACAGGGCTGCCAAGTCCTGCAAGATAGTATTGCGGAGGGCTCGGTTTGCACACATTAGCCGAATAGGGAACAAACTTGCTTCATACCCAGCAGGTAGTAAGGCTTTTTGGTCCCTGGCTAAGTCGGTCGAATCGAACTTCTGCCGCCCCTCACTACCACCACTGCTGAGACCCGACGGGACGCTGGCCCACTCCGCTGAGGAGAAAGCGAACTTGTTTGCCTCTTTGTTTGCGGAATCTGCACGTCTGGATCCTGGTGGCGCGACGCCCCCTGCTTCTCCTGGTGGATGCGAGTCGAGTATGACAAACATATATTCGCATTCATCAGAAGGACGTCCGTAGGGTACTGCGTAATCTAGACGTGAACAAGGCTAGTGGTCCCGACGGGATACCGGCAATTGTTCTGAAGACTTGTGCGCCTGAGTTGTCTCCGATATTGACACGCCTATTTCGCCTTTCGTTTGAGACTGGAAAAGTGCCGAAGGCTTGGAAGCAAGCTAACGTGCAGCCCGTGCCCGGTGATCGGGTCGCAGATCCGATCTCTCCGGGAGGCAATGGTTGACCGCTTGAACGTGTCCTTACAGGCAGTCTCTGAATGGGGCGATGCCAATCTGGTCAAGTTCAATGCTGCTAAGACCCAAGCGTGTCTATTTTCCGCCAAAAGGAGCCAATTCCACCCAGCTCCATCTTTCCGATGTTTAACCGTGCCGATAACCGACCAACTTGAGCTTCTTGGGGTTACATTAACATCTACTCTCAATTTTGGCCCTTACATAGAGGCAAAAGCCCAAGTGGCTGCAAAGAAGTTGGAGATTCTGGCCAAGGTGATACGATACTTCACGCCGGAACAGCTGCTTAAACTCTATCAAGCGCAAGTTCGATCGTGTATGGAATACTGCTCTCATCTTTGGGATGGATCTGCCAGATACCAACTTGATGCCCTTGAGTCAATTGAGAAACGAGCCAAGAGGATCATCGGCAGTGAGAGGCTTGTCGCGACGAAGCTCCAAAGTCTTAAACATCGACGACGAGTTGCTAGCCTGTCGGTTTTTTACCGGTTGCATTTTGGGGAATGTGCATCGGAATTGCATAATTTAATTCCGCCAAGCCCGTTCCATCATCGGACCACAAGACGAACGGCGATGCGCCACCGGTACACGGTGGATATCCCACCCATACGCACAAAACGTTTTCGTAACACATTCATAATGCGTACAGCTAAGGAGTGGAATTCCCTGCCGGAGTCTGTGTTTCCTGATAGCTACAACCTGGGAGTCTTTAAGTCAAGAGTGAATAGATTATTTCTAGGCAAGCGTGCTCCATTTTCGACCACATCATCACTTACCATCAGGTGAGATAGTGGACAAACGCGTGCCCATGTATAGTAAAAAAAAAAAAAACTACACCTCCAGTTATGAATTAAGTTTAATTTTATGGAAAAAAAAAACACAAAAATGTATGTATAGTACCCAATTCAAAATAGACATTATGTGCGAAACGTGTAATATAGTTACCGTAAAATGTTGCTTTACGTTACTCAACGTCAAAAACATTCGTGCTGCAGCACATAATAATTACCATCAGATGAGATAGTGGTCAAACGCGTGCCTATCAATAGCAAAAAAAAAAAAACCTGTGAAAACTTGACAGTGACAGATCATAAAAGCAGTTAGGATGTACTGACAGGAGACTCTTGTCTAGAAGATTGACTTCCTGTCAGCGGTAGCTTAACGAAACGCGACGTCAACTCGACACAAAAATGTATGAGATTGACAAACGCTGTCAAAATATATCGCCATATCTAATAGAAAACCTAGTACAGTCGCCAGCAGAACAAACTACAACAATCTGTTAAATTTCTTTAATAGGTTTTCAACCTTAACTCTAAAGCAATTATTTGATTGCAGTATACACGGTGAGATGTTGTCAGAATAGACCGACTGTTTCGATGGTGAAAGTCAGCCTTAAAATAAAATATACGGATAAAAGGATCTAATATGGAACAGCCGAAAAAGTTTCGAATTTCAAATTCTAACTGAAGCCATATTTTCTGATCCGAATACCGCAGAGCTCTCGTAAAAAAGTTACTTTCGAACTTCAGCCCTTGTGATCCGAAGCTCATCGAAACGTCGATAAATATACGTTATCTTCCATTGAAACTCATAGCAGAACGGAAAAAAAAACGTTGAACATACAATGGCGGACGCAATTACACGCTTTCTATAGTCGTTTGCATTCACCGCTCCGCTTTACTTTGTAATGTTACTTCTGTGGACACGTTATGAGCAATTAGCGATTATTGCAGCGGATCTTGGTAGAAAATGATGACGTATTTGGAAACACTGGGACTATACAAATTACCTCATTATCATGGGTTATCTAAAAGACGTCCATTGCTGGATATAAACGACCGGTTATGTTCATAGCATAAGCGTAATCAGCCTATAATGTTCCCACTGCTGGGACACAGGCCTCCTCTCGGTGAGAGGGAGTGGGATGAATCTAGCGGATTCTTGTGGCAGAATTATATTTTTGTATCTTACACAAAATCACTAAAATGGTTGTATGAATTACACAACAGTTTTATCTTTTTCTGTTATTTAAAGTAAACGATATTAATTACAAATTGAGGAGCTCGTAGCTAGATTAAAACAGCCGCACGGGTTGATCTTCAAGGTTAAGCAACGCTTGCCAAGGTTGGTATGTGGATGGGTGACCATCTTAACATACCGAGTTTCCTCCGGTGCCTCGGATAGCACGTTAAGCCGTTGGTCACGGCTGTCATTTGTAGATCTTTGGCAGTTGTTACGGATTGTCAGAAGCCAGTTAATCTGACTCCAGTCTTGCCATGAAGTACCACGTTACCCAGTTAATGGGTTGTGGAGGTCTGGTAGCAGCACTTCGTAAAATACGAGTATTCAGCTTAATCCGGTTTGACTGGAAGCCGACCCCAATATAGTTGGGAAAAGGCTAGGCAGATGATGATGATGAGATGATATTAATTTAAAAACTCATATTCTGCAAAGGCCATTAATCCACTAAGGCATACATGTAAAAGTAAATATCAGCGCCATTTCAATTCAAATACCTAACCTAAATCTATTCAAAGTTCAAACCTATCTCCTTAAAAAAAAAAACAGGATTTACCATATCAATGCTTTGAGACCCTTCATCAATCAACGCGCCTCAAAGGACCAGCGTATCTGGCTATTAGGGGCAAAAGTAGAATCGCTCTCGTTTTAGACTTGCGCCACCTAAACGTTCCCATTCGCTTATCTGCTATGAGTCGGCGAATGGCTCTGAATACAGTTTGAGCTTCATACGTCATCGTTGTACAGACATTACCTGTGCGTCACGGTGAATGTAAAATTTTGTGTTACGTCATTAACTGACGCGTCGCACGATTATTTGTGTTATCGCGAAGCAAGCGGCAATTGGTGTCGTAAATTGTATTTTGTTAATGTGTTCGTTATGCGAGGGTGTGGTATGTTAAATGTTAAGTCATTTAATTTTGTGTGATAGCTACGGAATTTTGGGGGTGATTTTGGTGAGACTGGGCTAAGGGTGTGTTGAAATATTTTTGGGAGGTGATTTCTTAGTGTAGAATTTGTGCAATAGTTTTTCAAGCGTAAAGATAAAAAAAAAAATTGCAGGAGCAACTAATTCATAAAATGTCTATTCGACTATGTCTATGGTAGTTTTTGACAGCAACAACAACAAGCTAATTATTTTTTTGTGCACAAATATAAGGTGTCTGGGTTTTAGTCAGTAAAGTCTGACACTTCTGTGTGAAAGAAGTTATTTGATGATTTCACATACTTACTTAAAAAAATACCTTTGTTATGGTGAGCGCCAGATTTTACAGTCAAGTACATCAACCTTTCTCTAATATGTCTTTATAGGTACCCAAAAATTGTATCTTTTTTCACAACTGGAAAATGTATAGAATCACGATAGATGTCGATTAAAGACGGCTTAATTTCCGTTTTTTTTTTTAATTAAATAATGTCAAAAAATATAAGTAAGTGAGTCAATGACCGTTATTGCATACTTATTTGGCACGTCAATTTAATACAACAATATTCATAAACCAATTCAAAAATGACTTGAACAGATGAATGAGTAATCCAATTGCTTAGTGAAAACGTAAACTAACAATTCTCTATTCAAGTAAGCCCTTTAACTTTGAAGTTAGTTCAAAACTTAAGCTTAAGGACTAAAGTTTTAGAACAAATAATCTTATTATAAAGATTAATAGTGTAACGGGTTGGTTAGATGATTAAATAGAAAGCTCAATACGTGTAAAAGGCTTTGTTAATTTTAAGTTTAAGATTCTTTAGATATTAGAAGTCGAGGTCATTGAAACTTAAATAATTTACAGATACGTTTAAATAATTGTAAAGGAGTCGGTCGAAAAGTTGAAAGTAGTTGCTCGTTCTGAATCTTAGATTCTAAGGAGAGGAGAACGGGTGAGAAATTCAATGACTATTCTGTTAAATCAAGTGAAATTACGTATTTAGAAAATATTTTTTCTGTTTGAAAGGGTACTATACTTCCCAAAAGTTTATATTGTGACCAGGTCTGGATATGACGATGGGATCTTGGAGAATGTAGCAAGAAATGTAAATTCTAAAATGATATATTTCTCAAAACTGCCAGATCTGTACCCCTATTCTGTAAACACATTTTCGTGTCTCGACAGCGGAATCCGAGGTGAGTATCAAATTACGTCAAACGAAAGACCTTTTTGTTGTGTGCACTTTGTGAGGTTTGTCACTCAGGTGAAGCTCCATATCGAAATGGTTACTTACAGAATAGACCAGCAGGTTTTGATGCCGCTTTTCCCAATGATGCAGTTGAGGTATCCCCACAGAAATCATCATCATCATCATCATATCAGCCGAAAGACGTCTACTGCTGAACATAGGCCTCCCCCAAAGGGGGTGTCAGCCATAATCGCCACGCTTGGCAGGCGGGTTGGCGATCGCAGTGCATGGTGTTGCGTTTTACAGAGAACGCTGCTGCCCATTCTCTGGCGAGTTCCTTAGTCGCTTCTTACGGCACCCACGGGAAGTCATGGGATGGTATTATTCTTTTACTTCACAATAAGGCACTGGCTGACACCATACGGCGGAAATAACACAATAGTATCGCTATTGGTTCATAGACCAATTTCGATCAGTCTCCTTTATTGATGCTTTGGCTTATGGCGTCAAAGACTTTTTTGTCTAAGCTATGAATTATTTCCTTTCCCACTATGAATATGATATACCTATCTATCAAATACATGGATTCATCGATATTAATTAATAATAACATGCGTGTTAAAGGTCGGAATTTGATCTCTTACACGTGATCGAGTTATAGTAATAATAGGCTCATAATATTATCGATATGTCGTCACACCCGTTGGGGGTTTCAGAACATAGTACGAACTATTGATATACTAACATTGTTTTGTTCAAGCTTTTGGCATTAAAGAAGATGGTATATATTTAAACACCCATTACTCTTCTGTGCGGAAAGCACGTTTAACCGTTAGTTCTGGATGCCATATGCCGCCGATCTTTGATAGTTGTTGTGTGGTGACCAGGGGGGCTAGCACGAATATTTTGACGTATAGTGACGTTAACATAAGTGAATTTCGAATATAAAAAAAAACTGCAACCTCATATATAAAAAATAGCATAAAACTGCAATTTGTATTATTCAAAAATATGAAAATAGTATCAAATTCAAATAAATATTATGTGCAAAACGAGTATTTTAGTTGTAGTAAAATTCTAAGTTACGTCACTAGACGTCAAAAATATTCGTGCTAAGCTCCTCAGTTCGTGCCAAGGGGTATAGTATTACCCATAGCTGCATAGCTTCAATTGAATCAAATGGACAGTAGAGTCACCTCAGAATTTTTATATATTTGAAATGTGAATGACGTTCAAAAGTGCCGTTTAATGGCCTAATTGGAATAAACGTTTTGACTTTGACTTTGAATTAACCTAGCCTGTAGCGCGGCTAGGTATTTGGAACTCTATTGGTTCTCACAAATACTTCTGGAGCTAAGCATCCTCGCACATTTCTTCTGGAAACGCACTTTAAGAGTGTCTTTCCGTTACAGCGGTGCGAAGCAGCGGAGCAGAGAAACGGAGACATTTTAACTAATGAAATTGCATAAAATCTCCGTACCACGTGAGTCCCACATGATTCACTGTCATTTTGACCGACATGATTAGTTAATATTTCTCCGTTTCTCCGCTTCAATGCTCGCAATGGACAGGCACCCTAACTCAAGGGCCGCGAAATGCGATGCTCCAATCGAATTCGCCTTGTGCTGCAAGCGTCAGCGCCGAGCGTGGCCGCGAATTGCGATGCTCCAATCGAATTCGCCTTGTGCTGCAAGCGTCAGCGCCGAGCGTGGCCGCGAATTGCGATGCTCCAATTGAATTCGCCTTGTGCTGCAAGCGTCAGCGTCGAGCGTCAAAAACAAATGCATTTCTATTATACTTCAAGGCCACAAAGTAGCACTGCAAGCAGCAGCGAAGTTCGTCTGACTTAGAAATGACGCTTATAGCGAATGGACGCCTCAAGCGTGGCGACCCGTGCGGCTGTTATTATTTAGCCGCAAAAGCAGTAGAAAACACATATGAAATGCACAAATATATAAAAGTAAGAAGGCAAAAAATCTACCTTTTTCCCTTTAGATTGTAACTTTATAGTCGTAGAAACTTGATTACATAATTGAAAGTCTTCACTTTGGAACAAATGATCATTAATTACGGCCTCTTACTCCGTTAGACGCTGTCAGGGCGGGACGTACGACGTTAATTATATCTTCATCATTTTTGCAGCAAAAAAATATTTTCCTCATGTTTCCTAATGAATATATTAGACGAGATACTACAGAAGTGGAGATAATTGCTTTTTGAAGTTGCCTGTTTCCAGACTTTGTTCAAAATGATAAACTACCTCATTAGTTTAATTTGAAGGTACTGTTTTTGAGCTAAAATGGTTCCATGAACCTCCTAGCTCGAGGTCTTATATTTTCTGGTCTTATAATTTCGACCTACCTACAGTTAACTCAAGGTTAAAATGCTCTTTGAAGCTAGCCTAAGTCATGGAGTAGCTACAGTGAATTAAGTGATCACTGTATAAAAAGGAAGTGATGAGGGTCCCGACACTGCATCTTGCTACGTGAGTAGCTGTTGTGTCAAAGTCACGAATTCACGATATGCATTAGCTGACCGTTAATTTTTTGTGCTAAGCATCATCAACAGGACTCAGACCTCACCAAGTTTGACCACATCGATCAGTTCTGTGTATTCTTGCGTGCCTCCTTTCTAATCTCGGGAATAAAACTATCGCATGCTCTATTGTAGAACCTGTTCTACCCGAGTGCCAAATTTCATCCAAACCCTTGTTCAATGTTACCTTTGGACATTGATTCAGCACTCGGCCCGACTGATGTGCGGCCCAGTTAAAATACTGTTTGGTTGCATCTTACACGCATAGGACACAACATAAATTTTACATTTGTGAGTATTAAGATAAACTAGTATTCTGGATTTGAATTTTATATTCTTGTCTCATTACCCCTCACTGTGGCCAAGACACCTTTAGCCATCTCTGATCTATGTCGTGAGTCTGCGTGACTAGCAGTGAGTGTACCGTTCCCGAACCTGGAAATGCTGCCCACTATCCGTCTGTAACCTTAGGTCGCATGGTGCAGACATCCCGAACTTTTTTATATATTTGTTTATCACGTATTAGGTATATGGTAGGTTAGGAACTGCAAGGCTGTAGGTCTGAGTAGGCCCTTTGACTTGCCATAATTATACATACCGCGACCTCACGTGACGTATGTTGCGGTGTGCGTACATCCGTTCAGCCAATAAAATTGCAGAGGTGACAAACAGACAGACAGATGGATAGACATATCTACTTCCGCATTTTTAATATTAGTTTGGATGTGTCGAAAGACCACAATTACCTTTTGCATTCAATAGGCTGGCCTATTAGGAAGTTATAATCCCGAAAATTCCTGCCTTAATACAATATAAGCCTATTCCCGCAGCTATTCAAGAGTTCAGAGCTCAAACTAAGGTTATAAGTGAGTTTTAGAACTCAGTTCCCGTTTCATAGTATGACGTTTATATGCCAACTTGTACTGAAACCGTGTTTAAACAAAGTTATTCTGTGTGTTTTGTATTTTGGAAAATTTGGTAATTTTTGATGTTATTGTTTTTAGCACTGAAGTCGCTTTTGATTTTGAAGTTGAGCTTTCCAGTGTTGTGTTTTGTTGTTAAATGGACAACATATTTTTGTAATTAGAATACATACTCATTATTGGAGTTGAACATGTTACGTTTTTAACATATTTTCGCTATTGATGAACCCGGACTTGACCTCGATCGACTCGGTTTTGACGTCGATAAAACGTCCGAGCCAATAAGGTGCCTGTTCACTTTTGCTTTGAAAGCTGACATGTCAAAGATGGCAGAGATTTCTACAAATTGCCTGTGAACATTAAAGGTATTTCTTCAATTATCAATGGGTAAAATTTAATGGGTCCACTTAAGTTGAGAAGCGTTCAGAACAGTTCTAGGAAATCAAAGCTACGCAAAAGTGAGGTATTCAATACCGTTAGGTTCAACTATAGAATTCAGGGAATGGCTATTGTTTAATTAAATCGAAGTAACTTATTACAGTTTTCGGAGAAATTCTCTGAATTAATCGCCTCTTGGCTACTTTAGCATGCCAACCGTTCACGTACAAAGTGTTTTAGAAAAAATGCGATAGAGGGAGGCGGAACACTGTGTAAAGTCCGGAAGTTTGTTGTGTCCGCTGGGCAACTGCCCGATAGTTGATATTCGGACTATTGTTCAAGATGCATGGAAAACTCTAAAATCGTAATGTAGGATTTTGTTAGTACTCCGTAGATGACGATGCGGTTCTTTTTGTTGCCGTAAAAATTTCACGTCGTTAGTTTTCTAGTGGCGGCATTGATGCCGCTACAGTTACTAGGAATGTCATGTGGAGGACTGTAGAAAATGTCGTGAAAATAGTTTTAATTCGTGTGAACGAATAGCAATGTAGTTTGGTACAAAATTTTCGAGGAAAATACAAAATACTTCCTAGATATTTTTTTCAAATATGACGAGAGCAAAGCTCGTAATAATTAAAAGAAAATTACGACAAAAAACCAACTGGCGAGTTTAAGTGTAAGTGTTTTTTTTTATATTCCATTCGTTTTCCTTTTTTTTCTTACTTCAACCTTCCAATCTTGCACTAACAAACCTCATATATCAATAAACTTAACTAAAGTGTAGAGGAATCAGACCGTTAACTTAACGATGAGAGCCTCCTCCATTCATCAGCTTAGCGTTTCATCCGTTAGATCTTCAAGCTAATCACTTAGTTCCGACATTAGTGGATTGAAAACTATTGTTGAGATTTTCTCTTTGAAGTTCAAATATTGAACGTTGAATGGCCATTGTTTTAGTGTATTTACTGGGATTAGAAGCTTCCTCATTGTTTTAGTAGTGGATGAAGTCGGTACTGTTTCCTATGGTTCATTGTTTTCTTGTAAAAAGTTGTCTATTCTTTAAAAAATAATCCGTAGAACAATAATTTCTATGAAAACGTGGAATTGTCCCACCTTACCGTCTCTGGAAAACTTAAATGAATATTAAATACAGCATGTTTAGAATTATTTTTAAGTCATATATTTGCATTTGTAACTATCCAATATTGTCTTCTTATTAGGAAAACGTATCAAAATAAAATCACCGATACAAACGCAATTGGCAGAGTTTATAACACAACAGTAAATCAAATTTCATTTCAGGCGCTTTATCCATCCTTTTCATTCTTTATTTCCAAGAACTTAGGCATCAAACAGGTTCAATACAATCAAATTATAAAAGAACTCAACCGTAATACCTTCCCGGAATCCCGACTTTTAATCACATGCAAGAGTGAGTTAAGAAAGATCCCACTTAATCACGCATCCAGAGCTCTCCACTTGATTAGACGTTAGACCCGCTTCCCGAGATAAATACTGACTGTAGTGTACTTTTTTAAAAGTATTTCTATTTAACTTAACGACGCACATAAGTCTTGTTGATAGGTCCTATTTATTTGCAATTAGGTTCTGGAATAGTTATGGGCCTATTACAGACCCTTGGGGTACCCCTGATTATTTGTAGCACGCGTTTTTTTGATGGGTTGAAGATGATGGTGCAATCAATTTGTGTCATTATGGAGCGTAGAGGACGCTTTTTCTTTAGTAATGGAGAAGTGAAATTATCTAGAGTGCTTGGGATTATCGTTTCACATTTGTCTTTGGACACGCCTCAAACTATTTACTAATCGATCGCTTCAGGCGTAACTCATGATATTTTTTTTAACGGTTCTTATATCTTTTTAAAAGTTCCGTACCCAAAGGGTTACCATCGGAACCCTATTACTAAGCCTCCGCTGTCCGTCCGTCCGTCTGTCTGTCAGCGGGCTGTATCTCAAAAATCGTAATAGACAGAAAGTTGAAATTTTCACAAATTATTTATTACTATTGCCGCTATATCAAAAATAATAAAAGTTAAGGTTTATGGTACGGAACCCTTTGTGTGCGAGTCCGACTCGCACTTGGCCGATGTTTTTTGTTTGGCTGTCTTGGTTTTCCTAACTAAACGGAATTTCATATAATGAGGACTACTAGAATTAAAGCGAATGAGGGTCAACATAAAAATACATGTGTACGTTATAAAATACAGTTCACTGAAATTAGCGTAGTTCGGAGTGTCACTTTACTTGAGAGTTTGAGAGCCATTTACAAGTTGAAAGTTGAGCCGTTTTAAGAGTACTGGTGTGGAAGTACAGGCTTGTCAGTCTCTACTGTAGGGATTAAAAGTATAACGAATATATTACATACTTGAAACATACACTTTTATCCGTGACAGTGGGATGTGCCGCTCAAGATAAACAAATGCATGTTATTATTATGGTGTAATAAAAAAAACAATATAATCAGGGATTATATTGTTTTGGGGCTTTTTTATTACAAACAAAAAGGAAAGCCAAAGTTAAGCTGTAGACGTCTTTTGGCTGTTATGATGATGACGATAGTGGTTCACTACTGCTCGAGTACTTATTAAGTGCTAATGCCGAGAATAATTGAAATACACACACGGTGTTTCAAAAGTACGTATGCTTTACTATTTATTTTTTTATTTTTTACTGTATATTAGAAACAGAACATTACTTTTAATTAAAATATGACCACGTACTTCTGACATATCCACATTATACCGACCCAAAACTTACCTCACGACATGTTTCTCATTCCTCTCAAACCGCTACTCTATAAAGTTAAAATAATTGTGTCACGTAGATCGCATTCAGCTCATCCAAGTCGTTATCAACATACTCAAGAATAATGATAATGATGGTAGCTAGTAGGTGCTCAGAATCTTATCTTCATTGTATAGTTTTGAGACTATTGCAGGTGTAACTATATTATGTACTGTAGGGTGTAAACCTGTTATCTGCCAATATTAACTACTACTTGCCACTTTACGCTAACTTGATTATCTCTACCTAAGGTCCCATTCAGAAAATCTTGTTATGAGTATCACTTATTTAGTATCCTTTTTAGCCGGTGCCGTAAAATAATAATACAATCCCATCACTTCCCGTGGGTGTCGTAAGAGGCGACTAAGGGACTCGCCAGAGAATGGGCAGCAGCGTTCTCCGTAAAACGCAACACCATACACTGCGATTGCCAACCCGCCTGCCAAGCGTGGTAATTATGGCAACACTCCCCCAAATTGGGGGTGGCCTATGTCCAGCAGTGGACGTCTTTCGGGTTATATGAGTATCCTTTTTAGAGTTCCGTAGTCAACAAAGAACCCTTATGATTTCGCCATTTTCGTCTGTCCGTCTTTCTGTCTGCTGTTTAGCTCAGAGGTGCTTAGCACTAAAAAGTTAGAATTTAGAACCTTTAAAATGAACTTGGAGGAGGTTTCGGACAAATTACCTATATTGCCAATCAGTAAGACAAAGTTGTGAAAAAAAATGTGTTTCAGCCTATTGCCTAACATATTTTGCTGAAAAGTTGATTCTGTAGAATTTATTGAAATGCAAAGAAGTTTCGGGAACCCTTAAATTTTGCAGGACGTTAGGAATAAATAAACAAAGTAGGCAGATTAAGCGTAGACTTCTAGAAAACTTTATATTATAGATTTAAATACGTATAGGAAAAGTACGTTTGTTTTTGGGTACCTGGATCAAAAGGGTCCGGGCACCCCAATATTCTATTCAAAATGTGTGTTGCATTCAAGTCAAAATGACACCTCTATCAAGATCGGCAAGGTGTGTTACCGAACTATTAATCATTCAATTAATTATTACATTAGATGAATAGGCAAACTGCTGGCATTAGAATTTTTCACTATCTATGATAGGTACGTTGTCAAATGACTTGTTCCCAAATTCCGTCTGTTTCATCATCTGCAAAGCCTTTTCCCAACTATATTAAGGGTCGGTTTCCAGTCAAACCGGAATTAGCTGTATACCAGTATTTTACGTGGAGCGGCTACCTACAAGACCTCCACAACCCAGTAACTGGGTAACACGGTACTTCATGGCAAGACTGGAGTCAGATTAACTGGCTCTACAAAGATTTACAAATGACAGCCGAGACCAACGGCTTAACGTGCTTTCCGAGGCACGGAGGAAACTCGGTATGTTAAGATGGTCACCCATCCACAGACCAACCTTGGCAAGCGCTGCTTAACCTTGAAGATCGACCTATCATCAAGGTTAAGCAATGCTTGCAACATCTTGTGCAGGATTTAAGCGATTTGTGATGATTCTGTTTTTGAAATTACTTGCAGTCATGTAAGTATTTTCAAATTCACTTTGCAATAAACTATTAGACTGGCGAATATTGGTTCTCAAATGATATTTGAATTCATTAGCCTAGAGTTTAATGTGCGTTTTTTACATTCAATATTTTTTGGAGTATTTGTTTATTGTATTTGTCGAGTAGACAGGGTTTAACTGTAAATAAAACAAAAAGATAATGTTATATTTACATTTCTGTATTTATTACATATAATTTGTCACCCGTATGAATATATATTTTGTACGCAAATAGTTACTCGATAACTATGATATTAGATAGTAATCACGTAAATTATCATTACACTGATTACAAGATACAAATGAGAAGAAAAAATAAGTGAGTAAGTATTAAAACAGAATTGAGAGATCTAGGTACTAAAAATAACTGCTGCCGTAATCTATGGGACAGTGCCTGAACTCTTTATGAGTTTCTTTTAAAAAGTCTTTTAAATGATTCCATGCTGGCGTCTCATCGTTAGTGCGATTTTTTACAGTTACAATTGCATGCTTCCATCGATTTATAGGCGCTATATGCTCTATGTCACTGTGATCGTAGATCTTTAATTCTATATAAAATTTACCCTTTTTGTTTTCTTTAATCTGTTTACTAATACCATTGGCTACTTTACGCATATAATACGAATGCAATGGTGTTATTTTTTTACCCAACGTGCTTCCAGCGGCCTCTTCTTTCTGCTCGTCGTCGCTTTCAGTCCCGAACAGGTCATGTGATGTGGGTCGCATGCTGGCGCTAATGGGGTTGATTGCGGTCTTATTCTTTTTCCTCTTCTTAATCTCGGTGTTGGACGATTCTCTCTCCGTCAACCTTTTAGCAGTCAGTGACGACGATGACGCTTTGGAGTCCTTCGGCTTTTTCAACTGCTGCTGATGGACAGCTTCATCATCGGAAGAGAAAAATTAGCTAGCTAATTGTTTCGACCTGCAACAATATACATTTATGTATTAGACATCACATTGCTTTAATTAAATGAACAGATTTAATACAAGACAAGGTAGGTTTTCTTTATAGTTCATTATTTGACTGAAATAGAATAATCGATTATATTTGAAAGATAATTAAGATAAGATTTTTCAACGTCTTTGGCCTGGTTATATTTCAGTGATCTCTTCGGGGAAACTGAGGTTTTGACTGAGCGATAATGTACGAAGTTATCTTGACGAATAATTACCGGAGGCATATTATGAAGGATGAGACGGTGGACGTGTGTCGGGCATGCCACCATCCGGGTGAGTCCATCAGACTTATTATCTCTGGTTGGTCCCGTAAGCCAGACGAGAATCTGGCTTACGGGAGTACTTGCACAGGCACAACCAAGTGGCCAGGATTATCCATCAGAAACTGGCTTTGAAATTCAAACTTGTGGATTCTGAAGTACCATATTACAAGTATATGCCCGACCCAGTTCCCAAAAATGACCATGTCACGTTGTACTGGGATCGGTCTATCATCGCTGATAGGTCTATTATTGCTAATAAGTCTGATATAGTGGTGATAGACCGATTGCCGCGCCGCACAATAATTGATGTTACTAATCCCACATGACAAGAACCTCGTGAAGGCTGAGAAACAGAAGCAATTCAAATATCTACAATAAAGTATATAATAATAATAATAAGCCCGGACCACCGGTAGCTTGGACCCTGTTCCCGATACCGGTGGGCTACTATTTTTTATATTTTTAAATGTTTTTTGTGTTTTTATAGAAATATTTAAAAATGTAATAAGTAAGTATATATAAATAAATAAATGAAATAATAATAATAATCCGCAAGGCAGTTTTGTGGCGAACTGTTGGGCACTAGCGACCCCACGGACCTGATCTCCAGGGAGAATTCTTGTTCCTCATCTCCGGCTTGCCTTTATTGGCTGGCCGGAGTGAACACTGACGAGGAACAGAGCTCCCACCTCTTTCTAGCCTTAATCGGCCGATCTGAGTGGAGATTCGCAAGAGCAAACGTGCTCGGGAGAAGGACGTATAATCCAGTAAGGTGCTGGTAGGGATCTTGACCGTACTTCCGGGATTGTCCTGATAGCCGTGGTATACCTCTCCACTCCTCTAGCACCTCGGAATATGTTGCCCCCTTGGCGCTACGTCACTTTGTGCTAGCGACCCTTTTCGGGGGGCCCATTTATTGAGTGTGCAAGTCACCCCCTGCTATTTTAAAGCCGTTTTAATTGTCAATGGTCAGGCAGGGGCCAATAGTTATTCCATAGTAAACGATTATTAGTCCACTAAACCAGTCAAACCCATAGCTTTCATCTTTTGTTTCCATATTCTGCAATAGTCCTGCTCCAACCGGGGATTGTCCTTGGGTAAACTTCCACAGTGCATACAGGGATAATCGTCGGTTGGTGTCCCATTCCATTTGAAATGCCTAAAGAGGCCTCTGCGAGTTGGCTTCGGCCCCTCGTACGCCTACCAAAGGACCGGGTCTCTAGGGACCCGAGAAAGTCAAAAACATGAAAATAATAATAATAATAATAGCACACGAGCTTGTTGACATGTGGAATGTGGAATCAGCTGTCATTGTGCCGATAGTCGTTACGGCCTTTAGCCTGATGACCAAAAGCTTCGACGACCATCTGTCGAAGCTGGCGTTACGCGGTTGGATAAAGGGCCAGATACAGAAGGCAGTACTCTTCGATATGGCTCGTATTGTGAGGAGGTTCCTTTCTCTGGAGCTCTAACCACCGGTAGCTGGGACCCTGCTTCCGGCACCGGCGGACTACTATTTATTTATAATTTTAAATGTTTTTTAGGTTTCTGAACAAAAAACGGAACCCTTATAGGATCTCTCGGGTGTCTGTCTGTCTGTTTGTCCGTCTGTCACAGCCAGTTTTATCTGGATTCACTGGACCGATTCTGTTGAAAGATCGTATACATATTATGGACTTTTGTGATCGAAACACAACACGTACGTTACGTAAATTAATACTTTTTTATTATGGGGCTAACTTTTGGGGGTCAAACTAGAAGAGAAAAAAAAATTTGAACAATATTGAGTGACATATCAGATGAAAGGGCTTACTGTGAGGGTTTTACTTATATTTTTTTTCCATAGTTTTAAAATTAATGGTTTTAAAGTTATTCAAGGAATTAGACGAAAAATGTTCATTCCCCCAAAAATAGTGACAATAGATCTTTACCCATAGATTACAGGATAATCTATTAGAAGTCTAGTGTTAAAATAACATTTTAAACAAAAATTCTTTCAGAGCCCTTTGCACGCGAGTCCGACTCGCATATGGCCAGTTTTTTTTTAATATATTTAAAAATGTAACAGATTAAAAGTATATAGAAATAAATAAACAAAATAATGTTAACAATAATAACGTTTATTTTGACCAACAACGGATCATAGACATAACAACGGACATTACACATAGTCATATAATAACAAATACACAAACGATCAGAAATAAATAATACACACACATAACAAATTTAGTTTCATAACATCATTAAAATAAAAAAATTCATATTAAAATTAATGAACATAAAATTTATGTGCAACAGTGAAATTCAAAAACATCATAATAACACTAAAATAACTAAATCAAATAATTATATAAATACAATACATTCATAAATTAAAACAAAGACTGTACATGTAAAATTACCAAATCAAATAGTATACATATTATATACAAATAATCAACAAATTAAAACCTTATTGGGCAGTCAGTTGGGCCAGCCATAACCCTCAGAATGCTGTTGCTACTCCCGCGAACACGACTTAACAGGGAATAAATGAAATGAGTAAATGAATTAAATTATTGAATCGAGGAATAAATGAAATGATTGAATACATAAATGATTAAATTATTCAACAGAGGTTTGATTAAAAAGATAAAAAAAATTACATCTCAAAGCTTGCTAAGAAATTCAGGCGCCGAGTCCTTCCAGTGGTGGACTGGTACGAACTGTTGCCCTCGACCCGTTTATATAGGCGTCAAAATGCGTCACGCAAAACCAAATTTGTAAAACATGCAAAAACAAGTTCATCAAAAAGATTGCAAGCTCAACATTTTTACATCGACAATATAATAATAATAATAATAAACAAATCAAGAAAAACAAACAAATCAAGTATATTGACTTGGCTCGCGAGGTTGTCGACATGTGGGAAGTGGACTCCGCAATCATTGTACCGATAGTCGTATCGGCCAATGGCTTAATAGCCACGAGCCTCGACCAACACCTTAGGAGGCTCTCGTTGGGCAGCTGGATCAAGGGCTTGATCCAGAAAGCGGTACTTCTGGACACGGCTCGCATTGTCAGGAGGTTCCTTTCTCTGGAGCCCTGACCACCGGTAGCTTGGACCCTGTTCCCGATATCGGTGGGCTACTATTTTTATATTTTTAAATGTTTTTTTATTTATTTTAATCAAATATTTAAAAATATAATTTATATGTATAGTAAAATGAATAAAGGAGATAATAATAATAATAATATTCCACACAACTAACACACAACGCCATCTAGTCCCAAGCTAAGCAGAGCTTGTGTTTTGGGTACTAGACAACTGATAAACATACTTATATATTTCTAAATACATACATATTATAGATAAACTACACCCAGACACAGAACAAATGATCATGCTCATCACACAAACATTTGTCCTGGGTGGGAATCGAACCCACAACCTCTGGCATAGCAGTCAGGGTCACTAACCACTAGACCAACAGGCCAGTCAATATTCTATAGACGAGCGTTACAACTGCAGTTTTAAACGCTTCATTCTTAAAGTGTCAATGGCTCCCACTAACAAACGACAACTCTTAAAACAAACAAATACAAAAACAAATGGAAACATATACATTTATAATTAACTAATTAACCCGCGCAACTTCGTTTGCATCACAATTTTCATTACTGCCCCGCTCCTATTAGTCTTAGCGTGATGATATATAGCCTATAGCCTTCCTCAATAATTTATATAGTGTGATTTAAATCGATCCATCTGAGATACCAATAAAACACTTTTAAGTGGTCTGATCTGCTCTACAATGTCGGTAAGTAAATTAATATTTGATCAAAAAGTATTTTATTTAAATTATAAGTATAAATGTTTATTATGTATATAATAAATTAATTTAAAATATTCTCACAAGGATCTTTTCTAGGATAATTTATAGTCTGCGACAACTTGTAATTTTATTAATAACTAGTTATACCCGCGTGTTTGTACGCGCTATCCTGTTTTCCCCGTTCCCGTAAGAATTTCGAGAAATCTTCTGTTAGTGCTCCCCTACACTCCCCAAGGAACCTACAAGCCAAATTTCAGCTTTCTACGGCCAACGGTGTACGGCCAATTTTTTGTGTATTGAAATCTACTTCTTCGTTCCAGATGTCCAGCGATATTTTCACCACTGATTCTTCATACTCACCAGTTTCTGCCGAACAAACCAAAATTAAATCATCTGCCTAGCCTTTTCCCAACTATATTGGGGTCGGCTTCCAGTCAAACCGGATTCAGCTGAATACCAGTGTTTTACGTGGAGCGGCTGCCTACCAGACCTCCGCAACCCATTAACTGGGTAACACAGTATTTCTTGGCAAGACTGGAGTCAGATTTATTGGCTTCTGACTATCCGTAACGACTACCAAAGATCTACAAATGACAGCCGGGACCAACGGCTTAACGTACTTTCCAAGGCACGGAGGAAACTCGTTATGTTAAGATGGTCACCCATCCACAGACCAACCTTGGCAAGCGTAGCTTAACCTTAAAGATCGACCCGTGCGGCTGTTATTATTTAGCCACGAGCTCGTCAAAAACAACGAACAAAGCAAAATTAAATAATGACCAAATTCCGCAACCCTAGCAGGCTGGGCTACGTCGTTTCTTAGGGATCCGTAAATTGGCACTATTGAATTCTCAAATAATGTAGTTAGGCAGTTGTGCCCTTTTCATTTACTCCCAGGAAACACTCCAATAAACATTTAAGTAGGTACCTCTTGTTGAATTGTTGGACTTTCAACTCTAAGTAATGGGCAGAATGTTGATAATCCATCTGTGTTCTTTTTATACAGGCAGTCATTTGTTTCAACTAGTTAGTGGAAATACGCATTAGTCAGCAATTCGAAACAAACCTTGTAGGTAATATTAGTACATGCAAACTAGCAAAACGGGCGTAATCCGATAACATATCTACTAAACCCATATACCTACTCAAAAAAAAGACAAATATTTTTTTATCTTATCGTTTATGTATTTTACAATACTGATCGATACATTAACAAAATGGCTGACGTTAAAATATTTACAGTAAAAAAATTGATAGTATGTATGTAGAATGAATAATAATACAAGTTTATTTCGGAACAACATAAACATAATTGATAAACAGTAGACTGGATAATAATGTTAAAATCCATTTGCATAAATCTAAATAAAATTATCAAATAATATATAAGTTTCACAATAATTCAAAGGGTGACTAAATTTTCATAGTGTCAGGAAAATATGTCCAACAGCATTTAAGGTAATATAAGTAAATATAATCTTATTAGGTAATTTATATAATACATTTCGAATATAGTAAATTGTTATCCGTCATGTATAGCTCTGTCCCTCTTTTATATTAAACTACTTATGGTGTTAAAATTACATTATTCTGCAAATATGTATTACGTAACAGTGTGTTGTGGATACTTATATAAACTCAACATCCCTCTTGCACAATAAATATACATAGAAGAATACCAAAACCTCATATATGATAACCCTAATCTTAAATTAACTTCAATTTGATTAATAACCCATGATTAATTTAATATATACTAATTAGTTTCTTCTTAATTTGCAATCACACTCTATAGCGATAAAGTGATAATCTATCGAAAATCACGACTGTTGAAAAATTGGGAATTCATTACCGAAATGTCATCACAATAATATGATCATCACATACATTTTCAATACTCAATCATTTATTGTAGCACCGTAGCCGTAAGGGACCGTCTCTACGAGTGAGAAAATCGCGGCGCGTTGACGTTTTTTAACTCATCGTCGTGTGGAGACACTCCCATCGAGTTGTTACAGAAATACGTGGCTACGACGATAACATCGCCGAGATTCTCTCGCTTGTGAAGACGGCTTCTAGGACACATAATTGCAGTAAGGTGTGTCATGAACAAACATACTCGAAATATGTGGCCAGGCTCTCACGTCAAAATTGTAAAGTGTAAATCTGCTAACAGAAAATGCGTAGATTTAATACCTAGCAGATGACGTCATCTTGACACAATAAATGTTTAGTATTATAAGATTACAGACAAATGTAGATGAAAATAGAAACGTAAATATTTACCAGCAATTACAAAAACGCACGAGATAATTTTATATATTTAATTTTAGTTATGACAGTTAAGTCAGAAATATATAAATATAAGTTCTATATATTTACCACGACTGTCTTATAATAAGAAAGAAACTTCATTTCACTTTGATAACACAAACACTTTCACTTTAAAAGATAAAGCTTAACGAGCACCCGATAGCAATTTCATTAGTTGACTATGATTTTCTATTGATTCCCCCGCAGCAGTGCCTTTTGATTCTCCTTGAGCGGTTGCATCAGCAGTAGCAGCAACATTTGATGGCGAAGGCGCTGCTGTAGGCGTTGCTGTAGGCGCTGCAGTTGGAGCCGCAGTCGTCGTTAAAGAGTTCTTACAGTCATCCAGCTCCCAATATAATGAGTTCTTCTGACCAGCCAGAGCCAGCGTAGACACGAACAAACAGAATGACAGAAGGGACAAGAACACTATGACCTTGTTGTTCAACATCCACCCCAGTGTCACCTCCATGTAATACTTGCAACTTCCCATTTTTTTATTTCTATCTTTACTTCGTTTCACACGAGTTTCACTATCCGTTCTGTTGCGACGAATACGAGTACTTAAAAATCGTTCTTATCTCTTGTCGATACTATTCGATAAATTATTATCAATTTCTGATAAAGCATGTCCTTTAACTTTGTCATAGCTAAATTAAACTTTATTTCAGCTTCTACTAAGTTGTGTTTTGCTAGAAGGTCATACGTTATTGATCTTGGGCAGAATAAGATAATGAATGAGTCATAGATTACCGAAATAAAATTGGATTTTAGGCAGTGTGATTCTTGTAGAAAAAAATTGAATCATCAAAATAAGTGTTTACTTGCGAAACTATTTTGCGATGATTCAACTACAATTTAAAGACTTTGATGACTAAAAAAATTTATAAGCCTTTGTAGACCGTCTTGATCCTTATAAAAAAAAAACAACATTTGTCATCACGTTAGTAAACTAAGATCCCAGAGCTGCTAGACCTCTCTTATTTTCTCACTAACAAAATATGTGGGATAGAGTAGTGTTAGTTGCTTTTAACATACGTATACCTGCTAGCTTGGACCGATGGGCAATTTATTTTTGCGATGTAAATATCAAAGGTATTTTAGTAGTCAAGGAGATAATTTAGCTTTCGCTATTTGTACCTACTAAATGAGCTGCCTAAATTTGGATAGGATCCGAGCATCTAACTATACCTACGTATGCGCGTAGGAATATAGAAGTGCTGCTGGATTACCCCTCAATTGCGCTTCAGACAGATAACCATTTCTGATAAAATCAGGATCACAGATATCCGTGTCAGATCTGAAATACCTCAGACGGGTAAATTCGTACGTGTATTGCGAAGTAACAGATCTGAGATGCGTCGGTCGGGTACATCCATGCATGTATGGCTAGCTATTGTCTTTTTTTTACTATTTATAGGCACGCGTTTGACCATTATCTCACCTGATGGTAAGCGATGATCTAGTCGAAGATGGAGCACGCGTGCCTAGAAGTAACCTATTTACTCTTGACTTAAAGACTCACAGGTTGTAACTATCAGGAAACACAGACTCCTGCAGGGAATTCCACTCCGTAGCTATACGCACTATGAATGTGTTCCCAAAACGTTTTGTGCGCGTGGGTGGGATATCCACCATGTACCGGTGGCGCATCGCCGTTCGTCTTGTGGTCCGATGATGGAATGGGCTTGGCGGAATTATATAATGCAATTCCGTCGCACATTCCCCAAAATGCAATGTCATTTTGCCTAAAGCCTAAAGACGGGATGCGTTTTCATAGAAGTTATCATACAGATAGAATAAAAAAACGCATTGTCGCAAGGTTACGTCACAAAGGATTACGCAGATAGCGTAATCCTTTACGCAAACACTCGCAAACTGCAGATGAAAGAATGCTATGAAAAATAAAATACGAACCGTATTGTTATCGGTTCTCCAAGATTTATTTATATCGTTTATTGAACAGTGAACTATTTATGTCCTTCGTGGGATGAAAAACAGCTGACTTGTTCCTTTCAGTCGTAAAACCTTGGCATTTTCTCGTGCTTTGACGAGATACGGCCAGGATTGACTATTGTTGTGTTATGGGCTTTATTTCTTGGTTATGTAATGACTGCGGGTAAGCCGTTGGTCCCGGCTGACATTTTTATAGATTAGTAAGTTGGTCAGCTTAGAAACACCAGCTTTATCTAGTTTAAATTGACGAAAACATTTGGCAAGTAAAAGCGAGTGTATTTATATCCAATTTTCTAAGTAAATATCATTTATTTAGAAAATTCAAGTCATCATTTTGATTAATGATATATGAAATACAGGTATCTGACCTCTAAAACCCGTTCAAGATCTGTCTTGGACGGGTTTCGAAGGTGAGCTAAGCAGTTTTTCCGTCTAAAATCTGGTGCTTCCATTTAGACTTGAAGCTGATAGACGAAGTCGGGTAAGGGCTAGGCAGATTGATGGTGATAAAATATATAACAAGAGATGGTAATTGTAGTGTATATAGATATACTAATGATTTGTCTCGAGCGCATACGTCATAACATGTGGTCTGAGTGGGAGTCAGTTTGTGTTCAACCGTCAGTCAGGCAGCACGAAATGGTGCGTAGGCGAGCCAAATACCTACTATTAGTCGATACGTTATATTTACAACATGTTTTTACTACATCATCTTCATTCCTTTATCCCATATTACTTGTGGTCGGAACACGTTGTTTTCTTCCATTCTATCAGCCGTCACGCTATCGCTATCACCTTCTTCTTTCATATCACTCCTCACACAATCCATCCATCTTTTCTTTGGCCTTCCTTTCTATGATTTTACTACAAAAAAATAAACAATAATTAAACGTACCTGTTGTAAATACTAAGCATTCTGATCTATAAATAACAAGAGGTATCAAACTGCATCGCCATAAGGCGCCCAAGACTCCATAGTATCTATATTATTATGTCCGTAAGGTAAGGGTCGTCAATCAAAGGACTACCCACTACCCTCCCATCATTGGACCCAAATTATGATGGCCCAGTGCTAAACGACCAGTCATTGACTAACCGCGTGACTCGACCCATTTAAACATTGAGTTTGGGATACACTGGGATAGGAAGATGCATTGTAGGTAAATGTATAGTAAACAAAGCTGCTAGGTCAACAAGCAGCTAACTTCTTTTTTTTTTTTTTAATGGACTCTAATCTATGACAGACATATAGATATATACTTATAAGATATAGACTTTCAACTACTTTTAAAACAATTTTGTGAGTGTGCTGAGTAGGCAATCATTGTACACCACTCTCGAAAGGATCTCAAAAGCTTTTAAAGTTATAATGCACACAATAGAAATAAATGTTAAAATAAAGCTTCAAATAAACATTTCAACTGACGCAATAATTTGAAATAATTGCATACGTACGAGTGAAACATGTCGTAGTCAATTTAATTAATGCTTCTCATGTATATGTCACATACAATTTTCTTTTGTAGGCGACATTGCAAAGCGCCTGCTGGCATTAGCTTTATTAATACTACAAAGAATTTATTGAATGATCAAATTAAATGGAGAAATACTTTGATATTAATATTGTGAGTTTGTATTCATACTTTCAATTAGGAATTGTTTTACGATGTGATATTTTAATATTCATTGTTTTCCAATAAAAATATCGTGAATTATGTTGATTGTGAAGGTTGGATGGTTGGTCACTCCGTTTAGAATACTGGTACTCAGTTGCATACTCGGTTAGATTCCAGCCAGTCTCATCAAATTAGGGAACGGGCTAGGCAGGTTGCTTGCCAATAAAGTTCTTATATTTATAACTAGCTTCTGCCAGCGGCTTCACGTGGTTTTTAGGGAAAATACTCCCGGGATAAAAAGTAGCCTCTCAGGCTCTAGACTGTCTGCGTACCAAAGTTCATTTAAGTCAGTTCAGTAGTTTTGGCGTGAAAGTGCGACAGACAGACAGAGTTACTTTCTCATTTTAAATACCTATTAGTAAGGAAGTAAGGACTGGCTTATGCCCGCGAATTCGTACGCGCATATCCTGTTTTTTCCCGTTTCCTAAGGAATTTCGAGAAACCCTCTCTTAGCTCCCTTACACTCCCCCAAGGAAACAAAATGCTAAATTTCTGCGGTCATTAGTTACAGCTGTGCGTTTTCTATCAGTCACTCAGTCTGTAACGGACTAGCTTTAGCCCGCCACTTCGTTCACCCATATCCTGATTTTTCGGAATTTCGGAGCAGTGGGTAGTCTCATCTGTGCGTTCTTCTTCCACCTAGCGTTAATCCCGGCTATTGCCAGGATCCGCCTTCTACTGAACATCCTCCACTTTGCCCAATCTTCAACATCCCTCTCAGTGAGTCCATTGGCTCTCATGTGGGACTTGACGACGTCCAGCCAGCGCTTGCGAGGGCGACCACGTGACCTAGCCCCAAGGACAGCCATATTCATGTATTTCCGACCAACATACTCCATAGGGCGGCGCATGATGTGGCCATACCATCGCAGATGACACTCTTGCAGTTTTTCTCCCACGTCACGGACACCAAGACTACCTCGGATGAATGAGTTGCGTATGCAATCGGATCGCGTTACGCCGCCCATCCATCTCAGAATCGTCATCTCCGTGTCGCGAAGCTCCTAGATGTGTCTGCTTAGTGCTGGCTAACATTCGCCGCCGTACAGGAGGTCTGGCCGTAGCGTTTATATATCTGCCCCTTGAGCTTGGGGGGCGTTGTCTGACAGTCACCAGAAACAGAAGTAACTTTTTGACTACCGCGACTTTGTAAGCGCATATTATCCCTCTTTTCCTGTAACCGTAGGAATTTCGGGGAATCATCTCTTATTGCTCGCCTACGTACTGTAGGGAAGCTCCATTACAAATTTCAGCTTTCTACGACCAGGAGTTTCGGCTTTGCGTTCTCTGTCAGTCACTCAGTCACTCAGTCACTCAGCCACTCAGCCACTCAACCATTCAGTAACGGAAGAATTTTAAATATACTGATTTATAACACTGACGATTGAGGAGAGCTGTATCGTGGAATGTGTGATTAAAATATTATTCACAGAATATTTCCATGCCTTTTAATTTGTTTCGTTATAAGTCGATCAATATTTTTTGCTAAAAATAGATGTCTTATACATATTAGAAACAAACCTTAAGCTGTATTACGTTGCTTCTGTTATCCAATTGTGGATAAATTATAGGCCATTCCATTGATTGATGTGTTTAAAAACAGTACTTTAATTTTACTATTTATTACAGTCCAACAAAAAAAAAAATCTTGAAATAGCTATTTTTACAAGCTAGCTTTGTTAGTGTTTGTGTCCGGCCGGTAAATAAGAACACGTTTTTTGAACACGAGTTTCAATATCGTTTTCGGTTTAACCCATGGGTTTTCGTCGGCACACGTGTATGCCATTGGGTGTTATTGGGTTAACTCGTGTTTACCGAAATCAGTCGAATAGTTCCGAACTCAAATGTATCCATTTTATAAACTCATCACTCAACTCCAAACCACAAACAATAACAAACATAAAGGTACACACAAAAGTTATAAAATCCACCTTCACGCCTCAAATAATTTGCTAATGTTAAATTCAGATCAACAAAACAGACTCTGAAATCACGTCACAACTCAAAAACAAAATGGCCACTTCTCAGATTCATCAATTACGTATATGTACAAACCATCATTTAACTCCTAACTCCTAACAACAAGTGTCCCTTTCATCTGAAACAACATAAATATTTCAAACAATATTTCGACTCCGTACTGGCTCTTACCAAAATTCAAATCGTAGTACACACTCGCGTTTCTATCTCAGTGTGCCTCCTACATTACTTGCCCGCTTCGAAATGGAGCGGGCACTTTACGTAGATAGCGGCCATTAGAACCAACAGCGGTTTAGGATAGTGTAACACTCGCTGTGGTACTAATCAGAAAATTGCCTTCAATTATTCAACAGCGTGTTCTGAATTGAGGGTCGGTTTATATTAATATAGGGACATTATTTCGGGCTAGGTAGACTGGAATAAAAATGAGCTGAAGTGTGGAAGAAAAATGTTTCAGGTGCGTCATGGCAGGTAATTTAGAACGGAGGATGAAAGTGACTTTTTGTGATTAATCAAAATATTTTCAAAGAAGGTTGACCTTCTTTTAACCTTGACAGATTATGTCAGGATTGGAATCTGCTTGACTTATTTGTGATCCTTACATATTTTTTGTTTCTGGTTTTGCTAAAAGGATGATATTCCGTTTGTGTAATAAAAATGCGAATCAGATAACATCACGAGGTTTGTAAAAAAAAATATATTTTTATTTGCTTATAGCGGCTTTAAAAAAATCACACAAAAAATTATTCAACTGTCTCCTTATCTCATTAACCGTATAAATGAGATACAACCCACTGACAAACATTCGGACGGACAGTAGAGGCTCATTTACAGGGTTTCCTTGGTTATCTCGTGTAACAGTGTCTACACGGGTTACATTTGCCTCTAAATAAGGTCAAGCACACTGTCGTTATTATCGTCACCATTTTAAACTAAATTTCAGATTGGCGACATCTTTTCTTCTATTCATCTCCATTATGTCGAAGTTCACAAATATTGTCCTGTGGTATGTGACCACAGTGTCTCATGACGAAAGTCTATGATCAGTGCGTTTTGCTAGTGATGACATATGGAATTGAAACGTGGTCGCTCACAATGGGCCTAATCAGAAGGCTCAAAGTCCAGTGACTTTGAGCCACGCAAAAAAACTCCAAGCATTGCCCTCTCCATTGCCCTTTCAGTAAAGGGCAATGGAGAGGGCAATGCTTAGAGTTTTTTTGCGTGATCAAATCAGGAATGATGATATCCGCAAGAGAACCAAGGTTACCGACATAGGCCCAAAGGATCGCCCAACTAAAGTGACAGTGGGCAGGGCACATTGCTCGCAGAACAGATGGTTAATGGGGCCGAAAAGTTCTGGAGTGACGACCGCGAACCGGAAGACGCAACTTTGAAAGGCCTCCCACAAGGTGGACCGATGACCTGGTAAAGATCGCGGGTAGCCGCTGAATGCGAGACGCGCGGGACTGGTCGATGTGGCGACGCTTGGGGGAGGCCTGTCCAGTTCCTGTCCTGTCAAAAGTTTAAATTTAGTCAAGTTCAAGCGAAAATTATGTACTATATTAATACAGAAATGTTACTGTAGTCTCAGTGAGTATTTTGATGACAATTTGTTGACTTAATGGTATTTGTATACTTGTAACATGACTATTTATGCATGATGACTCAATAGAAATTCTGAGGACAATGTGAAGTTCAAACTATTTTCGTTTATGTAACTTATTGACATTATAATTATCTTTTTTGACATTACTATCTACATTTCGTTTAATATTGACATTGCCTATTGCATTTTATTTTATCTTAAAATTGACATTAATAAAACTGAATTGTGATAATTTAATAAAGAGGTATTTGTACGCCAAATGGCAAAACATAGAGAAACTATAAAATAACCATTGTAACATCTTACACACTACTGTAACCTATGTTTACATATAAAGAATATTGATTGATTGATTAATTGATTGATTGATTGATTGATTGATTGATTGATTATTGATTGATTGATTGAGTACAATAATCCTTTTAAAGTATTGCGTTTATTTTGTTATACGTTGTATATGGTGAAAGACAATATCATCTGCCTAGCCTTTTCCCAACTATGTATATTGAGGTCGGCTTCCAGTCAAGCCAGATTTAGCTGAATACCAGTATTATACGCGGAGCGGCTGCCTACCAGACCTCCACAACCCATTAACTGGGTTACACTGTACTTTATGGCAAGACTGGAGTCAGATTAAGTGGCTTGTGACTTTCCGTAACGACTGTCAAAGATCTACAAATGACAGTCGAGACCAACGGCTTAACGTGCTTTTCGAGGCACGGAGGAAACTCGGTATGTTAAGATGGTCAGCACATAAATCTATACTAATATATAAAGCTCAAGAGTTTGTTTGTTTGTCTGTATGTTTGTTTGTTTACTTGAACGCGCTAATCTCAGGAATTACTGGTCCGATTTGAAAAAATCTTTCAGTGTTAGATAGCCCATGAATATTTATTTATCCATTTAGGAAGGCTATAGACTATATAAAATATCATCACGCTAAGACCAATAGGAGCGGAGCAGTAATGCAAATTGTGACGCAAACGAAGTTGCGCGTGTTAACTAGTGAATTATAAGTATTCAAAAGGTAATTACAACTTTTTTTTAACGAGGGCGAAATCCTCATGGAGGTCCTCCTCTGCCCTGGGGCGGGCTGAGCCATTGGTCAGACTCTTATTAACTAAAACCACCCTGGTGTTCCATCTTTCACCTACGCCGGGGATCGCGGGAACCTACGTGACCTTCGTAATCCCAGGTTGAACACGTGATTACCCGAGCCCAAGTGTCAAGTCGTAGAAAAAAGAAAACAAAAACATGTGAGAAAAAAAATACAAATAAATGTGCTACAAGAGCAGACAAAGGTAGTGTCTACACATTTGTGATCCCCAAACACATTACGTCATTACGCGCGACTCTTCCCGCTATTTTTCCTCTGAATCCTGTGGAAAGGAAAATGGACGTAGAAATAAATAAGTCAAAGCACATACGAATGGATAGATTACTTGGCCATCACCTGAGCCACAAAACCGTTGCTATAGTGGCTCGGTAAGATAAATAGAGGAGGCTTTGTTTTTGTTTTTTAGGGTGCGTTTCCACGAAATATTTGTTTCATCTCTTCAAAGTTAAGGTAAACAGGGTTTTTGGGTAAGCTCGCTCCATCGTAGACTTTGTCTCTGTCATCTCTGACCTAGACTATAAGAGTTACGAACTAACCCATCTAAAATTAAAAAAAAATCGGCCAAGAGTGAATAAGACTCGCCCGCCGAGGGTTCCGTACAATTTCTAGGTACATAACACTTTAAATAAATACTATATTTTTTATGATAAAATTACAAATGTATAGTTTTCAGACTTTTTTCTATACTTGTAGTTTAAGACGGTATTAATTGCCAAATTTCATAGTTCTAGGTCAACGGGAAATATCCTATACATTTTGATTCCCTTGTGAGTGTCGAAATATATGTTTTTTGCGGCATAAAAAAAGATAGGAGCGTATCTTTTTTTTTACGATAACGTAGAACAGCTTCAAGGCTTACGATGAACGTAAGCCTGAGTACATGATATTAATTTCAACTCGATACGTCCACGGCGCGATTCCGAGATAAAGGGTCTTGACTCTTGACAGACAGCAAAGTGATCCGATAAACGTTTCGTTTTTTCCTTTTGAGGTACGGAACCCTAACAATAGAAAATAAGATGTGTTTGTTAAGAATTTTGGGTCTTCTTATGTGGCACTGATAACTGCCGCACGGGTGCCGATCTTCAAGGTAAAGCAACGCTTGCAGAAGTCTGTGTGTAGATGGGTGGCTATCTTAACACACCGAGATTTCTCAGTGCCTCGGAAAGCACGTTATGCCATTGGTCCCGGATGTCATTTGTAGATCTTTAGTAGTCGTTACGAATTATCAGAAGCTAGAAGATAAGACTCCAGTCTGGCCAAATAATACCGTGTTACCGATTTAATAATGGGTTGTAGAAGTCTAATAGGCAGCTCCTCGTCTTCCTCCTGGTCGCGTGGGCAGTAAGGTGTAACAACCTCACACACCTTAGTGTCAGAGTTTTTAAACCGCCTCAAGGGCCTCTGACATGGTTTGTTTGACGACCGCCATTTGGCTGCCGGGACCACCGGCTTAATATGCGTGCTTTCTTAAGCACAGAATCATCTTTTATCAGACAATCAGGTGATTCAAGCCTGCAATGTCCTAGCCAAACAAGGAAACCACTTTACAAAGTATGCTCTTCCCATGGGAATCAAACCCACGACTACCACTCCTTAACCACTCGACCACGGAGGCAATTGTCGTAAAGTACTGGTAGTCAACAGAATCCGGTTTGACTGGAACCCTTAATTTAGTTGGGAAAAGGCTAGCAGATAATATTTCGTGGCACTGTCTCGTAGTTCTAGCAGTCTAACACGCTTGAAAAGTGTTCTTATGTAATCCTTTTTTTTATTGTTCATACAAAATCGAGCAGACTTACGAGTTGTAGGTCGTAGGTTCGAACCCAGGCAGGCGCTTTACTTTGTGTAAATTATTTCATCACCACTGCTCTCAAAACGGTGAAGGAAAACATCGAGAGGAAACCTGCATGTCGTAGAACCAAAAATTCGAAGACATGTGACATCTACCAACCCGCAATGGACCCGCGTGGTGGATTACGGTCCACTGCCTCTCACCGAGAGGAGGCCTGTGTATCAGCAGTGGGGGGAACATTATAGGCTGATTATGCTTTTTTTTTTTTTTTTTTTTTAGGATGGGAAATCATCAAATGACTTCTCCCGCTCTGGGTACAGCAGGAGGGAGTGTCAGACTCTTACTGACTAAAACCCATCCGTGTTTCTCCTAGTGCCCTTTGCGTTCCAGGGTACGGTGCCTCTTTCGAACGAAGTCCGCAGCCCCAGCAGGCACTGGCCCTAGTGGGCCCCGTCTTCCGTGCTGACACGTCCTTGAGGCGCGTTGGGATCGCAGCGCGCCGCCGACCCGGGCCTGGTTCTGATCAGACGGCGAGCCACCCAATGCTCGCCGTCCGCAGACCCACGCCTACGGTGGTCGAGAATCGTCCTGCGACTCCCGACGCCTGGGGCGTCTTCTTCTGTTTCGGCGGCTGGGGCGTGAAGTTTCCCTCTCTCTCACGCGTTCGGCTTCCTCCTTTGTTAGCATTACTGCTTCGCAGAAGGAGGTGACCGCTTCCCATGTCTCGTCGCTCCGGACCATGGCTTGAACCAGGGCCGGACGCGAGAGATCCCCGCCGCCGATCGCCTCGACGAGGACACGGCGGTGCTCCGCCCAAGCAGGGCAGACCTCCACCGTATGCTCCACCGTGTCCTCCGGACGATCCTCGCAGTGTTGACACCCGGGTGTATCCTCCCGCCGTATTCGAAAAAGGTACCTCCCGAAACAACCGTGTCCGGTGAGTACCTGCGTCAAGCGGAAGGTAAGGATGCCGTGGCGCCGTTCTAGCCACTCCTCAAAGAGGGGTCTTATCGCCGCAATTGTGGCGTGCCCAGCGCTGGGTTGCGACAGTCGCTGTCTCCATACTGCCATGAGATCCTGCCGGAGTTCCGTCAACCGTGCTGCAATTTACCGCGGCAGAGGAGTCTCGCCCTGGCGTAGCGCCTCCACGCGCCATTCGTACATGAGCGCGAGGGCTCTCGCCTCTAGATCCCATGGCGGCAGTCCGGCAAGGAGGCTCGCTGCTTCGCCAGAGACCGTGCGATATCCCCGGGCCAGCCGGATGGCCATGACCCTCTGGGACGCGTTGAGGTAACGGGCAGGTCGCTTCCTCAAAGTAGGCGCCCACACCGGCGCCCCGTAAAGGGCCATGGACCGCACGACCCCCGCGTAAAGCCTTCGGCAGGAGGCGTTTGGACCCCCTAGATTGGGTAGAAGCCGCTTGAAGGCAGCCCCGGCTCGCCCCAGTCTGGGAGCCAAACGTCGGAAGTGCTCGACAAAGTTCCACCGGCTGTCAAGGACGAGACCCAGGTACGTCATTGTCGATCCGACACCGATGTGAACCCCTCCTACTGTTATTTGGGATCCCGATGGCAACCTGTTCCGAGAACCATGAAAGCACATGGCTTCGGACTTGTGTAAGGCCACCTCGAGACCCAGCTGCCGGATCCTCTCAATGATTATCGCAACCCCGCGTGTCATAGCGTCGGCCGCCGCCTGGTGCGATCTTCCTTGCGCCAATACCAGCGTGTCGTCAGCGTAGCAGACCACGCTGACGCCACTAGGGAGGTCGGCGCGCAGCACCCAGTCGTAGCCGATGTCCCACAGAGGCGGCCCCAGAACGGAACCCCGTGGAACACCGCACGACATCTCTCGCCGGTTCCACTCACCCAGGTGACCGGGGTAGATGACGGCTCTGTCCGTCAAGTAATCCTCGACTACGCGACGAAGGTAGATCGGCACCCGGTGATACCGAAGTTCCTCCCTGATGCAACTCCAGGGCAGGGTGTTGAAGGCATTGGCGATGTCTAGAGACACCGCCAAGACGACCCCGCCCCGGGAAACCGCGTCCCCCGTCGAGAGGGCTCTCACGCGCATGATGGCGTCCACCGTCGAGCGTCCCGTGCGGAAACCGAACTGGTTCTCCGCCAAATCCGGCCCCACCCTCACTAGGTGCTCGACGAGGCGGTTTGCAATTACTCTTTCAAAGAGCTTGCCCACCTCATCGAGCAGCACCGGTATGCGGACGGAGAGTCCGCAGGGCGCCCCGGCTTCTTAATGAGGACCAGTTTACCCATCTTCCAACGAAGTGGGAACTGGCCCCTCTCCAAGCATGCGCTTAGGAACCCTCTTAGTCGAGGCCCGAGAGCCTCCAAGGCCAGGACCCAGGCTTTTCCAGGTAAGCCATCGGGTCCTGGGGCGGTATTTTTGGCCTTCAGCCTATTAACCGCCACTCTCAGGTCTACCTCAGTCACCTCAGGAGCATCGTCATCGTCGTCATCGGTGTAGTCCGCATCGGGCACCGCAGGTGGCGGAGCCATAGGCGGGGGAGTATGCTCCCCTCGCGAGGGAATCAAAGCGCTCACCACGTCCTCCACCAGCTGGGGCCGGAGACTCTGCGTCAACGGGGGGGCCCAGGTGCGGAGCTTATTCCGCACCATTTTGTAGGGTCTTCCCCACGGGTCCCCGTTCAGAGACTCCAGCATCTCCTTGCGAGCTAGATCTTTGGCCTGCAGGATCCCTGCTTTGAGGGCGCCCTTCGCCACTTTGTACTCCTCGTACAGCTCCGCCTCTCTGACCTGCGCATCCAGAGGGCGGATGCGGCGCCTGCGGTGCCTGGTGTACCGGCGCCGTGCGGCAACGCATGCCTGACGCAGCGTCGCCAGCTCTTGCGACCACCAGTACACCTGACGGCGGGCACATCCTTTTTTTTTTTTTTTTTTTAAACTGGGAAAAAATGCATTACGCATACCCTCCCGTCGGGGGAACGGGAGGGGTATGTGGGACTCCCCGGGCTGACCCGGTATACCCACTAAAACGACCCAGCGTTATTCCCGCGTCGTCCGAGTGGAAGAGGACTGGGAGATCGGCGCAGCCTTAGCGTCCAGTCCTCCTCCGACGACAACCCGCCTAAAGCGGCGGGCCCCTCAAGTCCTCCCCGTTCAGGGGGAGGGCTGGGAATGACCGGCGAGGGTGGTGTGGAGTGCAATGCGGGCGGAGGCGCCCCCGCGCCTATCGCCCGCCCATCACCACCATGAGGAGGGAGAAGACGGCGTCTTCTCCGACCTCTTCTGCGCCTGCGGAGCGGCGCAGCGAGAGGGTCGTCCTCCCGCGCGCGCTCCGCCGCCTCCTTTTGCGAGATGACATCCTCGCAAAAAGAGGCGACAGCTGCCCAGGACACCTCGCTCTCCAACATGGCATTCACCACGCCGGGAAGCGAGAGGTCCTGTCCGATCTCCGCTGTTAGACTGCGACGCGGCTCAGACCAAGCCGGGCACACCTCAAGGGTGTGCTGAGCCGTGTCCTCCGCCGCGCCGCAGTCGTGGCACGCCGGGGTCTCCTCCCTCCCGATCCGGTGCAGGTGCTTGCCGAAACAGCCGTGGCCTGACAACACCTGCACCAGACGGAATGAGAGGAAACCGTGGGAGCGCTCGAGCCAGTCTCGCAGGACCGGACCGAGCGCGTCCAGGGTTCGGCGGCCAAAGGTGGCGGAGGCGAGGTCCTCCGTCCAATGGACGATGATGGCGTCCCTCGCCTCCCGCCGCACGGCCTCCCGCTCCTCCGCGACGGGGCGCTCCCCGAGGGCCTTTCGCCGCGCCGTCCACTCGTACACTCTAGCGAGCACCCACGCCTCCAGCTGCCAAGGAGGGGTGCCCGCCAGAGCGCACGCCGCCGAAAAGCCCACTGAGCGGTAGGCCCTCGCCACCCGCAGTGCAATGGCCCTTTGAGGCCTGCGCATAACGGTCGCATTCTCCCTCCTTTGGAGGGAGTCCGCCCAGATGGGGGCCCCGTACAGGGCCATGCTCCGCAGGATGCCGGCGTATAAACGCTGGCATCGTGCGTTGGGCCCTCCCAGGTTCGGGAGGAGCCAGGAGAGGGCGTCCGCAGCCCTCAGCAGGCGCGTCGACAGCCCGCTAAAGTGCGGGCCGAAGCGCCACCTGCTGTCCAACACCAGGCCCAGATACTTCATCTGGGCCTGGACGCCCACCCTGACGCCCTCCACCACAATGTGGGCGTCTGGAGGGCAGCGCTGCCGAGGCCCGTGAAAGAACACGGCCTCGGTCTTGTTCAGCGCCACCCTCAATCCCAGGCGGCGGATCCTCCCTGCCACCAAGGACCCGCCAGCCGAGGCCAGACAGGCCGCCTCCCCGAAGCACTTCCCCCGGGCAGTAAGGAGAGTGTCATCCGCGTAGCAGATGACACTCGTGCCCTGGAGAAGAGCTCCCCGCAACAGCCAGTCAAAGCCGATGTTCCACAGGGGGGGCCCTAAGACTGACCCCTGCGGAACACCGGACTCCGCGCTGTATCTCCGCATCCTGGCCAGTTTGTCCACAAGGAGGACCTCTCGATCCTCCAAGTAGCTGGCCAGGAGGCTCCTCAAATATTGGGGCACTCCGTGGTACCGGAGTGCCTCCAATATGGTGGAGTGGGGAACGGAGTTGAAGGCGTTGGCGATGTCAAACGACACCGCCAACACTCCGTCCCCGCCTCGACCGCCTCTTTCACCTGGCCCTTCAAAAGGGCCAGCGCGTCGATGGTGGACCGGCCCTGTCGGAAACCGAACTGGGCGTCCGACAGGTTCGGCCCTACACCCTGCAAATGGCTCCTGAGCCGGCCGGCGATGATCCCCTCGAACAATTTACCGACCTCATCGAGCAGAACGATGGGCCGGTATGCCGAGGGGGAATCCGCCGGGCGTCCCTCCTTTCGGAGGAGGCATAGCTGCCCCTCCTTCCACAGTTTCGGGAACCTTCCAGCCGTAAAGCACGCGCTGAAGAGTTCCCGAAATCTGTCCTCCATTTGAGCGGCAGCTATGGCCACCACCCTTGCGGGGACGCCGTCCGGCCCAGGAGCCGTCTTCTTCGCGCGGAGGCTAAGCACCCCCGCGCAAAACTCCTCCTCCGTCACCGGAGGTGCCTCCTCTTCCTCCTGCGGAGCCGCCGACTGCGGAGGGTCCATCGCTGGAGGGGTGAAGTCGGTCCTGCGCGGAAACAGAGACCGGACCACCCCATCCAGCAACGCCGGCTCGAGGGTCTCCGTAAGTGGGGGACCATGGGGCCGCAGTTGGTTCCGCGCCGCCCTGTATGGTCTCCCATACGGATCCCTGTCGAGACCCTCCAGCATCTCGGCCCTCGCCGAGTCCTTGGCAGCGCCCATAGCCGACTTGAGGACCGCCTTCGCCTCTCGGTAAGAGGCGTAGAGGCGGTCCCCCTCCGCCTGATTACGGGCGCTGCGCCGGCGGCTCCGCGTGTAGGCCCTTCTGGCCGCCACGCAAGTGGCCCGGAGGCCTGCCAGCTCCTCCGACCACCAATAAACGGCCCGGCGGGGAGGCGGACGCCGAGACCGAGGCATGCTGGAGTTGCACACCTCGGTCAAGGATTCCCTCAGCCGGACCGCTGCGGCGTCAACGTCCGGGGCCCCAACAGGGGGCGACAGCCAGTCTTGGAGGAAGGCCGCCTCCTTGGCTGCCTCCCGGTCCAAGCGAGTGAGAGCCCACCGTGGGAAGGGAGACCTGCCAGAGCGGGCCATCTCCCCACGGGGGCTCTGGGTGGAGATGTCGAACCGCACATAACGGTGGTCCGACAAGGTCTCCACCAACTCCACCCGCCAGTTCACAATGCGTGCGGCTAGCACGGGGGTGGCGAACGAAACGTCCACCACCGACCCTCCCCGTTGCCGCACACACGTGTGGACCGCCCCCCTGTTGAGGAGGGACACGCCGCATGACGCCGCCCAAAACTCGACGGCGCGTCCCCGGACGTTGCAGGAGGCGGCTGGGTTGCCCCAGGCCATCGACTTGGCGTTCAGGTCGCCTAACACCACGACCTGGCGTGGCGCCGCCCTCCCTACGGCTGCAGTGAGAATCTCCAGGAAATCCTCAAAGTCCGAGAGAGGGCGGTTAGGGGAGAAATAGACCCCAACCAGGGCCAAATCTCCCCACGCGGCGGCCACGTATCCCGGTCCCCTCTCTAAAAGCGAGAGGGGAGGGGAGTCTGTGGAAGACCGCGACACCAACGCCACCAGGCCGTCTCGGTCGCCCAGCCAATGGCCAGGGACCGAGTAAGGCTCGGCGACCACCGCCAAGTCCACCAACCACTCAGCCATGGTCTGCATCAGGAGATCCTGTGCAGCCCGGCAGTGGTTGGTGTTCGCCTGGAGGATGCGATGTTCGATTGTATCCATCAATCGGACATCGCACCCCCCTCCTCCGCAGCCACCGCCGTTCCTACCTCGGGAACGGCAGTGCTAGCAACAGGCCCGACCGGCACCTGCGCTTTACCCCTCTGAGGGGGAGGATTGCACAACCTCCCCCTCATCACATGGCCTGCCGGGCGTCCCCTCGCGGCACAAACGGCGCAGTGCGGCTTGGCGACCGCGCAGGAGGCGGCTTTGTGGCCCTCTGTGCCGCAGCGGTAGCAGGTCTCCGACCTGTCCACCGCCGACGGGCACAGGGCTCGGGTGTGGCCGATGCCGCAGCACCTGAAGCAGCGCAGAGGCTGCTCCTCAAGGGCCCGGACTGCACCCGAGCTGAAGCCGACGCAGAGCCGACCCCTGCTTACGACCGCTTTTGCAACGGCGACTGGGCACTCGAGCCGAATAGTGCCCATGCCGCCGCGGCCGGGCCTGATGTCCCGGCCTTGCACCGCTGCGACGCCGCAGCCCCCAATGGCTGCGACCGCCGCCACCACCTCCTCCTTGGTGACCGAGTCGTCAAGACCGGTCACCTCGATGGTCGCCGACTTCACCGGTCGGGCCACCTTGGCAGCGTCCGCGATGACCTCTTGCAGCTTGGCTGCAAAGAGGTCAGCGTTGGCGCTGCCCTCCGCCCCCGGGAACTCGAATATTCGAGCCCCGGTTTCGGTCCGCCGGCAAGAAACCTTGTCGATCCCCAATTGGGTGGGATCGGCATTTGCACGCGCTCGCACCAAAATGGAAGCGTAGGTTTCCCCGCGTTCCGCAGCCTCCGCGGTGAGCGTCACCACGACGGCTGCGGACTTCGGGGGAACCAATTTCCCCTTCCAACCAATTTCCCCTTCCCGGCGGGCACATCCTGGCTTAACCCGGGGCATTGCCATGTCACAAATATCGGACATGGCCTCCCGGAACCACTCCGCTTCGTCGTTGATATCAACAGGCCTGTCCGGAGGTGACACCCAGGCCTGCACGATAGAAGCTTCCAGGAGGAGCTCCCGGTCGAGCTGCTTCAGCGCCCACCGCGGACCACTCGGGGCTTGCCGGACTGGCGCGTTTGAGGTCTGGGCGGAGACGTCAAACCGGATATACCGGTGATCGGAATAGGTCTCCACCTCCTCTAATACGCGCCAGTCAATGACACGTGGTGACAGAGCAGGGCTAGCGAACGAAATGTCCACAACCGACTCCCCCTGCATCCGCACACATGTGGGGACAGAACCCCGGTTTAGGACAACCAGGCCTGTCTCCAGAGCCCAGTCCTCCACCATCCTGCCCCGTGTATCCGTATAACGGGAACCCCAAGACAAGTGCTTGGCATTGAAGTCCCCAAGAACGAACACGGGTAGGGAACGATAACCAGCGACGACGACGCCCAACTCCATAAGGGAGTTCTGGAACTCGGCGAGAGTTCGGTTCGGGGAGAAGTACACTCCTACCACGACAATCTCCCCGAACCGTGCCGCTACGCACCCCTGTCCTCTTTTGACACTCTCGAGGGACGGGGTCCCAGCGGTGGCCGACGAAATTAGAGCCACTGAGCCGTTTAGGTCCCCTACCCAGTCATCCCTGGGCGGGACAAAGTACGGCTCAGCGACCACGGCGATGTTAATCAACCACTGCGCAATGCTCTGGACCAGCAGGTCCTGAGCGGCGGCGCAGTGGTTAATGTTCGCCTGGAGGAGCCGTAATGGAGCCGTTGTTAGCACTCCATTTCATCCTCCTCTTGAGCCCCCTGTGAAGGCTCCACCGCGGCAGCCGCAGTGGAATCGGTGGTGGGGGGGGTAGCAGCAGCGACAGTGGTGGCGGCTGCGGCAGAGACAGCGGCAGTGGAGGGTCTCTTCTTACTCCCGGCCTTGGTAGGTGGAGCGCAGGCCTTGCCCCCAGCCCAGTGATCCGCCGGCTTGCCAGCTGCCGCACATATGACGCAGTGCGGCGTGGCGTTACAAGAGCCGGCTCTATGACCGGGCTGACCACAACGGAAACAACGATCGCTGTAGTCCACTTCCGAGGTACACTGAGCTCCGACGTGGTTGCCCACTAGGCAACGGAAGCACCTCAGAGGTCTGGGTTCCAGCAGTTTGACCTGCGCAGAAACCCAACCGACCAGGAGCCTTCGGCCCTCCGATATTTTCTTGGCCGCCGTCACAGGGCAGCTCACCACGACGGTTTGCATGCCTGTGTGGTCAGGACGTATAGTGCCTGCCTTCACCTGCTCAGCAGAGCACTCCCCAGTCCTGACGATGGCGGCCACAACCTCTTCCTCCGTGATGGAGTCGTTGAGGCCCAAGATGCGCAACTCAACACACTTGGTGGGCCTGTACACTCGGACCTCATCCGCATTTAAGGACGCCCTGAGCCTTTCGGCTAGAGCGTCAGCGAACGAGCCGCTAGCTGCACCGGGGATCTCCAACATCCGAGCCCCGGTCATTGTCATCTTGAACCGAAGGCCTCCAGTGATTCCGAGCTCCTTCAGGTCCACCGTCTCCTTTGCCTTCGTGATGACGTCACGGTAAGTCGTACCCCTCTTCTCCGCGTCCGGCTGTAGTGTGACCACCACAGCAGCGGTCTCCGGAGTGCGGAGCATAGCCGCGACGCTTCTCGCTTTGTGTTGCTGCTTCCTCTGTCGTTTTCTAGCCGCTCTGGCTGCCTTTGCTGTCTTCTTTTTCTCCCCGGCCACTTGCCATCCGGCTTCGGCCGCATGAGAATTTGAAGGCGGGGTTTTGGAAGTCAGGGTTGGCTTTTGAACCTTCGCCGCTTGTGCCTGTGCAGCCGCTCCGCCCTTTTTCTGCCTAGCCGGTGCCGAAGGAGTCGGCCCGGCTCCTCGGTTGGCCTGGCCTGAGGACTCCGGATAGGCAGCCACGGCGGCTGCGTACGAGGCCACCTTCTTCTGGCCCGAGGCCTTCTGGCTCGCTGCTAGCGGAGGGCGCAACACGATGCCCTCCAGGGTGGAGAATCGTTCCTGGAACCGCTCCTGGAAGGCAACCAGCTCTTGCCGGACCAGGTTTAACAAGTTGTCCTCCGCAGGCACAGGCTGGCTTTGCCTGCGCTTGCCCCCCTTCAGGTACCTCCTTGGAGCCGTCTCCTCGGAGCTTGGCCAGGTCTGCTTGGAGCTTCTCGTTCTTCTTTCGGAGAAGCTCCGTGGCAGCCGCCAGGCGGGTGACCTCCGCCCGCAGCTTGGACATTTCGTCCGACGGAGGCCCGCAACGGTTGGCTTTCGCTGCCGCCAAAATGGAGGCCGAGGCCGTACTTATAGCCTTGTCTTTGGAAGCCTTCGACCTCTTCTTGGCCACCTCACGGATCGCGGCCTCCACGACCTCCGCAAACCTGGCCTGACGCTCCAGATTGGAGCCGCCATCGGTGTCCGGCTCACCGCCGGAAGATTCCGAAGCCCTCCGACCGGTCGCTCCAGGGTGGCATCCCTCCTCGGCGAGTCTTGCGGCTCGCTGGGCGGCCTCTTGGGAGGCGAGCCCCCTACCCCTGCACCCTTCTCGGCCGTTTCCCCTCCTACTGGTGGGGATTTTTCGGGGCGAGGCCACTTCTCCGTTAGAGGTCGACCCCTGGTCGTCCTCCGGTCTGGGCCGCTTACGGAGGAACTTAGAGTTCTCCGCAGCAGCCCCCACTCTCTCGTCTCTAGAGCTCGCCGAGCTGATGCCTGACGCAGAGTCAGAATCTGACCCCGCATCTCCTCGACGCTCAAGCGAGCCCTTCCTCCAAAGTTTGGAAGGAGTCTCCACGCTGCGCTCGCTCGACACCTTCTCGGGCGTTTCTAAATTAAAACTGATCAGTTCCTTAAAGGATACTGATCGGGAGCCTCCTCGGCTCCTGCTGCCACTGGCAATCGGTAGACATACGTTGCCCCCCCCAGAATACGAGGGGCATGACGCCTCCAAAGGAGGCGTGGCGGATTCTCCAGCTGCTGAGCAGCTGGTACCGCCCTGGGGTAATGTTTTTTCGTCTGTCCTTTCCATGATGTGTTCCTTTTAAAGGGTGTGGTCCCTATCTTCTCCCTTCTCTCTCCTCCCTTCTCCTTTCCTTCTTGCTTGCTCACTGCCCTCAAAGTCACGTCTGATAACCAGACGCGTACCAGAGAACAGTGAGCAAGATTCCTTCCTATGAAACGCACACTGTCCGAAAACCCGAGCACAACAGCTCGGGTTTTCGGACGGTGTACCCCTCTCGTGTCCCTCTTTGTCTGGTCTCTCACTTGAACCTTTCCGGCATGAGTAACTCTACCGGCAGAGCTCCAAGATCATTGAGACACACAAGCCCCACCACGACGGCAACGTGGGAACACCCTCGGTGGGGATTATGCTTACCTACACAAAATCGCGCAACGAGAAACTCAAAAGAAAAACTTGTGTACAAAGGCGTGGGTTTTCTAACAGCAAACTTCAAGGGCGACGCATCTCATGCATACTTTATTATCAATTACATGAGACTTTAAAATAGTTGCGTGATAGAATTTCAATAGTGGTCATTACCTCAAAGTAATATGAAAAATATGTGAATCGGACTCGCGTGCATAGAGTTCCGACCGAATCTAATTTCTGTAACAAGTTTTATTTTTTTAATTCTGTTTATGTAATACGGGGTTTTTATTCACATGGATATGCCAACCCCATCGTACCCTATTAGTTCTAATTACAATTACATAAATAACAAATTTGAGTGAGAGGGACTCATCAATTAAATAGCCTTGCTAGACTTTCTCAGCTTAACAAGTTATTTTAATACTAGCCTAGACTTCCTATAGGTTTTATTTGTTAATTTAAACTTCATGTACACTAGTGATACATATATCGAACTATAACTTGTATTTTTAAGTAGTTTTGGAGATAAGGGGGAGAGTGATAGTGGTGGGATAAGAGTGGATATATAGGTGTAATGGTTATTTTTCATCTAATTTCTTGAATTTATTATAACATCGTATTTTTTATTAATTGTTATAGCGGCAACAGAAATAAACATTCTCTGAAAATTCCAACTGTCTACCCATTACGGTTCATAAGATATAGTCGGTTGACCGACAGACGGACGGACAGACAGTGGAAGCTTAGTAATAGGGCTCCGTTGGGAACTCTTTGTTAAAAACAGACACAAAAAGCCTTTTCATTTTATGTGTCACACGGTAAAGGTTGAAATGAATAATTTTATTTTCTAGTTTCTCCCCCAAAAGTGACGCTATTCTCACAACAGAATCGGTCTAGTAGTGACTAAGACAGGCGGACAGACAGATACCCGAATGATCCTGTAAGAGTTTCTTTCTTACAGATGCTCGGAACGCTAAATTCTTACTAATATTATAAATGCGAAAGTAACTCGATGTCTCGCGCTTTCACGCCAAAACTACTGAACCGATTTAAATGTGTTACAAAAATAGTCTAGAGGAAAAAGAAAGGACAAAGGCTACTTTTTATCCTGGGAGCACGTTCCCTATGAAGCACGCGGGCGAAGCCGCTGGCAGAAGCTAGTAGGAAATAAAGAAAAGAAAATTAGCATGCTAAAACGACATGACTATACAAATACAACTCTACGTACACAAGATTGATAATATGAACAATTCGATTCTATATTTCCTATCGCCTTAAAACCAACATTATCCCAACAGACGTCTCTCTGCTGAAGTGAACTGAAAACTCAATTCCAAGCCGTTAATTACTTGAATATGTTAATGAACAGTTAATTCAATCGCTGGTATTCATCGCGCGTTTAACTTGCCCGAAATATATGTGTTTGTGCTTAAATGTGCGGGAATTATTGAATACGTATGTATTTTTCTGTAAATAGCTTCGTTTTGAGTTAATACGTTTTTGTAAGTTTACTGTGGTGATACAAGGAAAGTGTTTCCACTAAGAAGACTCGAACTAATGGCTTGTTTACACAAGTGCGAGTCAGGCTGCCGAGTAGCTGCAGTGAAGTAACTTGTTTTGTATGGACCTATATTACGAGTTAGTGTCATTTGCGAGTTGGATAGAAACTCGCATCTTACTCGGATGCGAGTTTCTATCCAACTCGCACTACAACTTTTTTTTTCACTCGCCTGCTTCCTGACAGTAACTCGCATATGGTAGCCGTTCGGACATCACTCGCATCGTTCGGTAATGGCTTGTCAGTATCAGCCAGGCAGTTGTTAGCCGAACCTGTATTTTTTGTGTGCGCTTCGCGAGAGACTGGGCAGCTATTATCATCGTGTAGACAGCTAAGGCGAGCCAAACTGCTGGAATACGAGTAGACAATCCGAGTAGCCGTTTACTGTCTAGTCAGCAGCTAGCACTGTGTAAACCAGCCATAAGTAGGTACAAACTAATTAATCAGTAGATTTATGTTATTGGTTTGTAAACTCGTGAGTCCATTCATCTTCAAACTGCTTCAGAAGATACTTAGCTTTAAATAGCTAATTAAATGCGCCTGTCCATCACAGCCGAGCGAGGCAGCGGAGCGGAGAAACGGAGAAATTTCAACCAATGGAATTGCATAAAATCTCCGCATCACGTGAGTCACTGTCATTTTGACTTATTTCTCCGTTTTTCCGCTCCACTGCCTCACTTCGCGCAAATAGACAGGAACACTAAAAGTTTGCCGTAAGGTGTCGGCCGGTACCGTATGGTCCCGTAAAAAGTAATACTATCCCATCACTTCCCGTGGGTGTCGAAAGAGGCAACTAAAGGACTCCTCAGAGAATGGGCAGCGTTCTCTGTAAAACGCAACACCATACTACAACTGCGATCGTCAACCTGCCTGCCAAACGTGGCGATTATGGCAAACCCTTTTGGGGGAGGCCTATGTCCAGCAGTGGACGTCTTTCGGCTGTCGTGACTAAAGGTCAGCTTCCAGTCTAACCGATTTCTAAATACCAATATTTTATATGATCGACTGCCAAATAGATGACTTATGTGTCAATAATGTAAACTATGCGGACGACATGGTGCTGTGGCACGTCAATCTTTGACCTGAGAAGGTTGATGGCGACGTGTGAGGTTTACGCTGTAAAACATCGACTGCCTATCTTACCTTCTTATCTCTTAAAATAACCAGTTGACAGACATTAGGATTACTGACAACCCATCAGCTAATAACGATTACACAAATGGGAAACTAGCCTCAACTTTTTGAAAGGCGTAATCCACCACTCGAATCCCTTATGTTTTGATGGATATCAAATACCTTCGATTTTTGTGAAGTAAAGCGCCTTCCTGGGTTGAAACCCACGGCCTACAAATCGTAAGTCGTATCCTCTCGACCACCACTGCTCTAGGCTGTTCAATTCTGACTACCCCGTCTTCTTCTTATCGTGTAAAAAGAAGACCGGTAGACCAGGTAGTAAGGTCTAGACACCCCACACACCCTAGTGTCAGTGTTTCTAAACCGCCTCAAGGGCCTCTGACATGGTTTATTTGACGACCGCCATTTTACGGCCGGGAAGCATTTTTATTTAACTGTTCTCAATTCATATCTCTCATCTTTCTTAAAGTTTGCTGTGAGAGAAATTGATTCTGAGTCAAGCTCGCATATGAACTTATTTTACAATTTAACAACATTCACCTGAAATATTTTTATATTGTAAAAATAAAGAAACGTGAAAATCCCTACCTTTCAAAAATCGTTCACATTATTTTTTTCATTATGTGAGAACCGAATCATATATCCTTAATCAAAATATTAATAACTTACGATAAATCTGCCAATCAGTATTAAAATTGATTGTACGGCTACATTAACTTTGTATAAATATGGCTGCTTATCTAAAAGCCATCCTCTTTTATACCCAAAAATTTCCTTACGACATTTTCCTCATACCAAAATCAAAATAAAACACGTAAGCCCAAAATAAAAAAGGTACGACAGGCGGAAATAACAAATTTCCCGTTTAAAAACGGTACAAAAATAACATAAAAGAGTAACACATTACGCCTTAACATTTACGAAAGGATTAAGAGGAATTTGTGAACAATCTTCTATGTTAAATCTTTTGAGAGAACGTAAAACCGTAGATTACCATTTTGCGAAGAAAAATGTATGGTTCCCGAGGGCGGGAGGAAATCTGTTTCATACGAGCGTAACCGCAGGAATTAAGTAGCTATGTAGCTGTTATTTATATTAATAGGTTGGCCGTTTTTTAACCGGATTAAAGAAAGGAGGAGGTTCTCAATTCAGTTGTACTTTTTTTTAAGTTTGTTGCATCACAACTCCGTCATTTATGAATGGATTTGGAAACTTCTTGTTTTACGGGACAGGAAATACTTTCCTATTTGTCTCAAAGAAATTTCATCAAAATCTAGTAGATTTTTTTTTTATTAATGATGGATTTGCTCTTGACTCTAGTCTAGATCAAAGATAACGATCAGAGTCAAAGTCTACGATGGAGCGAGCTTACCCAGAAGGAGCCTATTCACTCTAACTTTGAAGATATCAGGGTTGTAAGCGTTTGGAAACACAGACGCAGGCAGAGAGTTCGGGCTTTTAAATCATAATAGCTGGAAATCGTTACTTGGATGACGTATTTTTTTAAATCCAAGTAAAAAAATAAAATATTTTGCTTTCCTGCCACTTTCCAGTGGTGTTGTTAGGTGTGGGGTCCACTAAAACCTGAAAAGTAAAAACCTTTCCACATGAAAATACAACCGACTTCCATATAAAAACACTGCAAAGTATAAAATAACTTTAATTTCGGAAGTCGGTGTTAAAATACGAACAAGCATCCAAAAATACTGACTTCTAAAATTAGAGTTATTTTATACTTTGCTGTTTATTTTTAACCGAACTCAAAAAAATGAGGAGGTTCTCAATTAGTTTGTATTTTTTTGTTTGTTGCCTCATAAGAACCGATTTAAATCAAAATCTGATGATGGGATCTCATGGAAATCGAGGGAAAACCTCAATTTTTTTTTTTTTTTTTAACTTTAATTTCGGAAGTCAGTGTCAAAAAAACGAAAAAATAATCAAAAACACCTTCCTTTTGTTTCGCAGGGAGCAGTGAGGGTCAGACTCTTAGTGACTAAAAATTAACCGTGTTCCTCTTAATTCCCTGTGCGTTCCAGGGCCACGGTAACTCTTTTGAACGAATTCAGCAACCCTGGCAGGATCACGTGAGAGCTAATGATGTTCCAATTAGTTTAAATATTTAAGCGAAAATATAATAATTAAATTACATTGATCAATTTCATTAAATCTATCGCTCGATTTATACCGGCAGCGTTGTGCCATCAATTGAACCAGGTACCATTTTATGCAATCAATTACACTTAGGTATATTATTATACTCATATTTTATGTGTGGTACAAAAAAATTATAATATTAAATTATGCTCTTTACTTTATATTCATTAATTTTGGTCAACTATGCCTGATTTGTTCACATTTGAAATAAATATTTTTAATTAAACCAATGATATCGCGTCGTTTAAATTGTGAATGAAATACAAAATGGCCGCCCTGGTATAAATGATAGGATTTATGTTACTGAAGCTTTTAGGGTATCAAATATGTAATGAATGTAATATTTAATTGTTATAGAACCGATATTTTCCCTTATTGGTACGGGTTAAAAGTTGGGGTTGCATGTTTTGATTTTGGCTCTTGTTATGCTTTTTATACTATCTGGCTTGAAACAGAGCTGACTACACAGAGATAATAACTATATAGAGATTAGTATGAAAGAAGAATATACGCGTGCCAACCTCAAATAAATTGAGAAAAGAGTTTTAATGAAAACTAGTTTACAAATAGTTCATAACCCCGATTAACACGTAGAATTTTCTATCCCGGAACTATTTTACTGGACCGATCAAAATTTGTACGATATTTTAATATGTGGGAAATCATCAAATGATCTTCCGCTTTGGGCGGAGCGAAAGGGAGAGGCAGACTCTTACTGATATTTAATAACCCATCCGTGTTCCTCCTTATTCCCTTTGCGTTCCAGGGCCACGGTGAGTCTTTCGAAAGAAATCCGGAATCCTGGCGGGCACTGGCCCTAGAAGGCCCCGTCTACTATGCTGACGTCTCACATTTAATACCTTCCTTCCTTATTTTTTTACTTTTTTTTTCTATGCGTACCTGTTTACAAATACACTAACCAGAAAATCTCATAACAGAACAAAATATTTTTATGTATCTTTAAGGAACTTTATAACCAATCTTTCTTGAAACTCGTTTCGTTGCAACGTCTAGCCAGCTGACATTGTCCAGGATGGATGGCTTTAAACTACGGATGAGCAATCCTTACGAGCGGATTGCAAGAAAATCTCACTTACTTTCATCTTCATTTGTTTTACGAGCAAGTCGGAAAGGGACTTCAAAGTTAACGCGGGAATAAAAGCAATGTCTGTGGGATTAACAACGTAAAGAAAAATTGCAATATCAACTCTTGGAGAAAAAAAAACTAAATTAAGGTGATAGCTTCTTAGATTACAAGATATCATGGTTGAGTATTAACCAGCTAACCCAATCCATAATTGTATTAAAAGCTAACAGACTGTCTCGGATAATCTGATCTCCATCCCTAGAAATTATAGCTTTTTTTTTTAAAGGATGTGATATCATGAAATTACTTCTTCCGCTCTGGGCGGAGCGGTAGGGAGTGTCAGACTCTTACTGACTAAAACCCATCCGTGTTCCTTTTAATGTCCTTTGCGTTCCAGAGCCGCGGTGATTCTTTCGAACAAATTCTGCAACAGTTACAGCTAGACACAGTTTTTGTTGGAACGATTAAGTGAAAATTATACGGTTTTTTGTTCGATTCATTCATTTATTTTATGTTTTGTTATGAAATACGAGTATAACCTGGAGGAAAATTTGTCCAGCCGTACTCGAGTTTCACGATTTGTATCACATTTAGCCACCAATTTTTATTAGGGTTCCGTACCCGAAGGGTAACCAACGGAACCCTATTACTAAGCCTCCGCTGTCCGTCCATCCGTCCATCTGTCTGTCAGCGGGCTGTATCTCAAGAACCGTAATAGGTAGAGAGCTGAAATTTTCACAGATTGTGTATTTCTATTGCCGCCATCATCATCATCATCTGCCTAGCCTTTTCCCAACTATATTGGGGTCGGCTTCCAGTCAAGCCAGATTCAGCTGAATACCAGTATTTTACGAGGAGCGGCTGCCATTTCTATTGCCGCCATAACAACAAATAATAATAAAATTAAGGTATATAATACGAAACCCTTCGTATGCGAGACCGATTAAAACTTGGCCGGTTTTTTTATGTAGATTTTTTCTATTACCCAATTCAACTGTTAAGTAGAATCAATTTCCATCTTGAAATACTAGTATTATCAGGTCGATACAAGTAGCATTTATTACAATAAAATGCGTCTTAAGACAAAAATGATAACAGTATCTAAGATCTGAAATTCTAGCACATTCAGCAGGAGTTTTTGAACGATTAGACACCAATATCACTAGGTTATCTGACAAAAATAGCTGATTGCGATAAGGTACTTTTTTATTATATTAATCTTTCCTTTTCTTTGTTTGGTCTGCTGTAAAAGTATTATCTGTATATTTATTAGTGTCGATGACTTTCAGCAATAATTCATCATCATCTGCCTAGCCTTTTCCCAACTATATTGGGGTCGGCTTCCAGTCAAACCGGATTCAGCTGAATACCAGTGTATTACGTGGAGCGGCTGTCCACCAGACCTCCACAACCCATTAACTGGGTAACACGGTACTTCTTGGCAAGACTGGAGTCAGATTTACTGGCTTCTGACAATCCGTAACGACTGCCAAAGATCTACATATGACAGCCGGGACCAACGGCTTAACATGCTTTCCGAGGTACGGAGGAAACTCGGTATATTAAGATGGTCACCCATCCACAGACCAACCTTAGCAAGCGTAGCTTAACCTTAAAGATCGACCCGTGCGGCTGCTATTACTTTCAGCAATAATTACCTCGGCAAAAACATGTCGCTACCAGTCATTGAAAAACCTGCCCTGTGTAAAAAGCAGTAATCAATGTTTCTATTGTTTTTTATTTGTTCGACAATTATTGTACTTAACGCATATTTGTTGAACTTGACTAATGCATTTAAAAAAGTAGATTTATGTATAAGATAACAAGGTTGTTATTTGGTTACAGAGTCGCTTTTTAGTCATTGAAATTTGTTCCTTTTAAAGTAGACCAATTACCATTAATATTTATTTCCCCCGCATGTTAACGAGGGCAGTTTATTTGAACTTATGTTTATGTCAAATGCCGATGCCAAGCAATTAAAATCTGATATTATAATGGCAAGTCAAATAACGGCAAATGATATTGTAGAACCCAAAATAAAGCAGCTTTTTCAATTATATCTGAAATCGTTTATCGGTCCTACGCCATTTGGTAGGTTAAATAAATTCGTATTTCACATGAAATGAAGATTTTATTACAAGTTCATAAGGCCATGAAAGCGCTTTATAGGTAAATTCAATCGGACGTAGAATTGTACACTTTTTTAAGGTTCCGTACGTTAAAAGGAAAAACGGAACCTTCATAGGATCACTTCCTTGTCCGTCAAGCTGTCAAGACCCATGGAGGTGTCAAGTTGAAATCAGTAATGAAATAGGTCTCTAAAAATCAAGCTACTGAGTAAAAATAATACAAAAACAGCCAACTGCATATCGGGCCACGCACATTATACCTCTACGCCTTTCTAAGAAAGAGGGTCCTGATATATTGACATATAAACGGACAAAAAGGTGTACAACGAAGAGAACCTGTACGGGTTCCATGTTTAGTTTTGAGGTACGGAACTCTTAAATTAATTCATATTCTGATACTTCGCATAAAAATGTAACTCTTTGTTGTATCTGGTGTGTAAATGTATTGTTTTTATCACCGCCCAAAGTAACACTTTACCCTAAATGGGAACAAACGTATGATAGGTGCACACCTCCAATTGGTCGGATCCAATTTGATTGGTTAAAAATCTTTTAATTTTTATATTTCACATAAAATGACGATTATATTACAAGTTCAAGAGTCCTCAAAAGCGCCGTGTAAGCAAATAGTTGAACCTTTATAATTGGATGTCGAATAGTCCATTTTATTAATATTTTTATTGGTCAAAGGGAATTCAATGTAAAACGAAATTACTTTCAGCACATTTTCTTGTTCGCTTTGATTGGCTGATAACAATCTGAATGTATAAAAGTATTTTCTATTTCACTTTAGTTGCGTATCGCCAATTTAGGTTTCTGTGAAGCCATTAATGGGATGAATTTTGGAATCCAGGTTTAATGGATATTCAGATGATAGATTGTTTTTATCGGTATTATTTTTAATATTTTATTTATCATCCAGCCATAACGATCTGTTTGCGGATAAATGGACGAAGATTTTATTGGCATGTCAGGAGTACTGTGGGAGGGACGCATGACAGAGTACATAACCCATTTAGTTTTTTAAATTTATCTGTGTTTACTGTTTTCCATTTTTTTTTTGTTAATGATTAGCAGTTTTTGTGCTATAGTTACTGTTTTAATCCGTTGTAATTAAATTAAATTAATTAATAAATAACTTACTCGTACATTATGATAGACAATAATATCACATCTATATTTATGGGTAAATAAATGTTATTCTTTATTTATTTCTTTAACAACGATATCACTACCATGCTATTGTTTTGATAACGACAATTTTTAAAATATACGATAATTTCCTACTCATAAATGTTTAAAATACTAATATAATCATCATTTCTTATCTTAACTCCAAGTAATCTATCGTATTTTCTATCTAGCCTATTTTAGCCCACAGGTGGGCATAAACCTCCTTCACCATCGCATAAATAATCGTCCATAATTAAAAATTAACAATACCGTACCAATTCCAACTCCTCGTCTTTTTTATAATGCGCACAGCAAAGGAGTGGAACTCTCTGCCTGCGTCTGTGTCTCCAAAAGCTTACAACCCTAATCTTTTCAAAGTTAGAGTGAACAGGCTCCTTCTGGGTAAGCTCGCTCCATCGTAGACTTTGTCTCTGTCATCTCTGACATAGACTGGAGTCAAGAGCAAACACATCACTAATAAAAAAAAAGGAATGCGAGACTCCTAATTACAGCAAAAATTACAAGAAATTCCATAAATATTTTCATTAAAAATACATTTTTAAATTAACTTTTTACATTTGTAAAAACAAGCATTTGCTGCATACGTGTATCACACAGAAAATTGTAAATGAAAACAAAAACATAAAATAAAAATTATTTTCTGTGAAACCTCTTTTCATTATATTTTTCTACTACCTACCGCTGGCACACTACATACAGTAGTATGCCAGCTACATGTAGTTCATAATTAAAAAGATGATGATACATATCTCACTATATTTACTTTCATTCATTAATTATGAACTAAGTTGAAAGCAGGGCTGAAACAGCCTAGCCTAGGGAAAAAGAAGTAGTTTTAGCAGTGGGACAAGAACATTAATATGTCTCGATGACGGCTTTGTTAATTGTCAGTTTCAATAGTAAGTAAGTAACACAATCTTTAAATGTTCTTGTATAACCATAAAAATAAATGAGAGTTTACAAAGTTCATTGAACTGTACCGTGTGACATAGCAAATTAAGAGTCTGAGGGTCTTAAATAATATGGCTGTCATTAACCTTGCTATCAATTTTGAATATGAATTTTTATTTTATTTTATTCATAACGTGTAATTTTTAATTTTTCTTTCATATGGAGGCTAATGGCCTGAAATAAATAAATTTTATTAATTTTTTTATTTGTTTTTAAATATACTTTTTTCCTCGTCATCCATCTCCAAAACCTCTAAGTCTAGAATTTAAATAAAATCTGTAAATAATTATTTGCTCATTGATAATGAGGGAAAGACTAGGAAAGCGATGCCCATCTTGTGTTTTTTCGTCTTACGTCTGCATCTAAGCCACCAAAGAAAACATAAAGCCATGCTAAAGTTTCTATAAAGACACATTTTGTTATGTTCACATAATAAATAACCAGCAACGATAAAATATAAATCAAGTCGAAATAAACTGTGTCGCGAACAGAGCTAATCCTAAAAATAACTCAGCCAATATGCCTATAATTTTCAATACTTCGCCTAAACCGTTTTACGGCCGCGTTCCCAAATCTTCAGATAACATAACCTAAGGTTTTTTTGCGTCAATAAACGCAGAAATAGTTGGAAACTATATGATTTACGAGTGCCGTAAACGAGACGTGCCAAGCGGGGATGTTACCGGCGTTATACTATACGTGTTGCGATGTGGCGATCGGGGGATTCGATTCCGGCTGTGCACTTTATGATCGAGTGAAAAAAAATTGGTTGAGTCTTTCAATCAATCAATATGCGAAGCCTTTTCCAGCCATATTGGAGTCGGCTTTTGTTTTAGTCAGGTGCATAGCCGAATATTTTTACATAAGGGCCTGGCACGAATATTTAAAACAATATTATGTATTTTGGTTAAATTTTATGCGACACACACAATATGTATCATGACACATACACAATTTGGTCTGTAGATGGGTGACCATCTTAATATACCGAGTTTCCTCCGTGCCTCAGAAAGGATGTTAAGCCGTTGCCTTTGGTCCCGACTGTCATTTGTAGATCTTTGGCAGTCGTTACGGATATCAGAAGCCAGTAAATCTGACTTCAGTCTTGCCATGAAGTACCGTGTTACCCAGTTAATGGGTTGTCTAGGTCTGGTAGGCAGCCGCTCCTTGTAAAATACTGGTATTCAGCTAAATCCAGCTTGACTGAAAGCCGACCCCAATATAGATGGTGATAGCACAATTTGTATCATGCAAAAATAAGAAAATAGTATCTAAATCAAATAAATGTTATGTGTGAAACGAGCACTAAAATTATGGTTAAATTTACATTATCTTACTGTACGTAAAAGATATTCGTGTTAAGCCCTGTGGAGTGACTGCCTATCTGCGGGTCTAAAAAGGCCACTTTAGCAGAAACACAATAGTAATCACACAACAATCTTTAAAATTTCGCTCACGCTCGATTTCGCTATATCGAAGAGCTCGTGGCTCAATAATAACAGCGGCACGGGTCAATCTTTAAGATTAAACAATGCTTGCTATGGTTGGTCTGCGGGTGGGTGACCATCTTAACATACCGTGTTTCCTCCGTACCTCGGAAAGCACGTTAAGCCGTTGGTCCCGGCTGTCATTTGTAGATCTTTGGCAGTCGGTATGGATAGTCAGAAGAAATCTGATAAATCTGACTCCAGTCTTACCATGAAGTACCGTGTTTCCCAGTTAATGGGTTGTGGAGGTCTGGTAGGCAGCCGCTCCTCGTAAAATACTGATAACAATGCCTACAGGGCGCTGTTACGTCTGCCGCGTTTTTGCAGTGCGTCAACAATGTTCGCTGAGTCGCGCACGGCTTTGATGCCATCTGGCGCAAAGAGACAGCCTCACTGTTAAGCAGATTGCGTGGGAGTAGTAACATCATCCTGAAGGTAATAGGCGATAAAACAGACAGCCCTCTGATGTGGAGCCTCACCCAGAGGACTAAGTCTCTCTTAGTTATAAGGTACTAACATAGTTTTTTAAGTTCATACTAACAATATAAATGTAATGGATCAATGGTTGTCCGGAATGAAATGAAATGAAATGAAAGGAAATTAAATTAAATTAAATTAAATTAAATTAAATTAAATTAAATTAAATTAAATTAAATTAAATTAAATTAAATTAAATTAAATTAAATTAAATTAAATTAAATTAAATTAAATTAAATTAAATTAAATTAAATTAAATTAAATTAAATTAAATTAAATTAAATTAAATTAAATTAAATTAAATTAAATTAAATTAAATTAAATTAAATTAAATTAAATTAAATTAAATTAAATTAAATTAAATTAAATTAAATTAAATTAAATTAAATTAAATTAAATTAAATTAAATTAAATTAAATTAAATTAAATTAAATTAAATTAAATTAAATTAAATTAAATTAAATTAAATTAAATTAAATTAAATTAAATTAAATTAAATTAAATTAAATTAAATTAAATTAAATTAAATTAAATTAAATTAAATTAAATTAAATTAAATTAAATTAAATTAAATTAAATTAAATTAAATTAAATTATTACTAGTACAACAGCTACTTCATAAAACCAAAGTGGCCATAATCCGTTGGATCCAGTACCGATTTTGTAGAGATTAAATGGTTGATTTTGTATATTTATTTTATTTGATTTAAATCCAGGTTGACTGAAAGTCGACCCCAATAAAGTTGGGAAAAGGCTAGGCAGATGAATGAATCTTTATCGCTAACGCATTAGGTTCAAGATTGATTGGGAAAATTTGACAGAGACGGTTAGCGTGATGTGCTTTCTGATTCTGCTAAAGTGGCCTTATAGACCCACTGTGCTCAGTCAAGTTTTTTTACGTTCTCGATTGCGTTAGCGTAAATATCAATTTGTATTGAAACTGGATAAGCACCGTCTGGTGACAATATCGGAAAACCTTTTTCTTTTATACAATTTGATTTAAGCGAAAGTTAACGTTAACGTGATCGAAAGTACCTACGTTAAAAAACTCGCATTAAGCCCTCGGAGGTGCAAGTTTTGGTCGCGTAAACGTTAACTTGTGTCAATTTCTATTATTAAATCTGTAATTGTCATCAGACCGAGCTTACCCAGTTACAATCCAAATATTTTCAATTACCTTAACACGATCGAAAACTTTTGAAATGCACACTAAGCCCACAAAAGATTTAGAAAAAAGGAAAGAAGAATAATATTTATTAAGCACATGTATGCAATACGCACGGTAGATATAAATAAAATACAATGCTCTCTGTGCCAAAAACTGAGTGTGTGTCTCACGGCTGCACTAAAAAGGTTAATTTCAGCGATATTTCGAACAGTTCAAAGATATGTCTGTGCAGTATACAAAAAAATCTACACACTGACTGCCACGGCCGTCTTGTTTTTTTTTTTTAATTTTAGATAGGAGAAACACACACGCAGGCAGAGGGCCATTCTTTTGCTGTGTGCATTATAAAAAGACATTTGGAAACGCTTAGTGCAAATTGGTGGAATAGCAACAAGGATCACGGAGAATTACTTGATTGGCTTACAATCTCCATAGGTTCTATGAAATTGCTAGTATTATCACAATAGCTTACAAGCCACAATATAAAACGACTTCAAAGAAATACAATACAAAGCTTTGTCATAAAACTAATCAAGCAAAATCAGTCCACAATTGTGTTCCATACCGCATTTAAAGTGCTTTCTATCAAAGACGACTGTCGAGCAACCGCTGAAACACGAAACAGTGGTCATGCAACTATGGTCTATAAGTGAGTCAAATAAAAATAAATGTTCCGTCTGTTTGTTGAATTAAAATTTAAGGTTTGCTAAATGCATAATAATATGGAAGTAAAAATGTCATAATACGAGTAATATAAAACTAAAGGTCGCGGGTAGCCGATGGATGCGAAATGCGCAAGACCGGTCGTTGTGGCGACGTTTGGGGGAGGCCTATGTCCAGCAGTGGACGTCTTTCGGCTGATATGATGATGATGATGATGAAATATACAAGTGACTACTAACAAAAAAGAAATGTGTTTGCTTGTTTCACGCTAATCTCTAAAACGGCTGGAACGATTTCGTCTTTCTTCTAAAGTTATAGGTGGTTAACACTATTTTAATTACAAGGATAAGGGTTCCCTGAAAAGTAGACTAACGACAAGATATTTATCAACAAAGGATGGGAAATCATCAAATGACTCCTCTCGATCTGGGCGGAGCAGAAGGGAGTGTTAGACTCTTACTGACTAAAACCCATCCGTGTTTCTACTGATGCCCTTTGCGTTCCAGGACCACGGTGACTATTTCGAACAACAAAATTGCAGTGTGATGTTTTATGACCTTGACGCAGACGGAGTCAACAACAGCTAGTTCAAAATACAAGTGATTTTTCAAGTTGATTGTGTAGTACTACTACTAATAAGTTGTTAGTGAAACAATAAAATGAACAAAATAAAACAAAGCGGTCTTGACTTTGATGTATCTTCAAACGAGGTTTGATTTACTGGCGCAGCTATTTTTTTTGATGAGATAAACTAGCAAAAATAAATTTATATTGCTACTAGCTTAAGACCGTGGTTTTGGTTGTATGTAATTGATTTATTAAAAAAAACCGGCCAAGTGCGAGTCGGTCTCGCACACGAAGGCTTCCGAACCATAAACCTTAATTTTTATTATTTGTTTTTATAGCGGCAATATAAATACACAATCTGTGAAAATTTCAGCTATCTATTACGGTTCTTAAGATACAGCCCGCTGACAGACAGACGGACGGACGGACGGACGGACAGCGGAGGCTTAGTAATAGGGTTCCTTTGGTTACCCTTTGGGTACGAAATCCTAAAAAGAACTGACTCTTCTTCTTCTACGTGTCGCTGGCACAATAGAATTTGATTAATTATCATCATCATTTCAGCCAAAGACGTCCACTGCTGGGCACAGCCTCCCACACGTGTCACCACAACAACTGGTCCTGTGCGTCTCGCATCCATCGGCTACCCGCGACCCTGACCATGTCATCGGATCGGTAGATTTGATTGACCCAAAACATTTCCACTTCCACGGCATCGTTAATGGCAGTGCACAGATCTCTTTGGCTGCATGTTTTGGAGCACCAATGGCAACATAGGAGATGGAGCACAGTTTGCGACTCGGCTCTCTAAATTCACTCCGTGCTCATGGGGAGGATCCATCAAGTTAGCCCCAATTCACTTTTAACGTTTAATTCTAACCTCGAAAAGTCACATCTTTCTACTAAGGTTTTTTTTTAAGGATGGGAAATCATCAAATTAGTCGTTCCGCTCTCGGTGGAGCTGAAGACAGCGACAGACTCTTGCTGACTAAAACTTATCCGTGTTCCTCCAAATACCCATTGCCTGCCAGGGTCGCGGTGACTATTTGGAACAAATTGCGCAACTACCACAGAAGGTGTATCGGAATTAAAAGTATTCTATGTCCGGATCCTTTGAGCCATTCTGGCGTGAAAAGATAACCAAACAGACAGACAGATAGAGTTATTTCGTGGTTATAACATTAATAGTGTAGATGGATTTCTGAGCAAGCAATTCTATTTTAGATTTTATAGTTGAAATAATACCTAAATGAAGGTTTGAGAGATATGATAGATTGTTCTAACGTTGTTAGTTTTCGTTAATCGTGGAACAAAAATAACTGTATAAGGAGCTCGTGGCTAAATAATAACAGCCGCACGGGTCGATATTCAAGGTTAAGCAACGCCTGCAAAGGTTAGTCTGTGGATGGGTGACCATCTTAACTACCGAGTTCCGTGACTCGGAAAGCACGTTAAGCCGATGTTCTTGTCATTTGAAGATCTTGGGAAGACGTTACGGATAACCAGAAGCCAGTAAATCTGACTCCAGTCTTTCCAAGAAGTACCGTGTTACCCTGTTAATGGGCTGTGGAGGTCTGGTAGGCAGCCGCTCCACGTAAAATACTAGTATTCAGTTAAATCCGGTTTGACGATGCCGACTCCAATATAGTTGGGAAAAGGCTAGGCAGATGAAGTGGGATGAAAATAAACATTAAGAGAAATACATAAAGATATTGTTTCAAGCATCAGTGACAAAGGTACACCAATTAGCTCAATTTTTAGAACTAAGAATTTCGTCATTAGGTACGCTTCTTTATACTCAATTTTCTTTGAGTGGATTAGGAGGTTTTGTACTCGAGTTAGTAATGAGGGCTACGAAGTATTTGATAGAAAGTATAAATATTAGTAAGTAGGGACTCCGTTTTCCAAACTTAGGCACTCATTCAGTCCGTTGTACGAAGGTGTCCTGGCTAAGTTAGCTGGCCTAGCTCCGACCAGAAGCACAGAACTTTACTGGGGGCTCCCCAGACTTCGCGGAGCAACCTCATAGTTCCTAGGAATTGTTCACGTTGTTTTTTTTTAGGATTGGAAATCATCAAATGACTTCTCCCGCTCTGCGTAAAGCAGGAGGGAGTGTCAGACTCTTACTGACAAAAACCCATCCGTGTTCTTCCTAGTGCTCTTTGCGTTCCAGGGCTACGGTATCTCTTTCGAACAGATTCCGCAGCCCCAGCAGGTACTTGCCCTAGCGGGCCCCGTCTTCGCCGTTTTGAATAACTTCAAAACTATAAATTTTAAAATTATGAAAAAAAAATATTTAAAACCTTCATAGTAAGCCCTTTCATTTGATATGTCACACAATATTTTTCAAAAAACTTTTTATTTTTATTTCGTGTGACCAAAAGTGACACCCATACTAAAAAGTTAAGTGACGCTGCCGTGTTTGGGTCACAGAGGTCCATATGTGTACCAAAAATTCAACAGAATCGGTCCAGTGGATCCGTAGAAAACTGGCTGTGACAGACGGACAGACAGACACTCAGGTGATCCTATAAGGGTTCCGTTTTTTGTTTGGAACCCGAAAAATCATATCAACACAGTTTTAGCATCTTGCAGCCATATGAGAAGTAGGGGAAATACTTCACCACTTCTGTATTGATTGCTAAATAATACGTCTGTTACCGTGTTATAGGTTTTAAGAACCAATCCGTTTCGTATATTGAAGTATAGTTACAAAGAAGCACTCCCACGTTGTATAAGAATAAATTAAAAAATAGATATAACCTTTATTGCTGTACGTTTATTTATGTTCTTATAAGGGTTTTTACAAAGTTGGTGCAGAAACAAATTGACGTTCGTTTTAAATATAATTTCTGATAAAATAACAAAAAAAAAATCGTAGCTTGTGTGAGGTTCAAAACCGCGAAAAACTGTCTAGCTGTCTAGCTAGTAGCTAAATGATTCCAGCAGTATTACAGACCCCAATCCCAAATCAGTAGGTACCCTATATTCATCCCACAACCCCATAACTTTACTATAATACTCCCACAAAGCCACCTTTAATCACAGAGGCTATAAAACACAGTTTATCTTCCTTACGTTACCTGGTTTACGTCGTAAATTCTGGTTACCTCACATGTGACAACGTTATGAAACTATCGCGGCGTTATTTGGACGTTATATCGTTTTCATGAGTTCTGAATAGCGGTTATTCTTCATCATTGTGGTGGCTAGCGACAGTTTACGGTTAAGATGAATTGACTGTTTGGAAACGTGTATCTCTGGGAACTCGTAAAGATTATTGTCATGGTTGAAAAACAAAATATCTAATAGGTATGTATTTCCAAAATATACGTAATTGTACATTTGATCAGAGCAAGCAATTTTATTTTAGACTAGTTGCCCCGCGCAACTTCGTCTGCGTCACAATTTTCATAATTGCTCCGCTCTTATTGGTCTTAGCGTGATGATATATAACCTATAGCCTTCCTCGATAAATAGGCTATCTAACACTGAAATAATTTTTCAAATCGGACCAGTAGTTCCTGAGATTAGCGCGTTCAAGTAAACAAACAAACAAACTTTTCAGCTTTATATATTAGTATCTAAGTAATTAGTAAGTAATAAGTATAGATTTTGTAATTGAAATAATACCTAAATGAAGGTTTGAGAAACATGATGGATTGTTCTACAGTTGTTAGTTTTCTATACTCGTGGAACAAAAATAACTGTATAAGGATCACAGGTCAATCTTCAAGGTTAAGCAACGCTTGCCAAGGTTGGTCTGTGGATGGGTGACCATCTTAAGATACCGAGTTTCCTCCGTGTCTCGGAAAGCACGTTAAGCCGTTGGCTCCCGGCTGTCATTTGTAGATCTTTGGCAGTCGTTACTGATTGTCAGAAGCCAGTTAATCCGACTCCAGTCTTGCCATGAACTACCGTGTTACCCAATTAATGGGTTGTGGAGGTCTGGTAGGCAGCCGCTCCGCGTAAAATACTTGTATTCAGCAAAATTCGGCTTGACTGGAAGCCGACGCCAATATAGTTGGAAAAAGGCTAGGCAGATGATGATGATCCGTAGCATGAAGACAACAAGAAGTTATTTAGCCAAATAAAAACATTTATTTGAAAATCCCTACTAATGTCTCAACATTGAATAATGTTTTAAGAACTAAAATATACATAGAAAATATAAATGTCGGTACATCCATACCTATTACAGTGTAAAAATAATCCCTAGACATAACTCTTCAGGATTACGACGCGCCTTGTATAGATGAATAGCGACACGTGTAAAATCTTAGGACATGAATATACCAGCCTAGATCAAGGTCATGCAAGGATTTAGTTTTAGTTTAGTATGCAGTGTAGACTTAGGCTTATATTATGTGTTGTGCCTGAGCAAAGATAGACTTGTTCATTTTGAAGCCAGTATTTGAAGATTATAGTGGTGGATAAGGTCTGTAAGTAACTGTAAGGAGCTCGTGGCTAGATAATTACAGCCGCGCGGGTCGATCTTCAAGGTTATGCAACACTTGAAAAGGTTGGTCTGTGGATGGGTGACCATCTTAACATACCGAGTTTCCTTCGTGCCTCGGAAAGCACGTTAAGCCGATGGTCCGGGCTGTCATTTGTCAGTCGTTACGGATAGTCAGAAGCCAGTAAATCTGACTCCAGTCTTGCCATGAAGTACCGTGTTACCTAGTTAATGGTTTGTGGAGGTCTGGTAGGCAGCCGCTCCGCGTAAAATACTGGTATTCAGCTAAATTCGGCTCGACTGGAAGCCGACCCCAATATAGTTGGGAAAAGGCTAGGCAGATGTTTGAAAGGCTTGCTGTCTTCTTATGCTACGGATAAGAAGATGGGGAGGCGTCGGCTTCCAGTCAAACCGAATTCAGCTGAATACCAGTATTTTACAAGGAGCGACTGCCTACCAGACCTCCACAACCCATAAAGGCTTTTATATTTGTCAATGACCTTGTGCATATAAACGGAGCTAACTACACCTCGGCGCGCCACTCCGCTATCCGTGTTTTTAATTTTTTATAATAAAACAAACACATATTTTAAAAAAGTAACAAAATCAAGTTATTTTCGTTTGTATTGCACAGCAGTTGATATTTTTTTTTTAGTCTTTTGTTAAAAAATTAAGGAGTAAAATGGTTTCATCTTGTAGCGGCATCGAGGCCGCCACAAGAAAAGCCTAACATATACATCAGACCGAATATCAACTATAGGGCAGTAGCCCGCCAGGCACAACAGCTGCCTGGTTGGAGGATCCTCCTTTTCAATTGAGGTATGCGGGACTTTACTCTCTGTACCGCTACCTCCAAAATCTCAACGATTTGGAGTTGATTTGGTGTTTTTTTTTCCTATTATGTGATTCCAATACATAAATTCTGGCTAAACCAAGTTACGTGCAATATCATGTATATTACTACCTATTTTTTTCAGATGTAATTTCTCAGTAAATGCTGACGAAAAACTGCTTCATCTGCACGCTATTTTTAAGCCTTTTCGAGAGAGCACCCTTAAATGGGTAACACGGTATTTCTTGGCAAGACTGGAGTCAGATTTACTGGCTTCTGACAATCCGTAACGACTGCCAAAGTTCTACAAATGATAGCCGGAACCAACAGCTTAACGTGCTTTCCGAGGCACGGAGGAAACTCGGTATGTTAAGATGGTCACCCATCCACAGACCAACCTAGGCAAGCGTTGCTTAACCTTGAAGATCGATCTGTGCGGCTGTTATTCTTTAGCCACGAGCTCCTTGCTCCAAAATTTACAAATCATTGGGGTAATTTTTACAGTTTTCGAAGTCAGTTTCATATAGATAGATGTGATCATAGGGCAAAAAATATTTCTCTACAAAGCCTAATTCAAGGTTATCCCGATTTAGTTCTAGTTGAGTATGCAGTGTAGACTTAGGCTTATAATTATTATGTGTTGTGACTAAGCAAAAATAGACTACTTCATTTCAATATTGAGTTGTGTTTTTGAAACAAATGTTGTGTTGAAGATTAAAGAGTTAGTACGGATTATGAGAAATTACTTTCGCGATTTCGTTGATTATTAAAATTTGTGGCTGGATTGGGTGGGTTTGGTGGTAGAATTTTTTTGTCATGTTTATTTTTTGTTTTGGTTTTTGAGACATAAATAACGTAAATGGGTTTGAAATCAAAATCAAAGATGGCGCTGGGAATATTTTTTTGTAGTTTTCGATCATCCATTGTTATGCCAATAGTTAGCGTCGTTTGTAAAATCTAGACATGGATATACAAAGGCCTAGATCAATGTCATAAACGGATTAAGTTCTAGTTTAATATGCGGTGTGTATATTTTGAATTATAGTGTCTTTGCTGTACCTGAGCAAATATAGACTATTCGCTGAAATATTGAACTGTGTGTTTGACACGAATATTTGAAGATTATAGCAGTAGATTAGGATTATAAGGAATTATTTTTGTAATCTTGTAAAATGTAATTGTGACTTCTAGACAAAAAACATTCTCACTTGTGGGTTTGCTGTTTTATCTTTTACTAGCTTTTGCTCCCGACTTCGAGCGCTCTTATCCCGTTTTTTCCCGTTTCCGTGTTAATTTTGGGAAATCCTCTCTTATTGCTTCCTTACACTTAAATCTACATGCTAAATTCAGCTATCTACGACCACTATTTTTGGCTGTGCGTTATCTCTCAGTCAGTCAGTAATAGAAGAGTTTTATATATTACTAGTGACCCGCCCCGGCTTCACACGGGAGCAAAATATATACTAAAACCTTCCTCAAGAACCACTCTATCTATCAAATCTGCATCAAAATCCGTTGCGTAGTTTTCAAGATCTAAGCGAACATAGGGACAGTCAGTCAGCAGAAGCGACTTTGTTTTATATTATGTAGTGATATTGATTATTATTTAATTCTGTCCCATAAACTAACCAAAAATACGTAAATAGTATGACATTAACCAAAAATATATCACCCATTTTTTACACCCGACTACATATCTTAGCGACTTCGTCACGTCAGTACAATTGGGACAAACTTACGAACAAGATAAAACTCCGGAAAACTTGGAGACACCACCGTTCGCGTGTGTACCCTACTTTATAACCTTGAGCGATGTGTAGCGTATTCAGATTAGGACACGCACGCCTTCAACATATTCGAAGATAAAGTTAGGGGTATTTGAGATGGGTTCTATGAATAGGCCATTGTGACTTTACCTTTTTTTAAGGATGGTAAATTATCAAATAACTCCTTCCGCTCTGGGTGGTGCAGAACGGCGATGCGCCACCGGTACACGGTGGATATCCCACCCATACGCACAAAACGTTTTGGTAACACATTCATAATGCGTACAGCTAAGGAGTGGAATTCCCTGCCGGAGTCTGTGTTTCCTGATAGCTACAACCTGGGAGTCTTTAAATCAAGAGTGAATAGGTTATTTCTGGGCAAGCGTGCTCCATCTTCGACCACATCATCACTTACCATCAGGTGAGATAGTGGTCAAACGCGTGCCTATGTTCAGTAAAAAAAAAAAAAAAGTGAATGTTAGACTCTTACAGACTAAAACCCATCCGTGTTCCTTCATTGCCCTTTGCGTTCCAGGGCTACGGTGATGCTTTCGAACAAATTATGCAACCTTAGCAGAATTATGGCTATATAATGTAATCATCATCATCCACAGCCCGACTTTGCCCACTGCTGAGAATAGGACTCTCTTTTCTTGTGCCAATCCCCATGTTCCTGGCATGGATAAGCCTTTCTTTATAAGAAGCAAAACAGTGGGTGAGATATCTCATCTATGATCATCATTATCAAAACAGCCGAAAGACGTCCACAGCTGGACACAGGCCTCTCCCAAGAGGAGGTGGGTTGCCAAAATCTCCACGCTTGTCAGGCGGGTTGGCGATCACGTTGTATTGTGTTGCGTTTCTATAGAGAACGCTGCTGCCCATTCTCTGATAAGTCTCTTAGTCACTTCTTACGACACCCACGGGAAGTGTGAATAGATTACTTCTAAGTAAACGTGCCCCATCATCGCCACTTTCCGTCAGAATCTGGTCAAGGTATCAGTAGAGAGACGATCAGTATCAGTTTAAAAAAAAACATTGAGTTATCACGGTTCTATACTAGAAAGATTTAGGTAGTTAAATACAGGTAAACCAATTTTGATGTGGCTCTTTATAAAAACACATATTATACAAATAAACGACTGCTTAAAGTAATGGTTCAATTGATTACTTAATCGTTATTGTTGTACTCGTAATAGATAGAATACAACTAAAACCAATGTAAATACGAACTTATTAATAGACGAAACGTTCGACAACGGCAGTTCGCTCAAACTGCAACATTTTTCTTACTTCGAGTATTTTTATACCCATCATAACTTTTAAAAGGAAGTTCCGATTTGAATAATTTAAAGTGTAATTTACTTATACATAACCAAATTTAATTATTAAACCATTTAAATAGATAAGGATTATTATCATGATACTAAAATCACCACTATTCCATTTCGCCCGGGTTTTGATTGAATAATTTGATCAAAAAGCGGTCATTGTGACTTAACCATAATAGTTAGATATACACTTGCGGATTTTTTTATAGATATTGATGTCCTCTATAAAACTGTAGTACATCACTTTGCTCTATCGTCGATAGTTTCCACAGCGTACGGGATATAAGGATCGGTTTTGGTATTTTTTTCACACCTTGGGTTACATTATCGTTGGTTTCATACGGATCCCTAACTTTTTTGAAAATGTTTCTAGAGCCTATGTTCATCAGGGATAATGTAATATTTAATGGTGAAAGAATTTTTCAAATCGGTCCAGTACTTTTGGAGCCTATTCAATTCAAACAAACAAACAAACAAATCTTTTCTCTTTATAATATTGGTGTAGATGTAGACAACAAAGGTTTTATTATTATATGAATTTGATACTCACCTCGGATTACGAAAATATTGTTACAAAATAGCACTACAGGCTGTGTGTTCCCAACTTGATGACCATGAGCGGTGAGTAGCGTATTTGGATAAGGGCACGCACTGAACGTGTTGGAAGATAAAGTTTGGGTGTGTTTGAGATGGGTAGCGCTCCCAATATTGCGTAAATTGATTATTGTTGTGACTTCACTAAATATTGGATTTTGTACACTATTTAACGTTTTTCCACCACTGCAGATTTTTCTAATATATGACAAACTATGAAAATATATGATTCTCATAGTTCACTCTCCTATAACCAAGTTATCCTATGTCTCAGGACTGTCGGCACGACTGTCGAGCTGCTTTGTTAATCCATACAAATAACAAACGCGCGGCAGCCGCGCTACTGTCGCGCCGCAGCCGCGCGGCAATTTGCGTTTATTGATTGTATAGATTAACAAAGCAGCGCAACAGCCGCGTTACTGCCGCGCGGCACTTAGCGAATAATATGAAGGTAACTCACAAAATTTTCAGGTTTTTATTTTACAAAACAAACGATAAATTATAATAACTAGTTATTTCAAGGTCGATTTTTGCTAAATTTTTATTTTAAAATTGAAATTTATGAGAATTTATTTTAAGACCTGTATTAGAGCACAGAATGCTTCCTTCCATACATCTTTGACTTCGTATGATCTTTTTTCTTATTTTCCTAGTAAATTTCCACGTTTGACGATTAGGAAAATCCAAAAAATACGTCATACTGCCATAAGACAGAAAACTAAAGCCATCGACGCTCTCAGTTACTCACAGAAGCTAAAATGGCGATGGGCAGGACATGTGGCCAGACTTACTGACAATCGCTGGACCAAACAGACGACATCATGTTGTCTGTTTGGTCCTGCGACTGCCAGTAAGTCTGGCTGGTCTGACCATCGGGTAAAAGAAATAGGGGTAGACCAATTGCGCGCTGGGCAGACGACGTAATAAAAATAGCAGGTAACCACTGGATGCGAGTAGCAGAGGCCAGATCTCTGGAGGAGGCCTTTACCGTCCAATGAGAGGGGTTCTTGTGATTGTACATTTGCACCCAAAAAATCTAACAATAGTCAGCTAACTAATTAACACTGTAAATTTTAAGAAAATTTAATTTATACAAACAAAACATAATCAACAACAAATACCTAACTACCAAAAGTAATACCTACCAAAATTACTAAGTTTTTTTTTTTTATTTTTTTTTATTAGAGCACAGGGTGTGCGTTGAAAGATCAAAATAAATTCTTGAATGACGAGATCCAAAACAGATTAATTTTAACTTAGAAAAAGTAACCACATGCGTACAGCAAACTCAAGCATCAACTCAATTTTTAAGTCAGATTAATTGAGGCCACTGATTGTGAATATATTTGCTCGCCATAAAATGGCAGGATATGCTGAAACAAATTTATTGTAACACCTTAAGTACCTACCACATTCTAGCAAATAAACATTTTTGTTTTGAAGGAATAAAAACCTTTCTTTTCCATCCCACAAAGGTTGTCCGGCAGATATCGCTGTCTGCAATAAGATCTCCATTGTGCCCATACAAATAGCAATATTATAAAAGACTTTGGAGCACATTTCTGTTATACAATGAACTATTTTATATCCATCGCATAAGATACTACACATTGTACAAAGCAAATAGTTCCCTTTTAATGCCAGAACCGTCACATCACCAAGCCTATTCCCAACTAAAATTAATAAATAATAATTAACTTATTTCTCACCACAATGTTTAAAGGTCACATAGAGGTATATATCATAAAGAGTATTCTATTCTATTTCATTCCATTCTATTCCATCCATTCCATTCCATTTCGTACCATTCCGTTCCATTCCATTCCATTCCATTCCATTCCATTCCATTCCATTCCATTCCATTCCATTCCATTCCATTCCATTCCATTCCATTCCATTCCATTCCATTCCATTCCATTCCATTCCATTCCATTCCATTCCATTCCATTCCATTCCATTCCATTCCATTCCATTCCATTCCATTCCATTCCATTCCATTCCATTCCATTCCATTCCATTCCATTCCATTCCATTCCATTCCATTCCATTCCATTCCATTCCATTCCATTCCATTCCATTCCATTCCATTCCATTCCATTCCATTCCATTCCATTCCATTCCATTCCATTCCATTCCATTCCATTCCATTCCATTCCATTTCATTCTAGGACCCCAGCAGGTTGATTCTGTTAATGTTTCGATGTGAAGGTCGAGGTGAAGTGATCGCGAAATGAGCGGTCATTCCATCTTGATTAAGGCTTGTATAATATTTGCCAATGACCTTGTGCATACAAACGGAGCTAACTAAACCTCGGCGCGCCACTCCGATACCCGTGTTTTTAATTTTTTATTATAAAACAAATACATATTTAAAATAAGTAACAAATCCAAGTTATTTTCGTTTGTATTGCACAGCAGTAGATATTATTTTTTTAGTCTTTTGTTAAAAAATGAAGGAGTAAAATGGTTTCATCTCAACGATTTGGAGTTGATTTGGTGATTTTTTTCCTATTATGTGATACCAATACTAAATTCTGGCTAAACCAAGTTACGTGCAATATTATGTAGATTACTACTTATTTTTTTCAGATGTAATTTCTCAGTAAATGCCGAAGAAAACTTGCTTCGTCTGCACGCTATTTTTAAGCCTTTTCGAGAGAGCACCCTTAAATGGATTGAACACTCACTTCGTGATCACTAGCTTGTCGGTTTTCTACAGGTTGTATTTTGGGGAACGTGCGACGGAATTGCATAATTTAATTCCGCCAAGCCCGTTCCATCATTGGACCATAAGACGAACGGCGATGCGCCACCGGTACATGGTGGATATCCCATGCACCCACACGCACAAAACGTTTTGGGAACACATTCATAATGCGTACAGCTAAGGAGTGGAATTCCCTGCCGGAGTCTGTGTTTCCTGATAGCTACAACCTGGGAGTCTTCAAGTCACGAGTGATTAGGTTACTTCTTGGCAAGCGTGCTCCATCTTCGACCACATCATCGCTTACCATCAGGTGAGATGGTGGTCCAGCGCGTGCCTATCAATAGTAAAAAAAAAACAGCATATTCATAAACAATTCCGCGACTATGCACGAATAATTTCGCTGTTAAATGAAAATGTCTAAAACTAAATCTGTACGGTGCGATGTGTAACCTATTTAGATTAAAACACGCACGTACTGACTGACTCTGTAGATAAACTTTAGGGTCGGTCTGTCTGTTTGAGATGGGTACAGAACTGTGTTGCGTAACTTGATAAAATTTCTGTATCTTAACAGACTATTTAGCTTTTTAGGGTTCCGTACCATTACGTTATTGATACTAATTTTGTCAGATTGCATCATCTGACATAGATTTTTCAGGAATTTTAATTATCCGAACCAAATGTATTCTTAAAGTCAAGCATTGTTGAAGATTTGCTCATTAGTGATTCACTAGCTTGTCTTTTATTCTGCTGATGTAAGTACCAATCACAACCTGACCCTGAAAGCCATAAACAAAAAAAAATATACATATAGATCTTGGAACTCAAGCAAGCTCAGATCAACTGACTACAATTCAAAGAACATTTTCCTTGTAACACAATTCTATCTCTAACATCGGCCACTTTGGTGCTCTATAATAATAATGCAAAAAGTAATTAATATACATTTTAAATACTTACGTAACGTAGCCGGCTATGATTTAATTAAAGGTTTATTTGGCTTTGTGTCAGTCCATTCTAATCTATTGCATAACTTCCTGGGGTGGTGCTGCAACATCCATTTTACTTCCTCTAGAACGTGCTCAAAGAGCAATTCTAAAAGTTGCAACCTTTCACCCTTTTAGATTTCACATACACCAGCTTTTTATGGCATGTAAGGTACTAACAGTGCGTCAATTAGCTATTCTAGACATCGTACTGCATCAGCACACTGAACTTCGTTATGACCGAGTACATTCAGGCAAGAGAAGAAAAGATTTTGTTTGTATAAAGCCTCAAACAAAAAAAAGACGTGTGGCACTCGGAGACTGCCGCGGTAAAGCTATTGCATAGCATTTTTTATCAACTTATGCAATTATAATTATATATTTATTTTATTTGTGCAGTATTTTTTTTTCTTTGTTTTTTTTTCTTTGATATTAATTCAAGTTACACTTTGAGCTAAAAAAAGTAAAAAGTAAAACTAAAAAGTATCACCGCTGTGCCGGTCAAAGTGGGGGGTGTTAGGTTTTTTTCGTTACGGAATTTCTGGATTCGGTCTCCACGCTCAAGGTTAGAAGCTATGCAAAGAATGATTATTTCTGAAAAATTCATTCTTTCGAACTACATGAACTTAGAGGGCTATATTGATGATTAAAATGGTTATAATTCTTTAGATAAATACGCGTTACGGTCGCAGATCGCATTTGGTCCACATACAGCTTCACCCTGACCGGCAAATTGCAAAAAACATAAAAATATTTGAATTTCGCGGGCTACCCTGGAGCATCCACCTTAACATGTTTTTGGAAATATTTTTTTTTTGTTTTTGTGACCTTACCTATATACTCGTAACAAGCTCAACAAGCCACTGAACATTACAGTTTAAATTATAAATAAATGTAGTACAACGCTTGCGGAAAATTTATCAAAACTCAATTACATTGACACAGAAAAACTGCTAGTTTAGTACAATGTTTATTGTTTCATATTTCTTTGTATTATTTATTTTTGTTAATTGTTTAGAATAGTATTCATGAATAATTGTAAAGTTTGCTTATTTTTAATAGTCGATTAAAATTTATTATTATATTGATCTAGTTAACATACATAACTGATCAATTTAAATTGCGATGAAGTGATGGCCTGAAACACAGGTTTAAATAAACCTAAATCGGGCAGGTCGCTATATACATTATAAGTTCCTACTTAAATATCTTGTCATCAACTGCCTAGCCTTTTCCTAACTATACTGGGGTCGGCTTCCAGTCAAGCCGGATTTAAATTGCGATGAAGTGATGGCCTGAAACACAGGTTTAAATAAACCTAAATCGGGCAGGTCGCTATATACATTATAAGTTCCTACTTAAATATCTTGTCATCAACTGCCTAGCCTTTTCCTAACTATACTGGGGTCGGCTTCCAGTCAAGCCGGATTGAGCTGAATACCAGAATTTAAGAGCGGCTGCCTACCAGACCTCCACAACCCATTAACTGGGTAACACGGTACTTCATGGCAAGACTGGAGTCAGATTTACTGGCTTCTGACTATCCGTAACGACTGCCAAAGATCTACAAATGACAGCCGGGACCAACGGCTTAACGTGCTTTCCGAGGCACGGAGGAAACTCGGTATGTTAAGATGGTCACCCATCCACACACCAACCTTGGTAAACGCTGCTTAACCTTGAAGATCGACCCGTGCGGCTTTTATTATCTAGACACGAGCTCTTCATTCTATAGTACCTTGTAAGAGGAACAAAAAAGTTTTGGAATCAAAATGAAGCATGTTCAAAAAGTTGACGTGTAGTGTGGTAACGTATTTAGATTAGGATTCGTCCGAGATAAAGTTTAGGGTCTCCCTGTTTGAGATGGGTGTAGCACTTTGAAAATTGCGTTTAGAAGATAATTTCAGGGTGTAATATTCAAGTGACTTCAGTTAATATTGGATTTCACCATATTGTCTTCTGCCAAGTAATTCAATACAGTAGGAATAAAAAAATGATCTTTTTGTTAGCCCATTTTGTTCAACTGCTGGACAGAAGCTTCCCCCAAGTACTTCCAGGACTTCTTTTAATGCACGACCTCGTACCAGCTGCAGCCCTCACAGTGCGCGTCTTTTTCGACCACATTTTTCTTGATGTGCGGCGTCGGCGGCTCCGTCCATCTTTTGACAATTGGTAACGCTATGTTTCTTAATTCATATTTTGATAATTTTACTAAACTAAGGTAAACAAATATCAAATGCAATAATCGTAGAGTAATATGAACTAGCAAATTCTTAGAATGAGGTCAAGTAACTTAAGCGTTTGAAACTTGCGTGCATTAATAGGTACAATGTAAATACGATTAACGCCGAACATAATTAAATGGAACATAGTTCTATTACCGCTTACGTCAAATTATGAATTTAAGTACCTAAATCAATCAACATAAATCTAAAACATTAATTTAAGTCACGCTTTGAGCTATGGTTTTATTTGGCTAAATATAAGTTTGAAAATCACAGCATAATTTTTACTAAGCAATCATCATGATCATCATTTACAGACTCGTCTGTAAGCCTATTTGAGAGCAGTCTAGGACATGATTCTGGTGTGTAAGTGCCCACAATGCAATGACGCCACTATAAGGGTTCCTGTCCATTTCGAGCGGAGTGGAGAAACGGAGAAATATTAACCAATCATGTCAGTCGAAATGTTAGTGACTCACGTGGTACGGAGATTTTATGCAGATCCATTAGCTAAAATTTCTGATTTTCTCCGCTCCCCTGCCTTGCTCGCTAGCAATGGACAGGCAGGCTTTTTTATTTGAGATGGGTTTGTTCTTGACTCTAATCAAGGTCAAGAGTGACAGAGACAAAGCCGACGGTGGAGCGAACTTATCCAGAAGAAGCCTGTTCACTATAACTTTGAAGATATTAGGGTTGAATGCTTCGGAAACACAGGCAGAGACTTTCACTCCTTTGCTGTGTGCATTATAAAAGACTTTTGAACATGTCCGTACAGGACATGTCGTGTCGCCCATCTGCTCATGATTGTGTGCCAATGGCCCCCTCCATTCCCGACAGTTGTTTCGTTTCTTCGGGACTCCGTCGAACTTCATAGCCTCTGCACGTTTCTGGTAGTCTCCAGTGTTTAAGTAACATTATGTTGGGTATGGTGGTAAAATGGGTCTTGGATTCGCAGAGGAGCTGTGAAACACACTGAGGAATTGTTTTTTGAATCCAAATAATAATGCTGATCAAAGTGGCGCTTTCCTCCGAAGATAGCCGATCGTCGTGGTTCGTTTCGCATATTTATACATTACCGAAGGTGCGGCGGACTTGTCCCAACTCAGCAACAAATCCCAATAATTCGATCTCATTGCTAACTCAAACTGTGACCATTTTCAGTTACCACTATTTCGGGGCGATACGTAACCTATTTAGATAAGAGTGCTGACTAACTGAGCAGTGAGCAGTGAGCATCTGTGTGTTTATAAAGTTAAGGGTCAGGATGTTTGAGTTCGGAACACATCCGACTGTATTGCGTAAGCAGTTGTGTCGGTTCTGAGTAATCGTAGATATTTTGGGTGTGAAATGTGTGAATATTGGTACTAAAATGCGCTTGTTGGTATGATATTTTTAGGACAAAAACATCCATCCATAGTGGAGTTAATTTAGTTGCAGTTGCAGTACAATAATTTGGCTGCAACAGGCGGACTGGTGTGTTTGCAGACAGATAGCAAAGCATGTCTATCCCATTAAGGTTTCGTTGTATCATTTAGACGTATGGAAACCCTAAAAATTAGCTAAGCTTAAACTCTGGATCAGTTTATGAAAAAAACATATAAATTTTTAATTTTAATTTCTATTAAAAATGTGTAAATTTGGGAAAAAACATCCATTCACAGTAGAGTTAATGTATTTGTAGTTGCAGTACAATTAATTGGCAGTGACAAGCGGACTGGTGTGTTTGCAGACAGTTTCGTTTTATCATTCAGAATTATGGAACCCTGAAATTAGCAATTTTCAAACTCTGGATCGGTTTATGAAAAGTTTTAGATATTTTAATTTTAATTCTTATTTCTAGCACAATATTTTTCAATGCAATGTACTCCGACACTTCTTCTCCTTGTCGTGTGGAGCAGTAAGGTCTAACGATCTCACACAACCTAGTGTCAGAGTTTCTAAACCGCCACAAGGCCCTCTGACATGGTTTATTTGACGACCGCCATTTGGCGGCCGGGACCATCGACACTTATAAATAAACATTAATACACAGAAAACTTTGAACACCAAAAGGAAACATATTATAATTACTTCCTGCCATGATTATTCATTTACAAACAGAAAAACGCTTACAGTTCTTATACTTGCAACAATTTTCTTCGTTGTCTTATTTAAATGAAACACTATACAAACCCAATCAGTCCTTTAAATAAAAATCCTATTCTTTCTTGAGCAGCATCAATAAAACAGACAGCACTACAACAGCGCGATCGGTGATAAATATATTTCCCAGTAGATATAGCCGTGGAATTAATGATTCGCGACCTGGGAAATCAACGCGGATAATATTATAGTGACACCGTGCCTTCGAGCTTTGGCAGAAATGAGGCGGATAGGTACTGTAGTACTTTTTGGGGGTTTGTTTTTGGTAATGTTTGCTTGTTTGTAAGACCATATTAGAAGTCTATATAGAACCTTATAGATTCATTCTTCTTATAGTGTAGGCAGTAAGGTCTAACGACGCCACCCACCCTAGTGTCAGAGTTTCCAAACCGCCTCAAGGCCTCTGACATGGTTTATTTGATGACCGCCATTTGGCGGCCGGGACCACCGGCTTATAAGTGTCTTTTGAAATACGGAATCATCTTTTTATCAGACAATCAGGTGATTCAAGTGACCTGCAATGTCCTAGCCAAACTTCGTCTGCGTCTCAATTTTCATTACTGCTCCGCTCCTATTGATCTTAGCGTAATGATATACAGCCTACAGCCTTCCTCGAAAATTGAGCTATCTAACACTGAAAGAATATTTCAAATCAGACCAGTAGTTCCTGAGATTAGCGCGTTCAAGCAAACAAACAAACTCTTCAGCTTTAAATATTAGTATATAAGATGCTTCCCATGGGATTTGAACCCACGAGCACTGGGTCACAAGACCACTTGACTACGGAAGCAGTTCAGGCGTTATCCTAATAAATAGTGATCCCTAGACAAAATACCATTTTATCAGCAAATGCGATTGTAGAAGTGTCAAAGTATAAGGGATTGATCACATGATCGCGAACCTATTAAACTTGGTTAGCACTTGGTTCGCAAACGTGTCCGCTATGTGGAGCAGGTAGGAGGGCAAATTGGAAAAAAAGAACCGGCCAAGTGCGAGTTGGACTCGCGTGCAAAGGATTCCGAACAAATTTTTTTTTTAACCTGTTATTTTAACACTGTAGACTTCGTTTTATTCTATCTGTAAGTGCCTATTTCACTACAGACTTCTTATACATTTTCCTGCAATCTTTAGGTATTAAACTATTTTCTGCAATTTTCAAAACTTTAGGCTGTGTAGTTTCGGAGATAAGGGGTAATTAAAACTCTCACAGTAAGCCTTTTCATTCGATACCCTAATACTCAAAATTTAATAATTTACGTGACGCGTCCGTATTTGGGTCATAAAAGTCCATTTGTATACCAAATTTAAACAAAATCGGTCCAATATATCCGGACAAAACTGGCTGTGATAGACGGACAGACAGACAGACAGAGAGATAGACACCCGAGTGATCCTTATGGTTCTTTAGAAACAGTCCTCTGACAGACAGATGGACATGACGGACGGACAGCGGAGGCTTAGTAATAGGGTTCCGTTGGTTACGCTTTGGGTTAGGGAACCCTAAAAAACAGAGATGTGACATTGTGGTCCACCCGTGATCAAGAAAAGCTATTTTTTATATTTTCCCCATTATTCATAAACACTGACTGTGATAAACCAACATCGGTTTTTGAGTTCGGACAATGGTTAACTACAAAAGCTGGCTTTGAACCCTTTGATTTGTAGTTCACACTTTTATTGTTGAAAATATTTGAATTCAAACACAAGGCTTGATATTTTATTTTTGTTTTTGCTCCAGTTTTTTTTTTTTTGTTTAACCCAGTTTCGCTTCCCTTGATTTATTTCTTTTGTGTCGTTTGAAACTGTCGTAAAAAAGAATTGTGGTTTTGATTTTAATTGTGTTATTTAATTTTAATTGTGTTTTCCCATTAAATGTCTACCTCAACGAAAATCCTCTATGGTTTTGTTTGGTTTCAGTTTCTTTTTACCGATTTCAAAAAGGACTTGACAAATTAATGTTTTTGTATGTTTGTAACGATTAAAAAAAAAACTACTAGACCGATTAAAAAAAAAAATCACCATTCGATTGCTGAGTAACAAATGGCAATATTTATTGCAAAAAAAATTAAGGATCCTTAAGAAAATTGCAGCGCGAAGGAAATCGCGGGCGAAGTGCTAGACGTTTTGTTGCTTATAATTTAATTTTATAATAAGCAGGTATTTACGAAACATGTTTTGAAGGAAAACGTTGTTTCTTTGTAAACAAAATCTGAAACAAACTTTCCTTAAAATCCACTCTCAGCGAAAATAACAAATTATCTAATGCAAATCTGAACCAAATCAATTATCTATTCTCATCATGTTTGATGACGTCACCCGGATGTTTTTACATCGCCCGCTTGAGCGAGCCATCGAATGAGTTTGACTGAGATGAATTTTAAAATAGCAGTTGTATGAGAAGAATAATTTATAATGTCAGTGAAAATTTTCCTCGTCAGAAAAAAAACATTAGCGAAAGGTTTTGCAGATGAATTTTACCTTCATAACCCCCCTTAACATAAAAACTTACTTTATGTCACACTAGTTGACCAGCGCAACTTCGTCTGCGTCACAATTTTCAATACTGCTTCGCTTCTATTAGTCTTAGAGTGATGATATAACCTATAGCCTTCCTCGATAAATACTAGGTTATCTAACATTGTAAGAATTTTTTCAATCGGACCAGTAGTTCCCGAGATAAGCGCGTTCAAGCAGAGAAACAAACTCTTCAGCTTTATATATTAGTAAGTATATAGATATTGGCTACGTTGGTTATGCGATTTGCAATTTTTCAGAAGAAAACCCCTCTTTTTCTAACCTGGCAATCGATAAAAAGACAGGATATGTAGACAAAGCGGCACTACAGTTGTGCTTACGACCACTAACTATATCAACGAGGCAGTTGCACTAAGAACAACAGTGTCTTGGAAAGGAGTAACCAATAATATTTTGAGAAAGACATTAATCTTAAAAAACCGGAAACGGGTTCTTTTAGCAGAACCCGCTGATTGATTACTTTCGTCGTTTCCAATTATTCATCAATCAGGAATCACCTTGATTTATTACCGAAAATATTGTCAATCACAACAGTTTTATCAAGCATCTTCATAACTCAAAAATCTTAATGGATTCTTAGAATTAGTATGAGAGCAAAAGCAGCTGCACTTTGTGGTATTTACTAACAGAGGACGAAATAAAAATAACGACGTAGAAAACTATCTTGACAGTCTTCTTCGGAATAATTATTATCATTGTGACCAATTTGATGTTATGATAATACAGTTCTGAGACTAAAGCCACGTGACACAATAATTGTTTAAAGAAGGAGATGCTATTGACTTATTTATATAAAATTGTCGACTCAATCGATAGGTATATAAGGTGTAACTATTCATACACGAAATATTTTAAGACAATCATCTAACGGTTATAACGAAGCCATTTCAACGAAAAAAAAAAAATTATGTACAAGTGTTTTTGTTTTTACGAAATTTACATTTTCTTGAGACATCTTGCATAAAACCTTTACTCCCTATTCTATGAATGAGACGCACCGCGCCGACGACACGGCGACGGGCGATGCCCGTCATGCGCGGGCGATGCCCGTCATGCGCGGGCGATGCCCGTCATGCGCGGGCGTAATGGATGTTGAAAAAATAAGGAGCCAGTATTTATTTTGTGGGTCAAGTGATTTTAAATTATTATTTTTTTATAAAATATACTTAGATAAAAAAAAAATCCTTAGTTACACCTTATATAATTCTGGAACTATTTTTTATCAACAATTCCACATTGATTCCAAGTATTCTTGTTCTTTATTGCACACGAACACATATAAGTACATTCATAATACGACAGCTAATGGTAAGGTTCTCTTACAGAAAATCTCAGTGCTATAGAGAAATTTCGCCATTGTTTTTCGCACCTTCTATAAATGACCTCCATACTTAACAATTACTCATTCATATTCGATATGACGTATGGTGTCAGCCGGTACCGCATAGTGCCGTAAAAGCATTATACCATCCCATCACTTCCCATTGGTGTCTGGTGGTGACTCACCAGGAAATGGGCAGCAGCGTTCTCGGTAAAACGTAACACCATTCACTGCGATCGCCAACCCGCCTGCCAAGCATGGCGATTATGGCAAACCTCCTTTCCCTTTGGGAGAGGCCTATGTCCAGCAGTGGACGTCTTTCGGCTGTTATTATGATGATAATTATTCATATCCTATTCAGTAAAACCAACCTTAACTTCCCAAACTTCAATTATACCTCCGCAATAAACAAACCAAAACGTTTTCAGTTTCCAATCAATCCACAACTCAGCACATTTGACCGTTCCGTAATACCCAGTTTCTTGCGAATCGTACCCAAATGAACACAAAACACTATGGCTCGATGACGTAAAAGATTGATGACGTGGACCATTGAAATCTTGGACGGGGCGTATTGTAACGGAAAGGGATTGCGGGAGGCGGGGTGTAAGATTGTTGGGGAGACAAATGGTAAATGGAGCAGTGGTTATGATTTCTAGTGTGATTGTTTGTTGTTGTAATTTTAAGTCTCTACATAAACTAGACCCATTACAAACAAATAAATAAATAATCAATCAAAATCTATATCTATAATCTATATAAGAATCAGCATTGCCATTCAACGCGGCAATGCTGCCAGTGTTCTGGGCACTTTTGCCATTGACAACGATGTGGATTATTTTTTGATGCCCAATGATTTATTTTGTTTATATACGCGTTTGTACATAATTTCGTGTTAATTAGTAAATATAGTTAGTTAAGTATTTACAATAAGTTAATGAATAAATCTATACTAATATATAAAGATTTTTTTGTTTGTTTGTTTGAACGCGCTAATCTCAGGAGCTACTGGTCCGATTAGAAAAAAAATTTCAGTCTTAGATAGCCCATTTATTGCGGAAGGCTGGCTATTTATCATCACGCTAAGACCGATAGAAGCGGAGCAGTAATGAAAACTGTAACGCAGACGAAGTTGCGCGAGTTAACTAGTATTATATAAAATTCCGTTACTCGCTGATTGAGTGACTGACAGAAAACGCTCAACCGAAACTACGAGTTGTAGAAAGTTGAAATTTAGCATATACATGGGTTCCTTGGAGAGTTTAGAGGAGCACTTTTTCTATTGATAGGTACGTTTGACCACTATCTCACATGATGGTAAGCGATGATGCGATCAAAGATGGAGCACGTTTGCCTAGAAATAACCTATTCACCAAATAAACGGATTTCCCGAAATACCTATGGGAACGGGATATGCAAGTAAAATCACGGGCAAAAGCTAATTTATATTTTAATATAAAAGGATATAAGTCTGTATGTGTTAATCAATTACGTCTTAATGGCTAGACGGATTTGGATGAGAAACACGAATAGAGCATAGCCGGGATTTGGACATATCATGGGTGACCACTATAATACACACATGAATAAGTATGTCATGCCGAAGACTCGATCACCGGGTAGAGTAATTTGCAGGTTCATTATACCAGCTGAAAGATGTCAACTGCTGGACATAGGCCCTCCCCAAGCGTCGCCACAACAACCGGTCCGCGCGTCTCGCATCCAACGGCTACCCGCGACACCAGGTCATCGGTCTATCTTGTGGGAGGCCTTCCAACGTTACGTCTTCTGGTACGCGGTCGCCAATCTAGAACTTTTCGGCCCCATCGACCATCTGTTCTGCGAGCAATGTGCACTGCCAGCTCGAAAGATCGTCGGCTGTGTCGGTAACCATGGTTCTCTTGCGGATATCATCATTCCTGATTTCATCACGTAAGGAAACTTCAAGCATTGCCCTCTCCATTGCCCTTTGAGTGACTTTAAGCCTTCTGATGAGACCTATTGAGTAGTGATTAATAGAAGCCAGTTTTCCCATTCGTTTCGCTGGCACAAGTTTTTTTTAGATTTGGTTAGCCCAAAACATTGCCACCTGCACGGCAGCACATAGATCTCCTTGGGTGCATGTTTTGGGGCACAAAAGGCAAGATAGGGGTGGAGCATGGTTTGAGAAGCAATTAATTGGCTTAAAGGAAATTCAAAAAACCTATGTATCTTTAACAGTCAAATATTCAGTTTTCCTACAACTATTCATATATATTTTGTAATCATTATTACTATAAATAGTTAATAATGCCCCTTACTCAAGAAGACGAATTATTAATGAAGGTCAAAACACTCAAGACATACATAATTATTAGAAATTCGTCGGACACGCACCAAAGGAATATAATATTTATCAGGATAATTTCACTTATATCACGACAGGTTTTTCTTAATTACCTTCTTATTCGAAATGTTAAATCCAAATAAAATAAAATAAATTAAATGAATAGAATTTCTGTAAAAGTCTAAATACATGTTAAAAACATTAAGTAATAGGAAAAAACCCATCAAGTAAAACTTAAAGTTTTGACTACTCTGGTCATCATCATCATCTGCCTAGCCTTTTCCCAACTATATTGGGGTCGGCTTCCAGTCAAACCGGATTCAGCTAAATACCAGTGTTTTACGTGAAGCGGCTGCCTACCAGACCTCCACAACCCATTAACTGGGTAACACGGTACTTCTTGGCAAGACTAGAGTCAGATTTACTGGCTTCTGACAATCCGTAACGACTGCCAAAGATCTACAAATGACATCCGGGACCAACGGCTTAGCGGGCTTTCCGATGCACGGAGGAAACTCGGTATGTTAAGATGGTCACCCATCCACAGACCAACCTTGGCAAGCGTAGCTTGACCTTAAAGATCGACCCGTGCGGCTGTTATTATTTAGCCACGAGCTCCTCTTTCTCCCGTTTTAACTACTCTGGTAACGGGGAAAAAACATCGTAAGTGCTAGTCGGATTCGCTTGCAAAGGGTTCCGAACGAATCGTAGTTTCTTATATTTTACTTTGAAACCCGACTTCAGAATGGGTTTTAAGTCAGTAATCTATAAGTAAAGAACTATTAATTGATTCTAAAAAATAGACTCAGTATTTTCTTAAATAGCTTTTTAATTTTATTTAAAATATATATTTGACATCTTAACAATAATACTTTACTTTTCCATCGATTTTCAATTTTTTCCCAAATATTAACAATATTCAAAATGTATTAATTCGCGTTCCATGTCCATGTATGTAAGGGTCACTACAATTAATATCTACTAACTGAATCAATTCAATAGATTCGACGTAAATTGACAGTGATAGACGGACAAACAGATACCGCGACACAGGTGATCCAACTAGGATTCTGCTTTTCATTCGGACGTAGAGAACCCTAAAAACCCCAAACTTACGGCTCCACTAGGAAAAAACTGACAAGGTCAGCTTCCAGAGATTTCCCGTAACTTTTGCGTCAGGCCTAAGCGATTTTTGCGGAGAAATCCGAGAAAATAAATAATACCAAATTGCTAGGTCGTTAAAAAGTACTTAGGTTTGCCGATTTTCTTTTTTTTTTTCTTCCGGACTGGGCAGGCCTCCAAGACACGTCTGAAACACGTAAGAACGTTTTCTGAGCTAAGTGAGACTCGAGTACTGATTCCCTACTTTTTATTTCGGTCACATAATTTGAGCCTACTTATTTGTTTCTAGTTTTGGGTAGTTCTCGGATGGAATTTCGGTTAAGGTGAATGCTCCAAGGTAGCCCGCGAAATTCAAATATTTTTATGTTTTTTTGCAATTTGCCGGTCAGTGTGAAGCTGTATGTGGACCAAATGCGATCTGCGACCGTAACGCGTATTTATCTAAAGAATTATAACCATTTTAATCATCAATATAGCCCTCTAAGTTTATGTAGTTCGAAAGAATGATTATTTCTGGAAATATTCATTCTTTAGGGCTACCCTGGAGCATCCACCTTAAGGCGGACGATCTCCCTGAAAACAATCGAATTGTTGACATCCAAGCAGAAGATATTATCAAGATAATATATTATCAAGATAATATATTATCAAGATAATATATTATCAAGATAAGATATTATTTTGGATGGTATGGACGTGTATTACACAATCAATTCAGAACAGCAGAACAGATCTTGGTGAAATTTGGCACAGAGGTAGATTAAAGTCTGGAATAACACATACTATTATGCTATTTTATATCACGGGAGTGTGTTCCCTTGGAATAATTACCGAAATTCACGCGGGTAACGCCGCTGGTAGAAGTGCATAAGTGCGTGCGCAAAGACGAGTGCTTTTTCTGTTCACTCACTCTACGATGTGAGGGCAATGGGAAACGACCTTGAGATCACGCGCTCGACCAATGGCTTAACGTGCTTTCCGACTTTTAATAAGAAAGCTATAAACAAGAAAGAGAAACCAGTTTGTTTATCAGCTCTTTCCCGGCGCTTTGCTTCCATAGCGCATCTCACGTTGTATAAAACCCTATCATTATCATCGTATTATCGTATCATCGAAAGCCGTCCACTGCTGGACATAGGCCTCCCCCAAGCGTGCTTAAAACCCTATATATCAATGATAATTTATTTATTTATTTATTAAAACTTGATGCATTAGTAAAAATATTGTACAAAGGCGGACTTAATGCCTAAGGCATTTTCTACCAGTCGACCTTAGGATGGTGCAGAGACAATATGGCAGGTGCAACTTAAAGGAAAGACAAACGGAGTGGAAAAGAAATACAATCATAAATACATATAAACACATAAAAAAAAATAACGACGTTTAGAAAAAATGAATTCAACGAATTAACGCTGTGTTGATTCTACCAACTTCTTGCGAATATACTCACGTGCCTTCACCTTTAAGGACAACCGACTGACTGTAATAATAAAGTAGTTGGTCTATCATACTCGTATTTATTACATAATCGCATCAATACTTCCAGACATTACTTTTTACTAAGTAACTTAACAATTTCATATCTTTAAAATGTTAAATAGATAGCTTATAGTTTATCATGCAATACATAACTTACAATCTAAAATCCGTACTACTTGTATTACTCTCCACAAGGGCCCAAACCAGCTACGATTTAGAGTCACCAACCCACGGCCAACGCAACCCTACCCACTACCCACCGACCTATAAAATTCGTGTCGTATCTGCCATCGCGACAGCATTGTCCCGACCCGTCAACTTTTTAGGGTTCCGCGTGACAGATAAAAGAAATGACCTTGTTCAATGTCACTTGAAGTTATACGGAGTGGAATGATGTCAATTCTTTGAGACGATTGTACTGTCGCATCAAATGGAGGCTGTAGAATTTTACGGTTTAGTCAAGCGATTTCTCTTGGCAGTTACCGAGTTGTGTTTATTTTATGGATACTCGTTGGCTTTGGTTTAGGCAATTTATATTACAATGCTCAGTAAATATTACTGTTAATCCAAAAAAAATCAGAATAATCTGACATTTTCTTAAACACGTCTTCTGACCTAGATTAAAGCCAAGAGCAAGATCTCAACTAAAAAAAATCACTCAGAAAGTAACTAAAGATGTCAAGGCCTCCAGAAAACTAACCGTCCCGTCCATTAAACGAAACGTCACCCAAAGCCGCGAAAAAGAAATATTACACCAAAAAAAAATCATGTAACACGCGCTAAACTTCTACCCAGCTATTGTGCGAAGTCATCACAAAGAGGCGTGAAAATAAGTAACTCAATCCATATCAACGTCAGAAAAATTAGGTACGGAACCCATTTACTGAAAGTTTGAGTCGGACGTCGACCTTTTAAGGTCATTTCAGACGTAACCGCGCGTGAACGTGCCTGTTACACTAGATACGGGTATAAGTATAATGTTGTCATTTTGTTTTTTCATCGGTTGGCTAAGCTGCTGAATTTTTCGAGTGTAATCGGAGTAAGCGTTATGTAATGTGTGAGTTTTTCGGTGTGTCTATTTTTGGTTATGTGAGCCAGATTTTTGTCTGGTTGGTCCTTTAAATATGGGCTATGGTAGGCGCCAGATAATTGTACAATAACGTTCATTGGCCCACATACATTTATTGATTTTCTTAATATCAGAAATTAAGACATAAATAACAGCTGTTCTGAATCGACTTTCATCGTGATCCTTTTCGTTCTCTAGTAATAAAAAATGGCTTATAATTTATCGTTCGGGTATCTACGAAAGGATATAAGGGAAAGGTCAATTTACTTTATTGCAGAAAGGTGCAGAAGTTAAAATATCATTCAGGTCGCTTTGGCTTACGCTCGTTTTCTCAAGCACTGCCCTTGCTTTTGCCGTATGCAACTGAAAAAGACTGGCAGTACTGTCTCAGGAACTGGATAACATAATAAAGTATGCTATGGCAAGGATGGTTATCAGACTTTGGGGCATAGGACTACTCGTAGCACCTGTCAAAGAACTCATACTTATAATAATTATTTAAATAAACAGATTTTAGATTTACATCTTTTTTTACTTAAATAATAACAGGTAGGTAACACAAAATTGTAGTCTACAATAAGGTGGATGGAGCTCTGTCCTCCTAGCTAGGCTACAAAATAGCCTGTGTTTAGGAGACACAGTTTCGATCCCTCGGTACATACTGGTTTTGGTACGTGTTACATGTGCAGATTGGCAAAAATGGTAATTAACAGATGGCTATATAAAGAAAATCCACAATAAGTTGAACTGCCGATGAGAGCCGAGACTCTGAACAGTCGGCAAATAATGGATGGTTATCCCCACCTGAGCCGACCAAGCAAAAGTTCGAGCCGCGCAGCTGTCATTATTTAGAATAGAATAGAATTCTACTATATTCTTCTACTCGTAGGGACTGTCGAAATACTACCAGTGACAGGTGAGACTCGGAACAATCGGTATATAATGGATGATCATCTGAACACGAGCCAACAAAACAAACGTTGTTAAACCTTGAAAATCGAACCGTGCAGCTGTCATTATTTAGAATAGAATATAATTGTATTCTATTCTTCTACTCGTAGGGACTGTCAAAATACTACCAGTGACAGCCGAGACTCGGAACAGTCGGTACATAATGGATGGCACATGAGCAAACGATTTTAAACCTTGAAATCGAGCCGCGCAGCTGTCATTATTTAGCCAGCTACAAAACAAAAACCGGTGTCAAAAAAGATGCCCAAAAACACCTTTCTCCGGTGTTGACATTATAATTATCATTTTTTGTGTCCTCTACCCATTGCGTCGTATCATCCACTTAGCAAGATTATTTGTCTGTAGGTCTCAAAGCGAGGCGGGCGCGACTAAAAAGGTCTTTGGCTCCGCTGCTCCGAAACTCCTTTATTTTCTGTTGCAATTACAGACCTGCGTTATGAATGGAATTTGTTATGACAAGGATGTTGCAAGCTTTGAGAGAGTTGATGAGAAAATAAGTTATTGTTTCTTTTTCTGTAGTAATGAAAAGGGTGTTAAATTAAAAGGAAATTAAAGTGACAAATGTTTTAGCTACAAATCTTCCTAAGGGCGTCGCTTTCACACCAAAGGCGAGTCGTCATTCAGGCAAGGGTGACGGTGTTTTGACTTAGCAGAGCTTTTTCTGCATAAAGGTTTCTAAATTGAGAGTTCTAAGTGATCATTATTTCAAGTTCTCAATTCAGAAACCGGGTGAAGGTATGTGCTTTTTATTTTCAGATGGAAAATTAAGCAAGTCTTGAGTTTTTGGGTCCAGTCTTTTTGTGTATCTTTTATAAACCTACCATCTGCCTAGCCTTTTCCTAACTATATTGGGGTCGGCTTCCAGTCAAGCTGGATTTAGCTGAATACCAGTATTTTACGAGGAGCGGCTGCCTACCAGACCTTTTATAAACCAATGTTAACATTATTTTGATTCAATAACATTAATAATCTAGTAAGGTACACTCAGATTGCTACTTACATCTTTATTTCAGTTTCACAATCCTTTTGAGCAACATATTAACGACTCACATACACCACAATTCCAAACCACCGTACAAATATCACTGTCTGTATTAAACCGTGCTATTTCCTGTGTCAAACACGGCCGCTTGGTCCGGCCGTAGTCCGGCAACGATAAGGGTACGGGGCCGGGATTTTTATCGGACCGGCATCCCTCCGGCGCCGCCCGACATTTCTGGCTGACTTGTTTCACAGAATATCGATAAATTTATAAAAAGAACAATGCCTGCGGCTTGCCAGTTGAAGCCGTATCCTTGCGGAAAATGTATAGATATTTTTTTTTTAATTTCGTATTGTAAATAAGTATTTTAATATTTGTTTTTATGTTTGTTTCAGGTAAACTGATATCTGAGTTACAAGATTATTGGAGAAATATTGAAGTCGTTATTAGGTATGCTCTGTCATTTATTTTTGGAAATTAAACAGTTTAAGTTGGGCTGTTACTATAGAACGTGATAAATTTAAAGGAACCGTAAGTAGATGAAGAAAAAAACAGGAGAGTCCCTTTCCTGCTTTTTCCTTAAAGATAATTATTTCATTTCGAAAAGAGGTTCCTGTGTAAAAATTACTACTTCTAAACATATTTGCATTCATATTTACAAGTACCAATACATTTCAGACTATGGCAATCTTTAATCTTTCGCTCCATCTTTTTTTTCTTTTTACTATAGATAGGCACGCGTTTGACCACTATCTCACCTGATGGTAAGCGATGATGTGGTCGAAGATGGAGCACGCTTGCCTAGAAATAAGCTATTCACTCTTGCCTTAAAGACTCCCAGGTTGTAGCTGTCAGGAAACACAGACTCCGGCAGGGAATTCCACTCCTTAGCTGTACGCGTTATGAATGTGTTCCCAAAACGTTTTGTGCTTATGGGTGGGATATCCACCGTGTACCGGTGGCGCATCGCCGTTCGTCTTGTGGTCCGATGATCGATGATGGAACGGGCTCAGCTCATCTTTGTCTCTGTCATCTCTGACCTAGACTAGAGTCAAGAGCAAACCCAAAACAAATAAAAAAAAACAAACGGAAATACATCGGAAACTCCTCTAACTGCCCCAGTTACAGAATTTTTCGATGAGTTTCTGGTTGTGATAAAGAGATAGTGCTGTGTCTTATAGAGGTATTGCTCCTTCTCTCTCCCACACTGAAATTATGCTGGTTTTAAAACGTCATACTCATTAAAGAAAACTGTCGGGCCGTAAGCCAAACTCAAGGAAATCAACTACAAAATTTCTTAGAACCCTCTCATAAAACTGCAGAAACACTTCATTTCTCAAGAATTCACAATAAAATTCATGAATGAATTCATTACAACATCGCTCAATGTCACCGAGAGTAGGTCGACGGAATTTCAAAAATGCCATGCTTTCATAAGATTTGTTAAAGAACCTTGTTTAATAGACTTGGTTGGCACGCCACATCGGGTGCCTTGCCAAGCGCTGCCTTTGAAATGTCTACGTGTGAATTTGCAATTTTTTAAATTCCGTGCAACATGGCTTGGCATATCTATGAGGGAAAAGGCTAGTTTCGTGAATTTAATTATTTGTTTTTATTATTTAAGGGGTTTATGTTGGGATTTACCTACGTTGAGCTTCTTAGTCCAAACTACATACGATCGACATTGTCCTCATTGAAATAATATCTAAAATCAATAATCACGTAGTCACTTCGATGCTCTTCAGGAATTATTTGTCGTGTTAATTGACTTTAGATATTATTTCAATGAAGACAATGTCGACAACAGTTTGACACCGAAAAATGCTCAGTTCCAAGTTTGAGCTGCACCATAACTGACAAATGTTCACTGTCTGGACAGATCCACTCAAATTTGTGTGGCTCTTTCCTCAAAAGGCCACCTCAGACATTAGACAAAAAACATTTATACCAAATAGTTCTCATAAATGATTTTACCGGTACGGGTTGTGTGGAATTTAAAGTGACTTTGACATCTGAGTTTGTTTAAGTGTTTCTTCTTTGGGTAGACAGCTAGGAAACACCGGCCTCATCTAGCTTGAAGTGTAAAAGTGTTATGTTTTACCCTGACAAAACAAATTAATATTATTATTAGGTCATTTCTGACCTAGACTAGAGTCAAGAGCAAGCCCATCAAAAATAAAACAAAATATAATTAATTAAAATTAACGAAAACAAATTAAACCATACATCATTATTTATGGTTTTATTAATTTGTTCTTTTGTATTAAAGAAAAACATAATGTTTTTGATAGAGGTGTTACAGGTAACCCTAAAAGCAAAATTTTAATCGGTCGTATGGTAATGTCATAAAATTAAGAAAATAGTGTTTTTGTTTAGAATAAACTGTAGAGTTAGTTTTCTATGAACTTAAGATTTTCCTTGTTTTAGTCAAATAAAAAAAAAACCCTTAGGCCTGTGCCTCAAGTTTTGCGGGCAGCGGGGTGGTGGCGGCGGCGGCGCGGGAGCGGGGCGGGCAACGTAGACCCGTTTTCGGAACCAACGGGCAGATCGTGCGGCACTATAGCGGCGTAGTGTTGTGGTCGTGGTTGTGTCGTCGAGACATTTGTTTTTATTCGCGAACAAAATGTCTAAACAACGGCGACAATATTGTTTTTTATTTAAATTTATTCTTAACGCTCGATTTATTGTGGGCAAAAGAAGAAAATAAATTGCACAACACTGCAATGCAGACGCGCGAGCGGTCACCGCTCGCCTGGCGCGCACCGCTCGTTGCCCGCCTTCGCGCGCTGCCGCGCCGCTCTTTTCGAGGGTCAATCCATTTGATTTTACACATTAGATCCCGTCGCTACCGCGCCTCCGCCGTCGCCATCCCGCTGCTCGCAAAACTTGAGGCAAAGGCCTTAGAACCTGCCGCTCCCGCGCTGCCGGCGCCACCGCCCCGCTGCCCACAAAACTTGAGGCAGAGGCGCTTTTACTAAATCTTTTCAGCTGCTTATCTTTTTTATCCAAAGCAGTGATCCTTAATATTTAACATTCAAATTTAATCTAAAATCATAACGCCTTTTTTGCTTTATAGAGAAAACCATAAGTGGCCGATATCACTTCCCGATTGATAGTATAATGCCGCCAAGTAACCTAAAGCGGGAAATAGACTGGTCCTACGTACGCAATGTATGTAACGCTTTTGTATCTTATCGTATGTTACGTTACATACGATAACTGTGTTTCTACTGCATAGTTTTTCATATGAAATCAAGAGTCCAGATATCATAATGCGTTGCATACGTTGCGCACGTGGGACCAGTTTGTCTCTAGCTTAATTCGATTACATTCAGATCACTGACTTCTGAAATTATTAGCATCAAAACCACCTCACTTAGGTCTTCTTCACGCCCCAAATGAATGGCGCCACAGCGTTTAAGAACCGCTGACCTAATTTATACTAATATTATTATTAGTAACCTTATTGGTAACTATGTTTTCGAGCCCTTTGGGGTTGAAACCCTCGGGCCGTAGGGCCCTTGGACTCACAGCCTCTTCAAAGAAATTTAGAAAAAGCTGGTTGACATTTCCCGTAACTCAAGAGCTGACATTTACTTTGGGCAGAGATTAAGCATTGCCATTCAACGTGGCAATGCCGCCAGTCTCTTGAGCACATTACCAGCTGACAGCGTTGAGGATGAATTTTTTGATGCTATATTTTAGTTTGTTGTTTAGTGTATTTTTAACCGACTTCCAAAAAGGAGGTTCTCAATTCGGTTGTATTTTTTTTTGTTGTTTTTTTATGTTTGTTACCTCATAACTCCGTCATTTATGAACCGATTAAAAAAAAATACTTTTCAATTAGTCCCATTGTCACCATGTCAGAATCTGATGATGGGATCCCACAATAATCGAGGGCGACCCTCAAATTTTATAGGCACATGCAATGTTTTTCATGAACTTTCTAACGCAATTCAGATATTTGTGCTTGGTAATCATTATCTCATGTTGCTGAGCTGATGATGAAAGGTATAAATTAGGATCTGATGATGAGATCCCATGAAAAAAGTTTGTTCAGCGATAGTTTAAGCCAATTGTCAGCCGATTTGGATGATTCTTTTTTTGTTTCAAAGAGTATTTTTCTGGACTGGTCCCGTTTCAATTTGGTAAAGATCTGACCAAGAACTTCGAAGGTAGGCAACGGAACTCTTCAATAAATGATAGCAAAGGGATCGGGATTGCTGAATGTTTTTTTAGTGTTTACACCAGTTCTTAATAAAACATTGCGCCGGTACGCTGTTAATGTGTACACAGGTACCTACGTACCACTAAAAAGTGAAAAATAAAAAACTTTTTTACAAAAAATACAACAGACTTCCAAAAACAAAGCACTACAAGGTACAAAATAACTTCGGAAGAAAGAAAAAACTTTAATTTCTGAAGTCGGTGTCAAGAAACGAAAAAATAACCAAAAACACTTTTTTTTTCACTTTTTTGTATTTTTTGTAAAAAAGTTTTAATTTTTTTTAATTTTAGTTGTTGTATAATAAAGAGGTACAATTTGTGAGTTCATGAGTTTGTGAGGTTGTAGAGGGTAATCTCTGGATCTACAGAACCGATTGATTTTAAATTCTTTTACCAATAGAAAGCCACGTTATTTGTGTGGCTATTTATATTAACCCAAAAATGACCACTCATCGCTGTGGGAACGGGTCAGCTGGTGGTAGATAAGTGTACACGTGTTGACGGTGTTGAGTACAGCCGATCTTATAAATTCCTTAGCCCTTCGGCAATAACCTTTAAAAATATTTTCATTTTCACAAAATAATACATTCTGAATTGTAACGGGCGTCCTTTGAAACAGGAGATACAAAGGAATACGATTCTCAAATAAAAAAGTATATACCCTTTACTTTCAAAAATGTCAAATGGTAATTTCAATAAAATAATCTATTCTTAATATATAAAGCTGAAGAGTTTGTTTGTTTGTTTACTTGAACGCGCTAATCTTAGGACCTACTGGTCCGATTTGAAAAATTATTTTTAATTAGGAACGGAGCAGTAATGAAAATTGTGACACGCAAACGAAGTCACGCGGGTCAACTAATAGTAGATATTTGTATGAAAACGGTTTAAGAAGTAAACTTGAATGTTTATTTTTAATTGATAAATGAGGTTCCTTTTGGCTTTGCCGTAGTCGGATAAAAAAAAAATATCTTTCTAACAAAATATCGAAAACCAGGTGGTATATACCTGTTGCAGGATTTGTCCAACAGAGACACCGCGGCCCTGGAATGCAAAGGGCATTAGGAGGAATACGGATGGGTTTTAGTCAGTAAGAGTCTGACTCTCTCTTCCGTTCCGCCCAGAGTGGAAGGAGTCATTTAATTACCTACTTTTATACCTATCAGCGTCCAGTTAATCTAAAAGCAGAGTCCAATTTAGTTGGGAAACTAGGCATTTTTATTTGTTAGGCAAAAATTGTGTTTTTTACAGTAATTTCAATATAAACGAAAAATTACCTGTAAAATTTCTGTGTTCATCGTCAAAAAGAAATAAATTCACAGGTTTAGCATCAGTCTTTAGTTGTGCATCCGTACACTCAAAGTAAGGATCAGTTGAAAACCAGCGTCAGGTCAGTCAATGTATTTGACGCAACCGTGATGCATATGTGAACCATCTGACTCCTAAGTCAGTTTAAGAGTCAGAGTATTTAATAATTATCTTTGTAAATATTTTTTTAAAGCCTTAAGGCGCGGTGAATAGACGAAGCAAAAAGACACCGCGATGGCGCGGCGTTTCGTTCGACTCGTTCGAGTTATTTATCATTAAATACATTAATCCTTACAAATATCTTATTCCAATCGATAAATAAAAACAACAGTTCCCTTTATTATTATATATTACATCACTGTTCTTAATTTTATCAAGATTAGTTTATAAATAATACAGTTACAATTGCTACAATTTCAATTTAAATGGTAATTTTATGAAATTTTTTTATCGAGAAAATTTACCGAAGACGTGTTTTGAACACAATGGTCCACCCATAAATATGATCAAGATTAACATATATTTTTTTAGCTGCTCTAAAATGTATACATTTGGCTAAAAAACTGTTTTTTGAAGCCTATTTTGACTGAGTACAGCGCCTTAAGTCTAAAGTCCCCCAAAATTTAAGCCCCATAATTTGAAAATTTTGCTAATTTTGTTGAAATAATTGATTTTGTATATTATTTAAAAAAATCCGGTGGGTAGTAGTGGTGTCGGGAGCGGGGTCCAAGCTACCGGTGGTTAGGGCTCCAGAGAAAAGATCCGCCTCACAATATGAGCCGTATCAAGGAGTATGCTTTCTGTATCAGGCCTTTTATTCAATCGCGTTACGCCAGCTTCGACAGATGGTCAAGACAAGACAAGACATTTATTTGTAGAAACATGAGTATACATAAAAGTAATGCAGGTTGTTCATAAACAAAAAGTTCAGTCATATTGTCATTCCAGATGTCGACACCCTCATCATCATCTGCCTAGCCTTTTCCCAACTATATTGGGGTCGGCTTCCAGTCAAAACGGATTTAGCTGAATACCAGTATTTTACGAGGAGCGGCTGCCTACCAGACCTTTTATAAACCTATGTTAACATTATTTTTATTCAATAACATTAATAATCTAGTAAGGTACACTCAGATTGCTACTTACATCTTTATTTCAGTTTCACAATCCTTTTGAGCAACATATTAACGACTACCAACACAATCCCAAATCACCGTACATATATCACTGTCTATATAAACCGTGCTATTTCCTGTGTCAAACACGGCCGCTTGGTCCGGCCGTAGTCCGGCAACGATAAGGGTACCAGACCTCTACAACCCATTATCTGGATAACACGGTACTTCATGACAAGACTGGAGTCAGATTAAGTGGCTTCTGACTATCCTTAACGACTGCCAAAGATCTACAAATGACAGTCGGGACCAAAGGCTTAACGTGCTTTCCGAGGCACGGAGAAAACTCGGTATGTTAAGATGGTCACCCATCCACAGACAGGCCTTGGCAAGCGTCGCTTTACCTTGAAGATCGACCCATGTGGCTGTTATTATCTATAAATTATGACTAGTTATTATCAACAAATATCCAAACGTACTGACTTTCATATTTACAAAATTATCAGGATAGACAGCCGGATAAGGTAGTCCAAACATTTCCCAAAAAATGGTAATTCCTCCTCAGTCAGAACCGAGGAGCCTTCCGCACGATCAGTCCATTTATATCGCGTTCTATAACGACAGCCCGCCTCACGTACCGAGACTCAGTAGGACGTCTTTAAGCCTTAATACGTTTCCTATCTGTTCCAACTGTTGTTGATGGAATAAAGATGCGAGTAGTATTCAATCGATAGTATCTTTGGTGAACCCCACTTTGCATTTTTTTTTTAAGGACAAAGACGTATTTAATTTTATAAACTGTATAGAAATACTTTGTGTCAGAATGTTTGGAATAAATACCGGCAACGAAACTCTAAAAAAAAAAATTAAAAAAAATGCGAGCAATGAATCAATTCTAATTAAGCCAATGGTAAGCGACCACTTTTCGGTTCCATAAGTCATCACTGGCGACACGCACTGGTCATAGACGTTTGTCTTGAGACACTAGTAAAGCCGCCGCAGCCCAGCCGAGTAATTATATTTAACTACAGTCGGCTAAAATGTGGATACCATTACAACTGGAATATCGTTACCAGGGCTATAGATAAAATGTTCATTATTTTGATTAATATTATCAAGTATCACGAAAATCCTTAACCTTATTACAAGTTTAATAAAAACAACCAACTAATAAATTATTCATTTTCTCAAGAAAAGCCTTTAAACCTAAGAAGAACTACATTCTGCCGCATATCTTAGACCTTGTCGAACACTTAGGTAAAGTTTTTATCGGATATTTTAAATCGGTCCCAACCCAGACCGAATTTGTTATTCATAGAGGTAGCTGGAAGTAAGGAACACTTAAACTTATTGACTTAGATAACAAGGAAAGGAATTAAGAATTTAAAGAGTTTTTGAGTTGAAAATATTTGATTAGTTTTTTGGTTTTAATAAAGGGATGAAATTGAGATGAATGAAGGTTGGGCGTTTGAACTTAAAATTTCATCGTTAATGTTGATGTAGGATTGAAGTATAGCTGTAGCTTGTTGTCCGATCAGAACCAGGGGGGCAACTCTCTAAGCCCGAAGTCCGTAGTTTCGGGCTTATTTGCGTATTCTACTCCGTATCACCTAACCACGAAGAAAATAATGTCAACACGATTTGACAGTTACTGTTAAATCGTATTGTCATTCCTTCCTAATTCTCATTTGGATCTAATGGCAAGTCTGTAGATAATATGGAATAGAATACGACCGCAACTAAGCCCGAAACAACGGACTTAAGGCCTAGAGAGTAGCCACCTAGGCCCGGGTCGACGACGCGCTGTGTTCCACGCGCGCCTCAAAGAGCTGTCAGCATAGAAGACGAAGCCCGCTAAGGCCAGTGCCTGCTAGGGTGAAAAATTCATTCGAAATCGAGTCGCTGCGATTCTAGAACTCAAAAGGCATTAGGAGGAACACGGATGTGTATTAGTCAGTAAGAGTTTGAAACTCCCCCTCCTGCTTCACCCAGAGAGGGAGGAGTCATTTGATGACTTCCATCCTTAAAAAAAGATATTGAAGTGTAGCTGCGAAAAAGTTATAGGTTATTATAAATTAAGGATTT